>AP028445.1:17131819-18568340 GCA_036509395.1 Antheraea yamamai
AAGTTATTAATGTTTAGGTATTAAATAGATTGTTCACTCAAAAATATATTTTCTTTTCAATATTCGGTAAAAAGTTTATGAAAAAGAATACAACCTAATAAGTCAATCACCATATAAACTGATATAATTTAATCAAGAACAAGTTCCTGGTGCTATTAAGAAAAATACAGTAGTTTTTTCTACAAATAAATGAATATATTTTATGTATAAAGTTTATGTTTTCTGTGGTACTTTTTCAAAGGAATTTAAAATGTCAGCGATTTTAATATTATTTTTTTGAAGTGAAAACTTCTTTAGACGCGTTGAACGGTAATTTTAGTAGGACATACATTTATGATTTTGCGTCATGACGTGCTAGTAAGCGTGACCATCCGTATAGCGCTGCGCGGTTTGCGAATAACTACCGACGCGTAGTATAGTGTCCTGTGTACATCCTACGTGTGATTGATTAATAAACTTTATAAAAATACTAGCCTGTGCCCGCGACGTCGTTCGCGTGGAATAGTTACTTTGGGCTAACGCTAACACGCAGCGGAAGCTCTCAAGAGGAAAAAATATCCCATTTTGAAACATTCTTCATTGGTGCTCCGCTCCTATTGGTCTTAACGTGATGATATATATAGCCTTCCTCGATAAATGAGCTATATAACACCGAAAGAATTTTTCAAATCGGACCAGTAGTTCCTGAGATTACCCCCTACAACGTCACAAACTCACAAATTCACAAACTTTACCTCTTTATAATATTAGTATAGATATATAAATATTGTTCGCAGTTCCAATAGATATTAAAACCACAATAAATTAATAATTTCGATAGAACATTTATGAAATTTAGATAATTAACACTATTATTAATTTAAAAATTCAAAAGGCAGAACTTAGTTATTTCTTTGTGTGGATTTTCATTTCTGTCGGCAGTTCTTATGACTGCCTCGACCTTTTTTTTTAATAAAAGGTACCATATGTTCTTTTCTCTAGCCTGACAACGTGTGTGAAAAATTTCATGATGATCGGTCGAGCAGTTAAAGCGTGAAATCTAAAGAAACAAATAAACTTACTTTTGCATTAATAATATACGTACGAATACATATAGTGGTCAAGGGAAAGTTACTAGCTCAACTTCATTATATAACCTAGTTCATGCTCGTGACTTACAAAATTTCTTTAGTGCTTTATCGTGCTTCTAAAAAGTTTCTTACAACTCTAATAACGCTATATTAGATAAGGCCTAAAACTAAAATTTAGTAAAAATAGTTTTTACATGATGCGCGCACAATGGCAGATTTCTATTATTTAATTGTGTCTTTTAACATTTAAAAATTAGCTAAATCCAATTTTAACCGTTCCTTATGTATTACGTTATTTTTTACGGTCTTCAAATTTTGTACATTAAAAGAAATATAATATTATAAAGAGGTAAAGTTTGTAAGTTTCTGTACGTTGTAGGGGGTAATTTCAGTAACTACTAGTCAGATTTGAAAAATTCTTTCAGCGTTATATAGCTCATTTATCGTGGAAGGTTATAGGTTATATACCATCATGCTAAAACCAATAGGAGCGGAGCACTAATCAAGAATGTTTCAAAATCGGGGTTTTTTTTCTCTTGAGAGCTTCCGCTGCGTGTTAGCGTTAGCCCAAAGTAACTATTTCACGCGGGCAGAGGCTAGTGTACAATTTGAAGAATGATCTCTTATGAAAAAAATCTAAAAACCTTATGGACGGCAAAATTTAAACTTCTTTCTCGTTGTATAAAAACTGGAAATATTAAAAAAAATAAACACGTTATATAAATGTTCAAAATTGGTTTTAGCTGATTTTGAAACGTAACGACACAGTTTATGTATTATATAAAACATTAAATATTTACATTTGCCGTCAAAGGACACACAAATCATTATATTTATCAGAATGTGTTATGTAGTCGTTGGTATTCTTTATTCCAATTACAAATAAAACAATGGCATACGAAAATGTCTCAAATAGTTCCCAGAACTGTCAGATATAGTGTATTTTAGTGGACATAAATTAAAGTGAATTGTTATATATATGTTTTTAGGTCACATTGAAAGCGATCCGGATTCACGACGAGCGAGTTCCAGGGGACTCATACCCAGAGCTAAAATTAAAAGTGTTAAAATGACATTCGTTATTGTTTTTGGTGAGTGAACTTATTCCTTGTAAATCGTATGCTACAAATGAATTATTATTTTTATTTGGGAAACCAATCTTCCGGATTATTACTGCTAATATCGAGTAGGTGTGTCCTATGGTAATTTCAATGTTGTAAGAAGATGGCGTCTCCCTTGTTAGAACTTTCCAGGGAGTTTTGTGGCATCTCCAATATTCATGCTCCGTTGTATTTTCCATCCACTTCACGTATGCACAATAATCAAACTATATTACGTAAAATGCCACCAATATTACAAAATATATAGGTAAATAATACAAGATTATGAATAAAATATAAAAGCCACTACATAACAGGCTAAGATGCCGTCAAAAACTCTAGAGAACTATTTATGATTTTTAACCGACTTCAAGAATAAAGGAGTCAATTTGGATGAATTTTTTTAATGTTTATTATCCCAGAACTTCGTCATTCATAAACCGATTAGTATTTTTTTAATCAAAAGGATATATTTTCAAGGGATTCCCATTGTAATTTTAACATCATTAGAACTTGGACTTCGAAGATACACTAGGGAAGTCCTCAAAATAAAATAGGAAATGTATAGCGATCCACATTTAAAACAATCTAAGAAGAGGTAGTTATTTAACGTGGTCAAGGACATTTTAGATTAGATTTTTTTAAAGTTATATTTATATTTATTCAAATTGACATTACTAGATCACCAAACAGGATGATACGGAGAACGGCTGAATTAAAAATACGAAGAATTGTACTCTACATTTCTTCACCATACTGTTTAAATGTACGCTTCGTTTGTTTGAACATACAGTAATTACTAACGGTGAAATAATAACAAAGTCTAATATATTTTTGCCGTGAACGTGTTTAAAGGTAGAAACCAGAAACCGAATAAATCTATAAAAAACTAAATAAAACTTCCAACGCTACGGAAAAATCCAAGCATCCACATCTCTAACTAAACTTCTTCAGATATTAATGTCATAACTGTGAGTTTTCACAGTTTGTAGGTAACAAAATTACTTATATAACTAACTGTTACCCGCGTCTCCGACCGCATAGATATTTGCAATAAAACATTCAGTTTAGTGCTGGACATTTCTTCTTTAGTTTATTATATTTGAGCGGAATCACATTTCACTTTTCTAAAATAAAAATGATCTAAATTATTCCTTATAGTATCGGCGATTTGTCACTGAAAATCGCATATTACGCGAAATAAACCGACACACTGATAAAATTTTTGATATTAATGCTGCATATACTTTCATATCCATTGTAAAAATGGTAAAAAATTGTTATCTTGACATTATATAGAGATAATTCAATTTTACCTATGTGTATGGATTTTATAAAAAACTGTAATATCTTAAATGAATACTAGAAAGTATCGTCGTGTTTATTTCGTCAATTTTGTATTTTATGATAAGATTTACTTTAAAATAGATTGTTCTATGGATAGTCTAAAGGAACGATACCCTAAGTGGTCTATACTGATGATCCTTAAACGTTCATTTTCGATACAACATTGAGGAAGTAACGGAAAGATTGTCCTAATATTATTTCAGTGTTCGTACTGTGCTGGTCTCCGTACATCGTATTCGATCTCCTGCAAGTATACAATCATATACCGCCGACGCAGCACAATTTCGCTATAGCGACCCTCATACAGAGTCTCGCACCTCTCAACTCCGCTGCAAACCCATTAATATGCTGTATGTTTTCGCCGCACATCTATACAAGTTTGAGGTAAGAGGAACTTTTCTTATGTCAGAAAGGGAAAAACAAACAAATTATATAATTCATACGTCAGACAAAAATGTGAATAAATTAATACCCGTTATAATTTATGTATAAAATAATTAGTTTAACAGTGAAAAACAAATACACAGCTTCATTCTTTGAGTTGGTTTTGCATAAACACATTCCGTGCCACGAGTACCACCGGTGGTTCACGTTAAGCTACATTTTCAAGCCACGTGGCATGGAACGTGTCAAATACAAAAAACAATTGCTATTTAACTATTTAACTAAAAGGAATATCTTGATAGAAAAAGTTGATTAGGACCCTCTAGTTGCTGATAAGGGACTAACATTCAGGTCTCAATTACAACAGTCCAGAATGAAAATATTTAGGCATATTAATTAATGTTTGGGGTTTGGGTATTTGTACTTCTTTATTATTTACTATCTTTGATCGCGTCCATATTGATTTAATCTATTCCTCGGGAACAGTATATCTTCTCTAAACAAAAGGTACCCTATATCTTTTTATGTACTCCTGAAAATATTTATGCAAATTTTCAGTGATCAGTCAATTACATAAGGCGTGAAAACGTAACAAAAAAAACTCACTTTCGCATTTATTTTATAGTTCCTATTAGTAAGAACCTCTCGTCAGAATGATAAGCTTAACAATAATACTGTGTAACGATATTAACACATATAATATATTCGTTTTCAGGCGAGTACCACCATACAAATGGCTATGGTGGGGCAGAAGACGCAAGCGCCACGCCCGAGGAACATTGCGTTCGCGTTCAGACTCCACCGCGAACTCCGACCTTCTCAGTTCCACTCACGCCAAAAGATCCCATTCTGTTGCTACGGTAAAATTATTTTGTTATTATTAATATAAAGTTTATTTATAATGCAGTTCCAAATAGTTATATTGAGTTGGAACAAATCTGTATTTCCCATCAAGAGTTTTATCAAAACATAGTTTATTCTATTTAGGATCAAATAATTTCCATACCAATGTAATATTGCCATAAGGGACTTTTGAATGTCAAACCACCGATGTAAAATATACGTTTCTATAAATATATTCTATGCTTGATAAATATACGCATAACAATAACGAGTACATATTATATCAATAATAAATATGTACATACAATAAATGACGTAAAAAAATGTTGTCAATTAGTTTGCTGTAGACTAAAATAATTAAGTATTTGTTTTTCGTATCGAGATTTTGAGTGTGAACAATGTAAAGTACTTTCCGTTTCAAGCCTTATTGGTTATTTTATAATACTTACTCGTTGTTCCCACGTTGCCAAACACTAGTGGGGGATTACCATTGTCGATAAAATAATGGTTACTGCAAAATAGAAAAATGATATTTCCAATAATGTGTTATCCATTGCGCGGGAATAACTTATTAAACAAACAAGCCTGGATCTAACCAAATTTTTTTCGAATTGGGGTAGAAGCTTGATAATGACGCCTCTCTCTCCAGCGTTTGTTATAAATTACTTAAAAAACCTACAACAATATAATTGATAGCATTTTTAATGAATGGGACAATAACGATCCATTAATAAATCTGTGCTTTTATTATCTATTACCTAATAACTTTTTCATTTGAGCGACAAAAAATTATATACCCGGGAAAATAGAGATAGTCATTTAAAAGACGTCAACACTGTGCACTGATGCCCAAGCGTATGTAGCGTATGTGGTATGGGCCTGTATGGGACTTTTCCTTTCAAGTTGACGGTGAGTCAACTAGGCTTATGTATGTTAGGCGCTTTGTGGAGCAATTTTTTTGTTTTTAGTTATAATTTGTTATGATTTGGCGCCCTTTGTAACTATCACCCGGCATTTTAGGAATAATATGGATATTATTTTTTCAGATATTGAATAGAACTCGCAGTAGCAGCATGCCTCGCCCACAGTCGGAACAACGACGGACGCAACTCCTAGTGTTGGTGTCGGCGCGTGACTGACAAACAGCGCGACGCGAGCCTGCGCGTGACGTCATGCTCTAGCGCCGACTGACGGCGTGTCATTATAATCACTGGCACGCCTCGGAATCTGCCGCTTATAATTAACCGTGGACCATTTCACGTATCACTGGTTATATAGCAAATGATAGCATAAGTTATGTGTTACACCAGTGACATGTATTGATAACGGCTGTTATAAACATCTCACGAGCATTTATAAGTCAGGCATACATTACGATACTATCGTGTATTGTCATAGGAAAGAAAGAAAAGAACATCGAAACGACATGCACTATCAGCTACAAGCTATAAACGTGAATTCATTTAAGTGAAACTCTATGTCATTCTTCTGTTGGGCCATGATTTACTTGAAGTTTTTTATAATACTGCAATAAATTCGAAGATGTGAGAAATTACATCACAAATAGACTGTCTGTTGTCGCCGTGTTTGTCACGGCTCAGTAAAATATAATATGTCGCTCGTAATGAAACAGGGATAAAAAATAACTTCACAAAGGTATTTTTATACTACATTAGTTGTAATTTCATTTTTTTTTTCATGAAAAGACGAATAAAACTTATTGGACACAAGCTTTTTACTTGTGGTAACAGGGACAAGTAAGCGGGCGCTAAATCTACATCTATCGTGACGTGTTTTTATAGCTCCGAATAACGGTATATCACGGCATTACTGTCATGTCTCGGATCACACCAATAAAGAACACATTGGAGATTTTGGCTAGATCTTAATCTGTCATGTAGTGGATTTTTTATTTTATTCATTATCTTCTGTTATTTGACTCTATATTTTGTAATATTGGTGGTGTTTAACGGAATACAGTTCAGTTTATACGCACAAGTGAAATGGATGAAAAATAATGCCACGGAGCATGAATTCTGTGATGCCATAAAATCTCCATGGAAAGTATTAACAAGGGAGCCACCATCTTGTTAGTGTTGTGGATATTAGAAGTGATAATCTAGAAGGTTGGTTGCCAAAAATGAAATAAATAAAGTAGACATTGCTCGTACTACGAGTAAATCATTACTTACAAATATTACATGATTTTAATTTTTCAATATGAACTTGTGTGTCGAGGCTTGAAGTCTGTAAACGTAAAGTTTATTATCAGATACATTTTTTTTAAAGAAAAAGGAAAGATTTTCGCCTACTTATACGTTTTTCACTGTTTTATACTAGCACAGATAAATTATATGTAGTTATTTTGTTGCAATTATATAAAAATAAATTCACATTAATAATGACTAATTGTATTTTTTTAAATATTATTATAGATAATAACTCAAAAATGTATTGATATAAATATATTTTGTGGTTAATATATTCTATTACAATATCTAGTCATATATATAATCGGCAAGATTGAAATGAAATTTTAAAATAAAGCATTTATAATTATAATTAGTATTTAATTTTTCATATTCTGTAAATAATATTCAAAGTTTAATTTAAAATTATATAGTTAATGTTCAAATTTAAATAATAGTTATCCTGCTTAACGTTTTTATTATGATACAGCGTGTTTTTTTTAATAGGATTTAAAATTGAATGAAGTGTTAATGGATAAGGTATTTTTCTAAAATATAATATAAGAAATATATGTAACCAATAAATGTTTATAGATTCGAATCGACCGCTTGACATTTCTTATTTACATATTATACAAATGTAAAAACATACAGTTTTATGTACATTTACTGTAATCACTGAGGCATGTGCTTTGTATACATTAGTAAATAAAAACCCATTCGGGGCAAAAGATTCATAAAATAAAGCAAAAAGAAAGATTATATTGTAACGTATTTATGTCAATACGAACTTTATTATAAATCGTAACTTAGATAGTTCTAGCGTATTATATACTCGTGTATTTGTTGAAAACGATAACTGCCCATGGTGTTCCATAAGCATTTATCTATTACAAAATTGCGTGTTATATATTCGTATCTTTGTTGAAGACGATGACTGCCCATGTTCTAGGCCCGTTCCCTCGGCGTGGAGCCCTTGAGTGCGCTGCTCGCGCGATACAGAGACACAAAATCTTACATCACTGCGACAATATTACACATGTCACCTCCACACACGTGCACGCATACACGCAAGTGGAAGGGTTTTATCTTTTTCCCTTATCAAACTGAAATAGTTTAGAAAATTATCCGATACGAAATATATATAAGAGTTGTTGAGGTATGCATGCTTGGTACACATATATGTTTCAACAACTCATATATGTATGAATAGTTAGCTTAGCTTAGCTCAGATAGGTTGCGAATTGCATGTATCAAGCAAAAGCCCACGCCGACGTGTGCCGCACACCCTTGAGCTAGTTGTCAAATAAAAACGGCTGAGTGCCTTAAGCGCTCGCCTTAGTAGTCCGTTGAAGCTGTTAAGACATTGCTAGGTAAATCTACAACAAGCCTGTTTAAACTTATATCCGGTAGCAGAAAATGCAGTAGGCAAGATACTTAAATATATATACGTGTTATAGGAAATCTATTACTGTCGTGCTCTTCTCGAATAACAGAATAGAGACAACTGCAATTCGGACTATTCACAACAGACGAAATCATAATTTCGCATTCCCGTTTGTTCTTCCGCAACTTGATCGATTAAAAAAAAAATCATGAATAATATAAGTAGCTATTTATTTATGTCTATGTATCTATCCTGTTCTGTGTTCGTTTTTTATGCTAGATGCCTGATAACAATATTTTAAGGTATTTTTTTTAATAATTTCAGAAGTAATAGTTCTTTTGGGAGTTAGAGATGTGTTCAGATACTCTAAATTCCCAATTTTGTAATTAATTGTTTTCTTTTTTCTTACTTCAGGCTATAGAAGTAATATCATGCCCATATGTGTGGCCATTTAAATGTAGACGTATCTTAGTCTATTGTTTTGTTAACGACCTGTAACAACTTTTTTTTTCGTAACTGACTACGCTATTGGCCTGGCAAGGCCTTTACAGCTTCACCAGATACTTGTAATAACATTTTACCGGCCACGGAGCGATTAAACGAACTTGCCTATCGTATGTCTTGGGACAGTAGACTAACCCAGTAGTTCTCAAAAATCTGTCGCGACACATTGGTGAATCGCAAGGATCTGCCAAATGTGACGCGACATTTATAAAGAGTAAGAATGAAGTGAGAGTGAAGAGTACGTAGGAGTTAGTACGTCTCTAAGTGAAAAAGGTTGAGAACCGCAGGGCTGGCCATCCGCTCGTTGCGCTTTAATATAATTTACAAATATTAAATATTAGTAAATGACATAATTATAATTCAATAAAAAATTGCGTATTATTATTGTCTCTTGTTATTCTATCGTTTACAATTGTCTGAAGTTTTATCAATATATGAGCCAAAGATTATATAAATAATGAAAATATAAATTCTATCAAATATATGTATTCGTAATATTCATGTTTAAGATAACAAAAGAAGCAACGAATAAGAATAACATTAATATTCTATTTACAAGTGATTAGTACATAGTTAGTAAAAATAAGTTTTGAAATTAATGTAGCGCTTTTGTATTTTTTCATAAATAGGAAATACGTGTACTGCCCTCTGTTAAGTTATAAATGGAAGTAAAATAATGAAAAGAAATGTATTTGTAATTTACTTAGATATATTACAAATCGAATGTAAAATAATAGCAATTAACTTACACACTTAATGTGAAATTATATAGGAATAGCATAAAGTAATAGATGTTTATATTTTTAAAAAGTTTGTAAGTTCATCCTAAATTTTATAAAATATTTAATTATATAATTATATTATTAATGGGAAAAAATGAAGGATTAATAACAAAACGAATTACAAAAATAGTTTTCGATTGCATTTTCAATAAACTAATTTATAATAATTGATAATTGTCGTATAAAGATTCTGTTAGAAAAAAATACGTGTTAAGTGATAGACACTTGGTCCTCTGAATGTTAAGTGACTATTGCAGCTTATGGTCACCTATCACATTACTAATTAGAATGGCCCAGTCTATCAACCACTCGATTCAGACGCGAATACAACCAAGCGAAGACTCTTTTTGCAAAAATAGGTGTGGTGCTTCAGCAATCAAACCTTGCACAGAGTACTTCAAACTGATTTGCATTTTTCCATTCATAATATAAGACATTGAACTTGTAATTATAAGAACATGCTGTACATAAATTAGTTATCCGTTTTTTAAAACTTCATGTATATATTTTAGTGGTATAATTTTGAAACATAATGTTAATATGCTTTTAAAAATGTACAATTATTTTTGTACTGTGAATTAAACTATATAAATATATAGATAATAAGGATATATAAAGATGATTAAACGTTTATTATTATAAGCATCGTGTTTTTTATTCGTTTTAAAAAATTATATTATACTAATTAGAAATAGCACTTTGAAAACTTAATCAGTTTGGTTAGCCTTTCTATTGTGGACTGCGTGGTGCACTCAAGCTATATTACAAGAGGACGTGCAAGATACAATTGAATTCACTTTTTATAGAAATACAGACAGGAATAATGTCCAGCGTCCAGTACAGTATGTCCCCGAGTAGGAGAGTGAGGGTGCGCGAGCGCCACTCGTTCGATAGATCGCCGCGCGAAGGGCGGCAAAATAGTCAGCGGTGCAGAAACATAAGAACCAACGATTTATTCTAATGGTGTTGATACAATTTCACTTCTGGGCGTGTTCTCTATCTGGGGCATAGTATGCCACAATATTATTGGTGATGTTATTCGATATAGTAACATGCTAAACTTAGATGAAACTGGCATTGAAGTACAACTGTCTGAACACATTTGAAGGTGCTGGGAGACTAATTTTCGACTTTTAGTTTTTCCCTTACCGTGCATTTAATACGAAAGTACTCAAACTTTTTTAAAGCAAGTATTCAATACGTATTTAACTTTTTTGTAACAACACGGTTGATCCTTATCTAAAAAAATATCAGGATAGCTTCATTTAATATAAAGATTATTAAAGTTTTAAAAAAGCATTTTATAATCGCTAGGTCTTCAGTCATGTGTGTTTTCTCGCCGTGAAGAAGTGAGGAAAGCGGTGTTGTTCTGATGTTTTTTTCCTCTGTAGATAAAATATATTGTTAAGATAATAAAACTATGGAGACGAAGTCGTCGGTATCAGCTAGTAATCAAATACAAGGGCGCAAAGAACACGAACTATAGTAGATAAATAAAAACTTTTGATTATTCCTCAGCAGGCAATATAGTATAGATTCGGAGAGGTCTAATAGTCTGATAGCGTACTAACAAATCTTATAATAATGATATTTTCAATCTATTTGCGAACGGTGAAGGCTGAAATCTCTTGAATGATATACAAATAGGACCATGGCTTCGTCTAAACACACCTGGCAGGAATTTAAAAATTTAGCGACTCATAATAACTATGATTGACTTTATGTGCAATTTTTCAAGTAATTCATCATATTATTATGATCTACAAGATAGTAGACTCCCATCGTTGACGTAAATCGATATAACTCTGTGAATCGCCCTCAATCTTAGTTTTCATCAATTTTTATTATTATTGTTTTTGAAATAGACGTTTGGGATATTTGATAACTTTTTCTCGATTATTTTCAGTAAAGAAGTTTTCATATAAAAATATCTTGTTAATAACGTGCTCTGATGTGACGACATACGACGCAGTTTCGAATCCTATGAGCCATTTTGTATGCAGTTCTCCACATACAATGTAATCGTTGCAATCTACAGTTCTTTACGATGAACTTACAAACCGGACTGTTTACTGATGTCAGTCATTGTTAGTCGTGAATTTTGAATTGAAATATCTCATATATTTTTACATTACATTAACAAACATCTAAATAATTTTTTAACAGTAATATAGATATATTATACACTTAAATTATAAAATCCATACTTTCATTTTAGAATAGAGAGAATTACTAATATTATAAACGCGTATGCAAGTTTGTTTGTTTCTTTATTTGTTAGTCTTTCACGTCTTAACTACTCAACCGATTATCACAAAATATTGCATACATATTGTCAGTGGTGAAGAAAAAAATATAATCAAAATTAAAAAAATATTTTATTCAAATTAGGCCCTAAGAAGGCACTTATGAATGTTAAAATTACCACCGGTTCGCAAAACAACCCAGCCATCGAGAAGAAGCGCCAAGAAACTCGATATTTATAATACATTACACGTCACAATAGTTTTTAGTGGATGCACAAAGACGAGTCAATTTCAGACATCGCCATCGTGCACATATAATAGCCTTTTGACATCAAAACCCGCTTGACATGACGCTTAAACTCATAATCATGCAAATCGGTAATATACTTTAGGACTTTTCATGTAAAACCTGACACTATTGCCTAAAATACTGTTACTGTTACCATAAAACTGTGTACCAATAACGGTACCATAATGCACCACTTATCCAAAAAAAAGTATTGTTCCGAGGGAAGTCTAAACTACGTTGACGCAAGCGAAATCGCGGGCAAAAGATTACGCAATAAAAACCGGGCGAGTTGTTTAATTAGTATTTTGTTACTTGCTCACATACTTAAGAACGAAATGAGAACGCGTAGGTGCACCCTGTCTAGACATAGCACCACAAGATGTGAATTCCTCGATTAACAAACTATAACACACGTGTTATTTGTAAATGTAACATTTGGAAACCAGATTTTTTCCATCTATTCTTTCAGTCTCTTTAATAATACGTCTCAATGTATTTGTATACTTAAACGTATTTTTTTACGAAACAAACTAGATCTATCCCAGCTCGGTATCAAGATTATTTTTCATATAAGATATGATTTTATTTCTAACCCAATAAGCTATAGAAGATCATTTACGCTCTACGCTTGAGAATATCAGTAGACTATGTTAAAATTATGAGAAAAATGTATTTACGGTCAGTAATATAAAAAAGGAAATACGATCGTCATTTATTCTGCTCGTAAAAGAAAACCTATAACCGAAAAAAAGTACAGAAGAGAGTATTAACATAGTCTTCTTATTCTGCGTGAATCGAACTAATAAATTCTATGATTCCTTTTTAGATGATTCTTCAAACACGCAACAGAGAGAGAAAAGCTAATAATCTTTTATTTATAAATGTATTGACATTTTAAAGTACACACTCTTGAATGAATGTGAAAGGTATCTTATTGCAACATCAATTTATAATGCGCATTGTAAAATGTAAATGCTTTTATTTAAATTTTGTGAATCTTTAAGGTGGTATCGATCGAAGTGGTGATTCATATGAAACAAAGTTTAAGCTTTCACGATTGTTAATGTACGCTCGGTTGGATTTATGTAACACTAGCTGTACCCGCAGCGCCGCACGCGTTTTTTTTAATTGTATTAAATAAATATAAAATTGTGAGACTATATACAATTATAGAAATTTGCTATAAAAACAATTGTAAGTACGACACGCACGCCACTTACAATAACATGTAACGTATACATTAGATATATAAATACTAACAGTGTGTCAAATGAGTAGTAGTTATCAGTAACATATTTGGAACCTTAACCCGCCATATAACTACCTCAGTGCCCACTTACACTGTATAAGGAACTAATGAAACAATTAAATAATGATGTTATTATGATGATATCGTATGCCTATATTGTCAATAAGTAATACATACCTTTCTAGTATAATATCTTTTTAGAAACACCCCTTCTATCTTCAAAATTAGTATTAATGATTATAGTGTTGAATTGTAAACAATTAATGAGCTGACGTCTTGAAATCTTGCATAAATATAAATCAAGATATAAAACTTTATATCTGTCAAAGCAGTTTTTAATATTTGATAATTTAAATAGTGCTCATGGAACTCAATACAATATCCCAGCCCGTTAGTGGTATCCGCCACGAATTACGAAGTCGTACTGGACGTTCCGCGTTATAAAAGACGACCGCGACACATTTTTACCGATCCTTCCGGTGATCTAACTGCAGCGTACGATCGAAAAAATCGCTACGGTATCATATATATTGAGGATGAAAAGTAGCCTTGTCCCAGGTACTCTACGCCAAATATCACTAGAATTGCTTCAAAGGCTTAATTATAGAAAAAGCATCAAACAGACAGACAGAGTTATACTATTACCGTGGATCACTTAAAATACTTTTTTGGTATTGTCAAACAATAGCAATCAATTAACGTTCGTAACAGAAAGCTAGATCTCAGAAAGTCAGACGTCTTGAATAACAAGGAAAAAGGATCCAAAAACTCTAAAGACTACAAATATTACGAAAATTCTTCTTTTTAGGTTACTTAAAATTTTCTTTGATTTGTTTATTAACTTTTTATTGACAAAATCAAAAATATTTTAAAACCGGATGGTACAGTAACGTGACGCCATATTGCCGTAACGGACTTCCGTTGCATTGTCGTCCAGTTACCTCCTAGTCACGCCTAAAAAAGTTTTACTTCAAAAATATATCGAAAGACGATTGTACGCAGAATGGCTAACGTATTATTTTATTAATTTTCGTTTTGAGGCAGTGATGGTTCAGAGCTTGTTTCTGGGTATTGGATCAATGATGTACGTTTATATTTCAAGCATCTGACGGTAGAAATAATTACCATTACAACAATTAATAATATAATAAATCACTACTACACATTGAATAGCGAATTATTATATACATCATTATTCAGCTGTTGGTTATCAGTTTCCAGTTATGATTTATAGACAATGACAATGATTGGATGTTGTTATTTAAACGTACGAACAAGCAAGTGTTATGCAATAACGAAAATGTAGGGAAAGGAGAACACTTAAAATCACAGACATTTACGGTCACGGTACGAAATCAAATATTTATATCAATATCGTCACACTGTTGTGTCACATAGGTGAGATAGGAAATGAAAGAATTGGTGAGTAGGCAAAAGAGGCTGTACTGTGATCTAAAATCGAAACAAATTACGACCAATGTCGAATATCATTCATAAAGAACAATGTACGTTATAAAATAAACTTAAAATATAATAGAAGGTATAACATTGAGTGAATTGCCGCGCATACTAAAATCTTCTTTCCGGAGACAATACCGATCCACAGAGCTGTAAAAAGAATAGATATAATTCTTGAGTTGGTACAGACACTAACGGGCCATGGCGCATTCCCAGAGTATTTGTATAGACAAAAAATAAAGGATAGTTCCGTCTGTGTGTGCAATGGCTAGACAAGTCAAATTACAATACACGCTTTGTTAGAATCTAATATATATGATAATATAAATTTAAACAATTAAACTGGTAGAAGATAATCTGCGTTCACAATATTTCGCGACAGAAAAGTTGTAGATATGTTTAATATTGTAATAAAAGTAAGTTAGTAGTAAAAAGTTAAACAAATAAAATATAATACAAAAACTCGATACATCAAGGAGGTAAATAATTTTTTTGCCCGCTGGACTGTTCCAGATAAATTGAACCTCCCAGCAATACATAAAAATATTAATTATAAATTATTATCAGAGTAATCAATCAAACAACGATAATAAAATATGGAAGCTTTATCTAGCCATACTATTAAAGAAAAGTAGGCAAAGAGAAATGTGTCGAAAGTAAGTAAGACTAGCTTCTAGCTGATGCTTCGCTCGTTTTACTATAGACTTGACCTATCCCTTAAGAAAAGTAGGTACTGTTTATGGATGAAATGTATCCTTTGGCCTTTCCCTTGACAACGTATATGCAAAGTTTTATTGCAATTGTCACAGTCCTGAGTAAAAGTAGCGCTCAAAAGTGGCCGCAAAAACTCCCCAATATTCATACGTGGTTATAGTTATGCGATAAATTTATGACTTTGTAAATTCAACGTTACCTCGATGATTTAAAGTTGTTTTTACAAGGACGCAAGCGACGCGAGACTATTTGAAATGAGTGCATAATCCAAAATTATGCACTTATTTTTGTGTGCCAGCTGTGAAACGCTAAGCGTGCGTCTTGGGTTCTTGTATATTAATGATATGAACACAATGTAATTAGTTTAAAATATGCTGTAAATTCAACAATGTGGGTAAAATAAATAAATTTTTTATTTATCACACAAACTATATCACAAATATACAATACTCTTACATAACTCGCATACATTTCAAGATTTGTTGAATAGTGCCTAGTATAGGCCAAATACACAATACTCCTAAATCATGGAACATTACAATAATACTCACCACTCCATATTTCACAAACAAAAACTCTCGGCCTATATTTTAGGAGATAAATTGGCAAAAATCCAAAAAAAAATCATAGGATTATAAAGCAGATCGAGTTATTTTCGTATTAATAAAATCAATGTGGGTTATATAGTAAGTAAATTAATTCAAGTAATTTTGTGTTAAATAACAAAATCCATTTAAAAATTCGAATAAATTAAATGCAAAGTTGTTTGTGCTAAGCGAATTTCTGATACGGCTGAACCAATCTACATGACACTTTTATTGGTTGATGGAAGATTATTCAGAGGATTATCTAGTTGAAATTAACAGGAAAAGCTAGTCTAGATAAATAAAATGATAGAAATATAGAAATGGTGACTCTTATAAACACGCATTCAGCGACGTGTGTATTCTTGCTATAGAGAAGTGGGGCAAGCGGTGTAGTGTGCATGCAGAAGGGAAGTAAATGAACAAATTGTTTACAAATTAATTTTGTAAAATATTTTTGTTTTCAATTTTTTTAATGTTTATTTGCTAGTTACGAAGGTCAGAGCCGGAGGATCCAAAAAAACCAAATTACTTTAAATTAATTTATTAAATATAAAAATTACAAAAATGAATCTAAAACTAGAGATTATCGCCGATGTTAGGCTTACTCTCACACTAAACCTACATTGTGAGAGTGTCGCCGATGTTAGGCTAACTCTCACACTAAACCTAATAGCATAATGAATGCTACCGATATTAGGTTAACACTGTCTTTCTGTTGGTTCCGTCCAAGTATTTATACATGAACAATGTGGGAACGGAGGAGTCGGACCACCGAACGTTTCCACTAAGTTTGTGCACCTGTTGTGGAAATTGCTGACACGTATGCTTGAACACCTGCCGCAACTTGGAACTGGGAACTCGACATTCTTCTTATTCATCGATTGTGTTGTATAGCGATGGCGTAATACTTTGAACACCTACCGCATCGTGAGACTGGAACTCTTAGTCAGCAATTGTGGTGTGTAGCGATGGCGTAACATGCTCCACACATAAAATGTATTTTAAAAATAATAATAAACAACACAGATGAAGACACGGGCATCAGCTAGTAAAAAATAACAACGAGCTCTCTTAATGTATCTTTACTATTTAAAGTTTCAATTAAGTTAGAATATAAAATGTACCCTTATCACAGGATATAGCCATAATTTTAACTTAATTACCACTTAAGATCTAAATTACTGAATGAAAGTAACATTTATGTATCTTCTAGTAATTATGTACATATATTATCAAGTAAACTGGCTATATCTGAGAACAAAGTGGATGAATTCGTAAAATATTTGATATATTTAGGAAAAAGAACAGCAGCCACAATTTTACGGTAAATTGTATCTGGGCACGAATAATAATGTTCGCAACGTCTTATCTTTGCCGTACCGTGAAAGCTATGGAACAATCTCCTGGCCAGTATGGACTACACTCCAACTCCTTCCTATAACATGGGGTATTTCAAGCGTAATGTGAAGAGACATTTACGCAGGCCGGCATGACAGCGGCGACCGGCGATGGATAGTTTGTCTCTTGGTGATCGCCATTGTTTTTGGATTGTACTGTGCTTACCATCGAGGATAGTGCAGTCACTTTGCCGTACTACAATAAAAAAAAAAGATATTTGGTATGGAGTTAGCCCGGTGTCTAGTGAAAGTACAATTTTTATTCAGTATGTACCGAAAAACACTCAGAAATGCAACAGAGAGCTAGCAGATTATATTTATGTTGCGATAAATATGAATTTGAAATATAAAAAAAACTAACTCTTAGCGCATTAGATCGTTAATATGGCTCAAGTTGTCTCGCTCTTGGTTAGATATAACCAGATTAATGTTTTTCAGTGAGTGCTTTAAAATTAAAGATATATTTTTTCAGTAAATATTTCTTTCCTTGCAGTCTAGATAATGGTTGTAAACTCCTTTATATATAATAGTAATTGCCGGCGATTTTGTTCATGTAAAAATGGTTTTGTTTTTTCATCTTAACTTATGTCTTTTATCTGTTTTTTTTTGTAATTTTGTTATAACTGCTTAACCCCTATAACTCCTTTTAGCGAGTTTAAATGAATTCTGTAAAATTGTATCATTATTGCTTAGCGTCTGTGGAAAAGGGTAATTATAATCTGTGTAATATTATGGAACTCTTTTCTCTGTTTAGGAAAAGCTAATCAAAATTGATTCCCAATATTCAAAGCTTATTAGCTCAAACAAACCACAATCCCTATAATTTTTGTTATACACACAGATTATATAGGTATACTTTGAAAACATTAGTTGCTGAAGCAGGAATTCGACAGACAACTGTCGCCGCCATGTTACTTATGGATAGTAAGCAATGAAGAATTATTTGTAAGACTAGCTGTACACGCAGTTCCGCACGCGTTTTTTTAAATTGTATTAAAGAAATATAAAATTGTGAGGCAATGTACAATTATAGAAATGCTTTTTAAAAACAATTGTAAGTACGACACGCACGCCACCTACAATGACATGTAACGTATACATTAGATATATAAATACTAACAGTGTGTCAAATGAGGTTTACCATCAGCAACATATTTGGAACCTTAACCCACAATATATATAACTACCTCAGTGTTCACTTACACTGTATAAGGAACTAATGAAACAATGAGTTAAAGATATTATTATGATGATATAATATGCCCATATTGTCAATAAGTAATAATATGTTTATGGTCTTTTTATCTTATCTTTTTAGAAATCTTTAATTTTAATTTTCTTTCTACCTTCAAATTTCCTATTAATAATTATAATGTTGAATTGTATACAATGAATGAGCTGACTTCTTGAAATCTTGCATAAATATAAAACTTTATATCTGTCTAAGCAGTTTTTAATATTCGACAATTTAAATAGTACTCAGCTCAAAATAAGGTCAGCTATCTACCAGTGAAAGTCCCGTGAAAATTGGTCAAACCGTTTGGGACATAGCACTACGGGCGAAAACACGGTTAACAGCTAGTCTAAATTAAAATAGACTAAATGACTTCTTATAACGTCCGCTATCTGCCGGTAAAAGTCCCGTGAAAAACGGTCATACCGTTTTGGAGATACTACTACGGGTGAAGCCACGTTTAACGGCTAGTATAAATTAAAATTGCTTAAATTACTTTTTATAAGATCAGTTATATGCCAGTGAAAGTCTCATGAAGATCGATCAAACCGTCCTGGCGATAGCACTGCGGGCAAAGCCACGGTTAACAGCTAGTATAAACTAAAATTGCTGGAATTACTTTTTATAGAGTCAGCTATCTGCCAGTGAAAGTGTTGCGAAGATCAGTCCAACCGTTTTGGAGATAATGTTGCAAGCCAAGCCACGGCTAACAGCTAGTATAAATTAAAATTGTTTAAATTACTTTTTATAAGATCAGCTATCTGCTCGTGAAAGTCTCGTGGAAATCGGTTGAACCGTTTTGGAGATAGCACTGCAGACGAAGCCGCGGTTAACAGCTAGTCTAAATTAGAGTAGCTTAAGTAATTTGCTGTAATTTTAGCTGCCTCTCAGTGAAATTTCCATTAAAATCGGTTCAGCGGCTTCGGAGATTACCCGGAACAAACAGACAGACAGATAGACAAACCGACAAAAATTTTAGAAATTGCGTTTTTGTTATCAGATGCCTGTCTACTTTCATACCCAATCAATAAAAAAATCTTATTTTGATATTACATACAGACACTTCATTTTTATTATATGTATAGAAGATTATGAACAAAATTATTTTCGGTTTGAATAAAATGGAAAATTAGCATTCATTAAATTACATATAAGAAGGTAAATTCCCAACAAAACCTTCATTTGATTGTAGACGTTCGTAAATAAGCAGTCTTGTTTTCTAATTCCTTATTTTACATAAATAGAAAATTGTTTATAGTCTCTCTCCAATAATAATTGAAACCACCTAATTCCCTTTAAATTTAGGTGGTCTAAAGTTCAGAAACTGTTTCAGATAAGGAACATTCAACTCTGGGGAGTACCCATTTAAATACATGTATCTTACTGCTCGTATAAGACTTTTAAGACCCTTAGATTCGACTAATTTTGGATTATCTTACCCCAATCTATAAATTCGTTATAAAAGATTATAAATGCATTTTTTTTATTAAAGAAGGCATACTTTGCGGAATTGCAAATGATTTATCCATGCTTAAATAGATTGAACCTTCGCATGGAATTGATTCGTAATCGGATTATGCTCAATTGTGGTCATTACACGTTAATCTCCAATATATTTTAATGAATTATATATTCTTTTATATTTTACAGCTACATACCAAACGGTATCAACGAACGTCTGGTTCAATCGTTAACCAAGGACGCATTTTTTAATTCTTTTTGTTATTTTAGTTATTAATATTTCGCTCTTTCTATTACTAGTCTCAGATTTAACTTTTTCAAGTACACCTCGCGCAAATAAAATCAAACTGATTTTCGCTGCAGCAGTTGTTAGTTGCAATGAGTGTTAGCGGCGAATTAATTATAAATTTATATTAGATAAAAAAACCTACTGAATATTAAAAGTGTTATTGTATTATTGAAATTTAAAACAATTTAAACTATGAAAAACACTTGAAATAAATTTGAAACCAAATAAGAAATTTGTAATCTTCTTTCCAATATCGGAGCCAAAACGATAAAATATGATTAAAATTATGACGTAATCATTATACGTACGTTGAAGTAAGTGAGTTGAAAAATCTTCTATATAAATAAAATTCAATTGCCGAACGTTTATAACCGGGTCACTTCAGAATGGCTGCACCAATTTAGCTAACTATTTTTTTTCAATATTTTTATCATTACTAGGACAAGGATTTAAGAAGAAAATGTTGGAAAAATCGTACGGATAAATGAAAAATTTGGGTTAAAAATTTCCATATAAAAAAAATCGTTTTTTTTTTTTTTTTTTTATCGTAGCTCGGCAAAGTGACTGTTCTGTGCCTGATGGTAAGCACAGTACAATCCAAAAACAATGGCGACCACCGACGAAAGACATACTATCCATCGCTGGTCGCCGCTGTCATGCCGGCCTGAAACTGCCCCCCCCGGTTGCTGGATATACACCGGCTGATCCCGGAACGCGACACGCCCAAACGTGCCACTATAGCGGGTGTTCCACCTGGTGTACGGTGGTCGCGATCCAGTCGGGTACAGACACCCTACCACCCCGCTAAAACAAACAAAAGACAGTAGGAATATCTTCAAAGATATTGATATATTGCTGTTTTGTTGTCATTTTATTTTATAACTATAAATGGTAGATTTAACCCCATTTCTTGGCTACTACACATGGGAAGACAGGCAGCTAGTTGATAATAAAAGCAAATATTTGAACTGCAGATACAAAAATACAACTATGAAATACATCTGAGAATCGATGTTATACAAAAAAATACGTATAAAAGAATTATTTTCTATATATTTGTACGTTCTTCAATCAATATATATTTTGGAATATTCAGAAAATTATTTATATCTTATCCACACATAACAAATCCACGACCATAGCGCATTGGGATTGCAGTGGGAATCGTCACAAGTTCCAAACGTTGTAATTTGCATTCTCCCTAGGTACCACTAAATATCTATGTGACGTGATATGTAAGCCAGATTCTGTCCAAAGTTTACCCACTGAAAACTATGAACTTTGGTTAGAACCGTTATTGTAAGCCACATTATTATTTAATTTTTTTTTTATTAATCAAACATGTAAAATACTTCTATTAGAAACTTATTATACAAGCAATCACCTGCAACTTCGTCCGCGTTAAATGCTTATAGTAAAATGGATATCCTAAATACTTTTTCTTCAAAACACACTTAAGTGTACCAAATTTTGCAAGGATCCGTCAAAGTACTAAACATAACTCAGACTTAACTAACTAAACTAGGAATCCTAACTAAAGAGATTAACCCAGAGAGATACGTACTAAGACTACTTATTTTGTAGAAAACGGTTTTTTTGTTAATACTTAATTCTAAAGAAAGCTAACTACGATGGTTTTTTTTTTTATAAAGAAATGTAATCATAATTTAAACATCACAAAAACATCACTTGATATATGCTCGAATGAGCATCGCTCAATTGTTTAACACAATTAAATTATTACTATTGTAATAAATGTAAATCAAACGTATTCGGATAATGTCGTATAGCGCCATCTGATGATATATTGAGGTACCAGTAGCTTTAGTACCAGTATCATCCATTGGCATTACAAGCACATACGAGACATAGGTTCTAATAGTTAGTGATACATTTAAAAAATATCCAAAATTGCACTTTTTTTTAGGGAAGTCACCAATATATCGAACTGATATTACAATACTGCCGTAACTCAAAAATCACTTTTTTTTTCAGAATCCGCGAAGAACTAATTTCTCGCTATCTACTGAAAGTTCTTTAAAACTATGCATTTTTTATTGAAAATTAGACTAATAAAAGCACTTTGCTTTATAATGTATCCTACATGATATAGGGACACGTCTTCATCCGATCGCTTTTTCTTGAAACTAAAAATGATGCAATATTCGTGGGGCATAGAAGTCGTTAGTAGTTTATTAAAAGTTGATTAGAGCGCTATTTCTCGCTTCATTTAGAGATATTTTATAACTGTTTTACTAAGCTGTAAGTTATCACTTTTTCTGTTAAGATTAATTAAAATTTCAATTGACACAATATTAGGACAATTTCTGAGATACCCGAAATACATTTACTATATGTATACATCAACTGATTGTTTAGAGTTATAAGATTTATCTGTTAAAAAATTCAGTTTACTATTTTTAGTAACACATAGCATGAAAAAGTAGTATAAGAAATAACGCGTCGGCAAAGTCGTTGGTACAAGCTAATATCGTAAAATTGACTACAACTACTATTACTATTACTACTACTGTGTTAATAAATTTTTAGTTCTATTTGAATATGTAAATTTTATCCCAATTTTCGGAAATCCAATCCAATTTATTTCATGTGTAAGTGTCAATAATTATTTTAAATAGAAAAAAAATAACCAACAAAAAAAGCAATAGCACTTTTAGAAGTCGTAAAAATCATTCTAAAAACTATACTAGTTATGTTGAAACATAGCTATAGTTTTGAAATCAGTAATATTTTTAGATATGGTGAAACATGAGTACAAATAATTCTCTAAGAAAACGCGAGCAGAACTGCGGACACAGTTAGTGTTATGTATATTGTATGCATAATTTTCGAAACAAGTTACTTATTGACTTTTATCAAGGAATTTGTTAGGTGGTAAAAAAGGGACAAAATCTTGCACCAGGTAGGGTCATAAATCATATTTTGTGTATAGCTATTTGCACGTTCAGACGGTATACTATCTGTAATAAGCCACTTGCAGAGAGTGATTGACGCACTCCGTAAAGAGCGCTAATTCATTTATAAGTGTGATTTTTATTCGTTATGTATACTTAAAGAGATGGATTGTTAGAGACGGGACGGCTCTTTTTCACTATACGTTGCCAAAGACCTATGAATACAAAAAAAACGCTATGAACACAGCTTACGTGTTTTCTCGTCGCGCCCTCAGTAAGATTTTTCCTAGTGTTGACTACTGTCGATTGCCCGCTATATATAGACTATTTCGCTGTTACACATGAAAAATAATATTATTTTAGGTATACCAACGGTTCAAATACTAAAGAAAAGTCCCAATGTTGCAATGGTTCTTTCGTAGTTAATTAAAAACATTACTTAATTACACGGCTGATCTTAAAGGAACCATTCGCTTTATTAAGAATTTAACAGGGATTTCACTTAATTTAGGCTTAAGTTCGGGATTTCGCTGCGGTTTAACACCTTTAATAAAAATCTCATGGAATTTTCTCGGATTTTATTAAAATACTTTAACGTTGGTAGTGAGTTGAGTTGCCCTGTGTGATTAGTTTATTCTGGTTTACAGTAGATATTTAGCGAGTAATATTATAAATGGTAAGTTGGTTTTTATTCTTAGAATGTTAAAGGATCATTTGCATTAAATCCCTGTAATAAACTGAAGCCTTTGTTTAAGAGAAATGTAATGCAGCTATAGTGTGCTCTTTCAAAGCTTAACCTGTTAACGTTTTCGAATTAACAATTACTCGCTAACAAATAGAACGCGGTCATAGATAAGGCCTGTAGGACTATGGCATTTGCTGTACACCAGCTAATATTCGCGCCTTGGTTTGTTTTGTTTGGAAAGAGGAAACAATATAAATAAAATTGAACGAACAAAATGGTTAGAACAAAAAATCAAACTTTAATAACTTTATGTTAAACTAAGATATCGTAATATTTTATTAGATAAGAAACGAATGCTTGAGAAGTAAAATTAAAAAAAAAATGATTGCAATTTATCTACTAGTTTTTCATAGTTTTAGATTAGTATTTGTATAGATGATGTTAAAAACAAAACAACTAACTGATCACGAGTGAAGCTGTGACCCAAAACTTATGTATTAAAAAAGTAAAGTTGAATTGTAACACGATTTAAAAGATTTATAGCCTTTGTGATCAAGTGCACGGTTGTCGTATAAAGGATTATTATCCTAAGGCTTTAAATCCACGATCGAAAAGGGTGTATAAATGAAGAGCTCACTGAAATTTATTACACGAGTGTGAGGTGCTACTAAATAATTCAAATAAAAAAAATACACGGTTAATGTAAAAGTGCAAAAGATGTTGAGAATATTTGTAGTAATATTTTGTTTAGTTTATACTAAACGACGAAATAAGTTAAAATCATATTTATATTTAATAATGTAAATAATTTTAGTATTTGATAAATGCAATAAAAATGTATAATATTTATTTATAAAATTTGTGTTGTAATACTTCACAAAAATACTGACTGGTTTAATTATTATTCATCAGCCTGTAGGAGACCCACTGCAGAGTTATAGGCCTCGTCCCGAAGGAAGGTATGGGCACAATCACCACGCCTGCCCACTACGTATTCGTGATTGCAAACTCTGAGAAATCCACAGTTCTATGTTTTCCCACATATTGTAGTACTACAAGAACATTTCTCAGGTTCAGGTTTCCTCACGATATTTTCCTTCACCGTCAGCCGATAGTGTTTTTTTTATGTCAAAAGGAGGCAAACGAACAGATGGGTCACCTGATGTTAAGTGATCACCACCGTCCATAGACACTAGCAACACCAGGGGAGTCGCAAGTGCGTTGCCAGCCTACGTAGGGGAGAGGGGTAGGGAAAGGGGGAAAGGAGGTGGGCCTCCGGCGCTCTCACTGACCGAACGAAACGCAACAATGCAAGCACTGTTACTTCACGTCGGTGTTTGGGTATAGGTAATAGGTACAGCGTGGTTCTACCACCTTCACCTTCACCTAGTGTTACCAATTTAAATTAGTAAATGTACGCGACTTCCGAAAAAATCGTTGGTACATGCCGGGGTTCGATTCTGCGGACATCGTAATGATATTCCATCGGTCAAACCACTAGGCCATCACTACTTTAATTAATATTGCTATAGCATATGTTTTAAATGACAATAGAATGAATATTGAAGTTTTGGTGAAATGTCTGTCGTAACGATATTTAAATACCAGATGAGAATTATTGACATCTTAACCATTTTATTTAAAAAAATCAAGATATAGATTTGAAATATATCATAGCAAATAAACTGTTTTTGTTTTTCAAAACATTGTAAACAATATGCAAAACACAGTCATCTATAAATTTTTTAGGCAAGTAATTTATAGTCCATATCATCAAAATGGTTCAGAAACAACCCTTCCTTACTTACTGATACTAGTTATTACGGACAGCGAGCCATGTGCAAGATACTGAATAGTTGAATAGTGAATAGTTATAGGAAGTGAAAAACATGAATTTATTACGTTTTAGTTTATATTACATATTGTTCTAGTACGTAAAAACTCACAGTGTTGGCAATAAGTTATATGGACATTAATGAACGAATAGACAGATAATTTATTAGGAATAAGTATTGTTTTAAACTTTACAGGATGTAATAAATATATGTCAATGCCACGGTGAACGGAATAAGCACAAAAGAACGAAACCATGTGCCTTATTCATCAAACGGGCGCATCATAGAGGGTCTCGGTCGAGCTGAATTCGATCTTATGCAGGCCACACGCATAGAGTACGTTTATCGGCCACCCACAGCTGTGAGACCCTTAAATTAGGAATACGAATTTGTTTACGAACAGTAATATCATAGACTTTGATCGATAGGGTTTAATCGGAATATTGACACGACAGAGTCTAATAAGAACGTAAATAATAAGAACGTAAGACAGTTTGAGTGGCTACACTAATATTATAAGAACTTGTGTTAATACAACACATTACACAAATATTACGGATAGAGGTGATTTACAACCACCTCAATATTATATTCGCAATATTAGTAAGGCTAGTCCTAATTTTATAAATACGAATGTGAGTTAATTTGATACCTTTTCAGGTCTCACTGAATCGATCATCATGGCATTTGGCATACACATTGTCAGGGGTAGCGAAAAGGACATAGTATATATCTTTCATCTAGAAAAAAAATACTAATTCTGATGGATATGACAGAGAAATCTATATTGACGGATGCAAAGTCGGAAGCAAAACCTACTTGTGTTATAATTCTTTAAGCATGCATAATAATTTTGTTTGATACTGGTGTTAGTTGATTCTATGTACATAAATGTACTAAAGAGGCGACCTTAATAACCCTAAAACTCATCTGATTGATAATAGTATTTTATATATCTGAAACTAACTAACTGTACAAGAAATTAAATGTCGGGAAATAAATTCTTGAAGCATTTTCCGGATTAAAATTAATTAAAATCATCCTGCTATTTTATTTTAGATAAGAACCAAGTGTCTGGAATATATTTTTTTTATCAATATCTTTTCTATAGTTTTGTACGTACCACAGCCAGCTTTGTGCCATTGTATTTATGTAGAATGTATAACATATTCTACAAAATATCCTGATTTTTCATGACACAGAAATCTATTTGCTTACTTACTTTTCTCACGTGAGTACGTGAGTACTCGCGCTATTATTCAAATTACAACAATTCTCGATAGAGTGAATTTTAATTAAATAAATAGTAAATATTACTCTATGATATGCGTTTTATCATAAACATTGCAATTTAGTAGTGATACATGCACATACAAACAGGCAGACAGATAGACATTACTTATTCTTTCTTAGTCACTTCATACTTTTTTCACAAAAATCTGATAAGTACAGACACAACATTTATATTCATATTATATCTATAAATAATTATACACAGATTTCGAACTTTGTTTTCGAAGTAGAAGACGACAGATCCCATAGGTAAGTGGAAAACGGATAATAATTTTATGAAACATAGAATACTTACAAACTTGATTGAAACTCAGAAATCTGAGACAGATCCATACGTCTAGACTTGTAAACAGTTCTATCACCGCAACGTTGATAGCAAATTGTGTGAATTTGTTGTAAAACTATCCCGTTTGATTCGTCACCGAGATAGGAACGAGGATTGCACGTCACGAGATAAACCAAGTTTTAGTTTTTCATTTTTTCTACGAACATAACTATTTAATTTTATACCAACAAAAACATTCTGATATAAAATCTTCTTGGACTTCAAACACCAAAAAACACTCGGTATATTGTTCGATTCATTACCAAAATCAGCTGTCTGCTTATTATAATTTTTGAATGATTATACTTATCCGACTAGGAATAAAATTTATTAAGCGACTTTAAATAAAACTCGACGTTATAGTTTTTGGAAACGTGAATGAATTAATTAATTACTCTAGTTATCAAAAAGCGTTCTACTTTGAATAAAATACATATTTTTTTAACTGACTATACGCTATTGGCCTGATGGACCTTCACAGCTACACTAGACTAACGGGGCGAGCGCTTATGACATTCTGCAGCTTGGTAACAAGGTCAAGATTGCCTTGGGCTGTTGCCTTAGATGCAACAATGTGAATCTTACTAAGCTAAGTTAGTCCAGCTAATTATACAAATACAAATTAGTGAGCGACACACATGCTGGTATACATGTGTGCCTCACGAACTCAAACATGTATTGTGTATCTGTCAACTCAACAAAACTAACGAAGTTGGAAAGACAAGGGAAAACAAATGAAATACAGACCACAAAAGCGAAATGTATTGGTGTTACAAAAGAAGGCGCAACGTATATTGTTTTTAAGGGAAGAGAATAGTAGAGATAAAGAGAACAAGTAATTCGAATAAAATAAAAAAATCTTAAAAAATACACGACGAAAATCGATTAATGCCGCTTTGTTAACAAAACTAAGGATCGTGGAATTTTGATGAATGAACAGTCGCAAATCTGAAGGTAACATGTTATAGTTTAAAATTTAATGATATTATTTAATTGGTGTGTTATAATAAGTCCAGTCGTGTTATTTGAATCCGAGTGCTGGGCTACGAAGGAGACGTATGAGAAAAAATTACACGTGGCAGAGACGAGAATATTTAGATTTTAGATGGATGTGTCTTGTAATCAGAATGGATAAGATTAAGAATGAGTGTATCAGAGGAAATTTGAAAATAGCACAAGTGACAGAGAAATTGAACAGTAAGAAATAGGTTAGCATGATACGGGCATATTATGAGAAGAGACGAAAGTCATGTAACAAGAAAAGATTCGAGTATGGAAATGGTTGGATATAAGAGTAGAGGAAGACCGAAAAAGGTGTGGATGGATTGTGTGACAAATGATGTGTTTAAAAGGTTTGAATACTGTAATGACCTCTGAGAGAGGAGAGTGGCAGAGGTAAACATGTCGTGCCAACCCTACTTAAGTGGGATAAAGGTAAGAAGATGGTGCTTTAATTGGTGTGCTCCTAGCCTAGTAATAGGAAGTTATATTTTTTTCTTTCAGATGATAAAATTTACCTTGTTTGTTATTATATCTCTAGGAATAAGAATGAACTGCCGCATAACTTTAGAACGGCTGCACTTATTTGGCAAATTTATTTTTTGTTGTACATATTTGTAATTGTCAGGACAATGTTCCTATGATAATGTTTGAAAATTGTACGGAAACAGTGAACATTTTGGTTTAAAATATATCCATACAAAAAAATTGAGTCAGATAGAAAACAGTAGGTAAATCTTGAAAAATACTGACAGATTAAAGTTCAGTTATTTAGTTACTATTTAATTACATGGTCGTACTGTATGTATGTATGTGTGGAAGATTTGGCCTCAATTTCTTTTTTAATACACGCGCCTGATGCCGATGGAGATAACTAGTTAACCATAAGTTGAAATAACATGATAAAAAAAACACATCAGATAACACGTGTCTAATACAAGAAAATCTGAGTAAAAGGAAAACGTTTCAATTGAATGAAAAGAAATTTCACCGGAGAAACCTATCGAATCGAAAATTGACAGTTTCATAGAACGATTCTATTCAGCAAATAGGATATCAATGGTTTGAGGCTTTCTTTCAGCGGATCAACTCTATCTCTTATCGCATATTACTATTTTTATTATACAAAGGGTTTTATTTTCTACTTTCGTTACTATATTTTATGAAACAAGGCATTATTAATATTATTTCACTACAGTATTATTTTAAAATTATTATTTATGCATTTGAAATAATAATGAAACATCTTTTTGTGGACCGAGTGCGCGTCAGATAATTTACAATCTAAATCTTGTAAAGTAGCTTTTCAGAAGTTTTGTCTCTAATCTAAAACATAATCAGAAAGCCACGGCTCTGTAAGTAGCTCAAGTATCTCAAACCAACGAGTAAATTTAAATTTATTACAGAAACAGTATATATGATATAGTACAGTACATAAAGATTGTTTGTTTCTTTTCAAATAGAACTTGACAAAATTATTGTTTTTCCTGATGGAAGATAATAGTTAGCTAGATATACATTACCAACATAAGATTAGCAAAACTGTATAGCAAGGCGAGTCACTGTGACTCATTTTTTTCTTTATACTTTTTTTTTTACTCTTTAGCCTTTTTATTTTGTTTTTGGCAATGAATCTTCTAGTAGATTATTATTACAGCCATTGTCGAGTAGATTACAAGTCTCTTGCGATCATTATTTTGCGATTATTGCTAACTTTTGCTTTTCTTCTCCCTTGTATAGTTAACTTTTTTGAGTGAATGATATTGATTTAATATATTGCATTTGGACTATTCGAGCCCTATATAGCGAAGGTAATATCCTTATATTTTCCAGCTAATCTATACTAGTATTATAAAGAAGTAGTTTGGAAGTTTGTGACGTTGTAGGGAGTAATCTCAGGAACTACTGGTCTGATTTGAAAAATTCTTTCGGTGTTATATAGCTCATTTATCGAAGAAGGTTATATATATATCATCACGCCCAGACCAATAGGAACTGAGCACCAATGAAAAATGTTTCAAAATCGGGGGGTTTTTTTTTCATGAGAACTTCCGCTGCGTGTTAGCGTTAGCCCAAAGTAACTATTGTCCGCGAACAAAGTCGCGTGCAGAGGCTAGTTAATTATAATATTAAAATAACGGTTATAACGATAAAGGTTACTTTTGCAAAAAACATAAATCTCTCCTTACATAAACGTAAAAGGGTTATCTTTTACCCGAATAATTTCATTAACTACGCACTAAGGTTTGAATTATTTAAAGATAATTATGTTAAACGAATTTCAACGCCTTCACGGTTCAGTAATTTGTAAGGCAATATTCCGCAAAGGGCAAACAGTTTTAAGGTTAGAAGTTAGCAAGATTATACCGCTCAACAGTTCTTATATCTAACATTGGAGCTGCGAAAATTAAGGAGAATCTCCTACACTAAAATTATAAGGAAGGTTCGGGGTGTTATTTCATAATTATTCTAATTATAAAATTCATTATAAATAATTAAATAATCTATATCTATATCTATATCTATATCTATATACTATAATAAAACTGTAGCAAGGTCAAATCTGTACATTAAATATTTTTTGAAAATTTTGATCAGGGTAGACTTTGTTATCGATATAGAAGCCAAAAATAATCTTTTTACAATTTTTGTCTGTCTGTCTGTCTGTCTGTCTGTCTGTCTGTCTTTCTGTCCCTGTGAACACGCATCACGCTTAAAGTACTGAACCGATTTTAACGAAACTTGACACAATAATAACTAATATTCCAAGGTTACATTTAGGATACTTTTTGTCCCATAAAACGCAAGGGGTTCTCCAGGATAACGAAAGACAAAAAATTGTAGTTAATGTAACTAGACTTTTTTGCGACACCTTAGTACAAGAGCCAGCAATGTTGGACGAACGAGAATTTTAGAAAAGCTGGTTCTTTAAAATGAAGATATATTATGCCCTTCCAAACAGAATTCAGAATACCTGGTAGCCGATTAACGTTGTGTTTTTTAATGCGCATCACACCTTTACAGGTTAAAATTTTGGGTTATAAATAATTTAAGGAACATTTTCAGTAACTTTTGAACGCTATTAAAAACATGAATTTATCACTGCCAGACAATTTTGTTATTGACAATAATGTGCTCGATGATATTCTTTATAAATAAAATAATTCATTTCAAATCTTTTTATTTTTTCCATTGCAAAGAACATATTTCATTTTATTAACCATTATGATATTGAGATTTCACCGTAAACACCGTAAACCAAAAAACAACGATAAACGTAGACATATGACTTGAGACTGACGTCATCTTGAATACATGCGTCTATAACAGGCGCTTCCTCAATTATCGCTATCTTTATCATACATAAAATGGGGTAAACATATCAATGCAGTTGCAGTATCAAGCTCTAAGTTTCTAAACGTTTTCAAAGCATTAGCCGATTTTAATTGGGGTGTTCATCCATAACATTTAGTTCGTTTATACTTCAATATTACACGCAGTCGAATTGACTATGCCAGCTTTCTTTATGATAGTAGTGCTCAGGTTAACCTCTATAAACTTGAAAAAGTCCAAAACTAGGCCATGAGAATTATCGGGGGTTTCATTAAAAGTACTCCAATCCATGTTATGGAAAGCGAATTGAGCATATGTCCGTTACATCTTAGGAGACAATATTAAGCTGGCAAAATTCTATTTAAATTTAAGTCATTCGAAAAGAACGAACTAACTAATGTATCAGAAGAACTGTCCACCTCTTTCCAATGACTCTATTGGCGTAAAAGAAAAAGACCACTATTTTTTCTCAATATAAAAATACTCCAAGTCAAACAAGTATAAAACATGAAATGTTCACTTTACACACCTGGGTCGATAACATTGATTTGCACAATATAATTAACAGAAATGTAGATGGTATTTGGAAGCCGAAGCGTCAATATGATGTTGTTAAAATAAAAGATATTTGTCTTCAATATATAAATAAATATTATCAAAATTTTGTTAAAATATACACTGACGGACCTAAAGCTGGTAATTATTTAGGAGCCGCATTTTTTGAGTCAAATTCTAAAACTTTTATGAAATTTCAAATTGATGAAAATATTTCAATTATGCACACTGAATTAATAGCAATTGCAGAGGCCTTATCATTTGCACAATCAACGGAGTCCATTAAGATTGTTATTTTATCCGATTCAAAAAGTGTTCTTCAACACGTAGCGCGATGTACCTCGACTTTTCGAGGAATACCGATAGCCTACAAACACTATTTTGAAGCAATTACTAGATTTCAAAGCAAAGAACAAAGCAATTGTTTTACAATGGATCTCTTCTCATATAGGCATAACTGGGAATGAAAGAGCTGATCTTTTAGCTAGAGAAGGATCCTCCGAAGGTGCTCCTATTAATATTTTACCAACTTACTTGGATGTATGCTCAGTATTTAAAAATAGCTGTTACTCGCATTGAAAGGAATATTTTGATGAGCGTTCTAAAACAAAACGAATATGGTACAGAACGATTCAGCCACGCCCCTTAAGGTCACCATGGATTGATGATAGTACGATTTGCCATCTGGAAGCAATCACAGGAATAAGATTACGCTCAGAACACATCCCATGTAAAAAGTTCGCCTACCTGATGCGTAAAGTACTATCACCACTCTGCCAGAGTTGTGATCTCATCGATGATGTGTACCACATCCTGACAGAATGTGTTCGAAACGAAGATATTAGATCTCGGCTTAATGCTTCTGGTTCGTTCCACACAGGTTTGTACAATTCGTTATTGTCTGACCCCACCTCGAAAGATGCTAAAGAATTGTACAAAATTAATATAAGCTATTGTTTAGTTTATTGTCATTCTTATTGTTATATAGTTGTATGTCACTTAGGCGATATAGCCGAGAAGGCGACTAAGCCTTCATTAAAAAATAAATAATAATAGTATTAAAATTACAGCTATCTTAACATGGTTTGGACATACTTTATTTTATTTACAAAAAAAATAGCATCGGGGACATTATTGTTAATAACAAAAATGTCTGGCAATGATAATTTCATATTTTAGTAGCGTTTCAAAGTTATTAAAAAACAAAACATTCAAAAATTATATAAAAATCAATATTTTGGCCTGTAAAGGTGCGATATGCACTAATAAACGCAACGTTTACCGGCAGCCAGGCGCACTCTGTTCGGAAGAACATAAAGATATATAAAAACTGGCTTATTTTCTTTTTCGAAACCGTTGCTAGCTCTTAGACAAATAGTTACAGGCAAGTGACATTTGACGCGTCGTGCTCATATCTTTTTAATATTTATATTTTTCTTCAATACAATGGAGTGTGAAAAAGTTTTAATACAAGTTGAAAATAGTTATGATATTATTCAGTGTTTCATTCATCATTATTTTATTTTATGAATACATTTTATCGTTTAATTTATAATTTAACTCTATCAACTTGATCTTTTATAATGTAAACTCTACTGACTGTATAGTAAACGTCTACAAAAAAGGGAAAAGAACTTCGTTAGAAACTGGGGGTCCATAGACCTTTAAAGCTTTTTTTCACATTTTCACCAATATAGGTTGGATGCTACGAACGGGTTGTAGGGTTATTTTAAAAGATTTCTCACATACCATCTGGGTATATGTTTGATTGAGTCCCTTGATAGTTTGGATTCACAATTGGAAACCGATGGTGTGGCTGCAATAAGGTTTTAGTTATATTAAATTTTTTCGCGTTTAAAAATACAATTGGAACCAGTGATAACCGATTTGGTGCAGACAAAGTTGCACGGGTCAGCTAGTAGTTAATATAATAATTCATATAAATTAATTATAAAAGGTTTTGAAGCGATATTTACGCAGGCCGGCATGACAGTGGCGACCGGCGAGAGATAGCGTGTCTATCGGTAGTCGCCACTGTTTTCGGATTGTACTGTTCTCACCATCAGTCACAGTGCAGTCACTTTGCTGTGCTACTATAAAAAAATCGTTTTTCATATATATGTAAATACACAAAAAGATAGCTTTCTCAGGCAGTCGACATATCATGCAAAAATTACTCAATAGATTTCGTTCAATTTTTTTAGTCTTAGATATTTCATATTTATCCAATAAATTATCACGACATCGTCATTTCATATAAAGCTATTAAAGTTTTAAGAAACCATGATTTTTAGAAACAATGTGCGTTCAACGATGTGTAAAGTGGGACAAACGGTACTGTGTTCTGCGCATGCGTAGGAGAGAGGAAGTAAACGTATGACGTTACAAAATTTATACAAAGTATATTCTTCCTTTCAACCTCTTATGTTTCTTCCTCTGAACATAAAATATATGGCAAGGTACCAAACAACTTAAAGAAAAGTCGCGGGTATCATTTAGTTACATATAATAAGAATGTAAATCTAACGTGTCTGTACTTTTTAGACTATCATGAAAAAAAATGTTGCCGGTGTCTTGGAATTAAGTAATAAAATACATTTAAATCATTTTTAGAAATGTCTGCCTGTTTGTTTGGACACGCATCACGAACCTTGAAAACCATAAAACATGTCCTCGAGTAACATTTAGACTTAGTTTCGTTAAAATTGGATCACACTATCAAAAGTTATTGTAATTTTAATGACGAATTAAGTACGAGATAAAAGTAGATAAGTAAATGGAGTTAATACATTCAGATGACTTTATTAACCACTGTTTTACATTAGTTTCCACGCGGACGGTATACTGGGCACAGTTAGTTTTAAATACAATAAATGTTTAAGTACATATGATACACATAATTATATATGATATGAATAATCAATATAACAATACTGTTAAGTAACTGTACCGAAAGAACAAAGCTTTTGTATTGTTCTCATCTACTCATAATTAATTAAGTTTGAATAAACAAAACATGCATTAGGCGGTTATTTGGGGTCGAAAAGGTTTGAAGAATGGGCCACACTGAGAGCGATTCTACGGAGTTAACTAGCTATCGAGCGCGGCATTGCTCGTATTAATATGGATTTGAGTAATCTCTCGAGAACAGTAATTTTTCTAGATGAAAAGAACCTTATGATCTTTTCTGTGACCCTGACAGCGTGAATGCAAAATTTCATAATCTTCGGTTGAGTAGTCAGGCGAGAAAGGCAAACAAACAAACTCAATTTGGCTTTTATAATGTACTAGCTGTGCCCGTAACTTTTTCTGCTTAGAAGCGTATGTAAAAAACAGTGATTAATAAAGTTATCTAAATGTATTAAGTCCATTTACTTGTCTACTTTTCTGTCATAATTACGCCGCGTCGTCATTAAAAGTATAATGATTTTTGATAAAGTAGACCGATTTTAATGAAACAAGTTACTTCCGAACCCAGTACTTTAGCAGTGATGCGTATTCATACAAACAGACAGACAGACATTTCTAAAAATGATTTAAATGTATTCTATTACTTATTCCTAAACACCTGCAACAATTTTTTTCACGAAAATCGAAAAAGTCCAGACACGTTAGATTTACATTCTTATTATATATATATATATACGAGTAGAAGATGAAGATAAGATGTTAATATTAGGTCTTTACCTATGAAATTGCCGTTTTGTATGAAAAAATTGAAACGATTTTTTTTTCATGTATTTTTTATTTGTATTAATCAAAGTAATCACCCATGCAATCAATGCATTTTTGCCAACGCAGTGGCAGTTTATTGATGCCCTTCTTAAAGAAATCAGCTGGACGGGAGGCAACAAATTCTTCAAAGGCATTTTGTACTGCCTCTCGGGTATTGAATTTTTTCCCGCCAAGGAGTTATCCAAATTCTGGAAAAAGTAGTAGTCTGTAGGCGCAAGGTCTGGTGAGTAGGGCGGATTACGGAGAACTTCCAACCCCAGTTCTTGCAACTTGGAGACCGTCTGCTGTGCAGTATGAGGTCGCGCGTTGTCGTGCAGGAGCAGCGGAGACGAGCGATTTACCAATGCTGTACATCTCCAGATGTGCCAGCTTCTCCATCATTGTGTTCAGTTCTTCACAGTACACATCTGCAGTAATGCTCACCCCGTTTGGTAAGAAGCTGTGATGAATCACACCGGCGCTAGACCACCAAACAGTGACCATCACTTTTCTAGGGGTAAGTTTTCGTTTAGGGCATTGTTTAGGTGCTAAACCAGGATCCAACCAACTTGCTGAGCGCTTGCGGTTATCAAACAGAATCCATTTTTCAGCGCAGGTAACAATGCGGTTCAAAATTCCTTCATTTGTGTGTCTGTTGAGCAGTGCAAGGCACGTCTCGACGCGTACTTCGCGCCGGCGATCATTGAGTTCGTGGGGCACCCATTTGTCAAGCTTTTTTACCTTGCCAATTTGTCGCAAATGGACCAATATTGTTTTGACGCTAACGTCGAAAGCTGCTGCTAATTAAGCCGTAGATTGTGTATCATCAGCTTCCACAATCGCCTTTAATTCGTCATTGTTGACCAAAGTCTTTGGACGACCACGAGGTTCATTTTTCACGTCGAAATTCCCAGAACGGAAGCGAGCAAACCAATAACAGGTGGTGCGTTGGTTTGTAGTGTTAGCTCCGTAAACGTCGTTGATGTTGCGTGCCGCTTGTGCCGCGATGCTGCCACGACGGAACTCATATTCCATAATTACTCGAATTTTTAACGTATCCATGATGACAAAAAAGATTGAAATGCGATGAAAATGTAACACTAATCAATAAACAAATTACTACTTTTGGAAAAAGAATTCCATGTTTTTAAAATAAAATTAATTAGAATTCTTAGCCAAACAAAAATTATTTTGATTTGAAATGGCCAGTACTGCAGAACGGCAATTTCATAGGTAAAGACCTATTATTAAAGGTATCGTAATTTTTTATTGAGTAAACGTATAAGAAAACATGTAACTTTTGATAGTGGAAAATGCTTCAAGATTCTGATAGAATAATTTTCACACAAGTAAAGTGAGAACAAGTCCTTATAAATAAAATAGGATTTTATAGAAACGCGAGTTAAAAATATGACAACTGTTTATAGTAATTAAGTCGTGAAATCAATTTTATTCTGATCTACAGATTATCTACATATAATTATATACAGATAGTATGTGGACCAGCCCCCAAGATTTTTGTAGATCAATCCGTTTAATAATCTATAAGATTTTTTTTACATATTTTTCACTTTTTCTTGACAACCAATTAAATTACAGACCTGATATGAGAATAAGCCCATACAAACTTGCAATAGCCAAAACATTAAAAATTTTATTATTTTTAGTAAGTTTTATCTATATTACAGAATATTATAGTTTTTATTTATATTAATTGTGTAAATGTATCTTCTATAATATAAATAAACTAGTTATAGGCCAAGACTTAGAATTGAAATCTATAAATTCTTACCGAATAGAAAACTCATAGATTATTTATAATACGTATATGTCAGAATTTAAGACCCTTTTCCATGTAATTGTACTTTAATAGAATGCTTGAATCTAAATTAATTTGGAAATATCAGTTCAAAATCACAGTATGGAGATATAACTTATTGTTAACAATACATAAAGACACAATACAAAACGAAAACAGCAACATCCGCCGAAAGTCGACATTAATTTGGAAATATCGGTTCAAAATCACAGTATGGAGATATAACTTATTGTAAACAATACACAAAGACACAATACAAAACGAAAACAACAACATCCGCCGAAAGGTGACATTTTATTGTCAGTCACGATTATCATTACGATATATAATTAATAAGAAGGGACCCGCCTAACATCCGCCAGGTAGCTAAACTTGTTGGTCTCGAAATACAACGTAATATTACAAGTTCCTATGACAGGTTAAGATTAATGATCTAAAGGGGTTTAAGTATATAGGCAGTATATATAGCCAGTTCTGTTGTGTAAGAGTTTATTAACGGATTGTTTCGTGAAATTGATCAAGGACTGTTGATATCTATATATTAATACGTGAAGCGAAAATGTTGTACCCCTTTTTAAGCGAATTCCGAGAACGGATGAACGTGAAATATGGCATTGTTAAAGTTTATATGGAACAGAAGTGCAGAGAGCAATTTTTTTTATATAAAGTGCATTAAAACACATTACATTAATTAAAATATACATTACTCACACTACTGCTTGAATGATAAACGACATATACACATATGTAATTGAAAAAGACGTTTCGCCATCCGTCATTTTACTCTTACGTTCCAATTATCTTTTTTCATCCTACAGTCAATATTTTTGAAATTAACTGGTCAAATTGTAAGTTAATTTTATAATAAAATAATATGTACATTCATAATATAAATTAGTAATTAATTGATAAATGATATATATTAGGGTGATTAAAAAAAAAAGAATATTTTTTTTTTCGTTTGGTACTCTGAAAAATAGGTTCCTAGACACCTCTAAGAAAGCCTCTCCAAGCATGAGTTCTTAATTGTAACGGGAAGGTCCTCCTTCTTACAGTTTTCTATTTTTTCTTATTATCAGATAGAAAAATTTATATCTCGCTTCCAACTACTTGAAAAAATATCTTGTTCCTTAGATTTTGTAGGAAATTGAATGCTCTACAAAAACGGTCTCTTACGATTTTTTCGTAAACCCAACCGTTTAAAAGATATTAACGGTTAAAGTTTGATTATTTTTGGGAATTTTTTTTATTTCTTATGAATTTTATAACTCAATGAAAAAAAATCATAATGAATGATGAAACTCATAGTTTTGTAGGAAATTTACTGCTCTATAAAAATGGTCTCTTATTTTATGTATATTTTGTGAAAAACAATTTAAAAATACGCACTGAACAAATTTCATAATAATAAATGACAACGCGATTAAGATTTTAAATTATTAAAGATAAAATTAAAAAAAAAATATTATTAGAATAAAAACTTTCAAATGAATTTTTGAACAGAAAACATCTATAGGAGTTGCTTTTATAAAAAAAACTCAAATTTGTCTAAATTTCCTTGAAACTCACAGAATAAATTGAAATTTTTCAAATTATTGATCAAAAACTAGAAAAATTGATATGCATTGATGTTTGACGATGAATATCTCGTAAACGCTCAACTTGATCGAAAAATCATAAGAGACCATTTTTATAGAACAGTAAATTTCCTACAAAACTATGAGTTCCATCATTCATAATGATTTTTTTTCATTGAGTTATAAAATTCATAAGAAATAAAAAAAATTCCCAAAAATAATCAAACTTTAACCGTTAATATCTTTTAAACGGTTGGGTTTACGAAAAAATCGTAAGAGACCTTTTTTGTAGAGCATTCAATTTCCTACAAAATCTAAGGAACAAGATATTTTTTCAAGTAGTTGGAAGCGAGATATAAATTTTTCTATCTGATAATAAGAAAAAATAGAAAACTGTAAGAAGGAGGACCTTCCCGTTACAATTAAGAACTCATGCTTGGAGAGGCTTTCTTAGAGGTGTCTAGGAACCTATTTTTCAGAGTACCAAACGAAAAAAAAAATATTTTTTTTTTTTTAATCACCCTAATGGGCCTCTTTTCGAAGAAAGGTAAATGCTTAATCACCAAGCTCACCCACGATGTATTAGCGATTTCAAATTCTGAGAAACAACAGTTCTATGTTTTCCCACATACAGTAGTACTACAAGACCATTTCTAAGATTTAGGTTTCCTCACAATGTTTTCATTCGCCGTGAGCCGATAGCGCTAACCAAAGAAATTGAAATAGTATAAAACTTACACTGTACTGTGAGAACACTCATTTCTAATGCGTCTAATAAGTCTATACGAATATTGTGCTCTTTATTGTAAGAATATTATAACAATGTACTACTAATATACTGTAATCTGATTGAAAAAGGCGTTAATCTGCAGAAATCCATCATTAAATCTTATAGTGAGCGATACTTTGCAGATCTGCCAATCAAAAACAATTACAGGCGGAAGTGCAAAGTAACGTCCGCTATAATATTACTATACAATAAGATATTATATATAAGATTTGCACTTCGTGTATCTCGCACTTAATTTCCAAATAAATACGAAATGATAAATATGAACCACAAATGACTTGCAAAAACGTCACATCGTGACTCGAACTTTCCTCTTTTGCTTCACACCCAAAAATATTTAACTCAGCAAATCGTATTCTATATGTCTCTCAGAATATTTAGCTTGGAAATAAAACATCTGCCGCGTAAATGAAAACAACAAAAAAAAATCTTTAAAAATAAATTCTATTAAAAAGTAGGTATAATTTGTTGCGGTTTTTTTAATACTTCATAGATTTGAAATGACTATGTGCTCTAAGAGGGTAAATACGCTAAATCTAGAGTGACTACTGACGAATTAATTATTGATAAAATTATGTGCGAACTTTAAGTTATCTACGAATTACTTTCTGAGTTATCTTTCAAAATCCTAATAAAATTATAATACGATTTGTCAAACGTTAATTCACTTGAATATTTTACAAGTTAATTATTTTACGAACCATTCGTTTAACTTCACGATTTAAAACTGAACAAATTTTAATTTCTTGCTATACGTTAGTGGTATTATGCGTAAATGTACAAAACATTTAGATTTGATTTTTATAAGATACTTGGGTACTTACGTATTAACGCCACCGCAGTTCGCTCGACAACCGCTGCCGCGACCGTTCTTACTGTCATTGTTTTGCAAATCTGAGCTAAACTAACCGAACAGAGACGTTAAAATTGAAAAATATAGATCGATTAAGTTAGGTTGCGAAACAAAAATAGCCGCGGCAGCGGTCGGCGAGCACACTGCGGTGACGTTAATACGTAAGTACTGATACTTGATTTATACTCTATCTGTGTTATTACAAAAAAGTTAAATACGTATTAAATACTTGGTTTAAAAAAGTTTCCTAATAAATGCACCGCGCTCGCCCGAGGCAAGTTCGCGTTATCCTTTTTCACAAGTCTAACCTAACGTAACCAAAGCGAGACAAAAAAACAAGATGGCGAACATTCAGCGACCGCGGTGCATATAATATGATACCTTTTTAAAGCCAGGGTTCAATACGTATTTAAGTTTTTTGTTATAACACCGTATAGGTTTGCGTTTGACTAAGTAACTATGTTTGCGTAAATATGTTAAACCTAGAAATACTGACTCTCAAGTAGAGTTGCCGGGCTACGCGAACAGGGGCTTGGCAAAAAAAATTCAAATTGAGGGTTGTAGCTAACCTGGCGGATCTAGAAAAACCATACCACTATGCTACGGTTTCATTCCGATGTTTTCTTTTGCCAAAAGCTCCGACACAGTCGAGGGAATTAGATCCTACGTCGATCAACGTGGTAACCGAAAACCTTTAGTCCGGCGACGCTGTGAAGGCCCGTTAAGGCCCGTCAGGCAAATAACGTAGCCACTTCGAAAAAAAAAAACCGAAAACGTTATCAAATGAGCCATCATCGCTTCAATAAAGAAAATCAATTTTCTTAACCATAATAGAAATTGACAAACGCTATCTTTGAATTTTAATACACAGATTACCGATGCAATTCGTAGAATTATATGAATATGTATATTATGCTATATTGAGCAACTGTATATAAGTTTATAGTTTATGATATTTATTATTATAAGAGTCAAGATAGATCTGAGATTGTATCGCATTTATTAATTATCATTTACTTGTCACAAAATTCAAATAATCGATTTATAACCAATGAGTACTTGACAGGTAAACACCTTGCGCTTTTCTCTTAAACAACTGACAGATCTATAGTCACCAATGTTAAAATGCTACTAAAATTCGCTTCGTAATTAATCAGCCTAAGTATAGCGGTGTTAATTTTTTGGTTTGCCTGGATAGACCAAGACAGAAGCAGCTGATTGACAAGCATATAGTATTTTACGCCACTGTATTATAATATCATATTGCTACTATATCGGAAATTAAATAATTATTTATTTATTTTTCATTTTTTTTGCGTAAATATAAAGAGAGTTAAGGAGAGAGGTGGCTGCGATTTTTTACCAGTCATTTCTCTTTCCCTTGACAAGTTGGATTAGTACGTTATTATAAGGTGTCACCATTTAGATGTAAGAAAGTCACAGCAATTTCAAAGTTCGTTAAACGTCTCGAGATTAATGACTTCATGCTTTACAAAATCAGCAAATGATGTGATGGCATACACCTTCTCCATCAAGTTCAAAATGTCGATGGAACATATGTGAACATTTTTACAAAGTACTATATATATTTCTGTAGATGCTTAAAATTTTGCAAAGATTATTGTTAAGAATATAGTAACTTACTACCTTAGTAATTTATTTACAAAAAAAAAACATTCTAACTCTCCAATCACACTAGACGAGGGTGAATAAGCACAAAACGTCGAACGAGACCACATAAGGATATCGATGTGAAATCCGAAACAATAGAAAGTTCAATGAACGCAACATGTATCGGGCCCTTCGCAGGGTCGGATCTTGACCTTGTTTTCGCAGTTATGGTCCGACCCCACATCTGTAGATATCTAAAGCGCTCCGGGCAACCAATGTTACAATATTGTGTACTGTGCTACGAGAATTGGTCGCAGATAGCCCTTGTCTATTATACGTCTCAAGATATATTTTATAAACAAATATTAACTGAATACCCTCCGGGCTTTTTTAATATGAATTATACTATAATTTCTGTATTCATAAGGAAACCAAACTACATTAATTGAACTACGTGATTTTTGTGTGACAAATCATTTTTCAAGGTTGTTAATGATTACTTGAGTATGCGCTCTAAACAAATAACATAATAATAATACATTGTGTATTGATAAAATAACAATAAACAAATAAAATAATAATAAATGCATAATAAACAAAATAAAATAATAAATATAATAAAACAAATTAGTATCAATAGATTTATGACTAAAATTAATCACACGCGATGTATGGGTGTGTTAGCTTTACTCGATATGCGTTATTCAGTAAATAATCTTAAATTGTTTATTAAATATGTTTATAATAATCATGAGCTTATTATAACTAATACAACATTATCTATCTGTGTGCAAAGAGATCATAATACTAATAAAATCATTGCAAAATTTTGAAAAATATCTATAACTAGCTGCTGATCCGTGCCCACTTCGATAGGTGGTAAACATTTATAAAAAAAACTACTTTTTGTGACTTAAATATAAAAGTTACGACATATGCTGACTTTTTTGTAGGTCTTATCAAGTTCTACAACTTTTCTCTGGAACTCAATCATATATCTCTCAGGCAGCGTTCGTAAGAAACGTTTTTTTTATTCGACTGTTTTTTCTCCGACTTACTTTGCGACTTACCACAAAAAAGTCTTTTCATTTTTCGCGTTAATATATAGCCTATGACACTCACATATAACGTGTCTTTCTATTAGTAGAATATTTTTTTAAATTGGTTTAGTCGATCCAGATATTATCCCCTACAACCTCACAAATTTTACCTCTTGAGATAAAGATAACAACATAAGAACACATCAAAAGACAGCATACACGAGATACAAAAGATTAAATCTATTATTTAACTATTTTACAGACTTTTCAATGCTCAACTATAACTGGTCATGCTCCAAAAGTTCACTATTATAAATTGACCGTTTCAAAGTATATGCCAAGTTTGAAACAATTTAACTTTGGTCTATATTTTATGTTGAGATATTCTAGGATTTAAGCTTTTAATTTCGATAATTTATCAACGTACCTCGTAACCTCGTACTCCTGAGCGATGTGTTTACGGAAATACTAATGGTATTCGTTTTCCTAGTGACTTCTTTTTAAAAGCGTGTTGCTATCCAAGGAAATTGCACTATTTCTTATACCATATCTTTATACGATGACGAAATATGTATTACCAATTTTATTATTATGTACAATTACATAGTATAAAACAAACTCCTCTACCGCGTCTGTCTGTCTGTCTGTTCACGATAAACGCAAAAACTACTGAACGTATTTTTATACGGCTTTCACCAGTAGATAGGGTGATTCACGAGGAACTTATATAGGTATATAATTTGTCTAGTTTTTTTTTCTTATCATGGCGGGACAGCGTCCGCCGGTCCCGTTGGTTTATTTAAATTTTTTTTTAGTTTTTAATTTGAGATAATGCGCTGTGGTTATGATGATTTATTGGCTTTATTAAATTGAAAAATTTAGAGAATTAATATCTGTCTGGGGATTAATTAAAAAATGCTAAACATTTTACATTAAGTGAGCATAGTACAATACATTCTTTCTTTAGTATATAGAACAAATTGTACAAAAAAAAATTGAGGAATATTGTTACGATTTATTATCTTGATAAATAAATATTTTAGAAATTAATAGTGAAAGATCAAAAATAAAATATATCTAAAAATAAGATAAAAATACACTAAATGCGTCTCATTAAATTATCGCTGTACAACCTCCACCAGGTATAATAATGGATAAAAGAATTCTGCATATTAAAACAAACCAAGTTAAAACCTATATTCATTTCGTTAAATAAGTATAGATTTATTGATTGTTGGCGGATGATGTTCCATGGTAGCATGGACATTGTCGATCGAGGTACGCTTAAATCCTGCAATAGTTGGTGAAGCAAAATATCGTGACGAAACAATAGCATGGTGGTCGGAATTTTATTATTAATATAGAACTGTCGCCAATCACCTATCGTGCTTACGGCCAGGTGCTATAACCTACAGAGTATAAAAAATAGAAAAAACGCGAACAAAGGTTTTCCTTCGTCACTAGCCAGATCACGTTTCGAATCGTAAAGACTTTTCGTCTATTTATTTTAAGGCTTTCTATGTATTGTATCTTCGATATAAGGGTATACATTTCTCTTAGCGAAATACGTAGACATACGTAAATCAAATGCAGTTCCGATGTACATAACAGTTAGACGAGGTATTCAAAGTTATTTCTTTTAGGTTACATTCGCATGCGTTTGTGTCGAACCGGAGTCTGGAGTTGTGCCAAAAAGCTTTCATCTCTATTGATTATACTCAGTTATCGAGAATTGTAAAGTATAAGTGACGACTCCATATAGTGTCCCTAGAACTTCTCATGTTGCGAAAAAAAAAAAAAAATACAAAAGAAATGCTTCATGTTTGTTATGTAAATTATACATATATATTCGTTATATTAGAAGTTTATTTGTAATGTTTTTAATTTCGTCATATGTATTTCAAACTTAAGTAAATTATATCAAGATATAACATAATAACTGTATCTAAGAACATTAATAAGTTTTAGGTAAATTGCTGTATAATAGATTATCCGTTAGCTGGATATGATTATATGTAAAAAGCTAAAGGCTTATTTATGGATAACCCATATTTTATCGTAACGTTGACAGCGGTCTAGAGGAGAATATATTATGACAGCGATGTGGCTAAATGCTTACACGGTTACTTAGATTGCTATTTTATACACGATTGAGCAACTTTCCCTCTAACTATTTATTAAGAAAGAATAAGGTTATAGTAGAAATCGCAGAATATTGACTTCTAAATAGCATATTTAGATTATAATATATCATTAAAATATTCTAAGTAATAATCAAATCTTAGAAAAACAGCTGTAGTGTTTCCTGGACATACGTAATACATGAATCTTCTAGGAAAGTTTACAGAGAAAAGTGAATACTTTCTGTTTGTTGTTTGAATATACGGAATATGTTTTATCATTGTTATCGTCACCATCATGTTGTGACAGAGAGCATCGATACAAAGATATCAATAGACGCGTTCAGTTAGGGTGGTTTGCTTTCGGCCAACTTGATGACGATTTCAGGGATCGAAAACTCCACAATGTCTGAAGATCCGTCTTTTTAACTAATGTGTTCTGCCTACAGTGACGTATGGAGCCGAAATATGGACGCTCACAAAGGAAACTATATACATAACGGGGATTGCATAGCAAGCCATGGAGCGTGCCCTGTTAGGCATCACCTTGACTGATAGAGTAAGAAATACGGATATCCTTTAAAACAAAAAAGTACAGGACATCGGTATACGTAATATTCCCCAACTCAAATGACGTTGGGCAGGCCACTTGGCCAAATGTAGTTATGGCAGGTGGAGTAAGTTTCTGACTAAGTAATGGCCGAGAGAGGGCTGACGAAGTGTGGGCAGACAAAGGGCAAGATGAGTTGACGATATCATATGTCTTATGGGAAAAACCTGGACAAGACTGGCACAGAAGAGAAAACAACTGCGTAAAAGGCTTATGCCCTGCAGTGGGTTGAGAAGAGCTGTGTTTGGGTTTTACAAAATAATGTCTTTAGTGGTATCATTCAGGGGTAAAATAGAAGAATACCTTTGTATATGCTAAATACCACCTTCCGTTTTTACGTCACAGTATATGAATTGTTATTCACTTCCATTTGATTTTATTCCTTGCATAATAAAACGCGTGTAACATCTCACTGTGAAGGTAAAAGTTCATAATAATTTTATAGCACAAGGTTATGAAGCAAACTTCAAGTTAACATATTCCTTTATTCCTCAAGAGAGATATAACGAAACAATTAGTGGTCGTTATGCTGCTTTGTACTGTAGTGTACTTACATTTAACAAAGGTAAAATATAGAATTGTAATATTTGATTATGCTTTGAAATAGTCTGTCTTATTTATTAAACTTTTTTTTTCTACGCAGATAATATTCTATTCATTTTAGGCTTTGAGAAGGCGCTTACGAACGTCAAAACTCTAGCACCAGTTCGTACAACAACCCAGTCATCGAGAAAAACCGGCAAGACATTCGGTCTGGTTTATGGTTTTACTGTATATATTTTTTAAATTAGGTTACAATCCTTTTAGTAAACATACAAACAGAGATACCATTTCCAAACATCACAATAATTCAAAAAATTATCTAACCTATAATAGCTTTTTGACATCAAATTTGCTTGACATGGCACTTGAATTAACTGTCAAACAAAAGGGTAATGTGCTTTATGACTACTATAATAGATGTTTTTGTAGGTGGTAGAGCCACACTGAAGCTATTACTGGTTTCAGCATGAATGGGTCGGCTCGCACGGAGTAGTATTACCCTCTCACAGAAAACCGACGTGAAGTAACAATGCTTGCATTGTTGTGTTTCGTTCGGTCAGTGAGAGCGCCGGAAGCCCACCGCCCCTCCCCCTCCCTCAAAACACAGGGTAGCAACGCACTTCTGACTCCCCTGGTGTTACTAGTATCTATGAACGGTGGTGATCAATTAACATCAGGTGACCCACATGTTCGTTTGCCTCCTATGACATGACTGCGTCTGAAACATGGGATTGCCAGTTTGTGATGGTAATCGTGGTGGTCGAATGGTTTTACCGGTAGAGTGCCAATTCAATGTCTACAGGTTCGAACCCCAGCATGTACCAACGAATTTTTCGTAATTTGCATATAGTAACTAATTTACACTATTAACAGTATCGGTTGACAGTGAAGGAAAACATCGTGAAGAAACCTGAATCTGAGAAATGCTAGTACCACCGTATGTGGGACAATATAGAACTGTGATTTTTTCGGACTTTGAGATCGCTAATACGTCGTGCGATGGCGTTATGTTTTTGCCCATACCCTCCTTTGGGAAGAGGTCTATGGCCTTATAGAGGGTCTCTTACATGCTGATATGATCTCGTTCAGTGGTAATATATTATAACGGTAATAAAAATTTAATGTGCAATCTGCTAAAATCAATCAATGAAATGTGAAAGGAACATTGACTATAGAAAAATTTACATCTCACACGCCATAACATGAGTGTCGTTAACCTCAAACAGCCATAAAATATGCGTTAAAACATCGTCTACAAGTTACAAAGGAAAACTCTTAAAAAACCAATTTACAAAGCCCTTATTACTCAGCACCGTTTAGTTGTAAGTATATAATAAATGCTTTTTTATGTTCGCGTCGGATCGTACATTTTAAGTGTACGTGTGGGACTTACTATAGTAATATTAGAATGTATAACTCCCATTAAAAATAATACATGTATATAAAATTTGGATGTTTGTGTATATATCTCTGTTTAATAGACTTTAATATCGTCTAGCAGATCGCTACGAAAGTTGCTTTCTGAAATGTTTCTTAATTATTACTTAGTTGCGTCCGCGTGAAATATCTATACATATAATAAGAATGTAAATCCAACGTGTCTGTACTTTTTCGATTTTCGGGAAAAAAATTGTTGCAGGTGTCTAGAAATAAGTAATAGAATTACATTTCAATCATTTTTGAAAATGTCTTTCTGTTTGTATTAACACGCATCACTGCTAAAGTACAGGTTTCACAATAAAACAATCAAATCATAAAACATATCTTTGCGAGTAACTTAGTCTTTGTTTTCTTAAAATCGGTCCCCTCTATCAAAAGTTATTGTAATTTTTTTTTTATTTTTTTTTTTTATTGTAGCTCGGCAAAGTGACTGTACTCTGCCTGATGGTAAGCACAGTACAATCCAAAAACACTTGCGACCACCAAAAGACATACTATCTATCGCCGGTCGCCGCTGTCATGCCGGCCTGAAAGCGACCCAGTCAGGGACAGCCCCCCCCCCTCCGGTTGCTGGATATACACCGGCTGATCCCGGAACGCGACACACCCAAACGTGTCACTATGGCGGGTGTTCCACCTGGTGTACGGTGGTCGCGATCCAGTCGGGTACAGACACCCTACCACCCCGCAAGGGGTTGAATGACGGCTCGAGGTAAGTACGAGAGAAGAGTAGTAATCTATACTAATATTATATAACTTATTTGTTTGGTTGAACGCGCTAATCACAGGAACTACGGGTCCGATTTGAAAAATTCTTTCAGTGTTAGATAAATCATATTTATTGAGGAAGGCTGTGGGCTACGTATCATCACGCTAAGACACATAGAAGCGGAGTACCAATGAAGAATGTTTCAATTTTTTTTTTCGTTTTAAGAGCTTCCGCTGCATATTAGTTAGCCCAAAGTAACTATTCCACGTGGACGAAGTCGCGGGCAGAAGCTAGTCATATATAAAAATAGTAATATATAAATTCATTCATTAAAATTTTATATCGATGATTTAACCAAGCTTCATCCTTTGTTAGTGATTTTCTGTTCTAAAAACGCAGCGTGATACTACGGTTAGTATTCAGTCGTTGTCCACACTCTGAATATGTCTATTTAAATCTCGGAACACGACGTGGTTACTCGAAATAATAATTTGTTGTGCCTCAAACATGTTCTTTTTATTTGATCAACATGCAGCTCGTCGAATCTATGAATTTAACCTAATAAGTTAGTCGTATGCTATCGAATTTTACAAGCAGGTAAATTGTTCCAACAGTTTCGTTCGGTAGAGGGTCTCACCTAACGGTCTTCGTCAGTGAGAACATATACAAATAGAATAAATAAATAGGCAACAAAGTAAACAAAGTATATAAAAATAAAACATGTAGTAGATTACTTAACAGAATTTGACAAATACATGTAAACTTATGTTAATAAAATAGCTATATGTAAATTTCATAGAAATAGTAAATAAGTGTGAGTGGATAATACCAAGTGTACTATAAAAGAAAAAGTACAACAATGTTATAGTCAATTAAAACTGAATGGCTCTAACATATGATATTTGTAGATGGTAGAGCCACGCTGAGGTTATTACTGGTTTCAAAATGAACGGGTCGGCTCGCCCGGGGTAGTACCACCTTCTCACAGAAAACCGACGTGAAGTAACAGTGCTTGCATTGTTGCGTTTCGTTCGGTCAGTGAGAGCGTCGGAGGCCCACTTCCCCTCCTCTCTCCTCTCCCTCTCACTTCTCCCTTTTCCCTCCCCCTTCTTCTCCCCCTTCCCCCCATCCCACTAACACAGGCTAGCAACGCATTTGCGACTCCCCTGGTGTTGCCAGTGTCTATGAACGGCGGTGATTACTTAGCATCAGGTGACCCGCCTGTTCGTTTGCCTCCTACGACATAAAAAAATTGTATATACAAGCATTATGAGTGTATATGTATAATTGTATAATAAAGATATTGTAACAAAATGATAGAAAAATTATATACCTTCGATCCACATTAGACTGAATATAAGGTAATTAAATTAAACAGATTGACCACACACGCACATACATTACAAAGTAACATAATACGTATATCTAATTGACATAACTACATATAACTACATGAACGTTAGCTATCAGCTACATTCACCGATTCAGCATAACCCAAATGGTAGACAAGCCTTAACAAAGCCCATAACAAGGAAAATACCAAAAAAATCTTGCGACTAAACACTCAACCTTTAGTCTCGAACCTCGAATCTAAGAAAAAAAGGAAGCAGCTACACATATAAAAACGGTCATCCTCACCAACACAATCAAACAAAAGAATAACAAAGTAAACCAATTTTAGATCGATATGACATTTTTTCAAATATTTACGTATAGAACCTAGTAGAGAGAGACTGGTTGCTCATTAGTGGGTTTCAAGTTTCATCCAATCTGTAACCGGAGTGTATGTATAAATCTGAAAATTGACCAGAGTCAAATTCGTAAAAAATAAATTGAAATTAACCGAACATACATTTAAAAAAAACTTTGCACATGTTGTGATATTAGAATATTATCTGTTTGTATTTTAATGATTCAGAATATTTATAAAACAACCAAAAAATTATGCTTAGCGTCACCTATGAGTTGCTATACAAAAATCATATTTCTGTTGTTATTTTTACTTAAAATCACATAGAAATAAAATAATTCACATGAATTATAATTCAGTCAGATTCTATTCACAATAACATATCCAGATCTTTGCTTTTTAGATATATAGAAATTCACATATATACGATAGTATACCTCCTATGCGTTAACTTATATATTACTTACTACATTGTATAAAGTTTTACCATACCAATTTTATTTGAAAATTCTAAAAACCGTGAAAATGTCTTTTGTCACTGATTCTGAAACCGTCTAGAGTATTTTTTCATACATGTATTTTTTTTATGTATTATTTTATTTTATTGTACACTTTTTATGTACACTCGTTACCTTTTTATATCATTATAAAGATATAGACTGTAATATTTCATGCATCAAATAATGATTTTAATTAATGTTAAAGAGGCAAACTTTACATAATTCCGACCTACGAGTTCATTTATGATGAAGAAGCTTTGAACTATGCTCGCCTTGTATACAACAACGCTTGACAGAGTGGTAGCGAGACACGATTTATGAGTTCTAAAGTTTCATAAGCAGAGCTTGCGGTTTTATATGGGTATATATGGGTAATGACATTATTAATTATTGCAGGCCGGGTTCCTCTTTTAACCAAATAATAGAAAGAATTTTGAACACAGACTTTGACAAAAACTGTAATATTATAATATTAATAGGTAACAGTTTGAATATAAAAAAGAGTGATTTATATCAATTATCAGAAAAACTGTTATCCTTAGACGTAGGGAAAATAATGCTGTGTGCTTTCCCTTATTCACTTTCTTTAAAAGACAAGAATAATAACATTCATTTTTTAAATAATTGTTTATACAATTTGACATGTTGTCATCGTGACAAATTTATTTTTTTTGATATTAATAACTTTATTAATAATTTTATATTGACTAGGGACAATCTGTTCCTTCCTAAAAAATACAAACGTGAAGTAGCTACATTGATAGCTTATAATATTAATAGGTTAGATGACTCAGCAGTATCATGTAGTTTAGCTAATGATACTGCGAATATTTTTTTAAACCATTAGATAAGACAAAGGAGCAGTGTAACATCTCATTGTATCATCAGAATATTAATCGCTTCTCCGGCAAAGTATTAGATATAGACTTATTATTACATAGAGAGAGACTAGATATATTATGTTTCACTGAAACTTGGCTTAAACCGGATAAAATGTTATTTTATGTACCTTGTTTTACTGTAGCCAGTGTGTTTAATCGAACAATCACTGCCGGTGGTGGTTGTATTATATTATTAAAAAATAATCTAAAATTCAAAGACAGGAAAGATATATGTAGTCTCTCAACTGACTGTATTTGTGAAGTGGCCTGTACAGAGATGGATGAATTAATTATTTTATGTGTTTATAGACCGCCATCATCAAATTTTTCCCAATTTTTAAAAAAGATGGAGGAAATTTTAATAAGAATATCTAATGTTAATAAACGAGTTTTAGTTTGTGGTGACTTTAACATAGATATTTTGAGTATGTCGCCAGAGGTCACTATGTTCACATCATTATTTAGGTCATTTAACCTGGATCCTCTCTTTAATGAGCCAACTAGAATTACTTCTCATAGTGCATCTTGCATAGACAACATTTTCACTGACTTTGAGACCATTGGCGGTAGTATTATTACTGGGATACGGTCTGATCATAAAGGACTAATTGTTAAAATAAACTGTAAAAAACCTAGCACTGAGTATAAGAAAACAGCTAGACTAACATCCCAAACTAGATTAGATCGTTTAAATCACAATATTCTTCAAAGATTATCATCTAATAATTTTAGCAATCAAGATCCAAATGAGGATTATGACAGCTTGTTCAATATCATAAGGACGGAATTTAATAAACACTGCCCAAGAAAAGTTGTTAATGTAAAAAATAAAAATAATTTTAGTGAATGGGCTACCATAGGAATTAAAAAAAGTAGAGATCGACTATACGATTTGTATTATAGGAGATCATTAACTAGCGATGAATCCTTTCATTCTTATGTCAGAAATTATTCTAAAATTTTTAAACGTGTTTGTGTAGCTGCCAAAGCAAAATTTTTAGGAAATAAAGTACTTGAGTCTAGTAATAAGACCAAGACTGTCTGGCATATTATAAATAAAGAATTAGGGAAAAATAAAATAAATGATAATACGCATAATCTAGATGTTGATGGAGTACTAATTTCAAACAGTTCAGAGGTAGTGACTGTTTTCCAAGATTATTTCACAAATATACCTCTACAGGTAACAAAAAATATTAATTCATCAGCCCATGGTGCCGTATCATTTTTAAAAAGTCTGAGGGCACCTGTAAAGTCAAAATTTAATTTTACATCTATTAGTGCAGGTGAAATAATAAGGACTTTTAAACTTTTAAATTTGAAACATACTGAAGACATATGGGGAATGTCGGTAATGGTAGTGCAGTCCTTAATTATCAATATTTCACCATATTTAGCTAACATATTTAATAAGTGTATAGCACAAGGAACCTTCCCCAATCTAATGAAAATAAGTAAAGTAGTTCCTTTATTTAAATCAGGCTGTAGAAATAGTCTTGGAAATTATAGACCAATTTCTGTACTTCCGTCGTTAAGCAAAATTTTTGAGAAGATTATGCTTAAGCAATTAGTAGGATATTTTAAAGCGCAAGAGATTCTGGATGATCGACAGTTTGGCTTCACAAAATCAAAATCGACTACTGACGCTGGTGCAACGCTTTTAAGTAATATATTACGGGCTTGGGAAGGATCGCAGGATGCAATTGGTGTGTTTTGTGATCTATCTAAGGCCTTTGACTGCGTTGACCATAGTACTCTCATTCTGAAATTAAAACATTACGGTGTTTGTGGAGTCTCTCTCGATCTTCTTGTCTCCTATTTAAAAGATCGCTGTCATAAAGTTAGTATAGACGGGGCAACGTCTGCGGGATCCTTGACTCAAATTGGCGTTCCACAGGGTTCCATTTTAGGGCCGTTTTTGTTTCTCGTATATATAAATGATCTGCCGCTAGTGGTTGATAACTGTGCAGATGTAGTTCTTTTCGCGGATGACACTTCGCTTATATTTCAGGTAAAAAGAATAGATTCCGAGTTTACGTATCTAAGCAGTATTTTAAATAAAATTTCCGATTGGTTCGCATTAAATAATTTATTGCTAAACGCAGCCAAAACAAAGTGCATAAGATTTACCTTACCTAATGTTCCACCAACTGATAGTAAAATCGAGATCCAAGGGAATCTAGTTGGCTTAGTTGACAATACTGTGTTCCTGGGTATCACACTTGATTCTAAATTACAATGGGGTCCTCATATAAAAAAATTGGCTGGAAGATTAAGTTCTGCTGCGTTCGCCATTCGAAAAATTCGCCAGCTAACAAATATTGCCACTGCTAGGTTGGTCTACTTCGCTTACTTCCATAGCTTAATGTCTTATGGCATTTTGTTGTGGGGGGCCGCAGCTGAGGTAGACACCATATTCCTACTACAAAAACGGGCAGTTCGAGCAATCTATGATTTGGGACCTCGTGAATCATTAAAGACTAAGTTTCAGGAATTCGGTATTTTAACTCTGCCCTCTCAATATATTCTTGAGAATTTGATGTACGTCCGGAAAAACTTAGGTAATCTAGATTTAGTAAAAGACCGACATAATATAAATACTAGAAACCATAACAAACTGGTCACTCCATGTTTCAGGCTTACTAAGACCAGTAACAGTTTTTTAGGTAATAGTGTTAGATTTTATAACAAAGTCCCAAAACACATTACCGATTTGCCGGATAGTAGGTTCAAGTGTTATGTCAAGCGGGTCTTAATACATAAAGGTTATTACAGGGTGGATCAGTATGTGAACGATAGCGACGTCTGGAAGTGACGCCTCTCTCTGTGCAACCACTAAAAACGAATGTAGCTTTATGTGTCTATTGGTGTGTTAATAAAAAAAAATATATGTTAGTTACTATGAAAAGATAAACCAGATCGAGTTTCTTGCCGGTTCTTCTCGATGACTGGGTTGTTTTCCGAACCGGTGGTAGTTTTGACGTTCATAAGTGCCTTCTCAGGGCCTAAATTGAATAAAGAGTATTTTGATTTGATTTGATTTGATATATTAGTTGTACACATTTATTTCAATTTCTTAAATATGGAATACTAGCGGGCCCGGCAGACGTTGTCCCGCCCTAATTGTAAAAAATACTGGACAAATTATATACCAAAACGTTCCTCGTGAATCACTCTATCCACCGGAGAAAACCGCATGACAATCCGTTCGGTAGTTTTTGAGTTTATCGCGAACAGACAGACAGACAGACGCGGTAGGGGACTTTGTTTTATACTATGTAATGATATTAAAATCTATACAAAAAAAAATCTAAGAAGACTAAGAATTAAGGATAGATATCATAAGAACATCTAATATTTTTATTTTCAGTAATTTCAGCTATCATAAACGTTGAGGTAGATCGCCTTAGTTCCAAATCCTTGTGAACGAGTCGATATTTTCGGTAAATAGGGAAAATTCGAAATGAAACTATAGCATGCATATAGCAGATAGAGCCTTTTGTAAGTATACCTGGTTAGCTATCACTATCGAGTTAAAAATCTATTGTAGTGTTTGGGTCAGTGAGAATCAGGCTTCGTATAGATTTAGCGTGTTTACTACCTTAGATCACATCGTCAATTAACATCAGAACAACAGAAGTTAAAAAAGGTTTTTGTTTCAGATATAATGCGTAAATTTCATAGGAGAAATGAGAATATACTTTTTTATTTATTCCCTTCGTCAGAAGAATATGTATGAAAAGAGGATCGTACTCGAATCCGGATGACGTTGGGTGAAACAATAATTCAAGAGTACTTATTCAAACATGTAATAAGACATATCTTTATGTGTTTCCGTGACCTAATCTGTAGTAAATTTTAATAAAAAATTAATACTTCCTATAAAGTGACTCTCCCATGATTGATTTTACTCTGGCAGAATTCGTATTTACAGTTTTATTTATAGAGTTTATCATCATTACATGGTATAAAACAAAGTCCCCAACCGCGTCTGTCTGTTCGCAATAAACTCAAAAACTACTGAACGGATTTGTATGCGGTTTTCACCAGTGGATAAAGTGATTCATGAGGAACGTTTTGATATGTAATTTTTTTAGGATTTTTTAGGATTTTTTTTATAATCAGGGTAGGACAACGTCTACCAGGCCCGCTAGTATTATATATTATAATGATCTAAAATTTACATTTATTTATCCTTAACTTATCTTGATGTTATATATACAATATAATACGTATTTATACCTACATTTATTTTCTGTACATCTATGTTTACAGAGGTCAAAAAGTTTGGCGAGGACTATACGAGACGTCACTACAAAAAAGTAGTACTAAAACAAAATTTACCTACACGTTGTTTAAATTCAACGTTAATATTTCCTTCAGTTCGTTTAACACGATACAGTTTGTATCAATTTACATAGATATTAAACTTTAATTTTCTTTTATATAGGTAACCTAATTACGGCCCTGCGAGGTTGTAAAATATTCTTGGAAATATTATACACATAAATTAGACTCAAGAGCATTTAATTATAAAAAGCAATGTACAGTAATAGACTTCAGAGAGAGTATTTTGCAAAATATGCGTGGTTTTATTCTTAACCAACCAAGTACCGCGGTTTCACTTGCATTTAATTTTTCAAACCCTTGGTACTTGATACTTCACGCTACACGGTTCGCACACATTATTGATTCGTATTCGTTTAGTGTGTACTCTATGACCTACTATTTATAATAGTGCTTTCCGCTTGTAATGGTCATCAAAAATATATAATAAAATGTAGACACCATTTTTCCTGGTGACTGGTACGTAATTCCAGAGGATAACGTGTTCGAACAAACAGTCTCTTGAAATTTAATATAAAATACTAATGTAGATTTTCACAAAACTATATTTTTCTAGTACAAAAATTTCGCGGTACAAACAATAGGACGTGACTGCAGTTTGTTGGATCACTTTAATCCAAGAATTTTTCTATTAACACTTTCCAATAGAACTTGAGAGGCACATATGTCAATTTTTCGTATGAAGTTCAAAATATATGTAGGGATTTTCAATGATGCAAATATTTTCACACAAAACAAACTATATTATTCAACTTTGTACAAACACACCTTAACACATAGATAGCGCGTCTTAGCTCTGCGTCGTCTACACAGGAAGGGAAGTCTATACATCACTCCTGCCATCCGTGAGAAATGGTCGAACTAATGATTCGTTTAGAAACGCAATCCTACATATATAAGGGGACAAACGAACAGGCAGGTCACCTGATGGTGAGTGACCACCGCCATCCATAGACACTAGCAACAGCAAGGGAGTCGAAAGTGCGTTGCTGACCTGTGTTTGAGGGACGGGTAGTGGGGGCAGGGACGGGGAGGTGGGTATCCGGCGCTCTCACTGACCGAACGAAAGGCAACAGTGCAAGCACTGTTACTTCACGTTGGTTTTTTATGGATCGGGTGGTACAACCCCGGACAAACCGACCCATTCCTGCTGAAACCAATAATAGCTTCAGCGTGGCTCTAGCATCTACATATTACTAACTATCCACATTAGTAATTATAACCGCACATAGTTTATAAATCGTTTGTCCTGTGGCTTTTAGCTACAAAATTTTCTCCAAATATAATGAAACAATAATATATACCGTTGGACAAAAGGATCGGTAAAACTTTTATTAAATTCCTGACGAGTGATTTTGACGGCCCCAAGAGCAATTGTTATAAAGTTTTCACAAAAATTATTCTTCGGGGTTTTATTTTCTCTTTCATCTTAGTATTGATTTTATCTTTTTCAATTAAAGGATTTCTACAATCTAGTCTATACTTTGAGAATCTAATAACTTTTATTATTCGATATGATATAAGGCCTCTTTGTCTCTAACTGTCATATACTTATAATATAAAAATCACTCGACTGATTTAAATATTTCTTATTTTAAATTGTAGGTGCTTGCATTCTCTAGTCAGGATTTGTGTATATTTTTTTACATTCGGTATTTTATAGAACAACTTATGTGATTAGAAGTAATAGAAAATAATGTCGTGGACAATTGCTAACAATAAAAACGACTATGTTAGATTTTGAAATTTCATTAACTTTTAGAGCATGTCGTGCTATCTGTAAATATACTACATTTAAATTTCATTAGAGAATTCTTAGTTTTAATATGTACTAGCGGACATGGCAGACGCTGTCCCACCCTGATTATAAAAAAAAATCTTGAAAAATTATACACCAAAACGTTCCTCATGAATCACTTTATCCACTGGTGAAAACCGCATAAACATCCGTTCAGTAGTTTTTGAGTTTATCGCGAACAGACAGACAGACAGACGCGGTAGAGGACTTCGTTTTATACTATGTAATGATGTATAATGTAGTGCCGTGTTGATGACCCATCATAAATAAATAAATAAATCGACAGCATCGCAAAATTCAACTTTCATATATAAATCACAATAACACTTTAGGAAACAAATTCAATTAATAGTATGAAGTCGAAACGTAAAACATCGATCCTTATTACATGAAATATAATAATTTTATTATCATAATTAAATATAATAGACTCTGACGACATACAATTTGATATTTATTACGTAGTATAATTAGCTACAGTTTTCAAAGAAGCAAAACATAGTTGGGAGCCACAGCTATAACTAATATGTTTATATGTTTATACTTTGTTTTATTTTTCAAAGCTCGCCTGGATAGCTACCACCTCGATTTTTAAAGCTGTCGTCACACACCTATATGTGTATTTAGATAGTTGCACATAAAAGCCAGTTCTCTTCTAGGTTTACTGTGCTTACCATCTCAGACCATATTGTCATAAAACATAATATTGTGGCTAAAGGCAAGAACTTACAAAGTATAGATAAAGGTAACGAATATTGTGTACAAAAGGATTCTATAATGAATATTAAAATATCAAATGAACCATGTCATTTTTAAATTATATTTCACAGGAGCGGAGATTCCAGTATAGCTAGTAATAAAAAGTATCTTCTCGATTGTACATTTTTAGTCAAAATGTAGTAATAAACATGTCATACTGGATGGGGAACAATGGGAGATATCAGATCTGTGTAACGGAAAATATACCAAACTTGCGTATTCGGCATGTTTAAAACGGAACTTGGCAAAATGTTAACGTAGAAGCAGTTGGAGAGTTTTGGTAACATTCCAAAACTGGAAGTAACTTGTATCTTGTCAATTCAAGTGTTCTTCTCTATAATACAATATATTTAGTTATTTTTTACTTAAAATAATTATTTGCGGTCATTTTTTGACGCAATATTTACTATGGGTTATAAAGAGAGAATTTTATCTGAAGTTTATTTATGTTATGGAGTAGCATATATCTAATTCACTCGATGTTACGCGAACACTCCAATCTACAACAATTTGTAATCAAAAAATCCTTAGTCTTGAGGTATATTAATGATAATAGGTTGCAGTTCCTCAAAGCTGAGATTGAGGCGGTAGAAAACGGGACGAAGAAAGCTAGGGAAGTAGGTAAGTTCGAAAAATAGCGATATTATATCTAAGACAGGAATATGTTGTCAAATAATATGTGTACCATCTTAGCTCGATATTATGTATATTTTTAATAAACCAAATATGGCTGTAAAATTTCTTACTAATATAATAAAATAGCTGTGCCCGCGACTCCGTCCGCGTGGATCATAATGTAAAAAAACAGTGACTAATAAAATCATCTGAATGTATTAAGTCCATTTACTTATCAACTTTTCTCTCGTACTTAAGTAGCATCGTCATTAAAATGATAATAACTTTTGATAGAGTAAACCGATTTTAATGAAATATAACAGTAAATGCTACTATAGGATATGCTTCACGATTATGAGGTTTTATCGTAATACTTTAGCAGTGATGCGTGTTCAAACAAACAGACAGATAGACAGGTATTTCTAAAAATGAATGAAATGTATTTTATTACTTATTTCAAACAATTTTTTTCACAAAAATCTAAAAACTACAAACGTTAGCTTTACATTGTTATTATATGTATAGAAGATGTGAATGTAATGTTGTCTATTTTTTTGTTACAATTTCACGCCGTAGCTATTCAACCGATAGTTATGAAACTCTGCAATATAATGTATACCAAGGCTTGTAAAAGGACACAAATAAAGGATTTTCATTCAAAATAAAAATACTGTTCTTGTAGGATGAGTCAGATCTACATCTACACAAGCGAAGCCGTGAGAAAAAAACGAGTAGAATAAAACACAAATAACAATGGGTTCAGATTTATTTATAAAGACGCCAAATAGGTTTTCTTTATAGAAAGCAATAATTTGGTCAATCTTTTACCCAGCAACCTACCGAAAGTCCGTGACATTCCCATTCCCACTGGTATTTGAAGAAATATATGCTGGTATCAGCATAAATACGCAAAGAAATTGGGTTTTTTCTAGTATTTTAAATTCTGGACCTTTTTTTTTGTTACCTGCAACATAGTTTAGCAATTTAATAAAAGGCTGGCACAATTTTAATACTGGAAATAATCACAAATTAGCTTTCTCATGTATTCAGCCTCAGCGAAATTTTTTTGGATACGAGTTTTAAGTTCTATATAAGATCCCGAAGCACGTTAGCGATTTAAGTGCAAGCATCATGTCACACAGGTGTTCATGTCAAAAAGCTATTATAATAAGAAGGATTCAATCTGCTCTGGAAATTACACCCTCCTCTGTATATCCGATAAAAACATATCACCAGAGTGACTTGTTATAAAAATATCATAACCAATATGATAAATACGAAAGTGAGTTTATTTGTTTATTGCACTGTAAGTTCTTAACAACTCGCGAGATCATCAAGGAATTTCGCATACAAGATTTCAGGGGTACAGAATGGAACATAGTGTACCTTTCGTCCAGAAAAACGATACTGTTCCCGAGAGATAAGCCAACATTAACGGGAGTGAAGCAATGACAAAAGCTAGGTTATAATAAAAACATAAACTGGATGAATTCCTGCCTACTATTCTCGATGACTGCACTACTTCCTCAAACTGATTGTGGCGACCAATCTTCTAGCGGATTATTACTGCCACTGTCGAGTAGGTAATGTATGTAAATATTACAAGTCTCTTACTACCATTTGAACAAATTTTGGATGGATGAAAAATGGATTTTTTGTGGCAAGTCATAATCCATGCGCCATGGTATTATTTCCCATCCACTTCACTTATGCACAATAACCAAACTATATTACGTAAAACACCGCCAATATTTAAAAAAAACATATAGCAAATTAACACAAGATTATTAATAAAAACCGCTATATGATATTCCAAGATCACGCCAAAAACTCCTGGTAGAGTTTACTATCACAATCTCCTTCTTAGGTCCTAAATTAAATAAAGCATTGTTTATTATGACAGTTCAGCATACGTTTAAAAACATGATAACATTTTAAAATCAATCTCAACATAAAGTTGTAATAGTGTATTGTAAAAAAGTTTAATGTCTGCAGTCAAACTTGATTCCTGTTATTGAAAATACTCGTGTCTGAATTGTCGAACCGAGATGAATATCTGCTATTCAGTGAGCAGAATAGCTAAACTTTACGGAAACCAATAAAACCGTTATCGACTTGCCAAACGATCTCTGACAATTAGATGTAATAAATAACATCGTTTTATTTGCTATATATAACCGTTCTATCGTAAATCGATGTTAACATTTGACTTTATGGGAATAATGGTACCTTTAAGGTAAGTTATGTTATTGCTTTACATTTTTTTATTAATAAACGTTCCTCAAAGAAATTTCTTTTAATGTAATTTCTTGGGTATATTGTTATTCCGGAAATACGTTTCTATTTTTTGACACATTGACAACCCTTAGCACAATCCTGAACAATTTAATTGATGTTCAGTTGTTATTGTAATCTATATCTATATTAGATTAGTCGTTAAAAATTAAAATTTACATAATGCCCCTGAAAAAGCTTCCGTTTTATGAAAAACATAAGAGAAAATATTTTTTTTACGTTTTTCTTTAGAGGCATTGAGCGATAAAAAAAAAATGGTAGAGGAGAAAACTTATGGGTTGGCGTCACCGGTGACTTCGACATGCTCGTAACGTATTGCGCTCGTGCCAGACATTGTATATATTCGACAGTATCATATGCGTTTTAAATTTTTAGACGGGTAAAACGTAAATCTGCTCTTGACGTATCGCGCTTGAGACTAGGGACGCCTAGCGGCCTGTGTACATGTTGTATTTATGACATTCTGTATTGAGATGGCCAACACTTCATATATTTGATTAATTAAGAACTTTATAAAAATGTATACAATTATTGCTCTGAGTGCCAGCAGATGTGATAGGCAGAAAATGTTGATTGATATTGAAATTCAGTTTAGAAATTAAAATAGTTCAGCATACTATTTTTTATACTTCTGTTGAAAGTCCTTATGGATGCATCATTTTTTTTTTGCTAAAAACCACACTTACCTCAATAACAATAATATCCACATATATTTTTTTGGTAAAGTCATGCGTTTATGGAAATCTCTTTTTAAGTATGCAACTGTTATAATTTACAAAGTTGATTCATTTGTTTTGTGAATTTGTTTATATTGTTACGGAAATGAAAACAATAAAAATAAAATTGACTCAAAAACGAACTGAAATCGTCTTGCGGCTCGTGTTATTTTTAAGAGAAAAAAGTCAGCTTTTTTCTTCCAAAGAAAGCTTTTTCGGGAGAATCGGAAAAAGAAAATTAATGACCAATCTAAGCTATATATAATCAACCTCGAGAAAACCGCAGGCCTCGGGGCTAGTTATCCTTGTGTGGACTGCTGTTATATAGATCCAATGATCCTTCTGCAGTCGAACATTAAATATTCTCTCCTTTTTCTCATTTTTATATACAATTTTGAAAATAATAACTAGACATCTGGATATTAAAATTAAATATAACAATAATAAAAGATTTAGCCTTAGTAAATATATATCAAAAATAATATTAAGGATAAATTTTGTGCTCCGAATAGTGTAAAATAAACTTTAACCGAAATATTTAATACCAAAAGTTGTTACAATATTGAAAATAAAGTCTTGAAATAAGATATTATTCAAGAAAATGTTAATGTGTTGATAATGTAATTTACTAAATACTTAACGTATGTTGAATAAAAAAATATACAGCGTGTTTTCTTGATACTAAGCCGTCACGAGTGACAAAACAGGCTGTAAACAGCGATCTCGAAATTAATTAAGTCCGCCAAATTGGCCGAAACAACGTTACACTAAGCTACCGAGACATTGTGGACATTTCCCCTTAATTGTGGGAAATGGCGAAAATTTTTATTGGGCAATAAAAGTCTTTGTTGTAATAAATCAGGTGGGTTCGTTGATCTTTTATGAGTAACTTATGTTCTGCAAGTTCTTTACATTAAAAATCACGTGTAAAAAATAATAATAACGCAAAACATATTTTGATCAAAGCAAAAATTAATATAAAGAGCAACCAATTAATATGAATTTAAAAATATGAACTGATATATTAGGTTTAGGTAAGGCAGCATATTTAAAATTTGATGAAGAAAATTGTACCCATATATATCAATATTATATTTTTGTAAATATTATATCATTACATAATATAAAACAAAGTCCCCTACCGCGTCTGTCTGTCTGTCTGTTCGCGATAAACTCAAAAACTACCGAACGGATTTTCATGCAGTTTTCACTGGTGGATAGAATGATTGATGAGGAACGTTTTAGTATATAATTTGTCAAGGATTTTTTCATAATTAGGGCGGGACAACGTCTGCCGAGGCCGGCTAGTCTTAATATATATATTTCTTGTGTGCGTGTGTATGTGACTGAACTCCTCCTAAACGACTGGACCGATTTTGATGAAATTTTTTGTGTGTGTTCGTGGAGATTCGAGAATGGTTTAGATTCACAATTGGACCCGGCAGGTGGCGCTGCGATCGACTTTTAGGATTTTTTTTGTTTTCAAGGCAGGACAACGTCCGCCCGGTCCGCTAGTTATATATAAATATTGACAACCCACTTGATTAATATATGATATAGATCGGTTAACCCTAAAACAGGACTCGTTTTGTACTATAACGGATATTAAACAACAGTATTTGTATACGCATTGTCAAAATTTTAAATACAAAAAAGTGTAATTCTAATGTTTGCTAAACTGGTTAAAATTTGTCCATCACAGACATTATTGAGAATCGTCCTAAATTAAATTATTTAAATCGTTAGGCGATTGAAAAAATAAAATGAATTATAAATTTCAATGCCATTTATACGTAAAACTTGTTATTTACAGGAGATTAGGAACAAACAATCGAATTCATTCATTACCTTCAATTTTAACAGTTTTCTCCTATATTGGCATAACGATATTAAACTATGTGCATGTTTGAAAAGGCGACGAAAAAGCTAACTGTATCCAAAATGATTTTGTTATCAACATTGAAGCACGTCAATAGCTTGCAAAAAAGACATTAAAAAAATCCAATTAAAAACAGAGGAGAAAGTGATACTCAACTAATTATCATAGCCAATTATCGCACGGATACTGATTATACATGTAATAATAGAAACAAGTAAGTTAAAAATAAGTAAATAAATAATAACAGATAGTTTTGATAGAAGGTTGACTAGTTAAAGACTTGACTTGACTAAGACTTGTAAACCTATATGATGGATCGCAAATAGTTGCAACATAACCTTTATCTGTATTTATAACATTAAAGTATAATTACTTAATTAGAATAATATAAGCAATTTATATTACCCCTGTATATAGATTCAAATAAATTAAAATTACTTAGAAAGGAGTTCCTATCTTGTTGTTAATACTAAACTGTAATAATAAAGTTATCGAAGTAAAAAAGAAATAGTGATAGATTTCGGCCTTTCGGAGAAGAAAAACTTCAGGTATCATCTGATCGTAAATAGTTTGTACGGTGTTACTTTCCTACTTCCGTCTCGAACAGATTTCCAGATGTTACTTCCTTGCAATAGATTACACGTGTTTTGTCCCTTCATGGTATAATTTATTATAGAAAATAGAACTGGCAATTTGTTTGGAGCGGAAGTTGCAAAGTATTAATTAAAAATATTTTGTTTTATACTCTTCAATAGCATAATCATTACATAGTATAAAACAAAGTCCCCTACTGTGTCTGTCTGTCTGTCTGTTCGCGATAAACTCAAAAAGTACCGAACGGATTTTCATGCGGTTTTCATCAGATAGGGCGATTCATGAGGAACGTTTTAGTATATAATTTGTCAAGGATTTTTTCATAATCAGAGCGGGACAACGTCTGCCGGTCCTGTTAGTATGGAATAAATAACAGAAATACAATCTTTATGTCTGCTTATATATATCCCGATCATAATGAAAAAGTATCTTATATAATAATGTGCTTTATAAATAATAAGATATTTTTTAATTATCTCATAATACGAGTAAAGACAATGGTAAATGATACTATATAAAAATCAAAGGTTCTGTATGTGGTGTACCTTCAAATTTATATGATTATAGATTAAATCACTTCTACTATTATCCACATTGGTTGATACCATCCTCTAGTTCAAATACTGTCGACAACACCTATATGTTAGTTCAGGCAGCTGCAATTTGAAACCAGTACTTGTAGGCTTAGCGTGATCATCATCTTCGACCACATTATCATTTAATATCAGACGTAAATGTGATCAAATGCCAAAACTAACAAGCTATAAAATAACATTCGACTTGAAGGTTCGAATAGGTTAAACCAGAACCGGTGGAAGTTTATTTGCTTTTAATTTTTATGTTAATTTCATTGTAATCACAACGTCAGCAAAAACTACCTACTGTAAAAAAATATTTAAAAGAAAGGCACAGTTAAGGAGCCCTCGCCAATGACAAGCTTAGCTGCACATCAACTAGGACAAACTTAAAATTTAGCATGCAAAAATACACAAGATTTTGTAATATACAAGTAAAAAAAAAATTGTATTTTTTTATGGCTTTATTTTTCCTTCGAGCATACTAAAAGATGTCGGAAGAACGCTTTTAAAAATTCACAAACATCAACTTGCCCTTGAAAGAACCGTTTCTTGAGTTTAAGTTGGTCGTTAAAATTTGCAAGTAGTATAAATTACGAGTTGCTTTATTATAACATCAAACAAATGAATATAAGAGTAACTTTATTAATCACATCAAATGTATTGTCCAAAGATCATAAAATTGTCGAAACTGAATAAAATTACAATAAAACTTAACTCCCTAAAGGCCCTCATTATTTTTAATGCATACAAGTCAACGACAAATAGTGTAAACACTAAACGCGTTCGTTCTGACCCAAATATCTTTTATTTTATAACGCCATGTTGTACAATTTTAATCCAGGGTAATTCGTGAATTATTCGAAGATTGAAAGGACTTGCAGCAAATCCTTAAAACTGGTTTAAATTTTTAGACCATGTTTAAGATTAACGAGTTAAAATTAGATTTGCTTCTTTGGTTCAAATGATTTGTAAAGTATTACAACATTTATCATTCGCATTTTGTAGCTGCAAGCGGATTGAACCTACTGTAGGAAAAAAGAGTAGAACCAAGTTCGCTCTTAAAACCTTTTTAGCTAGGTTAGATTTAAGATAACTTACCGACCAAGATTAACTGAGAAGCAATGAGGTCACAAAGGGTCTTAGTAAAACCGAGTCCGAAATAAAAATACTGCCATCTGTGCAAATGGGGTCGGTCGTTGGGGAGCGTTCCATCACTGCTGGGAAATATATTTTTCTCAATGCCACAAAAAGTGGAAAAGCTTTTTATATTTTAAATGAAAGCTGTTAGCATATAAACCAAAACCCTAAGTCAGGATTTTTCGAGAGTGCATATAACGAAAAACACATATAGGTAATGATGAAGCTTGCATAATGATGATTGTTAATTGTAGTCTTGAACAACTTCGAAATAGATGTCAGTTCACTTTCATATAGACCCAGTGTTTTTTAATCATCTATGTTCTTTTCCTTTTTCTTTGTTATACCGCTATATGGACAACGTGTAGATTGACGTAGGCTTAAATCCTTGCAACTGAGTCGGTGAATTCGGTGTAGGAAAACATCGAGATGAAATTATAGTATAATGGTAGGGTTTTCACGTGAATACGTCTTTAAATTTGCTACCATACAGGGGTAATCCAAAAAACCTAATGATAATAAAATCGGGGGATATTGTTTGGCAATGTAGTTTCGAATCTATTCTCTGCGTCTAAAATTTATACCATTCAACAGCTAAAGGATCAAAGAATTCATTACGCTAAGCCAGGACCATAACACATCGCACGCGGTGTAGGGGGAAGCGCCGTCATTTTGGGGTAACTCTTCTGCGTTTTCAGATTTCCATTTAGTATAACTTTCCACTCGGTAAAGCTACCACGTTTTTTGAAGTTTCAGTCGCCAGCTCTTATCAAAGTCTATCGATTATGTATAAAATATTAGTGTAAAATCGTGACTGTGTATATAATAAGGTGTTAAAACGAAAAAAAAAATAGCAAGAAATATATAATGTCAGCCTATACGCGTCGAAAAGTCAAATCCAAATACAGAAATAGTATAGGGTTAGAGAAAGCATCTCAAAACCAATCGAATGGTATCAATAAAATACCATATAACCGAGTCAAGCAGTGGAGGCAACGTAAAAAAGTGAATGCGGCCGAACGGATCCGACAGACCTATAATTAATAAAGTTATAACATAGTAATTATTTGTTAGGTTAATTTATTTCCTGAACCGGTTAAATGGAACAGTTGCCATCATAAACAAAACATGGAAACCCGGAGGGCTTCTTATGATTATGACATACACAAATAATAATAATTTATATAGAAAATATCGCCCGTTACGAGACGTATTCACGTACAACAAACGGCCGTGTCATGACACTGCCACACCACATTTTTTTTCTAAGTCCTTCTGGATAGTTCAAGTCTTCTAGTTGAAAATCTGTTACCAAGCACTTATTGGTGTATTCCGGAGCTGCAGTTGAAAGCCAGCCTTTGTAAGTTTAGCCTGTTTACCATCTTAGATCACATTAGCATTTAACATCAGATGATATTGTGGTGAAATGGTAAAAGCTACAAAATATATAAAAAATATATAATTTCTAAAACCCAGATATGAAATGGTCAATTGTAAAGTTAGATATTTATAAACAATGCTTATTACTAACCAAAATCATTTACACCAGATTACAACAAAATGAACGCTTTTGCTCTAACATGGGAAAAAGTAAACGACATTCAATTTACACCAAACGAAGATAACAGAGTTCTAAAAGGTAGGTTCCAAAATTTACCTGGTAACAAATTTTAACACACATTTTTAATTTTACAATTTCTGGTCTGAAAGATATCTCATAAATACCCCAGTAAAAGAATACCAATAAATAAACTCAAATTTTGTGATATGGTTTTAAATAACTTCAAAGTAAAAATATGAGTAATAAAAGGAGCGAAGAAAGCCAAACGTTAAAAGACATTCAGTAAAATGATTTACCTTGAAGGAACATTAACAATCGATCATGTTTTTTAAATATAGCTTTTTCAAATGTATTCGAGTGTATTTATAAGTAAAATGGGTACGTTTATTCCTAAGAAAACGTATTGAATTATCTTAGGTAACTGAATAAGTATACTTTAGGACCCTAGTTGTGAATTGTATTGTTGTGATATAGTTATAGATGTAATTCGGTCTGGAGACAAGGTTATGAGCGTGAAATAAAAATTAGTAGAAAGTTACAAATGGATCAAAGCAACGTTATAAAACATAGCTAATCATTTACTGTGCTGTACCTACTTCACTGTAAAGTTTAGTGCTAGATTATAACGAGCCAGATGAATGTGTTGAAGGTGTTGTTAAAACAGTAAATGTTTGATCGACGATGTGCTGGAAAATATTATTTATACGGTAAACTTAGAAATCCTGAATATACTGAAAATATCGTTTCTAGTAAAGACTGTTAAAAGCTTGGTCACATATTTCAATTTGATTGTTGTAACTAGTTAGTCGAGGATTATAAAATGTTCTATGATCGTGCATGTCTCATGACACCTGCATTTTTCTTGCAAAATCCAAGCATGCTAATACAATTTGATCATTGTTGTCTATCTATACTGATATTTAAAATATTGCTTATGTAACATGTATCTACCTTGTGTGCAAACTCATTACATTCTCTAACGTATCCATTTTAAAAGCAAGAGACAATTTTTTAAACTTATACAACATGCGCCATTAACTGTGCAAATGGACTGGAAACTACTATCTAGAATTCTAAATAAACCTAAGCTAAAATAAATCAATTATAAACAGTGATCTCAATGGAAAATAACATACATTTTCTTATATTTTGTAGTTTAATAATAATAAGATGGTATTTGATTGTCTTCATAACCCTTTTTTTCCTTCATGGGGAAATACCTAACGGATATCCATACCGCTGGGCAACAGAGGAGGATATGCCTGAGTCGCATGGACTAAACCCCCATGGTACCTACTTACACCTTTTGGCCGGGAGAGCAGGGACTGCCTAATGGGCACTACGTTTGCTCCTCCGACAGGTGTTTTCCCCTCCTAAGGGGCCCCAATAGCAGTCTGAGGGGTCAAGATGGTACACCCCTCAAGGGGGATTTTATACCCTCCCCTGATGAACTGTGGGAATCGCATCGGCACAATGCGCCGCCACCACATGGACCTGTGCAGTTTAACTGCCCGGGCGAAGGACCCTAAATCAATCTTGCTCCCTACGTAGCAATATCAGAAATCACATATAAAAATCACTAAGAATATATATTTGTATCTAAATAAGACGAAGTTGTCAACAATCACGAATTACTGTGCAAATTAAGGTGCCTTATGAACTCCATCCGTAAAGTTCGCAGCGAAAAACACACGAATTCGTTGGATGAATGCCAAAACGTGGTCGCAAGTTTGTATCAAGCAGTCTAAAATAACGTGACCCCTGTTTGTGAAGCCTAAAAAGTATACAGATTTAGTTATTACTACGTTATACTATCATATTTTCCACTGTCAATCTATGTATGTTTTCGTCTCATATCTTATCATGATTGACACTTTCAATTTTACGTATTCTGTCCTATTCGTGCTTTCTAATATTAATGTCGTATCGTATTGTGTATGATGTATGAATACTTTAAAATCTATTCAGTTTTTATGCGTACCCCTCAAATTATTTTTTAAATAATAAGGGTAGTTTCCTAACCACCATATTTATTCATTCCTGCGAATAACATATTAACTAAACATATTTTACATTCGCATGAAATATATCTGCTCCTGGATTTCTATTGACGCAAAAAAGAAAAAGCTTGCGAAAACATAATTTCATTGGAACTTAGTAATTCGTGAATCTGTTAAAGAAACCCTAAATAGAAATGCAAAGGTCCAGATACGTTGGTCCTTAATAATGTCAATTGCCACTTGTAAATGAAGTTGGGGGAATATCTCAAACAATACACTATTAGGGTAGAAACGGTGATAATATATGCAAGTTTCTAGGAATATTACGTTAAGTATCAACCATCGTTGTTTGTTTAATAGTGCAAATAAAAGAGAAATACGTTTTAACTGAAAAATAAAAGTAACTTTGTCAGTACTATAAGTTGTTTTATTTGTGGAGATGGATAAAAAATATGAAATAAAGCAAAACACATTTCTAAATAAAGAACAAAGATAAAAGGAAGTGATCTATGTTTTTGACACTTGTTTGGAAAACAAAATATCACGAGTCAAATTAGGAATAAATTGTGTTTTATCTTAGGAGATATGTATATTTTATGCTTCGGATTTTCACAGAAATTGTTCTTAGACTATAATCTGGATTGATTATAATCAACTATGTAACCTTTAACAAAGTAGGACCGTTACACTATGGTAAAATACATAAATAACAATCAATCCTTATTTCTACATAAGACATGTAGAGTTAAAATGATTGGTGAATATTACTTATAGCAGGATTTTCATGATCCCTAATCCTGTAGTTGCAGTTTCCTTATTCGCAGGTATATTCAATGTTATATCTTCTATATAACTTATACCCGAACTTATACTAACATCTTAATTTAGAATCTCTTGTTCATACAAGTACGTGCTTTCAAAAGTGATCTGTCTAGGCGAACAATAACTCACATAACAATTTAGATCATACTTAAGAATGTTTCTACACTCTTCATAACAATTGAAAATTATATCTATACTAATATTACAAAGCTGGAGGGTTTGTTTATTTGGTTGAACGCGCTAATCTCAGGAACTGATTGTCCGATTTGAAAAAATATTTCTGTGTTAGATAGGTCATTTATCGAGGAAGGCTACAGGCTATACAAGCTCATCACGCTAAGACCAATAGGAGCGGAGCAACAATGAAGAATGTTTCAAAATCGGAGTTTTTTTCCTTTTGAAAACTTTCGCTGCGTATTAGCGTTAGCCCAAAGTAACTAATCCACTCAAACGAAGTCGCGGGAACAGTTAGTATTAAATAAAAGCACTTAATTTCAATTTATTTATCGTGTGTTCAGCTTGCGTTCGTACGAAATATATTATTAAATCCTGCTTACGTGTAAAACATAAATCAACTGAAACATGAATGCTCATTTGTATGGTCTGACGCATACCGTAATGCATTATTGAATTCTGATTTACTTTTAACTTGGCACGTAAATCTTTTCTCAGTAATGAAATTTTATTAGAACGTGTCTTCGGTGAATGAGGTCAAGAGGTAAAATCGAGTGTTATATTAATTATTAATTTATTTATTACTAGCCTCTGCCCGCGACTTCGTCCGCGTGGAATAGTTACTTAGGGCTAACGCTTACGCAGCGGAAGCTCTCAAAAGGAAAAAAAAAACGATTTTGAAACATTCTTCATTGGTGCTCCGCGCCGATTGGACTTAGCGTGACGGTGTATATAGCCATTCTCGATAAATGAGCTAACTAACACTGGAAGGATTTTTCAAATCAGACCATTAATTCATGAGAATAGCACGTTCAACCAAACAAACAAACCCTCCAGCTTTATAATATTTGTATAGATTATTACTCCTCTCGTAGTTAACTCGACCCGCCATTAAAATTACAATAACTTTTGATAGAGTGGACCGATTTTAATGAAACAAAGACTAAGTTGCTCTCGAGGATATGCTTTATTGCGAACCTAGTACTTTCTCAGTGATGCGTGTTCCTACAAACAAATAGACAGAAAGAGAGACGGACTGACATTTCTAAAAATGATTGAAACGTATTTCATTTCTTATTCTTAGACACCTGCAACAATTTTTTTCACGAAAATAGAAAAAGTACGGACACATTAGATTTATATTCTGTGTATAGAAGAAGGTAGTTGATACCCGCCATTACGGTCTCGTAAAAATGATTTTCTTGTTTCATGGCACATCCGTATTCTAGCTGCATTAATTGCATCATATCATTTTTTGTAAATTATAGTAAAGCACGTGAAATCAATATTGTCCAAGAATTAAAGAGCAGAACAAGTTTTTAATAGCAACTTAAGACATACTGGAGTAAAGCTTTAAAAGAAATCCATACGTTAATGCCAACAAAATTTTACGAAAAATATAGACGGAACTAACCATTAACTCCTAATACGTGGAGTTGAATTTTATAAGCAGAAGAAGCTTCTAAAGTAGATAACGCAATTTTGTTCAAATCCTGGTAATGGAAACTTTACCGAGAACGTCTTTGAAATTACGTTTGTCCTATTTGATGTGGGGCCGAGTCTATTTTTAGATGGATTTCACGAATTACTACTATTTGATATCTTTGTAGTTCGTATCAAAAGCGAACCGCATTTACAAGGTACAATTAAACGACTTTTAACAATGCTATAACCATAACCGATGAACTGAACACGTCATTGCATTATATAGGTTGAGGTCACCTCTTGCTGTTGTTTCATTGCAAGAAACAGTTAATTATTCAGCTGTTATAATCATAACAAAACATTTAGTTGCTTGACTATTCTAGCCTACAAAGCGTTTGCTTGCGCTAGCAGGTTTAGTTTTTGCGTCTTCTGTCTGCCTTTTGAAGCGATGACGGCTTAATTGATAGTGTGTTCGGACACCCCGTCGGCGGATATTGGTTCAAATCTAAACAACTGAGGTAGAGCTTTTGGTGAAGGTAATCATCCTGGTGAAACCACGCATTATGGCTAGGGCTTTTTCCGCCTGACTAGTTACCTCTCTCAAGTTGAAAATCTGTGGCCAAACATCTGTTAGTGTGTTCCGGTAAGTGCACTTGAGAGCCATCCATCTCTAGATTTAGCGTGTTTACCATTTTAAACCACATCGTCATTTATAGTTGGTAGAGCCACGCTGAAGCCTATTGCTGGCTTCAGCATGAATGGGTCGGCTCGCCCAGGGTACTACCACCCGACTTACAGAAAACCAACCTGAAGTAACAGTGCTTGCATTGTTGCGTTTCGTTCGGTCAGTGACAGCGCCGGGGACCCACCTCCCCTCTCCCTACTCCCTCCCCTCCCAACTCTTTTTCCCCCTCTCCAAACACAGGCTAGCAACGCACTTGCGACTCCCCTGGAGTTGCTAGTGTCTATGGATGGCGGTGATCACTTACCATCAAGTGACCCGACTATTCGTTTGCCACCTATATCATAAAAAAAAACATCAAATTAGAATGTGGTCAAATGTTAAAACCTATCAAGCATAAAAAAAATCTATCTCCAGTCATATCACATTAGCAACATTGGCCGGTAACGCACTTGCGACTTCCCTGGTGTTGATCAGTTACCATCAGGTGACGAACCTGTTTATTTGCCTCCTATGATAGAAAAATTAATGGCTCCATTAGTATATTCTAATAGCGCGTCGACTGAAGTAATTTCCAATCTTTGTGAATGAGCCGTAGTTTTCGCTCAAGCCAGCATCGTAATAAAACCGTGATTGTAGAGCTTTTTAAACCCGTTTGGCTAGCTACCACCCTTAGGATTAAAATCTGTCGTCAACCATCTATCCTGTCGTTCCTTGACTATCATGGTTTCTTTTGTAATCTTTTTATAAAGTGATTATAGATTGGTATGTCTAATAATCAGAAATACGTGGCATCACAGGTTTTAAATAAATACTATCAATAATGAATGGAGTAGTTACAAAACTATATAAATCAGAAGAAAAAGCTACATATAAAGAATTCGGTATCCTAACCCTGCCTTCCCAACACATTTTTGATAATTTAATGTATGTGCGTAAAAACTTTGAAAACCTGCATTTTTTAAAGGACCGGCATGATCTAAATACTAGAAAGTGTAACAAACTGGTCGTCCCATGTTTCAGACTTAGCAAAACCAGTAATAGTTTCTTAGGTAATACTGTTAGGTTTTACAATAAACTCCTAAAACATATTACCGATTTGCCCAACTGTAAATTTAAGCGCCATGTCAAGCAGGTTTTAGTGTCGAAAGGCTATTATAGAGTGGATCAATATGTGAACGATGGTGATGTCTGGAATTGACTCCTCTCTGTGCATCCACTAAAAGCATTGTATGATGTATTGGAAATATATGTTAAAAAAATGTACCTGATCGAGTTTCTTGCCGGTTCTTCTCGATGACTGGGTTGTTTTCCGAACCGGTGGTAGTTGTGACGTTCATGAGCGCCTTATTAGGGCCTAAACTGAATCAAATATTTTTGATTCGATTTGATATATATAAAAGAAATCTTTTATGATCCTCATAACACACCCTCCTCTTTCACTAACCTTGACTTGCATAAGTACTGATAATAAAGTAGTAACTTGAACTTCTTAACAGTACTTATTATTATTACGTGTTTTTTATATTTATGGGTTTGAATTCTTAAAAAAATAAACAGTAAATGCTAGAAAAATTAGACGATATAATGAAATTGTTTGATTGTCTGTTGAGCCTGAAGAAGATTACAACTTGTTAGTTTTATAATTAGACTTTTCCGACATGTTTGACTAAAAGACATTCACTACTAGAAATAGCCTTTTTCCAAAGACCGACATAGCAACCGACCTTACGTTGTTTGAGTCGAGTAGTTAGTTTAAATTATTATTATAAACAATTAACAACAAATATATCATGTCTGGCGTAAAAATATGGATATACCAACATTTCAAACCAATTATCATTCCATTAAATAAAAGATTGACTTTTAAGCTAGTACTATTTTAGCAGTATAGAAGAGAAAGAAGAGCTATATCCATTTTCACTTTAGACGATGTTTAGATTTACAGTGCATGCTGCAATTACTAGTTACAAATACGTTTTTCTCAAATGGTGCAATTTTTTAATTCAGAATTATAGAATATATTCCTGACATACATAAGCATATGAGTAATATAATTAATGAGAATTCCAAATTCCAAATGAAAAAGGAGATGTTGTTTATTTTATTCCCGAGTTGTTTGATAATAAATGACTCTTAACTAATATTGTATGTGAATGTGAGTTTGTTTGTTTGATACTTTTTCATAGCTGAATCGAGTAGCGACCGATTATCATGTAATTTTGCATATACAATGATACAATTTCATCCGGAATAAATTACTATCAAATTTATGCTAACCCGAGCGAAGTCGCTAGAAAATGGTAGAAAATCTTTACTAATATTATAAATGCGAATGTGACTTTGTTAGCTACTATTTCTATCTTTCTATTTTAAATATTTCACAATAATAAAAGAAACAATTCCAAAACAACTTAAATTATTCGTAGATCCACCAGGGTTAAATGCACAATATATTTTGTTTTTATTCATTTTTAAAATGTAAAACGTCGCGTACTTATGTCAAATTTAAAATTATTTGCTACTTTTCTGTATATATACCCTTGTACAAACTTTATCCATTCGTTTTTAGATTTGGTAATAGAATACCAAATCCCCACGATCGAAGAGAATGACTTGAATTCAGATTGGTAGAAGAGCATAAGAACTTGTTGATATAAATATTTAGAATCTCTACATATGAATAAAATTTAAGTAGATCTTTTTAAAAGTATTATTAGAACAACATATCTCTAAACATTCATAGAGGCTCAGCTGTAACCATAAAATTTAAAGGAAATAACCTAAATAGATAAAAAGTGTAGCAACGATAAAACTACAATTGAGAAATAAAAGGCAGCTGATAATTCATCTAAATTGAATAAACAGCTTCCATGACATAAGAAAACTATTTTCAAGAGAAATATACCGCAGGTATCAAAATAGTTTGTCAATAAACGTGATACCAACGTAAAGTGTAATGAACCATGCAAAGTATGTCCATTTACATAAGAACTGTCTGAAGCAAAGTATGTCAAGGAATATTACAGATATCATTGATATAGGAAAGGTGTTATTCGGTTTTATTTTGTTTTCAATACTAACTGAAATTATCCAGTAAGGGGCGTTTCATGTTTCAAGCTTATGAATTCTGTTTTCTTTATAATGTTATGTCCTTTATATTGTTCTTGAAAGAGTTGTCGCCTAACTTAGATATACTAAGAATAAAAATTTGGTAACAGAAGAGATTGTTGATATTATACTTTAAGTATTGATTGAAATGGATTTTCTCGAAATTCAACGCCTGACAATAAGAAAAGAAGGATAAAATTCGTATAACGAATAATATTATTTGGAAGAAATTTATTTTATATGGCCCGTCCTAGAGTCACTTTTAACAGCTATCTAGTAATTTTAGCACCACATAATCTTGCATTATGTGTTGTACCAATGTGTGATACAAAGGAGTACGTTTTATTGTATTCGAGTTTTTTTATCGGCTCCTTTGTTCCCATAAACTTCTTTCTAACATATACAAACCATTGCGAGTGAAGCCGCGAACGGAAAGATGTGATTACAATTTATAAGACTTATAAATTATATACAACCTTCTTTTATATCAACATGTAACACGGCAGAAGAGTGTAAAGAGGTTGCTGAACAACGATAGTGAATACTTAGCGACCAATAATGTATGTATTCGAGAGCGTTTTAAAATACCGTATCGTCATTCAACAGTTATTTTCCTATATCAATAATCCAGGCTCAATTTAAAATTCGCTACCATATCCCTATGGCGCAGCTTTTCAGCGAATTTACCACCGATCTATTAATAATTATGTTTATAGTCGCTCTATGAAAAAATCTACTGTAATATAGTAGTTTATAAGTGACTAGCTTAGCCCGCGGTTTCGCTCATGTTAATGTGGATTTTGAAAATGAAGTAGGGCCTATGTTACTATTACCTATACATGACAATCTGTTTTTTTTTCAATAAATATTACAAGCAGACGATGCTATAAATTTATCGTCTACAAACAGAGATATCCACATATTAATATAAAAGCGTTAAAGTTACAGTCAATGCACTTGTTAAAATCGTTTGCTGTAAAATTTCTAGTGTTTTCTACGACGTTGTTTGCTTTACGACTGTACTAAAACTGAGACTCCTAGGAGAATCAGTTAACAGTCATTTAATTAAAGTCCATCATCCAATACATTTAGAATCAAACTACGATGCTACCCATATTAAATTTTCGCTTCTGGTCATGATATATTGGTAACTATAAACGCTGAAAAAGGACCTAAATTTGTAATTATGGTACTATTAAAGTCATCATCGTCTTATCCTTTATCTTATCTGAATAGGGTCGGCACAACATGTTTTCCTTTTCCACTCTCGCCTATCAGATGTCATCACAGTATTCACATCTTTTACACACATATCATTTTTCACACAATCCATCCATACCTTTTTCGGTCTTCCTCTACTCCTAAATCCACCCATCACTCAGATATCGGAAATCACAGAAGGTTGGTAAAGATATGACCATTTAAAGCTATAGGAGAAAAACTGGATGGACCACCGAAGTCGCAAAACAAATGTATTCATTTTTACATTTTTAGTATACTAATTTTCAAACCAACATTCTCCAGTTTTTCTCGCTATTTTACTAGCCTACCCTGGATATCGGCAGCATCTTCACAGACAAGAACAATATCATCTGCAAACAGCATACACCAAGGTGTCTCCTCCTGTATGTCTGATGTTAACGCATCCATCACAAGAAAGAATAAAAAAGGGCTTAAACTTGAACCCTGGTGAAAACCTACAGCCACATTGAAATTATCGGTAATTCCAGATTTGAACCTAACGTGCGTTTTAGCTTGACTGTACATACAACAAATAAGTTGTATGTACTTCCCATGCACTCTTTTCTTTTTCAGAGCCCACTACAGAACATCTCGGTGTACTTTATCATAAGCCTTCGCCAGATCAACAAACATCATATGCAAATTCTTATGTACATGTCTGTATTTTTCGCAAAGTCTTAGAAGTCCGAGAATGGTATCTGTTGTCGAACGTCCATGCACAAACCCAAATTGATTCTGAGTTACTTCAGTCTCATCTCTTATTCATCTCACTATCACTCTTTCTCAAGCCTTCATACTTTATGACATGAACTATATTCCTCGATAATTGTTACAGTTCTCCACATCACCTTTATTCTTAATTATTTATTTGGGATCGCTTCCTCTAGTAAGATCTTATTAAAAAATAAAGTCACCCATATCCATACATCTACTTTTAAAAACTTCCATACTTCAATAGGTATGCTATCTAGCCCAATAGCTTTTCCGTTTTTCATACCGTTCACAGCTTTTCTTACTTCATCCTTTTCTTATTTTTGGTACAACGCCTAACTTTGACGGCACGGTCCCTAATTCTCCGATACTGTCACTTTCTTCATTCATCAGTCTTTCAAAATATTTCTTCCAACGACTTTATATGTCCTCATCATTCGTCAAGACTTTTCCTCAATCGTCTTTTATACATTTAACGTGTGTAATATCTCTTGTATTATTTTTTTCTTGCTTTTACTAATCGACACAAATATTTTTGTGTTTGTGAGCTCTCTAGTGATTGGCTTGTACATTGGCTCTAGCAATAGCAACTGCTCTTTTTGCATTTCTTCTACATTCTTCATATATTATTCTCTTATTTTCTTTAATCGTACTATCGTGGTCTTCAATACATTTCCATTCCTTACAAGCCGTCTTCTTTTCCTTCAAAGCCTTTTGTACCTCTTCGTTCCACCACCGAATATCCTTAACTATCTTTCCTCTTCCTTTCATTTCACCAATAACATCCCTTGGTACGTTCCATGTTGCCATTTCATTCCAAAATTCATTAACAGTTTTCGCTTCCATATTTTCCATTTCAACCTTTTTTTTTAAACTTTTGTCCTAAATTCTTTCGCATATTCTTCTTTCTCTATTAGATACAATTTAATTTTGGCTACTTGACTGATTTTCGGCCAGTTTTATTTTTATTTTTAAATCTAATACTAATAAACGATGTTGAATAGTTAATATCTCTCTAGACAGAACCTTGCAATCTTTCTCTATTTTAATATTATTTCTTCGTAAGAGAAAATAATGAATTTGGGTAGTGTTACCACTAATGTATGTGATAAGGTGGTGGACTCTTTTTTGGAAAAAAGTATTAGCTATGGCAAGGTCGAAAGCAACTGCAGCTCGAGTGACATTTTCACCTTCTTTATTTTTATTCCTAAAATGACCCTATTAAAAATATTAATTAAGTATTAAATGTTAGTATTTGGTGCTATAAAAAAATATTAAATCATAATATTGTTAAATGTCAAGCTCAATTAAGTACAAAGATATAAAATTTTCCTCTGGTTCAGATAAAAATTATAATGAATACCTCCACTTAAGTGCTAAATACTGTAATTGTATATTTAATTTAGAAGTAAAAACGGAATAGTACGACGGTATTTAGAAATATCTTTGCGGCAATGTAACTTAATCTTACGCAAAATATAATACTTAAAAATAAAAAAAAAACATTTATATTTTAGAATAGCAGCGTTTTATCATAATTATTTTATTTAAAAATGCAATATTATAATCTTCCTACCACATATTTTAGATTTATTTAATAACTCATTTAAGTGACTGAAACGAAAGCAGGATGAAGACAAACGCACTGTAAGGCAATAAATTCAAGAAAATGCGCGTAATCTCACCTTGAGCAGTCGTTTCCGAGTGCCTTACAAAAATGCTTAGGAAAAACTAGTTTTATAAAATCCTATTAATATGCCAACATGTTGAACAACTTAAACGTTATTAATTAAGTTGTAGTTGAATTATTATTAAAAAGCCTATTATGTTTAATTTCAAACAAATGTTAAAAGAATATGTTATTATTCTCAACTAGCGGTCCCGATGGACCTACGTCCTGCCCTGATAATTAAAAAAATATAGACAAATTATATACCTAAACCTTCTTCGTAATTCACTTTATCTACTAGTGAAACCCGCATGAAAATCCGTTCAGTAGTTTTTGAGTTAATCGCAAACAGACAGACAGACGCGGCAGAGGGCTACGTTTTATAAGGGATTTTTTCAAATTCTAAATCATTACATAGTATAAAACAAAGTCCCCTACCGTGTCTGTCTGTTCGCGATAAACTCAAAAACTACTGAACGGATTTTCAAGCGGTTTTCACCAGTGGATAAAGTGATTCACGGGGAACGTTTTGGTATATCATTTGTCAAGGATTTTTTTTTATAATTAGGGCGGGACAACGTCTGCCAGGCCCGCTAGTATACTTTATTTTTTGGTGATGTACAAATAGCAGATTTTATTTCATACAAACATGAATAAAAATATATAATACCTATTTATAGTAATGTATACTAATTTTGTAAAACTTACGAGATAGTTTTTTGTTTCTTTGAAAGTGTTAATCTATGAAACTTCCAATCACATAAGAAAAAGTAATTTTACATTTCATAACCTACTTACTGATAAAGATTGTGGGTTGTGGGATCTTGGGACAACTATTGTGAGCTGTGTAAACATTGTACAAAATATACGTCAAAAAACAAGATAAACAAGAACTAAATAATAGTGTTTGTGAGCCTTGTGGTGCCACTATAGAGGGTGGAGGTATAGAGAACTATCTCATATGGGGGCCACGTTGAAAAAGTGTTCAGGACTAAGTAATCAATAATAGTTCCAAGACCCTCTAAAATGCCACTATTATAAGGAAAGGTATATAACATAAAATAACTGTTGTTTACTTCGATAAAACTTGTTGAAATAATTGAACAATAATGAACGCTGTTGCCACTGTAGCATGTCTCTAATTTAAAGCATTTTGACGGACAATTTTTCATACAAAGAGATGGTTCTCTTTACCTCTACACTCTACAGTGCGCGGTGCGGCGCGGGGTATCGGGGACGGAGTGTGAGTTGGCCGACCGCTGAGAACCGAGTAATATCTTGAATTGCCGAACTGTAAATGCCTAAATTGACTCTCTGTTGCTTGGTCAATCCCTTCTGCGATAGTCGTGCTTTATACTGAATTGGTTTAAGCGTAAATTACTGCGTTGAAAGTAATTCAAAATTTTAAAAGTGAAACGCCTTTAAAATAAAATTATTTTCCATATACTGTAACAGTGTGAATAGCTTAAATAAGGACCAGACAAAAGTATATATGTTTAAGCCCCAACCAACAATTCACATTAACCTTACTGTGGATTTGTGTACTACAACGCGGTTTTACCTGACAATAATGCTCTCGGTCTAACTTCCAGGTATTAACCTAAAACCTTTACGAGCAGAAATTTCTTTTATAAGGTATCAACTGTCGTAACTTTATTATTAAGTGTATATGTGTATGTGACCATCGCGTTAACTAGTCTGTGACTAATTTTCTTTTACTATGAGCTACTTGTAATGGTGAAAATAAAACAAAGATTCTTATTTTTGAAGTGGGAACTTGTTTAGGCGATTTGAGCGGTATTTTTGGTAGGACATAAACTTATGATTTCGTGTCATGACATGCTAGTAAGGGAGACCGACCGTATTGCGCTTGTGCGGCTTACGTCAGACTAGCGACGCGTAGTATAACGGCCTATGTATATCTAATATCGATATTTTGTATTCCGATTGTGCAGCCTATCATATGTTTGATGAATTAATAAATTTTAATAAAATGTATATAATTATTGCTCTGAGTGCCAATAGATGTGAAAACCAGACTTAATGTTAATAATTTCAATAAACAAATTATGTAATATAATTCACACTATAATTAGCTTAAAAATTCAAAAGAGATCACCGTTATTTCATTGTTTTCAGTTTTTATTTCTGCCGGCAGTAGGTATGACTGCCTCAACTTTTTTTGTATCATACGATAACGTTTGCTCATGAAAATTCTGATATTTAAAAAAAATCAATATAAATTAGAAGCACTCTGATCTTATAAATAGTTCTGAAGTTTCAAAACACTTCGATCGGTACTTAGCAAGCTATTTTCAGTCTAAAGGACCATCAATGAACCTGTCACCAGCCATACTTTTAATTACGTTGTTTTCTACGCGGAAAGTTTAAATTTATTGTAGCAAGAACCTGTATTATTCGAGAACGAAGCTATAAATAGCAGATCTTTTTTATACTGTATTTGTTTTAGTGTTTGGTCATAATCTCATCTGACGATAAACTATGATGTAGCCTAAAATGGTAACCACGCCCAGCCTAGAGGAAGCTGGTTGGTTCCTAAGTGCAGCTGCCGAAACACACTAATAGGAGTTTGGCAATAGATCTTCAACTCGAGGGTGGTAGGTAGCCAGGCTCCTAGTGTAGTGATAGCAAGCACTCTCGTAGAACAGGTTACGGGTTCGACTCATATACATATGCCTGACTTTTGTGTGATGAGCATAATTATTAATTTATTTATTTAATTGTTTAGAATGTTGGAATGTTTTAATTGTATCCTCATATTTAAAAAAAAGTGTGTGTGTACTTGTGTACACGCGTTAGAAGTTATAAAAATCTTTTAAAAAATTTTATTTTTTGCCTTATTCTACGTTTGTAGAAAAAACAATACTAACAATAGGAAAAGGGTATTTAATACATTCAACGTTTTAATACAAAGAAATACAAACAACAAATACAAAGAAACAAAATATTGACTATAGCTAACTTCAGAGTGTCTGTTTTCCGTGATGGTGTGCGCGCGCATATTAATAACTTAAGGGTGTCGGTTTTCGTGACGGTGTGCGCGCGCATCGTAATAACTTCAGGGTGTCGGTTTTTCGTGACGGTGTGCACGCGCATCGTAAAAATTTATTCTCATCATTTTTCCCAAACGCGCCTAAAGATGTATAACTTCAAAAAGTTAGATAAAAAAAAAGTGTGTGTGTACTTATGTACACGTGTTAGAAGTTATACTTCTTTGGCGTAACAAGATAAAAAATCTTTTCAAACATTTTATCTTTCGCCTTATTCTACGTTTGTAGAAAAAACGACACTAACAATAGAAAAAAGGTATTTATTACATTGAAAGTTTTAATACAAAGAAATGCAAACAACAAATACAAAGAAACAAAATGTTGACTATAGCTAACTTCAGGGTGTCGGTGTTTCGTGACGGTGAGCGCGCGCATCGTAATAACGTCAGGGTGTCGGTTTTTCATGAGGGTGTGCGCACGCATCGTAAAAATTTACTCTCATCATTTTTCCCTAACGCGCCAAAAGAACTATAACTTCAAAAACTGTTCTCAAAATCATTTTAAGGAATACGTAAAATGGTTAGGCATTAGGCAATAGCCTAATAAGTAATAGAAACATAAAAGCGAAATATGTTATTTAAAAATGTATTCATTTGCATGCTTAACTACAATTACTTAAACTTATATGAGCGCAATGATTTAGCAGTGAAGGCCTTTCTATATATAGGACAAGACAATGCAGCAATTTACGGCTACAAATGGCATGTTAATTTGTAGTTAGCCTTATCTGCATAAAGGTTTGCAAATTGGCCTTCGCATGTTTTGCATTCAGCCATACCACTAATATAGCAAATAAAAAGGCTAAAGAATAAAACTCTTATATATGTAATGGGTTAACGGCTGCTTGTTGTGGGGGACAGCAGCTGAGGTGGACACCATATTCCTATTACAAAAACGAGCAGTTCGAGCAATTTATAATATGAGGCCTCGCGAATCATTAAATACTAAGTTTCAGGAATTCGGTATCTTAACTCTGCCCTCCCAATATATTCTTGATAATTTAATGTATGTCCACAAAAACTTAGATATGCTGGATCTAGTAAAATATCAGCATAACTTAAATACTAGAAACAGCAACAAATTGGTCATTCCATGCTTCAGACTCACTAAGTCCAAAAACAGTTTTTAGGTAACAGAGTTAGTATTTATAACAAAGTTCCAAAATACATTACTGGTTTGCTGGATAGTGAGTTCAAGAACCATGTCAGGCGGGTTTTAATATCTAAAGGCTATTATAGGGTGGATCAATATGTGAACGATTGTGATGTCTGGTCTGTCAAATATTTATGTTTTGTAAAAATATATAACATGAAAAGAAAAACCAGATCGAATATCTTGCCCGTTCTTCTCGATGACTGGTCTATTTTCCGAACCGGTGGTAGTTTTGACATTCATAAGCGCCTTCAGTCCCCCTTCCCCACTTCCTCCTCATCTAAACACAGGATGGCAACGCACTTGCGACTCTTCTGGTGTTGCAAGTGTCTATGGACGGTGGTGATCACTTTAACATCAGGTGACCAACCTGTTCGTTTGCCTCCTATGATATAAAAAAAATGCAGAATCATATGTAGATAAATGCTAAGTTAGTTGAGTTAACAAAAGGAAGGAGATTCGTAATTTTATTTACTTTAGTTGGGCATAAGACCAGCTTTATATTAAAAATACCATAACTTGGTTTTTACTGAGAATCGTCTTAAAATATCTTTGTCTAGACGTAGTCCTAATAAATTCTCTTCTAAATCCATTTCCAAATGAGGCCGAACAGCTGTTACTTCGGCTAACCAGTCTTTTAAAATACAGTTAAATTTTATTTCTTAATAAAATTCAAATTAATTAGTTATTTCTTAGTCTCGAACAGAAATAAAATCACAATTATACGTTTTCCTAACGCAGTACTATTTTTTCAATTTTAGGTGACATGCCGGAACATTTAGAGTCTATTAGTTAATTTGCTCACACAAGAAATTAGGCTCATAGTTTTCATCCGCACCTAGTAGTAAAACCTGGTAATTAGGTAAATGTTACATACAATTAGCATACGTATAATTAGATTTGTAATTCACCATTCGATAGATTACTTTGTATAATATAACTTGATAAATAAATAGCCCAAAATGACCACAAAATGGAAGTTACCCATGAATTATAAAAATAAATAACCTATATTATGCAGCTACCCATTTGCATAGGAGTATTTGCATAGAAATTACTTACTTGCATAAAAGTGCGAGCTACAAACATAATTATGTGAAGAAATTTTCGAGGATATTCCTTTGTAAGTACTTAGGAAGCTTGAAAACCGGGAACCGTTAGTTCATTTGTCTCTTCAAGAAATAATGCTTTCGTAATCTTCGTCACTTATACATGTTACCTGCCAAACCATTAAAATATTATGTTAATTATGCTAACTTTTATATAACTGCACATATGAATTGACGACATCATATGCTACTGCATTCCTTTTACTTTTGTAACTATCCTGATTAATCTAAACTTCTGCGCCATAGGCTACGATAATTTTGCCCTAGGAATAGCTGAATTAATTTTCACATACAACTATTTTTCCTCTTAAATTAACTTTACAACTTTATTTAGCTATATGTTTCCATTTATATTTTTTGTCCTTATAACACCATCAAAGGCGCAGTAAATTTTGTTGCCGACGTTGGGTGGCGTTTACATGTCACTGTTGAACTTACAGTTTTTTAGAAATATAAAACCAAGATACAGTACGTGCTCATGCTCTAAGCATTCAATATTAGCCATTACATTACATCAGTAAAGTATCAGAGAGTTTTGTTTATTTGATTTCAGTAATCCAGTATGTGGCATGTCTGCAGTTTTTGCTATGGTTGTGTTACGGGCGCTAGGAGGTTTTACGTAAATTGAAAAAATGTAAAGTATATTGAATGTAAAAGAAATATTAATTTTAAATGATTTTCTTATTTTAAGATGTAGATTTATTATATTACCGAGTGATGTTTAATTTGATCTCAACGTCGAAAATGAAGCGATTCGTTTGACATCGATGGGGCCTGTCACGCGTCTAATCTATGATTACGGTCCCCTCAGACTTCGATTGAAGGGATAAGCCTCAAGGCTTGTATTGAAATCCTTCAGTTAATTACATCCATAAAGGACCACAATCCTGCAAAGAGCAAATACTTGGTAATTACTCGTTAAATTAATACCCAATGGTACACTCATAAAAAACTTTATAGAACGTGGATTTGGTTGTTATTCTGTTATTGAGTGGAACCGATAAGCAGAGGCGGTCGTGCCATATTAAATAAAAAATATTTAAAGATACTGGGGGCTGAAGATTACGGATTATAATAGTTTATAAATTGAGAAATAAAAAAAAAAACAAAAATAGATGCTAGATAGTTACAAAAACACCATCTGTTGGATTCAGCAATAGCTGAGAAACAACCAGGAGACACTATAGACGTGACCAGGGTTGCACAGTAACCCCGCGACGTTATTCCATAGCTGATATCCATCAGCTGATACCATCATGATATCCATAGCTGATAGGAGTGCGACATAATTCTCTAACTGTTCCCGGCAATGAGAGGGTAGTACCGATGTAGGATTTTCCCCTAGATAAAAAATAACTATTATAAGTTCAAAACATCAAAATCGATCACAAGATTTAGGAAAACAAAGATTACAAATATAAAAATACGAGTTGATGTTGACATATGGAAAATCAATGAACGTCAGCATTGTTTGACTGATCGTCACAAAAGTTCTCACATCCAGGCTTAAAAGGGATTTTACTTTAACTCGTCACTAGATGCTACCAGGCTGTATTATTGTGTTTAAGTTTATATTATAATAATCAAACACGAAATTGCAACTGGTCGCTGGTAGTTTTATAGTGAAAATATAACATAAAATTATAGTACAATAGCTATACATCTTCCATTATTTTATTCTCTATTGAATCAACGCCGGTCAAGTTCCATATACTCTGTAAGTAAAGTTCACACGAAAAAATGACATCTTTTATTATCGCGAGCGATGTAATGATTTTCTGCGTGTCATCTAACACACAAACTAAATTACAGACAACACACATGAAATAAATGAAAAATAATCGTATTCATATAAAATATGACAAGTATCTCAAATTAAATTATAGTCATATTACTTATTCATTGTTCTGAATATTCCAACAATAAAATATTGGTACTTCTTAAGTTAGCTGATACTCACAACTTTGTTCGTGTCGTTTATTCTCGTAACATGTCCAAATTTTATATCCAAAGAAAAAAACGCGTAGTGCTTATACGTACTTTCTTAAAACATTAATAACTTTATATTAAATTAAGCTATTATCTGTACATAGTATAAAATGAAGTCGCTTCCGCTGTCTATTCCCTTAGATCTTTTAAACTATTCAACGGATTTAATACAGTTTTCAGCAATAGATAGAGTGATTTAAAAGGAAGGTTTATATGTATAATACATAAATATTATAGTACAGACAAGCCGAAAGATTCAAATATTTGTAATGTGATGTTGTAACAAATGTATTTTTGTACGCTTAAATCGCAAACGCTAGCTAAACCCTACGAGATAGATAAAATTAATGTACTACGAAATTTTATATCTTATAAAGATCTATAAAATAGTCTCCAATGGTATATATTTAGCTCTAAAGGATAACCCACAGTACCCACTTTAATCTTTTTACAAAAATAATGATGTGTTATTTATCAAGCTATTTTATACAATACAGTATCGTTCCTTATCCAATTAATACATTACTTACGTTGTACATGCCATGTAGATCAAAACTGCCCTTAACAGTATTTCATTATAAAGTAAATTTTCAAAAAAAAGTATTAACCGACTTCAATATCAATCAAAAACCCATAAGGCACTAAAAAGCGGAAAATAAATAGTTTATCAAATTAACCAAATTAAATAAAACATATGAATATGTGTGCTACCTAGAGATGTATTGGAAGTCGGTGCCAACCGAAATTTCAAATTTGTTCCAGGTAGAAATGTAGTACAGAGACGCGAGAGTGGACTTAAACTTTGTACCTATGTTATGATTTTCGGTTCGCACCGACTTCCAATACACCTCTAGGTAGCACACATATTCATATGTTTTATTTAATTTGGTTAATTTGATAAACTATTTATTTTCCGCTTTTTAGTGCCTTATGGGTTTTTGATTGATATTGAAGTCGGTTAATACTTTTTTTTGAAAATTTACTTTATTTTTCCATTTTTAGTGTACATAAATATATTTTACTAGCAGTGCCCGCGAACTCCGTTCCGCCTTAAGTATATTAAAATATGCGCATTTTTGCGGTATGGTATGCGATATGGTTTCAATTGGTTGTACAATAAGTAACGTTTGGTACGAACGCAACCTTATCAATAATCCGCGATAGTTTCTACCACCAACTCGGCTACCATCGCTTCACACAAGTGATACACCTTAAGTAATGTAATTACAATGCTTGCGTCATGTTGCAACACAGCAACGAAGATAAGCACAATAGGCTCCTAAGAATTGAAGAGTTTTTTTTATAATATTGGTGGCAAACGAACATACGGGTCACCTGATGGTAAGTGATCACGGCCGCCCATGGACACTTGCGACAAGAGAGGAAACACAGATGCGTTGCCGGCCCTTAAGAAAGGAGTAGGCTCGTTTCTTGAAATTTTCTTACTTTGTCACGGATCCCATAATCAGAACCTAACCAAACTCTCATCAAACTACCCTTGAAGTACGTCCTTTCCAATAAAAAATGAATCATCCAAAATCGGTTAGCGTGATATTGAGTTATTCGTCTATTTGTCGTGTACATACCTAATGCAAATTTAAAACTTATACGGTTTTGCACTGGATGCCGTTGTCGGAACTGGACCAAATTAAAATGGGACCACACGGGAAGCACCAGCTTTCAAATAAAAAAAGAATCATCCAAATCGATTCACCCAGTCCAAAGTTATGAGGTAACAAACATAAAAAAAAAAAAAAAAAAAAAAAAAACATACAGACGAATTGATAACCTCCTCCTTTTTTTGAAGTCGGTTAAAAATGGATATCTACATTGCACACGTGCGAAGCTGGGGCGGGTCGCTAGTTTTTATTAATATAACATAAAAAAATCATCTACTATGTATCCAGTAGCTTTCAAATTCAAATTCAAATTCAAAAACACTTTATTCAATTTAGGCCTTAAGAAGGCACTTATGAACGTCAAAACTACCACCGGTTCGGAAAACAACCCAGTCATCGAGAAGAACCGGCAAGAAACTCGATCTGGTTTATCCTTTTAACAAATATATATAATATTTAGAATAATAATATATTCTATATAATAGTAAATTTCACAAACGTTTTTAATGGATGCACAGAGATGAGTCAATTCCAGACATCACCATCGTTCACATATTGATCCACTCTATAATAGCCTTTTGACACCAAAACCCGCTTGACATGGCGCTTAAAATCACAAGCTTGTCCGTAATACAGGCACAACTACAGACATATGTTATTTTATTGATATAGAAGATTATTGCATAAACAAAATACTTGTAATCGATTTGTCAAATTAATTTCCCATACATAATATTTTACTTTTTATAAAGAAGTCGATTCTTAGTAACGAATATTTTTAACAACTCAAATCCATCCAGTTAATGCAAATACATGATAAATGAATCAGCAATCGGTGTCATACAGTACACGCTATAATTAAACTCAACTGTCGTCGAGAAAATATATATAGTGGAGAAAGCTTAGTAAAGTTTTTGACTCTTTGTTTAAAAGAAATACTCCTATATAATAGGCTTTTCATATTATTGCCAAATAAGAAAGTATAAGTTAAATGAGAAAAGTTTGTTTATTACTTTGTTTCTCCTTTCATTATCCATACTCTTTTCTTTGTAATAAACCGTATGTAATGTTAACTTCTTTAAAGTTTCTGGTAACTTTCTCTAATGAAGTTTACTATTTTGTTACTTATTTAAATAACTTTATTACCAGTCATCAACGCTGAAACTGTAAACAACTTTAAAATCCAACTACACTTTTTTTGACAACGTTTTCTCAACGACAATTTGTATTTGTCACTAACTTTTGTTGTGTATATATTTATAATTTATATTTGTATGTTTGTCTATAAAAATGAAGGGGAATCGTTTTGATTGACTCTTTTTATCGCTTCTCTAGAGAAATATTTTTACATGTGCTGAAAAAAAAAACTGAATTTCCCGTGTATTTAAAATGGAAAACGTTAATTAATATACGTTAACATCAACTGAGATTGTGGCCAAAACCTAAAATCTGTCCATTTATATAAATAAAAATCAATTGCCTGATGCGTGTATGACTTTGTGTGACTATTTCGCTATTTTTTGTAATGTAATTATCAAGTTAAGGTTTGTATGAAAGAAATATATACAAAATGTGAATGTGAATATATATAAAAAGTGAGTGAGAAACAAGATAGTAGAGAGTTTAAAAAAATGTGTGCGTGTACTAGTGTACACACGTAAGAAGTGAAACTTGTTTAAGGCCTTATTTTTCGCAAAATGATCTACATGCAACTTAAAAAAAAAAAAAAAAAAAACCCTTTCTTTCTTTATGGCAAACAATTTCATTAATATATTAAAAAATAAAGTTAAATTAGATAAAGTTTAAACAAAAGGATTTTATTATCATAGACATGAATACAAAAAAGATACTATTGATAGATTGACGTTTATTTATTTAGTTGCTATTCTATTTCAGTACAAGATCGTACTGTAACGGGTACTGAAAGTTTTGATCTGGTTTTCTTGTTTAGTACACCCGTGCGAAACCAGTTTAGAAGGGCTGGTAGTTAGCAAGCAATAAAACAATATATTTTTAATAAGTCGTGCTAATTTTTGTATATGTGTTAACAGAAATTAATTTTATGTTTTGTTAATATGAACATCAGACAGTTGTGGTCATCCAATACCAGGTAATATGTCTTTTATAGTTCATGTGAATTACGGTACAATTTAAATCGTACCTATTTGTTTTGTTTTCCTTATTACATCCAAAATACCCTTGACTCTTGTCTCTCAAATATAAATAAAGGTTGCCTGCAAGAGATCGCTATCAGCAATAAGGGCGCACTTTGTACTATCGACATAATGTGAAACGTGTAGCTTATGTGCATATAACAGTACAGGAAATCGAAAAGTTTGATGCGGGCTACCTTAATAATAGGTCTTTACCTACAAATTTGCCGTTCTGCAGTACTGGCCATTTCAAATCAAAATAATTTTTGTTTGGCTAAGAATTGTAATTTCAAATTAATTTTATTTTAAAAACATGGAATTCTTTTTCCAAAAGTAGTCATTTGTTTATTGATTAGTGTTACATTTTCATCCCATTTCAATCTTTTTTGTCATCATGGATACGTTAAAAATACGTTAAAAATGATCGCCAGCGCGAAGTACGCGTTGAGACGTGCCTTGCACTGCTCAACAGACATACAAATGAAGGAATTTTGAACTGCATTGTTACCTGCGATGAAAAATGGATTCTGTTTGATAACCGCAAGCGCTCAGCAAGTTGATTGGATTCTGGTTCAGCACCTTAACATAGCCCTAAACGAAAACTTACCCATAGAAAAGTGATGGTCACTGTTTGGTGGTCTAGCGCCGGTGTGATTGATCACAGCTTCTTACCAAACGGGGTGAGCATTACTGCAGATGTGTACTGTGAAGAACTGAACACAATGATGGAGAAGCTGGCACATCTCCAACCAGCATTGGTCAATCGCTCGTCTCCACTGCTCCTGCACGACAACGCGCGACCTCATACTGCACAGCAGACGGTCTCCAAGTTGCAAGAACTGGGGTTGGAAGTTCTCCGTCATCCGCCCTACTCACCAGACCTTGCGCCTACAGACTACTACTTTTTCCAGAATTTGGATAACTCCTTGGCGGGAAAAAAATTCAATACCCTTGAGGCAGTACAAAATGCCTTTGAAGAATTTGTTGCCTCCCGTCCAGCTGATTTCTTTAAGAAGGGCATCAATAAACTGCCACTGCGTTGGCAAAGATGCATTGATTGCATGGGTGATTACTTCGATTAATACAAATAAAAAATACATGAAAAAAATTCGTTTAAATTTTTTCATACAAAACGGCAGTTTCATAGGTAAAGACCTAATATTATCTATACTAATATTATAAAGAGGTAAAGTTTATGACGTTGTAGGGGGTAATCTCAGGAACTACTGAACCGATTTAGAAAATTCTTTTACCAATATAAAGCCACGTTATTTGTGAGTCTCATAGGCTACATATCAGTACATTACATATCAGCTGTGGGGGTAATATCTGGGTAGTTGGAGAAAAATGGTCGAACGAAAACGTTTCTTACGAACGCTGCCTTAACTGTGAGAGATATATGATTGAGTTCTAGAGAAAAGTTGTAGCTTGATAATGCTTATTACCGCCCAAAAAAGTGGGCACGGATCGGTTAGTATATTTATACAATATAGAATTGATATAAATATCGTAATATATATTCTATAAACTATAATAAAACTGTAACAAAGCTAAATACATTTAATATTTTTTGAAAATTTTGATCGGGGTAGGCTTTGTTATCGATATACTCGTAGAAGCCAAAAATAATCAGTTTACAATTTTTGCCTGTCTGTCTGTCTGTCCCCGTGAACACGTATCACTCTGAAAGTACTGGATCAATTTTGATGAAACTTGACACAGTGACAACTAATATTACAAGGTTACATCTAGGATACTTTTTGTCCCATAAAACGCAAGGGATTCTCCAGGATAACGAAAGACAAAAATTTGTAGGTAATGTAACTAGACTTTTTTGTGACACTTTAGTACAAGAGCCAGCAACGTTGGAAGAATGAGAACTTTAGAAAAGCTGGTTCTTTAATATGAAGATATATTATGCCCTTCCAAACAGGATTCAGGATACCTGGTAGCCGGTTAACGTTGTGTTTTTTAATGCGCATCACACCTTTACAGGTCAAAATTTTCTTTTGAGACGGTGTTGGCTTAATTGATAGCGTATTCTGACACAGCTTCGATAGACGTTTCTTCGAATCCTTTAAAATGAGTGGCAGCTTACGGTGAAAGAGAATATTATAATGTAACCGTAGTATACTGGTAGGATTTTTTTATAATTCTGCCTGGCTAGCTACCACCCTCAATTTGTCAAATTGTCACCAAAAATCTGTCGCCAAGCACCTGTTGGTGTGCTGCGGCAGCTGCACTTGAGAACCGGTCAAGAGAGAGGTATAATATTGATAGGGTTTTTTCTAAGTCCGTTTGGATAACTACCACTCTTGAATCGAAAATATGCCGTCAAGCACCTGTTGGTGTATTTCGGCAGCTGCACTTGAGAGCCAGCTCCCCTCTAGGTTTTGGCGTGTTTACCATCTTGGACCACGTTGTCATCATTCAGTCGTTAGACAGGAGGACTTAAGAAAACCCTACTATCATGTTATGGTTTCTTCACGACGTTTCCCTTCACCGGAAGCCCCAACTCAGCTGCAAGGATTCAAACCTACGTCCATCGATGCTATGTCTGAACACACTGTCAACCAAGCCATCGCTTCAATAAAGTAGCAACTGAACAAATCAACGTGTATTTGTCAATTCTGTCCTTGTCACATGCTCACCTACTTTTTTTATATAGTTTTTATATGTTTTTAACTCATTTTTTTTTCACTTTTTCATATGACTTTTCAAACATTTTTTTTATATAACATACATTATTGTTGTCACAATTACAAATACACCAAAAAAAGAATTAGCCAGATAGTTGCAGCCGCGTTGAAAAGTGATGCAATTACCTACATACATTCGACACTTGATTTTTATCCATAGAAATTAATAAAATATTGCTGAAATAATTACCTCATTCGACCCTAAAAAGGACTCAATCTTAACGTGTGGAAATTTCCATAGCGTTGATTTTCAACTGGGATGACACTAATACTGATGGCCTCGGAAAAGATAAACTAGCTATTTCGCGAATAAATAATCAAGTAAAATAAAATATTATATAGTTCCTAAGGTATCATATAGGAGAATGTAAGTCGTGATGGTCTAATGGTTTAACCTGTGGAATATCAATCCGATGTCCGCAGGTTCGAACCCTAGCATGTAACTAGGATGTAATTCTTTCGGAAATCGCCTACATTTATTCATTTAAATTGTTAACCCTATGGGCTGGAAAACATCGTTAGGAAACCTGAACCTGAGAAATATTCTTGTATTACTACTGTATATGGGAATACATAGAACTGTGGATTTGTCAGAGTTTGAAATCGCCAATACGTCGTAGGCTGACGTGATAATTAAGCCTATACCTTCCTTCGGGAAAAGGCCTATGGCCCTACAGTGGGTCTCTTACAGGCTGATGGCGATGAAGGTACCTTCACCAACGGCACATTATTAACAAAACATTACCAGTTAAGCGATGTAGGTAGAGAAAATAAATTAAAGAATTATTTTAATGTACAATGTCAATTAAAAAAGTAGAGTAAATGTGTGTTATTTCTCTATTTTCTTTCTCAAAAACAACAATCTAATACACGTTATCACTATTATTACAGTACAAAATATACTGAGTGTATATATTGCGAGCATCATCTCTTCAATTTTCAGCGTGGAAGTCCAACACTATTCAGATACCGGCGTTCATAGTCGACGCACGCTCCCTCGAACCAAGAACGTCCGTAATACGCGATCGCTTACTTTCTCTCAGACATTTTAAAATACATAGATACGTTAATAATGTAATATGTGTATTATAATCGTAAATAATGCTATATTAATTCAGATTAATAGTTAAGTGAATTGTGTAATAAACATTGAAACTTAGTGATAAAAATAAGAAGATTTCAAAGTCCGAAACTGGCCTAGCATTGTAAGTAAAATGAACGTTTACAACTTTGGAGACGTTAAAGTGTGCTCATGGAAAACCATTATCTTTAACGTGAGTTTTCGTTGAAAGTTGTAACTTTTATTATTTGTGATTGTTCAGGTTTTGTTAAAAAAAACTTTGATTTATTAACGTAACAAACATACGTAGATGTGACCACAATTTTACATGGGAAATAAATTCTATACATATATAAATAACAACGAGTATACATTCTTTATCCGAACTTACTGAACTGGTTTTCACGAGACTTTACTAGTAAATTGAGAAATAATCAGATTATTATTTATTTAGCAGATTATTTATTACGCTTTTTATGGGGTGTTAAGAAGTAATATTAAATCGAAAACAGATAACTTAACACAGGAAAATGTATTTATGTAGGGGTTAACAGTATGGCACACCAATTACAGTTTCAAAAAACGAATAAAATAGCTTACAGTTAATGGAGAAAAACCTAAACATATTTCTTAAATTTCTTCACCTATAAATAATATTTGAATAGGGAATTTAACTGTATATGTAATGTAACGTATGTAATTTACTACATTTTCTGTATTCTTTAGTAAGTAATATGAAATAAAATCAATAAACATTTATCAGTTTTATAGTCTCATAAACATATTAATTTCGTCAATTATTATTATAAATATGCCGATATATGTATTATTAATTAAATGTTACTTTATTATATATATAGAAAACACCTAACTGGTACCTACAGTTTTGAAAAATACCTACATTTTTTTATATTATTTTAGTCGCAACCGATTGCATTTGAATATAAATATATAGTATGTATCTACATAGATAAATTTAAATGATTAAGTAAAATATAAATTAATTACTCGCTTTCTTACTTGTTATTTACAGTCCAATTTTTTATTAAATCAATTGTAATATCTACATATAGATAAACGAAGATATAAACAGTTCAGTACCTTTTTACTCCTCTGTTTCTCATCCGATTTTTTAATTATCTTTTTAGTAAATATTGACTGACATTATCAATTAATCATAAATAAATAATCATATAAATATTAGTGCTCCCGGCGGACGTTGTATGCCTTGATAATAAAAAAAATCCTAAAAGTCAACCGCAGCGCCACCTACCGGCTCCAATTGTGAATCTAAACCATTCTCGGATCCACTGGAACACGCACACAAAATATCATCAAAAATAGTCCAGCCGTTTAGGAGGAGTTCAGTGACATACACACGTACAGAAGAAATTTATATATAAAGATAATTAACAATTAATGGTTACTGTCTTCAAGAAAAAAATAATTAATTAGTTACTTTTTCCACGCCATCGTCCAAGGCTTTATTTAAGCGTCTCTATTCTTCATATTTCACGCTTCTATGTCCATAATTTACAGTATTTGTACAACAATGAAAATATAGTTTTTATATTTAGAAAAAAAGTCGAAAAGAAATACAGATAATCCTTACTATAGTCGAATGTCGTCCACTTGACGACCACTAGTAATTTTTAATATCCCAAGAAAACCGATACAAGTGAAATAGATATGCAAGTCAAACTCTCTGGAATTATTATATACTAGCTGTACCCGCAGTACCGCACACGTTTTTTTATTCGTATTAAAGAATTATAAAATTGTGAGACTATGTACAATTATAGAAATGCTCTTTAAAAGCAACTGTGAGTACGACACTTAAAGTAACATGTAAGGTATACATTAGATATATAGATACTAACAGCGTGCCAAATGAGGTTTGTCATCAGCAACATATTTGGAACCTTAACCCACAATATAACTACCTCAGTGCTCACTTACACTGTATAAGGAACTAATGAAACAATAACTTAAATAATTATTATAAAAAATTACATTTACATTACATTTAATATACATTGCCATTATAATTAAGATTTTGTGACTAAACAAAAAATAAACGCTTGTTTGTTCCGCAAAAGATTGTATTATGGAACTCTTTACGTAATACGTTTATAATCTAAGATCTTATTAGGAAGACCTCTATATCATTAAAGTTATTAATAATTATAATGTCGAATTGTAAACAATAAGCTGATAATTATTTCTCTTATTAAAAATAAAGAATGAGTTGAAATCTTGCTAAATTTCATGCAGACAAAGTCGCGGGTAACAGCTAGTCTAAAATAGAATAACCACAATTACTTTTTATAAAGTTCGCTATCTACCAGTGAAAGTCCCATGAAAATCGCTCTTACTATTTTGGAGAAAGCACTGTGGGTGAAGCCACGGTTAACAGCTAGTATAAACTTTAATTGCCTAAATTACTTTTTGTAAAGTCAGCTATCTGCCAGTAAAAGTAGCGTGAACATATGACAAACCGTTTTGGAGATAACAATACGGGCAAAGCCACGGTTAACAGCTAGTATAAACTAAAATTGCTTGAATTACTTTTTATAAGGTTAGATCTCTGCCAGTGAAAGTCTTGTGCAGATCGGTGGAACCGTTTTGGAGATAGCACTCCGGGCGAAGCCACGGCTAACAGCTAGTATGAACTAAAATTGCTTGAATTATTTTTTATAAGAATAGATATCTGTCAATGAAAGTTTTGTGAAGATTGGTCTAACCGTTTTGAAGATAGTACTGCAGGCGAAGCCACGGTTAACAGCTAGTTTAAATTAAAATAGACTAAATTATTTTTTATGATGTCTGCTATCTGCTAGTGAAAATTCCGTGAAAATCGGTCCAACCGTTTTGGAGATAGCGTTGCGTACGAAGCCGCGGTTAATAGCTAATATAATTTAGAGTAGCCTAAGTAACGCGCTGTAAATTCAGCTATCTGCCAGTGAAATTTTGGTCAAAATCGGTCAAGCCGTTTCGGAGATTACCAGGAACAAACAGACAGACAGACCGACAAAAATTTTAAAAATTGCATTTTTGTTATCAGTTGCGTGTATATTTTTACACCCAATCAGTAAAAAAGTGTTATTTTGATATTACATACAGACAATTCATTTTTATTATATGTATATATAGATTTATTGTACTGTACTTATCATCAAGCACAGTACAGTCATTTTGCCGAGCTATATATATATAGGTACCATACTACAAACTTTATACCATGAGTTATTTGTGTAGACACAATCAAATGTTTTTAAACATATACATGAATGAAATGACCTAATCAAAGAAAATTACCCTTGTTTCCTAAACTTACATTTTTTTTTTTTTTTTTTTTTTTTTTTTTTTATTGTAGCTCAGCAAAGTGACTGTACTGTGCCTGATGGTAAGCACAGTACAATCCAAAAACAATGGCGACCGCCGAAAGACATACTATCCATCGCCGGTCGCCGCTGTCATGCCGGCCTGAAAGCGTCCCAGTTAGGGACAGCCCCCCCCCCCCCCCCGGTTGCTGGATATACACCGGCTGATCCCGGAACGCGACACGCCCAAACGTGCCACTATGGCGGGTGTTCCACCTAGTGTACGGTGGTCGCGATCCAGTCGGGTAAAGACACCCTACCACCCCGCGAAATCTTTTTGAGTTTATTTTATATCTTACTATTACAAAAACTCGTCAAAATTCATTAGATATTTGCAGTTTATTTTACTTTAAACTAGCTTTTTTATAGTTTCGTTAATTATATTAATTAGTAAACCAAAATAATATTTGCACTTTAAATTTATTAATTTAAAAAAATATACACTATGTAAAATCATGCTACAATACCTATGAGTAGAAAAATACTAATATAAAATATTGACCAGAAAGTGCACTAAGCGAAAATGAAGAGACAGTGTGGCAGCGTTAATACTAATAAAATCGCATGCAAAGCTATTATAACAAGAAGACCTAAAACTTCACATAAAATAAAAATTGTGTCTGAATTTAATTATTATTTAAATGGTTTGACCAATTATCAGAAATAATTATATAGAAAAAAATTACGAATCGAAAATCCCAATATTATCTACTTACTCCTATTAGAATAATCAACGTCCGTACACATTGTATTTACATTATAAATATCAATACGATTCCTATGTTACACCCCTTAGTGATACATTGTAACCCATTTTTGAACCTAAGGACATGCTAATACGTGGTAATGATTCTTTTTATTGCCGAATTATGGAAAATTGGCCGGATGCCTAACGCAATTGATGCTATCGGCATAAATTAAGAACAGATCGATTTCGTGACGATTTTCCTGCTTCGAACTTAACTTATACAATACTAGCTGCACACGCTATATTCGCATAGACAACAAGTAAGGCAGTATAAAGGAAAGGAGAGCAAAACTTCCCTTTACAATTAAATAAAATGACACGTGAAGAACTAACCAAATATATTAATATTTTTGATATTCTATATGCAAATAGTTTTCTGTCTCACTTAGTCACTCACTTCTTTATATGGAGATATTTGTGTCTTTACATTTCAAAATGAGATAAATCCAATTTTAATCGTTCATATAACATGTTTAAATTTTTTTACATTTCCAATTTTTATACACCAAGAACGAAGTTCAAATTTTGCTGTCCATAAGGTTTTTAATTTGTTTTATGATTTTCACATTTCACATGTACAAAATTTTAAGATTTTGATAAATAACGTAAAATATTAGCAACGGCTAAAATTGGATTTAGCTCATTTTCAAATGCAACAATTCGTTTAACCCAAATTTTTGACTTTTCCGTTCGAATTTTCAAAACATTTTTTTTCATACGGACCCATGTCTTATCAATTATGCACACAGCAAAAAAGCATGAGCCAAATAGGTGCAGCCATTTTGAAGTGCTTACATAAATTCAGCAATTGATTTTTATTTACATAGATAGGTAAGATCTGGAACTGATTTATTTACACTAACATTGAATCTGGTTTCGAGGTCAAGCTCGAGTCTCGGTAGGATTAGGGTCAAATGAATTGTAACCACTCGTAAGTTTGTAAAAAATATCAATGTAATATATTACTTTCCCGAGCACTATCCAAATAACGTGCTAGAAGCAATTTGAAATCAAACCGCACGCAAATAATGTCAAACTGCTGTCGCAAATGAATGTCGATTTACCACCAAAAGTTGGATAGTAACAATTGCAGCTAACTTGCAATTAATTTCTAGGCAACGATTACCGTTTTATCGGACTCAGTCTAAGTGAATCGATGTATATAATCATATATACTGTATGATATAATAATATCAAATTATTAAAATTAACAAATGTATATAATATAGCAATTACATTTAATTATTACCTCGCAGCGACAAAATCAATCTATTGACGATGATAAAAATAAATATTCTATTTAGCCATATGATTAAATAATAACATTTTGATATTTTTTCTTATTTTTATTGTCTCGTAATATATGACATTACTCAATTCATTATTAAAACAAAGTTTTGACAGTCGATCACTTTCACTTACGGTGCAATTTGGTGTCAAATTAACAGCAACTCTTGAAGATCTAAAATTTGCGGCCTATTTGGCGTAAATGTAAGAAATATTTGGAGAAAATAATAAAAATACAGCAAATTGTGGTTATTAGTGTTCATTATAAGCTATGGTTAACCACAGTAACGTCAAATTTATAATGTTTTTTTTAGTACACACTCTTACTTTACTTGAAAGAGTTTTTGATTTTTTATTACCATTACCTTTTTATGTAATCCTAATAGTTACAACGCGATTTGGTTCATTAGCTAGTGAGATTTTGTTTATTACACTGTTTCAGTTACGTAAAGTAAACTGGTAAAAACTTATCAACATTACAAAAACGAATAATTAGTCCTATTTCTGAACGCGCCATAAACAAATTTTAAACCCTTTATGCCTCAATCATTGCATATCCTAGTACAACGCCGAAAATAAATCCCGTAATACGATTGAGCAAAGGAAATTGTCGTGATAAATTTACAACAGAGTGGAATGGCAATTGGCACTCGTATACTTAGATACTATGAATCATTGTCAAGTTCAAAGTCTGTTGCCAAGGACAAATCGGTATATCCTCACAGCTGTATTTCAGAATTCCCCTTCTTGGCTCAGCTTTGATCACGTCGTTACTCACTCAATTCATATCCATAAAAAGGACCGGATATATAAATGTAGCAATATAACGGTGTCCGTAGATACGTTCTTTCGACACAAACAGTGAAGGAATATTTCACTAGAACTGTATATGTTTATCTTGATTCAACGATCAGTTTTATGATTATATGGACATTAGCGTGACTCTTATTAGCTGTTTTATGTCATAAATATTATTGACCATCATGTTATTCTTTATGTGGATTTGTTTGACTTTCAATAATAATGTCATAAAAGATTTAGTACTGAACGATGTATTTTGCTTTCGTATTTATCAAATTTTACGTGAGTACTATAAGTTCAGTTCAGTTCTTTTCTATTCTTTATAGCGTTTGACTAAGATGACTAAGATGTTAAACACGCTACGCTAAACCTAGAGGGGGCTGACTCTCAAGTGCAGCTGCCGGAACACACCAACAGATGCTTGGCGACAGATTCTCAACTTCAGGGTGGTAGTTAGTCAGGCGGACTTAGAAAGAGCCCTACCATCATGCTATGGTTTCAACAAGATCTTTTCCTACCCCGAGACCTCCGACTCTGTGGCTAGGATTCGAACCTACGTCCATCGACGAGGTGTTGGAACACGCTATCAACTTAGCCATAATCGCTTCCATAAACCATTTTATAATATACTAGCTTCTGCTCGCGACTTCGTCCGTGTGGAATAGTTACTTTGGGCTAACGCTAACACTCATCGGAAGCTCTCAAAAGGAGAAAAACTCGACTTTGAAATAGTCTTCATTGGTGCTCCGCTCCTATTGATCTTAGCGTGATAATCTATAGTTTAAAACCTTTCTCGATAAATAAAATATCTAACACTGAAAGAATTTTTCAAATTGGATTAGTAGTTCTTGAGGTTAACGCGTTCAACCAACCCAACAAACAAATTATCCATCTTCATAATATTAGTATAGATATTGTGTATTCAATTATATATTAGTATGTATATCAAAGTGATAAGCTCCATCACCATGCGACCGATCGTCATAAACGTCACATTATAGATGTTTTTTATTGAGAATATTTTTATGGTATCGATTTTATAAGTTTTAAATTTCATATTCTGACTAACGTTTCCTTGCATCTTTGCCACGTTAATATAGATTTGACCTATTCCTACATCACAGTATATATATTTTTAAGAACGGTACCCTTGGTTCCATCATATCACCTCACATTCATGCACACATTGCATACATGGTCGAAGGGTATTAATTTTTTTTAATTATTCGAACTGAATCGATTAGTTTAGTTCATTTTCATATCCGATATACATGTTAGCGTTTGTGAATTATGCAATTTCTTAGAAGTGAATAGCTTAGAATAGTTTAGGTAGGTTAAATCCGCGGTATCGACAACAGCCCAAGCCAAGGTGTGCCGTGCATCCTTGAGCTAATTCTCTGAATAAAATCGGCTGAGTGCCTTAAACGCTCGCCTTAGTAGTCCGGTGTAACTGTAAAGGCCTTATCAGGCTAACAGTATATTCAGTTCGAAAAAAAAAACCCTTGGTTCTTATATGTATCACTGACGACGTGTATGCAAAATTTAATAACGATCGATTGAGTAGTTAAGGCGTAATGTTTTGTAATTAGCTGCTGGTTAGTTTCTGGCGTAATATACTTTTAAATTGTAACATTATCTGTTATTTTAAAAGGTAATGCTCCACTTGGTTTACCACTATCATTATCGTACTTTATATGGGTATTGAATAGAGTTTCTCAAATGGAAGTCGTTGGGAATCACCTTACATAGTTTCCTTCACATTCACTTTAGGTTCAATATGCTTTCACCCTATCAAGAATTGTATTGTGATGTATTTATGTACCTTTTCTAAATACGTATCTATATCACGTTTCTATAGGTTAATAAGACAAATTATCACAGAATAATATTACAAAATGACAAGGACATTAGCTCCTGTCACCATTGAAAGATGTAAAAATATTTGCAGACCAATCCCCTTACGGTTACATTGTCATCACATATCATTGTTCCACGGCTAATGTTATGTCGACGATTATACCCTCCAGTCTTCCTTTAGGGTGGAGCGTGTTATGGGAACAGGTTTTTTTCAGGATATATTTTGAAGTGAAAACTTTATTTATTCGAGTTGCGCGATTTTTGGTAAGAAATAAACTTATGGGTTCACATCACCTACATGCTCGTGACGTATTGCGCTTGCGTCATAATCGCGACGCGTAGTATAGCGGCCTGTGTACATGCAATATTGATATTTGGTAACGAGTTTGTGTAGTTCATGATGCATTTGATAAATTAATAAACTATATAAGATGTATATAATTATTGCTCGGAGTGTCAATAGACATGTAGACCAGACTAATGTTAATAATTTCAATTTACAAATTATGAGAGTAATTGATTCAAAATAAATCACAGCCATTCCATTTTGTGTTTTCACCAATGTCAGTAGTCCTTATACCTGCCTCGACTTTTTTTATATTTTTAATATTTTATATCATAGGAGGCAAATGAACAGGTGGGTTACCTGATGTTAAGTGATCACCATCGTCCATAGACACTTGCAACCGAGTCGCAAGTGTGTTGCCAGCCTGTGTTTGGGGGAGGGGGAGCAGGGAAGAGGGGAGGGTAGGGAGGTGGCTTATCCGGCGCTCTCACTGACCGAACGAAACGCAACAATGCAAGCACCATTACTTCGCGTCGGTTTTCTGCGAGAGGGTGGTACTACCCCGGTCGAGCCGACACATTCATGCTGAAACCAGTAAAAGCTTCAGCGTGGCTCTACCGCCTCTAATAATGATGAAATATGTAACAATCATGAAAGTTATATTATTTTATAAAAAAAACTGTTCAGTAAAATGTATAATACAAAACTATTGAAATGCCATTAAAGAAGGTTTAAATCTTAAATATGCTGATTTGAGACCCATTTGCTACATTTGCAACATACTGCTCATCAATATTTAACCTATGTCAAATCCCAGGATGGTACTATGTTTGCTTGTATCGATTTGTATTTCTTTGTGTCTATTTTGTATGTACAGTCTGTAATTAATAATTGTATCCACGAGCGTGTAGCAAATAAACGTGTTGTTTTTCTCTCTGTATCGCACTTTTGAGTTTTGTAATAATTATTATTTCGAGTGCTCAAAGAAAACATCTTTTAAAACCCTTGTCTTGCAAAAAATGTATCTATGACAAATGCATCAATAACGAATGCATCAATAACCACGTATGAGAATAGCTGCTAATTAGTATAAACAAATCCGTTTAAAAATTATGTGAAAATTTAATAATAATATATAAATAAAATTCTCGTGTCACAGTTTTCGTTGCTATACTCCTCCGAAACGGCTTGACCGATTTTGATGAATTTTTTTGTGCTTATCTGGTATCTATGAGAATCGGCCAACATCTATTTTTCATCCCCCTAAATGTTAGGTGTAGTCCACCCCTAAATTTTTTTTTTTATTTTTTAGACAAAATTTTTAATTTCTATTTTTTTATGATACAACATACAAAAATACATACAATCCTCAATTTTCACCCTTCTACGATCAACCCTTATTTTTTAATAAGGAAATTATTTATATGGCAAAACAACGTTTGCCGGGTCAGCTAGTAATATATAATATCTCGGATCGACAGAGTTTCGGAGAGGTTTGTAGAAAATAACATAGTTCTAGTAGTCCGGTGAAGCTGTTAAGACCTTGCTGGGTCAATAGCGTAGTCAGTTCGAAAAAAAAAACTAGTTTAAAGTATTGTATTGACACTCGATACGATATATATTGTGATAAACAAGTTTCTTTTAAATTTTAAATCTGGTTTCATTATTATCTTTATGTTAGTTTAATTATGTACACACGTTGATCTTTAAAATATACTAAAATGTTGATATTATCGAATCAAGACGTTCGATAATTCGATATTTTCTTTGACATTTAAAAAATCGTTTCTAATATATATATTTAATTTTAGTCATGTCAAAACTAAACTAGAATATTTTAATGAAATATTAAATGTTCCCTATTGTGTTAATTTCAAATTACTAACGTATTTCAAGCAACAACATTTAATTTGTAAAGAATTAGACCAAGGTTCGTAACTTTTACATAATTATCAAACAAGTAACGGCTTTGTTGTCGAAATTTAGAATTTCAATAAGGTAACATAAGAATTGCTTACGAATTCATGTAAAACTTTTATGCTAGTTTAGGAGGTGGTAGAGTCACGCTGAAGCTATTACTGGTTTGAGCATGAATGGGTCGGTTCGCCCGGGGTACTACCCAGGGCCGGATTTAAATTTGTGCCACCCTGGGGCACTGAAGAAAATGCCGCCCTATGACTTAAATTTTATTTCAATAGTTTTGATATCTTATTTTTTAAGAATTAGAATAACTAATTGATTGCAGGAAATTTATTATGTATTATTTATTACACATTATGTTTTATTTATATTTATTCTTTATTTACTCATATATTATATATTATTTATTATATACTATAGTAATATAAAAAAATATTTGTATTTTTCTTAGAATTATAAATTTTGCACGAAGAACGACTTATATTAGTATTGCATTATTTTTTTCACAGGCAAACTTGCCTAACTTTTTGAATTGCAAACTGGTCGATTAAATCTTCACAATCTAAACGTTGAAGCACATCTGATTCTATGCATAGAATAACTAAGCTATTGAGTCTATTTGCACCCATTGTAGAACGTAAGTAATTTTTAACTCGTTTTAAACAAGAAAACGATCGTTCTGCGCTACAGTTTGTTACGGCTAAAGTTATAAATATTCGATAAGCGATTTCTACGTTTGGAAACTCAGTGTAAATGTCGTTTGAATGCAGAAGTATCAGAAGGTGAATTTTTTCCATCTTTTTTTCGGTGCAATGAGCATGGAAGTGCACAAATTCGTCTTCTAGTGAGGACTCAAGATCTGAACAATATATTTCTCTTAAACGTTTAGCTCGTTTACGAATTTCCCTATTATCTAAATCACCAAATTCAATGACAACCGAGAATTTTTCTTGAATCTTTTCATATGCTGTACATCTTTTACGCAATTCAGATCCCAGATTGTCAAGAATGACATTAAAAGTATTAACTCTAAACTGGTCTCGACCTGACAGCTGCACATCTCCATCTCGTGTTTCATCAGCATGTAATTTTCTCTTTCTTTGTCTGGAAACTGTTGTTTTATAATCTTGAATTTCTGAAATTTTTAAAGTATTTTTTTCATAGATTTCAAATTCATTTCGTGTATCAGCAACGACTTTGATCAAAGTATGATAATCATCGATTACATCAGCGATGCTACAATCAATTTTTTTCAATCTTTGGCTTACAGCATTAAATCTTAAGAGTAAGAAATGCCAAAGTATCTGCATAAATGCTGTTTCAAGTCGCTCCAACTGAATTCGAATACCTTTAGCTTCTTGCCGTGTAATTGCATTTTCTTCGATATCTTCTTCAAGAATAATCAAAGTTTCAATTATTTCAACAAAATGTTGATTAAGTGCTTGAACCGCTTCATAACGAGCTGACCATCTGGTTGCAGATAAAGATTTTAACGCAATTATTTTTTCAGTATGAGACTGTAAGACTTCCCAGCGATGCGTTGATGCAGTAAAGAAGTTGTATAAAGTTTGTACTGTATTAAAGAATGACGCAGCTTCTGGGGCGCATTCTTCTGCGTGAACTCCAACTAAATTCATAGAATGAGCAGCACAAGGAGCATGTTCTGCAAGATGATTAATTTCATGAATTCTTGCCTGTAAGCCCGAATAAATCCCTGATACATTATTCGCGTTATCATATGACTGACTTCGACAATCTGCGAGATCAAGATCAAAAAACTCAAGAACAGATAATACAGCAACTAGCGAATCTTCCGCTTTATGTCCAGAGTTCTCAATAAACATGAGAAAACGGTCAACAGGGGTTCCATCTTTTTTCACATATCTTTTAACAAAAGAAAGTTGGTCGACGTGAGATATGTCAGGTGTGGAATCTACTATAATTGCGTAATATTTCGCTGATTTGACTTCTTGAACAATGATAGCGGATACCTTTTGTGCTAAAAGCTGGATAAATTCTTCATAGAAAGTTTTGGATAAGTACTGCCAGATCCTTTATTTCCAAATTTTCTAATATGTTCTTCGAGAAATGGGTCAAAAGAAGAAAGAAATTCCATTAGCATCAAAAAGTTGCCATTGTTTGGTGAGCCAAATTTCTCATTACTACCTCGGAATGGAAGTCCTCGAGAAGCTAGGGCTTTAGTGGCAGCCACTACTCTTCTTAAAACATTTCTCCAATACGAGATTTCTGTCTCTGTTTGAATATCTAAGTCACGGTCTATTCTATTCTTAGTATCTGACCTTTGCTTAAGTGTTAACATGCATTTTTTATGATTTTTAGAGTTTTCATGCTCATTAACACGAACACCTGCATGTTTCCAATCATTAAATCCGGTTTCACCATTAAATGAACAGTCAACATCAAAAAGAAGACATGCTGCACAGAATACCGATCCTTTACTAACTGAGTAAACAAGCCATGGACGTGGAACTTTTTCACCGTTAATAAGTCGTCTAACAAATAGTGATTCTGAAAGCCATCGTGAAGTCCCGTCGTTGTAATCACGTTTTGTACCGGAGAAAGAAAATTTTTTATTTTGTTTACACCCATAGGTAGCTACATGATCTCTAGTAAAATCGTTTATAATCCATTCTCCTGGATCATCGCTTATCACGAATAAGTTTTGCGATGTAACCTCCTCTACATTTATTGTTGGAACTGTAGCTTCAGGTTCATCTTCATGGTTGATATTCTCTGGCAGCGAAGGAGTCGTGGTACTGTTAGTACTATTACTCGTAGACGGAGTCTGTTTCGAAGTTGAAGTAAAACGTGCACCACCACCTGTCAAAATTTACCATCGTTCGATTTACATCATTATTCATTATCACACAATAAATAGCGATTTCTCATATCGACAACAAAATCATTATTATATTCTGTGAAATATGGAACTCTCGCGACAAACCTTCATGGTCCAAATTTGTACAATCTTTATTCATAGATTCTGATTTCTGGATTACACATTCTTTCTTTTTAAAAAAATCATCCAACTTAGGAGTTTTACTCAAAACCTCTTGCTCCTTTTTACTTTTGTCCAAAGCGCGTTTTCGGCACTCATATCCACTTAATTTTTTGCGTCCATCAGCCATATTCAAAAATTAATTTCAGATTTATGCTCAACAAAATTGAAAATCTTTGCAGGTTAGATTCATCTAAACGTCAAATATAAAAGAAACTATATTGCAGAAACCTAGTTACATTTGTATACTGATTGTTGCAGTAGAGGTGGCAGCATGTGTAGTTGACAGTTGATTTGATTCAAAAATATAAAATTGTTCTTTTAAATTAAAATTAATTAGTGTTATTGGATAATTCTCCAATTTTAGAAAAAATCATTAATCAACGAAAGTTTCTGTTATCAAAAAGACATACATAATTTGAAAATATTTTTAATTCTTCAAAAAAACTACATAAATTTATCATTTCCAGAGAATAAAAATATCAACTTTAATTTTTTCAAACCTTTATGGAAATAAATTAATTAAACTACACTCATCAAAAAAGTCTAAGCAACATGTACTAATTTAAATTTTAGGATGGTTCTTCACATTATAAATAATATCTTTAGGGTTCTATGATGTAAAAATAACAGCTGTTGTCTTTATAAGTTCTTTTAATAACAGAAATGAACAATATTAGAATATACTGTAGAAACTAAGATACATAAGAAACTAAACTTTTTTCTTACAAAATGAAATTTCTAAAGAAAATGTATTTATTGTGAAAGAATAGAACAATTTAATACAAAGTATGGGCTCCTCTGCTATTCAGAACTTGTCGGCAACGATTATTCATTGAATTAATGAGACTGTTTATGTCATCTTGCGGTATTCGCTCCCAATGGAATTGTAGCAAATCCTTCAGCTGTTGGGTTGTTGTCGCTCCGTCTAAGTCCTTCAAAACACGTCTCTGGAGCATGTCCCATGTGTGCTCGATGGGGTTGAGATCTGGCCATTGTGCAGGCCAGGGCAATACCCGGATGTTCTCTGTTGCAAAGTATTCACTGGTTCGCCGAGCTGTATGTGAACGCGCATTGTCATGCATTAACCTAAAATCGGAGCCAAAGGTTTGTGCAAATGGGTAGACATAAGGTCTGAGAATATCCTCAATGTAATTTTCAGCATTCATGTTTCCATTTACAAAAACGAGCTCAGTTCGCCTGTTCTTCATAATACCCGCCCATAACATAACTGTTGAGCCGCTGTATGGATGAACTTCCTGAACGCACCTGAGCCTTTCAGTATTTCCGGGCCGACGATACACTCGCACCCTTCTTGTATCAGGCTTAAACCCGAATCGCGACTCATCGGAAAACATAATTTTATCCCATTGTTCCTGGGTCCATGTTATGCGTTCTCTACACCATTCATATCGACGAGCGCGATTCCCGTGACGTATCGGTGGGCACCAGTTTGAGGACTTACATCAACACCACTTGAAATTTGTAGCCTCAAACTTATCTCTCGAGCGGTTAACATCGGCTGGCGTCTTGCAGTCAGTTGTATGTACCGGTCTTGCCGAGTGGTTGTACTCCTTTTACGGCCTGGATGCTGTTCAGCGGGTTCTCCTGTATTATTGTAGCGCTGCCAAAGACGACAAATAACACTTCTATGAATGCCAAAATGTCGAGATACCTGTGATTGATTACTTCCCGCTTGCAACATCCCTACAGCTCTTTGCATTTCATCTGCCATCAAATGACGTCGCTTCATGACGTAAAGAATATCTAACAATTCAATTTTGTCGCTAACTTTATTTAAATGGTTGGTAAAATTATAAAATCAAGACTAAACGTAGCAATTAAAATGCACTTAAATTCAAACAAATTCGCAGTCATTTGAATTTTATGAAAAAACAAAACAATCAATTTTTTTTTTACAACCAGCCAGTATGTCATCAATAACAAAAAAGTTTACTTACCTACGCACTTTGTTTGAGTAAATACTTAGAAATTAATTAATATAAATGGTAAAATTTGTAATATCACGCATGTTGCTTAGAGTTTTTTGATGTGTGTATTTGAATAGTTTTTACTTAAATTTCCTATATTATAATATACAAAATTTTTATTTGATACATAATACTTAAATTATGTTTCTTGAAAGATAAAATGTTTATTTAAAAGAATTAGTTAATTATATATTGATTAGAAATTTTTTCTCACTTTCCAAATTTTGCCGCCCTAGAAAATTTGCCGCCCTGGGCACTAGCCCCGACTGCCCCTAGTGTAAATCCACCACTGGTACTACCACCCGACTCACAGAAACACCCACGTGAAGTAACAGTGCTTGCATTGTTGCGTTTCGTTCGGTCAGTGAGAGCGCCGGAGGCCCACCTCGCCTCCGCTCCTTCCTCCCCTCTCCCTCACTCCTCCTCCTCCAAACACATGCTGGCAAGGCACTTGCGACTCCCCTGGTGTTGCTAGTGTCTATGGACGGTGGTGATCACATAACATCAGGTGACTTACCTGTTCGTTTGCCTTCTATGATAAAAAAAAACAAATGTTTTGTTATTTCTCCTCTATATTATGTATCGTATTAATTTTAACTGTAACTTAAAGTGGTATTATCGTATTGTGCAAAGCATGAAGGAGGAAGCATTACTTTTGAATCTATATTTTACCGAATAACAATCGTGCTATTACAATATATTGAAGCGATGATGGCTCAACTGATAGCGTAATCGGACACAGCATGTGTCGACGTAGGTTCGAATCCTTGCGACTGCGTCGGAGGTTTTGGTGAATGAAACTTAACTAGTCAAATTAACTTTTACCAATCTAGATTAGAATCACTTAATCACATGCACGGAAAAATCCCGTTATAGTGACTCATTTCATATATCAGGTTCGAATTAGCTGGTTATCACCATTCCATTTTCCATCTGGTAGCATGATACTAACTCAGATAATTACTGAGGCCATAAAAATGAGAATTGGTCTCCGAAATGATTTTTCAAATAAAAAAGATTTCCTATAAAAATAAAAACTGTTTTTTTTTTTTTTATTGTAGCTCGGCAAAGTGACTGTACTGTACCTGATGGTAAGCACAGTACAATCCAAAAACAATGGCGACCACCGAAAGGCATACTATCCATCGCCGGTCGCCGCTGTCATGCCGGCCTGAAAGCGTCCCAGTCAGGGACAGCCCCCATCCCGGTTGCAGGATATACACCGGCTGATCCCGGAACGCGACACGCCCAAACGTGCCACTATGGCGGGTGTTCCACCTGGTGTACGGTGTTGTGTGTATTTTAACAGTAGAAACAGACAATTCAAATTTATTTATTTGTATACTAGCGACCCGCCCCAGCTTCGCACGGGTGCAATGTAGATATACATTTTAATGACATACTGTTAAGGGCAGTTTTGATCTACATAACATGTACAACGTGTGTAATCTATTTAATTGGATAAGGAATAATACTGTATTGTATAACATAGTTTGGTAAATAAAACATAATTATTTTTATAAAAAGATAAAAATTGTTACCGTGGGTTATACTTTAGAGATAATAAATACCATCACGAACTTTTTTATCAATCTCTTAAGATATGCAATTCCGTTGTACATTAATTTGATCTCTCTCGGAAGGTTTAGCCAGCGTTTGCACAAAAATATTATGTTAATTACGACATCACATTACAAATCTTTGAATTTTTCGGTTTTCTGAGTTGTAATATCTATGTATTTGACATATAAACCTTCGTCTTGAATCACTCTATCTATTGCTGAAGACTGTATTAAAATTCGTTGAATGGTTTAAAAGATATAAGGGATCAGACAGCGGAAGCGACTTCATTTTATACTATGTAAAGATTACACATTGAGTATATGTACCTATTTAGTTGTTTTACTATAAACTGCTTGTACAAAAAAGAATATTTTTGAATATCTAAAATACCATTTCATAATCATCACAATACAACAGCTGAAGTAATTGGAAAGAAAAGTAGTTTACTATTGATTCGAAGACAAGATCATTACATATTATAAAACAAAGTCCCCTACCGCGTATGTCTGTCTGTCTGATCGCGATAAACTCAAAAACTACTGAACGGATCTTTATGCGGTTTTCACCAGTAAATAAAGTGATTCACGAGGAACGTTTTGGTATATAATTTGTCCAGGATTTTTTTTTTATAATCAGGGCGGGACAACGTCTGCCGGGCCCGCTAGTTTCATATAATATTTTCTATGCGACAGTAGCAAAAATTTTATGTGCATAGTATCCGTTCACTAGCTAAACCTAGAGCATTTTTTTTATTTTAATAACAATTCCCCTTTACGAACAACAGCGAATATCGCGTGCAAGACTTAAATAACAAAATTATATTATGTAATAGAAATCCTGAGCTATTTTTATAAGCTGTGTTTGAATTAAATAAAAAGCACTGTTTTCCTAGCGACTTGTATTTTTTCTGGGGTCCATTCTTAAAAAGTTGAGCAAAAACTGCAAAAAAGTTACAACTATAATCTGTCATAACTTAAATCGGTTTTATTATCTTACTAACTTTTCGCTCACGGTTTTGCTCGCGTTAAAGTGAGCATGATTAATCCGTCGAAAATATTACTGTTTTTAATACAATGTAACCTATCACCTTTTTTATACCTCCTACAATTCGTATATAAAATATAATGATGATCCGTCGAGTAGTCAAAGCAAGGAAGCGTAATAAACAAACAAACTCATTTATATCATTACATAGTATAAAACAAAGTTCCCTACCGCGTCTGTCTGTCTGTCTGTTCGCGATAAACTCAAAAACTACTGAACGGATCTTTATGCGGTTTTCACTAGTGGATAAAGTGATTCACGAGGAACGTTCTGGTATTAATTTGTCCAGGATTTTTCTATAACCAGGGCGGGACAACGTCTGCCGGGCCCGCTAGTTACTTTATAATATTAGAGCGGAAAGCTTATTGACAATAGACAGTAAAATTAATTGATGTAAGGATCATATTTTCTCTCGTACGATTTTGCAATGTAATGGTAACACGTCAAGTTAGATTATTATGAATTTATATCACTGCCAATTTTTATATCCTATGAAAGAATTCATTGTTTTTCATATACCAATATGATGAGACTTAATTACCGAGGAAATGACAAAAAAATCGCCCGCGAATCTTATGCCATATTAGTAATTGTTCAATTACCTTAAAATACAATCGGTGTTAAATACTTTTATTATTACAATTATATTACTAAAAATAATTAATTACAAAAAAGTTAAATACGTATTGAATATTTGTTTTAAAAAGGTTTCGAATTAAATGCACCGCGGTCGCTGAATAGCGAACATTCTTGCTATTTTGTCTCGCTTTGGTTAACTTTAGATTAGATTTGCGAAAAAGGATAACGCGAACTTGCCTCGGGCGAGCGCGGTGCATTTAATTCGAAACCATTTTAAAGCAAGTATTCAATACGTATTTAACTTTTTTGTAATAACATCGAATATTTTTTCATAAATCACCTGTAAATTAACTTTGATAAAAAGAATTCATCGTTAACTTACATTTACGCGAGCAAAGGCACGAGCAAAAGCTAGTAGATAATAATTTAATTTTTCGAGAAGAAAAGTAAATCTATTACAAAAAAAAAAACTACACAACGTTCTGCCAGATTGATTATGAAGCACACCCGCATCCCAAGTACGTTAAAACCTTTATTTATAATTATTTTGTTATCCGCACCTGTCGCTTACGACATAAACCGAACATTAATCCCGTGGCTTAAGTAACTAAGATACCCATTTATATCAACATAAGCTACGACGCATGTCAAACTCGACTAAAGGTTAAAAAAATATGAACGCGATTTATTCTTGTATATGTGACTTCAAGCTGTATTATAACATTAATAACCGTGGACAGTACCAATGTTACTATGATTTTAACATTCTTTTCGAGTTTATGATTTTAGGAATTGAAAAAGGTATTTAAGTTCTCATTTCTTAATTTGTGAATTATAACAAGAATTAATAGAACGGTCATATACTTACAAACAAAAAATACTTACGAAATCTTTTTTTGGTAACAAATCTTCTGGTAGATTATTACTGCTACTGTCGAGTAGGTAATGATATTATTACAAGTTTCTTGTGATAATTTCAATGAACTAACGAGACGGTGGCTGTCTTGTTAAAACTTTCCAGGGAGATTTTATGGCAAGTCAGAATCCATGCTCCGTAGTATTTCCCATCGTGCATCTCTGATACACTTGCGCACAATAACCAAACTATATTACGTAAAATACCATCAATATTACAAAATATAGAGCCAAATAACACAAGATTATGAATAAAATATAAAAACCAGTACATGACATTCCAAAATCCCGCCAAGAACACTTACAGAATCTTATTACTATAACCATGTCACTGTTTAAAATTTAAGACTCTTCAATCGTGGGGTAGTTCATGGTCCCATTTAATATATAAAATAATAATATCAAAACAAATACTAATAACCAACAAATATAACCTTAGTTAAAGTTTGTTCTAAAACTTTTTAAGTATGGGAACGATACTTTCAAACGTAAAAAATTAAACCTAGCTTCAATGAACAAATTTCAAGGGGTGCTTTTCAAGATTCATTATTACCTAACTGCTTATCGTGGAAACGCCACACGGTTGAACAAATTGGACTGGTTGAGGTGCGAGACGCGGCCCGTAGTACACGACAGGGCGTGATTCATTTATTACACAAGTTCGTTTTTGCGTAAATCACCTGATGTTGAGTGTATATCCGAGTTTTGCGTTTCTCGAGATAATTAGGTCAAATAGTAAGCACGTTTTTTTAATTGATTTGGAACGAGAAGCAAGTAAAGAGTAATCTGTGAGAGAATTGCAACTATTTAACCAGTCATGCTGTATAAATAAAATTATAGAGTTTTATGGTTGTGTGACATCGCTCATAAACTGTTTGATAAATGTAAACCTTTTTTTAGTATTACTTCTTATACGCTTAGTTCTTATCTAAAAGAAAAAATAGCACAATAACTTCATTTAGTAGAAAATCATTAAAAGTTTTAGGAACTACGATTTTTAAAAGAGCTACGCGTTCTGTGATGTATTTTCTTGCCGTAAAGAAATGGGGCAAGCGGTGTGATGCTTAGGTTTTTACCTGTATAAGTACGTATAATATACTATTAAAACGAAACTAGTATAGAATACATTTTATAACTTATTATATGATATGTTCATATCCAGAGTTTTCAAGTATTATGCTATCATCATACGACGTTGCCCGTTCAACGACATACGCGGCTTATTCCATTTCATTTACACGACATCCGAGCCCAACGGATCTTGCTTGAAAACGATTTTAAAGTAATAATTATGTGGAGACTTCAAACTTCTTCAATATATTTTGGATATGTTAAGTTTTATTAGATCTTAGTATCTACAATTATTAAAAACTAAGGGTTATGAATAAGAATCATTACATAGTATAAAACAAAGTCCCCTACCGCGTCTGTCTGTTCGCGATAAACTCAAAAACTACTGAACGGATTTTCAAGCGGTTTTCAGCAGTGGATAAAGTGATTCACGAGGAACGTTTTGATATATAATTTGTCAAGGATTTTTTTATAATTAGGACGGGACAAGGTCTGCCGGGCCTGCTAGTAGAGAGACGAGACGAACTTCTTAGCCTTCCATGGATTCACCGTGCGGGTGCCGGGTCCATCGTGTGGCAGAGGGAGAAACTCAGAGCAGTTCACAGGACTTGCGACCCAGGTGTAGGTTTAAGGAGGCCCCCTTTGAGATGCGCATCAACATTCACCTTCACTGCTCGAGTTCCCCGCCCTGCCTAGCCAAATATGGTAGGAACCTGTTAGTGCAGCCTTTGATACTCGTTCTAAAATAGAACTTACTGCAGTTCTCGACATGCCAAGGTCCTTCAGAAGGTTGTAGAGAGATTTTGCTGGTATACCTCTCGCTCCTACTTCTACCGCGTATAACTTAGCCACATAGCCATTTTTATTTAGTTCATTAGTTAGTTCGTAATATTTATTTAATTTGATTGTGTGGTCTTTAGGAATGTTGGTTTAACACGGTACAGTAAGCTCTACTAGTATTATATGTGTTATGTGTCTAGAAAAGAGGAATATGTCCGGTCTGGATGACGAAACACCAACATCCTCTGGGATTTTATAGTGCTTGTCATACGTATTCATTAAAATTGTCCAGTCAGGTGCAGTACCTAGGATTGAGAAAGGCTTGCTTTTAGAGTTTACAGTTGGTCAATCCTTTTTGGGCTCTAGCTACTGAAAGACTTACTGCTTCACGTATGATTTCAAGTACTCTATCATGTCGGCGTGAGTAATAACCCCTATCAAACAGCACCTTGCAACCTACCAATAAGTGCCTAGCAGTACCTACTGCCTCACCACAAGTAAAGCAAGATTTTTCAGAGGCTTTCCCCCATCTTACTAGGTTACTTTGGTCTGGGAGGGTCATTTGGAAGGCATTAAGATAGAATTTTAAAGGGCAGGAGACCAATCATAAAGTAGGGTGCGCCATTTGAGGGCTAACGGGATGCAGAACTCACCTAAGGTTAACCACTCACTTTGCATTTCTAAATTCATTGCGTGCACTTTATAATTATCATTTTCATCTTGTTGTAGAAAGGATTTTATTATTTCTCGGTCTTCCTTTTTCTTTGCAGAACCCAGTCCGACTCTATTAAACTGTGCTCCTGCCATAAATTGTTTATGGAATTGAAGTCTTGACTCAAGCTCTGTAACACATTTATCTTTTGGGAGTGATGAGACTATTTCGTCCTGGGATTGTCCCAAGACATGCATTTTGGTCACTCTGAGGTGTTTATAGTTTCGATGGTTTCTTTAACTTCATCCCAAAACTGTTTTGATCCCTAAATAGAGTTGAGGGGTCAGCTGAATGTGCAATTCCGAGCCATAGCTTCAATATCTTTATGACATTTGCATCTAGTTTTGCCAGGAGGGTTTTACCAATGTCATATACAAGAAAATACCAAGTCAGACGTGACGTAAGATAATTGTCGTATATCCAAACTTTTTTAATATTGCTTAATGGTTGTTGGTCTACCTTATTTAAGTCATTTAGAAAATTATCGACAATTGCCTCTAAGGATGGTGTACTTATATTTTTGTATACTGTTGTATACTTGTTTTGCATTATCCTGACCATCAGGAGTAGTAGGAGTAGTAGTAGTAGTCAGTAGTAGTAGTAGAGTAGTATCGTAATTTTGCATTTTTTAAAGTCAGTTCAAAATAGAAATAAACAACTAGAATAATTATAAAATACCAAAGTGACCATAGAAACGCAGTGTTACAATAAAATGTTAGCTGATTTTTTTTTTTAATTTACAGATATTAAATCCTTCAAGGTGAATCTAAGATACCTTCTATATATATCTAAATAGGTGATTATGAAACAGTACATCCTTCTCCTCTATTTATTTTATTTAATGTTTAATTACTATTAACAAGCTTTATTGATATCAACAACAAAAAATTTGGTAATAGTTGTTTTTTTTTCCATAGTATGGACGAGTCCAAGCCTTTGTTTATTACTATCTATTCTGTACTAACCTCTAATATTTGTACACCATCCGGCAAAAAAAAAAAAAAAATTATGATCGAATTTCGACCATTGTATTTATCAATTATAATTACCGTTCTTGTGTCTAGTTGGGAAAGAAAAAAAATGTGTGTAATTCATACGCGGTAGAAGTGAAACTTTCAAAAAGAAAACGAGAACAGCATTATGTTTCACTGTTCTCCAATACAAAAAGGCAAGCGAGACACCGCTCCCATTCTACCCGACACGGTGTTTACCGCTACCACTTTTCGTCGGACAAAAAGGTTGCGGATCGGAATTTCAAAACCCAAATAAGAAGTTTCACTTCAACAATTAAAACAGACGAAGTTGCTCTCAGAAACTGTAAAAGAAATATCTCATTAAATATGCGATGAAGAATCCATTACTAACAATTGGAACAGCCTGTTGCCTTAACAAGACATCGCAAACGAGACGTGATACCCAGCGTTTTAAGTAATAGTTAATCTGATTAACGTTATAACGTATTAATTTTAGGTAATCCGAGTAATTGACGAACAAACTCTACTGATCTTATACTGTAATTGAAAGACACGCACTTGAAAGCCTTCGATTTCTGTATGGTGATAAGGTATTCAGTAGATGGATGGAAAACGATTTCTCGCACAAACAACTTCAATAATGGTTGTTAACTTGATAATAGATGGCGTATTAGAAGCGATGATAGTTTAGCGGCAGCGTTTCCGAACGTCGTTTTAAGAGTCGTGTGTTTTGAGTTCTATTTTAAACCTGAGGTTTTGATGAAAGAAATACATCTTAATGTTGACCTGGCTAATGCTTAAACCAGAATGATATCTTTTATCTATTTTCTTCCATACATAGTACACTTTCCTGTAAACATTATAAACTCGAAAGTTTGTGTGAACGGATGCATGTTTGCTACTTATTTACGTAAAAAGTACTGAATGGATTTTCAAGAAATGTTACAGTGATATCTATATATATATAAGCGATTTACCACTGACTGACTCATCACGAGATCTCCGAAACTATATGTCCGATTGACTTGAAACTTAACATAGTTACTTCTTTTGCGACGTAGACGCTCACTAAGAATGGATTTTATCTAAAACTTATCCAAAATGATTTTTTCAAATATAATAATATAATTCTCTCAATGACACCAACATCAAGTGCCAAATAGCATTGCTATGGTAACCACTAAATATTAATTACGTTGCCATGGTAACGTGGTATGGTTCTATCGTAAACCCTTTTCAATGTTTATTTTGTGTTCATTGAATTGCTGAGTTTTTATTCAAAAAGTTTATATTACCTTAGTTTTATTTCCAATTTTTGATTTGTAGTCTATTACGTATAATAAACATGAAGTGTCTGTGTGTAATATCTTTACATAGTATAAAAGAAAGTCCCCTACCGCGTCTGTCTGTCTGTCTGTTCGCGATAAACTCAAAAACTACTGAACGAATCTTTATGCGGTTTTCACCAGTGGATAAAGTGATTCACGAGGAACGTTTTGGTATATAATTTGTCCAGGGTTTTTTATAATCAGGGCGTCTGCCGGGCCCGCTAATTAAATAATAAAAATCTAATTTTATAAAATTTTCTCGGTCTCTCTGTCTGTCTGTTTGTTCCGAGTAGTCTCCGAAACGGCTGGACCTATTTTAACGTAACTTTCAGTGGTAGATAGCTGACCTCATAAGAAGTCATTTAGGTTTTTTATATAAATCCAAAATTCCTGGACTGATTTTCACGAGACTTTCACTGGCATATAATGACCTTATAAGGACTAACTTACGATTATTTTCTGTTGTTATCCGCGACTTCATCCCTAGTGCTATCTCCAAAACGTTTGGACGGAATTTCACATGACTTTTAATTGTAGATAGCTGACTTCATAAGGAGTGATTTAGTTTTTTTTTTAATTTAAACAAGCTGTTATTTTATACTATGTAATGTATGCTGCTGCTGTTGTGGGTGATTACTTCGATTAATACAAATAAAAAATACATGAAAAAAATTCGTTTAAATGTTTTCATAGAAACGGTAATTTCATAGGTAAAGACCTAATATTTCTTAAAGTGATACGTCTAGTAAGTTTAAAAAAATATTTTTATCTAACAAACTTCTTGGAGTGTACAATATAAAGTCTTCTAATTACACGAAGACAATGAATGGCGTCATCCTAAATGTGCTAAATAGTATTTAAAACGTGAAATTATATTTGTTTGTTTGTTGCGCTTTCACAATTAAGTAATAAAAAAAACTTAGGTTATAGGTACTAAACCATATTGATATAGAAATGCTACTATAGTCAGCAACAGCAACTGATAGGTTGGTATTATTACATCCTGTATGTAAAGTCGTTAGAAATAAAACAAAGATGGCTCATCGATCCTGGGAACGGAATACAATGAGGTTCTAAACATAGCCGGTCCCGAACTACAACGAATACTTCGCGTGAAAAAATCCACTTTCTAGAGTGTTTCACCTACCTTTATTGAAAGATATATAGAGGACGCCATAGTGCCCTTGAGGAGACTCCTCGGCCTCGATTCCGTGGAATGATACCCTCGAGCAGGCTATTAGCACGATAAAACAGCTATGAGTTTACTAGTTTATCACATACCCCACACTGCACCCATACACGTGCACACACGTTAGGTACATAGGTTAGCACTCGACCTAAAAGCCCGATGAAGCTGTGGATATCCGTCAAACCAACAGCGATTAGTCAGATGAAAAAAAAAAACGTCGGAGGAGCGTTCTATTCTGGAAGTCAGAGTGAATATTAAAAATAATAATAGGAAGAGTTTTTGTAAGTACGTCTGTGTTATTTGAGAGTTTAATCAGTAAGCCTCGTGTATAATACTACCTATAATATACCTATAATACGACCACACCCTCCGGCAAAATATATGTTCAAATATTAGATACATTCGCGTCATGAAATTGTTACGATATGAGAGATCATTCAGTCCACGAATCTGAGAGCTATTGTGTTAAAATCTGCACGTTATGGGACTCGAGTGAACGTGATCGTCAGGGATAGGGTTAAGTGACATAAAGGGTAGAAGAGTTTACGGCATAAATCATTCAAATTTGCACTGTGCATTTAATTAATTTTAAGTTATAATTGTAAGAACTCATACGCGGAACATTTTAGAGGTATTCGCGGTGTTAAATACTGCTGTTAATATATCTATATATCACCTAACAGTCTGTACTTTTTAATTTTTTGTAAAAAAAATTTTTGCACGTCTCTTGGAATACGAGTAATAAAAAAATACATTTAAATCATTTTTAGAAATGTCTGTCTATCTATCTGTTTGTTTGTTTGAACATGTATCACTGCTAAAGTACTGCGTTCATGATAAAACCTCACCAAGAAAGTCATAAAGCATATCCCGTAGTAACATTTAAATGTTGGAGTAAGACTATCTAAGACTAATCTTGGAATAATTAAAATTGGTTCACTCTATGAAAACTCATTGTAATTTTAATGACGACGCGACTTCAATACGAGAGAAAAGTAGATAAGTAAATGAACCAGATGATTTTAGCAGTCACTGTATTTTATATTAGGTTCCACGCGGACGGAGTCGCGGGCACATCTAGTTCCTAATACATTTAGAATCACCGTTGAATGACATGTACACTTTTAGTAATATAAGCCATCTAATGCTACTACTATGTTGAGTAATAAGTGTACACGCCGTAACGTAAAACAATCAATTTTTTTTTAGTGCCATCTATATTTCGTACAACGTTTTTTTTTTTTTTTTTTCTGCAGACTCTCGGTCCGCACCATTTTTTTGCTATCGCTTTTTAAGTGTAAGTTAAAAATCGTATCTGTGAGCATCTATTGGGTGTTTTTTTTTTTATATATTTATTTTTATTATTATTATTTTTTTTTTGTTATTACCTACGTTGTTACCTATATGTGTCTTGAATGTTAGATAACTTTAATTTTATTATCTAATTTATTTTTAACGCCATCTAAATTATAATTGTCGTTTATATAAACTCGAACGTTTCCTTTCCTGTAATCAATGACTTTTACAATATCTCACACATCTCACATGCATAATTAACTAACATAATTATTTATATATCTGTCGTTACATCTCAAAATTAGCTAAATCCAATTTTAGCTGTTTCTAATATTTTATGTTGTTTTTCAAGATCTTCAAATTTTGAAAAAAAAATATCTTACAAAAAAAACTAAAGCTTTTTGAACGGCAAAATTTGAACTTCTTTCACGGTGTATAAGAAAAAGAAATCTTAAAGAAATTAAACATATATTAGCGATTAAAATTGGATTTAGCTCATTCTGTGACTTATTTATGTTAGGATCGTCAACATGAGAATACACTAGTAAGTATATAAAAACTAGGACTATTGATGATACATTATAAATGTAGTCATATTTAGAGACAACCACGGCATGTTCCAACAATAAATTAAAAATTAAACTATTTTACATATTTCAAAATTTAACATAATAATACAAAAACAAGGAAATTGAAACAGAAAGAAAGAAAAAAAAGGAAATACTGAAACAATCATAACTGTATTTTGTGAACAGACTGATATGTCTCTATCGCTGTTTTGAAATGATTTCGTTTAGTTGAGAAAATGTCGCATGTTTTATGGGATGAGTTAATAAGTTAAAATAAAACTTAATTAAATTTTATTAGTTATAAATTAAATTATTATAATTGTATTATTTATTAGTTTTAAATTAGTTTTTATATAACGACTCATACACGGAATTGATGACTATTACGAAGGCAGCAATTACATTGATTAAAAAAAAATCTGATTGTATTTTTTTTTAATTGTTTTTCAATAACAATCAGTTTCTCTGTTTTGCATCTGCCAAGCGTTCCGCGACGGCGTATTTAAATTTTTTCCCTTTAAAACACCTTTGTAAGTCTTATGCAAAAATTCGCTCTTTTCTACACAATTCAAGTGTAAATTATACAACCGGTTCGGAAAAACTTTCTCTTTAACAAGGTTTCAAATAACATTACTCGAGGGTTGATGTCCTTAAATAGTTTTCAGTGAACTCAATTTGCGACGGTGTTTTGGGTAGAATTTCTTATAGGCACCGGACTATAGTGGCTACATGACTTTTGGAATGTTAAATTGATAGAGGCGTTATAAATTATCAACTCAATGGTTACTAGCTAATGGCCCGTGACGTCATCTGCGTCCTTTATTATTTTAACAATATATTTATGTACCGAGGAAAAACCATAAAAACCACGCCACGGCACAAAAACAAACATCACTGAACGCGTAGTTCTTATAAAATAGTAATTTATTGAAACATTAATAACTTTATATAAAACTAGCGGGCCCGGCAGACGTTGTCCCGCCCTGATTATAAAAAAATCCTGGATAAATTATATACCAAAACGTTTCTCGTGAATCACTTTATCGACTGGTGAAAACCGCATAAAGATCCGTTCAGTAGTTTTTGAGTTTATTGCGAACAGACAGATAGACAGACGCGGTAGGGGACTTTGTTTTATACTATGTAATGATGGTGACATTACAGAGTCTGACAGAATTACGTTAAAGAAAAATGAGATAACTATTTTTTTTTAACTTCCTTAATCAAATAACAATCAAAAGTGATGTTCAAAGCCGGCAACATATCAAATAGGTATAACTTAAAATTACTTCTCTGGTTATATAAATCACTTTGGATTAAATGAGAATGTTCTCGATCTTAAGTTTAACTTTGGCTATGACATAGAGCTCACTAGGAACAGAGTGGCTGGATATTTGATATTTAGATGTCTGTTGCTTTTAATTTCCATGGTTAAAACAGCGCATTTGTATGTTCGTCACTAGGTAGTAGAAATTGATTGTCTCTTTATTATAATTTTGTTGGGGACTGCAGAATAATATTTTGTATAAAAAATGTAGACAACGATTCTGATAATTATACTTATCGTACACCAAACCTGTATATGACTAAAGGTGACTGGTGCTAGATCAAAGAGTTACTCCTAAATTCAAAGGGTTTTTGAATTTTGGGAGTATGTTTAAGGGAACAAAATGTACAGTGGAACTTTTGGTATGAAAAAAAAAAATATAGCAAGAGATTTAGGGCATTTAACGTAAACTTTTTTATTTTATAGGACACACAATATCATAAAAATAAAGATGGCCTAGTGGGTTTCGAACCCATATAAATTGAATGAGGTAAAATCTAACAAAAGGTAACCATGTTGGAGGTTTACTTTGTTGTAGTGGTTTTTATGTAATAATTATTGGGTACAGGTGTAAAATAAGGACGCCATTTGGTAGAATTGCTGCAGGTATACTGGCTGATCATAATTCTGCCGGTTATATGTTCACCGGATAGTAATTGGCTGTGCTGGATTTGCATACGCAATCTCTTTGATAAATCGTTTTGACCATTAGAGAGTATTTGCTGTCCCAATTATTGTACATATATATCTTGATAGTTCTGACCAGGAGAATTACGTTAACATAAAACGAACATAAATATTCAATTCGTTTTAATCAATATTACCATTATCTGCCAATAATAAAGAAATTTGTTAGAATCCCAGGAGGCTTTAAGTAGCGTTGTAAGTTTTATTTATTTTACCACGAATTACATCTGCCATTTTTATATTCAAGCAAGCGACTTGTTTGTTACGTATTCAACATGGGCCGGAATTTATTGCTGATGAAAAATCCAATTTGTCGTCTCATGACTTGGATGCGAGATAGCTAGGAAATATTTTTAAAACTCTATGTCATCGCTTAAACATTTTTATATGAATTGTTTAAATTATAAATATGTTAATACTCGTTAAGCCTGCAGCTCCGCGCGCGTTTATTACGCAACTCTATTAATATCAAAGTGGCGTATACCTCTCGTGTACAAACTTTAAACAGAATCGACTGCGAATACAAGAAACTTTTGACTTTCGGTAATTGAATTTTTTTTTAACAAAACATGAAATTATTAATAAGTTTTATGGACTAACAATTTCATAATTAACATAACACTTCTTATGTAAAAATATATTAGAATTAGCTAAATTAATATTCGTTGAGAAATAAATAAAATGATAATTATAAATACCTATTTATACAAAATCTTAATGTATACTTCAGTTAATTATTGTACCCTATCACTGGAGGATTTTTATAAAAAACCCCTAAAACAAAGTATCATCATTACATATTATTAAAAAAAGTCCTCTGCCGCGTCTGTCTGTCAGTCTGTTCGTAATAAACTCAAAAACTACTGAACTGGTTTTCATGCGGCTTTCACCAGTAGATAAAGTGATTCGTGAGGAAGGTTTAGGTATATAATTTGTCAAGATTTTTTTTAATTATCAGGACGGGACAACTTCCGCCGGGCACGACAGTATAATATTTAACAAAGATACACTTTTTTTTAACGTCGTGACTGTTTTCTGTCTGTTTTATAATACGCTCTTTCACAGAATCTATAAACACATTTGTTAAACATAGGAATGATGTTATCAGCTACTAAATATGTGTATGACTGCAGCAGTATTAATATTAAAGTGTCGCCTATAATGTTTGAAAACATTACAAAACGTTTGAAAAATGTTCAGACCTTATAGAAATGACATTGTAACTAAAAAGCTATGGATACGTTACGCTATATGATATTCAGACAAAACAAATAACACGATAACGCACACTTACGGAAAGTAATATTATAATGATACACTGGCTTAGGTAAAATTTGGAAGTAAGATTGCATATTCTCAATATCGGCGGCGAAAAAGAAATAGTTATCTAAATACGGCCGGATTGACGGGGCAGCCGTCGAAAATAAGCCAGAGTTAGCCAAGTTTTAACAAGGCGCTGTCGAAGCGCTTATGACGTATCTACGCGCCGCGCCTCAGCGCGACACGTTGTACTTCAAGAGTAGTAACTAGGGATGATCAATATTCATCGATGGTGAATAAACGCCGATATTTTGCTGGAAAACATCAATGTTTTGATTTCGATAACATCGACACATCGATTTTATGGGAATAAAATATCAAAACGTCAATATAACCTTTAGGGCCATCTACCGTTCAATTATTTTACACTAGATAATTATTCCTTTGCATTCCCTAAGAGAAAAAGGGAAAGAGAAAGCTTTAGCAAAGATTTTTTCCAAAGCTGACCATCTCCTGTACCAGCAACGGAACACACAAAAGATGTCTAATCTCACAAAGTTAATATTTTTGAAGCATAACTTCTTTACGCTCAATTGACTTGGGAAGTAAGCTGGTAAATGCGTGACGAGAGCGTAACGAAAAGTGAGATCAGGCGAAGCGAACGGAAGTTGAGAGGGAGATTAAGTTAGTGAAGATAGAAAGAGAGAGAGCTACGTTTCGTATTATCAATGAAAACCCATATTAAATTTGAATATTTGTAGAAAATTAATATATGTATATATGACACATATAAATATATCTATATGTATTAAAATTTATTATTATTATTTAACTTCAGTCGTGTGGTCTAAAAAATAATGGGAATATTAATTTTTTCCAGGGTATTGTATTTTCAATAAGAATAAACATGCTTAATAAATAGAATAAACTTTCACTTGCTACCAAATATTTTGATGTTTTTAGACTTATACATGTTTTGCTATCGACATTCATTATTTATAACAAAAATATATTTATTAACAACAATGTCAAAGTCGATGTTTTTCTAATATCGATAATCCCTAGTAGCAACATTGCTAGTTAGCCAACCCTAACCTCAGTATCGCCTGCCGCGTCGGCGGTGACGGGTGTCTTGCGTACCGATTATTTGAGTACCTCAAAACTGTCAAAATGCCGTCGTGTGTTATGAGATACTGCACAAACTATACAACTAAAACTACTAAAAGTCAAGGAATCACATATCATTCGTGAGTATTACTAATTCGACGAATATTTTTTATAAAATCAAGTATTACATTCCTAGAATATTACGTCAGCAAATGACAAATGAAACAGAGAACACACCGATGACTAAGTGCGATAGAGATGGATATCATTATCGACCAAAGATTAAAATGACAACTAAAGACAGTATTGCCTGACTTTATGGACTTTGTAATTTATTAGAATTCTAGAACACAATTAGTTATTTATACAATTAAATTATACTTTAACTAAAAAAAGGTTATTCAATAACTAATTTATGTTATTTATTGTATGTCGTAATGACATATATATATATATAATGGATGTTAGTATACCTGAGATCGGAAAACTCAAATTTTGAACGACTACAACGAAGGTTCAGTACTAAATCTAAATGTGTTTTTTTCTGTGGAGACGGTTTATATGCTATCGATTTTACTATAACTCGCTGTGATAGGCTATTTTTAATCTATTGTTATTTGTTACAATACAATTTAAAGCGGACAATTTTGCAGGCATTTTCTAAAAGTAGTATAATATGTGAATAAATTAGTAATTTGTTTAGAGATGGGTAGAGTTAAATTAAACGGGATTATATATATGATTTTTATTACCTGACGAAAATTAAACATCGCACCGAGGTCATGTTTTTAATGCGAGTCTTGACGCCGCAATACATAAAAATGACCGCACCATATAGTGCCATCTCTCGGTGAATATTTTAAACAATATGAAATTAAACATTTGTAGGTTTCCAGCAGACGAATTAAGGCGACTTAAATGGTTGGACATTGTCCGTAAACAAAGGAATGAAAACTTCTGGCAATGTAATAAATCGAGTAAGATATGCTCCTTTCATTTTAAGGATGAAGATATGTATACATCCAGCAAGGGATTTATCTTATTAAAAAAAACCGCGATCCCTATTGTGGAGGTAATTAATTTTCTCTTCTGTAATTGGTCGATTCTATTGATATTAGAGCTAATTCATTAGATAGGTTGCCTATAGTTGTTAATAAAAGAAATGTTTCAGACAACTCCTGCTCATACAACTCCCGGTAGCCCTAACAGTCTTAATGAAGAAGAAGTATCTGATTTGGAGTTAATTCTTGATACTCCTGAAGTAGCCGCGCTGAAAAAAATCGTAGCAAAAGTTCGTTTGGAGAAACAACAATTACTTAATAGAAATAGAAATTTAAAAAAACAAAACAAAAGGTTAAGAAAGAGTGTATTAAATTTAAAGGATATATTAAAAAATTTAGAAAATGTTAAAACTGAAACTGTATATGTATACTGTTAGTTAAATAGTAATTGAAATAAAACAAATGTTATTTATTGTTTACACGATGCAAAAATACGCATGCACTATTATTTTAATTGACAAGGTAAGTACAATTATGTGAATTTTCCATAGCCACACCCAAAAGTTTTTGATAAATGGTATAAAATTATTAACTTTCACCAGTGTCTGTGGTAACACTGAATACTTTGTCATCGATTGTCATTCTCTGTGCATTGTGATCACGTGAATATAACCAAAATTAAAATAAAGTATGACTTTGTATCAAGTGTGTATTTATTCAGACATACTTTCCAAACCTCTTTATACAATAACCAGTATTCTCAAGTTTTTGATGTACTTAAAAAGGGAAGTGAATAGCCCTTAAAAATATTTTAAGGGCATTTCATATATTATTTTCAAAATATCTTAAGGGAATTAAATATTTGCTGTATTTCACAACACTAATGTAAATGTACTAGGAGAAAAGATATAAGATGTGTAGATATTCATTTGTGGTACTACCGATAGTAAAGTAAATGCAACAAGCGCCTGTTTTCCCTTCAGTTGTGTTGATTTAAAATTGCAACTATTATTTCGTTAAAGGCGTCAGTGATGGAACAAGCGCAGATATAATTATTTCTTGATTGAAGTATAGTTTTGAGAATGTAGTAGACATCATTTCAGTTACTTTTGATGGTTGTCAAGAAAATTTTGTTGCAGCAAATAAATAGATAGCGATTAGAAAAACCCAAACAATTAAAAAACCGAATTCAAGCATTTTATTTGTGACAGCAAAATAACTGTGTTATTTGACCCCCGTCACATAATTACATTAGTGTAAAAATAATAATCAGTTTGAAAAATAAATAAAGTGGAACGTTTGGCTAAATTTAAAGTTTGAAACTTAAATTTATTGTTGTATAATACTGTGATATTCATCTTACCTCATACTTATACAACTTTGTATTAAACCATATTATTACAGTTATTTAATTTTATTTTTAAACTTATTACCTAGTTATAATATTAGTATATATTCTGTTTTTGTGGATCCTTGTGTCTTATCAATAAATAATATTAAAAACGGCTAAGGTTTTAACTTTATTAGTAAATTTACAAAAAAATCAGATTTACTTGGAATTATAATATTAATTTACATATGTGTGTATTAATGTGCAATTTGTTTTATTTACATTATATGTCGGGTACTGCGGTGAAGCTGTTAAGGTGTAAGGCCTTGCTAGGCCAATAGCGTGGTCAGTTCGGAAAAAAAAAACATTACATGTAAGTAACCTATTTTTTTACGAACTGTCTAACGTTATTTGCCTGATTGGTTGTTACAGCTTCTCCGGACTAATACACAAGCACTAATGGCACTCAGCCGCTTTGTAACAAGCTCACTGGTGCCAAAGGGGCCGAACCTAGGCTTGGGCTGTTTCATTGGATGCAACAACGTGAATCTTACTAATCTAAACTAACTAAGCTAATTATACATACAAGAATTAGTGAAGCACACATGTGTGCGTCACGAGATAACCTATCTACACCTTTTTACTTAAAATGCCATTGCGTGCAAAGCGTTCGTGCATAGGAACGTGGTACGGTAGCATCGATTATATTCGGTAATTGTCGGAAGTGTTCGGAACACTGACTTGAATAACAATTGCGGCCTTTGAACGCAAGAGCAGTTCTAATTTTGGATAGACATACCTAAGTATATATAAGTCGCACGATATAAGAAACAATCCATTTGTTATCGCGTCGCGTCGTATGAATTTCAACCTCTCGATGTAACTTTTGTATTTTATCGATAGATTCTGCGACATTTATTTTTGGTAGCGTAGCGTGTCAGTTGACTTCAACTTGTGATATGAATACGATGAGAAAATTTACATATTTATTTTATATTTGCTGCGTCTGAGACTCCCCTTGCGTATATTATGTGTTTTCTAGAAAGAATGAGACCAAATTTAATAGCGTAAAGGATTAATATTTAATTCGATTAAGTTTGCTTTATCATGCAAAAGAAGTCATCTTGTTTTAAACATAAAAAATACATTCTATGAAATTTTCCATATTTTCGTTATGAAATCTTATCTATACATATAATAAAAATGAAGTGTCTGTATGTAATATCAAAATAACACATTTTTACTGATTGGGTGTGAAAGTATACACGCAACTGATAACAAAAATGCAATTTAAAAAATTTTTGTCAGTCTGTCTGTCTGTTTGTTCCGGGTAATCTTCGAAACGGCTGGACCGATTTCCACGGGACATTCACTGACCTCTGTCAGCTGATCTTATAAAAAGTAATTTAAGTAATTTTAATTTAGACTAGATGTTAACTGTGGCTTTGCCTGCAGTGCTATCTACGAAACGGTTTGACCGTTTTTACCGGACTTTCATCGGCAGATAGCGGACATTATAAAAAGTAATTGAAGCAATTTTAATTTATACTAGCTGTTAACCGTGACGTCGCCCGCAATGCTATCTCCAAAACGGTTCGATCGATCTTCATATAACTTACACTGACAGATGGCTGATCTTATAAAAAGTAATTTAAGCAATTTTAGTTTATACTAGCTGTTAACCGTGGCTTCGCCCGCAGTGCTATCTTCAAAACGATTCGATCGATTTTCACGGGACTTTCACTGGTAGATAGCGAACCTAATAAAAAGTAATTGTGGTTATTCTATTTTAGACTAGCTGTTACCCGCGACTTTGTCTGAATGAAAATTAGCAAGATTTCAACTCATTCTTTATTTTTAATAAGAGAAATAATTATCAGCTTATTGTTTACAATTCGACATTATAATTATTAATAACATTAATGATATAGAGGTCTTCCTAATAAGATCTTAGGTTATAAACGTATTACGTAAAGTGTTCCATAATACAATTTCTTGCGGAACAGACAAGCGTTTATTTTTTGTATAGGCACAAAATCTTCATTATAATAATGGCAATGTATATTAAATGTAATGTAAATGTAAATCTTTAAAATAATATTTTAAGTTATTGTTTCAATAGTTCCTTATACAGTGTAAGTGAGCACTGAGATAGTTATATGGTTGGTTAAGGTTCCGAATGTATTGCTGATGACAAACCTCATTTGGCACGCTCTTTGTATTTATATATCTAATGTACACGTTACATGTTACTTTTAGCGACGTGCGCGTCGTACTTACAATTGTCTTTAAAGAGCGTTTCTGTAATTGTACATAGTCTCACAATTCTATAATTCTTTAATACGATTTAAAAAAACGCGTGCGGAGCTGCGGGTACAGCTAGTACTATAATAAAACTGTAACAAATCCAAATCTGTATCTTTGAATATTTTTTGAAAATTTTGATCGGGGTAGACTTTGTTATCGATATAGAAGCCAAAAATAATCCTTTTACAATTTTTGTCTGTCTGCCTGTCTGTCTTTCTGACCCTGTGAGCACGCATCACGCTGAAAGTACTGGACCGATTTTAACGAAACTTGACACAGTAACAACTAATATTACAAGGTTATATTTAGGATACTTTTGTCCCATAAAACGCAAGGAGTTCTCCAGGATAACTAAAGACAAAAAATTGTAGTTAACGTAACAAGACTTTTTTGCGACAGCTTAGTACAAGAGCCAGCAACGTTGGAAGAACGAGAATTTTAGAAAAGCTGGTTCTTTAGTATGAAGATATATGATGCCCTTCCAAACAGGATTCAGGATACCTGGTAGCCGGTTAATGTTGTGTTTTTTAATGCGCATCACACCTTTACAGGTCAAAATTTTGATTTATAAATAATTTTAGGAAAACATTTTTTCGATAACTTTTTAACGCTATTAAAAACGTGAATATATCACTGCCAGGTAATTTTGTTATTGACAATAATGTGCCCGATGATATTCTTTATAAATAAAATAATTCATTTTATTTTTTCCATTGCAAAGAACATATTTCCTTTTATTAACCATTACGATATTGAGATTTCACCGTAAACAATGAAAACAACGATAAACGTAGACATATGACTTGAGACTGAAGTCATCTTCAATACATGCGTCTATAACAGGCGCTTCCACAATTATGCTATTTTGATCATACAGCCAGTATTGCGCTAAATATAGTTATAGCTAAGTTATTCTATACATATTATATTTAATTTACCCTCTAAAATAATATTAAAATTACAGCTATCTTAACATGGCTTGAACATGCTTTTCTTATTTACAAAAAATAGCATCGGGCTCATTATTGTTAATAACAAAAATGTCTAGCAATAATAATTTCACGTTTTAGTAGCGTTTCAAAGTTAGTGAAAAACAAAACATTAATAAATTATATAAAAATCGATATTTTTGCCTGTAAAGGTGCGATATGCACTAATAAACGCAACGTTTACCGGCAGCCAGGTAGCACCGCACGCTGTTCTGAAGAACATAAAGATATATAAAAAACTGGCTTATTGAAATTCGTTGTCGAAACCGTTGCTAGCTCTTAGACAAATAGTTACAGGTAAGTGACATTTGACGCGTCGTGCTCATATCTTTTTAATATTTATATTTTTCTTCAATACAATGGAGTGTTAAAAAAGTTTTAATACAAGTTGAAAATAGTTATGATATCATTCAGTGTTTCATATTTTATAGTTTAACTAGCGGGCCCGGCAGACGTTGTCTCGCCCTGATTATAAAAAAATCCTTGACAAATTATATACCAAAACGTTCCTCATGTATCCTTTATCCACTGGTGAAAACCGCTTGACAATCCGTTCAGTAGTTTTTGAGTTTATCGCGAACAGATAGACAGACGCGGTAGGGGACTTTGTTTTATACTATGTAATGATTTACAATTTAACTCTATCAACTTGATATTTTATAATGTAAACTATACTGACTGTATAGTAAACGTCTACAAAAAAGGGAAAGGAACTTCGTTAGAAACTGGGGGTCCATAGACTTTTTTTCACATTACCGCCGATATATGTAAGTTAGTTTTTATTTTAACTGAACCCGGTAGATGATGCTACGAACGGGTTGTAGGCTTATTTTAAAAGATTTCTCATATATGGATATATGTTTGAGTGAGTCCCTTGATAGTTTGGATTCACAATTGGAAACCGTAGGTGTGGCTGCAATAAGGTTTTAGGTTTATTAAAATTTCTGCATTCAAAAATACAATTGACACCAGTGATAACAGATTTGGTGCAGACGAAGTTGCATGGGTCAGCTAGTTGCAATAAAAATGTGTCTTTACAATATCAATGTTATTGTAAGAGATACAAATTTTAAAATAATCTTTGTTATAACGTGGAATAATATCACTGATATTTTGATATTGGCTATCGTCTATTATTAAAGTTTAACGACTTCAAGCAATATTCAAGCCCATGCATGTTTTACTTTTGGACAGCATTATATTTCGTCAGGTCAATATTCAAAGAATTTTTTTTAAGTTACTGTAGAAAATACCTTTTTTAATATGAACCGTCATTATTTCCCCTGAACTTATTTTGTAAACTGTACCTACACATTCCCTTGAAAGAAATTTAGTGACTTACAAGAATCTAAATTGCTTGAAAGTTTTCGGCCGTCTTAGCTCCGGCATTTCGCTAGTTAGTCCCTGGAGTTTTAAGCATATTGTTATTATTATTTACTCGGAAAGTTTACATTGATTAATTGCTACGTTTAATTAAAACGGATTTATGCCTCTGTCGATGTTTTCTCGTCTTAAATTACCAGTTACGTAAACAACTTAGAATTATTTGACACAGTGGTACACTGTGTATCTTCCTGGAACCTACTTTTATTAATGAGACGTTCTATTGGCTGCTCAGTGCTCAGTTACTATTTAACCGTCTTCGAAAAAGGAGGAGGTTATTATGTGCGGCTGTATGTCTTTTTATGTATGTTAATCGATATCTTCGACCATTGTGAACCGATTTTAATAATTCTCTTTTTATTTGAATTAGTTACTCAGGGGTTGTCCCATAGAAATTTGAAGAAAATATTCAACCCCAAAGAGGGTGAAATACCGCTTATTTGATTTTCATTCTCTTTTCGTCTACGTATTTTCATCGACTTTAGACCGATTGGATGAGTTTTGCTTCAAACCATACATTTATTTACACTACTAATGGAAAAAAAAAACCGACTTCACTATCCAAAAACTATAAGGCACCAAAAAGCGAGAAATAACCATATTATGAAATTAAATGAAAAATATATTAGTTTATGCGCGACGTAGTATTCAAGTCCGCGCCTTATAACGAGAAGATATGTTTATAAAATTTGAAGTCGGTTTGTCTGAGATCGATAAAATTTAACACTGCTTGTGGGATCACGATATAAGTTTTTATTGTTTTTTGTTTCGTTCTACGCTATCCATTTTAATGTAGATGGCAACTAGGTGTCGCGATTTTGTATCGTCTTGTTAAGTATTAAGATTTATATGTAATTTAACGCGGATGGAGTTATAAAGTTGTGTAAAACTATATATTACGTTTGTGTGGTGTCTATGAATGAACGTAGAAAATAACGTCACCTTGTATACTAAACATCCCTGACTCTTTCGCACACTACTATATACTTATGAGCATGACAACTACTATTGTTCTTGTACTATTGTTCTGTGTTTACAAAATGCTAGAAATACAACATGCTTTGTATAATTCTATTTATCTCAAATTTGATACTTTTATATTATATTCCTTGATGTTTAAAAATGGTCTCTACTGAAATAAGCAAACCGATTTTCAGGAGTAACGGAATCAGATTTTGTAGAGTACACAAATATAGCAGATGTATCGTAAGTCCGATAATGTATACTCTACCCGAAGATCAGTAAAATAAAATATCAATTACATTTTATTTATAAAAATTATATGATATACTACTTCAAACAATAGCCAAGGTGAATTTGATCAAAAAATGCCAAGGTTAATTTTTTTTAATTTATGCGTCTATAGCATATCATGTCATAAAAATTAAGTATATCTATTATATATATAAAATTGGAGGTGTGTGTCCCTATATTTCACTTTGCAGCTAAAACTACGCATTGCAGACGAAAAGTGTTTGTATGTGGCAATAGGTACAAGGTTCTCATTGAGCACTATGGTGGATGCAAGTCGATAATTATAAGGGTGTAAAAGATACGGCGGTTGAAAGATGTTAACTTTGAAAATGTGACTATTATTGATCTAAAATGGTCTGGATTGTTCAGGAAACTTCTGGAATGTTCTAGAAAGCTTTAATATGTATAACAATGTTCTGATCGATCGAAAATGTTATAGAAAATTCTAGAATGATCTAGAAAATTCTAGAATGATCTAGAAAATTCCAAAATGATCTGGGAAGTTCTAAAATGATATGGGAAGTTCTAAAATCGACGTTTAGATTCTGATCGAATGAGAATGTTCTAGAAAATTCTAGAATGATCCAGAAATGTTTAGAATGATCTGGGAAATTCTGGAATGATGTAGGGAGTTCTAAAATCTACGTTTAGATTCTGATTAAATAAGAGTGTTCTAGAAAATTATAAAATGATCTGGGAAGTTCTGAAATCTACATTTAGATTCTAATCGAATGAGAATGTTCTAGAAAATTCTAGAATGATCCAGAAATGTCTAGAATGATCTGGGAAATTCTAGAATGATATAGAGAGTTCTAAAATCTACGTTTAGATTCTGATCAAATGAGAATGTTCAAGAAAATTCTAGAATGATCTGGAAAGTTCTAAAATGTAATGGGAAGTACTAAAATTTACGTTTAGATTCTGATCGAATGAGAATGTTCTAATCAACACCAGCTGACGAAATAAATGCGTGTTTAAAGCGATCAATTTTTTGGAACAATGTTGAAAAGTTATCACTGACAGAAAATATGCGAGCGTTAATTACTGGAGATCCAAAAGCACAAGAGTTTGCCGACAATCTTTTGAAAATTGGGAATGGCACCTACCCACTAGATCCACAGTCTGGCAAAATAATTTTAACTGAAGAGATATGTCATGTGGTAGACACCGAAGAACACCTTATAGACAAAATTTATCCATCCATACAAAAAAATTATTTAAATAAAACATGGCTGTCTGAGCGAACAATTTTGGTTACAAAAAATGATGCAGTAAAACGAATAAATGAAAAAATACAGGAAATGATACCGGGAGAGGAAAAAATCTATAAATCAATAGATACAATGATGAATCAAGATGAAAGTTTAAACTTTCCAACGGAATTTTTAAATTCATTAAACCCACCTGGTATGCCTTCTCATGAATTAAAGCTAAAAATTGGATCACCAAGTCATATTAATGCGAAATCTTAATACGCCAAAATTGTGCAATGGTACAAGATTATGCGTAAAACAAATTTTAAACAACATCATTGAAGCAGAAGTTCTCACTGGCAAAGAAAAAGGAAACTTGGTTTTTATACCAAGAATTCCAATAATTTCGAATGATTTACCATTCTGTTTTAAACGGTTACAATTTCCTGTACGATTAGCTTATAGTATGACTATCAATAAGGCGCAAGGTCAGACGTTCCGATTTTGTGGAGTTAATTTAAAAGAATCCTGTTTTTCACATGGTCAACTCTATGTAGCTTTTTCACGCGTAGGACAGAAAGAAAATTTATTTGTTTATGCACCAGAATGCAAAAGTGTAAACATAGTATATAAGAATGTATTTCAATAAAAATGTTTAGTATATCAGTTAATATTAGATGATAAAAGATATTAATGTCTACTTAGTCGTAAGATTTTAATGTAAAAATAAGTAAGATCAATAATTTAATAAGAAAAAAGAAAATGTGTCTTTTATGTGAAAAAATTGTGAAGTAAGTAGTGATAGATTATTAACATTAACAAATAAGTATATAATTAAAAATGACCCAGCGAAGCGGGTATTCATAGCTAGTTATATATAAAATAACAAAAAGCCAACGTCACGCGGTGTTCCCAGGCGGTCACCCATCCAAGTACTGACCGCGCCCGACTTTGTTTAACTTCGGTGATCGGACGAGAACCGGTGTTTTCAACGTGGTATGGACGTTGACAACACATGGGTTTTATCTATGTGTCTGTATCAAGTGTGTGACGTCACAGAATATAAAATAAATTACATATAGATAACAAAAAGCCAACACCATATGGTGTCCCGAAAGCATTTACGCAACGAATGCGTATTGATTTCAACAATCGTCACGTGTACTGTTATACCAAATTAATACAAAACGATTTTTGATTTTATTTATAAGTACTGTATCCTAAAAACGTATTCATGTGCATACTGCGAACATGTCAGCCTTAGTTAACTGACCTGTAGGCTATAGTAAGTTATTAGATTTTAGAAAGCGATTCGACTCTGAGAACTAATCAAACTACACAAACTTGAGTTCTAATTTAACTTCTAAATTTGCAGATACCTTGATGGTTCATTTGTTAGTACGAAATATCGTTATAAGCATACGTTAGAATCGTTACTTCAGTAGTTTGTTTCATGCACGTATAGCCACATACATATAAATATACAGTATGGCTTTTATAATAATTTTAATACCGTGTTAGATTTTAATCACTTGAAAGTATAACTTTTAACCAGCCTTGTAACCCTTTGTTTTCGGTATGAAGCATGACAGGTAAATATAGCGTTAATCGCTTAATTAACATATAACATGATAACTGCTTTATAAAATGAAATGAATATTACTTACTAACTACTTACTAACAATAGACCATGAGGGATAAAATAAACAGAAACAAAACTTATTTTAGAGGTAGTAAATAAATGATAATTTAATTAACTATGATAACAATACCAAAGGGATTCATATTTCACGTAGTTTGCTGTAAATTGTAAGACTATTGTTAATAAGTTAATAAAGTCTATTCTTAGTACAATAGACAATGGAGATATCAACACAAAAAAGTTGCGGATTATATTTCTGTAGTGAGCTTAAAATTACATATTACCATACTTAATTAGAATGCTTTAAAATATGAATACAACTATTTGTCTAATAGTAATCTTATTATATACTAGCTGTGCTCGCGACTCCATCCGCGTGGAACCTAATGTAAAAAGCAGTGACTAATAAAATCATCTGAATGTATTGAATCCATTTACTTATCTACTTTTCTCTCGTTCTTAAGTCGCATCGTCATTAAAATTACAATAACTCTTGATAGAGAGGACTGATTTTAATTAAACAAAGACTAAGTTACTCCCTAGGATATGCTTTATGATTTTCATTTATATTAAGGTTCTATTGTGAACCCAGTAGTTTGGCAGTGATGCGTGTTGATACAAACAGACCGACATTTCTAAAAATGATTGAAATGTATTTTATTACTTATTCCAAGACACCTGCAATAATTTTTATCACAAAAATCTAAAAAGTACAGACACGTTACGTTTACATTCTTATTATATGTATAGAAGACATAGATTCCAAGAGATCTGCAACAATTTTTTTCACAAAAATCTAAAAAGTACAGACACGTTGGATTTACATTCTTATGATAGACTAGCTGACCCGTGCAACTTCGTCTGCACTCAATCGGTTATCACTGGTGCCAATTATATTTTTAAACGCGATAAATTTTAATATAGGTAATTAAAACCTTATTGCAGCCACACCATCGGTTTCCAATTGTGAATCCAAACTATCAAGGGACTCAATCAAACATATACCCAGATGGTATATGAGAAATCTTTTAAAATAAGTCTACAACCCGTTCGTAGCAACCAACATATATTGGTGGTAATGTGAAAAAAAGGTTTAAAGGTCTATGGACCCCCCAGTTTCTAACAAAGTTCCTTTCCCTTTTTTGTAGACGTTTACTATACAGTCAGTAGAGTTTACATTATAAAATATCAAGTTGATAGAGTTAAATTGTAAATTAAACGATAAAATGTATTCATAAAATAAAATAATGATAAATGAAACACTGAATAATATCATAACTATTTTCAACTTGTATTAAAACTTTTTCACACTCCATTGTATTGAAGAAAAATATAAATATTAAAAAGATATGAGCACGACGCGTCAAATGTCACTTGCCTGTAACTATTTGTCTAAGAGCTAGCAACGGTTTCGAAAAAGAAAATAAGCCAGTTTTTATATATCTTTATGTTCTTCCGAACAGAGTGCGGGCTACCTGGCTGCCGGTAAATGTTGCGTTTATTAGGGCATATCGCACCTTTACAGGCAAAAATATTGATTTTTATATAATTTTTGAATGTTTTGTTTTTTACTAACTTAGAAACGCTACTAAAACATGAAATTATCATTGCCAGACATTTTTGTTATTAACAATAATGTGCCCGATGCTATTTTTTTTGTAAATAAAATAAAGTATGTTCAAACCATGTTAAGATAGCTGTAATTTTAATATTATTATTATTTAATTTTTAATGAAGGCTTAGTCGCCTTCTCGGCTCTATCGCCTAAGTGACATACAACTATATAACAATAAGAATGACAATACACTTAACAATAGCTTATATTAATTTTGTACAATTCTTTAGCATCTTTCGAAGTGGGGTCAGACAATAACGAATTGTACAAACCAGTGTGGAACGAACCAGAAGCATTAAGCCGAAATCTAATATCTTCGTTTCGAACACATTCTGCCAGAATGTGGTGCACATCATCGATGAGCTCACAACTCTGGCAGAGTGGTGATAGTACTTTACGCATCAGGTAGGCGAACTTTTTACATGGGATGGGTTCTGAGCGTAATCTTATTCCTGTGATTGCTTCCCGACGGCAAATCGTACTGTCATCAATCCATGGTGACCTTAAGGGGTGTGGCTGAATCGTTCTGTACCATATTCGTTTTGTTTTAAAACGCTCATCAAAGTATTCCTTCCAATGCGAGTAACAGCTATTTTTAAATACTGAGCATATATCCAAGTAAGTTGGTAAAATATTAATAGGAGCACCTTCGGAGGATCCGTCTCTAGCCAAAAGATCAGCTCTTTCATTCCCAGTTATACCTATATGAGAAGGGATCCATTGTAAAACAATTACTTTATTCTTTGCTTTGAAATCTAGTAATTGCTTCAAAATAGTGTATTTAAGCTATCGGTATTCATCGAAAAGTCGAGGTACATCGCGTTACGTGTTGAAGAACACTTTTTGAATCGGATAAAATAACAATCTTAATGGACTCAGTTGATTGTTGATTGTCTGCAATTGCTATTAATTCTGTGAGCATAATTGAAATATTTTCATCAATTTGAAATTTCATAAAAGTTTTGGAATTTGACTCAAAAAATGCGGCTCCTAAATAATTACCAGCTTTAGATCCGTCAGTGTATATTTTAACAAAATTTTGATAATATTCATTTATATATTGAAGACAAATATCTTTTATTTTAACAATATCATATTGACGCTTTGGCTTCCAAATACCATCTACATTTATTTTAAATATATTTTGCAAATCAATGTTATCGACCCAGGTGTATAAAGTGAACATTTCATGTTTTATACTTGTTTGACTTGGAGTATTTTTATATTGAGAAAAAATAGTGGTCTTTTTCTTTTACGCCAATAGAGTGATTGGAAAGAGGTGGACAGTTCTTCTGATACATTAGTTAGTTCGTTCTTTTCGAATGACATAAATTTAAATAGAATTTTGCCAGCTTAATATTGTCTCCTGAGATGTAATGGACATATGCTCAATTCGCTTTCCATAACATGGATTGGAGTACTTCTAATGAAACCCCCGATAATTCTCATGGCCTGGTTTTGGATTTTTTCAAGTTTATAGAGATTAACCTGAGCACTACTATCATAAAGAAAGCTGGCGAAAGCTGGCATAGTTAATTCTACTGCGTGTAATATTGAAGTATAAACGAAGTAAATGTTATGGATGAACACCCCAATTAAAACCGGCTAATGCTTTGAAAACGTTTAGAAACTTAGAGCTAGATACTGCAACTGCATTGATATGTTTACCCCATTTTATGTATGATAAAGATAACGATAATTGTGGAAGCGCCTGTTATAGACGCATGTATTCAAGATGACGTCAGTCTCAAGTCATATGTCTACGTTTATCGTTGTTTTTCGTTTACGGTGTTTACGGTGAAATCTCAATATCATAATGATTAATAAAATGAAATATGTTCTTTGCAATGGAAAAAATAAAATGGTTTGAAATGAATTATTTTATTTATAAAGAATATCATCGCGCACATTATTATCAATAACAAAATTGTCTGGTAGTGATAAATTCGTGTTTTTAATAGCGTTTAAAAGTTACTGAAAAAAAATGTTCCATAAATTATTTATAACCCAAAATTTTAACCTGTAAAAGTGTGATGCGCATTAAAAAACACAACGTTAACCGGCTACCAGGTATTCTGAATTTTGTTTGGAAGGGCATAATATATCTTCATTTTAAAGAACCAGCTTTTCTAAAATTCTCGTTCTTCCAACATTGCTGGCTCTTGTACTATGGTGTCGCAAAAAAGTCTAGTTACACTAACTACAATTTTTTGTCTTTCGTTATCCTGGAGAACCTCTTGTGTTTTATGGGACAAAAAGTATCCTAAATGTAACCTTGGAATATTAGTTATTATTGTGTCAAGTTTCGTTCAAATCGGTTCAGTACTTTCAGCGTGATGCGTGTTCACAGGGACAGAAAGACAGACAGACAGACAGACAGACAGACAGACAGACAAAAATTGTAAAAAGATTATTTTTGGCTTCTATATCGATAACAAAGTCTACCCCGATCAAAATTTTCAAAAAATATTTAATGTACAGATTTGACCTTGCTACAGTTTTATTATAGTATAGAAGAAGAAGATAAGATATATATAGGAATATGATAGATAATAGACGATTTGTTATTTACTATATAAATTCCGTTTTTTTGTAACATCTAGTATATATATATCTTATTAATTTATCTGAACTCAACCCCTAAAAGTTCAAGCTCTGTCGGCTTGGTAGTAAAAAGCATGCACAAATTGAATTAAGTGTCGGAAAAAGTCACGGAAATCCGAATTAAAACGACAAAGAATCGTCTCGATTCTATTTTCTTTTCACGAGACGAGGTTGTCGTTCTTGTATTTTGAATAAGTTAAGAAACTATATTGCTTGTAGTATTTACATGTTTAAGTAATATGTACTTTCTTAAAATCGATGTTTTCTTTTCCCATAAAACATATCTTCAAAAATGTCACAAATTGTATTTTATATTTATGATGCCTACATCATATATTTTTATTAATGCAATCCAAAGCGCTTTAACTCGAGTTTCATTTAATCAGCCATTAGATAAGTTTAAACAAATTTTGTATAAAGCATCACAGGAGTATAGAGAGACCACGCGACGGTTTTCTACAGCACGGTTCCTCGCGGTAATGTTCAACACACGTCAGGCAATCGAACGGCTCGGCGTCGACTCCACAGATAAGATACTATATACTGAGATTTGTAGATATGTAGATTCTCAGTTATAAAAAACTCTTTAGCTCGACTATTTTCCCTCGAAATTAAAGACAATTTCTTATACTGGCAAACATATTTGGAAGGTAATGAAAATTAAAACAGAAACTGAAAATTTCATTTATGTTTTTTTTTTAATATATAATGTTACAAAATCGTAAAACTCACATTCAAATAAATATACAGTTCTTATATATACTACAGAGCTTTATTTTGACGCCTAATATTTTGCTCCAAAATAGGCAATGCCATCTAGTTGCTCTTATGTGAGTAATTTAATAGTTTGGCGTTCCCTCAGCAGTAGATACTGTTAGCTTCCACACATTGTTTTTCTATTCAGTTGTTATATGGAATTGGCACTGGTATGGTCGACTCGCTATTACCTATACCACGCCACTCTTCCTTCTGGCAACTTCTGGCTTAGCGTAGTGTCTAACCTACACTTCATATTATATATTTCTTTGCTCATATGGACCGTAGCGCTGTATTAGATAACCTATAAACTTCCTTAATAAATAAACTATTAAATGTAAAAAAAGATTTTTTCACGTATGGCTGGTAGTTCTAGAAATTAGCGCATTCAATTCAACAATATCTTGAGCTTTACAGCATTACCATAGACAGTAAATATATCTCCACTTTTTCTTTTTCAAACCTTTTGTTAACTACCGAAGAATGGCTTAATTATTATCGGATTTACATGCTCCGTTCCAGTTTAAATACTCATTTACCTACAACAAAAAGCTATGCCGGTCTGGTAATTAGTTTCAGTTACAATTTAATATTCAGATAATTGACTCGGCTGGATCTTCATTACTTAAACATAAGTTAACCGATCCCAAACAATGAGATTACGGGTATATTAAGAGAATATCGTAAATTATTCCTTCCTACATTTTCTATCCCAGTGGGATATTACAACGTATTTTATTTCTCCATTACCATTACATTAGTTTTACGAGGTGAAATTGAGGATTTACCTTGATTAACCGAAGTTCATAGCAAATAGACTATACTTTGGCCGATATATTGACTATTAACAGCGTCTTTTAGTGATTTTGTCTCTCTCGAAATAAAGTGCCCTAAGTTTCGGGAATAGCTTATGTAAATTACATTTTCTTTAGTACTTAGTTTGATTTTAATTTTATATACCTACTTATCTTGTGAACTAATTCTCTTAAAGTCTCTAAGTCAGCAGTATCTTTTACCTGTTTTAATGTAAGTGCTTGCTTCTCCTCTTGACTTCTATACCAAGGTAAATATAAATGTCCTTACTTACTGTGTTATTTATATAATTGAACTTACTACACAAATATATTTACGTAAATACGACATAATTACTTTTTGTTTAGAAATTTAAACTCTGTCAGTATTCGTACTGTAACATCAAAGTAAGCGAGATAGTTAAATTAATATGTCCGTGTACTTTTATTAAGAAACACATTATTTTGTAATTTAATAAGAAATTAATTACACATTTACCTATAATTTAAATTATGTAAACTTAATGTAAATTTTAACTTAATCGACGATTAAATATAATCATTTTTCAATTTATAATCAATTTTAATATAAAAGCAATGAAATTAAACAGCGTGCATATTAAAAGTTATCAGGCACAATAATTTGTGTTGACTACCAGAGTAATGTTTTTGATTCTGTATCAAAAATTTTAAAAGTACTACCTTTTTGCACTTCGTAGTTTTTGTTCCTTGACCCCATTTTTACCAGACGTGGCTCAAAATGGTTAGATTCTTTATATAGAGGGGAACTGGTTCTCAACTGCAGCTGCCAGAATACTCTTAGTAGCGCTTGACAGACTTTCAACTAGAAAGTGATAGCTAGCCAGACGAGGATTAGATAAAAAGTCTGCTCGCGCGGTGTATGTGGTTTTATAAAGATGTTATTCTTTAATGAAATCCCAGGCTCATTGCGTAAATTCAATCTTACGAAGATCAACGGGATGTTCGACCTAGCTACTACTGAAGCTATAAACTGATATATATCTTCAAAAACTATTGCTAATAAAAACTGAAATCCATATAAGACAAGACGTCGTAACTCAACCAACAGTGTGAGTGTGCACTCATGTAATATCTCTCTCAACTTTTTCGTGAACCAACAACTTAAGAGGAAAAACATAGAAAACTTTGTCGTTCATGTTTCTCGCGGGTCGTTCGCTACTTCATACTTATTTCAGACCAAGTCGTTATTACAAGTTCAATGTATTATTTATGTATTGATCATCCGGCGTCCATATATGACGATTACCACTGGTTTCTCTTTCAAAAACTGTAATCAATACTCATAAAATTTGTAAAGCATAACGGCTTCTTAATGAACTTATTAATAACATAATAAAATGCAATGTACTCTACTGTTCATACCTACCTTGTATAATCGTCATTTGGAAAGATGCTCAGAATTGGTGTGGCTTAGGCTATGTTCACATGACAAGCGCATAACGCGCGTTTACAATTACATACATTTTATTGAGGCCGTACACATGCTAACGCGTGTTATCATAAAGTGCGCATTGTACGCTGCACTGACGACGCTCGACAGCTGTGAAGAACTTAAACTGAACCCGGGCGGCCACAGCAACGCGCGTTTAACGCCTGACAAGCGAGCATCATGTGAACACTATACAAAAACTTTTGCGCGCGCTTAACGCGCGTTACGCGCTTGTCATGTGAACATAGCCTAAGATATTCTGTCGCGACGACAATAATATGATTTTACCTACGTATATCTCTTTACTTACTAGGTGCTATAGTTGCATTCGAAAAATGTATATCTTTCCTATAGACTTCTTTTTCATAAATATTTACTTGTCTCTTACAAGGCAAGTTACTAAATAATATTCCGTGTCTGTAGTAAGCTTTTTGTGGAAGAGCCGCAACGAAGGAGCGAAAGAGCCGTATGCGGCCCGTGAAACGCAGTTTACCGATCACTGCCCTAAGAGCATATTCGGATATGAAATAACTGGCAGAAGGATTCCCAATTATAATCAACTAGCGGGCCCGGGGGACGTTGTCCGTTCCGCACCCTGATAATAAAAAAACCTTACCAAATTATATACCTATACCTTTCTCATGAATCACTTTATCTACTCGTGATAACTCCATGAAAAACCGTTGAGTAGTTTTTGAGTTTATCGCGAACAGACAAACAGACCTGGCAGAGGACTTTGTTTTATAATATTAAGAAAAACTATGTTATTCACTATCTAATTGGGTTTTTAGATTCACATAAACGGTAATATTTTTGTTATGAAAATCTCAGAACTTGTAATGTCATAAAAATCACTATAACAAATTCACACCTGCTCAGACCCAAGTGGCATTAAAATGTGCTTTCGCGGATAAAATTTGATAAATTAGATCTCCCTCAAACGGCAATGGAAACCGTTCGATTGATTGATTACACTTCGGACAGAACAGTATACAGAAGAGAATGGACCTTAAAACAATGGTAGAAGGTTGAAACTCTCTCGAAATGAAGACGAGTATAAGCGCAAAAGTTTCAGTTAGGGACGAAGGGTTTTATAAAGTGTCGTAAGCAGTTATCCCTGAATAAATTACTATTATTATTGTCAACCATCAGATATGTAAGGAATCCTTTGACGATAATATCCTAATTATTGACTTAACGTAATTTGTAATGTGTTTTACAACGCTTTTAAATTTTATACATACCTAGTCATAACATTTAAAAGAAATAATCATATAATAAAATGCTAACGGGACGAAATCTGTATATTAAATATTTTAAACAAAAAATACCTCGGTGGGGGCTTGTTTGTGTGGGCTGTCTGTTTGTCTGTCGTTTGTACGTGACGTGATTCATACAAAAACTACTTGACGGATTTTGAAGAAATTTGGTATGATAATAGTTTATACACCGGTATAACATATAGGATGTTACATATATAACACATTCGTGTATATATATATATATATATATATATATATATATATCATACTTATAAGAAAACACAAAAGATAAGGCTTATTATGAGGTGGTTCAATATGTGAACAATTTTGAGGTCTGGAAATAATATTTCTCATTGTGTACAAAATTAACGTAGCTATAATGTTTTTTTCAAAAATATACAATATACAACTAGATTCTGTAGTGTCATGCTGCGTCTCGGAGAACAAAATCGTTCACGAAGACTGTGGCCAATTAAATCGCCGATGTCGAGTTTTAATACACAATACAATCCTATGATTTTATTAATCACTGTGTTTATAATAGGTCTTTACCTATGAAATTGCCGTTCTGCAGTACTGGCCATTTGAAATCAAAATAATTTTTGTTTGGCTAAGAATTCTAATTTCAAATTAATTTTATTTTAAAAACATGGAATTCTTTTTCTAAAACTAGTCATTTCAATCTTTTTTCTCATCATGGATACGTTAAAAATTCGAGCAATTATGGAATATGAGTACCTTCGTGGCAACAACGCGGCACAAGCGGCACGCAACATCAACGACGTTTAGGGACCTAACACTACAAACCAACGCACCACCTGTTATTGATTTGCTCGCTTCCGTTCTGGGAATTTCGACCTGAAAAATGAACCTCGCGGTCATCCGAAGACTTTGGTCGACAATGACGAATTAAAGGCGATTGTGGAAGCTGATGATACACAATCTACGGCTGAATTAGCAGCAGCTTTCGACGTTAGCGTCAAAACAATATTGGTCCATTTGCCTCAAATTGGCAAGGTAAAAAAGCTTGACAAATGGGTGCCTCACGAACTCAATGATCGCCAGCGCGAAGTACGCGTCTAGACGTGCCTTGCACTGCTCAACAGACATACAAATGAAGGAATTTTGAACCGCATTGTTACCTGCGATGAAAAATGGATTTTGTTTGATAACCGCAAGCGCTCAGCAAGTTGGTTGGATCCTGGTTCAGCACCTAAACAATGCCCTAAACGAAAACTTACCCCTAGAAAAGTGATGGTCACTGTTTGGTGGTCTAGCGCCGGTGTGATTCAGCACAGCTTCTTACCAAACGGGGTGAGCATTACTGCAGATGTGTACTGTGCAGAACTTAACACAATGATGGAGAAGCTGGCACATCTCCAACCAGCTTTGTTCAATCGCTCGTCTCCGCTGCTCCTACACGACAACGCGCGACCTCATACTGCATAGCAGACGGTCTCCAATTTGCAAGAACTGGGGTTGGAAGTTCTCCGTCATCCGCCCTACTCACCAGACCTTGCGCCTACAGACTACTACTTTTTCCAGAATTTGGATAACTCCTTGGCGGGAAAAAAATTCAATACCCGAGAGGCAGTACAAAATGCCTGTGAAGAATTTGTTGCCTCCCATCCAGCTGATTTCTTTAAGAAGGGCATCAATAAACTGCCACTGCGTTGGCAAAGATGCATTGATTGCATGGGTGATTACTTCGATTAATACAAATAAAAAATACATGATAAAAATTCGTTTAATTTTTTTCATACAAAACGGCAATTTCATAGGTAAAGACCTAATAATTGAAATTTCACGCGGACGTAGACCCGAGTACAGCTAGTTTAATATAATTATTTTCTATACATAATAGTAATATAATAAAGCTCAAGAGATGTTTACTATATCTTTTTTTATCGATTTATTTCAATGTGTTAACCTTTAGAATTACCAGTCACGTTTGAAAAATTACTTTTGCATTTCATAGTCTATTTACTTAGGAAGGCTATAGGTTACGTAAGATCATGCTGCGTCTCTTGCAACCGGAGTAATTATGATAAAGTATATGGTCAGCAAGGAAGCTAGGAGAAAGTCCTGTGGTCTGGAACAGGATATCGAATGCAAAGGACAGATTGAACTCTCGAAGCTAGCCGAAATGTGAATGCCTGTGTCAGAAAGTACCATTTCGTGTAGTTTAGGAGACAATTGTGCTTTTCATACTATTCGTCTAAATTTACCAAATTATGTTGATTATTGTTTTTTAAGCATGCCAGAACAGATTAAAAGAGAAATCTGTTTCTGTCACAAATCATTTATGTTATGTTGCTTTACTTAGTTCATATTGATCAGATGGTGAAAATATACGTACGGTTATTACACGAAGAAAAAACTAATAATGTTTCTTACCTCGAATTATTATAAATTTTCTATCAGTTTTTCAAAATAGATAAACCTAGACTCGATTAAAATCATCGGTTTCTTGTTTTATTTATATATCTATACTATTGCTATTTTATTGTTTCTGCTCTATATTAAAATTTCAAATAATTCAATTTTCCAATAATGTTTCAAAATTTTATTATCTATCCTTTAATTTGTAAATAATTATAATTATATTCCCAATATTCTAACAAATTTTGATTAAAAACAATAATGATTTCTGTATCAAAAGATTCCCAAGGATTTCCTGTTTACGAACTCATCAATCATTTGTAATCAGAACATTTTAATCTCTTCTTTACAAGTGAAACCTCGCGTTTATTGATTTCTTTTAGATTTTGTATGAAAGAATGTAGGCCATTTCATAATAATTTATACGAATAAAGAGCATTGTTTTAGTATTCAATCATAGTTATTAGTTATTTAGTACTCTAATAGTTTCATATATTCACGAAACATTTTTTGAAAATCTTATATCTTTACTAATATTATAAATGCGAGTATAAGTTTGTTTATTTGTAACGCTTTCAAGCTAACTATTAGGTATGGCAATCTGAGACCGATTAATTGATTAATCGATTTTTATACACAGAAAAATCTTAACCGGATATTAACTATCGAATCGATCCAGTGAGCGATCTCTGACATTATAAAATCGCGATTCGATTTTTTCTATTTAGATAGAAATAAAACCATACAACATTTTATATTTTTATAGGAAAAAAGCTCATAAAAAAAATTGAGATATCGAATTTTGAATAATCGATGCTCTACACCTCGATTTGTTCATGAATCGATTGCACAGACTACGATTCGGATCGATTTATAAATCGATTTTTTTACGAACAATCGCCATCCCTATTAACTGCTTAATCCAACATCATAAAGTTTTGCATACACGTTCTCAGAGTGCATTTCATCCAAAAAATACTGTCCCCGAGGGATTTCTCAAATCTAAACTAACGCGAGTGACGCCGTGAGCAAATAGTTAGTATATAAATAAATGAATGTTATTAATATTCGTCTGAGATTGATAAAGTCCAAGACTGTCTGACCACCGTGAAAGTAGCAGCAACTAAGTGTTTTCTTCATGAAGAAAGTTTATAGACTTGAAATTCGATCCTATATGGCGCTGAAGCGCTTCGATCAAAATGAAAATTAATATCTGGAGGAACTTAAACATGGAGAGTATTTTCATAATATCCATTTTTGTATAGCTCAACTATACCAGTATATTACAACAGAAAATAACAAACGCTTGACTAGTATTTTACATTGTGTCCTTGTAACACAGTGTGGTTGCGCCGCTTTATATATATTTGAAATTCCCGCATTATTGTGATCAGATCGTGACACTTTCCAGCCCCGCTCAATTACCCCTTCCTATGGCACATGCTTGTATTCGGTAGTGCGCGTCGGACGCGCCACCACTACTATCAGTAGTGTCGTTCCGCGCCGCATCATTAGTGTTGTTTCCGCGCCGCGCCGCGCCGCATGCAAATAGTTTGAATTTTCGCCTGGTCCAGTGAGAAATAAACGCATCGCTCCGCATATATATACATTATAAACAATAAGTGTTGTGTGGGAGAAAACCCAGTGGAGAACAACGAGAATCATCTAGCCGGCTAGCCACGTGGAAACTGCAGCGCGCAAGGTATGTGCCAAGTTTCCTTCCTACCCTTGTCTCCCTCTTCGTAGCTGATCGCAATAGTTCGGTGGCGTCGACAACGCAACGGCGCCATCACAGTGCAATGATGGCTCATTGATTAGATTATTCGGAACCCCATCTATCGACGTAGTTATATTTTTAAGCCGATGCTTTCAATAAAGGAAAACATCGTGATGAAGCCATAGTATAGTGGTAGGGCTTTTATAAGACAGCCTGATTAGTTATCCTCAAGTCGAAAATCAGTCGCCAGGCAACGTATGTGTTCTGCCATTTGAGAGTTAGTTTGCCTTTAAGTTTTGCATGTTTTTTTTTATTGGTCTACAAAACTGACTACTATCTAGTTATATACTTATAAATGAACAATGGACAATATTGAAAAACATTGGGATGATTGCAGACTTCTAGATGTGAACAAAGCATGCAAAATGTTTAGCCTCTTAGACCACATCGCCATTTAAAATCAGGTTAGACTGTAGTCAAATAATAAAATGTATAAAGTAAAATCTGTATATTATGGTACCTGAATATAGGTTGTAGAATATTGTGGGTTGATATACAAATTACATTAACATTTCTGCAAAATATTCAAGATACGTCCAACCCGAAACATACGGTGCGGTCATTATAACGAAATTTCTAAACTAGTCACAGCTTCCAAAATGGAATATACAGTAGTTGTAACTTTTTACGTATGAAATTAGCAAACTGCTGATACAATGACACTGCAGTCACTAGTTTTCACACAAAACAAACTATACCTCACACACGTGAATGTACAAATGAATGAGTTTTAATTTTTTTTCCCCTTTTTTTTTGGTTCATTAGTTTTATCCAAATTTCCAGATTTGAAATGCATATACGTATTAGTGAGGCAAATTGTCTCGCTTACATATATGTATGAATAATTTAGCTAACTTGTTTAGTTTAGATGGACTCGTGATTTTGCGTTCAAGACAACAGCCCAAAGCGAGGTTCGGTCACTTTGGTAGCACCCTTGAGTTTAATGCCATACGGCTAAATGCCTTAAGCGCTTGCCCAAAAAGCCCGGTGAAGTTGCAAAGACGTGTCTGACCAACAGTGAATAGTCAGATTAAAAAGCATTTAGAGTTGAGGAAAAAACAGGGCGTAGTTAGTATTTGTAACAGATAACGTCGCGGACACTATGCACATCGGAATAAGCCAAAGTGTATCTTGTTATCAAGATGCTTACATACCGGCGTGATAATGACGACTGACGATAGATTTTTTTTTATGACATAGGAGGCAAACGAACTGGTGGGTCACTTGATGTTAAGTGATCACCACCATCCATAGGCACTAATAACACCACGGGAGTCGCATGTGCGTTGCCACTCTTTGGGGAGAAGAGGAGGGAGAGGAGACAGGAGAGAAGTGGGGAGGTGGGCTTCCGGCGCTCTCACTGACCAAACGAAACGCAACACTGCAAGCACTGTTACTTCACGTCGGTTTTCTATGATAGGGTGATACTACCTCTCGAGCGAGCCGATCCATTAATGCTGAAACCGGTAATAGTTTCAGCGTGGCACTACCACCTATAAAGATTGTAATACGATGCAAAGCAATGTATTTATTATCAGGTAAAGTATATATTGGTGTAATATAAACAAAAATAATACTTAAAACAAAATAATGATCACTATTAATATCGACTACTATCTGATACCTGTGACTTTGTTTGCGTCATCAACTATCTTAACAATATATTTTACTAGCTCTTGCATGCAGTTTCTCTTGCACTAATGTTGACTTATCCCTCAGTAATAGTACTTTTGTTCTGGAATGAAAAACATCTTGTATGCTTTTCTGTGCCGTGCCAATGTATATATAATAAGCAAAATTTCATGACGATCGGCTTCAAGTAGTTAAGATATGAAAGTGTAACAAACAAACATTCGCATTTGGATTTATAATATTAGCCAGAACTGGTAAGGATAATAAGGACATACAGAAGAAAAAAAACATTCGGAAAAAAATTGAGAGCAAAAAAATACTTTTTTAAAATGTTTTCTTTGGTCTCTTGTAAATTGTAATGCTTATAAAAATTCTAGTTTCTTAAAACTTTAATAACTATATGAGGTGAAAACATTGTGATATGTTTTTTTTTATATAAGGTCCTAAGAAATATAACTAAAAAATAATCTATCACGTAGTAAACCTCTTATCATTTTATTTATATGGCTAACACAGTTGGTGTATCATGACCAGATATCGATCTTTTTTTATTTTACTTCTTACATACTTGACTCTTGTCTAAAAAAAGGATTATTACTATAGCTTCATTATCTTTGCTTTCAATTTTTTTTTATGTTCTCTTCTCAGTATATAAAATCTATTGTTAGCATATTAAACAACACAGACGAAGCTGCGGGTACCGGCTAGTCTTACATAAAAACACGATCGTCACCTTAAATGTTAATTTTTTTACCAAGTTCCCGTAGTAAATCAAAGTGTTAAAAACAACTGTATGTAACTTCGCTGAAATTGTGTGCGAGGTCTAAAATACCCCGGGAGTGTTTAACACGTTATTACTCAGACTACATTAAAACTAAATAATCATTTGTGTTAACAATTTAATTTCCGACGGCTCAAGACGTCTGGGATCTACGAGACCTCGTTTATAATTTACAGGGTTAACTGTTATTGGTGTCAAATTTCGTAAAACAGTGTGAAGGTTATTACAACGATAAACCCTCATCTTTGGCGATGGAAGACTTAAGTCATTAAAATTTCTATCATTTTGTCTTCTTATTACGTCTTAAGATTGTGGACGTTTAATTATGCGAGTTTTTTTTTAAATTAGAACATACAATCTACAACCTGAAAGGCGATAAACGATATATGAGTCTTGTTTTCCTTGCTGCTTACGCTGTTGGCTGATAGGCTTTACAGCTTCACCGATCTACTAAGGCGAGCGTTTAAGGCACTGAGCTGATGGATAACTAGCATAGGCAGCCACGGCTTTGGGGTGTTGTCTTAATTATAAAATACGCGCATAAAGCTAATAAAGGAGTCACTATGTCGAGTTATCACAATAAGCATCAAGGTAGCAATACCATAGGGTACTTTACCAGCCCATATGAATACTGAGGCATTTACCGCCTAAGCGTACCACTATTGGCTAATTGTTAAAATTGCGCCGTGGCCCAGGATTGGGATAAATCTATATCATTACGGTCGACGCCATGGATAAAAGCTAGTAATTTATAAGTGTGTCAAAATTTTTTTATGGAACTTATAATAGTTTGTCAATTAAATCATTATGGAACTTGAGTAATGTTTCTTAACAAAACAAACTGTAAGTTTTTAGCAAATCCTTACCGTTTTAACTAATATTATAAATTGGGAAAGTGAGTTCGTGTATTAATTTGTAACGTTTTTTCAATCCATGAATAACCACGAAATCTTGCATACATATTTTGAGGGGTACATAAATAGGCATAGGTTATTCAGAAAAAAGTATTGCTACCCAGACATAAGTCATATTTTACATTAAAGCTAGCGAAGCCGAGAGCTAAAACTATTTACTCTATAAGTTGGACTAATGTGGAAATAAACTAACCAACTACTTAATTAAGTGTATTAGTACGTTGTCCGTGCGTTGTTGGCATTTCGTCTAACGACGTTTATTTCATTACAATTCTATTACAGCTAGATTCTAATTATATACTAGTTATTATCATTTACTAGCTTTTGCCCGCTACTTCGTCCGCGTGGAATTTACTTTAGGCTAACTAATACGTAGCGGAAGCTCTGAAAAGGAAAAAAAAACCATTTTGAAACATTCCTCATCGGTGCTCCGCTCCTATTGGCCTTAGCGTGATGATATATATATATATATATATATATATATATATATATATAGCCTATAGCCTTCCTCGATCAATGAGCTATTTTTATATATTATAAAATTGTATAATTATATATTAGCACTGAAATTTCAAATCCGACCTGAAGTTCCTGAGATTAACGTACGCAATCAAACAAACAAACCTTCCAGCTTTATAATATTAGTATAGATATATATAATAAAATTCCTGTTATCGTTTCATCGTAGTAAATATTCTCAAATCCATCTGAAATTAAACAGCACTCCGGGACACGAGATGCAAATTCAAAGCAAGCACCATTTTATTTGTATTACTTCTCTTTTTGACAACGTGGTGCTTGCGATTGATGTCAAAAAATGGGTTTATTGAAGTAAAACTTCTTATAAGAGGCTTTGAAATTCTGATCTGTAACCTTTTTTGTACGTCGCAAAGAACAATAGGAGCGGAGCACCAATTAAGAATATTTCAAAGTCGGGTTTAATATAAGTATTATTTAAAAATATTTTTATATTCTACGTAAAAGAAGTTGCGAGTTATAGTTAGCGTTAGCCCAAGGTAGCTATTCCACGCGGATGAAGACGCGGGCAGAAACTAGTGTACTGTAGTCTACGTTATACTTTGCGGAATGTTTTATTAGACAGAAGCTATCTTTTACAATTTGATTGAACCGATCCAGAGATTAACTTCACGAAAAATTCTTTAATTTTATTTATATTCATAGATGTAATTGGGCGATGTCTAACAACCCCCAAGGAGTTATTGCTTGATCGTTCCTTCAAAGCCCCTGAGTGTTGTCTACTTGACTTTCAGAATATACGACGAGATTTACAAAAGCGGTTTTATTTACCTATAGAACGGTATCGTAAAAAATAATATCGCTATTTTACGATGTTATTTTTTTTGTGACCAATCTTTTAGTATATTATTACTGCCATTGTCGAGTAGGTAAAAGTATGATATTACACTAAAAAAAATGTAAAAAAAAATACCTATTCAATCCAAAATTACTTTCTCTTTGCTGAGAATGTCGTCGTATTTCTGATTACAGTAAAATTAATCAAGAATAATATATATTAATTAAGTTTATACACTTATCTATTTTAATATATTCGTAATTGTAACTCAGCGTTTTTTTTTTTTTGTCATAAAAATTTATTATAAACACCTCTGATCTCCATTTTTAATATTAAAAAAGATATGCATATAGTATATCTGTCTACTTAGTTTTATACATAGATTTAACATAAAAATGGCTAAACCGTTCTAATCTACACGTCACGATATATCATTTTATGTACAGGAAGATACACGATATTCCGAAATTAGGCTATAAAAGTATCAATAACTAGCGGCAGACGTTGTCCCGCCCTGATAATAAAAAAACCTTGAAGTTAGACATATGCTGTCGCTGACATTTTTGTAGGCATCATCAAGCTCTACAACTTTTCTCTAGAACTCAATCGTATATCCCTCATAATTAAGGCAGCGTTCGTAAGAAACGTTTTCGTTCGACTATTTTTTTCTCCGACTTACTTTGCAAATCCGACTATCACATAAAAGTGTTTTAATTTTTCGGGTTAATATATTATAGCCTATGACACTCACAAGTAACGTGATTTTCGATTGGTAAAAGAATTTTCAAAATCGGCTCAGTAGATTCAGATATTACCGCCTATAACGTCACAAACTCACAAACTTTACCTCTTTATAATATTATTAATAGGTATAGATATTTTCACAACACATAAAATATGAGTTAAAAAATTATTAAGCAAAAATAAGTATCTATCTATACATATAATAAAAATGAAGTGTCTGTATGTAATATCAAAATAATTTTTTTTACTGATTGGCTGTGAAACTATACACACAACTGATAACAAACTGCAATTTTTAAAATTTTTGTCGGTCTGTCTGTCTGTTTGTGCCGGGTAATCTCCGAAACGGCTAGACCAATTTTGACGGGAATTTCACTGACAGATAGAAAAAAATACAGCGGGTTACTTAGGCTACTTTAAATTAGACTAGCTGTTAACTGTGGCTTCGTCTGCAATGCTATCTTCAAAACGGTTGGACCGATTTCCACAGAACTTTCACTGGCAGATAGCTAACCATATAAAAAATAATATAAGCAATTTTAATTTATACTAGCTGTTAACCGTGGCTTCACCCGCAACTTTATCTCCAAAACGGTTGGTCTGATCTTCACAAAACTTTCACTCGCAGATAGCTGACCCTATAAAAAGTAATTCCAGCAATTTTAGTTTATAGTAGCTGTTAACCGTGGCTTTGCTCATAGTGCTATCTCCAAAACGGTTTGAGCGATCTTCACGAGACTTTCACTGGCAGATAGCTGATTTTATAAAAAGTAATTTAGCCAATTTTTAACTTATACTAGTTGTTAACCGTGGCTTCGCCCGCAATGCTATGTCCAAAATAGTTCAACCAATTTTCGCGGGACTTTCACCGGCAGATAGCTGACCTTATAGGAAGTAATTTAAGTTATTCTATTTTAGACTTGCTATTACCCGCGATTTCGTCTGCATGAAATTTAGAAAAAATATGTTGTTCACTGTAAACATGTGCATAAGATGTGCGTTGTACTGGACTCCAAGAATAAATATAATTGAAATTCATATATCTTTATCTATGTATGTAATTTGAATTATATTGTCTTTTCTGTCATTTTGCTTTATTTACCGCGCTTTCGTCTACATAACTCAGCAACCATAGTAACATATAAGAATATTGTATCCAAGTCAATGAGCACTATTTAAATTGTCGAATATTAAAAACTGCTTAGACAGATATAAAGTTTTATATCTTGGTTTATATTTATGCAAGATTTAAAGACATCAGCTGATTCATTGTTTACAATTCAACATTATAATTGTTAATAGGAAATTTGAAGATAGAAGGGGTCTTTCTAAAAAGATAAGATAAAAAACCATAAACGTATGACTTATTGACAATATGGGCACATTATATCATCATAATAACATCTTTAAGCCATTGTTTCATTAGTTCCTTATACAGTGTAAGTGAGCACTGAGGTAGTTATATGGTGGGTTAAGGTTCCACATATGTTGCTGATGATAAACCTCATTTGACACACTGTTAGTATTTATATATCTAATATATACGTTACATGTCACTGTAGGTGGCGTGCGTGTCGTACTTACAATTGATTTTTAAAGAGCATTTCTATAATTGGACATGGTCTCACAATTTTATATTTCTTTAATACAATTTAAAAAAACGCGTGCGGAGCTGCGGGTACAGCTAGTTACGTAATAAATGCGTACGGCACTGCGGGCAGAGGTAGTGATATGTAAACGTTCCTCTGCCAATATCACAGTAAACATGTCAAATATTACATAACCCGAACCCCTATACCCAGAAATATTAATCATCGTTATGTCAATCATAATGCTATATGAGAGTTGAACTGAATTAACAATTCGTGTTTATAGAAGAGTAATTAATAATCTTTTAAAATAGACTATTTTACAAACGAAATACTTAATTTTGAAGTGAGAACAGCTTTAGACGCGTTGAGCGATTTAAAAAAATATTTGATAGAGAAAAACTTATGGGTTCCCGTCACCGATGACCTCGACATGCTCGTGACGTATTGAGCTTGTGTTAAACTAACAACGCGTAGTATAGTGGTATGTGTATATGTAACATTAGTATTTTGTATAGAGCTTGTGAACCTCATTATATGTTTGATTAATTAACAAACTGCACAAAGAATCATATAATTATTTCTCGGAGCACTAATAGATGTGAAAATCACGCTAATGTTAATAATTTCATTTCACAAATTAGAAAACTTAAAAATTCCAGGCTAAATCGCTTTAATAAATAATAATAAAATTAAAAAAAGAACATATTTATTCCATCGTTTTTACCGTTTTACCACCGACACTGTTTTAACATAGACGCTTAGAGGATTGAGTATAATTTTTGTATGTTTTTAGATAATTAGAGCAAATATTGAGCACCTATTTTTTTTTAATTGGTTTAGAACGAGAATCGAGTGTGGAGTGTCCTCCATAAATATTGCTACTGTCTAAACATTCACCTGGTATAAAGTGAAATCCCTTCTTTAAAATAAACATAATAAACATATGAACTCTACATTTTGTTAATGAAATAAGCTATTAAGTTGTGTGATTTTGGAGTAACCGATAGACGTATTTTTTATATTTCGTTCAATTTATTTAGTGGATAATTTAATTTGTCTACTCTATAGTTCAAGAGAAGACTTCATTTGTATGTAATTTTAATATTTACAATTTTTGTGAACTATTATTTACTTTTACAGCTAACTGAAGGCAAGATGTAAAGCATCAGAGTCATGGAGGGAAAGGACTGCTTAGATTGCAGCCTTTATGCTGATGTCAACGACAGCATAATCCTCTCCAACTACTCCAGGAATGTTACCTCTATTAATAAATTCTATTTTTACCAGGTAAGAATAATTCTTTAAATAGTTTATATGAATTATTATAATATGAGCTGTGATTTTTAAGCAATTCATTACAAAAATGATAAATTTCAAATACCATATTAAGGAAATGATGATAAGTAAGTATAACCTTGAATAGTAGTTTCAAATGTTAAGTAACAAATAAACTTATTTTTTATTATGATCCTAGATTCCACTTAATAGCCATTTATTCTCGTTGATATAACGTATGGTATAATGTATTCATAGTTAATTGTGTGAGAAGATCGCTCCCTTAACGATAGGTCTGACTCTAAAGTTATTCTGTCTGCCTTAACCTCGTTTCAGGTCATAAATTATAGACGCGCTAAAACCGAATACGAATTTAATACGAATAGTTTTAGATTAAGTATCTAACTAGAATCAACATATATAAAAAGTGTGCGAGTAAACAGGGACCAAAAGAAATTTTCTTTGATTTTGCGAGAAATATATCCTAATTCCCATTTTTCTAAAAGGTTTAATAACATACCACTATTGTTAATTATGACTATGTCCACTAAAGATGTCGTATTAGTATGCAATGAGAGTTACAGAAGGTTATATTAAGTGATTACTACATTTATATAAATCTATACTAATAATTCTCTAGTCATATCCGTGGTCAGCTACGGTAATATCATAAATATCGATAACTTGCAGCAACGCATCATGTGCTATTGAGTAAATTCATTCATACCCTTCAAACTGGAACAATCAAGTGCAAAACATAATTATTTTAAGTTACACTTCTACAATAAGAATTACCAACTGACTGGACTTAGTAAGGCAAAAATGACGGAGTTTCATATTAAATTTCATCCCGTCTTTTCCTGTCTTAGGAATTGCATTTCCAAAAGTCCTTTAGTTCTCATCTACAATGTAAAAGCATGCATAAGCATAATATAGAGGACTCGCCCACGGAATAATGGCGGGTTCGACACTTTAACGAATATTTAATTTTGATAATTTCCAAATCTAGTTTAATTAAAGGTCCCGTTCTGGAAGTATGAAAGCACGTGACGTCTTGAAGTTTTCAAAGTTTATTTCTGACTAACTTTATAATCGATCGCGGACGCACTGTATACTGTATATGCACTTTGCTTACCTAGGCATTAATTTATTGTGTCCCTATACATACAAATATTCACGGCCTCAGCAACCTGGGCTGTACATTGATATGTCAGTCAGTTGTCAGTTTTTTGAATATATATAGATGATATTGTTGATGAGCGACAAATCTCCAAAGAGCTTATATTTATTTTTTACATTGGCATAGAAAAACGATTTTTACCTTTAATCTTTAAACCTTACAACTTTTTTGAAATATCAGAGTACGCATTCAAAATAGTGATGTGTACCAACATTTCTTATATTTTAGGATAGAAATCTATTAGCGGTTGTCAGATACTTTAAATTCTACATAATATCCTGATGCGAAGGAACCGACTCTATTACAAAGGAATGTATATAGGGCGCACGTTTGTGAATCGCTTTGCGACCTACGTACAATGCTCGTGTTTTGTACGTAGAATGTTCAACTTATTATGCTATGCGATTAATGAATATCTATTCATAATGAATTGTGTTAAAAGCTATTTGTTACTTAAACATTAAGGTGTTTCATTAAACATATTTGCAATATACCTGTATCTAATTACTACTGATTGTATTTTCAAAATTAAAAGCCATAATTCTAAATTTTGGAATGATACTAAGCTGAACAACTGAATAACTTGGCTGTTACTAAATTACTAATCTTAAGTTTAGAGGGAGACTAACAATGTTTATATTACCTTCTTATCTAATTATATATATTTTTTATAGATCTATGTACGTTGCCTTCACAGGAGTAGTAGGTTGGCTTAATATGAGCATGCCATGAGGAGAAACGACCAGAAGAGTGTTAAGAATAAAAATCATTATAGGAGTAAAGGAAGATCGAAGAAAGAATAGATAACTTGTGTGAAAAATGATATTAGTATAAGAGGTGTGAATATAGAGTTAACAGCTAATATAAGGATCAGAATTGGAAAATATGTTGTGCCGATCCCACTTATAAAGGAGAATGAGGGTGCACTTATCAATTTAATTGTGCTTTTATTTTCTATTAATACAATAAAAATACCCTTTTTTGTCCAGTCAGCGCAATTGGCCATCCTGTGGGCGTTACTTGTTACTATAGTATTTGGAAACGCAACTGTCGTCTTAGCTCTACTTCTCACCAAATCCCGAAAGAGTAGAATGAATTTCTTCATAATGCAGTTGGCGATTGCTGGTATGTATAGTTATCGAGTAAATGTATTATCCAGTTTCTTACTTGCTTGAATTTCCTACTCTTTTGCTTCTCTCTCTTATATTGCCCACAATTATACATCACTTTTATTTCAACATAATATGCATGTTGTATTTTAAACGTTTATCTCTTTATTCAATTTATCTCTTATCGTCTTATCGTCATCACATTTAATTGAAATTATAAATCATTGAAGAATTCCTCTTATTCATTAAAATGAACCAATTATTTCAGTTGTATTATTTATAGTTTCTGATACGAATTTTTTTGCAGATTTATTGGTTGGTCTAATAAGCGTGTTACCAGATCTTATACAAAGAATAACAATCTCATGGCTCGCTGGATCTGTCACATGTAAAACGATGAAATATTTACAGGTACATAATTATTCAATACTATCAACCGCTTACTATTTTGCGTTGAACTATAATATAAAATTTAACAGCAGTAAAATGCATCATGGCGTTAGATAGAGGAAATTTATAATAAAATAAAATCCTTCTCTGTTAAAAAACACTTAAGTATGCTAATTATTATGATGTATAGATAAATAGTGTTGCAGTTTATAGACCTCAGATATACTCATATCCACTTATACATACATTCAAATAAGATGAAATCGCCTTTTAAAATGATAGTTATTTTATATTATAGCCTTTAATTAATTCTATTAATATTAATATCAACTGCTCTGATCACTTTAACTTTTTCGAGTTCAATGTATGCCGAGAAAATCTTTACTTGTATGTGAGAATATGTACGTTCGTTTTATCCATTTTGGTACTGGTTCTAAGAGAACTGGAAAATATCCATATTTATGTTAATGTGATTGAACATCACAATTAATGTTGACATTTGAATGAAAGATCAGAAAAAAACAATAGAAATGATGCCTATCCTTGTTTCTTTATCACACGTGTTATTTGACTACGTATGGGAACGAGACAGGTGACAATAGATCTTTTAGCATAGTCTAGAGAAAATAGTCATTTTTCTGAACACTCTATTAAGTTGTTACTACATGAATATCGTTAAGTGTGATCGTATTTATTTAAGATATCTGTTTATTTTCTCAGGGTGTTGTTACATATTCTTCGACATACGTACTGGTAGCGCTTAGCGTGGACCGTTGCGATGCAATCACACATCCAATGAATTTTACAGGAAGCTGTAAGTATTTGCATGTTGAATAACATTGTCATGGGATTTCTGGTAATCCTTCTAAGAATGCTAAAGGTGGGGTAAAGTTTAATATATTTATTAAGAAAATAGAGACAGCTACAAATGGTTTTTTTTTTTAAATTTGAAAATGAAAATTCGACAGTTGATGCCATTGAAACAAAAGATAAACTGTTAAGTTATTATACCATTGCACGGTTCAGAAAATGTATTAACATAGATAATTTCCATAAAGAGGCAATCTCTATAATGCAATATATGCCAAGGTCTTTCAAAGTGAGTCATCTGTTACTAATTTTATATCAACTTAGAACTGCAGTTCTTTCTGTTCATAGTTTTTAATATGAACCACATGTAGATACAGTAATTGCTTACTGTTAGGTGGGTCGGAAACTAAACATATGATTTATTTGGGGAAAATATCTTGGTATTTTTTTACACAGGGCGTCGTGCAAGAGCCCTTATCCTGGGAGCCTGGCTTGTTAGCTTCTTTTTCTGCATTCCAATGTTATTTCTCTTCGATGAAGCTAATGTAGAAGGTAATAGATTAAAATTTATAAATTGGTTTTAACTGTCTATATGTATACCTACAATTAATTAAAAAAAAACTTTACATTGTAAAACCTACTTCGAATTTACCATCTGACGATTACAGTAATTTTAAATTTTAATTGTACTTAGCCTTTGAGTTCGTACATATAACTAGCTGTGCCTGCGACTATGTCCGCGTGGAACCTAATGTGAAAAAGCAGTGACTAATAAAATCATCCGAATGTATTAAGTCAATTTACTTCTGTACTTTTCTCGTACTTGATTCGCGTCGTCATTAAAATTACAATCACTTTTGATAGAGTGAACCGATTTTAATGAAACTAACACTAAATGTTAGCCGAAGATATGCTTTATGATTTTTTCAGTTTTCAGTTTTTCAGGTTTTATCGTGAACGCAGTATTTTAGCAGTGATACGTGTTCAAACAAACAAACAGATAGACAGACATTTCTAAAAATGATTGAAATGTATTTTATTCTTTATTCCAAGACACCTGCAAAAATTTTTTCACAAAAATCTAAAAAGTACAGACACAATAGATTTACATTCTTATCTATACTAATATTATAAAGCTGAAGAGTTTGTTTGTTTGTTTGTTTGGTTGAACGCTATGATCTCAGGAACTACCAGTCCGATTTGAGAAAACCCTTCTGTTTTAGATAGCTCATTCATCAAGGCTTTAGGCTATATATCATCACGCTAAAACTAATAGAAACAGAGCACCAATGAAAAATGTTTCAAAATCGGGCACTTTTTTCCTTTCGAGAGATTTAGTTAGCGTTAGTGTTATATACGTTGCCATGGTAACGTGGTAAGTTTCTATCGCAAACATTATCAAAGTTTATTTTGTTTTCCTATGCAAAAAGTTTATACTACTTTTATTTCCAATGTTTTATTTGTTCTCTATTACGTATTATAAAAATAAAGTTTGTGTATGTACAATTAAAATAACAACTTTTTGATGAATGGATATGGCTGCAAATGACCAAAAAAATTTTTTTTATACTTTGTCTATATTTTTAGATTATTATATTTTGTCTGTTTGTTTGTTTGTTCCGATTAATCTCCAAAACGGCTGGACCTATTTTAACGGGAATTTTACTTTTTACTGCCAGAAAGCCGAAATTATAGCGGTTGACATATTCTATTTTATTTGTCCGCGGCTTCGTCCGCATTGCTATTTCCAAAATGGTTGGACCGATTTTCACGGGATATTCACTGGTAGATTGCAGACTTCATAAAAAGTAATTTAGGTTTTTTTCAGCCGCAGTGGAATATCCAAAATGCTTGAATTAATTTTCACGGGACTTTCACTGGCAGACAACTAACTAATGAGCTATTTTATTTTAAGGTAGTGGGCTCGGCAGACGTTGTCCCGCCCCGATAATAAAAAGAAAACCTTGACAAATTATACCTAAACCTTCCCCATGAACCGTTCTACCTACTGGTGAAAACGGCATGAAAATCCGTTCTGTAGTTTTTGACTTTATCGCGAACAGATAAACAGACAGATCAGAAGACTTTGTTTTACACTATGTAGTGATGAACCTATGCATTCGTTCGTGTGAAATTGATCAAAAATAATTTGTTTACTGTAAACAAGCGCGTGAGACGTGCGCTGTACTGGACTCCAAGAATAAATGTATGTAATTTGAATTATATTATCATTTTGGTCAATTTGACGGCCATTTTGTTTTTTTTGCCGCGTTTGCATCTACACAACTCAGTGATTATAGCAACGTATAAGAATAACACAATTATATTGACAATATGGGGATGTTATATCTATATAATAAACAATTTAACACAAATTGTTCGATAATGTGTAGTTTAAAATTTTCATTGCCTACTTTCTTATATAGTGTTAGTGAGCATCGAGGGTGGTATATAGTAGGTTAAAGTTCCAGGTATGCTGCTGATGATAAATCCCATCCCATTCGATATACTATTCGTATTCACATATCTAATGTACACGTAACATAATACAGTAGATGGCGTGCGTGTCGTAGTTGCAAATGTTTTTGAAAAAGCATTTCTGTAATGTACACACCTAATTACAATTTTACATTTCTTTAATACATTTAAAAGAAACGCGTGTGGAGCCGCGGGGGACAGCTAGTTATATATATATATATATATATATATATAGATTTCAAAACATGATAAATACGATTTTCTCATTAGTCATGCTTATGGTCGACTTATTGCGGGTGCCAAAAACCCAAACAACTTCCGAGTGAAAACCCTTCCTTCGCTCTGAAGCGATTAAGTATAATACTGACTCATAAAATAATGTAAAAAGAAAATTTTGATTGATCGCATAACTGATGATAGTGTTTTTGACGTCCACTTAGACTTTGACAGGGTTAAAACTGAGTAAAGAATAAGGGTCATTCCGCATAAAATCGGCAACGTTGCCTTATTTGTTATTTTGCTTAAACTTTATGGGAATGTTTTTTAATTCTTTAATGACATTTAGTTATTATTTGTCATCAAACTTCCAATTTATTGGTAGAGATACAGCTTCGTGACACTAAGGGATTTATCAATAAAATATAATATAACTAAATGGTATATAACGTTATTATGTACCGTATATGCGATTCTATACTCATAGGAATTTACTATCATTACATAGTATAAAACAAAGTCCCCTACCGCATCTGTCTGTCTGTCTGTTCGCGATAAACTCAAAAACGACTGAACGGATCTTTATGCGGTTTTCACCAGTCGATAAAGTGATTCACGAGGAACGTTTTGGTATATAATTTGTCCAGGATATTTTTTTAATCAGGGTGGGACAACGTCTGCCGGGCCCGCTAGTTGATATATATATATATAAATCCTAAAAACTAAATGTTGAGCTATGTTTAACATTTCAGAAAAAGTTGATTAATTCGTTACTTTCTTCGGAGATGATCTCAATTATTCCGAAACCACTTATAAAGGACAAGTGCTTTTAGTAAAGAAAATGATGAGAATATTAATAAGCTAGCAGCTGCGGTTTCAAAAATAACTCAACAGATATCAACGTATACTATATTAAAAAAAAACTTTAATAATATCTCAGAATTGGGAGATTTCTTACTTTTTAGAAGTTATATCATCACGTGTGCTCGTTGTAAAAAACAGTCTGAAGATTTTAATAATACGCTAGCGGTACCGGCGGACGTTGTCCAGCCTTGATAATTAAAAAAAAATCTAAAATTCAACCGCAGCGCCACCTACCCGTTCCAATTGAATCTAAACCGCTCTCGGATCCATTCGAACACGCACACAAAATTTCATCAAAATCGGTCCAGCCGCTTAGGAGGAGTTCAGTGACATACACACGTACAGAAGAAATTTATATATAATATAAAGATATGTAACTGCTAATAATTATTCATTTATTATGAAGTTCTGTTTTCAAAACAGATATCCTATTACTAAATCTGTGTTATCTTTCCTATTTTAAAAGGAGCATGTCTTTTACAGTTTAGTACATAGCTGACTGAAATTATTATTTAATATGTCACATAGATATCTGAATAATTTATAATTATTAATAACGGTAACATATTAAGGGTTCCTTACTCCCCCTCTCCCCCAAGATAGGTTGACAACGCACTTGCGACTCCCCCGGTGTTGCAAGTGTCTATGGACGGTGGTGATCACTTAACATCAGGTGACCCACCTGTCCGTTTGCCTCCTATTATATAAAAAAGGGTCTTCAGAAGACAAAAAAAATGTTTAGTATATTTATATAAAAATATATGTTTACTAGCGGGCCCGGCAGACGCTGTTCCGCCCTGACTATAAAAAAACCTTGAAAAATTATATACTAAAACCATCCTCATGAATCACTGTATCCACTGGTGAAAATCGCATGAAAATCCGTTCAGTAGTTTTTGAGTTTATCGCGAACAGACAGACAGACGCGGTGGGGGACTTTGTTTTATACTATGTAATGATGAAATAGAACACTTCACGGGAATGTAATCCGAACTTGGTTATTTTTTATCTTATAAATCTGTTATTCTATCAAATTAGTTTTATCCAAAGTAATAAAAAGATACTTTATGATAAATTAAATTGTAAAAATATATATGTATAATGCAATTTACGTATCTTAACCTAATTATATTATACAGTTTATAGTAATATAACTTATACAAAAGAATATTATAGATACTTTATAACGATATTGTTCAAATTTGCCAAAGAATAACGATAACTATCAAGTTAGTTTGAAAACATCCCGTCATCTGAGAGTTATGTAGGCGTGTTCGTTCGTTATTAGAATTACACGGAGATAATAAGAACGTCCGTGTTTTCTGGAAAAAATATTGCAAGTGACTAGGAATATGTAATTCAATACATTTAAATCATTTTTAGAAAAGTATTTTAGGCTGTTTGTTCATGCACGCATCACTGGTAGAACACAACATTTTAAATAAAATGTTAATAAGAAAATCATAAAGTATATCCTCGAGTCATTTAGTGCTAATTTCATTAAAATCTGTTCACTTTATCAAAAGTGAGCGCGCGTCTCTTAAAAGCTCCTGAATAAATATCAATTTTTTTTTTTTTTGGTTTTATTTTTAAATATTTGGTTCTTATTTAAAAATAATATCACGATATCTTAATCGAATATAAACTTATAAAAGAAACAAATTTTAAGAAACAAAGAAATTTTTGTAACCACCACGCGTTGACCGATTTGTATAGTGGGCAAGCGGTTTGATGCGCCTGCGTAGGAAAGAGGCGATTTCAATTTTGATTTTGATTTTGAAGTCGCGGGTATCAGTTAAACTATAATAAAGATTGAATACTTTGAATAGTTATGCTTTTTATTTTCCTTCATTAGTATGATTTTGTAAAACCTTCTAGTAGCCTTCGACGTCTTTGTTTGTAAACCCAGGTATATTTCAATGTTGGTCCGGTATAAGTAAGCTGCAATGGCGAATTTGGATGACCAGCGTCTTCGTGTCGCTATTTGTAGCGCCCGCTCTCACCATATCCGCGTGCTACGGCGTTATTGTGGTCACCATCCGTCACAAAAGCCAGAGGGTGTTAGGTAGAAGAGCAACCGCTACACGGCAATGTGAGTATTTAGTAATGTAACATATTATTTTCAAATTTATTTAATTTTACCATCATTACATAGTATAAAACAAAGTCCCCTACCGCGTCTGTCTGTCTGTCTGTTCGCGATAAACTCAAAAACTACTGAACGGATTTTGATGCGGTTTTCACCGATAGATAGAGTGATTGATGAGGAACGTTTTAGTATATAATTTGTCAAAAATTTTTTCATAATCAGGGCGAGACAATGTCTGCCGGGCCCGCTAGTAATATAATAAAACCAGTTACAAAAGAATGAATAAATAGATGAAATTTACTTGACTGTCATCCAAATAAAAATTGGTGCATCTGCCGGGGGCATTTAATTGTACGTTTTTGTTCACCTATTTCACAGTTCGTATCACCGTTCTCCTATCCATCTGTTCTTAAAAACACTTAAACATATTTGAGTAATGAAATTGTTACTTTACGGAAATCCATAATTAAATGTTAGAGTGAACGTTACTTTGCACATCGGTCACACTCCAGGCGGAAGTGCAGAGTAATGTGCCCTCTAATATTTACACTTAATCAAAAAACGAGTTACCAGTGCTTCGTTAAAGGTGCAAGCTACACTTTAGTGTTAGACTTAGAGTATATACAGTCAAAATAAGATATGTATTTTTGAGCTCGAACATACGTGTTACATATCCGTGCTATGTGTTGTCTCTTTTTAAAACTATTAAAAACGATTACTTCATCATATATTTCAAATATTTTAATAATTAAATAAAACAAAAAGAATTACCTATTTGTAAAGATAACCTAACGCTGAAACTTTCCTCAATTATATCTATTAGTGAAGAAATTTTTAGTATATAAAAAAACATTTTTTTTTATTCCGAACATCATACTTTATGTAGCTCATATCATTTCCAAAATTAAGACAAATCTAACGACACCTCATATGTTTAAGTCCATAAAGACATTTAGACCACAGAACATATCAAAAAAATATATATAAGTGTACATAAACATACCCCTAGAAAGCATTACCCGCCGGGTAAAAATAAAGTTGAATTCATAGTAATATTCCATAAATATAAAAAAGAGAATTCTTAAACCCTATAAAATATAACCGAACATAAGGTAAATAAATAGTTACGCGGGGAAACCAAAATTGTTAAGAATCGAGCCAAATTAGACGGAACGTGACCTGAACGACGATATCCCGGGTCGCTTATGAAATATAGAGACGAAAACCACTCCCGATTTATGCTGCCAAATAAAATGTTGGGTACTAGCTCCAGGGAGACGTAACAATAAAGTAGGCGATATACGAGCTTCGCAACTTAGCCGTTTTATAATAACGGTTTCATTTAAAGTCACGTACTGTGGTAGTAATATTGAGAAATAATAAGTAAATATATTCTAAACGTGTATATTAAGATAATAGAATGTATATAAACATAAAAAAAAATATTAAAGAATCTTCGTAATTCGATGTTTTCAAGGTAAATATAGAAACCACTGATGATTTTCTATCCTTTCAAATTCACAACAGAAAAGTATCATATTATCATAAATATCATATTTGTGCCGCCATCTTTAATTTCAAACTTTGCAATTGAAGAAATATCAGTATAGAGCTAAACAGTCTAGCCATCAAAATGTAATATCACATGCCCTAACTGTCGACCACCTTATCAAGACAAAGAATTCATAATAATTTAGTGAGAGTCAATATTACGAACATGATATCATTGATACAAATACTAAGTCATTAGTAATCACGCGGTCAGTAGTATGGTTTCAATATTCACACCATCATTTATAATAAATCTTCGTGAATGTATTATAACAGCGTAGGTATGTCAACAGTTATAAAACCGGACATACGTATAGATATTATGAAATATTGCAATATATTTTTACGACGAAACCCAAAAGCTGTTATACCAGACTCATTTGAATTAACGACTGTATCCCTTCAAAAGCGTTTCGGTGTCCCAAAGAATCTCGAGTAATAATAGTCTTTGTAAATTATTCCGACTTTTTTAATGTTATATATTTTAATATGAAAGAATCATTAATTCAGAATACGTAACGAGTCTAAAAACAACAGAATGAGACGACAACTTGATTATAATTTATTTGTACAGTGGACTATTTGTAATAAAAATAAATTCATCAAAATGTAAATAGTAAAACGGAATATAAAAACATTGTTTCTTTTCCAGATAGTGACGATTTAGAGCGCCGCGCGAGCAGCCGAGGGATTATACCAAAGGCTAAAATTAAAACGGTCAAAATGACTTTTGTTATTGTATTTGGTAAGTAAAAATTTTTAATGATACTTCTTTTAAGGGTTATCGCAGAAAATTATTATAACTAATATATTCTGTTACAAACGGCGAGTCTAACAACATACTACATTCAAATACTAAAATAAGCCAGAGTTGTCATTGTAGAAAAACATCATGAAGAAAATTTACCGTGGTGACTTCTAGTTTCTTCTAATTACCGCCTGGCTACTACTTTCGAGTTGATAAATTTGTCGCCAAACATCTATAAGTCCATTGGGGCAATTGGATTTAAGTGCCATTTCTTAGTGAGTTACCATATTGAGTCATATCGTCATATATAACATGAGATGATAGTGCAATCAAACGCATAACCAACAAAAAAATGAAACACTCCGCAAAGTTCCGTATATAACATATAATAGGCACATTCTTTTAAAATAATAAAAATAAAAAAAATAAAAATTCCATCAGGTACACTGCAAGGATGTAACATAAATATTCCATTTATATTGCATATCATTTGAACAGTATTGAACCATTTGAAGTTAATTTTTCAGATGAATATAGGACTGAAATCAAAGACTGGTATAAACTATCTGTATATCGCAGGCTAAGCAGTAGCTAATGATAATAAATAGGAAACAAAGGACAGTCTATTTTAATCCAAATAAAATACATACTTCCCGTAGCATATTAACTTGAGTGAAGTTGTGAATAAGCTTATTTTTTTTTAGCCGGAGTCCGTTGGATTTAACGAATTTATCATCTTAGGTCATATTACCAGTTATCCTTAAATCTATAAAAAATATGTAAAATGCTATAATTTCGGTATAATTAAATTATAAAAAGTCCATTCTAAATTATATGTTCCTTTAGTATATATAGTTTGTAACCTTTTATTATAATAGTGTTTGTTATTAAACGCAAACGTGTCGGTTTGACTGACAGTCATACACAAAGTGAGGTCACTTTGTGGCCACGGGACAATCCCAAACCAAACAGATTTAACCCCTGTTTATACTTTAATAAAGTATGGGGACGGTGTCAAAACATCAACGTTATGGTAACCTTTGGTATCAATATCCTATATTTGGTTTATTTTCCATATAATTTTGCTTGGAAATTGATTTTTAAGGGGCATATTCCCTTATAGCTTACGGCCTTTACTGGTCTCTTAATGCAATTTTACAAAGTAAATATATACATCGGCTTTATGTTGCGAATATGTGAACTAAAATATGATTCTATAGTAAAAAGATTACGGTATTATATCTACGGAGGCAGAACTGACATTGCTTTAACTTGACTTTGGTTAATACTTGATCATAAATGGACATAGGAAGCGATATTTGCCTATATTTGTTATAGATTTGTACTTACGAAATACGAAACTAGGAAAGCAATCTACGGGAGAAAAGCAAAAGATGAGTTATGATTTAAAATTAAACAATGCGAGTAGAATAAAAATTAACGTAAAACGAGTATAAATAATGTTTCGAAGATAGAAATAAACCTTAAGTTAAGTATAAATGAATTAATTAGTATTATTAAAAGACGTCTTGATTTATCCAAATCCTTCTGTCTTTATAATATACTTCGAAGTATTTTATATATATATATATATATATATATATATTATATATATATATATATATATATATTTATTTATAGTTACTATACATAACGATATACATATAACATATATTTATATATGTTATTCATATAATTTTTAAGGGACCCAACCATAAGTATCCTTTTAGGAAGCTTATATTACTGTTAGTCACAAATATTCATTCTCTAGTATTCATACGCCATGTTTCTTAAAATGTAACCTAGGGTGTATATCTACTGCTTCATACATTGAAAATTCAATATCTGACCAAAGTCGAATATAATTTAAATAATTATTATATATGATCTAAAATGGCAATACACTATGACTAATGACTCTTAAATTCATCTGCTTCGAACGCACGTTCGAATACTTTTAGAATTGTCGTCTTAAGTGTGGTAGCTTGTTAGGTGCGATTCGTCGCTTTCACAATAAAACTTCTCAACAAAGCTTTGATTTTATCATAAGTAAAGGCTGCGAGGTTGTTTTGGCTATTGTGGTAAACCTATTAAGATCGTTATCTCACATTTCAAATATACGCACGAACGAATTTGTTTAAATTAACACGGCACTATTGAAAAATAATTAAAACTTTTAAAATTTCCTTAACAATAATGTAACACTCGATCACGGTCTGAATATAAATTATTTTCGAAAACAGTAATGGCCTATATTTTTTTCGGAAAGTGACCCACTAAACTCGGAATTCAATTTATATATCGACACTTATTATCCAACCAATAACTTTTTGTGAAAATCAAATATTTTTGTATTTTTTTTAAGTATCTGATTTATTGTTTTCATAACACAATTTTTAATAGTAGCTATATACTATAAGTCCTCAGGGATTTATAGCTTCCAATTTGGGTTATCAACTACTAAGTGAGCTATTCTCGTATTGTTATATACTAGCTGTGCCCGCGACATCGTCCGCTTGGAACCTACTTTACAAAACAATGACCAATAAAGTCATCTGAATGTATTGAGTCTAATTATTATCTACTTTTCGCTCGTACTGCAGTCACGTCGTCATTGAAATTACAATAACTTCAGATAGACCGAACCGACTTTAATGAAACAAAGACTAAATATTACTAGATATGCTTTATGATTTTCTTGAAAAGAACGTAGTATCTTCTTAGCAGCGAGGCGTATTCATACAAACAGACATACAGACAGACATTTCTAAAAAAATCCTAGACCCCTGCAATTTTTTTTTTATTTTAGATTTACATTTTTTTTTTTTTTTTTTTCGAACTGACTATGCTATTGACCTGGAAAGGTCTTTACAGCTTCACCGGACTACTAAGGCGAGCGCTTAAGGCACTCAGCCGATTTGGTTTTTAGGTAACATACACAAGGGTGCTCGGCACACCTCGGCTTGGGCTGTTACCTGACAAAATTCGCGTCTGACCTAGCTAAACTATTCTAACTATTCATACATATATTCATTTGTGAATCATACAATCGAGATTGCATGATTCACAAATGCGTACGTGTATATCTGAATGAAACGAGCTAAACTATTCGATTCAGCTGGAAAAAGGGAAAAAAAACAAACCCGTCAACCATGTGTATATATGTGCACGTGCGTTGAGAGTTGATCTCATGTGTGAGTGCAAGTGATGTAGGTGAGTCACTGTATCGCGAAAGTGCTATCTCGGGGGCTCCATCCGGGGACGACCTCGGCTCGAGATATCACTGAGAACCGCGATGTGTGCGGGAACTAACTAACGAGGGATCCTTCTCTCACGGCGGCGTCAGAGAAGGTTACGCGTGCGTGGGCGCAAACACGCATATTAAAATATCGAATTTAAAGTTTACTGAACGGCGTCGGCGCCGGAATCTAAAAATAGAAATAGCAAAAATTATTATTATTACTTGATCGTTTTAGGGGAAGTGAGACGTAAATACACGGATTTACTCTGACTTATACGAGTTATTTATTTATTAACGGCGGCGCGCACGAGCCGTTGCAGGGTAGCCGAAATGGCTGGAAACCTATGTATGGCTGTCAAGGGACCTAGAGACGGATTTCGGACCGTCTCTTCGTATGCCGAGATCTCCGAGATCTCGTGAAAAATGAGCAATTGACCTACGTAGTCAATGCTCGATAGGGAAAAGGAGTATGCGGGGTCGGCCTGTGAAGGCTTAGCCGCCTGGGATTTCGGGATCGGCTGAGACGCGGGCTTAGGAGCCCACGGGGCCTGAGGGGCCCGGTAGGGACGGGGGGGCGCGCTAGTCGCGGGTGCGGACGCTGCCGGTGCGCGAGACACGCTCGGCAGGCTCGGGAAGGCCTCTCGGGACATGAGAGGCGGAGGTCGGGGGCGGGCGGGGGCGGCGGCCGCCCTAGACGGCGACGCCGCCCGCCTGGGATAGCGAGGGAGTTTTGTGCGCGGTGCGCGGGGACATCCGCGATAATTCGCGGTATGACCCACGCCTCGACACAGAACGCAACTCGGAGGGTCGGAGGAGTTTTTCTGACGAGAACACTCCTTAGTGGAGTGGTCGCCGAGGCACTTAACGCACCTGGGTTTCAGGCTGCAGTTTCGTGCGGAGTGTCCGTACACCTGGCAGTTGTGACACTGCGAGGGTATAGACGTTTTGCGCGGCGGCTCGACGATAACGCCGGAGAGGCCGCAGAGGGTCGAGAGGTTAAAGATCGCTTTCCCTTCATGGGTGCGATCTAGGACTACTAAAACCATATCGTATGGTAATAGGGTGCGCGGAGAGCGCATGCGATGCACCTCTCGAACAGGGAACTTCTGCCCTTCGAGGTCATCAGAAATGTCGCATGTTGGGAGTTCGGAGGGGACTCTGCGGATGACAACTCGCAGTTTACGTTCCTCCTCGAGGGAGTACGTGAAAAAACCCCACTTGTTGTCCCGAAGGAAACGAGTGAGGTCGCGATAAGCGGTGGTGGTCGGTACCTTCACCTGGATACCTGTAGCGGTATTGGTGGCGGAGGTGTAGGGAATTTTTGCTGTTTCCAGCAAGCTCGAGATTTCAACCCAGGACGCTTTGTCCTGGATCGTGACGGGTGGAGGTGGGCGGGGCTTCTTGCCCGAAGCTGCGGAACCCGCAGCGTCCGGTGAAGCCGGACTGTCGGGGAGGGGAGCCTTAGGGGCCTTTTTCGGCGCACTAGCGCCACCTATCGGGGACCGTTTCTTACTAGAAGGCAGACGGCCTTCGCTATCGGATGAGGTGGGGGGGTGCTCCCGCTTATGGCGGCGCACAACTGGGGTAAACTCATCTTGCTCCATAAGGGAGCCTTCCTCATCTGAGGCGGGGATGGCTGCTTCGTGAGCAGCGGACAGATTCTCCTGCGGGAGCAGGGAGAAGGAGTTCTTCAAAGTGAAGACAGGTGGGACAACCGGTTTACTCGGCGGGGGACCGCCTTGGGCGTGGATGCGATTCGCTCTACAGAACAAGGAGAGCTCGACGAGCAGCTCCGGGAACGAGGGAACGGGCAGCGAGGAGTTGGGAAACTCGGCGCTACGCTTTTCAGCGAACGCTTCGCATTGGTCTATGGAGCTTGGAGCGATTTGGGATATGAATTCGCGGAGTTGAAGAAGCTGGTCTTCTAAGAGGCGAGCCTCGCTGTCGGAGGCCATACCGGGGCCTGAGGAGGGGAGAGGGGCGGGGGAAGACACACAAAACCTCCCTGCCAGAGGGGCAGGGGGGCGCGCCTTGATGAATTTAACGGACTATCCCGAGTCCGGATCAAAGGAAGCTGTGGGCGATGTGCAATGCCTCACAGGGGACCTACAGTGCCTAGGGGGAAGCCCTAACACTTCTTTCTTCGCTTCTACGCGACGCGACGACACGCAGCGCGAACCACGGAGGACGACGACACGTAGAGCACGAAGAGCACGGCGAACGCACTGAAAAGTGCGGTTTACGCGTACTGATAAGTACGGTTTCCCGCGTTCTGAAAAGAACGCGGCGATTGACTACGTTCTGAAAAGAACGTACGATCGACAACGATTGACACGATTGACAAAGAAACGAGTAATCGCGAAAACCCGAGATTCTCGAAACGAGACGAACACGTAATAAAACACTATTCGCGTACTGGTACGGATGACGTCACTATCACGAGTATAACAACGTATCGAGAATCACTAAGCGCACGCGTCCGGTCAGCACGACAGCCCGATCGGAACTCCTAGATTTACATTCTTATTATATGTATATATATAGATGTACTATGATTTTTTTCTCTGAAACAGCTTAAAATAATAAAACGAGACGATATATTTAGATCATCGTGTTTGATATTTCATCTATACAGAGGTAAATGTTTTTATTTCGCAAGATACGAAGTAACTGTATCGTTCGGAAATTGTAATCTACAGATAACTTTCCCTCGATAGTAATTATATTACAACCTATATTTTCTTTGTGTAACACCAAGATTAAATAATTTTATTATCATGTTGAATAGTTTTACAAGTGACTGAAAATTACAAAATTAAAAGTATGTCTAGTCAGCCACTTTTTTGTTTTTATTGAAGATTAATTAATTATAAATTACATTATGATCGGCCCAGTAAACAAGGTGTAAAAGCATAACAAACAAACATACATACTTTCACATTTATAATATTAGTAAGGACAGTAATTACAGCAAATAATAATAAAAATAAACGCGAAGCTGAGAGCACAACAAAACAAAATAAATCTTGTATAAATTCATAACTTCTATGAATTTGATTTTTTCTCATGTTTGCATTACAATTAAAATCATCCTCAGTGGAAACGATTGCAAAAATTTTGAACGTTTATTTTATTTATGGTGCTTTTCTGCGACGGAAGTGCTCATTGCCATAAGAAAGACGATTTCGTCCAGTTATACATGACGTAGAGGCTCGTAAACCCGTTTTATTGTCTCCGAAGGTTTTTGTCGCCTCTTGTCGTACCGCACTCTTATATTCTTATAGCTTTCTAAGAGATTTGACCTCTTAGGAGATGTTTTTTTACAGTCACCGTAAATCTATACTATTTATTATTCACCAGTTTCTCATAAACGGAGTATGGAATTCTTAATTTATTGTTTTTTGTTTCGTTTTTGCAGTGAAAATCCTTTAGCCGATTAGAGCGATTTTGTTACTCAAATTTATTTAGTAAGGGAAAACTTATGGGTTCGCGTCTCCGATGACGTCGACATGCTCGTGACGTATTGCGCTTGCGTCATACTAGCGACACGTAGTTTAGCGGTCTGTGTACATGTAATATTGATATCTTGTATTGAGCCTGTGCGGCCTATTATATTTATTACTAGCGGGCCCGGCAGACGTTATCCCGCCCTGATTATGAAAAAATCCTTGACAAATTATATACCAAAACGTTCCTCATCAATCACTCTATCCACCGGTGAAAACCGCATGAAAATCCGTTCGGTAGTTTTTGAGTTTATCGCGAACAGACAGACAGACAGATGCGGTAGGGGTCTTTGTTTTATACTATGTAATGATTAACCACCACGCTTCACGTTCACACCGAATTTCTGCTGTCAAATGCTATTCATCTGTCTTCTTTCTAACATCCCTCCTCGTCTTACTCTACATTATCAATAGTATTACTTCCAAATTCCCGTCGTAAGTCAATAGAAATACGTCCGTTACAAAATATGAACTTTCGACGATAAAAACCATTCGTGACGTAGGATCCGCTTAAACGGCTTTTTTACATCACCTGTGGCCTAAAAAAAATTGTAATATTGTTAATTATAAGTGTAGAAACCTTTATTTATGCTTTCATTTAAAAATAACAAACATAGATTTTATTATAACAATTTACTTACTGGTGAAATCAAAGGCGTAAAATCGTATGCTAAAAGATCTATTTTAAAGTTGACACAAATTTAGAAAAGTTAAGTATTCTATTGCAATTTTCCAAGCATGAGCTGAGTATGAGTAAATCTCAGCAGATTTCAGAAGAGCCAAGGCAATATAATATTTTTCTAATCTAAATTATACGGATTTTTAGCCGTCCTACGTGCTCCTTACTGTAGCGTTCGCCTTTAATAATTCCCATCTTCTTTATCTTAGACTCGTTTCCGTTTGTTCATTGCTTGAATTACCATATTCCTCTGGTATATTTGATCCGAGAAAATTTTGTTGTTTTGACTAATATAAGTTATGTATAAGACGTTACGATTTCATCCGCTGCAATGACATTTGAATACTAAACGTGTTGTTGTTTTCTTTTATTTATTACCTACTGTTATTTACTGTCCTAATATTGCTTCGTTGAGATTTATATTCAAATATTATTATACTGTATTAATGAATTTGTTTCTCAAAACAATAGAAGTTTTATTATATTAGAGGTCTATCATAATAGATTCATGAATTCTATACAAAATTTACTCAACCGTTAATACATCTGTACGCTTTAAATATTCTATGTACTTGATTAAATATCACCTTGCTACTCCGCCTGGCTGCTTCCACGTCTCATGCCAAAAAAAAACTTTGGTTTTATTTGTTCGACGTGCACCTGAAAATGCTAAATCTGAAAGGGAAATAATAGGAACCAAAAATCATGAAGTATTAGAAATCGGAACAATAAAGAGATGGTATTATTGATGACGAAATTTCGGAAAGTAGCGCATTCATCATTCAAGCATTTAAAAACTAGCAGTAAATAACAATATGCTATACGATGGTTGCATATTAATCTTAGAAAAGAACTAGCCCTGAAAGACAACTGCCGAAACACGTTATAGTTGTTTGGAGACAGGTTATCAATTTAAGGATGATAACAAACTTAGATGGCATTAAAAAGGCATGCTATGGTGCCATTACTATGCTTTCCTTCATGGATAGTTGGCTCATTAGAGGATAAATTGCAGTCGCATTGCAATTAAGACAAATATTTTAATGTATATTTTCTTGCAGTATTTGTCCTCTGCTGGTCACCCTACATGATATTTGACCTCCTTCAAGTGTATGGCTATGTTCCCGATACGCAAGTCAATGTGGCCATAGCCTCTCTTATTCAAAGTCTTGCTCCATTGAACTCGGCAGCAAATCCGGTCATCTATTTCATATTCTCTAACCGGATATTTCTTAGTCTCAGGTAAGTTGATTAATTTACAAAACAGTTTCATTCAGATTCATTTTTTTTATTGTAGCTCGGCTAAATGGCCATACTGTGCCTGATGGTAAGCACAGTACAATCAATTTTTGTTGCTTCCTAATCTACCTTGTAGCCGTGGCTTTCTTAAAGTAAAATTTTTCTTGATATTTTAATGAAACTATATGTCTTATTTGATAAAAGTAGACTGTGTTTTATTGTTATGAATTCTATTGTCATTACTCTTAAATCTTTCCAGAACAGTGTATAAATATGTGTGTCGTTACATTTAAAAATGACCTAAATCCAAATTTAGCCGTTCCTAATAATTTACGTTATTTTTCAAAATCTTAAATGTTGTACATATAAAATATGAAGATAATAATAAAAAACTAAAAACCGTTGAAATTTTAATTTCGTTCTCTGTGTATAAAAACTCGAAATCTTAAAAAAATAAAATATTTAGATTTAGTTCATTCTTAAATTTAATGACACATGTATCTTCAATAATTGCTCGGGTTCAGTCCTCTGAAAACGCGTTCCAAACAGTATAAAATAGGCACATTCAGTTGTTGAAACGACTCGTGCGTTATTTATGGTATGTTGCAGGAGTGTTAGAAAACTTCAAGAAAGTACGAACAACAATTGTAAAGTTTCTCGAACTGACATTAATGTCATGTATAAAAAATAGAGTTTTAACGAAATTAGAATCGCGAAGTTCTCTTTTACAACACAGCTTAATAGTGTTTGTTCTACGCATACAATTATATCTCCTACCAATATTAGCTTCCTTCATAAGCATCTGCTCAGGGCCTAAATTAAATAAAATTTATTTAAATTCCATTCCAGATATTTTGTTTATTTTTCAACCATTTTACAGATATTCTATGCCGCAATAAAATTCCGAACTTCCAAGCTCAGATCTACCAAAAATGTTTCCTTCACTCACAAACAATGACTATTTATTAAATATCTTGTAAACAAATATATATATTATTTATACTCTACATTTAATTATTTGTAGACTCCAATTGACTTTTTAGCTTTCAAAGAACAATAAAGTAAATTACTCAATAAAGAATTAAATGAAACAAGGATGAATGAAAGAATTTAACTCGCTTTATAAAACTTTTAAAAACAATTTATGAATTCTTATTAGACAAAAATAGTAATACAATAATTACGCGTTGAAACAAAACACTGATAATGTACGCATGCGGAACGTATGCTGTATTTTCGACTCTACTTGCATATTACAAATTCATATTTTTAAAATTATAAACTTAATATCCTTAGACCTAATTTTAGATATATTAGTCAACAATTCAGTATGTTTATCTTTAATAAACTATATCTTTCGAATGAGACAAATTTAATTGTATAATATAACTTTATTATTTAAAAGTTTGTTTTCAGAAACTACACACATTCTGAAACTAAACATAAATTGCAATTGTTTACAAATATTTATTATAAGCCAAACTTAAAATTTCGTGATTCCAACAATGTATTAATTATTACTGTTCTGTTTTGTATACATTGTATAAACTAAAACTAATTTATACTTAAAACTCAATTTCGCAAAAGAAGGGTATCCTAGAGTTACACAAGTGATTTATGTAGGGTAATAAACTTATACAAACACTTGACTTGGGAAGCAAAATAGAGGTATTCAACGTGAAAGCAACGATTTGAAATATCTACCTACTGTAATTCAGTGCCCTAAATCCTTTAGGTTAGCAGTTTAGACAAAGGTAAACTCTAAACTTGGTGTCATTTACCTAGGTAGACGGATCTTATCAACAATGGAATCGTTGATCGAATTAACATTTTCTCTAGAACTGAAAATATTTTCATAGCTTTTGTTCTTTTTTTTTTTGCATTCTTTACAGGTTTTCCACAATTGTCTTCAGTGTTGATTGATGATATGGTCGAATATATTAAATAGAACTTAGAATTCGGATTGACTCTTCAATGAAACTGCACGTCGATTGGAATTTAATAGCAGATTTTTAACTTATGAGTGATAGCTAGCTAAGAAAATATTAGAGAGTAACCTACCACACAATGAATCTATGAAAAGCTTTGTCTTAGCCTTTTTACTTTAAAATCCTTTACCAAAGTCTTTTAGTAACTCGTAAAATTGATCGAACCCGCTTCTACTTTGGGCGCATTGTGTTTTACATATTTGGTAGCCCTATTTGCATAACATGTAGATTTCGGTATTGTATAACTCAATTTCGTTCTTATTCTTATGATAAGTTTTACTTAACATTAACTAGTTATATTATTACGGATGATATCACACTAGGTCAAACACTGGAACTGACTTCCAAATTGTTACTCAAATATGTCCTTGTGTGCTTGGCCAAAGATTTTACAACTGACTAGAAATTGTTACTGAAACATGGCACCTTATGTTTGGTCGAATATATTATAATTAAGGTCGGGTGACTATCTAAATAAACACTGGGTACTAACATAATTGTTACGGACAGATGAGCTAGAAATAAAATGTAAATAAATGTTTAATAAATGTTTGTCTAGTTTCTCTATTTATTATGAACAGATGAGTTCTCATGTCTATATTTATATTTCTCTATACTTGTGCTCATTATGCGTAATGGGATGTCATTTTATATTAAGAAACACGATATATGTGCAGGTTTAATGTGTCTGGTATAGTCAGACAAACTATGTCTATGTGTATAAATTTGTTTACATAATACGTACAGATAAACTGTCGTATTTCTTATTTACTTGGTTTCTGTGTTCAATACGTCTTATGTAATGTTTAGAAATATCGTTTATGTATCAAATTCAAATGTAACCGCCAATACGATTATTATTATTATTTGTCTGATGTTATACGGAACCCTCAATAAAAATATAATGTAAAATTACGTGAATTATGTAAATGTATGGATGAACGTGCGGCAGTAAGGCACGTATAATGTACTACTTGTAATCCTATAATTGTAGTGTTAAGCCACGAAAAATATGTATTGTCACCGGCTCGTTACATACGATTATATACATTGTGAAAAGTTAAAATATACAGTCCACTGAAGTTACTGAAGTCAACCAATGTTTCATTGTTCCTGAATCCTCATCAGCTGACCCCAACAAGTTTGGTCCATCGCAGCCGGATAGAAGCCAGCGCATTTGAAGAGGAGATTCAAGCCAGCCTTATTGAAGAGGACTCCAGCAGCATTCTGAACGAGAGAAGCTGCGGGAAAAAGAAAAGCAAATCGTTGTACGAGACTGGGCACTTCCGTACGACCAGCGGTGCAGAACGAGACATCGGCTGGAAGATCGTACCTGCAGGATCGTCGTGGGAAAAACACCGAACGGTGCGACGAGCCTGCGCTGCATATCGCCGAGAGAAGAACACCGAACGGTGCGACGAGCCTGGGTATCTCGTCGAGATCAAGTCACCGTGCGGTGCGGCGAGTTTGCAGTTTCAACCCACACTTGGGCCACCTGACGGTGACAAACGGCCTGAGTATTGGGCAACGAACGAATGTCAATCGTATCACTACGCCAATAAGAGTGTTATCGGTACGGGGGCCGGACTGTAGGCACTGCCGACGGAGTCGTACATTCCAACCGACTCCTGAGCGCCCCGTAGTGGTCTCACTCCTCTGTTGGGTAGTCCCCACCCTTACCTATCCTGCTGTCCATCCCTGAGGGAGCATATCCCACGTGTGGGCCCTCCCGAAGGACTGATAGGGACTGTTAGGGCTGTTAGGGATTGATAGGGCTGTTAGGGCTTGTAGGAGCTAGCAAGTGCTGAAGATGCCGACTACAAGAAGCCAAGCGGTCGAAGAGAAGACACGGGTGTTCGAGGAATCGCCCGCGTCGCCGTCCGCACACACACACGCGCACACGAAGACACGTACCGTCGCGAACGATACCGTCACGACCGAAACGTTGACGTCGCGCGCCGCCATGATCCACGCCGCGGCCACCGAGGCCAGGGGATCGCGAGCACCGTCGGTACGCTCGCATCGGTCCACCGCCAGCGCCGTAGCTAGGATTAGGCAGGCCGAGTTGGAGGCCGAAGAGCAACTCGTCGAAATAAAACGACAGGAGCTACAACTACAGTCGCTGCTCATCAAGAAGAGGCTAGCGGCAGACGTCGCTACAATCCGCGAGGAAACCGATCGGGAGAGCTTGTGTGCAGAAGAACCTACCGACGCGAACCGTCGGGTGAACGATTGGTTACAGAAGACACAGGTCCCGATACGGGGGGAGTGTGACCGTGAACCAAGGCGCATTTCACCACCACCAGCGGAAGCCGAGATCAGGATGACGCGACCTTATGTGACACCGAACGTCACAAACGAAGAGACGGTGCAGCGTCGGCCGAGGTCGCTTACACCGGACCGATCCCGAGATAGAGGAATCGACAGGTTGGCAGATGCTCTGGAGCGGATGGCTGGATCGAGGTCATCGCCTAGACATATACAGGACTTGCCGACGTTCATGGGATCAATCACGGACTGGTTACCTTTTAAAGCCGCGTACAGGGAATCTACGAATATATACAGATATTCGGCGACAGAAAACATGATTCGCCTGCGGACGTGTCTGAAAGGTGAAGCCAGGCAGTCTGTATCAGCGTTGCTGTATACAGCAAACAACCCGGATGTCATTATAAACACTTTGGAGCAGTGTTACGGACGACCGGAAGTAATTATCGACCACGCGATGGAAGATATTAAGAAATTACCACGTATGGGTACTACAGCGAGTGAACTAAACGGTTTCGCTGTAAAAGTGCAAAACATCGTCGCGGTTATATCAGCTGTCGACGAAAAAGGGTACCTACAGAACCCTATGTTGGTGCGGCAGATAACCGAGAGATTAACTCCGCATTTAAAATCGAAGTGGTGTGATTATGCGGAAGAGTTCGGGAATCGGGACGAACCGGAGATTATCACGTTATCTCGGTTCTTAATGAGAGAAGCCGATCGAGCCGTCCGACACGCATATTCAACTTCGGATTCGACGATAGTACGGAACCCTATCGTCAAACATACGGTGCCACCGAATAGAGCGAGTGAGCGATACCGTCAAGCGAATAAAGTATATAAAGTAGACGAAATCACAAAAAAGAGTTCAACGCGTTCAATGTGCTGCTTCCTTTGTGGAAATGAACATCGAACTTCACAATGTTTCAAGTTGAACGATATGTCTGTCGCAGAGAGGTGGAATTGGGCGAAAGAGACGCGTATCTGCTTTCTCTGTCTAGACAGTAAACATAGGCGGACTGAATGTAAAGCAAGGAAATGCGGTAAGAACGAGTGTAGACAGCCGCACCACGCCTTATTACATCTGCCGCCTAAAGAGGACAACGTAATCGCAGCATCGGCGCACCGACCGGGTAATGACGAACAAGTTTTACTGAAGGTGTGTCCCGTATACATTACCAAGAATGACGGAGGAACGTTGAAGACGTATGCGTTATTGGATGAAGGATCCACAATCACTCTGATCGACGAAGAGATCGCCCGAATGGTCGGCGCAGAGGGTCCGGCACGAACGTTAAACATTCAGGGGGTCACATCGGTTCAGAGGGAAATCGACAGTCAAGAGGTTGATCTCAGGATACAAGGCGAAGGTCAATCGGATTGTCACAGGATCAAAGCGCGTACGGTCCGAAATCTCATTCTCGGTAAACAAACCGTAAAACCGGAATTATGTAAACGATCGTACCTCAAAGGAATGTGTGAAAAGAGTATGTGTTACTCGGATGTTAGACCACGCATTCTCATTGGAGCAGACAATTGGCATCTGATTGTAACCCGACGTTTGTTGTCTCGTAAGAATAACGAACCAGCCGCGTCACTCACACGACTCGGATGGGTGTTACATGGAAAAACGCCGAGAAGCTCTATAATACAGCAGAACGAGTCTGTATTACATGTACGAACGTGTCAAGAGAATGTGTGCGAAAGAGACGACGAATTGAGTGCTCTCGTCAAATCGCACTTCGATATAGACTCTTTAGGTATATCGAAAATACAAAAGCCTAACGCTCGAGAAGAACGAGCGAAGGATATCTTCGAACGCACCGTATGCAGGATCGACGGTCGCTTCGAAGTAGGCTTACCATGGACGACAGATGAGGTTGTCATGCCACCGAGTTATGATATGGCATTCCGTAGGTTACGTACGATAGAAAAGAAAATGGATTCGTCACCGGAGTTCAAGGTCGCGTACACAGCGCAAGTCGAACAGCTGTTCAAAAAAGGTTACGCAACAAAGTGTGACTCAAGCCATACAGAAGGCCCACGCACGTGGTACCTACCGCATTTCGCGGTAGTGAATCCGAATAAGCCGGGCAAACTCCGAATGGTGTTTGACGCAGCTGCGAAAGCTAACGGAACGTCGCTCAATGATTGGTTGTTGGACGGACCGGACATGTTGCGATCACTTCAAGGTGTTTTGTTTCGATTCCGAGAAAAACCTATCGCCGTGACCGCGGATATAAGAGAGATGTTTCTTCAAGTGAAGATACGTGAGGAAGATCGCGCCGCACAACACTTCTTATGGCGAGGAGATAACAGGACTACACCGCCCGAAAAATATGTGATGACGTCGATGATATTCGGAGCACGATGTTCACCGTTTCTCGCACACAGCGTGAGAAATCGGAACGCGGAAGAACATAGGGAGACTCACCCGCTCGCTTATCACGCCATAACACGAAATCACTATATGGACGATTGGGTGGAAAGCTTTGACTCTATGGAGGACGCCTCTCGCGCTATAAACGAAGTCCGTAGTGTGCACAGTAAAGCAGGATTCGAACTCGCAGGATGGAGCTCGAATCGATCGAGTCTGCTGCGCGATATACCTATCGAATGTAGGACACAAACGCCGAAGGAGCTGGGAGCTACTAGCAATCAGTTCGGGAAGACATTGGGGGTGTTGTGGCTACCACAAACGGACGAATTAGCATTCAACACCGCCAGGCATCGTGTCCCAGACGATGTGAAAAATAACGAGAGATCGCCTACTAAACGAGAAGCTCTGAGTGCGGTAATGTCAATCTTCGATCCTCTAGGATTGATCAGCCCGTACACGATCACTGCTAAGATAATGCTGCAGGGTCTCTGGAGGGAGAACATAGGCTGGGATGAACCGCTGCCTCCGGCAGAAGCAACCGTGTTTAGTGAATGGCAGTCTGACATAAGTTATGTGAGCGAGTTACGTCTACCTCGCGTATATAACAACATGTGTAGCCAGGATACAAAGAAGCAGCTACACGTGTTTTGTGACGCCAGTGAAGAAGCGTACGCGGCGGCCGCGTATTGGCGTTTTCAAAACACAACTCACGTGAACGTGACATTAGTCGCGGCAAAAGCAAGGGTAGCACCGATGAAGGCGCAGAGCATTCCCAGGATGGAGCTGCAGGCTGCTCTCATAGGCGCGCGGTTAGCTACAGAAATATTAAAGGAACATGAAGGAAATCACGAAGTTATCTTTTGGAGTGACTCGAAAACTGTATTGCATTGGATACGAAACGACTCAGTGCGATATACTCCTTACGTTGCGCATCGATTAGGTGAGATCGCTGAACTCACTGAAATCGGACAGTGGCGATGGGTGCCGACAGCGCAGAACGTGGCGGACGACTCCACTCGGTCAGGGTACACTCGCCTGAAGAGTAGCGACCGATGGTTCGTTGGGCCCGCGTTCCTGTACGAGACAGAGGATCGATGGCCCGTCGAGACCACCAATCCACGATATGAAGACGAAGATGACGTGGTAGTGGCGCACACGGTGACGTGTGACACTCCAGTGGTGAAAATAGAACGATTTTCATCATACGAGCGTGCTAAGCGGACAGTCGCGTACGTGTTCGCGTTCATTGACAAGTGTCGTAAGCGAGCCGACACAATGAACATCACGCATATTAAAAAAGCAGAACAATTTTTGATAAAGCTGTCACAAAAGGATAGCTTTCCCGAAGAGATCGCTAGGTTAGCGGCGGGAAAAAATGTCGACAGAACGAGTCGACTATACAAGTTAGATCCGATGTACGGAACCGACGGAATCATTAGGTTGAACGGTAGAATAAACGCGAGTTCCGTACATATAAAAATGAAAGAGCCACCGATATTGGACGGTGCGCATCATTTATCGTTATTGATTATTCGTAATAGTCATAAAAATAATCATCATTCCGGACGTGAACACATCGTGAACGAGATACGGCAACAATACTGGGTTTTACGTCTGAGGCCGTCGGTAAAGAAAGCGCTACGCGAGTGTGGGCTGTGTAGATTACGAAAATCAGCTCCCGTAGTACCGGTAAAAGGTAACTTACCGAACGCGCGGTTAGACGCATATACGAGGCCGTTTTCTCGATGTGGTGTTAACTGTTTCGGACCTATGACAGTGACCATCGGTAGGCGACGCGAAAAACGATGGGGCATGCTGTTTACATGTTTGGTAACTCGCGCGATTCACATCGAAACGGTAGCTAGTTTGAGTACGGATTCCGCGATTATGTCATTACGACGTATGGCAGCCCGACGGGGGTGGCCAGAAATTATGTGGTCCGATAACGGAACGAACTTTCGCGGAGCGTCGGTCGAGTTAAACATCGCGTATCGAGAGTGGATACCGCAGTTGCAAAATTACGTGTTATCAAAACACACCGAGTGGAAGTTTACTGACCCGGGCGCACCAAACCAGGGGGGAGCGTGGGAACGTTTAATTCGCAGTGTGAAAACTGCCCTCGCTGTTACGCTCAACGAGAGAGCCCCTCGCGAAGAGGTGTTAGCGACCGTGCTTACCGAGATAGAGCACACGGTAAACTCACGACCACTCACGTATGTAGCGTCAGAGTACGACGACGCGGAGGCTTTAACGCCTAATCATTTTTTGATCGGTTCAGCCACCGGGGTACCTCACGTCGGGGAGTGTCAACCGGCCGATAGGAAGTCATGGAGGGCGGCGCAAGCGCTCGCGAACACGTTTTGGTCACGATGGTTGCGTGAATATTTGCCGACGTTAACACCCCGTGGTGACGTCAGAACACGAAATAATGATCAAATAAAAGTAGGAAATTTAGTAGTTATCGCGGACGGGTTATTACCGCGAAATGTCTGGCCCAAAGGGCAAGTAGAGAAAATATACGTAGGTCCGGACGGAGTCGTACGAAGTGCGGACGTGCGAACGCGTGGTGGTACCTTCCGAAGACCTGTGAGAAGGCTCATTGTCCTACCTGGTGAAGATGGGCTCGAAGATCTACGCCGGGGGGAGGCTGTTACGGACAGATGAGCTAGAAATAAAATGTAAATAAATGTTTAATAAATGTTTGTCTAGTTTCTCTATTTATTATGAACAGATGAGTTCTCATGTCTATATTTATATTTCTCTATACTTGTGCTCATTATGCGTAATGGGATGTCATTTTATATTAAGAAACACGATATATGTGCAGGTTTAATGTGTCTGGTATAGTCAGACAAACTATGTCTATGTGTATAAATTTGTTTACATAATACGTACAGATAAACTGTCGTATTTCTTATTTACTTGGTTTCTGTGTTCAATACGTCTTATGTAATGTTTAGAAATATCGTTTATGTATCAAATTCAAATGTAACCGCCAATACGATTATTATTATTATTTGTCTGATGTTATACGGAACCCTCAATAAAAATATAATGTAAAATTACGTGAATTATGTAAATGTATGGATGAACGTGCGGCAGTAAGGCACGTATAATGTACTACTTGTAATCCTATAATTGTAGTGTTAAACCACGAAAAATATGTATTGTCACCGGCTCGTTACATACGATTATATACATTGTGAAAAGTTAAAATATACAGTCCATTGAAGTTACTGAAGTCAACCAATGTTTCATTGTTCCTGAATCCTCATCAGCTGACCCCAACAATAATATTTTCATCATGCTGTTTGAATGAACGCATATCCTGAAACTAATAAATATAACTAATAAATAACCATTCTCTCACTAACGTTCGCAAATATCAATTTAAAAAGTATGTGACGGCGGAATGTATAGTGTGTAGACCAGTAGAATATTTGATGCTCAGCACTTTCAAATATAATTTATATTCGCGTATATTTACCAAATTCATTAGTAACACCATCAGCAGTTAACGTTCAAGGAGACATCTTGAGAAATGTCTCTGTAAAACCACAAGGTTGTAGGAGAAATACAGTTAAATATCTCTAAGCATTTGCAATCGCTGGAATGTTACCTCTTTATATTTGGAATTACCCCGTGAAAAGCATTTTGCCGAGAATTATAGAATTTGCATAATGTTCTTATTATAAATTGTAAGTGTAAATTGCAATAAAACTTAGATAATTAACGTTTTGGAAATATAAAAATAAAATTATATGTATTCGTAGTAGCAAAGCCGTAAACGGAATTGCACTTTATATGTTTTTGGTACAGGCCATATAATGATATATAATCTGTTGCTTCATTACATAACCGATGTGATCAATCCTACATATAAAGTGGTCTTACATCCTACGTCCTACATATAAAAATATATGTTTTTAATTATCATATCAAAGTTGTTTAGGTGTTATTGAAATTATTTATGATTTATAATAACCCTTTTCAAATTTACTCATATTTGATTCGAGTGAATTCCACCCAGGTGACTAAGTTTATAACCAAGTCTATTGAAATATATGTACCTAGGTTACGAGTTAATAAATGTTCCTGAAGCTGTTCAAATTTAAACATTTTTTAATAACAATAGTTGTTATTTTTTTAATTTTTAATAATGATATCTATATTCGTTTTTATAACCTTACAATGTAAAATTCTTTATAATGAAACTTAATGGACCTAATGTTTTTTTTTTTTTTCATAAAATATTACTTTTCATTTTGTCCTTTTCTATTGCACGTATCAACCAAACTTTTTCGCCAACACATAATCCTTTAGTTTTACTGGCCATGTTAACAGTTCCATGGTTGATTTACGACTGATATAGGGGTGCCTGGCGTGTTTAGTAACTGACGTCAAAATTTCATAGTGACACTGCAATCGGAAAACACACGTATACTTGGTAATTAAGATTAAAAAAGCGAGGCAGTAGTTTACGACTGCAGTTGTTCTTTTTGGAAATTCCGGTATTTCAAAGATTTAGTCGTAGATGTTTCATTAAGCAAGTGTTTATGCTATTCATTACAATATAACTTATGGCTAGGTAGCGCTAGACTGTATTTTAATGTTCTGAAGTTTTTTATTGCAATTTAATACGGCCAAAGTTTCAGGCGATTGGTAGTCGATTACCATAACCTATTATAAAAAATTAAACACCTCAGAATAGCTGTTTTAGCTGTTTTTGTATTGATTAATAAAGGGAAAATATAATTCGATATGAAAAATCTAAACGCTTTGTTTACCGTGGGCAGATTTTTTATAATTAAAAATAAATAAATTATATATATCAATACTCTATTAATGGAGTTTCTTTCTTTCTAGACAGCTTATTCTCTATTTACCCTTTCTATACTTAGCGTTCCAACATCTGTGTCTGCGTAGTTAATTCAATATAATTGTTTGGAGTCCTATGATTATTTTATGTATACTAACTAATTTTAAGCCAAAATTTATCACAAATACACATACTTAATAACATTCCTTTCACAGGAACATCCCACCATATAAATGGTTATGGTGCTGGATGAAGTCCAGTGAAAGTCCAGTTGGCAACGAGTCCCGAGCTCACACGGAACTGCTAACGTCTTCTCATAGACGGACTAGGCACGAACTTACGATTAGGGTATGTATTATGTACCTATATACTAATTTATCATATAAACTGTATTGGCTGTAGGCATACAATATTTTATTGGATATCTCTTTCCCATATTTACTTGTTAAAATAACTTGACTTAACTGTATGTTATATTTATCACGACGCCTTTTCTGTCAATGTATAGTCAATGATAGCGCAATAAATTGGTTTTCTCCCCTTTGTTCTTTATATTATGTGTTTCTCGTTTTTGTAGTTTTGACCACAATCCCATCTGATGATAAATGATGATAAATCTAAGAGTAATTTATTATATATTTAAGACGAACTTAATTGCCAGTAAATCCTTTATGCCATCAAAAACAAAACTTGTAAAAAAGAACAAGTATCGCCACTCACTTCTTCTACCGTAAAAAGTTGTAAGATTCATGTAATACCAAGTCGGTTACTTTATTAAATCCCTACTTAATGGACCTTCTTTCTTAAGTTATTACATAATTAGCTAACCTAACAACATCTTATAGGGACCATATCGATATTAAAAATCTTTTATGTTCTAAATAAAATAGATTGACTTGGCCGTCACATGAAAACACAATGTATCTCCCATGTAATACATATGATCTATACATTTAATAAGAATGTAAATCCAACGTGTCTATACTTTTTGATTTTCGTAAAAAAAATGTTGCAGGTGTCTAGGAATAAGTATTAGAATACATATCAATCATTTTTGACAATGTCTGACTCTCTGTCTGTCTGTTTGTATGAACACGCATCACTGCTAAAGTACAGGGTTCACATAAAACCTCAAATCATAAAGCATATCTTCGGGAGTAACTAATTTTTTATTTCATTGAAATCGGTCCACTCTATCATAAGTTATTGTAATTTGAATGACGGCTCGAGTTAAGTACGAGAGAAGAGTAGTAATATTTAACTAATATGGTTGAATACGCTAATCTCAGAAACTACTGGTCCGATTTGAAAAATTCCTTCAGTGTTAGAGAGCTCATTTATTGAGGAAGGCTGTTGGATAATAATCATCAAGCTAAGACCAGTGAGAGCGGAGCACCAATTAAAACGTTTCAAAATCCTTTTTTTAACGTTTAAGTAGGATTCTAATAATATAACCGACTTGGTATTACATGAATCTCACAATCAAATTGAATGAAATTTGAAATATACCGTGTTTATACAATGCCTGCTTGATTACTGAAAATACAGTCTCCTAATTTTATCCACAACGAAGTTATAGGGGTTCGAAAATGGCCTGAATTCAGTCAGGCCGCGTTGGCAGCAAAGTGGAATCGCGCACATGGTGATTGTATGTGCAATCCACAAATAAAAATTCTGAGTCTGGGAGTACTCTATATTCATTATCTCTGTGTTTGTAAAGGATATAATTCTTTATCACGGAATATATATTAAACGAAACAGTTTATTCAATATATATTGGTATGTTCTTAGGTTAAAGACGATAGTATCAAGTGTCCAAAGCAGAGGATCCATCAATGCAACAGTACGAATTCCCGTAAAGTCCGTCTACATATCCCCGATGGGCATCATCAAATGAACAACAACTGTCATCCGCAAAGAAGAAACGATACTTTCTTGTAGTCAACTTGTAATCTATATTTGTAATTTATTTCCTGTAACAAGAACTTATGAAAAATATTACACTCGTGGTACCCCGGTACTTCTAAAGTGGTAAAAACACATACATAGATTTAAATAACTTTACAGAAATTAGTTTAATCGTAGATTATTGTTTTTCATCTGTTATTGTAAATTTCTTTATTCTCCGAATAGGTTTTTCATCAATGAACTAACCAACGCCATTATGTTAAGTCTTTATATCTATGACAGTCAAATATCTAATAATAGAAAATAGCTTTAGTGGCCCTACAAGTATTAAGTAAGCACTAAAAGGGAGCGACGGTATATTTTTGATACTTATTTTTAATGATTTGGCAGACGGAGAGTTTGAATAGTGATTACGTCAGCAGTATTGACTTATTTACTTTTCGTTTTACTTTTTCTTTATGAACACAACATCGTAAAGAAAACTTGTAAAAGGTTTTTGTACAGTTATTCCAATACTAACCTACGCATGATAGGTGGTAAAAGGTTTGTTCATTTTTGTTGACAAGAGAGGGCCTTTTTTTTTATTAACGTGGGGAAAAACATTATGGATACGCCACCCTCTCGGGAGAGAGACTGGGTTATGTCCGACTCGCACGGACTAAAACCCCACGGTGTACCGACAGACCGTATTGTTGGAGTGGCAAGGGATCGTCCTACGCTAATCAACTTGGATAGCCGCCCCAACGGTCCGCCCGGCGGAAGGTGGCCGCCAGGCTCCTACATAATAGGGAGACAGACTAGGTACACACCAGCTGCCTCCCCTCGTCAGCTGGACCTGTGTAATGAAGAGATGGGCCCCCGGCCCATCCCCTCTGGTCCGGCTACGGTGGCGGGAGGAGTTGAACAAATCGCCGCCCCCTCCCACCGGTTCTCTGTTGACGGAGAGGGCAGAAGGAAACCATCGCACGCCACACCTGTTCGCTGCCAAGCATGGCCGAAACCACACTCGGCAGCGACAAATCTCCACTACCCTCTACCGCTGCAGCCAGAATGCGACGCTGTCCTTCCCACGCAGCACACTCAGACAGAGTATGATATGCACTCGTGGCATGCGGGAAAAGGGAGGGCCTTACAAAAATAACTAAAATTCTACTTACTTAATACTTTAACGGCTCATTATTATATATATTGAAGTTTTATAGTAACTGTCATGGAAATTACGTGTGGAAAGTGAATAAATAAAGGGGCATGGTTCGAATAAGACAAACTCAGATAAGAAAGCATTTTTCCTCTATCTAGCGACCTTAAAACTGAAGGACTCGTGTTATGGTAATAAATGATGAATGGTAATAAACCCTTTACAGTAATCTTTCGGTGGTTGATATTGTTTCTGAAACTGTACTATTAGTTATAGTACGTCACTTTGTCGTCCCACAAAAAATGGGCTTTTCTCAAGTCAGTGAGTACACTTTTCCCACAATTTTCCATTCCCATCCTACACTTCTTAAATGAATACGTAAATTTAATTATTAATAAGAAATGTAAATATACATATTTAAAACTCAGAGTATACCAAAACATTTTAAAATAAATTATCTCATGTTAGAAATGTTTTAAAAGTTGAAAATTCTCGTGTTAATTAAGTGCTATGGACAATGTTTTGCACTCATACATTTTTTCATTGAAACAAAATATCTGGGAAGCAAAACGTGGAGTCTGTTAATTATATTAAACTCGCAAATTAATAAATTTAATGTAATAATAATGTATTTAAATAATGATAAGTAGCAAACAGAATACAGGGACTATTTAGAGGAAGTGAAAATAATTACAAAAGTAAAGAAATTTTTGTCTACTCTTTCCAATATGAGGCTCTTTTTTACGAATAATAGATCTCTCGAACCAAATACATGTAAATACGTAATTAAGTTATATTAAAGGTTTTGAATGTGATGTATTCTCAATACATTTAAATGTAATTTAGGTCAGCGGTTGACAACCATCATGTCGCGACACTTTGGTATGTCACCGTCGCAAGCACCTATCAAGTGTGGCGCTAGATTTACAAACTCCCTTTTGTTCACTTTGTATTATCTAAAAAATTTACATGTAAGGATTTGTAATGAGTATGTTAGTGCGTCGTTGAATAAAAAAGGTTGAGAACCGCTGATTTAGGTAATAATGGTGCCAAATAGATCAGAGTCAAACTCTAGTCACTATCTTTAAATGAATGTTGTATCTACTAATTATTGAATGTAATTTTGTATTTGTGATGTCTTTCTTAATCTATAGATGGATATTTTAATTATAATTCATTAATACTAATATACCAGATATGTATATATACTGTGATATTTATATGCAACATAACATTCACTATTCACAAAAATTCATCTATGGATAATCCTTAGTCTTCTTAGATTTAACCATAACATACGGAAGCCAACAGTAATATATATATAGTAATCCATTTCATTTAGGTATAGTATATATAGTTAAAATAATATGTTGCCATTCGAAGAGTTTTTAAACTTACACAAAAAATTGCGCATCTAAGCATTGAAGATTCCGACATTGAAGGCAACATTAACTTAGTTGTGTGTTATGCCGTCTCTCTCTCACGCAGTAAGAGAGCGGAATTTTAATAAATAACAAACAACTTTGCTTCTTTTAATTTCTGTATAAAATACTATATTATGTATGGATACTTTCATAGTTCTTTCTGAAAACAACTACAGCCGAAAAAATGTTGGCAACCATAGGATCGGGTGAAATGATGTTTTTCTGAACTCCTATAAAACTAAATATCTAATCGTCATAACGTTAAATTTGTGAATAAGTGAATCAGTATAATGAATTTACTTATTTACTTACAATGTTGATAAAAGCAATAGTAATATTATGTAAAAAAAAGAATGTATATACATCGTGTACTGGAATGAACAGAATATCAGCTTATAAGTTTGACTGCTAGCAAGGTCTCAGTAAAAAGCAAGACGCCGGTATACTCTAAACTCTAATGATACTGTTAAAACATTCTCAAAGTGTTCACAAGTGTTTTCCTTTATTATTTCAAAGTAATAAATATACACATATTTCGAAAAAATGTTCATTTATCTCACCGGTATTGTGGTTTAAGCCATTCGATCACCGCAAACGTTAAAAATAATCTAATGTCAATATGAAATATTGATATCAGTATCCTTTAGAAAATATTGTAATCAAATAATATATTGTTTTTATCTTACTTTAATTATTTCAAGAAGGCATCACAAATTAACGTAATGTATGTTATTTACACAATGTAATAAAACACAAAGATTATAATAAATTGATGGAATATTCAACGAAAGACTTTTCTTTTCCTGAACAGTCGTAAATCGAATCGACCGAATTAAGTACACCAAAGAAGCCATTACTATGTTCGATCCCGACATAAAAGCCAATGAGCTCGATCAATCAAGTGTAGTAGCCAATTGGGCTTTGGACACCCAGAGGGGCTAAACGCCCGAAAAATTATTGATAAGAAATAAGGTTTTATTTGGCGATGCTAAAAAAATGGGTCTCAAAATAAACACCTGCATTGGTAGAAATATCATTTCCTTAACCCAGTTAAGGAAATTATTAGAAGTCATAGTTATTCACAAAAATCGACAGATGGTAAACACAAAGTCTATTATTACAGGAACGCTGATCTTTTCAATACAAAGAACTTTGGCGATCATAATACATTTTTTATATATCAGGCCTTAACAATATTAAGTACATTGCATTTTGTAGTAAAGAACAGTAAAACCAAAGAACAGAATCAAATACATCATCAAATAATCAAATTATATTCTAAATTACATAATTTGTAAATTGAAGCTATTAACATTAGTCTGGTTTTCACATCTACTGCAATAAGTGTATCCATTTTTATACAGTTTATTTAATTATTATGATCGCAAGCTCAATGCAAAATATTAATATTACACATGTATTTGTACATACAAAGGCCGCTATACTACAGCTACACGCTATACATAGGTCCGACGGACCTGTACAATGGGAAGATGGCCTCCTTACCCATCTTCCCTAGGTCCAGAAGTGATAGGTTCCGAGTTTTTATAACTTAATTTCAAAAAGGTGCAACTTGCGGTATTTCTTACTTTAACCAGTTTACTTAAAATTTTAAAAGTTTACATTTTTTTGTATTTAGAAATAAACTTAAAAAAATCATACGACTTAGTAACATAGCATGGTACCTCAATGATATAGGCATTCACAATTTGACCCATCTCGATAATTTTTTGGTTTCGTTGGGCGATCCGTTGCGTCCTGTATCCCACGTCACACGTCTGGCACGCTTTCGCTATTTCTTTGTTGTCGCTTAGATTACCTTCTAATTTACGTATGGTAGTATACTGTATACATTTATTTCGCTCCAAGGGGTCTGGTTCTAACTTTGATAGATTTAGATATATTTAGATTTAGATTTGATAGGCTATATCTTCCTCAATAAATAATACAATCTCTCGAACTTTATCACATTAGCATATATTCTTATAATGTATTATAGGACGAGACTTTTTTTAAGAGGAACAGTATTGTTTTTATTTAGTAAAATAATTTTAACAAGGGTTAATCACAAAAACGAAACAAATACTAAGCTGTCCAATAATTTATGGACTGCACTACAAAGCAGACTAAATAAATAGAGATTATTAACAGAATTTGATTTCAAATGGCTATAAGATTAAGCAATCTACCGGCACAAAGACAAAGTGTATATATACGGAGTATCTATAAATCCGCTACCCCTAAAGCTTAACATTTTTTTGCTCTCTACATGTATACTTCATTCTGCTACAAACAGTTCCGCTTCAACCATTATAAGGGAAAGGTCACAATTAAATATTTTTTTCGGCGTTTGTGTCTATCTTTACACACTTTAATGATATTTGTAATTAATCTGTTTTTTTTTTACATTACATATTAAAATTGTCAATTTTCCATATTCCACGCATCGACTGAAGAATACTGGAAAAGTTTAAATATAGTTTTCAGACAAATTTAGAACTACACCGAATTAGCTTTCCCATAAGATTATTAAAGGAACATTCAACTTCTTACCTTTATCTCTTCTAAGCAGCGTCGGTATAACATGCAATACTTCCATCTCTCCTCTGTCAGCTCTTAATCCAGTATTCATAACTATTATACACATACCTCTACATTCTATAAACATCTACACATACCTCCCTCTACTCCTCTGTCAGGCATACTTACCACTCTTCTAGTTTTATGTCTCTAATCTCTCCTCATACTATTCATATACATACTATATTATACTAATATATTAAGTACTTCCCAATTTCTCTAACAATCATATTATTTTCGAACTTCCGCTAATATGCTCATTGCAATAACACACATCCATCTTAACATTCCTATCTCTGCGACATAATCTTCATTCATCCGACTCTTTCGTTATCCAGCTCTCAGATTCATACAACACAACAGGTCGCTTAATATTAAATTAACATTAAAAATAGTATAATATGCTACTGTAAATCCAGTTTCTTATATATCTTTATTAACCTTTTGTCTTAAGCTAGAATATCAGAATTAACTTAAGGATGATGATTACAATGTATATACATTATACATCACATTATTATGTATTTTTTGTTCATACTGTCTAAAGCTATTGACCTGACGGGCCTTCACAGCTTCACCGGACTACTAAGGCGAGCGTTTAAGGTACTAAACCGATTGGCAACAAGCTCAAAGGTGCCAAGGTTTATAATATATTAACTAACTTATAGAAGTACTAGCGGGCCCGACAGACGTTGTCCCGCTCTGATTAAAAAGAAATCCTTGACAAATTATATATCAATATAATAACGTTCCTCATGAATCACTTTATCCACTGGTGAAAACCGCATGAAAATCCGTTCAGTAGTTTTTGAGTTTATCGCGAACAGACAGACAGACAGACGCGGTAGGGGACATTATTTTATATTATGTAATGATAATAATACAACTGGTAGGGAAAACACACAAATTTATATTTATTTATTTTTATTTATTTATTTATTCGAAGGAATATCAACAGCTTTTCATACATAATTTAAAATACAATAGTCAACTTAAAGCTAATTAAAGATATTCACTAATAGATAATGTTATGATTACAAGAAGATATTAAGTGCTGATTAGAAATATAGAACAGTGGAAAGTTACATATTACACAACCTGATCAAAGAATGTTTTGATGACCGCCTGTTTTGCTGCATTAATTGGAGTATTAAAAAGATCTAAATTAGATTCTTTACTAAGTTTATTGTAAATACAACTACTTCGCAAAAAATAACTATTCTTTCTATAATTGGTATTTGAATGAGGCACATATATCAACGAGCTATGACGAAGAACAGTAGACGAAGCCCTTAAAGAAATTTTTGAGAGGAGATCTGGACAATCGACCTTGTTTTGGGCAATTTTTAAAAGGAAAGAAATGTCTGCAATCATACGTCGTTTATCTAGTGGTAGTAAATGGTGCAATTTACAATGCTGCTCATAGGATTTAGAATCATATCTTTCATGCATACGATAACATAGAAAACGTAAAAACTTTTTCTGAATATTTTCAATTCTAGAAATATATGTATCGTACAAGGGATTCCAGATTTGAGAGGCGTACTCCAAGTGACTGCGAACAAGGACACAGTATAATATTTTTAAAGTTTTCACTTGATGAAAATCACGAGAGCATCTCATTAGAAATCCAAGGGCTTTCATAGCTTTCGATATAATTGAATTAATGTGTTGATCGAATAATAGCTTAGTATCGTGTAGCACTCCAAGGTCTCGTACTACATCACTCCTCTGCACATGTTCACATTTTAATACATATTTGAAGTGTATCGGATTCCGTTTCCGCGTGAAGGTCATAACCCTACATTTCGATGGATTTAGATCTAAACCATGATCATCACAGTATTTCTGTAGTCGGTATAGGTCTTCTTGTAGTGCCATAGCGTCTGCTATTGACGAGACCGTGGTATATACTTTCATATCGTCGGCAAAGCACAATACATTAGAAGAGTGTAGATAAGTGTCTACATCGTATAATAGTATTGCGAACAATAGAGGACCAATCAAGGAACCTTGGGGAACGCCACTAGGTATAGGAACCCAACTTGAGATATAATTGTTGACGACTACAGCTTGAGTACGGTTATCAATATAAGATGAAAACCATCTCAACAAATCACCATTGATACCGATGTTATAAAGCTTCTTAAGAAGGATGTCATGACGTATACGGTCAAAGGCTTTGCTAAAGTCTGTGTAAATTACGTCAGCTTGAGCTCCTTTGTGCATCGTTTCCGTTAAAAAGTCATTGAAAAGTGTAAGATTGGAAACAGTCGAACGACCTCTAAGAAAGCCATGCTGGCTGGGGCTGAAAGATTGCTTTAACGCCGGGTAGATCTGATTATATATAATTTTCTCAAAAACTTTAGATATGATGCAGAGCTTTGAGATTGGACGGTAATTAGATATATCCGTCTTAGCCCCTTTCTTGTAAACTGGTGTAACAAAGGCTTTTTTCCATAAATCTGGCATTATACCTGCATGGAGTGATTTACTAAATAAAATACTAATGGGTACCGATATGGTATCAGCACATTTCAATAAAAGAATTCCAGGTAAGTAATCTGGTCCTTCAGATTTCGATGGGTCAATACCGTGAAGTAGTTTCCTTACTTCAGAAGCATCGACATACACTTTAGAAATATTACATATGGGTTGGGATGATGTAGAAATAGTTGTTGTATTAAGTGGAGCATTGACAAAATTAGACCGGAAGAAATCGGAAAAGGCACCACAAATATCGGTACCAGAAGTGAATGTTTCATCGGCAAGGGTCATGGTGCTGTGCATAGAATTCAATTTTTTCTTAGATTTCAAATAGGACCAAAAGTAATTGGGATTAGTTTTAATAGAGGTTTCAACAGTACGTATGTAATTATCATAACACGATCTTTCAAGATTTTTTACCCTTGCACGTAGTATTTTATAAGATTCGTTGTCAGATCTATTGCCAAAAACTTTGTAATTACGTAGATATTTCAATTTTTCTTTAATAGCCTTCCTAAGGGGGGTAGAATACCATACTGGATAGCGACTAGGTTTTATAATCATACATGGTATGTAACTATGTTTCAGTTTTTCAAGAAAGTCATAAAAATATAAGATGGCATCATCTAGTGAGAGATCCGACAGTAAGCGATGCCAGTCAGCGCTTTGAATTTCATTATTAATAGCCTCGTAATTTCCGCAATTAAATATATATTTACGCCTTGGGGCAGATTGAAGAATACAGTTTTTAATGAATTTAACTGTCAAAGACAAGGCTCCATGAAATGCATCAATTGGTACAAGCGCGTCATCACTAGCGTCACATACTACTACAGAATCATTGGAAAGCACTAAATCTAGTGTTTTATTGTATACATTGCGGATACCATTAAATTGCTTCAGACCAAGTAGAGACAATTCATCAGCCAAGAAGATTTCGTCTTGCGATTGACAGTTATATGAATTATATGATTCGTCATCGTCAGAATTAATATTCCATACTATGTTGCTCATATTGAAATCTCCTAATATAAGAAGTCTGTCGGTAGGATTTTCAGTCATTATATTATAAACACTGCACAGAAAATTATGTAGCTGCTGTGAAAATGAATTACCTTGGCTTTCAGAGCATAGATAAAGTGCACATATATGGAGATTTGACAGGAGTCTAGTTTTATGACAATAGATAGTAACTGTCAACCATAGATATTCAGCACTCGAATGATAATGTGGCTTCGGAATTACTGTTAGTGATTTACGTGTTGCTATGAGCACACCGCCTCCCCGAGTCTGCCCAGTAGCAACATAATTACGATCACGCCGCCATACCATATATCGGCTGTCGAAGAGCTCAGCGTCTTCGATTCCGTCTATCAACCAAGTCTCAGTCAAGACGATTATGTCATAATCACATAAAATTAAATTGCGGTTGAATATATTAGTCTTGGTACGTAGGCCCCTCGTGTTTTGATAGTAAATATTAAGATTATTTATATCAGTGGTGTGAGAAACTGTTACTAATAAGCAAAAAACGCATTATTTGTCTGAATAAAGTTATGAATATCAAAGCACGAGGAGACTTAATCAATAGAAATAATATTATAAATATTGAACATACGTGGGTAAGCATTACAGATAGAGTCATTTGTAGGTAGTTATAGATTATTAAATGCGCATTTAGAATGTTAAAGCAGCGGACATCGTCGGAGTAAATAGGCGGCGAACAATAGCAGGTCATTAGCGGATTATCTTGAACAGTGAATCTCAAACTTTTACATAATAATGTAAATATAAATAAAAGCAAAAGTACTAAACACGAAAGAAAAACATTAGTGATAATTATTAATGCGTAAAAGATTAAATTATTTTGTTTAAATCATTGTCCTTAGTTATAGTAATCACATGAGACGTATCACTTTTTCTTAAATGAATTTTCCCGAACTTCACCCAGAAATAGCGGTAGTTCTTTTCTTTTGCGATGGTTTTAGCCTGCGTAAGTAGTTTTTTAGACTTCGGAGTAAGGTGGTCATTGACAAATATTCGCTGTGTGCTACCTGTGATGCCGATAGAATCAGCTGAAATCGTTTTCCTCACCCTTGCAGCCGCTATGAATTCCTCCTTAACATAACGATTAATAAACCCGATGACTATTGATTTGTCCTTTGAGTTGTAGGTAGGGATTCTTGCGATATAATTTATTTGGGACTTATCAAATTTGTGCCCTACCACGTTGCTCAGATTTTCGGCAATAGAGAAAAGATTTTCAGTGGCTCTGACCGGGACTCCTTTGATTTCTATATTATTCAATCGGGATCTTTGATCTTGGGAGCTTAACTCTTCGCCTAGGAATTGCACTTTTTGAATCAACGAGCTCAACTTGTCCGTAACTGTTTCGTAACCAGATGATTTACGTTCGACTTCCGCTAACCGCAGGCCATACTCGTCTAGCTTAGCACAATTAAAATCACAGGCAGCCCTGAGATCAGTGATTTCGTCTTTAATAGACTTAACATCTCGAACCAACTCAGGAAGGCTATTTAGGTGTTGTTTCATTTCTCGTATTTCATCGAGAATTGTGTCCAGTGTACCCGAGTCAGTATTGATACTGCCAGAGGCGGTAGTTAGGCTGATTTTACATTGAGGGCACTTCCAGGCAGCTCGGCGCTCCGGTCCAAGTTTGCGATACCCGGGTTCAGTAATACCCGCACAACGGTAGTCCAGGTGTCGTTTACATCCAGCACACTGTACTCCGTCATTAAACTCACTATTACAAAGTGCACACTTCATTAATACGGTAGAAAATTAAAATGAATACAAAAATAAGATTGAGAACCACTGTGCTACAGGTACAACGAAGTAACATGCGGCTTGCACGAGCACTCAACATCGACGATATATCATCATAATTCTTGAAAACCGAGGAGTTTTATAAAATATCTTAGCATCATGTAAATGGAATGTAGACTTAACAAAATCACTTTAACCACAAAACGCAAGATACATCCAGGACTCTAAGATTAAATAAAATGGAGATTGCAAGGCGTGGTCAGACAGCGAATTTGTTTCTTTTTTTCCTCAGCGAGAAATAAATTTATCTCTCACAAATTAATGTTTCTCTTTGGACAGATTAAGACGTGATTTTTGTAACTGATTACAGTGTTATAGAACAATTGTACACATTATTATGTGTAAGTTCTACATACAATATACAAATTATTTAAAAAAATGTTAATTACGAAAGTCGTTATTTCCTGTAATAAAGTTATTATTTACTATACAAGATAGCTAGAATAGATTTTTGTCTGGGATTGACATCGTGGTGAATGATCACTGACAAACATCCATTTGTTTTCATTGCTTCGTTAGTTTTTGTTAAGAACGACTTAAATTAGATTAATTTGCCACATTTCTGTTAACGCCCACTACGTCCAATCAATTTACAAGGAAATCTATTCTTCTATACATATAATAAAAATGAAGTGTCTGTATGTAATGTCAAAATAAACATTTTTGACTGATTGGGTATGAAAGTATACACGTTTCTGATAACAAAAATGCAATTTTTAAAATTTTTGTCGGTCTATCTGTCTGTCTGTCTGTTTGTTTCGGGTAACCTCCGAAACGGCTTGAACGATTTTAACGGGAATTTCACTGGCAGATAGAAAAAAATACAGCGGGTTACTTGAAAAAGTACTAAAAGTAGCCTTACTTTAAATTAGACTAGCTGTTAACCGCGGCTTCGTCTGCAATGCTATCTTCAAAACGGTTGGACCGATTTCCACGGGACTTTCACTGGCAGATAGCTGACCTTATAAAAAGTAATTTATGCAATTTTAATTAATACTGGCTGATAACCGTGGCTTCGCCTGCAACGTAATCTCCAAAACGGTTGGACTGATCTTTACAAAACTTTCACTGCCAGATAGCTGGCCCTATAAAAAGTATTTCCAGCAATTTTAGTTTATACCAGCTATTAACCGTGGCTTTGCCTGTATTGCTAACTCCAAAACGGTTTGACCGATTTTTACGAGACTTTCACTGACATATAGCTGATGTAATAAAAAGTAATTTAGGTAATTTTAATTTATACTAGCTATTAACCGTGGCTTCGCCCGCAACGTTATCTCCAAAACGGTTCGACCGTTTTTTACGGGACTTTCACCGTCAGATAGCGGACATTATAAAAAGTCATTTAGTCTATTTTAATTTAACATTATAATTATTAATAGGAAATTTGAATATAGAAGGGGTTTTTCTAAAAAGATAAGATAAAAAGACCATAAACGTATTACTCATTGACAATATGGGCACATTATATCATCATAATAACATCTTTAAGTCATTGTTTCATTAGTTCCTTATAAAGTGTAAGTGAGCACTGAGGTAGTTAGTTACATGGTGGGTTAAGGTTCCAAATATGTTGCTTATCATAAACCTCATTTGACACACCGTTAGTATTTATATATCTAATGTATACGTTACGTGACACTGTAGGTGGCGTGCGTGTCGTACTTACAATTGTTTTTGAAGAGCATTTCTATAATTGTACATGGTCTCACAATTTTATATTTCTTTAATACAATTTAAAAAAACGCGTGCGGAGCTGCGGGTACAGCTAGTTTTAAATAATACAGATAGTAAAGGCTATATAATATATAGACTAGATAAGATAACGTTTCTATGGAGATTGGAAAAATATTTATCGTTGTTTTTAGACACAAACTGTATCGTATGTTTTGTATTATTTATATGATTCTAAATAGGTTTTCAGTTTAATGTATTTATTTATTCGTTCGAAGGAATATCAAGGCTTTTAATGCACAATTCAAAATACAATAACCAATTTAAGCTAATTAAGATAGTAACTAGTAGACAATGATATAGTAACAAGGAGATATTAAGTGCTGAATGAAGAATAATAATAAAGCACAGTGAAAAGTCACATATTACGTACCCATGCCAAAGAATGATTTGTTGATCACTTGTTTTGCTGCATTAATTGGAGTATTAAATAGATTTATATTAGATTATTTACTAAGTTTACTAATTTACTACACATCTTCTTCTGCTACATGAAGTCTCTTTTAATACCTAGAGTAAAAATTACCTACATACGAATTATATTATTCATCTTGCCTACCTCTTCGCTAATTTTGTTTTGGAATCAGTTCAGAAATTAGTCGTATAATAAGAAGCAGACGAAGAGCCAGTATAATTATCGCATTTGCAAAATAGCGTATACACGTTCTTAAGTTACTTGCTACTTATATAATTTTCGCATTCCCAAAATAGCATAGATATTTTATTAAGTTACTTGCTATTTTTTCGTCGTTAGAAAGACTTCTCGAACAGGTGCAATGTGATTTCTGAATTATTTTTACCAACTCTGATGACAAGTATAATTTTTGCATTTGCAAAATAGCGCAGACATGTTATTAAGTTACTTGCTATCTTTCTGACGACATAATTTTTTCTCGAACGGGTGCAGTGTGATTTCTGAATTATATTTCACAGCTCTGATAAGAAAATTTTAAATGAATAAATTAGATTTTTCAATTTACTTCGAACAGCGAACTCATTCATAAATGTTGAATTTTTGCAAGCTTCAGTTATTATTGCATACTTAATTGTATAAAAGTTACATGATCTTCCAAATTTATATAATTTGTCAGTAACAGGTTAAAAACTATAATAAAGCTATACTGGGTGACTGGTAACTCGTTAGCAATATTTTTACAAGTTACTCTACATTTGATACTCGTTCTAAATCAATTAAAAAAATAGGTAATACTTTACCTAATTATCTAGAAAATACAAAAATTATAGCCAATCCTCTATCCGTCTATTTTAAAACAAAATGTCAATGACCGTCGGGTGTAGTAAAAGTGAACTGAAAGAAAAGCCAACCAACTAACAAAGGATAATTTTTTAAAGTTTGAACAAACAAAAGGGTTTATTGTCCGTTTTATTATCGAAGGTTATATATTCCGGAACGCCGCTCGCAGGTTTCGTCACCGGTTTTTTTTTTAACGTGGGGAAATCCCTTATGGATAGCTACCCTCCCGGGAGAGAGGGTGGATTATGTCCGACTGTCACTTCTATCTATAGAGGGGCACACTGGATACACACCAGCTGCCTCCCCTCGCCCGCCGGACCTGTGTAGTGAGGAGATGCCCCCCCCCAGCCATCCACTCAGGTCCGGCTACGGTGGCGGGAGGAGTTAGATAAAGCGCCGCCTCATCCCGCCGGTCCTCCGTTGACGGAGAGGGCCACTCAAAGGATCTCCCTCGCGGGCCCCTCCACCGCCACCTTCTGTGAGATGATCTCCTCACAGAAGGAGGCCATAGCTCGCCAAGCCTGTTCGCTGTCGAGCATGGCCGAAACTACCCTCGGCAGCAATAAATTCCCCGTCACTGCCGCCACAGCCAGAGAGCGGCGCTGCCCCTCCCACGCAGCACACTCAGACAGAATCTCCCTTCCTCCCTGAGAACCGGAGGCTTCCCACTACGTTTTCTCACCGCCATATACACGTATACGGTGGCGAGGACCCCCGCCTCTAGCTCCTAGGGCAGGGAGCCGGCGAGCACATAGGCTGCCAACGAGGACACCGTGCGGTATGCCCGGATAGCCCTCAGTGCCATAATACGCTGCGCGTTGCGTAGAGCACGCACATTGGTGGCACCGAGGGCGTTGGCCCACAGTGGTGCCCCGTAGGTACCCATCGCCCGCACGACTCCCATGATAAGTCGGCGGCACCTGGCACTTGGCCCCCTACATTGTGGAGCAACCGGCCGAGCGCCGCCGCCGCTCCAGCAATTCTAGGTCCGAGCCCCGAGAAATGGGGCTCGAACCGCCAGCGCCCGCCCTGGGTTAGGCCCAGGTATTTCATGTGAGTACCCACCCTGATCCGGGCGCCCTCCACTATTATGTGGGCACCACCGGTCATTCAACCTAGGTTTATTTAAAATTTTACCCATACTTTTGAGAGTCTTAGAACAAACTTTAACTTAGATTCTCTTTGTTCCTTATTAGTATTTGTTTTTAATATTTTTATTTTATACGTTAAATGCGACCATGAACTGTCACATAATTAAAGTTTGTCAATCTTTAAACAGTCACGGTGTACATAGGAGCAACGGAAGATTTGCAACGATATCACAAGTTACATTAAATTTTCACTCCATTGAAGAACTACGCTGATACGGAAACAATATGTACCATAATACTATCTACCACCGAGAGCCCATAGGGATAATAATGAAATTTAATTTAGTTAAATGCATTTTAATGTAATATATATTTTTTAATATTATCCAATCAATATGAAATTGATATATCACTGGTTTTAAGAATTCCATCACCCGAAACATAAATAATCACCACAATATAAATTCATAAAAAACTGCTTTAAGCTCCTAAAACTGCACGACGTGATATTCCACATAAGCATTTGGATCTTGCTTAGAAAAAAAAATTGCCCAGTGAGTTCATTTTTGTACAAAAGTTAAAAATTCTCTATTTGGATAACTTCATCAAATAATCCTCATAAATAATATTATATTATCTATACAAATAATAAGAATATATTTATATTCTTATAACGTGTCTGTAATTATAGATTTTTGAAAAAAATGTTGCAGATGTCTAGGAATAAGTAATAGAATACATTAAAATTTTTAGAAATGTCTGTCTGTCTATTTGTTTGATCACGCATCACTCAAGTACTGCGTTTATGATAAAACCTTTTAAACAATAAAGCATATCTTCGAGTATAATTGGGTTTTTGTTTCATTAAAATCAATTCAATCTATCAAAAGCTACTGTAATTTTAATGACGACGCGACTTAAGTACGAGAGAAAAGTAGATATAAATTAGACTTAATACATTCCGGTGACTTTATTAGTCACTGTTTTGTACATGAGGTTCCACGCAGACGACGTCACGGGCACAGCTAGTTTCGTAACAAAGCCATAAGAACTTATAAGAAATGTTCAAGAAGAAAGAAAAGCCGGAACGAAATAACTGTAAAGACTCAAAACTCATGAGTATGTGTGACCGAAAAGGTACACCATAACACTGGATCACGTCCCAGCGTGGAGAGTGCAAAGTAATGTACGAGCAATTCTGAGGATTTGTTAGGGAGCGAAGTGTTATCATGAGAACGCCAAGGCTCAACTAATATTTCACAAAAAGTGAATATAAATTCTTTCTACTGGTTCCCACACACTGCACCGATTCCTTTGAATTGGTAATAAAAAGATTATTATTCATGGAAGAACGTATTCATATTTTTAGGTTATGAGACAGCTCATAAATTTAAAATAGCGTATGGTACAAGATATCGTTTTTTTTATTGTAAATATCTGTGACCCATACCCATTATTTTTTGCATTTCTTCCAACAAGAAATATTTAAAGCGTATTTATATCAAAATGTATTTATTTCTTAAGATCAATACATTCGCAATATATTATATCTAACAAGACTATACAATCTTCGTGTTTGTACATTGAAAATATGCACCAAAACATGATTACGAGTACTTAAGGACGTGTAACAGGCTAAAAGGCTGTAAAGGCTCTGATCACGAATACAACGTCAATTTTTCGTTATTCTATATATTCCTCTTTTACCAATTTCTACGAAATGTTGTAGTTGGAAAGTATACGTCACTTCGAAATAAATAAGCTATTACAATGATCAATAAACTTCTAATGATTATCAAACTATTGTTAAAAAAAAATCTTAATCTCATCTAATTTTAATTAATTTTATTATATAAAACAGCTACACGGAAAGTAAGTAAATGTCAATCCAAATTTACAGCGTCTAAAAATTATAAGGAATAATTTTATGCCATCCATTTTACTATTATATGCCACTAGATGGCACTAGCCTGTATTTAACTATTATTAAATTTTATATCGTAATTCAATGCAAATTATTTCCAAGGAAATTTCTAGATAAACATAAAATACGCTGGCACGACTTCAGGTAAAAATATCAATAATTATTTATCTAAAGAACTTAGTATTAATTCAGTCTACTATAAATTGAATACAGGCTAACTGGGTTTTTATTTCTCATTCAATTTTTAATGCTAAAATGATAATGTAAATTAGTATTGCGTTCGTGATTACAATCACACATTATAAATACCTACTGTACTATCTATAAATTGTATCTTAAATATAAAATGGAATTATTATTGTTGTAGTTAAATATTCTGTTGGTATAATGGAATAGAATTAATACATATAAAACATTTTGACCAACATTCTTTGAATAAAAAATAGCTTGAAGTTCAGCATAAGACATAAGTTTGATTGCAAACACAAATACATCAATAACAAGTCCAGAAAGTTCTGAAAGGAGAAAAAACCTTAGCATCGTTGTCACATGACAAATGTTAACGCTCGACGCTATTTGTAAACTTATTTACTCGTAGATATACAAATAATTTCTTATATCCATAACATGAATGTAGTTTCGAAGTTGTATCCAAGAAACTAGTTAATGGTACTTGTATATAGCTGAATTATATGATATTTGTTGGACATTTGTTGACACTGAACTTTAATAACTTTGAAGTAGTTGTAAGCAACGTTAATCAACTTAATTATTCCATTTTTGAACAGACGTGCATATGATATCATATGCTTGGTTATTTTGTAATACTAATTGTCCTATTTAGTTTAATTTATGTATTTCATTGTCCAATGTATTTTAGATAATGTTATCTATATAGATTTCTCCATTTAATACTTCTAAACTGAATGTTAATATATGAGATGTCGGAATGCTAGTAATGAGGGAGAAAACAATGGCCTAGCAGACTGCCTGTCCGATGGTATAATGACATTGTTAGGGTAGCAGGCCGTACGGGTCCGTGTGAACAAGAGGAAACTTTTATTCAGTAATGGCTTAATATAGGCTAATTAAATTGATGGCGACTTTCTATCAATTAGTATCGTTTCTGAGGCTTAAAATATGTCCAAATTCATCTACAGATAGTAAGGCACTCTTATATGTTTCGTGCTTAAAAAAACAATTGAGAAAGTGCTTTGAGCAGAGGAGTAAATTGTATTATTTCTTTTACAAAAACCGAATAAAATGAGATATTTGATATGATTTTAAATAAATAAAAAGTTAGTTCGCTTTATATAAGACTAGCCGACCCGTGCCCACTTCGTTGGGCGGTAATAGACATTATCAGCCACAACTTTTCTCTAGAACTCAATCATATATATCTCATAATTAAGGCAGCGTTCGTAAGAAACGTTTTCGTTCGACCATTTTTCTCCGACTCCCCAGATATTACCCCCTACAACCTCACAAACTTTACCTCTTTATAATATTAGTATAGATAATATAATTAGTTAATAGCTTCTGCCCGCGACTTGGTACACGTGAAATAGTTATTTTGGGCTAAGACGCAGCGGAAGCTCTCAAAAGGAAAAAAGGCCCGATTTTAAAACATTTTTCATTGTTGCTCCGCTCCTATTGCTCTTAGCGTGATGATATATAGCCTATGACACTCACAAATAACGTGGCTTTCTATTGATAAAAGAATCGGTATAGTAGTTCCTGAGATTACCCCCTACAACATCACAAACTCACAAACTTTACCTCTTTATAATATTGGTATATAGATTATAGCCCCTGCCCGTGACTTCGTCCGCGTAATAATATTTACTACTCTGGGCTAACGCTGACACACAGCAAAAGATCTCAAAAAAAAAACATCTCGATTTTGAAACATTTTTCATATGTGCTCCGCTCCTATTGGCCTTAGCGTGATGATATATAGCCTACAACCATTCTCGACGAATGAGTTATATAACACTGAAAGAATTATTCAAATCGGACCAGCAGTTCCTGAGATTACCCCTTACAACGCCACAACGTCACAAACTCACAACGTCACAAACTTTACCTCTTTATAATATTAGTATAGACAAGCTATATGCGAAACTTATCCGAAAACTACCATTTAACTTTGCTAACAGTAAACAATATATGTAACGGTCACCAGTGATCTTGAACTGTGTGTTATTTACCAATGAGTAAAGTAAAGATATATTTCCCAGCGCAATTTATAAACATAAAGTTTATAGCGACGAAAACGCGTTAAGGATATTCAAATAACTAAATATTGGCCCTTTATATTTACATTTCGTTAAATAAAACAGCCACGTCCCAAATCAAAAGGAAATCGGGGAAATTGAAAACGCAAACAGTTGACTTTGCCAATTGGTGCCATTTAATAAATCGTTATTACTGTACCGACTACAGAAAGTCAAAGGGTTAATGGAATAAAATTATTGAATGTTCTAGTTCATTTGCGAATAGAGTATCATTTACTTTTATGTAATATCGTTTTATTAGGTATTAATACTCATCAATAATTAATTTTGAGCGCAAATATGTTTCGATAAAATTAACAAATAAATATTATTCCATAATCGGCGTAGTATAAATAACAAACAGAACCTAAGTTAAAGTTTGTTCTAAGACTTTCAAAAGTATAAACACAAACCTAGGTGCAATGACCGGTGCCCAAAGATATAAGGGGTGACCCGGAGGTAATAATCTTCGATAATAAAATGGACAATAAACCCGTTTGTTTTGTCGTGCCGTTCCCACGTTCACTTTCAATTGAAAGTGAAATCACATCAATAATTAATTTTGAGCGAAAATATGTTTCGATAAAATTAACAAATAAACATTATTCCATAATCGGCGTAGTAAAACGGAGTATTAAGTAAACCAAATTACATTACAGAATGTGACTCTTAATATGTATAACAACTCCATTTGACACTCAATTTTGATACATACTACAAAGCAGCAGACTATAGCTGACATGCTACAAAGGATTTTGTATAGTAACGTAATAACGGAGTTGCAGGATGAGCAAAATGCCAAGGCTCTCTAACCAGAAAGGGGCGCAAATATAAGAGTACACATTAATTATAACAAATTTTGTTTAATTCTGTGGAACAAAAAAGTTGTGCAATTTAGCTGTTCTATCTGTTGAATATTCCACGATCCGAAATTTTTAACTTTGATGATCTTAATTAACATTTTTACTGAAAAAATAGCTCGAAATGACTTACAGGCAGAACTACAGAATTTTTTAGTGACCAATGTCTTAAGCTGTGCTTCCTATCAAATACACTACGGTCACTAGGCCATACTAGAATGGAAAAATAATGATAATTACTACATATTATAGAAAGAAGTCCTCTGCTACGTCTGTCTGTCTGTCTAACTACAGAATGGATTCTCATGCGGCTTTCACCAGTAGATAAAGTGATTCATGTGGAATGTTTAAGTGTATAATTTGTCAATGTTTTTTAATATCAGGGCAGGATAGCGCCCGCCCGGCTCGCTAATTGACAAATAAAGATGTAATTCCAATCTAAGAAATTAAAATGTAAGCAATAATAGATTTTATATCTACTTTTCATAGTTGTTTTTGTAGCAATCCTTCAACTTTTTTTTAAGCCCATTGTACCCTTTGCTTCTTAAGATCACATCAAGAGAGATCTATAAAAGATATATAAAATCTTTAAACTTACCATATAGAGTTTCGTACTAATCATCGGCGACTTTCTTGTACAAGTATTCTTGGTACATTCTATCAGTACGTAATGTTTATTACCAATCTGTGCACATAAATTGCAATCGAAGTAGTGATTTATTAAAAATACTGTTTTTTTAGGGAATCTATCCGATGATTTGCCATAAGTCTCAAGTATTTACTGTAATGAATTTGTATCAGGTTTGATACGTAATCCATTTTCTAATATTAGCAAAACTCAGGCTGGATTAAAGGGTGAAGAAGTACAGAGGCAAGAAAGATGTGAAGATCCTAAATAACTTTAATATCCTTTTATAGGTTTAAAAAAAGGTATTCGTAAATTTGCTTAAACAAAATCTTTTTATTGAATTTTAAAAACTTATTTATAATAGCTTAGTTGAAGCACCCTTAAATCTCTCCCACATAGACAATTTAATGCTGTTACATTTGACTTGCATCTTATTTTAAATCTTCAATTACAATATTTAAAAAAAATGTAAAGAAGGTCATTAACTTTGACTCTTCGTATAATACAGGGATGAAAATAAATACGTGCTTACTGTAATATATTTTTCCATTACGCATAATATAACAATAAGTGAATGCTCATTGTAAACTCGAGACGATATTCGCAAACGTCGCGAGAGCAAATAGGAATTTGTTACCGCAATCCAATGTGCCGTGACCCGCGGAGTAAACCAGGTCAAAGTTAATCGTGGAATACTGGGTCCTTCATATTGATCCCTGTAGATTTAATTGAAATTAACGTCCCCGACGGAGTATACTTTCTATTTATTAACACTATATTATTTTCATTAGGTATTTATTTCTAATTAATAACTTCTTTCTGATTTCATTTAAGTCACAGCCGCCAGTACGTATAAATATCAATGTTATACAAGGCTATATTACATCTTTTTTATACTTCTTTATTTTGTGTGATTTCCATACAGAGAATGAAAGAGAACCATCACGCTCGGGTCGTTGACGCTGAATCGGTTTAACTTAGCTCTAGTCAACGTCAAGCGTACTTGGGTCCGTGACGCACTGAATCATGTATACTCGGCTCCAGTTATCTTTAACTACGTTTATTGTCTGACAAAGTGCAGCATTCCAATCAGAAGCTTTCACTTTTATCGTGTGGTCACAGTGGACATCCACTTTTAAATTGTAGTACGACAAATTAACGGTACAATATCTGATGATGAGCACAGTGTTATCCGAAAACAATGGTGACCATCGAGAGATCCATGATTCTTCGGCAATCGTCGCTATCATATCGGCATGTATGCCCTTTTGCAGCTGACTACCATCATCACCCACTTGTAAGAGCCCCACTATAGAGATTTAGGCCCTTTTCCGTAGCAAGGTATGGGCATAATTACCACATCATCCCAGGACGTATTGGCGTTTGTCGTTTCAAACTCAGAGTAATCCAGAATTCCATATTTTCCCACATACTGTAGGCACAGCAAGAACATTTCTCAGGTTTAAGTTTCTTCATGATGTTTTCCTTCACCGTCAACCGATAGTGTGACCCATTTATATTAGCAAATGTACGCGAATTCCGGAAAATTCGTTGATATATGCCGGAGTTCGAATCTGCTGACATCGGATTAATATCCACCGGACAAACCTCCACCACCACAACCACAGCTGAATATACATTGGTTAATTTTAAAACAAATCATTGTAAACAAATGTGTAGGGTAACCACCATGGTGATCGTATTCCAGGTACAGTTCCTTAAGACCAAGCTTGGTTACTATATACACGAGTTAATCCCATGATACCACATTCCTACGGGTTTTACTATAACAGGTAGTACACATAGTGTTTATTACTATAGTGAGCGCAGTCAGATCAGACTTTAAAATCTATGTTTAACAAACAAAAAAGATCAAAAATACTTTATTCTGGCCCTGAAAAGGTGATTATGGACGGGCAAGAAACTCTATCTGGTTTATCTTTTCATGATACATATTTTTACAACATAAATAGTTACATTCATTTTCGGTGGATGCACAGAGAGAGGTGTCTTTTCCAGGCGTCACCATTGTTCAAATACCCCTTCAAATAAAATCAAACAAATGAAATCAATGTTTCACCAATTTTACCTAATATAAACTTAGACGTCGGAATATATTCCATTTAAACAGTATATTAAAATCTTTATACGAATTTCACCATTCCTAAATACGTCCAGTCTTTAATAGAAACATAATAAAAAGGAAAATATATTACTTTTACTAGAACACTCATCTTTTTTCTATACAATTATTTGTGAATTTATATAAAGACACTATCTGCAACGGCACTAAATATTAGATATTTTAGTTTACCGTTTTCTTAACGATTTTGCATTTATTATTTAAAACGATTTTTACATGTAAGAAAGGAAAGTATGAACATAGCGCAAGTGATGGAATACTTAATAATATAATAATTGCAAATCATTAAATAAGTGGACGGATATGGACGGATATAGAAGTAGAGGACGACCGAAGAAGGTATAACGGGTTATATGAAGAGTACCTTTTATACGAAAAGTACGGATACTGCTTTGTCAGCTAATAGAAGAGAGTAGAAGAAGACAATATAAGCCGAAGATTATAAGGTACGATAAAAGAAAGTAGATGAATTTAAAAAGAGTTTTATAACAGTAAGTAATATTTTCAACTACGTTATTGGATAACTTCCCAGCCACCGTTAAATATAAAGGGGTGCGAGCGTAAAGGAATTTTTTAAAAAGTTCGATCGCACTCAATAATATGCAAATCCACGTATATGAGGTTATAAGGTGAATGAATAAAGATGAACGAGTATCAACTGGTCGTGTGTTGAATTATTCAATATTCGGACACGTAATACAACAATATTGCTTTTATTGAATATATAAGCTTTCGACGTTCTTATATAAATGATGATAATTTATTATTCGCCAAGCGGATCGACTATCTATCTCTTTTAGGTCAATGAAGAGTATTATTTTTATGTTTTTTTTTGTAATCTATTCACAGATATAGGTAATAGATGATACATTTTTTATTTTGTAAGTTTTTCAATTATAATTGATTGAAGAAGGCGTTTGCTTTAGAGAAATCTATCATTAAATATAATAGTGGATTACTTTGCTCTTCCTCCGTGAATTGATTGGCCACTACCACGTCTCACGACAGGTTCACGCGTAAACCAAGAACGCGTTTCAGATTTAACTTTTTCAGGTACTACACCTCGCAAATAAAATCAAACTTTTTTGCTGCAGCGAAACGTGGTAGGGGCCAATCAATTCCACGCGGAAGTGCAAACTCACGCCCAATATTATATTTAAAAATTATATGGACTGGTGTTCTGTAGTTTTTCATTGGAATTGACCACTAAATTTGTATTTCTATTTATATCCGCACTATGCAATTATCGAAAATGGTAACATATTCTGTCGATATATTTGAAGATCTCCCTACTTGTTTCTTGTCTCGCTCATTCAGTCACACTTCATATGGAGATTTTTTTACCCAATTTTGTCATATAGTTAAGTGTATATTTTTAGCGTACCAATTTCATAGAATACGTCAGTTGATATTTACATTGCAGTCGGTAGCGACTACTTTTTAACTGAGGATAATAATCTGGGAAGAAATGAAAATATCTTTTCCTACATAACAAATGAATCATCGAGACGACGCGACGCGACGCGTATAAAAATATTAAATTTAAACTAGTTTACGACTTTTTAAAAGTATATGTAGTACTTTTAACTCTTCAAAATTCACACACAATGTTTGTACGATCAGAAAAGATATCAATATTCAGGATCACAGTAGACGTTGTAATTAAATTTTGATGTGAGAATTCTTACACGTAAGTTACATATTTGTGTGTATATGTAAGTATGCATAATTATATATCTGGGTCTACTAGATATATCTAAATTAGTAAATGTATAGTTAAGTACTTATAGTAGAGTACTTCGTATAGTATAGGTGTAGATTATGAGATTTCTCATAGATATACAGCGTGACTGGTTAGTCGCCAGTAACATTTTTACATGATAATCATTAGTTGATTCTCGTTCTAAATCAATAAAAAAAATAGTTGATTAATATTTGACCTAATTATCTAGAGAAACACAAAACTGATATGCACTAAGCATCAGGTGATTTACACAAAAACGAACTAGTGTAATAATAAGGAAAGCAATGAATCACACCGTGCCGCGCAGTTCCACCTACGTCCCGCACCTCGACCCACGCCCCCACTTCCCTCTGTTCGACCATGAGGCTTTCCGACGATAAGCAATTACATTTAACCTTGAAATTAACCTTGAAAAGCGCCCCTTTAATGTTGTTCATTGAACCTAGATGTGATTTTTTTACGTTTAAAAGTATCTTTGTTATACTTTTAAAAGTTTTAAAATAAACATTAACTAAGGCTCTCTTTCTTGTTTATTAGTATTTGTTTTGATATTATTATTTTATATGTTAAATGTAACCATGAACTACTAAAGGATTGACTGGTGTTAAACTTCAAACAGTCACCTAGTATAATTTAATACATATAACCCAAAGAAGTTTCACTTCCTCCGCGTTTACACACTGTTTTTTTTTAATTTTATTTACATACCTACTCAATATCTGCTACAAATGTGGAAATAATTCTCTCTGTTTGTTACTTTTCCATGTCACAATATCAGAATCGATTCTAATGACATTTGACTTGGAGATTGCTTGAGACCTGGATAAAGAGATAAGATATTTTTTATAATAATATAATTTTTATTCGGCCACCGAAGGAGAGGGTCGTATCAGCTAATATATAAATCAAATTGGATCAAGATGAATATAAAAATGAACTTGGGAAAGGATCTAGTTATGGCGGTTACACTACAGTTGCCTCTAGGGACTAAGTACATAATTTCAAGTCAATGTAATTTTTTGCTAAAAGTTATCTGTTTTTTTTTTACAACAATGTCACTGAGATCTTTAATGTTTTTTTTTTATATTATTGTTAAAAAAAACATTAAATCAGTCTGTAGAGTATTTGGATGTGTCACTGGTTATAGTGTTGTTAAAAATACTTTTTAAAAATCACTCTGTAGAGTATTTGGCTCGATGTGTCACTGGTTATATTGTGGTTAATTTTTTTTTTAAATCACTCCTGGAGTATTTGGTTCGATGTGTCATGGAAGCGATATTGAACGATCGGACGGACACACAGTGTAGAAAGCAGTTTCACACTGACGAGACGGTATAGAAGATGTTCCCGCCTGATACAGCACGGTGCCGTGCGCGTACATCCCGCGTTCACGTTGCAGCTCTGTACTGTAACAGGTATACCACGACCCATATAGCCGCCGGAATTATAGTCCGGTGAAGCTGTGAAAGCCAGTTAAGCCAATAGCGTAGTCAGATCGAAAAAAAAACCGGTGGAATAGGGTTTTGTTTTTGTAGAAGCAAAAGGTTGATTAGTGGTCGTTCATATATTTTATGAATACTCTATATTTAATAAGAACCTATGGTATAGTGTTATCAAAAGTTTTTCGAAATCCAATTCAAGTGTATAATACTTTCGACCTATATCTGATATCTCTTATAGATTTTATGTTACAGGGTCTATGTTACCTTAGCCATTTGATTTACACTATTTAACTAAATGACTTGTATATGTATGTGTAATATAAATAAAGTTGAAGTAGGTGTGGTATTGGTTATTCTCCAAAACGGCTAAACCGATTTTGATAAGACTTTTACTAAAATATATAGGATTTTTCAGAGTATTATCCATACTGTATGAAACATTTAATTGAAGTAACTTGCTATCGGTATATGTGGTGATATGGATTAAATGGTAACAACTAAAAAAAAATGAAGGACATCAGGAGCGCGGACCTATTGATATCGGTTATATATGTTGTAGGCTACAGTAACCAACATTAGGTGGAATGCGCGACTATTTCCAAACTCGCACCATTGAAAGAAATAAACCCGGAATGGTGCCTCCGCTTAGGTATAAGCCAGGTACCTGCGCCGAAACCAGCACAACATGTACTGACTTGTCTTTGTCTACTGACCTGCTAGGGAGGAGGATAGGGAGACACGGGTACTGGGCAAGCCCATGTTGCCATAAAGTCGTCTTTCCCAGTCACATTAGCATCTGCGAAGAGGTTACTTCGCCCACCTGCTTTGCAAACGGAAAACAACACGAGGACAGAATGCTACTTGAATCATCTGTTATAGATCAAAAGGCCTATAACTATTTATTTTATTAACTAGACAAACAATACTATATAAAACGTTCAAACCGCTTTACTGCACGAAATCGTCATTGGAATTGTAAATATGACTTGCAAGAATATAACAATATATTACAATATATATAATACATATAGAAACGGTCGTCGCGTAGCGTCACTTTACATACAGACAAAGAATACACGAGAGTACTAGTTATTGCTGCAGTTTTTACTTTGCTCCTGTAGGGTGACTATGATTCAAAAAACCTTATTGCTTGTACGAGCTCGGAACAATGGTTGAACTTAACACGATAGTAATTAAAATCACCCAAAATCAGAATATTTTATTCGTACTATTTTATTAGCAATCTACAAACACCATGATGAATTTTGCAATCCGTTCTTTTAATTTGGCTCAATTGGCTCAATAATTAAATAAAAACTCGTTTGCTGTCACAGTACCAAATATTACATATAATTTTTATACCCAATAACCTATTGGTCATCCCGTGGTCAAAATCCGACCATTATAAGGAGTACAAACTTTTTCTTTGTGTGTTAATATATAGACATCATTATGTGTATTAAGTATTGTACATATATTGTAGATTGTATACGCCAGGAACGTGAAGTTCGACGAATAGTCTTATATATATTTCAGCTTTTGCTTGCAGCTTAGCTTGTGTTAATGTAGATTTGATCTATCCCTCAGGTACAGTAATTTTTTTCTGGGTAAAACACCTCTTCCTCTTGTGTGTCTCTGAGAACCTACATACAAATTTGCATAATAATCGGTTGAGTAGAGAAAGCGTAACAATCAAACAAACTCACATTCACTTTGGCTTTGACACAAGGCTTTGACTTGTCGATGGTATGAAAAAAAATCGACTACTACCAAACATTTTTTTAACACTATAGTTTGTCAATACTCACTAAACAAAATAATAGATAAATAAAATCGGTTAAGAAAACCATCAGAAAATGGTATTATACACAGGACGGAGACAAAAACGAGAGGAAAACTATGAAAAAATCGATAAGAAAAGACACGACAGGGTATCAACTGACCGAGGTTTTAATAAAACTTTTTAAAGTGATACTTTTTGCGTAACGATAGGGATTTTTTTATTACGTGTCAAATATAAGATAGCATGTATTTGTGTGTATGTGTAAGTATGCTTAAGTATCTATCTGGGTCTAGTTGTATACAAAACATAATTTAATACATCTAAGCCAAAGAAACACTTCCTCCGCGTCTACACAATGCTTTTTTTAGTAAAACAAAAGACATATACGAACTTAATCGCTTTTGCAGTAACATAAAGAGTATGTTTTAAATTAGGTATTTCTTTCAAAATTTAGTTAGAGTGAAAATAAAAAAATAAATACTAAATGTGTTTAAATTACAATAAAATATCCTATCCAACAAATTTCCTAAAAAGTATCATTAGAAATGATTTAGTTACAGTACAGTACAGTTAGTTGGTACATACCAGTTAGTACAGAACAGTTAGATCTATTAATATTATTTTGGTACTCGAAATTCAATTGAGTAAGAGTGTTAAAATAATAAATACCCAGTTATCCAGGTTGTAGTACTCACTCTAGAAGAAGATAGCTTGAGTACTGGAGATATTATTACCCATTTTTACGTTCTTAAATAGCGAACGATTTAGTACTTCATAACAATGATATCCCCGAAAACTGTCCTTAAATTTATTAATGACTGGTCACCCTTTTCTCCCCTGATGCTCATAGCACTATCTAGACAGTTTTTAGTAGCAATGCTTCGTAAGCTTCTAATATAAATCAATGTGGGAATCGAATACATTTCTTAGTATAAAAAATAACTGTTAGAAAACTTGTAAAACTTTCTTTTATGGAGCAAATAATATTTTATTATATTCATACGACTGTGGTTGAGTCTTTGCATTCATAGAAAAACACGTTTGCAAAATGGATAGTGTCAGAAATATTATTTTACTGGGTTCGTTTACACTTGTCAAATTAAATAGCATACAGACGGAATGAATAAAGAAATTTGTCTGTTCTCAATTCGTCATTTGCTTCCATTATGACAACATTTAAATTTATATTGCTTTTTTTGAAGCGACAACTTCTTTAGCCGCGTCGAGCGATTTTTGGCAGAGTAAAATATAGGTACGCGTCACCGGTGAACTCGGCATGCTTGTGCCGTATTGCGCTTCGGTCAAACTAACGACGCGTACTATAACGGCTTCTGTACATGTAATACTGTTATTCTGTATTGAACTTCTTGTGTCTATCGTATGTTTGATTACATAAAAACTGTATAAAAATGTATATGACTGTTATTCGGAGTGCCAATAGATGTGAAAACCAGACTATGTTGTAACAGATAATGTTAATAATTTCACTTTACAAATATGAAATTTAAATGATTTAGACTATAATTGATTTAAAATTTCAAAGGAACACAAGTTATTCCATTGTTTTGAGTTTTCACTTCTGTCGGCAGTCCTTGAGACTGTCTCAACTTTTCTTTTAAATTCAACATCTACTATTTGCCGCTAATAAGTTCGTAGATTAGAGTGAAGTCATATTCTCTTTTGGACAGTCGGATAATTAGACCATTCACATCTATATAGAATTGCCACGTAGTTTATCAGGATAATTATAATTAACATGAGCCAGCCCTTTCATAAAGCCGTTCATCATATGGGATCGCCTGACACGACAACGTCTTTAGTGACGTCATCATTGACGAGATAATATTGTCTCCATAATACACTACTAGCTGGATTCCTCCCGCTTCGTTGGGCATTAAAATTAAAAATGACAAATTGATAATCGAATATACAAAATAGGTAACCTAGAATATCTGTAAAAAATTACGCATCGAATAGTCACAGAGTTACGCCGATACGTTCAGTCGTTTCGGGTGATTAAGCTTCAAAGTTATCAGTGCACTAATCTATAGGGTGAGTATATATTTTAAAAGTGTGTTATGGTACAACATAACATTTAAATCTAATCTATATTATATTTTCTTGCTATGCTATTTCATAAACCATTTAAAATATTATTTGATACGATATCTAGAAGGTTAAAACGATCCGATATAATTCTACATCAAATGTATAAAATAGTATACCTTATGCTATCAATTAACGTTGATTTTTTTAACTAGCGGTCCCGGCGAACGTTGTGCTGTCCTAATAATAAAAACAATACCCTAGAATCAGATCACAGCGCATCTACCGGGTCCAATTGTGAATCGAAACCATTCATAAATCCACTGGAACACACACAAACACGGCTTGACTTTTTCCGACATTTCCAGCAATTATCGTTATATGTCAACGAAATTACACAAAACCTGGAGAAATTATATACCTAAACCTTCCTCATGAATTACTATATCTACTGGTGAAAACCTTTCAGTCCTTTCAGTAGTTTTTGAGTTTATCGTGAACACACAGACAGACGTGGCAGAGGACTTTGTTTTATTATACGTAGTGATTAGATGATTAACTATACATATATACCTTTCATATGTAACATACAACATATTTTAAATAATAAAAGTATACTGGCCTTTCCATTATATTTACACTATAACTATGTATTATAAAAGGTGCCCCTAAATCTTTAGAAAAACACAAATCGTCGACCGAGATTCAGGGGTCACTGTCAAATACGTCATAAACCTAAGCACGGAGGGCGACACTATGCTACGGCTTTTACAAGTTTTATCGACCATGAAAAAAAATAACTGTCAGTTTATTCGCCCCAACCTCTGATATATAATGTTTATGTTCATGAAATTTTTTATAGAAAATAACCTCAAATTTATTTGTTGACACTCTACAGTGCTTTCTCGTAGTTTCTCGTATAAAGTGCCAAGGAAACTGTAAAATAGAATGTCTTATTATTTGTAGAAAACTAAACATTTTACGGCAGACTTATGTTTTAAATTATTATTTTCGTTCATTTCTGCATTTTCTCTAAACTTAATTTTATTTGGGATTTTTTATCAATAGATATACTTATCATACCATTATAGACAGTCCCATTGTACTTGTAGGAAAATAAGTTAACATACGTACAAATAAAACTACATTACGTAATTTAAAAAAGAGAATTCAGTCCAAATATATGGTAGTCATCACGCTAAGACCAATAAGAGCGGAGCACCAATGATGAATGTTTCAAAATCGGTTGAATGTTTTCTCTTCTGTTGAGAGCTTCCGCTACGTGTTAACGTTAGCCCAAAGTAACTATACCACGCAGACGAAGTCGCGGAAAGAAGCTAGTGACAAATAAAATATTTTCGGGAATATTCCATCAAGAGACAATATATATTGTTAATCTTAACAGGTCTTGCAAAATGGCAAATCTATTACTTTCATTCATACTTAATATTAAACTGTTCATATTTGACTTTTTGAAGGAAAACCTCGTTTCAATGAGATAACCGTTTTTTCTTTTAAAAATAGAACTGATTAAAATGATGTCATAATAAACATAAAAAGTCAACACATTTCAAGAAATCACAAGAAACTAAAAACCGAAGCAATGTACTAAAATAAATCTTTTACAAAAACCAATCGATAAAACTGAACCTAAACGATGTATTCATAATACGAATCTGTTATCAGGAATAAATCAGTATCTGTAAGAATTTAAAATTTTTGAAATGGACAACAGTAAGTCAATTTCGTTTTATATTCCCCATAATTATTATAGGAAATAGCATGGCTTATATTATAATGTATCGGCTTTTCTTTGAATTAAATTGCTAGAAACTCACACGGCTAAACGAACGTTTGTTTCGAGAATAAACTGCTTTGTTGAAAACCAAAAGCAGTTTTTGGCGGGATCTTGGATTGTCATGTAGTGGATTTTGTATTTTATTCATAATTCATAATCTTCTGTTATTTGACTCTATATTTTGTAATATTGGTGATGTTTTATATAATATAGTTTGCGTTATTGTGCGCAAGTGAAGTGGATAGAAAATAATATCGCAGAGCATGGATTCTGACTTGCCATAAAAACTTCATGAAAAGTTCTAACAAGGTCTCCACCTCGTTAGTTCATTAAAATGATCGCAAGAAACTTATAATATCATTGCCTATCGACAATGGTAGTAACAGTCTAATACACGATTAATTAATAAAAATAAATTGGTTAATAAAAATAATAAACTCCTTCGTTTTAAGACTATACACTGTATATTACAGAGGAAATAATATTTCATTAAATTCTCGGTACATTGTAACTTCACAAGTCCAATGCACGATTCAATAGCGTACATGACATAACTGATACCTCATAAATAATGAAAATAGAACATTTCTCCTCTCTACACAAATAGACATAAACTTTATGAATTATTAAATACTCTTCAAAGGCCATTAATCATGAGGTATATCGATAAAATATGTTGGCATCCAATCTATTTCAATATTTATTCAGAACTAGACTTTATGATCTTTAAAGGAAATACTTATCTATACTACAAACTAGCATTGACTTATTACTCCCTAGAGATAACTATATAGGCTTTCCTAAGCCTCAAATGAGCTGACGTTTAGCCTTACACATACACTCATGTTTAACAATCTTGTATCTTGAAACTATTTTTGAGCGGTAGTAAAATACTACAAAATTAAGCTCTATACAACAACGTGATATGTAACAGACCCACTAATTATATTATGTAGTATAAAAGGACGATGGTCTCATGGACAAGGAGGGTGGGATTGCCCCATATATAGTAATGGGGGTATTAGTATATATATAGTAATAGCTTCCTTAGAGAACTATGGCCCTGCAGTGGATGCAGTGGGCTGATGTGATAATGATCACATATAGCAATGGACAGAGTACAAGACTGTGAGAAAATAATGAAAGATAATATATTTCTTTTATATGTTCAAATTGTAACAAAATTAAGTTTCTTTTTCAGAACCATACGTAGAAGATATTTTTGATTTGACAGATTCAGAATTATCGTCATCATCGTCATCTGATCATGGTATTTTTGAAACTCATTGCACCTATATTTTTGACGTTCATGATGTGAAACCGGACGAACAAGCTCCTGAGGCCTTATCTGTAAACACCAAGGTTAATGGCAATGATAATTTCAAATCTTTGAGTATTCATTATGCGACTGTATTTCCTGACTAGTTTAACTTTAAACTTACCTTCATAATCATCAGTCTGTAAGTGACCCATTGCAGATCTATAGGCCTCTTCCCAAAGAAATGTATGTATAATCACCACGCCAGTCCACGACGTATTGGCGATTTCAAATTCCGAGAAATCCACAGTTTCATATATTCTCACATACTGAGGTACTTATTACAAGAACATTTCTCAGGTTCAAGTTTCCTTACAATGTTTTCGTTCGCCGTCAGCGTTATGCTGATTTAAATTAATAAATGTACGCGAATTCTGAGAAAATTGTGGGTTGGGCGGACATTAAATTGACGTCCCAGTGGTTAAAGGTAAATCTAGTGGGATTTACCTTAGACATGCCTTATCTAAAGTATTACCATTAAAACAGTTCGCATTACAATAGCTACATCCTATAACACAGCTATTATTATTAGAAGATTTCATAATTTTGAATATTTTTGTTATACGTTGCCAGCCAAAAAAGTTAAAGAAGAAAAGAAAAGACCAACCTGCACTAAACATAAGCAATTCAAGCACATCTTCGGATAGCATATCAGAAGTTACTTCATTAGCTCCGACTGTGGAACCTACCAAAGAAGAGTTTTTCGATGCTCATGAGAGTTATCATACTATGCCAGGTAATGTCCAAGAATGCTAAATTTATTAGCATAGGTTCTTAGAAGGGGTCTTACTAATTATTAGATCTTAGATAGATAGATATTAGATCATAAACGTGTAATACGTTATTGACAATATGGGCATATTATATCATTATAACTAGCGGGCCCGGCAGACGTTGTCCCGTCCTGATTATAAAAAAATCCTTAACAAATTACATACCAAACCTTCTTCATGAATCACTTTAACCACTGGTGAAAACCGCATGTAAATCCGTTGAGTAGTTTTTGAGTTTATCGCGAACAGACAAACAGACAGACGCGGTAGGGGACTTTGTTTTATACTATGTAATAATAACATCTTTAAGTCATTGTTTCATTAGTTCCGTATACTGTATATTTTGAGTACTGAGGTAGTTACATGGTGGTTTAAGGTATCCAAATATGTTACTGATGATGAACCTCATCTCACACACTGTTATTATTCATATATCTAATGTATACGTTACATGTTACTGTAAGTAGCATGCGTGTTGTACTTACAATTGGTTTTAAAGAGCATTTCTATAATTGTACATGGTCTCACAATTTTATATTTCTTTAATACAATAACAAAAAAAGTAACGCGTGCGGAGCTGCGGGTACAGTTAGTATCATAATAAATTTTAACTAAACCTTAATAACCTTAATACTCCTGCAAGTTGTCATTAATATTGCGTATTTTGTTCAAAACACATATTTACCCGTAAAGTGATTTTATGCTACTAATTTTAGATTTAGTAGGTACGTTAAAAATAGAGGTATTTTTTCAGAAAACAAAACCCCAAATCTTGTGACCACACCTGTAATTTTAGAGGAGCATTCTGACCATGGAGGTGATACAAAAATCCAGCAACAGTCAGCAAATATCCAGCCTAGTTCCAACACGGCTAGCCATGGCTCATCCACTGTTTCCGTAAACATTTTTACTACTTTAATTTAGTTTAAACACTTAAATTATTTAAAATTCACATTGTAAATTTTAATATAGTCAATTGTCCTGTCACAAGATTGGTATTTAGAGATGTGAATTTAATGAGAGTAGTAGCCACAGCATGTTCAAAATTTTAACCATTTTAAGTAACAAAATCTTCAACCGTCTCGTCCCTTAAGAGCTGCGGGAATGTATTAATAAAAAAAATCAGCGAGATGTCTGTCATACCCACATCCTCGTGATATATGACGGAGAAATGTAAAGTATGTTTTATATTTTGCAGAAGCCGGTTACCCGTCCTGAATAACTTCTAATGGCGCTGTGTGGGAGTTAGCATCTTTTTGTAACTTTTAAAAGTTTTTTGTATATCGTTGTAACGCCCCCCCCCCTCTCTTCTCTTAAATCACTTACATCCTCTCTCCTCTTCACTCTACTCTCTGATTTCTCTATATATATATATATCTCACTATGTCTATACTATATAGAGACCTCTTCAAGCGCTACCAAACCCCTCTCCTTTACCTTCAATACCTTTATCTTACCAGTTAAACATACCCTGGTTAAAACAATGTATTAACCCCTTATTATTATTATTATTACCATGATCATTTAGAAGCTAGGACCCTTTTACGTTGTGAATTGAAACAAAGTTGTAGTAAGCAAGTTGTTTTAATCTGGTACTCAGAAAACATTACATAGATTAAATCCAGCATAATTAGAACTTTAGGAAACACAGAACAACACATAATAAATTCAATTGTTCAAAATCAAATAAATAAAATCTAAGTTAATCCCTATATATATATAATGCCGCATACATAATAGGTTAAATTAATTCAAAGTGCATCCTAATAATATTCATTAAAGTATATAGTTATTTGTATTAAAACATGAGACTGTGTGTAGAGTGTATAAATGATTTTTTATTCCCTGAAGGGGAAGAGGCCCCACCTTCCTCAAGCCCACCTCTTTAGAAGCACTGTAATTTACAATGAATTTACAGTTAAACCCAACAATCAACTACTACCAGCATCGCTGGGAGTTAAGGGTGAGAGGCAGGAGTATAAGGAATCTGGAAACCAGTCTCCAAATAAAATGATGAAATGTAGTAAACGCAATCTTATGGGTGATAATAGCTGATGAAGAACAGCCTGCTTTGATCCTCACAAGAAAGCGAAAGCTCCAGGGTGACAAAGTCAACCAAGGAGAAAATATGTAACTTGCTTCAATTCAAACCTCCCCAACAAAGGTATAGCGACACGGTAGACACTGGGATACGAGGAGCAAGATAAAGGTCACTCCAATCCACTCGTCAGGTCACTAACACAGTGTGGATCAACAGAAATGAATATAGAGAAGACTAGCTACGCCCTAACAATTAGTATGGTGTGAAGGAATCATAGCAGCTTGTATAGTCAAAGTGCTAACACACCCACGAGATTGCAAATATTAATGCCTTTTAAATGGTAGACATAACCAGTAATTGAATTATATAATCACACTAGTTCCAAAAGGATAGTGGATAAGGTTTTGGTTGCAAGATGTGCAGAACTAAATCGGCACTAGCATTTATACTACAAAATAGTATTGTAGTGATTAATTTAGATTGGTAGTTGAACTTCTGATTGGTTCCAGTCACCATTACTTTATAATGTGCTAACCGAATCCCACACAGATAATTCTTTTACCAAGGTTGTTAGTATATAACAAACAATAAATTAAATAATGCTGTGCTGACTCTGCTCAGTACACATTCAAGCGATAGATGGATAGCAGTTGATTGTATAGGCATTAGGGCCATGTTTGTCCCTTTGCAAAACAACAATGCAAAATGTAAAGTGTAAAGTCAAACTCTACCACCGGTTCGGAAAGTTATCCAGTCATCGAGAAGAACCGGCAAGAAACTCGATCTGGTTTATCTTTTAGCAAAACAAATAAGTAATATATATACATATTAATCTATGTATTCATTTAAAATCCTACATTACTAGCATTATCTTAGCCTATAGAGATCTCAACTTAATTATATATTTCTTTGCATCATAGGTTAACCTTTACATTCTATTGAAATATATTTATCCTATTTTAAAGTAATTGCTTAGATTTTCCAATACATTTAGACATATTTGTGGAATAGTCTATACATATGTACTTAACTGAAGTTCACAGAATTGAAATTCTATAGTGAATCTTTAATAATATAAATGTTCTATGTAACAATTATTGATTTTAGCTGAAATGTCTGTAAAGAGTATAGTGTGGAGTTGTGACAATCTTAAAGAAGTCCTCCATAACTCTCAGCAGAATCCAGTTCATATTCTTTTGAATTATATACACAAGAGGATGCTGAGTTAAGTTACGTCAAGGGTTTGCACCCGACTACACCAGGCAGAGGTTCCATGAGAGCCGATCATGTCAGACGAAAGACGGCTACCGGTTCGTACTTTGGTAAAGATGCGCTATGCTTCTAAACCCAAACCATTCCCCGGGTCAAGGCTAACGTATCGCTGACAACGGCCCTATTACACCTCAGGCATACAGTAACCTCCTCGCTACCCAGCAAAACGGTTTACTTGATAGAGAAAGAGAGTTAAAGACCGCCGAAACGTATATGCTTTAGGTGCAACTCACATCAACGCCTACTGGGACTCCCTATAATAAAACACTGCTGTTTAAAAGCTTATGAAGTGGAATCGCATCAGTTTAAGGAATTATTTGTTAAGTAATTTGTAATGTCACAGTTTTACTAGTGCCAACCTTCTTCCTTCTCAAGTTACCTCATTCTGATAGGATCAGAACTACAATAGCTTAGCTCATGTTTAGTAATGTGTCTTTGGTTGAGTTCTATTGATAAAGACTAATATTTGAGGTTTAGAAATAAAATTAATGAGTAATACATATTAGAATTACTTGTATAGATCCTGACCTATTTAACAGCTCATATTCTTCATCAATACTTTACTTATCTAACTTTGAAGTTTATAGTTATGCTTGTAATATATTTAATCAACTTTATATAATGATATACAACCAATTTAGTGGAGTACAATTATTGTTCAGTACCTGATTGAGGTATTAAAATCTTTACACATATTAATGACATCAAATGCATATAGGCACTTATCTGACTTCTATAGAATTCAACCTTCCTTAATAAATATTGAGTAACTTACTATTTGATATAACAGTTATTGATATTAATTAAAATGTCTGTGAGTTAGTGCAGTGTAGGATTTTTATATTCTTAGTGGAATCTAGTTCACATTCTTTTGAATTCTATATATAATACCATTCAAGCCAACAACTACTGGGATGCAATATACTACAACTAATGCGTAAAAGCTTGTGAACTTGATTCGCATCTAGTTTCAGTTACAGATTTACCAAAGTCAAATAATCTTCCAGCCTGATAGAATCAGAACTTCAGACCCTTAGTTAATGTATAGTAGTGTATGTCTTTGTGTTTATTTGCAAAACAGGTTATTGTTTGAATTCTATAAATAGACATTATCGTGCACGATTATAATCTAGTATATCATAAATTACTTACAGTCTCGTAGTTTTCACAAACACAATGTACTGACAAATTACTGGCTATGATGCTTAACACAACGATACCTACTTCACCTCCAAGTAACCATAATACGCCGTAATTTATGATCTAAATACGATTTGCAACATAATCACTATAATGATGCTAAATCAATCACTGATTCGCGGAATTCTTTCTAAAAGAACCCTATCTCGGATTTCACAACGAAACTGTACTTTTCACTGTGGGATTTCCCTGACACACAACGAAACTCACGCGCACTACGTCAAGAAGCACTAAATCACCCCGATGCTACCTAATTCTCAAGCACTGGATAAATCCAGGAGCTTCCTGACTAATATTGCATAATTCGAGACACTTTTCCGACACTGTACGATGTATACTTTCACTTTTCAGGTTAGAACTTTCTAAATATACGAAATAAACTATTAATTCAATAAAACTTTGTATTTCTTTGTTTCCGTATTCCTTTGTTCTAAAAGCAAACTGGCATTACGACCACTGAATTACTACTTTTCACAGAGACTCTTACGCACGTATTCAACGAAGTTATCTGGACTATCCATCCCGAATCGCCGTTAAAAATCCTTATATACCTTCCTTCTTGTCCTCCCAACCCCCCTTACAGACATTGCGTCCCCTATGTACGTCAGAAAAATCAGGCTTTCTCTCTCTAGTCCTTTGTTACTTTCGTCTATTCTATTCCCATCTCGCTCTAATGCTTTTTTTTCCAGACGTACTTCCATACTAGACGTGTTGGTCGTCTGTAAGTACCTTTTTCTATATCTGTCCTTTTCTAATCCTTTGGGTTTTTTCTCCATTTCTTTCTAATTCTTTAATTCTAATCTCAATTCTATACAAATTTATTTATAACACATCGAGCCACACAGATACTGCAGTTTTAAAATTCTCGGCCACGCCTTTTGTCAGGGTTCCTTAGTCGTTAATAGAACACTTTCATTTTTTCCTTATGGTTCAGTACTTAATTAAATATTAATATTCAAAATTATTTTATTTATGATGAATGTTAGCATTTATTCAGAATCCTATTCAATATTCTAAAATACTTAACAATTTTTTTTCTTGTTTTTTTTTTTTTTTTTTTTGTTCCTAATTAGTTTCATTACATGATATAGATGGTGTTAATTGTATCAATATTTTTTCCCATAATTTGCCCAGTTGGGTTCGTTACATCGTGTCGTTGCTCACATAAGCTCTTATAGTTTCCCTAATTATAGTATCATTATAAAACCAAGAGGAATTTGTACATATAAATATATTTGGAAATGTCTGTTTTTTGTTCGTTAGAACTGAGCTCCGAAACGGCTGAATCGGTTTTGAGACTTATTGGAGGATAAAGGACTACTTAGAGCATTACCTGAGCTATATATTATTACGATTTTTGTAAGAGTTAAGCAGTAAATATAAAATTTAACAGAGATCTAATCAATAAAAGGGTTATAAAATGTATATGAGCTAAAGGAATTACGTACTTCCCTTAAAACTGAAAAACTATTTTCATGAGAAATTGTGAGCACCAGCTAATATTTAAATAAGCTCATAGTGTATTATTCATTTTCTATACATTCATTTCGAGGACTATATAAATTGGGTTTTACTACCTGCAAATTATTACACTGTGGATCACATTATGTGAATAAAAGTTATATTTGGCAATGCACGTGCGCATGCACTATAAGCATACGGATTTAAACGATATTGTTTTAGTATTCATGTTTATTTCTAACAAAACACCGAAAAAGAAACCTCATTGTTGGTAAATAAGATTGAGTTTCCTGCCGATTTTTTTTGTTGACAAAGTATTTCTCAATTCTGCTTACAATAAAAATATCTGCAGTATTTTTATACGTTCTCGCCAAAGAAAACTCTCTCTCTCTCTTTATTAATTATTATTTCTGATATTTCAGATAGACTGCGAAATATAGACGACATCAACGAGAAGTTTTCAAACACAGGACAATGAATATAAACAGGCTCCCTGAATTTGGCCCTACTCTTTTTGATTTTTGGATTTTTTTATTTTTAATTATTTGTTCGTCGTTTGTTCGTTAATGTTCGAATGTAAAAATTGTTTGTTCGTCTTTTTCTATTTTGTACTCATTGCACCTCGGCCGACTCGCGTTATCCTTTTTTGCAAGTCTAACCTAACCTAACCAACACTTAAAATTAATAATAAGTGGATATTTTCGTATGCAATACAACGCGCTCGCCGACCGCTACCGCGGCCGGCTCGCGTTATCCTTTTTCGCAAGTCTAACCTAACCTAACCGACAAACAAACAAACAATTTTTACATTCGAACATTAACGAACAAATAATTAAAAATAAAAAAATCAAAAAGAGTGGGGCCAAATTCAGTGAGCAATATAAACAAGGATAAATATGATAATAAAGTAATAGACTAAAAATGTATTTTTCTCATAAATTATCTTTCTTCATATTCGTAAAATGGATTTTATTCTATGCGACGTTGAATAAACTCCACCATGCTATCTATGGTTTTATCACGATATTTACGTTCACCCAAAGCTCATACGTAAGAATTCAAATCTACGTCAACCGTTCGAAGATTTTGTTATTACTCTTTAAAAATCTTTACAAGAAATAAAAGCGAATAAAACGAGACGCGTGGGAAGTCGCGAACACAGCTAGTTTCTAATAAAATCTAAAATATGGAATTCTAATTCTAAAATTAAAAAAATAATAAATTGCGTAAGCCTCATATAGCTGAGTTGATATATTTACGCTCCTGCCATAGGTACCACAAAGTTATTCATGTGATATTACCATAAAGTATTAGTTTGCTCTAGTGACCGGTATTAAAAACGTATTGCGAACTTTCACTCTGAAATTTCCCGCTAGTGTAGACGTGTCTTTCGTTCCAATTTAATTCTATTTTTTAATATATAGTTTTATTTTGCATAATCCAACTTTTATATAAAATTGTGGTATGCATTTATTTATAATTATATTTTTTTGTAATTATGTGGTCACCTACATGATTCTTAGATATATTTGGTTATAATAATTATTTCGTTGTTATTATTTGTAATGTAATTGATTATATTTTATATATTAAATGACACACGGAACATCACTATTACATCGCCCGCAAAAATTAGGTCTCACGTTCGGTTCATGTATATTTTTGTTACTAAAAATTGCAACTTTATAAGCATGGAAACGTCAAATAAAACTATGGATAAATATACATAGCTAAGGTAAAATAATGTGAACGTCAGTGATCTCCCTTCAACTGTCAATGATTGGCAAGATGTCTAACTGTAGAAACTTTAGTAAAATTATCAGTGTTTGTATTCTTGAAAAGTTGTCCTTTAATTGTTTGTGAGAAGTCCGACAGTAACAGGACTGCCAGATATATTGATTTGAGTGAGTGTATAAGATATTATAAAGAACATGTTTCTTATACGTAGTAAATAACAATCCGAGACCATCTAAATTTTAAGGTCTCTAAGACGTACGCTCGTTTAATCTCCCATATAAAAAATATTGATAGAGGTGTACAGTTGTGCACACTACTTAAAAACTACTGGATAGGTTTCGATCTATTTTTTTTTATTTTACTTCTAGACACTTGGCCCTTGTCAAGAGTCATCATGACTGCTACCTTTAATACGAAGTTATAAAAGTTTTAATAAATTGCTATTGTTATAAGCACTAAGCGTTCCGTGATGTTGTTTTCTTGTCGTGGAGATATAGAGCAAGTAGTGCGTTACGCATTCGCAGGACAACACAGACGAAGTCGCGGGTATTAGCTAGTATTAAAAAATATTTTTGGTCATATTAGTGGTAGGTGGTAGAGGTAGGTCGGTAGGTACCTAGGTGATAGAGCCACGCTGAAGCTATTACTAGTTTTAGCATGAATGGGTCGGCTCGCCCGGGGTAGTACCACCCGACCCGCAGAAACACCGACGTGAAGTAACAGTGCCTGCATTGTTGCGTTTCGTTCGGTCAGTGAGAGCGCCGGAGGCCCACTTCCCCTTTTACCTCCCCTCCCAGATCCCCCACCCCCTCCCTACCATTCCCCCAAATACAGGCTGGCAACGCACTTCCGACTCCCCTGGTGTTGCTAGTGTCTTTGGACGGCGGTAATCACTTAACATCAGATGACCCATCTGTTCGTTTGCCTCCTATAATATAAAAAAAAATGATAACATTTACTTATATGCTATACACCAATCGAATGTTCGGTAGTTTATTTCTCGTCATGATTATTCTTTGAGGAGTGATAAAAGCTTGTTCTTTTTGCGTAAACGTTTAAAATGATCTAATAATAAAGTGAAGCGAAATGTAATTAAAAACTGCATAGTTTTAAAACGTTACTTAGGATTAAGCACCAAGTAAATGTGGACATCCTGTTGTAAAACCTCCCACCCTCGTTTTGAACGCTTTGCAAATGAAAATACTAGTGTAACCGTAATTATATACTCCTTGTGTTTATCACACTATTCCCACAGTATCATTACATTATCTCTTTGAAAATTTTGCTCCAATCGGACTAAAATAAAAATAGTGGTTTTTAAAGAAACAGTATATAAGAATCTAACGTGTTAATATTTTTTGTGTACATGGTCTCTTAATATTAATTTTGATTACGCTTGGACTATAGAATAATGTGGAAAAAATTATATACCTACATCTCCAATTACAATTTCTAAAACGTCTAGGAGGCGTAGAGCGAACGTAATATTTTTTCCTTGAACATCAAACGGTTTCGCATATGTTTGCTTTTGTCCCCGTAAGAAACAACACAATCAAATAACGATTCGTTTGATTGTGTGTATTGTAGGTTGTTATCGTATTTATTATCGTGGTATCGTATTTATTAGTATCGGTGGTAGTTTTGACGATCATAAGTGCCTTCTTAGGGCCTAAATTGAATAAAGTGTTTTTGAATTTGAATTTGAATTAAACTCTAGTTTCATATGGTCATATCGGCTTGACCTGTCCGTCGGGAATAGAACTTTTTTTCTCTATAATACCCCATACTATATTTTAATATCGTGACAATGTGTATGCAAAATTTCATTATGGTCACTTGAGTTGTTAGATAGTAACAAGCAAGCAAACAAACTCAAATTGTAATAATATTAGTTAGCATTATGATTACAATTGTGTCGTTAAATTTCAGAATGAGCTTAATCCAATTTTAATCGTTCCTATGACATGTTTATTTATTTAAGATTTATAATTTTATACACCTTGAATGTAGATCCAATTTTGCCGTTCATAAGGTTTTTGGTTTGTTTTTTGTGTGATTTTCATATTTGACATGTACAAAATTAAAAGATCTTGAAAAATCACCTAAAATATTAGGAACGGCCAAAACTGGGTTTAGCTCATTTTGAAATGTCTCGACACAATTATTGACGCGATTGTAAATTCAAATTTAAGTGGAACATTTTTGTCTTGGCTTATATGAACACAAATCATAATGTTTCAGTATAGTTTAACCAGATATTAAGTGGCAGTGGCCCAAAACTGTAATATGCTAAACTAAGGAATACCACTCTCTCAAGAGCAGCTGTTAGAACATGCCTGCCGATGCTTTCTCACAGATTCTCTACTTGAGCGTGAAAGCTAACCAAGCGGGCAGCAGAAAAATTCCTACCATCTTGCAACAATCAACTATAGATACACGCGAAGTCACTACCTTCGGTTACGCAAATGATGCTTATGAGGTAGCGTGTTCGGATACTGTGTCGATTTACTTGAGTTCGCATCCTGCAATGAACCTGAGCTCTGACTGCAGGATAACATCAGAATGAAAATATAGCCTAGTCATACGGCATATTCTACCACACTGAACAAGATAATCTATCATCAAGCCCGCGTTACTATATCCTCTCTATTGTACTTCAGAGTCATACCCCTTTATGCTTGGTGTGTTAGCTGTCTTAGACCGCATTGCCAATTAAGATCAGATTAAATACTCAAACGCAGAACCTATAAAATAAAAAAAACACCGCAACCATATCTCGCAAGTACACAAAGGTAGTTGTTTGGCACCAGCCCTATATAATGTAATCTCACAAGTACACAAAGGTAGTCGTTTGTCACCAGCCCTATATAACGTAAGCCACTGTCTTTGCTATCATATAATAAAGTTATGTTTGTTATAGGTATCATCATCATGTTCTTACCCATATCCCACCTATATAGGGTCGGCACAACATGTTTCCCTTTTCCACTCTCCCCTTTCATATTTCATCTCAGTGTTTATACCCTTTATACACATTTTTTCACAACAATCTATCCATATCTTTTTTGGTCTTTTCTTACTCCTATATTCGTTAACCTTCATATTTACAATTTTTCTAGTTATATGGCTTTCATCTCGCCTCATGACATGCCCATACCATGCTAACTTATTACTCTTCAACTTCTCTGTCCCTGGTGCTATTTCAAACTTCCTCTGATATACTCATTCTAGTTACATCACACATCCATCTTAACAATCGCATTTCTTATTATATGTATCAATAAAATGATCAGTTCATTTATATACTATGTTATTTTATCTATAGTCATGGAAAAATCGGCTCGTCACAAAGGTAAAAACAAAAAGGCAGCTGCAAAACCGAAAACTACAAAGAAACGTAAGAGCGAAGGTAAAATTTCGAGGTGGTATTGATTAATATAACCCTATAGAATATAAACTATACATATATTAAGAATGTAAAATCTAACGTGTCTGTATTTTTTAGATTTTTGTGAAAAAAATTGTTGTAGATGTTTTGCAAAAACTATTAAAATACATTTCTGCCTGTCTGTTTGTAGGATACACGCATCACTGCTAAAGTATCGAGTCCAAAATAAAACCTCACCAAGAAAATCATAAAGCATATCCTCGAGGAACATTTAGTCTTGGTTTCATTAAAATCGATTCATTCTATAACAAGTTATTGTAATTTTAATGACGACGCGACATAAGTATGCGAGAAAAGTAGATAAGTAAAGGGACTTAATACATTCAGATAATTCTATCAGTCACTGCTTTTTTACAGTAGGTTCCACGCGGACGGAGTTGCGGACTAAGCTAGTCCATTAATATAGTAATCGATATACGCCACAGCTTTCATCACGTTAGTAGTTGTCCTCAGGTGATAAAATGTATCCTATGCCTTATTCCATGAGATATTCTTATACATATAAATAAAATGATCTAAATCACACTAAAACTACTAGATACATTTAGATCATTTTTTTTAGTTTTACTACACAGACAATTGGTCGTTATCTAAGAAAAAATAAGACGATATCTTCAGTGAATATAAAGTCATTAAAGTTTTAAGAAACTACAAATTTTTATAAGCACTAAGCATTCAACGATGTCAGTTTTCTTGCCGCAGAGAAATGGGACAAGCGATGAGGTGCGCACGCGTAGAATTTTTTTTTTTTTGTAAAAATCGCTTGAAAATCGGTTCAGTCTTTTTTGAGTTTATCGCGAACAGACAGATAGACAGACCTGGCAGAGGACTTTGTTTTATAATATGTAGTGATAGTTAAGATTTACTGACTTTCATGTTAATTGGTTTAATAATGTTGGAGTTTATCTATCTCACATATATCAATTATATACTCAACTATGCCCGCGGCTTCGTACGTGTTGGTTATTATATATTTATTCTCCGTGTGTAAATATCTACGGATATCTATTTTCATGGAACCAGAGGAATAGTATAAAAAAATATAGCACGCCATCAAGTGGAAATTGCATAACACAAAAACTTCCTCCACTAAAAACAATAGAATATTTGCATATTACGTTGCTATACAAGAAATATTAAATAATCAATCCAAATTTTAGGACCCACTTGTTCGATGTTTCTTGCTGAATTATCGAGAAAACTGGCGTCGAGAAAGAAGCAAGAGGATGAAAGTCCTAAAAATATTGTCCGTAAGTTTTCATATAATAATACAAAATTGATGCAAAATTTATTGAAAAAAAATTAAGCACATATTTTATTACCAGAGACCATAATAGAGAGCATAACAAATGCTTTACCTATAAAATTTCTGAGAAGATCGCCACCAAAAAAGGATTCGCCCGTGAAAATTGAAACTCTTCAAACTTTTGCCCCTGAACTTCTACCCAATGATGTCATTACCATACGAATGCCTCAAGCTAGTATCACAGAAGATGAACCTATGACAGAAGTCGAAAGTATAACACAGGAACAATCAGCATTCAAAATGCCAAAAATGCCTATCGTTAATAGTGAAGTTATTAAATTAGCTGTCGAAAAACGAAAACGAATGACAATGCATGATGCATCTGTAAATACGGGAACAAGTCATGACTTTGCTAGTGAATTAGCAAAACATGTTGGTACTCTGAAAAAAATATCACTTATAGCGGAAGAATTCAATCAGAAAACTGGTATTATACTTTACACTATGCCTTTTGTTTACAAATAGCTAATACCCGCGTCTTCGTTTGGCTTTATTATAATCTTAATAATGTATAATGTAAAGAGGAAAAAACACAGGCGCTCCACCGCATTCCTCAACTCCCCGTGGCAAATAAACATCGCCGCACGCGTAGTACTAATCGTAACAAAATCGTAATTGTTTTCATTAAATGGAAATATCTTGATAATTATCTTTTAGATACGAACCAAGTGTCTAAAAAGTAAAACTAAAAAAAAATATCGAAATCCATCGAATTGTTTTTGCGTGATGCGTGGACAACCGCAGACGTCTGTGATTTTATTTATATATTAGCTGTGTCCGCGACTTCATGTGCGTGGACCTTAATATAACAAAAACATTGATTATTAAAAACAATCTGAATGTATTAAGTCCATTTACTTATCTCTGGTATTTAAGTCGCGTCATCATTAAAATTAAAACTACTTTTCACAGTGTTACCCGATTTTAATGAAACAAAAACTATACGTTACTCAAGGATATGCTTTATGATTATTTTGCCGATGTTTTATTATAAACAGACAGATAGAAATTTCTAAAAATCATTGAAATGTATTTTATTATTTATTTCTAGACACCTGTAACATTTTTTTTTCACAAAAATCTAAAAGTACATACAAGTTACAATTATATTCTTACTAGCGGGCCCGGCAGACGTTGTCCCGCACTGATTATAAAAAAATCCTTGACAAGTTATATACCAAAACGTTCCTCATGAATCACTTTATCCACTGGTGAAAACCGCTTGAAAATCCGTTCAGTAGTTTTTGAGTTTATCGTGAACAGACAGACAGACGCGGTAGGGGACTTTATTTTATACTATGTAATGATTTATCGCGAACAGACAGACAGGCAGACGCGCTAGGGGACTTTGTTTTATACTATGTAATGATTATATGTATGGATAATGTGCGGTATCTGTAATGTTGCTCACATTTCAAAGTATAATTTTTTTGATTTTAGCAAAGAATTTGAAAGATATCGTTAACAGCGTTCAGGAAGACCTCATAAGGAAATTAGAAGAAATAAAAGCAGAACACAATGCCGACATAGACAAAAGTAAGCCGCATATAACCGAAAAAGAATATCTAAGCGAATGACAGCAAGTGAATTACTAAAGAAGATTTATTAAGCTTACTGACGTATAAAATAAATGTGACAGTTTTCGTCAACATATTTTGTCACAATGAAATGGTTTATTATTAGAATATATTAAAAAAATGCAAAATTTATTTTAAATGTGTTAAGTTTTATTGGTTCCCTGGACGTTTTGTGCGTACTAAAGTTTTAGTGTTTTTAACATTTAAATTCATATTTTTTTACATTTTAAAACAATTTTAGTACAGAATATTAAACTGTAAAATGTCAAATCATCCTTAGTTTAAAATTATAATGGAAGTAGAAGAACCTAGGAATATAATAAATCCTTTTAAACAACTTGCATCTCCTGGACATGTAAGGAAGGTTAATCGTTCGTTACCAGGAAATAAATTACAATATCAAGGTAAGATATGATTAGTTTAGGTACAGACCGGTAACCTAATGAGGGTTTAGAAGTGACAATAAAACCGTTACAATTTCTTCAGGTAAAAATTCACAACCTTTGGATCAACTAAAGAATAAAAATATTAGTAAACTACCACGAGGTGGAACAACATCAACGTCTAAACCAATTAAAAAAAAATTGAAAAATGATGCAGGTACATACATATTAGTAAAGTAATTCTATACGTACATCTGTCTACAGTAAGAATAGGGTTTTATAGCTTATGTCAATTCAACCTTTGATTATATACACAACTTCAACGCTGTTAACTAAAGAAATCTCAGTTATTATATCCTTATAATATACACTGGCCATTACCCGCAACTTCGTCGACGGAGAATTTAGCAATTTAACATTTTTGTTCAGTATAAAAGGTCACGTGCGGCGCGCGCAGTACTATCACTGCTCCTTTCTTTTATTATATTTGCACGGAATCCATATTTTTTCTAAACTAAAAGTTGCCTAAGTTACCTTGTATAACATCAGCTGTATTCCAGTAAAAGTCCAGTCAAAATTGATCAAACCATTTCAATAATAAGCCGGAACAAAGAGACAGATATACAATAATTTTAAAGGTTAGTTTTCTGTGATTAATACCGCATATACCTTTATATTAATTTAGTAAAGACAGTTCTTATGACTATATAAACAGACACTTTAATGTTATTTATTTACATAGATATAATTTATGAGTAGAATTTTACAAGGATGCACTGTTTATATTTTATTTTTAATCTTTGTTTCAGGAGATATCATTGCTGGCCATAATAAATCAAAAAATCTAGAACTTCAGTGTAAAAAGATAACCACACGTACGTTTCACATTTAAATTACATTATAAGCGATGTTTTATATTCATTATTTCATTAGACATACAATGAAGATACTTGGATCAATTTGAATGTGTTTAATCTACCTTTTCTATACATATTTGTAAGAAAACAAAATCAATTAATTATTTTATGTTCTTTTATAGGTATACATAAAATAAAAATACAAAATTAGAAATTATATATCAAGTGAAAAAAAAGCTGATTATTATTTTTTACTATATAAAATATCGATAAATAAAATTCTTTTGTTTTAAAGGTTCCTAAGATTGGTTCCTAATTGGTTCCTAAGACATTTAGCTTTGGCAATATTTACTTTTTATAATGAATTTGTTGACGATAGGAAAATTCTTAACTAGTACTTTAAAAGCTTCGCTAATTGGTTCCCGAGACATTTTGAATGACTATATATTTATGTTTTGTGAACCTACATATTTAATGATGTATTTTGATGTCTACGAAAGACTAATGAATAACTGAGTTTACTTTCTTAATTTTTTTAAGCTGTAAAAATCAAATCGAGTTCTATACCACGACGTACTGATGCTAAATCAAAAAGAACACCAAATACTGAAATAATTAAAGAGACTACTGAGCATCAATTGTATTCGGAAACAAGAAATATTCAAAGAGTGCAATTATTGATTAATTCTGGTAATTATTTTATTTAATCATCGCCATTTTATTTTTTTGTATTTTATTAAACCGATTATTTTAAGTTCCATCAAAATCTATTGCTCTCTCTCTCTCTCCGTAATTATTTATTCGAAATACCAACAAGACTTACATTAAAATAGTTTAAGGGGTACGTAATGGCACGCCGTGAGAAAATAATATAATGAAGAGGTTAAAAATAAAAATTATGTTAATAATATGTATGAACCTACTTCTTTTTAATTTTAACTTACTAGATACGTTGATCTGTATTAGGTGAGATTGTGTGTGAAAATGTCCAAATCCGAGGTTTTAGATTTAGCATTGTAATGGGACAACATTCTATTTAATGGAGAAAAAAGGCCCAAATTTATTTAGTGGTAATTTGTGGCAAAAATATTAGGTCTTTACCTGTGAAATTGCCGTTTTGTATGAAAAAATTTAAACGAATTTTTTTCATGTATTTTTTATTTGTATTAATCGAAGTAATCACCCATGCAATCAATGCATCTTTGCCAACGCAGTAGCAGTTTATTGATGCCCTTCTTAAAGAAATCAGCTGGACGGGAGGCATCAAATTCTTCAAAGGCATTTTGTACTGCCTCTCGGGTATTGGATTTTTTTCCCCCAAGGAGTTATCCAAATTCTGGAAAAAGTAGTAGTCTGTCGGCGCAAGGTCTGGTGAGTAAGGCGGATGACGGAGAACTTCCAACCCCAGTTCTTGCAACTTGGAGACCGTCTGCTGTGCAGTATGAGGTCGCGCGTTATCGTGCAGGAGCAGCGGAGACGAGCGATTGACCAATGCTGGTTGAAGATGTGCCAGCTTCTGCATCATTGTATTCAGTTCTTCACAGTACACATCTGCAGTGATGCTCACCCCGTTTGGTAAGAAGCTGTGATGAATCACACCGGCGCTAGACCACCAAACAGTGACCATTACTTTTCTAGGGGTAAGGGGTAACTTTTCGTTTAGGGCATTGTTTAGGTGCTGAACTAGGATCCAACCAACTTGCTGAGCACTTGTGGTTATCAAACAGAATCCATTTTTCAACGCAGGTAACAATGCGGTTCAAAATTCCTTCATTTGTGTGTCTGTTGAGCAGTGCAAGGCACGTCTCGACGCGTACTTCGCGCTGGCGATCATTGAGTTCGTGGGACACCCATTTGTCAAGCTTTTTTACCTTGCCAATTAGACGCAAATGGACCAATATTGTTTTGACGCTAACGTCGAAAGTTGCTGCTAATTCAGCCGTAGATTGTGTATCATCAGCTTCCACAATCGCCTTTAATTCGTCATTGCCGACTAAAGTCTTCGGACGACCGCGAGGTTCATTTTTCAGGTCGAAATTCCCAGAACGGAAGCGAGCAAACCAATAACAGGTGGTGCGTTGGTTTGTAGTGTTAGCTCTGTAAACGTCGTTGATGTTGCGTGCCACTTGTGCCGCGTTGCTGCCACGACGGTACTCATATTCCATAATTACTCGATTTTTTAACGTAACCATGATGTCAAAAAAGATTGAAATGCGATGAAAATGTAACACTAATCAATAAACAAATGATTACTTTTGGAAAAAGAATTCCATGTTTTTAAAATAAAATGAATTTGAAATTAGAATTCTTAGCCAAACAAAAATTATTTTGATTTGAAATGGCCAGTACTGCAGAACGGCAATTTCATAGGTGAAGACCTATTATTAAAACTAGGCAGCTGTTCAAAAACAGGTATATTATATCTACTTAGTGCAATAGCGTCTAAAAACTCCGTTCGTTAATTTATACATAAATTAAGTAACCTTCTTGTTAGCTTTTCATTCATCTGGGTCGAAGGACTTAAAAAGGATTGCTGATGCTTTTAACTACGAAAACAGTTCATCTATTTGAGTTAATTAAGGCCAAGTATGAGCAGTGTGTATAGGTTTTTAACATTATTCTTAGTTTCTATTATTTAATGTCTTTGTCACAGCTATGACCAAGGCTTATCGCAGATTTGTTAATTACATAAAACGCGAAATGAAGAAACCAAAGGGATAATAAAAATTGAAATAAAAGTACATTGAAAATATCTACAATATATCATGAAACTTTAACTTATCGCTACAGATTTTTATCAAGATGATCGGAATGAAACTACTTCTGTAGTGTCAGCCAGACCAATACCGAAGTTGGAAGAGATTAATGGGAATAACTATATGATAGATAGTGATCGTGTTAACGGTAAACAAATAAATATTGTTTCTTCCGAATTGTCCTATATTTTCTGACCACTTTTTTCTAGACTTTTCATCATCACAAGATTGTATGAATAATTTATGATACTATATAAATATCAAGACGTGATCTATCTTGTATAGAAGATGGAAAGGCTCCAATAATTGTGTTTAAAATTACAGATTGGTTTACTCAGATATCTTTAGATACACCTTCAAATTCTTCACAATCGAATAGACAAACTAGTAATCTGCAAACATTGAATGATAATAACGAAAATAGACAAGGTGTAGCTAATTTTGGTTAGTATGAATTTGATACCTGTCTTAATAAATACTGATTTATTAAGGACGTTGATCTCATAACAAATTATTAATCTATAAAGAATTTTACATCACCATCGAAAAATGCGTATGCAGTTTCTAAATAGCCACTACAATCCCAGAGAAACGATGCACATCAATATATCATGTTATTACAATTTTGTTACATTTAACAATAAATGGTGAAAGACTTATAATTATTTCTTTATTTACTGAGTTATCACTTGATTTTAAGATACAATCAAGTTTATATCTAAAAAAAATCTTAATGGTTTTCCACAGAAATTGCCTGCAGTTGCATACAGAAGCCTACAGTTATCATCAATAATAATAGTTCAATTCAAAATACTTCCAATATAACAAATCAAAATATCAGCGATTGGCTAACATCTAAAAGAGAAAATACCAATGAGACTGAATTTGGTAAACTCATTTCTAATTTGATTGATAATTTGATGATAATAATATCTTATGTGTTTATAGTATTTTATAGACTGGTGCATTTAGACATCGCATATATCGAAATGGATACGCTTCTTTCAGCAAACCTAAGCTTTTAGTCGAGAGAAAGGTGTGATGAAACTATAGCTTGGTGGTAGAGTATTTTTAGTGGTGGCTAATCACTGTCGTTAAATTTAGAATTTATTATCAGGTATATATATATATAAGTAGTGTATTCAAGCAGTAGTGCTTAAAATTCAATTGCCTTCATAGGCTTAACATGCTCTATTTTTTGGCTAATACTACCCGTGTTATAAATTTGAGGTCTAAAGATAACCTATGATTAATAAAGAGTATAATAATGCTGTGCTATAAAAATTAATACTCACTAAAAACAAAAAGTATCAACTTTTATTATCATATACCTAATGTAAAATGTTGTTTTCTATACGTCTTTAGCAATCCCAGATCCTATTATTTGATCATACATGATTGAACAATGTTATTAAATTATAAATTACGTGAAGTAAACGAAATCGAATTAATCACAATTCAATAATTCCTAATTGAATATTGGTTTCTGTAGGATACCGTACTTCAAGTCTTCAAACTCAAGATATGATTGATATTAGAGTTGTAAATTCTAATCAATCGTACAATCAATGTGTTGAAGGAGTTAATGATATAGAAAGACATATTAAATTAAATGAAGATTCAGCAGAAAGTTTCAAAGGTTTGCTTTTTATATTAATAATGTAAATTATTATTAATGAGATGCCAACATGCTTCTTGGAATTAAAAGCCTTTTTTTGTGGTAACTGCTGAAAAATCTACTGTCTTTTTAACTATTGATATAGTTTTATACGTACAAATGGAAGATAAACCAATGAATTATGAATCGAATGAAAATGGCGATGTGCAGCAAAAATATGGTGTAAATACATCCAGTATATGCAAATTCTATAGAGTTGGCAGATAGACAATTATTTTGTTTAAATTGACATACGTATATTTCCACAATATATAATTATTTTTTCCTAACCTCAAGTACCCTACAATCTGTGAAGGATATAGGAGTACACCAAGAGCTGAAATACAACGATAGACCTCCTTGTCCTAGTGCGCAAAAATATTCTAAAAGATGTGATGTACAGCCCACCTACTAACTCATTCTAAAGTGCAATACCTTAAACGAGTTTCTACATAGGCATTTTTAACCATGTGTAAAAATTATAACAGAAATAAAACATATGCCTAGAATTTTAGCTTAGTCAGTGAATTGTTACAAATTGAATAGTTATTTATTATTGATTACAATACTTTCAATTAAAATAATAATTTTAGATGAATATAAAACTTACGAGTCGTCCTTCAAAGAAACCGGTGAAATCGCTGATATGATATCAAATGGAGATGTATCTTCTTATGTAGATTGGCCATCCGAGGAATTAGAGAGAACCACTAATTTAGAAGGAGATGGTGAGAACAACTGTATAGAATAATGGGATCGATTTGATTTTGTAATAGTTATGGAAAAGGGAAAGGAATTAGGAAAATATATTTTTATTCATACGCGCATGTCATGACAGATTTTTTTATTTGTATGGCTATAGCCAAAAACCTTTTTTTTTTTTTTTTTATATCATAGGAGGCAAACGAACAGGTGGGTCACCTGATGTAAGTGATCACCACCGTCCATAGACACTTGCAACACCAGGGGAGTCGCAAGTGCGTTGCCAGCCTGTGTAGGGAGGGGGGGGAGGAGGAAGGGAAGAGGAAAGTGGAAGGGGAGGGGAGGTGGGTCTCCGGCGCTCTCACTGACCGAACGAAACGCAACAATGCAAGCACTGTTACTTCACGTCGGTTTTCTGTGAGAGGGTGGTACTACCCCGGGCGAGCCGACCCATTTATGCTGAAACCAGTAATAGTTTCAGCGTGGCTCTACCACCTACTGAAACCTTGTGAATATCATTTGGTATATTATTTTAACCCTTTTATTTATTTCCGATTTCCAGTTTATTTACGACAGTAATTCTCAGAAAATATTGTGTTATTCCCTTTTTAAGTAACCAACTCCAAAATGATGATTTGTCAGTATAATATTAATAGTGTTTTCAGGTTGTGAGTCACAAAAACCTGTCAGCAATAAAGTGGGAACAGATTTAGAGATTAGGGATGGTATTTCATGCCAGTACGCAATTGAACCGATAGACAGTTGTAGAACAACTGAAGATCCTGTCAATATAAAATGGAGTCCAGTACGGGATTTGTCTAACAACGGTACTTTAGTTGAGGAAACTACTTTATCAGAGTTCTGGTTCGGTAATTGTCGAAAAAAGGAAGGTAAGTTAAGTTTTTGCCGTCAAAAAATAAACATACCACAGAAGACTACTAACGAAATTCTCATAGCCGTTAAAATTTATTTTGGACGACTTTTCAATTTTAGGTGATGATTATAAACAACGCAGAAGTTGTTGGAGAAAGGATAATTTTAGATTCAGATACGAATCAAAGTATTCAAAATCAAAAGGCCGCGGCAAGAGATATCAACAATATAAAATATTAACAAGCAATCGATATAAATGTTTGTATAGATTTATTTCAAATATACTAGTGGCCAATGTGTCAATATTACATTACAAATGCATTACGCTTATTAAGAATAAAGTCTTCTAGATTTTCTTACGATTTTAAGATTGCTATCACATATTTCCTTCAAAATGGAACAAAGCGAAAAATCGTTTTCTTTCTTATTGGAACTGCCATAAAGTCTAGTTATTCCGGACAGCTTATTAAAATATAACGTCCTTATGAAAGGATTTCTAGCAGATTGTTATGCTATTCGACGCAATATGACAACGCAAACGTCACATACTTGTTTATAAGATAAGGCACCAGATAAACGGACACAATTAATAATTATGTTTCTATATATCTACTCACGGGCTCGGCGGGCGTTGTCCTGCCTTGTTAATACAAAAATCCTAAAAGTCAACCGCAGCGCCACCTACTGGGTCCAATTGTGAATCTAAACCGTTCGTAAATCCACCTGAACACACAAAAACTTCCATCAAAATATGTCCATCCGTTTAGGAAGAGTTCAGTCACATATATGAACAGAAGAATTATATATATAAAGATATACGATATAGGTTTCTAAAAACATACAGCTACTTACTTAAGAACTCTTACAAATGATTATATTTATAATGACAAGTAAATAGTTTTCTTTTGCATACACAGTATCAAAAAGACTCGATTCATTAAAGAAACGGCTCACGATAAGAATATGTCGTAGAAGATGGAATCATGTCTGGAAGAAAACAGCTGAACGTTGGGCTTTATGGTCGAAATCACCATCCAAATTTAAGAAGAGTAAGCATATATATTTTTATTTTATACATTTATAGTTTTCATCCCTGAGTAATTAAACACAATTTCAGAATACAAATTTATAAGTATACACAAACGTATAAGTGGAATAAACTCATTATTATGGAGAAACGTTCTATACGGTTATATTATGGTAGTACTTATCTCTGTATATGAAATCCTCTTGTACGTTTCCTTTCTTGTCGTCCCTTGGTATTCGCTTCGACGTTTAAAATAGAACTGTCATTGTAGCGCGCTTATATACTTAATAAAAACGAGGGGAGGAAATATCTAGAAAGCTGCTAAAATGTAGTCTATAACACCGAGAAGTCTCGAGATATGTTATTTTTGAAACTTATTTGTTTGATTACAATGTTTAGAATGATAACTTTTCAACATGTCAATATTGCTACCTATGGGTGAGCTAATACACTGCCTTATTTACCAAGAATGTCTTCATGACACACTTATTGCAAATTCTAAAGCGTTCGATACTTCAATGTTCGGAAAAAGTTTGTGCTTTTTCTACAGGAATTAATTACGACAGCAGTAAGATATATAGCATACTAACTTTTGCCCGAGGCTTCGCTCGCTTTAATGTAAATTGCGCTTATCCATCAGGAACAGTACTTTTTTCCGGGTGAAAGTTAGTAGTCCAGTGAAGCTGTAAAGGCCCTACCAGGCCAATAGACTAGACAGTTCGAAAAAAAGGGTGAAAGTTGACGTATGTCTTCTTTTGTACCTTTGACAACGTATGCAAAATTTCATGACGACCGGTTGATTAGGTAGGACATGAAAGCGTAACAAACTAGTAAGCAAACAAACAAACTCGCTTTTACATTTATAATATAAAAATAGCAATCTACTATATCAGCAACTGGACGTGATTCTTTAAATGTTTTTCACTATATTATCTTACCACAATGTCATAAAATAACATACTCTTTGAATAAAAACAAATAGGTACTACTAAGTGTTTTTGCGACAGAAATTCCTTAATTTTGCAGTTCGTATGATGCATTATTTACAACGATCAATATTATGGGAGGACGTCGACGTACAAACAACAATATTGGTCTACAGAGAAACTGGTATAACCATTATATATTTCATATTACTTTCAGAATAAGTTGTTAGATTTTATCACCAAAGTCTTTAAACACATTAGGTAATTAATATAAATATCTTCTTTATATACGAATTTCTTCTGTACGTGTGTATGTCACTGAACTTCCCCTAAACAGATGGACAGGTTTTGATGAAATTTTGTGTGCGTGTTCCAGTGGATCCGAGAATAGTTTAGATTCACAATTGGACCCGGTAGGTGGCGCTGCGGTTGAATTTTATTATTTTCGATTCTCAAAGCAGGACGACGTCCTCCGGGCCTACTAGTAGTAATATAATACTTTAAGAAATAAAAAACATACTTATTCGTTTATTGTTTGCAGTGTTTAAGATTTAAAATTCGAACTCATTAGGTTGTTAAATATCATGCCTTTTGCATTGTGGTAGGGCTTTTTCTAAACCTGTCCAGCTAGCTTTTTTATAATCTGTAGGTTTTAGCGATTGACCAGTATCTTATCTTTTTTTTTATTGTAGCACGGCAAAATGACTGCACTATGCCTGATGGGGTAAGCACAGTACAATCCAAAAACAATGGCGACCACCGAGTGACACGCTATCCATCGCCGGTCGCCGCTGTCATGCCGGCCTGCGAAAAGCTGGATATGCACAGGCTGATCCCGAAACGCGACCAGCAGAAGCGAATCACTATGACGAGCTTTTTCGCCATATACATGGTGGTCACGACCCAGTCAGGCTGTAAAACCCTACCATCCCGCTTAGGCCATTGCCTCGTTCGTTATTCAGAAGGGTGCACCAGGTGGAGGTGAGGTTGGCTTGGGTGTCTCAAGTCTTATGATGTTATTCGACACCCCTTACACCCCTAAATCTATATATGATGTTAAATGACAATGGGGTCTAGATGGGGTAATCCTAGAGGGGACTGGCTCTCAAGTGTAGCTGCCGGAACACACCAACAGGTGCTTGGCGACAGAATTTTAATTTGAGTGTGGTAACTTTTTCGAGCGTATCAAACAGACAATCTAAGTAAATTAGGATGAAGTTAAGATATGAAATCACGGAATATGCAGGAAAAACCACTTCTAACTCAAAATGATATCTTTAAACCTACAAATGTGACTTCTACTTATTTCTTTTACATTCAGCTCGCATATGTCTAAATCGGCCAGTGTGAGTACACTTCCTTATAAATATCTCCAACTCGTTCCTACGCGTAACTGTGACACATTTTTGCTTTTAGGAACAGATAGTGTATTGAAGGAACAAAAATCTACCGCTATCGCCACTCTACTTAAGTTGACGTCGAATTCTCAAGCGGATACAAATGAAATTGGTAACTCAGTTGAATGAATTCACATTTCTTTCTTTCGGGAAATGGGTACTGTATGTGCTATATATAGCTAGCTAGTTTCTAGCAAAACAGTTTACAGTAAAATTCATAACGTAACACATTCTAAATACCAGTAGAATTAATAAAATCGATGAACAAATAAAGCAACTGCAAAAAGAAGAAATTTGAAGATCTCCATACTGGCTAAGTATCTCTCTCACCCATTCCTTTTTTAATAGAATTTTTGGAGTTTTCCCACCCAGGTTTCTGTAGGTGGAGAGCCACGCTGAAGCTATTACTGGTTTCAGCATGAATGAGTCGGCTCGCCCGGGGTAGTACCATCCTCTCATATAAAACCGACATGAAGCAACAGTGCTTGCATTGTTGCGTTTCGATAGATCAGTGAGAACGCCGGAGGCCCACCTCTCTTTCCCTTCCCCTATCCCCTGCCCCCTAACCCTTTCTCCCCTCTCCTCCCCCCTCCCCCCAAACACAGGCTGGCAACACACTTGCGACTCCCCTAGTGTTGCGAGTGTCTATGGACGGTAGTGATCGCATAACATCAGGTGACTCACCTGTTCGTTTGCCTCCGAGGAAATAAAAAAAAACCCAATTTTTTAATCATTTTCTTATCAATGTTTGTCATAACAATTAAAAACACAACAAAAAAAATGCCAAATAGGTGTAGTCGTTCTAAGGTAATGCGCTTACATACTTTCGGCAGTTGATTTTTTAATAAAAATCAATGTCTATCTATATCTATATAAATATATAGACTAATAAATAGTACAAACATGTAAACTCCATAAGAAACTATATTAAAATAAGTATACATACCGTTAGTAATACAATTACAGCCTTGAAAATATACAAGATAATTACCGAAAATATTCACGTCCGAAATAATAAAATTGCACCTCACTAAGGAGGCGGTAAGTCAGTTACTTAAATTTGGTGCCTAAGTGTATTTTTTTTACATTGTTGCACTTCGTTCGGTCAGTGAGAGCGCTGGAGGTCCACCTCCCCTCATCCCTCTCCCCTCCCCTTCCCGTTGATCCCAATCACTGGCTGGCAACGCACTTGCGGCTCCTCTGGTGTTGCTAGTGTCCAAGAATGGCGGTGATCACTTAATATCAAGTGACCCGCTTGTTCGTTTGCCTCCTATAAAATATATATATATAAGGTTTCCTAGTAACTCGTATCTTATCAAAACTTATACCTGTTATATTTACTAAATAATTATACAAACACAGTTTTTGTCAATCATTACGTATATATTTGTACTAATCGACAAGTTAAATATATGTAATTAGAAAAAAAGTGTGTGTGTACTTATGTACACTCGTTAAAAGTTATACTTCTTTAGCGTAACAAGATAAAAATCTTTTCAAAAATATTATCTTTCGCCTTATTCTACATTTGTAGAAAAAACGACACTGACAATAGAAAAAAGGTATTTAATACATTGAAAGTTTTAATACAAAGAAATACAAAGAAACAAAATGTTGACTATAGCTCACTTCAGGGTGTTGGTATTTCATGACAGTTTGCGCGCGCATCGTAAAAATTTACTCTCATCATTTTTCCCTAACGCGCCATAAGAAGTATAACTTCAATAATTAGACAAGTGAGTTCTTCATTCTTTTTTAAACTTGTCTGTAGAATACATACACCCAACATGGCTTACTTATATTATAGTATACTAATAACCATCAGTGAATCCGTCCGTGTTGAAACTTGATAACAATAAAACACAGACTATGTTACTCAGGGAGAAATAAATTTCAATCGAAATCGGATCAGTAGGTCTATAAATTTATTTCTATCCACACACATATACCAACTTTGTCTCTTTATGTACATAATAGTATTGGACTCTAACAGACGAATATTCAACGTGAATATTTGGAATGGTCTTTATGGTGTCACAGAAACAGTCAAATGTGACAGGTGAATTTTAAATGCAGTACATTCGTATGAAATATTTTTGTCTATTTATACATCTACTAGCGGGCCCGGCAGACTTTGTCCCGCCCTGATTAAAAATATATCCATGACAAATTATATACCAAAACGTTCCCCATGAATCACTTTATCCACTAGTGAAAACTGCATGAAAATCCGTTCAGTAGTTTTTGAGTTTATTGCGAACAGACAGACAGACAGACGCGGTAGGGGACTTTATTTTATACTATGTAATGATAATGATATTAGGATAATTCTTATTTAGGATATGTTCAAAATTTTCTTCAGGATAGTCCTGAATAGTTTTCAAATGTATAAAAAAAATCGTGCCAAATTGCAGCTCTTAATTTTAAAATTAACCCGGCCCCCACGTCAGTCAAAGTTTTAAATGTAAATTAGGAAAAGTTCTGTTATTAATTTGGAATATTTTAAGTCATGAACTAATGAACGGGTTATATTGACGCATGAACGTTTTTGTAACATATTTAACGCTCTACGACTCTGGCATATATACAATAGCAGACAAGTTTTCCTAACGTTGAACTAACATTAAATGTGAAATACCCTTTCGTGTCTTTTAGATGCGGATAAAACTTCTCCGAATTTCATTAATAAATCGAGAATTAACCAAGGACCTTCAAGGTTTCCATTTCTATACTATTCAGGTAAGCTAAATAAATTTTATATAAAACAGAATTTTTCTTGACAGTTAGTACATTTTTTTGTACCTTTAAACTATATTGTAACGTACTATTGATTTTTATGACGACTTAGTTCTCGTTATCGTATTTGATATCATGTTTGCATTTTAGAAAAAATATGAATGTTCCATGCTATACATTTACTTACAATTTATGTAGTATAATTTAATAACTTTATTAGTAAGCATTGTCTATAATTTTTTTTATTGTACGTATGTCGATGAATCAAACTATACCACAGACAGTTAAATATATAAAGCTGTTTATGCTGCAGAGATCTTCTAAGAAATGGACATACTAGATAAATATTGCCCACGTTTTGCGCTATCCAGTGAAAGGTAGTCTAGATAGGCAGTATATCTTTTAATATAAGCTCTTAATTTATATTTTTAATTAGTTGGCTATTTATATCCAAACTAGCTATCACCCGCGACTTCGTCTGCATTTCTATTTAAAGAAATAATGACACCATAAATAATCAATGACAGAAGTTTTTCACTTTTACTTGTTACTTATTATTAAAACAATATTTTTGTCAATTATAGTGTGCGTGTTATTTTGACATACGAGCTATATTTATATTACATTAGAATTTCATCAGAATTGTTTCAGTAGTTTTTACGTGAAAAGGTAACAAACTGTCCTTCCAACACCACGTACTTTTTTATTTATAATATTACTAGCCTTTACCCGCGGCTTGGCTCGCGTTAATGTAGATTTGATCTATTACTCGGGAACAATAGATTTTCTACATAAACGTACCAAAAAGTCTTTTTCTGTACCCCTAAGAATGTGTTTGTAATTTTATTAAATTTCACGACGATCTGTTAACTAGTTAGGATGTGAAAGCGTAGTACACAAACTCACAGTCGCATTTATACTGTTCATTAGATTTGAGCTTAGCAGTGAATGCGGCTCGGCGGGTATTTATTATTTTTTATTGCAATTACAACATCGCCGTCCAATGGTGATTTATAAACAATCAAAATCAAAATTGCTTTCTTCAGTTTAGGCCCTGAAAAGACGCTTATGAACGTCAGAGTTACCACCGGTACGGAAAAGAACCCAGTCATCGAGAAGTACCGGCAAGAAACTCGATCTGGTCTATCTTTTCATGATATATATTTTTACAAACACAAATGGTTACATTCGTTAGTAATATGGATATCTGTAAATATTCATAAAGTTCATAAAATAATTTCCATGGCGACTGTACGTTAGAAAATTTAGTGTGCCACATTCCCACTTAGTAAATAAGTATAATAAAAGTGATAGCATTGAAATGTACATAAAATACTTATATGAGCCAACTCTCACGGTGATCGGTTGAACAGTATCGGAGATTATCGACGAGATATGTATTCATTTATATACATACATACAATATATGAACATGGCAAGGAAGAGAATATGGCACCTAATAATATAAAATATACGTTTTATAGAAAGAAGATCTTTACAGTTGGATAAATCAAAGATTACGACCGACCGTGTACCAATGTATTTCAGTTCCCACGAAAAGTATAAAAGAAATACCAATTATATACATGAAAGTGACAAACCGGATAAAAATAACGACAGTCGAGGTATTGGAAGTGTGTACTTGGATAAAGGTAATTTAACAGTACATTACTTTTTATAATATCATTCTAATAACTAGTTGATACCGGCGACTCCATCTGGATCGTGTACTATCTGAACGATATATTTTTTGTACATAAGAAAAAACATTCGCACCACACCGCTTTTCTTAACAAAAAAGAAAATATATGTCACTGAACGCGTAGTGCTTATAGAAATAGTAGTATCGACCTAAGAAGTAAAATAAAATATATATTGTTCAAAGAATTATCATATACAAAATCCTTCTACAATAGCAGGTGAAGCATTGTACTTATACTTTACAATTTACATGTATAAGTTTTTTATTTTATTATCGTAAAGTATTTTTCCTTTTCCAGACTCGAGAAAAGAATTTTCAATAAACTTTAAAGTCACAAGCGGTTCACTTAATTTAGAACCCGAGAACCAGACGAAAGCGACAATGAAAGACACATACACCCAAATGACAATATGCAATAATGCAGGTATATTTTATTTTATATATTTATTACAATACAAATTGCTCATTTCAATTTAGTTTTTATTTATTTTATCTCATTAATTATCATTATTTGTATACGTGTTTAATTTATCCCGCCCTCGATACCCAGTACTTAGCGCCGCTACACACGCCTTTACTTAAACTTTATTTTCGTTTAGTGTACTTTCTGACTTTAAATGTGAATGACAATTCCTCTGCTCCTAAAAGTGGAAGAATGATTTTAGTAACCTTCCCGAGTATATAAAATACACAAGATAAGAATACAAATGTGTCTGTTACATGAAAATATTCAAAGAACAAAGATAACATTCAATTTCTTCAGTCTTATAATACTGGTATTGATTATAAAATATGGAATTTAACTTAAAAACCAATTTAGGGATTTCATTAATAATCTATTAATAATAAAAGAAATACAAAGCCAGAATCAAGTTTTATATAAATGTCAGAAAATTCTAACTCTCTAGTTAAACTTTAAACTAAACTGAATCCTCTGAAGGAACGAACTGAATTGAAGTACGAAGTATTTTTACACTACTCTACGTTTTAGATTAACAGATATGTATATACCATTACTTCCTAAACTTTGGAGTGTTGTAAAAAGTAACTAACTAGTGAGGGATATATAAAATGACGGCTATAGTGCCCTTCGAGTATTTTTTGTGACCAAACCCCACTTGTGAACCCGTCTGCCAACCGCGGCGATTAATGCAAATCCCCACAAACGTATACTATGGGCGAGGTCCATTGTTTGTTTTCCTTCAGCTGAAGATTAGAACATGTACTGGGATTGTGTATTAAAAACGAACGTGACAAAGACTTAGTTGATAGTGTGTTCGGACGCCGCGTCGATTAACGTAGGTTCAAATCCTAGCAACTGAGTTAAAACTTTCGAGGAAGGAAAAATATGATGAAGCCACAACATAGGTGGTAGGGCTTTTCCTAAGTCTGCCACCCGCTAGCTACCACCTTCAAGCTATATATCTATCGCCAAGCACATGTTGGTGTCTTCCAGCAGCTGCACTTGAAAGCGAGCCCTTTCTAAGTTTAGCGTGTTTACCATCTTCGACCACATGGTACTACACCACGCTATAAAAACCCTTAAATGTATCTAAAGATTTTTTATAATAATTTCAAGTATTTTTATTATTAACTTTACGAGTCAATAGTAAACTAGTACTGTCAATAGTACAACACAAGATAATTATATTTTTTTAAATCACAAATTAAAACGATGTTAACTGCGTAATGGTAATGTAACTAGCAAATAATTGTATATTTTACAGCGATAGATACAACATTTGTCTCAACATTTGCAACGTGGGACGGTAATTCAATCGACACGGCGACTTCTACAAGTGATATAACTTTCTACAGACCCTGTGGAATTAACACAGGTATTCAAACTTCGAGGAATAAACACAGCCCGGTGGATGGTAAAGAAAAAAGTTTGACAATATCCGACCGTGCTTAATTATTCTCTTTGTACTTTGAAATTACGCTGGATTCTTTAATGAATTCCGTGTTTCATCATTTTTGTTTGATGGTTATGATATAAATTCAGTAACATTTTATATCATTGATTCCAATGATTGCATAAATAATTGGAAACTGCATTACATTTAAATATTCTTTTATAGATTAGGTTTTATTCTAAAACTAGCTTTGGCTTTGCTTCTCTCGCATTAATGTAGATTTTGAAAATAAAATACAGCCTATGAAAATGCGAGTCTCTATAGGTGAAAGAATTTTTGAAATCTGTTAGGTATTTTTTCAGTATAAACCAAAATCAAATCTTTTATCTTTGAAATAAATAGTATTTGTTATGATATCTATGTTCTGACAATCAAAATGAGAATGTTCTATACGTAGTCGTCAGCCTCCTCTCGAGATACCCGGTTAATAGTAAACAGATAATAAGAGCTATTTACTCGTAATATTAGTTATACACTGAGAGTCAATAGCAATTTAGTAGAGAACAATACTAGCTAGTCAATAGTACAACACAAGGTCAACAGTATAACACTAAGTCATATGTACAAAACTAGGTCAATAGTACAATCTCCTTGTCAATGATATGGTTTCAAATATCCCACTTTTACATAAACAATTATTTATTAGTATAATGAATCATTATATAATCGAGTAAAAATATGTATTTCAATGGAGTTATAAATAAACCTATTTAATCTTATACACAACTAGGGGGCCCGACAGACGTTGTCCCGCCCTGAGTATGAAAAAATCCTTGACAAATTATATACTAAAACGTTCCTCATCAATCACTCTATCCATCGGTGAAAACCGCATGAAAATCCGTTCGGTAGTTTTTGAGTTTATCGCGAACAGACAGACAGACAGACGCGGTAGGGGACTTTGTTTTATACTATGTAATGATTTTAGAAAGTACTTACCTAAATACAAATAAAGCTGAAGCTGTGTATTCAGTAAGAGTGATGACTTCGCGAGAAATTGTAACTAGATCTCGGAATGTCGGTAAGTAATTTTTTTTTTTGAAAATTCCTAGTTATTATTGAGATACAGTCATGCTTAGACCTTTACATACATCTTCTTTTTTGGAAAATTATGAAACTATTATAAACCCAGATAAGAACAAAAAGAAGATTGATCCATTATTCAAAGTTCATTTTTGTTCAGTTAAGTCTATATCTTTTCGGATGGATGTTTCTAAGTAACTTATTTTACTTTTGAATTTTATTTCTTAGTCGTTTATTATATTTTTAGAGACACAAGTAACTCCCAGAACATTTATAAAAATATCTAGAGGAATTACTACGGTGACACCGAAATGTGAAAAGAAGACATGTGTTGATGATATTGGTAATCACTATCAGATTTAATTACTGATTTTTTACATAAATTTTTGTACATTTATTAACTATTCCATATTGAATTACTAATTAAATGTTTTAGGTGACTTATTTTTCTCTGTAGTTACAGCCGTCTAACTTCATTGCATAAATAATGAGTACAACAAAGAAAACAAAAAGGTTCCAAAGTATCCAAGTTCATATTATTGTTACCCGTGGGTAATCAAAGTGTCAGTTTTATGTCACTAGAAATTTATTCGTACAACCAAAGACAAAAGTGAAATAGACTTACCATTACAGATAAAACAATCTATGAAGTTGTGGATTATAATTTAAAGATGGCGATAGAGAACCGGAATGAAACTGCCATAAAGGCAATAACGTCTTTATATAAATAAAAAAAAAAAAAAACAATAACAATAAAAATAAAAATAAATATATATAAAAAAAAAACACCTAATAGATGCTCACAGATACGATTTTTAACTTAACTTACACTTAAAAAGCGATAGCAAAAAAATGGTGCGGACCGAGAGTCTGCAGAAAAAAAAAAAATCTATGAAGTTATTCTGTGGCTGTACTTACGCCCTATACTACTGTGTTTGTAGTCGTTTTGTAAATTTTTTATATTGTTTCTCTTCATATTTGTTTTGAAACTGAAATAGCACCGTCCTCGGTCACACTTTGTTTCGTTTATATACCTAATAAAATGAAGGGTGGAAATCTCTGGAATGCTATTACTTGTGTGGTTATTTACAATATTCGAATTGTTAAGGTTTCAATGTATTCATATTTTTTCCAACGTATCGATGAGCCCTTACGCTGCCCTGTTTATTACTAAGAGTATTTTAAGGAAATCCTGGAATATTCTAGATATTTCTTCAGTGTTGAATGTAGTAATTATTTTCGTGCTAATAGTAATGCTACAAAATCGAAAGCAACTCTATTTTTGTTTGTTACTTTCATCAGTAGACCTTTAAATCTGTTCCAATTACATTTAGCGTAAAGGTAGTCTGAAATCTGGAAAAGAACGTAAGCTGGCTTTTATACTGAATGAAAAACAAGTAGAAGATGTTGTGAGATGGATTAATTTTATACATTCATTATTAGATAATTGTTGTCGATATTTAATTTACTCGATGGTTAACTACATTATTTGCATTCTTTCGGGTATTAATGAGCGCGTGTGCTTAAAAACTAAAAAAATGGAACTTACCTACTTATGAAAACGACGGCTCCCGGTGTTGAATGACAGAATAACAGATTGAGCCTACAGGGACTGGTTTTCAATATATATAGGACTCGGTGATAGATTTTCTTTATCGATAATGAATGCTTATTAGTATATAGAAGCCACGTCCAAATATATAAACAATGAGCTATGACCCTTTCAAAATAGTATTTTCAATATAAAAAGTAAAATGTTTAATATATATTTAATTAATAACAGGTATAGATATTCCTGGATCTTCTCCTGGTACACAAAAGAATTATTCCTCTGCACATACACAACCTCAAGAACCGATGTTTATTTGCACAAGTAAGTCGAAAATATCTTTCATGTTTCAAGTAAATTATACCTGGAATGGGTATTAAATTATAAAGGAATATATACATATATACGTACAATGGATATGTGATTTTTATATCACAAAAACAATTAACGGACTTTAAAGAGGCTCCGCCATTCATTAGTTATACAGAAAAATTAATATTTTTTATTGTGTCAAAGGTTACTCTTTCTTCCACATAAAATAACATTCACAAGTAATATCTTAGTTTTTTCGAATTGTAGGTAATATTAGTTGATGTATTTATAAAATGAAGTATGCAGGTAATTCAATAGAATCAAAAAGTAATTGTATGACTTTTAATTTGTTATTTCATCAAAGGTTCGCTATGCAAACCACGATTAGCCATATACATCTTAATCGGTAATATAAAGCATTTTCTGGGTATTGTAAGACAGTTTTTATGCACACTGAATTGAAAACAAATCAAATAATCACATAAAATTGAAAGTACATAATTACTTGACTAGGAAGTCAATTCACCACACACCATATAGAGTAACTAGACTTCTTTATTGTATACTACTCCAGGAAGTTTAATTTGGATTTTCCAGTATTCACGACATATACTATTACATTTAATTTTTAAATTTAATATAATAACTTTGCAAGAAAACTAATTCGACACATTTGATAGGAATCAATTTTACTAGTATCATATTTACCCAGAATTTTCTCAAAATATAAGAGTTGCTAATTTAAGGTTTATTATATATATATTAGATATATATAAATAAAACATTTTACATACCTTATTAGCAACTAAGTTAACGAAGATCCAAAAAAGTTATTCACTGTATCAAAAGTTTGAATAAGCGAGTCGTTGTCGCGATGACTTTCATATTTACTTTGTTTGACAGTTAACTTTCTTGCATATAATGTTGTTATAAAACCTGTTATAAGCATAAATTAAATACTATCTATACTATCTATAGGTAAAACATAATTGATACCTAACAAAAAATATCGAAACCTTTTCTTACACCTATTGTCAAAGTTACCCTAATTGACTGTAATAAAATTATGTTTATTGTATTACCCTTACCGAAGTAGGATTGTTTCGTTTTTTTACTTTTCTAAACATATAATGCCAACGAAAAATACTTTTTATTTTCATTTTCAGAACCTAAACTTCTTTCCATATCGTCAGTTCTTATGAAATCCGCTTCTGCAGTCACCTCACAGCAACTCGTCAATAATTCTGGTACATTGTAACATTAATTATATTTAGTTTGATTTAATTGTCAAAATCACATAATTTAATTTTTGTTTCTTTGCTTAATAAAAATACAATGACAATAAGACTTGTCGACAAAATGTTAGATATTAGATGGTATTTATAAAAAAATGTATTTTGGTAGTGACATCGTAAATCCTGGCCATATTCTTATATATGCAGTTCAGTTTGATTAACGTCCTCGCCAATCTTTTTGGCCGCTCTAAATAAGCCGTCGGTTCAGGCTTGCTCAGAATATCGTCGAGAGTTTAAGATAAAACAAAATTAAAATATTATTATAGGAATCTAAAATTGGCATTTACTTATCTTGAAGTTGTCTCGATGTAACATATAATATAATGTGTGTGTTATACCTAAAAGGTCAAAAACTTATATATCACACCATAATTTACTTACAGAGGAAACAAGTGACGAGATTGCATATAAGGACAGTGTATGCCACACAACGTCGTCTTTGCAGCGATGCGAATCTTATCATCTTAATATGATGTCCCATGGTAATTTCATATTCCATTATAATATATCTACGCCCGCGTGAATATCTAAAGACTAAGTTTTTGGGATTTTATTAACCTTGCTCTCTTACCCCAAACATTTTTGTAAAACTGAATATATTTTCACCAAAAGTTAGATAAGCGAGATTTCGTAAACGGCCGACATAATTTTATTACTAGAAATTAGCCGTCTTATGTTTTAGGTTTTGTTATACAAATTAAGTATTTTTGGATAACAGTGTTGCGTTTTACAATGAGATCCCAAAATACATTAGAGATTTGCCGGACACTAAGTTCAAGTACCATCTCTAGAAGGGTTTTTTGTGTCAAAAGGTAGGCTACGTTACGTTATGTGAACGATAGAAACGTGTTCTCGTAATCACCTAATCGTTCAATAATACTTATCTACTACATCCATATGTTATTCATAATATACATTTAACAAAGAGCAAATGCCTGAACTTTATCCGCAATTACTGTATTAACCAATTTAATAACAATAAATGATTATTTCAATGAAAAACCATCAGCGTGAATGTAATTACACTATCATTAAAAAAAATTGAATTTTTACCATTCGTTTTGGACATACCCTGTAGGTAGATCGAAATTATAACAATATATGTAAGTATATGCGCTCACTACCAACGATAGATCTTTATAACTACTGGCTTCTTGACAATAGGTACAGATGAACATTTAACTGTTTTCATTTTATTTACATGAACTTGTCATTTCGAAAAGAAAATGAAGCCAAGAATATAAACACTTCTTGCAATGGAGGTACTTCGACTAACGATTTGGATACTTATTGTGGTAATTATTTTAATAGTTATCAGCATTTTTCTTATTTCATTATTGTTTCATATCATTTTGATAGACCATCATTATGGTTAAATAGGAATCGAAATCTTTTTGATATAAATTAGTATGCACTGGGATAAGAATTGTGTATTTGAAAGATTATCATGACCTTTTTTTAAGCATTGTACTTTTTGACAAAATGAAATTCTAAGTAATATTATAAAGGTGAAAGTGAGTTCGTTTGTTTGTTACGGTTTCACGCCTTAAATACTTAATCGGTCATCATAATATTTTGCATACACGTTGCTATGTGCATAGAGTCACGCTGAAGCTATTACTGGTTTCAGCATGAATGGGTCGGCTCACCCGGGGTGGTATCACCATCTCACAGAAAACCGACGTAAAGTAACAGTGTTTGCATTGTTGCGTTTCGTTCGGTCAGTGAGAGGCCAGGATACTCACCTGCCCTCCTCCTCCCCCCTCCCGCGAGACACAGGCTGGCGACTCCCCTGGTGTTGCTAGTGTTTATGGAGACTGGTGATCACTTAACATCGGTGACCCACCTCTTTGTTTGCCTCCTATGAGATAAAACAGTATAGAAAAAGATATAGAGTACCTTTTATCCAGAGAAAATGATCTATTCCCAAAGGATAGGTCAAAATTACATTGACGCGAGCGATATCGCGTTCTGTTCGCTAGTAAACGTATTTACATTTATACATCAAATCATAAATATTAACGTAGGCATATACATAGTCACTGCACTGTACTGTGCCATGATAGTAATCGTATTGAAATATGTAAAAAAAATATTTTCATATAAATTAATATCAGACCACGCTCACTGGACCGTTCCATAACCTAAAAATCCGTAGCGTGCCATAACCGCATCTACAGCGAGTTCCCGATTTTGCAATCTTCTTATAGAGAGCATAAGAGTCACGTTGATCTAGTATCAATTTGATGTCCGCAGATTCGAACCCTGGCATATTCCAACGAATTTTTAGGAATTCGCGTACATTTAGTAATTTAAATTGTTAACACTATCGGCTGACGATGAAGGAAAACACCGTGAGAAGGCCTAAACCTGAGAAATTTTCTTGTAGTACCACAATATGTGGGAAAATATATAACTGTGGATTTCTCAGAGTTTGAAATCACCAAAACGTCGTGGGTTGGCGTGGTGATTATGCCCATACCTTCCTTCGGGAAGATGCCTATGTCCCTGCAGTGGGTCTCTTACAGTCTGATGATGATAGCATGCTCACAGCATAGACCGGTGTAGTTAGCAGAAACCGATTATAGGTAAGATAAATATTCTTAAATATCTTTAGCAAAGGCAAGAAATTCTGCAGAGATGGCACATGCAAGAAATTTACAAATGGCTTCTTACGTAATCTTCTCCGCAATAGATAATGATACAGTATGCACAGAGAAGAATAAAGAGAACGGTAAGTTCCAAACATAGGTACAATGAAATCAAAAGTTATAATAATAATTTCCTTACTAATATTATTAATGCAAATATGATTTTATTTATTACGCAATCATCATGAAATGTTGCATATATATTACAGGGATACAGGAAATGACATAAGGTACTTTTCATCCTGAAAAATATTACTGGTTTCGCGGCATTATAAGTTTACATTAATGCGAACGACGCAGCGAGTAAAAGCTAGTTTTTATATAAAACTATACAATATACATAACTTTTCTGGTTGTAATTTCATAGTGTCGTATTGTGTACTTACCCTAATTAAAATATTAATCTAAGAATAGAAAGTAAATAAAATATAGATCTTGTACCGCCCACAGGTAAATCACATGCCGATTGCGCCAGATGAAATACATTTTTTACACGTATAGACAAAAATGAAATAGATTCACCATCACACAATTACACTACAATTTTTTACACGTATAAACAGAAATAAATTAGATTCACCATCACACAATTACACTACAATTTTTTACACGTATAAACAAAAATGAAATAGATTCACCTTCATACAATTACACTAAATTTTATACACGTATAAACAAAAATGAAATAGATTCACCATCATACAATTACACTAAATTTTATACACGTATAAACAAAAATGAAATAGATTCACCATCACACAATTACACTACAATTTTTTACACGTATAGACAAAAATTAAATAGATTCACCATCACACAATTACACTACAATTTTTTACACGTATAGACAAAAATGAAATAGATTCACCATCACACAATTATACTACAATTATACTTATCTATATATTAATACGTGAATCGAAAACGTTTTTTTAAGCAAATTGCGATAACGGATGAACGTGAAATTTGGCATAGTTAAAGATTTATATGGAGGAGAAGTGTACAAAGCCATTTTATTATATAAAATGCATTAAAAACACATTTAATTAATTAAAATATACATCACTCACACTACTACTTGAATAACACACAACATATACACACATGTAAATGAAAAAGACGTTTCACCATCCGTCATTTTACTCTTACGTTCCAATTAATTTTTTTCATCCTACATTCAATATTCTTAATATGACTTACGTTCCATATCTTACTTGCCCGTTGAAATTAACTGATCAAATTGTAGGTTAATTTTATAATAATAATAGGTCTTTACCTATGAAATTGCCGTTCTGCAGTACTGGCCATTTCAAATCAAAATAATTTTTGTTTGGCTAAGAATTCTAATTTCAAATTTATTTTATTTTAAAAACATAGAATTCTTTTTCCAAAAGTAGTCATTTGTTTATTGATTAGTGTTACATTTTCATCGCATTTCAATCTTTTTTGTCATCATGGATACGTTAAAAATTCGAGTAATTATGGAATATGAGTACCGTCGTGGCAGCAACGCGGCACAAGCGGCACGCAACATCGACGACGTTTACGGAGCTAACACTACAAACCAACGCACCACCTGTTATTGGTTTGCTCGCTTTCGTTCTGGGAATTTCGACCTAAAAAATGAACCTCGCGGTCGTCCGAAGACTTTGGTCGACAATGATGAATTAAAGCCGATTGTGGAAGCTGATGATACACAATCTACGGCTGAATTAGCAGCAGCTTTCGACGTTAGCGTCAAAACAATATTGGTCCATTTGCGTCAAAATGGCAAGGTAAAAAAGCTTGACAAATGGGTGCCCCACGAACCCAATGATCGCCAGCGCGAAGTACGCGTCGAGACGTGCCTTGCACTGCTCAACAGACACACAAATGAAGGAATTTTGAACCGCATTGTTACTTGCGATGAAAAATGGATTCTGTTTGATAACTGCAAGCGCTCAGCAAGTTGGTTGGATCCGGGTTCAGCACCTAAACAATGCCCTAAACGAAAACTTACCCCTAGAAAAGTGATGGTCACTGTTTGGTGGTCTAGCGCCGGTGTGATTCATCACAGCTTTTTACCAAACGGGGTGAGCGTTACTGCAGATGTGTACTGTGAAGAACTGAACGCAATGATGGAGAAGATGACACATCTTCAACCAACATTGGTCAATCGCTCGTCTCCGCTGCTCCTACACGACAACGCGCGACCTCATACTGCACAACAGACGGTCTCCAAGTTGCAAGAACTGGGGTTGGAATTTCTCCGTCATCCGCCCTACTCACCAGGCCTTGCGCCTACAGACTACTACTTTTTCCAAAATTTGGATAACTCCTTGGCGGGAAAAAAATTCAATACCCGAGAGGCAGTACAAAATGCCTTTGAAGAATTTATTGCCTCCTGTCCAGCTGATTTCTTTAAGAAGGGCATCAATAAACTGCCGCTGCGTTGGCAAAGATGCACTGATTGCATGGGTGATTACGTCGATTAATACAAATAAAAAATACATAAAAAAATTCGTTTACATTTTTTCATACAAAACGGCAATTTCATAGGTAAAGACCTAATACAATAGATAAATTCATAATATACATTAACAATTAATTGATATTAAATTTATCTATACTAAATTTATGAAACCAGTGTAATAATTATTATTCTCTTTGGTCTTATTGAATGTAAAACTGAATTATGGTCGAATTTCGGCCACTAGGCAACCAATTGTACCTTATAATTCTGCAGCTGTAGTCCGCTCTTGCTTTTGTTTCTCTTCGTATTCGCTCGAATTTTTAGAATAGAATGCTTATATACTTTTCGGTACAAGAGAGTCGAAAACTCTAGTAAGTTAACGTATTATTCGAACGATTCGACAAAGTTCCAGATGGACTAATTCTGTAACTCCATTGTTTTTATTCCCACGGTCAATGATTCATTCGCTGTTTATTTGTATTAATCAGTTCGCATATAGTTTGTAAAAATATTCTTCAATAAAATTAATAATGTGCCTTTCAGAAACCAATCTGTCATGTTATAACTTACGTTTATTAAAACACTTTGATATAAGCTGAACCTTTAAGATTAATTGAAGAAGATAATAGACAACCCAAAATAGAAATGAATTCGAACTCTCTGTGGTAGTTTTATCTCAGAAAATCTCATCTTATATGTCATATATAGCAGAGTCCTTCAATTTGATAGATGAGGGGCAATGGCATTAATCTCAATCTAGTAATCTCGGTTCTATAATATTTTAGCTTCTAGCTATATATTCTTCAAATCGTTTTCTTAATAAAACCGTCTAGAAATCGTACACAGAAAACGGAATGTTTCATATCAAAGTACTTTAAGCTTTATTGTACTTTATTACAAAACTAGCTGTTACCTGCGACTTTTTCTATGAAGTTTATCTTAAGAATATAGTTATATACAAAGGAAAAATGATAAAAAAGAGAGCAAAGATATGCTTTGCTTATAAAGTTTCTTTATAAACAATGTTATGTATTTATGTCCTCTTTTATGCGCATGCTTACCACACCGCTTACGCCACTTCTCCACGGCAAGACTTTTCTACTCGCTTCAGAACTTCATATTGAATGAAAATATCGTAATATTTTTTTTAGATAAGGCCCAACAGTCTAAATAGTAAAACTAAAATAATTTAAGCGAAATTTATTCAATAGTTTTTGCATAAAGCGTGCACAACTGCAGTCATCTATGATTTTATTTGTACAGTTTTATTCCTAGAAATAGTATTTCATTCATGAGATTTTGAAAGACGTGCAGAAAGAAAGTGTCCAAATAAAAATCATATTATATCGAACTTTAATTATTATACAATTTATTAAAATTCCTGGTGCAAAAAATGTTTATCGTGACATGATAATTTATATAAAATGTAACAAAATATAATATAATTTTATTTCGCAGAAAACAAGGTACTAAATTATGTCTGTGACGCTTAGATTAATTTTTCACATCGTAAAATGTACCCACTATTTTTCAAACTGGAGTAAGCAAAAAGTTGATGAACATTCCAAAATATCGTAGTTAATTAGTTACTTTATTTATACACGACTTCCTTCTTATAAAAATTGTTTTATTATTTCAATGGAGTTATGTTTCATCTGAATTAATCGTAGGTTGTCTTTATTCCTTATATCTTTAGTACTTAACCTTTTTAATCATTTAACAAGTTACTTTAGTCAATGATTATTACTGTTTAGTCTTATGGAAAAGCATAATTATGTAATAATAATAACTCCCCAAAATCCGTTCACTTGTTTCGGTTATTAACTCTGACATACCACATATAATTTAATTCTATTAATGTGTAAGGATTTTACATTAACAGAATATAAAAATATGATGACTTGTAATAGATAGAAAGTATGTCGTTGTCCGCGCATCACTCAAAAGTTAGATTTCGATCAAATGTTACTTTGCTAGCTAGACACTTCGTCCTTATCTAGAAATGTTTACATCTTACTAGTGGACGCCCAGTGGTCGACATTCGACCATAGTTCATTGAATTTTTAAAGTTTGAACTTTATTAGGGATCTTTTATCAAAGGGTATTACAACCTCTATAATCAAAGGTTTTCATCATGCCTACTCAGTTATTTGCCACTTTTTTTCAATTATATAAACATAAAAAAATCGATGTCTAAATAAAAATTGAAATTAATTATAAATTTGAAACAAAAAACAGGCGATTACATAAGGTAGTAAGGCTCTTAAATACTAAGTAAACATAACTTTACGAAAATAAAAAAAAATTATCGGACCCCCTCATGACACAATTTTCAATTAATTTTACACGACACCATGGGCGCGTGGTATTTCTGGGTGATGTTGAATTAAATATAGTCTATACATTATGAGGAATAGTGATATACCCGGTATCATCACTTGAAAAAGTAATGGATACACAATAGAATCAAATTATGAATCCAAAACAAAGATGTTTATAATACTACCATTAACTTTTGAAAATGAATTCATTTTTGTTCATAATTCAGCATCAACTGTACTATGTAAATATAATTGCTACATCAAGTTGAACTGCATCATTGTAACTGCGGAGATATAAGTCATGGATTACTTTCATGACCAAACAAATTTTCTTATTTTGATTTTACATTGTATTTTTCGCTCATTTTTTATTGAATCATCATTTGAGTACACCATAAAGAAATACTAAACATTAAAGAAGTGAAAGCAGTCTGTCACATAAAAATTTTGACATTCAATAAAACCAAAGAGAATAATAATTATTTCAGTAGTTCCATAAATTTACTAAAGATAAATTATTTATCAATTAATATTATGTATATTATGAATTTACATATTATATTATTCTAAAATTAACCTACAATTTGACCAGTTGATTTCAAAGGGCATATTGTAAGTCATGCAACGTCAGTCATGTTAAAAATATTTAAAAGGTAATTGGAACGTAAGAAGGTTGAAGGATGTTCGAAACGTCTTTTTCATTTACATATATGTTGTGTAAAATTCAAGCAGTAGTGTGAGTAATGTATATTTTAATTAATTTAATATGATTGTAATGCATTTTATATAAAAAAAATAGCTTTGTGCACTTCTCTGCCATATAAACTTTAACTATGCCAAATTTCAAGTTCATCCGTTCGCGCAATTCGCTTAAAAAGGGGTGCAAAGTTTTGGCTTCACGTGTTAATATATAAGATATGTTATAATATCATTGTTGAATATAGAATAAAAAAGGATAATTGGAACGTAAGAGTAAAAAAAAATACATACAGTCGAGCACAGCAACCTCCTTCGCAACCTCTTTTGAAGTTTGGCAGTATGGATTAATTCCTTCGCCTGTCCTATTGGACGAATATTATTACTACTTTTTTGAAGTCCGTTATTGACGGATGTCAATGTCATTTTTATTTACATGTGTGTATATGTTGTGTAAAATTGGAGCAGTAGTGTGAGTAATGCATATTTTAATTAATTTAATGTACTTATAATGCATTTTATATAAAATAAATAGTTTTCTGCACTTCTCCTCCATATAAACTTTAACTATGCCAAATTTAACGGTCATCCGTTCGCGCATTTCTTTCAAAAAGGGATACAATGATTTGGCTTCACGTATTAATATATAGATATCACGATAGTTTTATTAAATACTAGCGGGCCCGGCAGACGTTGTCCCGCCCTGATTATAAAACAATCCTTGACAAATATTATATATTAATGTTCCTCATGAATCACTTTATGCACTGGTGAAAACCGCATGAAGATCCGTTCAGTAGTTTTTGAGTTTATCGCGAACAGACAGACAGACAGACGCGGTAGAGGACTTTATTTTATACTATGTAATGATGATAAAATATGAAAGTTTTAAGAAACTATAATTTTTATAAGCACTATGCTTTCAATGGTGTGTGAAGCGGGGGCAAGCGGTGTGGTGCGCAGGAGGGAGAAGTAAATGAATAACATTGCTTACTAAAAAAGTCGTAAGCAAAGTATGTTTTTGTTTTCAATTTATGTTATAATAGAAAACCCAGACAGAGTCTAGTAGTATCGGCTAGTTTGATTATAAAATTAGCAACTGCATATATATTATTATTACTCGATACTTGCTACTGCAAGTTGTAAAATTAAAAACACGGATTTAAGTTTAAATCTCAAAGTCTAAGAAGTCATTTGCTACTTTTCATCGTAAACTCTGTCGTGGAGCACCGGTTGCTGTGTTCCGGCAACAACACTTGAGATCCAGTCCCCCTCTAGTTTTAGCGTATCGTGATCAAACTCTAAAACCTATGAAGTATAAAAAAAATTGCAAATATTGTTATACTCTAGTCGTTTTCCAAACCATTCTTTCTTAGATAGGTTACTGCATAATTCTAATAATAATTTCTTACATTTTACAGAACAACGATCTACGTATTATTCAGTGACAACCAACACTGATGATGAAAAGCCTCAAATGAGATCGTCAGAAGTATCGACACTTACAAACACCAACACAAATTATTCATTTGATATGAATAATAATGTGGAATCCGAAATTGATTCCAGTAAAAAAATTGGTATGTTATACATTACAATGTTATAATTTCTTTCAATATTAATAACGCTTCTGTTAGCGAATGTCCCTACGTAGAATAAATCTTCTTAAAATAATTTCTGATATTTACAGTACAACATTCGTAGTTAACTGTTAAAGAAAAGAAATATATAAAACAGCTTATCTTAAATTAAAGTAACCCTCTTTAAAAGTTTCAAAATAAAATCCAATATTTACTATCTTTTTTTTCTTCTTTTTTTTTTCTTCGAACCCCAAAATTTGTAGTTATGGTTATACTATACATACAGATATACGTACAAGATATTTTTTAGTATTTGTACTTGATCTATTAAAGGCATATTATATAGCCAATGTATTCCACTAAGGTTATATGATTTTCATTTTAAAAAACAATGAAAAACTAGAGATCTAACTAGGGCCGTAACTAGGAGGAGGGCATTGTGGGGCAATGCCTTACCTTGAAATCACAATGCATTACCTTACAAATTCCAAAAACTAAGATAAATTATTATATCATTTTGTTTGTTCATAGTTTGAGATAAAAAAAAATGCAGCGATAGGTATCTACTTTTCCGAACATACCACAGTTTGTGACATTCGAGTATTTACTTCCGCCCCACCTGTAACCAATGCTGCCCTACCTCAAATTCGACTCTAGTTACAGCCCTGGATCTAACAGAGCTTAATTAAATGGCAACGTTGAATTTAGCAGTTGCACAGATATTATCTGATATGAATTTATGTTACTTTTGGTATGATTATCAATAAAATTAATTACAATATAAAATGTTATAACAATAAAACATAAACCATTAGCTTGATACAAGTGAAATAATTTACAGAATCGGATCGATTTTTGCAAACATTATCTCCTAAAAGAATTCCAGCTCAACGTATTTATTCCATCACAATTGTCATGTAGATTAATATAATTTCGTATTTGCAGACGCATATTTATTACGATCGGCATGTATCGGGCCTAAACGTTTGCTTTCTGTGTGCACAATAAATGAGTCCTTCAACGATGTCGCCACACAAACGCGAAGAATTCGTCAAGACGCTGGTAAAATAATTATAATAATTTATAACTATATACTACACTTATAAACAGAAAAAAATAATATTTTTGTTAGTAATGGATAAAGTAAAAAAAATACCTAACAGATTTTAAAAACTCTTTCTACCAGTGAAAGATACATTATCAGCGAGTAACATGGGCTATATTTTATGTTAACCTATAACCTAACCCTTAATAACGCGAGAGAAGCTATGAGGAAAAGCTAGTTATAAATAATACCGAGAAAATGGTTTTCTTCAATAGTCGCTGTATCAATTGCACACATTATCTTCTTTAATTATATTGAACGTGGAAATTAAAATTCAGTTTTTTTCACATTTCGAACTGTATCATATTCTTCAGTCTGATTTAAATTAAATATTTTGTGATTTAATTTATCAATAGCATACCATTACATTTCTGTTTTACTTTTTTCTTTTAATTTTCAGTTATGTATGTATTGTTATATGTATATATATGTACAGTGACTGCGTTCACTGTTAGTTCTCGTAATAAACGTCAGTGCGTATTCAACTAGCTGCTATTTCTCTCGTGTCGCATCATACACAACAGTTACAAAAAAATGCAGGTGTATACCAAACAAAAATGTTATAAAAAATCAAAATGTTACAAGAAGTCAAGTTAATTAAAGCGTAAATTGATGCTACAATGCAAAATTACATTCGTTTTCCTTATATCTCGTATAATCTTGTGCTTCCAAGGCTTTATTATCCTAACGACTCACAAATAAAGGAATGTTCGCCATGGAGTATACCATAAATTTGCATTATCCAAATGACAAATATCGGGGAAATGTGATATTTGTATGAAAAGTGGTAGTCGTCTAATGAAAGTCCAGTTTCAAAAGATACTCATTTCCTTGTGCCATCTTGGTGAGATAACATAATAAAATCTCTCAGAACATAGCTCTCCAGTGTTTCTTACTCCTACATAGGGTTTATGACAAACTGTACAGTTCTACCATTGGGCTGACGAAACGGTCTGTGGTATTGAAAATTTGCAATTAAAGGTTCATTAGCTCACGAGTCTTCGTCCATCTCAAATAAATAAGCAGGTGATGGTGTGTATAAAAAACTAACGTAAAATTGTTTATGATAATATGTAAATTGTGTCACGGTGTTTACCGAGATTCTACATTAGGTGAATTTACGTTGTTAGTTTTAGAACATTGGCGAGCTAGAAATACACTGAACACTGCAATTAGTGGTGTAATTCACATTGTTGGTCCTCTGAACCTTTGGTCCTGACGCAATTTATTTTAATGAATATTTTTTTTGTATCTAAACATTAAACTATATTTGTCTATATAGCTCTATAATAATATTCTATCTCCCGTAGCAACTGTTCTACATATACCACTTCAATCTAATTGTCAATCAGCTACCGCAAAGGATGCTGCTACAAGAATGCACACCATACGTAGTCCAGTTACGGTTAACACAAAAACTGTTACTAAAGAAGTCGGTAAGAATGGTATATTATTAAGTTCTAGCTACCCGGCCCTTCTTTCACTTACCCATGCACTTTTTTATATGATGGTTTTACAAACCAAATTTTAGGATTTTCCGTGCACTTTTTCAAACAATTTCTTTCATACAAACCTTATCCTGACAACCATAATACAAACAAAAAAGCAATTACCCAAATAGGTACTTTTTGAAGTGATGCGTTTGCATACATTCGACAGTTTATTTTTATTTATTACATAGTATGCATAGAACTTTAAGCCGATATTTTAAAATAACATACCAAAATATGCAATATGGAATGTGTATGGAATGATCAATGTAGGCATACTATGCCACAAAATAATATATTTTACCAAATTAAAGTGAGAAGTACTCTGCAAAACTTATCATAAATGAGTCACAGTGTAAAAGAAAAAAGATGTATACTTTGAATTGTTATTCTAATTCTATGTTGTTTTTAATATATTCAGTAGTATATATTTGTGGCCCGTTAAATATTACGTATTTAATATTTTAAAAACTATTGTCTTATTAATCACCTTATCAATAAAAATTTCACCAACTTTAGAAACACATGCATCAATAGGTACCTTTAAACATATCTAATATTTACAGGTCCAATTATAACATGCGCTTGTGCTAAGTTTAACTCTGAACATGAAACAAGCACAGACCACTTCTTAAATAATGGTATGTCGCCTTAATTTCAATTCAGTTTATTAACTGCCTCTTCTTTCTCTTGTAATGCTCCAAGTACTCTAACGGCCAATATCAATAATAAAACTCTAGTTAAATGTTAATAAGGATCGAGGATTTGTCGTCTTTTCTAATCTATCTTTGACTGGTCTTTCAATAACAATATTTTCGCAAGCTTATCTACAGATAGATACAGAGATCTTCTAACTCCAATTAGAGCATACCCCCGAAACGGATAAACGGACTGATAGATAACTCAAGTAGTTATTTTAACTGTCAGTTATAGATAGATTATTGGAACTGGCTATAAATTAGCAATAACCTTTCAGTATTATTGATCATATCAGCTCACTATTAAACCAGCAACTAAAAATTTGTGACCTTAAATAAGACTTCTTACAACTTTACATTTAGATCAGATCAGATTAGATTCGGAACTTGCGACTAGGTAGGTACTTAGTTTGAATACCTAATTCAATACATCTCTGTATACACTTACACTCCTTATACCGGGTGACTGTTTAGACAGTAGCAATATATATGGAGGACACTCTGCAGTCGATTCTCGTTCTAAATCAATTTAAAAAATAGGTGCTTAATATTTAACGGAATTATCTAGAAACATACAAAATTATACCCAATCCTCTGCGTCTATGTTAAAGCACAGTGTGAATGACCGTCGGGTGAAGTGCAAGTGAAGCCAACCAACTAAAAAAGGATTTTCTTTCCGAGGTTTGAACTAACAAAAGGGTTTTTGTCTGTTTTATTATCGAAAGTTATCAACTCCGGTTCGCCGCTCGCAGGTTTTATCACCGGTCATCCAACCTAGGTTTATTTAAGTTTTATCCATATTTTTTTTAATTCTTAGAACAAACTTTACTTAAGGTTCTCTTTGTTGTCTATTAGTGTTTGTTTTGATATTATCATTTTATGTGTTAAATGTGACAATGAAATATCATATCCTAGAATACTGCGAGCGTCTAATCTCTCATCAAGTATTCATTGCATGGTGGTAGGTTTTTTTCTAAGTCCGCCTGGCTAGCTACCACCCTCAAGTTGAAAATTTTCCGTCAAGCACCTGTTGGTGTGTTCCGACAGCCGCACTTGAGAGCCAGTCGTCTCTAGATTTGGCGTGTTTACCATCTTAGCCCTCGTTATCATTTAACATCGGATGCGATTGTGGTCAAATGCCAAAACCTATGAAGTAAAAATATATATATTATAATGTCTATTTTTAACATTTAAGTATATCGTTTGAAACAGGGATTCGCATTACATTATTCCAAATATAAATATACTGTAACCCTCGAAACAAAATTATACATGAATAATAAAAAAGCAATATGCCGATTCTTTTGAAAGTTGGATTGAATTTTGTTTATGTTAAACAGATTTGGAATGTCCTACACAAACCCCATCTGTCCTACATCAAAGACATGCGGAAATTAAAATGTCTCGCTGCAGTATCGCCTATTCCAAAGAGGAAACTCCGAAAATTTACAGTAAATTCACTACATACAATTTTATGTACAATAAACTTATTGCTAACGTGTTCGCAATTGTTATGGAGCAGTATTTTCCACTTTGATTGTTCGAACATCAGCTCTCATATCAGCCATAATATGAAAATAGCAGGCATGGAAATTAATGCTATTAAAATATAACTATTTAAGGTTGAAATTATTTTTCTCATTCTGCTATATCACTGGTAATAAACGTAAAACTGCTATATTTTTGATCGCTCTAGAAATACAAAGTGGGATCCCACAATCTCTTATTTATATTTCACTCTCATGTAACACCAGGATAAAATATATAATTATATATCTGAATTGTGAGAATTTTTAATAATCCATAGGTTTGTAATTTCCCATGGCAAATAATTAACGACCGTAGAAAATTTCTGTTTCCAACATTAATTTCAATGTATTTTTTCATAATGACAAAAATACTTTAAAAACTTTACTATGATTTTAGCTATGAAGGAAATATTTTTTAGTTAATATATAATTATAGTATTTGCATAACGAGCACAATTAAAATTGGTTGGTCGTAAAAATACCTTTTACCTAGTTATGTAGCCTTGGTTTATACCATTGGGTATATTTAACCCCTTGGGTATATTTTTACCCCATGTTTTAACTATTCAATTAGCGATAAGCACCTGTTGCTTACTTTAAATAGAACTACGACATATTTTTGTTTAACCACCTGTTATTTACACTTTAACAGAATATAAATTAGAGTAACGTGCCATTGCAGACTATTCTCTATTAAACCTAGCTAAGAATACAACGTTTTTAATTTTAAAAAACTCGAAAGCGTCTACTATTTATTTTAACTACCTACTCATCGAACAAAGTTGTACTAATCTAACAAAATAATATAAATAGTTATTTATGTTATTGACAGAGCTCATAAACGATCAAATTATGTCTCTTTCACGATTGATTGGCCAGAGGAGTTCCAATTCGGAAATGCCTCCGAATTATGAAGCTAGCCGAGTATTGTCCAACGATCTGGACGCTGATAAATGGACCAAAAGAGTCACTACTACAGAGAAAGGTACCTTTTCGTATCGTATCGTAATAAATCATTTAACTCAACGAGATATCTATACAATTTTTACAGTTACTGATATTTAGTTTTATCATTAAATACTTCGAGAAATAAATCTAGAGTATTTTTGAAAAGTACTTATGCGAATTAAATAATATTTGTTAGCTTGAGGATTTATTAAGAAATAAATAAAACAGTGGAAATTTTTATATATATGTATTTAATTATAGGTTATCACCATATAAACAATTATCAAAAATATAAATTAGGAATTACCTGCACAGCTAAAAGTAATGTAGACAATACGATTAATAGATGTGGTACATCTATACCCTTTCATTTTTTTTAACAAAAATGTAAATTATGAAGAAAGCCATTCGCATTTAGTAACGAAACCTATAGACAAAATACTTACTTAAAAACTTAGTAAACTTAAATATATCTATCAATTTAAATGGAGACCCCCAAAAGTTAATTATGAACGTGAAAACTATTATCGAACCATAAAAACCATATTATGTCACCTTTTTTTTTATTTACGTGGGGACATCCCTTATGGATACGCCACCCTCCCGGGGGAGAGAGTGGGTTATGTCCGACTCACACAGACTAAAACCCCACGGTGTGCCGACAGATGACCGTAATTGTTGGGGCAGCAAGGGATCGTACTCGCTACTCTACCTTGTAGAGCCACCCCAACGGTCCACCCGGCGGAAGGTGACCGCCGGGCTCCTACCTTTAGAGAGGCAGACTGGGTACACATCAGCTGTCTCCGCTCGTCTGCCGGACCTGTGCAATAAGGAGATGAGCCCCACGGCGCATCCCCTCAGGTCCGGCTACGGTGGCGGGAGAGTTGGGCAAAGCGCCGCCTTCTCCCGCCGGTCGACCATATTATGTCACTGAAGACTGTAAAATAAAATTTTATTCTTAATTTATTATTTAAAAAAATACACTATTCATTACACAAATACTAATAGCACTATTTTTGTATTCAATTTAAATAATGTTTTATTATGTTCATTTAAAATATCAATAATTTCAACATAACCAACAGATTCGTTGTCAAAGGATAGCCTGTCGGATATCCTTCCAGTGCACAGGCCATTACGTAGAACATCCGACTCACAAGTTCAAATTAAAAACAAAGCTATCACGATTGATCAAGTACCTTTAGGTAAATAGAAATTAATACTCGCTTACACGCAATCATTATACAAAGTTTGATTTCTAATTAAGCAACTCGTTTATTTTAGATAAAACAGTAAAGAAGGATTTTAAAGAATTTAAACTACAAGCTAATCCAGAGATATGTAACGCAGGTACAGATAATATCATTATTATTACATATTGCATATTTTTAAAATAATTATTTCGTAAATTTCTTCTTCTGTACCAGACCCAACAAAACCCGATTCGAAATTGAGCATAAAAGTTAAGTTGGAAAAAAATTTCAAAAGCAAATGCGTGATCACAATAAACTTTATTAAACCGAAATCGAAAAAATCAAAATAGGTAGATATCATATCATTATCATATACATATAACTAATCGATATACTATTAAAATAGTTTATTTATAACCAGCTACAGAGTACATGTCTCAAGAAATGCATAGATCTGCATCGGTTTTTACATCCAGATGTTATCTACCATTTCCTTCGCCATGTTTTGCAGACGAATGTCTTAGGAACCAATTTTCAAGTAAGTATACCCATTTTCCTGGCAAAAATATGTTAATAGTCAGTCGTTGCTAGAACATGTTTATTTTGTTTTACAGGTTGTTACTATGTATACGGTAAGCCACGATGCTTGATGCATAATGAAAAATCTAACGTCGCAGTTCAAATCAATCTATGCCAGATAAACAAAGGTATTGAATATCAGTAAAAAGATATAAAATAATAATTGATACATTTCTATGGAGGAAATTATCGATTATTGCAGAGGTTTTGCTTTATTGATGTCTTGGAATGGTTAATTGAAACGATTTTATGATAGGTCTTTATATCTATAGATTGATTATTTATAATACAATCTAGCAGATAATTATTAGTGAAAGTTTGAAAATTTTAGCCATAAAAGGATTGCTTTTACTGTGCAATCATAATACATAAAATTAAAGATGTATAGGTACTTTAGAAATATCTCATAAAATTTTGACACCAGATAATTTCTTGTACTATTTTCAACGTTCTAGGATTCAATCAAGAGGCACAAAACCAAATAATATCACACTCTACATCACCAATTTGCAGTCACACTAACACCGTTTTAGGAGAAATTATATCACCAAGAGGTGAGTAAATTGATAAATATACAGCTACTAGCGGACCGGGCGGACGTTGTCCTGCCTTGAAAACAAAAAAAATCCTAAAAGTCGATCGCAGCGCCACCTGCCGGGTCCAATTGTGAATCTAAACCATTCTCGAATCTCCACGAACACACACAAAAAATTTCATCAAAATCGGTCCAGTCGTTTAGGAGGAGTTCAGTCACATACACACGCACACAAGAAATATATATATTAAGATTGAATATATTATTTTTAAAAAAATCAGTAATTCTCGTGTTAAATATCTAACTGTGATGTTTTCATTTTTAGCTTACAGAGCACTGTACGAAACTGTAAAATTAGTATTCAAAGAAGATCCCAGTAAACCGCCATTACAAAAACATATTACTCGAACGTCATGTGATAGTGTTTCAGGTAAATTTATTGTCATCAATATCGTCAATACCTCAAGCATCACTTCAACGTTAATGTTCGTAATTAAATATTCGAGACTACGCAATATTTCTGAAGTATTTAGTTAAACTCGGAATAAAATTGATAAGTATTACAATGTTTTTTTAACTCGCGTTCTTGTGTGTATGTTTATCGGTATATATACCCATGTTGTCGATATAATTAAGTTTTTGTTATACGTTGCTATAATCACCGAGTTATGTAGACGCAAGCGCCGTAAAAAAAACAAAATGGCCGCCAAATTGACCAAAAAGATAATATAATCTAAATTAATTAAACTAAAAATATATGACTTTCAATTATATATATTTATTCTTGGAGTCCAGTACAGCGTACGTCTCAGGCGCTTGTTTACAGTAAACAAATTATTTTTGATCAATTTCACAATTTCACACGAACGAATGCACAGTTCAGCACCACATAGTGTAAAACAAAGTCCTCTGGTCTGTCTGTTTATCTGTTCGCGATAAAATCACAAACTACAGAACGGATTTTCATGCCGTTTTCACCAGTAGGTAGAACAGTTCATGGGAAAGGTTTAGGTATAATTTGTCAAGGTTTTCTTTTTATTATCAGGGCGGGACAACGTCTGCCGAGCCCGCTAGCTTAAAATAAAATAGTTCATTAGTTAGTTATCTGCCAGTGAAAGTCCCATGAAAATCAGTTCAAGTATTTCGGATATTCCTAAAAACCCAAATTACTTTTTATGAGGTCTGTTATCTACCAGTGAATATCCCGAGAAAATCGGCCCAACCATTTTAGAAATAGCAATGCGGATGAAGCCGCGGACAAATAAAATAGAATATATCAACCGCTATAATTTCGGCTATCTGCCAGTAAAGTTCCCATTAAAATAGGTCCAGCCGTTTTGAAGATTACCCGGAACAAACAAACAAACAGACAAAATATAATAATATAAAAATATCGACCGAATACAAAAACTTTTTTTTTGTTATTTGTAGCTATATCCATTCATCAAAAAATTATTATTTATATTTACATACATACACTTTATTTGTATAACACATAATAGATTGCAAATAAAAATTGAAAACAAAACTGACGTAGAATAAACATTTTGTATAGGAACACAAAGTAATCTTTGAAAATGTTTGCTATAGAAACTTACCACGTTACCATGGCAACGTATATAATACTTACGCTAACACGCAGCGAAAGCACTCAAAACGGAAAAAAATCCCGTTTTTGAAACATTTTCATTGCCGCTCAACTCCTGTTGGTCTTCGCGTGACGATATATAGCCTAAAGCCTTCCTCGGTAAAACCGAAAGATTTTTTCAAATTGGACCAATAGTTCCTGAGATTAGCGCGTTCAACCAAACAAACAAACTCTACAGCTTTATATATTAGTATAGATAGATAGATAAATATACAGTAAATAATGATATTAAAATGCTTAAAATCCTCTATTTTTTTTAAATTATTTTTTCTTTTTCCAGATCAAAATCTTAGTGAACCAAATATCCGTTCCGCTAAGGTTGTATTGTCCAAAGTTATGAAAAAACAAACTTTTGTAGACCATTCTACACAACCAGGTAATTTTAAAACATACTAGACCGTTACCGTAAGAACTACCCCTACTACTTAAAACTGCGATAAACGAACAAAAATAATCTGGTTAAAAAAATATTTATAATTAAAAATTGCGAAAACAAAAACATTTCTAGAATTAAAAAATCAGTAATTTTATATGTCCCGTGGGTTAAGTGGATTATCAAAGATTAAAACATCTTAAATGATTATAGAAGTGTAAGTTTACGAAAAAGCACAAAAGACACTTGCGGTGTTATTACAAAAAAGTTAAATACGTATTGAACCCTGGCCTTAAAAAGGTCTCATATTAAACGCACCGCGGTCGCTGAATGTTCGCCATCTTGTTCTTTTGTCTCGCTTTGGTTACGTTAGGTTATACTTGCGAAAAAGGATAACGCGAACTTGCCTCGGGCGAGCGCGATGCATTTATTAGGAAACTTTTTTAAACCAAGTATTTAATACGTATTTAACTTTTTTGTAATAACACGGTTGTTGTTTCAACCGACTTTATTTGCGTACGCAATCTATGGTATTTTTTGTTTTTGCTGTGATTTGTCTATATCGATCTGTGTACATAACTATTCTGTGTCCTATATTTTTTTACTTGATATTAATGTGGGGTGGAACATTCTAGCGAGTCACATAATAATTATAATTGTATTTTTAACATATTTAGGGTTTTCCTTGAATATAAATATGGCATATTTAATTGAATAATTATACGTTTTTTTGTCAGAATCATTCGACTACACGAAAGATCAAAATATATTATTTTATTCTAGATAATGACTACAAGTGGTTGGACAGGGAACCGGTAATTGATGGTCTCACACAGACTTGTTCTAACTGTCGTGTAACTTACGCTAACTTGTCACCGGATGGTCCGAGTAAAAATATATTTTGCTTTTGTTTCTTAGTACATTACTAGATATATTTATTATGTTTAGAAGACTCCACTTATATACATTCTTATAAAGTAATCCATTCTTACATTACCTTTAAAATTAATAACTTCTTATATATAAATAAAACCGATAACGGTCTGCAGTTATGCGCATATTACTCAAATATAATTGGATTGATTTTGATTAAAAAAAATAGTTTTACTTCCTAAACATCTGAACATCTATAAAAAAAATATATTAAGATAGCTTCATTAATTATAAGCACTACGCATTCGGCGATGTCCGTGAAGAAGTGGGGCAAGCGGTATGTCTTTTCCTCTATACATAAAATATTTTAACATAATAATCGACCCAAACAAAGTCGCGAGTATCAGCTAGTTCCTATGTATATTATTAGTAACAATATTTAAATTATTTTCATTATAATATATGTATTAGTTTTATTTGGTTAATCAACACCAGCAAATAGTAATTTAGTACTGGTCAATAATATAGTTCATTAGTACTAAACATTAGGTTAGTATTCACGCATACATGTATATTATTACCATTTTTTTACTTCAACGAATCTCTATACTATTCTAAAACTATTATACCTACATATTATTCATGGAATATCGACTAACTCGAATAGAGTTTAACTACAAAATGTGGAATAAAATATATTTCGGAAAAAAATCTTATGACATCATTTTTATTTTAATATTACTTTCAGAATGCTTAGAAGAATATATTGTGAAATCGCATTTGGTCACTACGTGCCGTTACTATAGCCAGTTGTTAACGAAACACATCGGTCGTGTCAAAGAAAATTGTGAGTTTAAACAATAAAACGATTTAATAATAAGCTCCGCTTATATTACATAAGTTATTAAATATTAATATAAAATAAGTTTTCAACAGCTGGAAGTATTATGATAGGTATTTTTTTTATCAATAAGTATTATTATGAAGTGTTTAAACATAATTGAAACAACTATTCTGATTTGAAAGCCCTTGTTGCGTTTTATAAGAGTCAACCGCAGCGCCATCTGCCGGGTCCAATTGTGAATCTAAAACATTCTCGGATCCCCTGGAACACGCACACAAAATTTCATCAAAATCGGTCCAGCCGTTTAAGAGGAGTTCAGTGACATACACACGTACAGAAGAAATTTATATATAAAAAGATATACTAACAAATCCGATTAGACGGTATATATCCGGCCACAGACCTTTATAAGTCGTTAATATATACCCTCAAATATTGAGAGAGAAAAAAATAAAGAAAGAAGTACAAAGTAAAATTATTTCAGAACTCGGAAATAAAAAAATATCTAATTCTCGACAACAGCGTAATCTATTGAGTAAAAATATTGCTAACAACCATATAGGTCATTCGCAAAGTAAGTAAAAGGAATTCCATAAAAATCCATCAAGTCGTTTAGAGGATTAAGAATTTATTTAAAAAGGTTTTGTTGTGTAAGATTATAGACTTACATAATCATGCTACGAACCTTAACACCACAGAAATTACTATACAAATCCTTGGTTAATTAGCACGTTGAACCAAAACAAAGTATGTAATAATGCAGGTGAGCCTTGTGGTGCAGCGCGAGTTATAGGGTTGTACGCGTAGCAGAAACAAAACTCGGATGAAATCGGAAACCACAACTAGTCTATAATAAACATAAATACGAGTTCTTTGCACAGAATAATGTAATTTCTTTTTCCTTCCTTATAAGAATCCGATGTTATTAACGATTTGTTTTGCAACTTTCAGTTACAAAACATCTAACGACATCTAGTGATCCGTACCAAAATGAGATTCCTAACCCAATGTTCATGGAAGCTACTACAATGAAGCCCAGCGGCCGCCAAGATCTTTGCTGTCAAACGAATAGAATATACAATTGTTACATGAAGAAGCCCATGTCTTGTGTTTTAACGCGAAATTCAAGTTTGACCGACTTGTGCCAGTACGACAAAGATCACCTAAAGTCCATTTATAACATGCTTACCGCTATAGAGGGCAGAATTCGAAGACTAAAAGCAAATTTATCTAGTTAGTATTTGTATCGCTTACTAGATGTCGCTATTTTAAATTTGTAATATTGAAAAATAAGTTTTAAAACATTCGTTAAATAAAGGTAGCTTTTTAAAAAAGTATTCTTATTTAGATAAATCAATAAAACAAAATATATTTTAATAAATTTGTTTATCGATAAAATTGTTCGAGAGCATAATTGAAAGTTTTCTTGCATCTTTCTTTGAAACACTTTACAATATATTTGTATTATTAAATCCAATGGAAGCATGCAATTTAAGGCTATATTCGAATTACTTTTACAACTCAAATGTTTTTTCTAGATATCAATTTCACTGGTATATAAAAACCAAACTACATAATGTAGAATGGTATTATATATAATATTGCATAATATAAAGTCAATGAACATGAATTTATGGATCAAAAAAATACCACATTACAGATCAAGCTTTTATCACAGCTGTAGTTATTACTGCCTACCCTATTACAGTTGTTTATTTCGAACATTTTGGGACTTTCATATTGATATAAGATTTGCGCTTAAGTTAGCTATAAAATCTTACTTAGAAATCGGTCTATCAGACCGAAATAATTAAATTTTAATACATTACATTTTAATACAAGCTTGTGACGATCAGTTCTATAGCATAGTTTACTATTCCCTGATTTCAGAATTCTGAAGATTTTCTTAATTTTTCTAATGCTTTAATTAATACAAGAGGGACTTAAAATTAAACAATTTTTTATTTTTATATCCATTTATTTATACAATTTAAATTTAATACATTCAATATTAAACGTTATATACACATTTTGAGAAGTAAGTTGCCTTAAAATACCAAAAACAATTTATTACAATCGTAATATGATTTTTATCTAAAAATATAACAGAAACTAACAAATGATAGTATTTTAAGGCAACATAATAGTCTATAAGCAACATAAGTTACTTCAATAGAAATCTTTAAATAAACACCATTATATTTCTGATGCTGATGTTTCTTAAATAAAAGCCCATTGATGTACCACTATTTAGAGTAAATGGATAATATAAAAAATAAATGCACCGATAACCATAAAATGCCTGATAAATTTCTTAACATTACTAACTACTGTAATTTAAGTTAAATTCAAAATATATCACTCAAAAACCTGAAAAATCTTATAAGAAGATCGTGAAATTCTAATGGATGATAACGCTAATTATGTACTGCATTAAAGATATTGTCTTGGACAACAAAAACTACAAGAAAATAAAACATTTTAAACCATTCAAAGTTTACTAAATTTCTCATTACATAACTATAGAATAATTATTAAACCTCCAACAAGCCAACTACAACTTACAATATCCAAAATAACAAAAACACTTTTTAGGTGCAATAGCTCATATATTATAAACAGTACATAATTTAGTAATGTAGCTGCCAAAATGTACCAGATTTTCTTTTAATAGGCTGGTAACCCTTTTCATGTTATGTCAACGCTACACTCTCGGCTATAATGTACATAAAATATTGACAACGAGAATGTTTGGTTAGTGTACCACTAGAAAGATTTTACCTCTTTATTGAAGTAAATAATTGAATAAAATTGAATTGAAATATAATTGAATTTGAAAAATAATTGAATTGAAGTAAATAAAGTACATATTTTCATAATATATTATGAGTAGATCTTGTCTTAAATTATGACCAATATAATTTTTTTTTCCAATGTTTTTAGTAGAATTAATCCTTATGAATATTCGCATACTTCATTATTCACTGATGTTCGCAAAGCTGATGTAGAAAATTCTGGTTAAAAAATCTTAGCTAGAGTGTACTGATATTTTGAAACTATGACATTAATAAACCTACGTAACATAATTTATATAACAATAATTATAATACATTTTATTCCCTCACCGCATAAAGTTACAAACCCGTCGAGTTATACAACAATTCCCTGTTTTTACACCTTTCAAGCACCAGCCGTGAGTCAATTCTACAAAATTATATAATTTAACTAGATATACCCTACTATGTTTTAAAATAAATATAAAGTAAAATTAAATTAAAAAAAAAAAACAACTCAACCAATCATAACGAAATTTCCATACACCTACAGTAGAGTTCATAGGGTACATATCGTCCAAAAAAAATTATACCCGAGGTTTAGGTCAATTCTATAAAAACGCGAGCGGAGTCGCAGATAAAAGCTAATTTCATACAAAGTGTTAATTGTGAAATGACCCACAGGTGGACTTTGTGGTAAAGCTTGTCAAGAATATATAAACCCTGATATATATAATTTCCTTATTCTACACATCGCATATTTGGCACAATACACTTTGTAGCTCACACAGCCCTATTTTTTTTTAATCACAATCATCCCCTTACCTGAAAATAATTACAGAAACTTTAACAGTGTAAACTTTTTTGGCTTTTTTTTTAACATAAAACGACTGCACTTTGCCAGAGATTAAGCACAGTGCAATTCAAATCAAACGATAACCGACAGAGATCTACAAGTCAGGCGTCATTGTCATGCGGCCCTGCAATCAATTCGGCACCTAGATATACACTGGCAAGCGCCAAAATGGAGACACTGTGACGGGTTTTTCATGTTCATGGCGGTAACAATTCCATCGGATAAGGAAATCATACCAACCACCCTTGAATACTGGAATCATTTTGAATGATTCCGGAACGCGATCATGCTGAAACCAGTAATAGCTTCAGCGTGGCTCTACCACCTACAAAATTCTACTTATCACCCTTGTTAAAAATTTTTTTTAAGAAAAATGATAATGCATTCTTATTGGACAATTATATCAGTAAGAGTCTCCTGCAAATGAGTCTAAAATATAAAAATGACTAATATGTAAGAGAATAAAGAAGTTTCATTAAGCAATTTTTCCGTCCCTAACCACAACACACCATTCTCATACCTACAGCAATAGATCTTCAAATTATTGATCAAGCAGAATCACAACTTTGTAGTTTTATAATAATCAAAAACTTGGATATTAGCAGTAATTAAACTGACTACCTTTCTCATTTTCCATCAACCTCGGCATTTCGTGATCAATCATTATATGACATTTTGTGATCAACCGATATATATGACATTTTGTAATCAACCCAATATGACATTTTGTGATCAACCCAATTTATGACATTTTGTAATCGACCAGTATATGACATTTTGTGATCAACCCAAAATACGACATTTTGTGATCAACCATCATATGACATTTTGTGATCAACTGATGTATGACATTTTGTGATCAACCATTATATGACATTTTGTGATCAACTGACGTATGACATTTTGTGATCAACTGATGTATGACATTTTGCGATGAGCCAGATTTTAGCTAACCGATGTAATGCAACCATGTTTAACTGCATGCCACCATTGACAGCAATAAACAGATGAGCTCTAATCTAATGGAAGTAACCTTAATTCTTATACTAGTGACTTACATATTTTTTTATAAATCAGTTTTTGACAAAACCTTCATATCTCAGTGTTTGATACAAAACATACATTCATTAATAACTAACTACTCTACATACAGATAAAAGAAAATATACACTCACATTTTCTCATGCCAAAGACCTAGGCGTGAATACATGCACGAGTGAGTCCCAGCCGCAGTCTGCTATCTGATGGGGCCTCAGGGAGTTCCAATCCAGGCCGTATGTGAACTCGGAATGATGCCTGATGGTTTCTAATGGATCGCAGCCACGTTTTAAATCCCATATCCTAGAATAAACAAAGTATATATGGAGAACATATTTGTTTATCTTTCGAAGACTAACATCCTGTACTAAAACTGTAAACCCAGTACAAGAGTCAGACGAAAAGAACAAACAAGAAGTATTACCAATAACTTTAAATTGGTAACAAAATTATTAACAGACTAATGTAAATGGATTTAAAATGATATCGGTTGTTTAATTTTTTCTTTTACATATTTTCAAGTGTGATCATATATTTTTAATAGATTTTCAAGTGTGATCAACCAAGATATCAATAGGAAACAATGTTCTAGAATTAATAATGCATTTATTTGAAAGAAAATAAATTACCGTGTAGTAAAATCATAGGACACTGCTGCTAATACAGAAGGTGCATGAGGAGAAAACTGAACTCTTCTAACAGCGCACTCGCAACCTGAAGACAATTTCATATGTAATATGTGGCTTTATGAGGTATAAAGATTATTTACATGAAATATATATTATGTGTTAGGATAAATTAATTTAGTGTATATAAAAAGGACTACTATACAGAATCAAATAAGTATATGATAGTAGACAAATCCTTGCTGTCGTAATTAAGTTTTTAGACAAATCATTAACGATTATATATATTTTTTCTCTAAAAAATATACATTTTGTAGAGCAATATATTAGATCAATTCAAAATTGAATCCTTAGTAGTAAATAGAAGTATTCTTGGTCTAATGTTTCTCTGTGTAACTCTTTTACAACTTTATAGATAATCCTGAATTACTGGGCATGTTTGGATTCAGGATTCATTCTAAGTATGCTTGTTATTCTTAGGCTTCTCATATCTCCTTTTAGAATAAAAAAACGGAATAAATGCAAATTCTCCAGTCCCCAGTATAAGCAAATTATCAAAATTTAAACATTAAATCAGGCTTTTCAAATTTCAATTAACATGTTCTTTCATTTTTTATCTTAGTTTTAAACATAATTTACGTTTTAGCTCAAAATGCTTTCACTTTTAATTGATATCTCTATAATATTACAGTATGCAAGCTATTTAATTAAGAAATTGTACGTCATAGTCAAAGATTTCATTTAGAATGTTATAGAATAAGCTGATATAACAATTATAGTAAACCAATAAATGTTTAATTTGAATGCGATATATGATCAAATACGATTATGTAAAATGTATGATTGCATATAAATTTAATAACTAAAAAACATTAAATACACCAATTATAAACCACAAACCTTTTAAAGTAAACATAGGAGATGTCAACCTCCTCAAATCCCATCCCCTTACCAAACCATCAGAACCAGCTGTTGCGATAGCATGAGTTTCTGTTCTACTCCAATCACAGGACAGGACCTTCAATAAATTGGACAATTGATCATTACCAGTTTGTACGTTGCATTTATGCAATATAATGATATTAAACAGGACACATCTCTAAGTTATTCTACTTCTACATCTTCTTCGATTTTTTTCACTATGTTAACATATTCAGACACTGTATCAATTGATGTACGTACAAATCCTTGCGAATGACCCAGAACTTTCAGTAAAGGAAAATATTGTAATAAAATAGAGATAGCTTTATTTTAAACTCTCCTAGTTAACTACCACTCTCTAGTTAAATACCTGTTGCCAAACACCTATAGATGTGTTCCGGCAGCTGCATGTGAGAGCCAATCCAACTTAATATTTAGGGTGGTTATCTTAAAATATAAAACAAATCACCAATTTAACTAAGCCTAATTAATGTTTGGAATGGAACACATGTTTATATCTGTATATCTGCTTAGCATTAAAGTTACTCGCATGGGGTTGTTAGAATTCAGAACTATAAAAATACCTCAGCATCATGCGCTTTCACAACTGCTGCAGGTCTGGCTGACTCTGTACAAGTCCAAAGTTTGAGGTGACCGTCACCAGAAACCGAAGCAAAGGTGGCCGGTGAATGTGGTGAGAAAGCCACTGTATACACTAGTTGTGAATGTCCCGTGAATGTACTTAAACAAACTTCAGATTCTGGATCCCACTGAAATGAACACAAGAAAATTTAAGAAAATTGGAATCAATTTTTATGTCCATAACATCATAGCCCCACATATTATACCTTAAAGTATAAAATCTATTTTCAGACTTTTTTATTTTTTTATAAAAGTACAATATAACAAGAGGAAATGACCTATAGAAAAATATTTGAAAAGTAGGTGTTAACAGGAATCTATTGCTATCACAAACATAATCTCATATTCCTCTGTTTCCTCAACAAAAAGTCAACTAATTATAATTTTATTCCTATTGTTAAAATCATTACATAGTATAAAACAAAATTCCCTACCGTATCTGTCTGTTCGCGATAAACTCAAAAACTACTGAACGGATTTTCGTCCAATTATCACCAGTAGATAAAGTGATTCACGGGGAAGGTTATGGTGTATAATTTGTCAAGGATTTTTTTATAATCAAAGCGAGACAACGCCCGCCAGTGCCGCTAGTATATTACAAAATAATCAAAATGTTAAATAATATGGAAAAGACTTTAAGTTATGTCTATATGTTTTCCTATTATTCAAATTGTTCAATAAATTTCTTTGTTGGATATCTAAATATGGTGATACACTTAATTGGGTAATTTAGTACTTTTAAAAGGCATATAGTTATAAATGTTTCTTATAATATTTAACTGATGGAAGTAATAAGAAAATAGGAACGTAACAATAGATATACATTGTATAGTATAAAGTTTATAAGGTATTTACTTTAATTCCATTACACAAAGACAAAAGAGAGGGTTGTTTTTTTATACTAGTTGCACTGCACAGTACCTGATGGAAAGTACAGAATAGTCCATAGATAACAGTGACTGTCATTGCTAAATTTGCAATGACAGTTGTCGCTATAATGCCGATTTGCAGAAGAATCAGACCACAGAACCTTTTTATATGAGCTATGAACTATGAACTATCTGGGTTTCCTCTGAATTATCTCAGTCTTTAGCAACATTTTTCTGATCCCTATTAGATTCTACTATAAATTGGAAAACCTTTCAATAACAAGAACAAAAACAAAGAAAAACACTGATTGTTTAATTTGTATCACAAAAATAATCACATTATGCACCATTCTACTTGGACAAAAACAAGCTTGTTATATAATCCTGTCAAGCCTTGGGCCACGTATTTGTCTATGCCTTCATTTTTTCTAGTTTGCAAACCCCCTGTGTGTGGTGTGCATTTCCCAAATACACTATTTTTTTTTTTTTTTTTTTTTTCTTCGAACTGACTACGCTATTGACCAAGCAAGGTCTTAACAGCTTCACCGGACTACTGCTCAAATACACAGTGAACAGTTTCATATTTATATATTACTAGCGGGCCCGGCAGACGCTGTCCCGCCCTGACTATAAAAAAAACCTTGACAAATTATACACTAAAACCTTCCCCATGAATCACTGTATCCACTGGTGAAAACCGCATGAAAATCCGTTCAATCGTTTTTGAGTTTATCGCGAACAGACAGACAGACAGACGCGGTGGGGGACTTTGTTTTATACTATGTAATGATATCATTAGAATAAAGAAAATATGCAAACCAGTTTGACAGTTGTATCCCAACTAGCACTTAGTAGATGTGTTCTCGGCCAATCAACAGAGCAGACCTCACTTGTATGTGCTCTAAGGACTCTCAGTGGAGCAGCACAGCCTACACGCCACACTATCACTGTACCATCTCCTGCACCACATGCTGCCGTGTTGTCTGTTGAACCTGACCATGTCTAAAATTGAATAGTTAAAGTGTGTGAGTGTAGTAAGCAAACAAACTTACTTGCAAATTTATAATATTACATAGGATATAATACTTTGGAAGTCATCAGTTTATCCCATTAAAATCAGTTCATGTATTTCAGATATCAGCCTGCACAAATAACAGACGCATCAACTGTATTTATATGCATAGTTTTTTAAAGAAAGCTGTTATTATATTCTCTATATTTTAAGATCGATTTTAACACAAATAGATTAAGTAATCCTAAGAAGCCTATAAATAGATCACTAAAGCTATTAGCATTGAAGTAAACTAGTCTGTTTACATATACCACCATTCTATGGCTTCATCCATACCGTCACTCATGTTTGTAAGTTAAGAAAAGGCGGATTTTATGAACCACAAAATATATGTCACATATATTTCAAGAATAAATTAAAGTATAGAAGAAATTCATGTTGTTTCTCTCTTTTCAACAATCTATTATCAGACAATTAAACGTATATTGTATACAGATATCAAAAACACACATATAATAAAAATGTAAATCTAATATGTCTGTGCTTTTTAGATTTTTAAGAAAAAAATTGCTGCTGGTATCTTGTAATAAGTAATAAAATACATTTCAATCATTTTTAGAAATGTCTGTCTGTTTGTTTGAACATGCTTCTGCATGCAAAGTACTGTATTCACAATAAAACATCAAATCATAAAGAATATCCTTGAGTAACACTTAGTCTCGGTATGATTAAAATCGGTTCACTCTATCACAAGTTTTTGTAATTTTAATGATGATGCAACTTCAGTACAAGAGAAAAGTAGATACCATTTAGGACTTAATATATTGAGATGATTTTACTAGTGACTGTTTTTTACATTAGGTTCGACACAGATGGAGTCGCAGGCACAGCTAGTTTGTACAATAGAAATGTAGAATGTTTACTGGTATTCATATTAAATCATAAGTTTTTATAATACTTGAATAGATTATTATGGTGTTAAGAGTTAGAAGAGGTGGTATATCAAAGAATTTATTTAAGTATTTATGGTATATGTTTACTTATTCAAATTTAATTTCTAACACTGAGTGTAAAGATACAAAATATCTTGAGGAATTCCAAACTTTCCAACTCTGTTCTCATAGCACCACTATGTAATGGAAAAACACATATTTTACCTGTCATAATTATACTATTAGACATATGATTTTTTTTTAAATTATTTATCTAATAAGAATTTGGCTTACCACATCAAAGAGTCCATCACTCCATTCCAATTTTTGCATTTCCAATAAAGTACTTCCGTCTGGAGCGAGCTCCAAGAAGAAGAGAGTTCCACCTCCAGCCAGACCATAGTATTGGCTTGTGGCCACCGCTAAGGCATCTGGCCGCTTCCGCGAGAACCTGACACTGTACCCATGGCGACCCGGCGTCAAAAAGGTCGGCATACTTATAGTATAACTGAAAACCAAGTTTTTTCTACCAAATCCATATACATTTACAAAATGCCGATAAAACTGTCACGTATCTACGGCTTTACATCTTCTATAGAAATTATCTGTCTCTTTAGTAAGTAATAATTACAAGATTCTTATTAGTTTTTTTTACATTGTTTATTAGTTGCAATAAAACAATCAAAATTTTAGAATACAACCCTTTTACGTCAAAAATATGTCAAAACAAACGTCATGTAGATTTACCAATTTTTGATATCGATGACGTTTAGAAATTAAAAGTTACAACTCTAGTGATGTTTATTATTAATCGATTTTATTTACGTAGACTATGCGTCACTCCTCTGTAATCTTATTAACACACTCAATCAAAATCCTATTAGACTACGAAGGTATTTGCATGAAGCCTTACATGTTACCGCATATAAAAGTGATGTTTGCTGGTAGCGTTCATTTCTGGTGAACACCTCTAAACATTCACATTTATATCAAACATTTTACTAAACATTACTTTCAAGCTTAAATTCTTGTAATTATCAAAATGTTGGACTACATTTCTATGGCTTTTGTGGTGGCAGTGAAGGTGTTTAAGAAAACAACACCAAATGGGAAAGTCACGGTGTACCTTGGCAAACGCGACTTCATTGATCATATGGAATATTGCGATCCTGTTGATGGAGTTGTAGTAGTGGATACTGAATATCTGAAAGGAAGAAAAGTCTACAGTCAGGTATAAATGTAAAAGTGTAGAAAAACTTTATGGTTTATATTGTGTCATAATGCAAAATGTGATATGCAAATATAACTATAATTAATATACCTATACACAGTTGGTGACAACTTATCGCTATGGTCGCGAAGAGGATGAGGTGATGGGAGTGAAGTTTTCGAAAGAGATGGTTATCGGCCAGGAGCAAGTGGTCCCTTTGATAAACTCCAAAATGGAACTAACTCCTGTTCAAGAAAAGTTGCTCAAGAAACTTGGTCCTCATGCTTACCCTTTTACTTTTACCTTCCCTGAAATGGCGCCCAGCTCGGTATGATCTTAATGCTTATTTAAGTTCAATACCTTAGTAATTTTTTAGTATAAATTATACATAATTGAATATAAATATAAAATATAATGAAACATATTTACTTATATATAATGTTTAGGTTACATTACAACCTGCCGAGGAAGATCAAGGCAAACCAATGGGCGTTGAATACGCTGTAAGAACATACGTCGCTGAACAAGAAGATCAAAAAAGCCACAAACGGAGCTCGGTAACTCTTGCTATTAAAAAGGTATAAACAAATGACAATATTAGAATTATACGAAATTACTGTGATATTATGAAATATATGTGGGTTATATTTACTATTATATTTACAGCTACAACACGCTCCTCTTACTCGTGGACGTCGCTTACCAAGTTCCCTTGTAAGCAAAGGGTTCACTTTCAGTAATGGGAAAATTAACCTTGAAGTCACTCTAGATAGAGAGATATACTACCATGGAGAGAAGATTGCTGCCAATGTTATTGTTTCAAATAATTCAAGAAAATCTGTCCGTAACATTCGTTGCATCGTAGTGCAACATGTTGAGATTACAATGATCAATTCTCAGTTCAGTCGTCACGTAGCTTCTTTGGAAACTCGTGAAGGCTGTCCTATTACTCCTGGAGCTAGTCTGTCTAAAACATTTTATTTGGTACCTGTGGCTCGAAATAGCAAAGACGTTCGTGGTATGTATGTGAATATAATAAGATATTCCCGTTCTTCTACTACAACATTTTCATATCTCTTTTTTTTTGTTACATGAGATTAAAATAATTAAAATTAAAACAAACATTATAGGTGTGGCGCTGGATGGACATTTGAAGGAAGATGACGTTAATCTAGCCAGTTCAACTCTGGTTGCTGAAGGAAAATGTCCAACGGATGCTATCGGTATAGTTATTTCCTACTCTGTACGCGTGAAACTGAATTGCGGAACACTTGGAGGTGAACTTGTTACTGATGTTCCCTTCAAATTACTGCATCCTGCTGAAGGTAAGTATTATTAAAAAATAATAATTATTCTAGAAATCTGATTTTGAAAATTATCTAAAATACATTTGTATCGAAATATTTACCTTACAGAGTCATAGTATGAATTAATTTTTATATATTTTCCTTTTTTATTTAATTTATTTATAGGTACTGTTGAACGTCAGCGTTTCAACGCTATGAAGAAAATGCAATCTATCGAGCGACACCGCTACGAGAACACCTTGTATACTAATGAAGAAGAAGATAACATCGTATTTGAAGACTTTGCTCGCCTTAGAATGAATGAGCCGGAATAGAACAGAATTTAAGAATCATCAAAAAAAAAGGAAAAATAATAAAACATAAAAAAAGATAAAGGAAAATTATAAAAAAAAATTATACATATATAATTGATAGTCCACTATGTAAAAACTATCGATATATACATCACTATAATATATTTGCCAACACTAAAAAATATTATTACACTAATTTAATTACCCTAATTATTCGCTTATTTAAATATTCAACAATACACTGTAAACTTTATTGACTTACCTAATCTTTATGCTATAATCTCTAATAAATAAACATCACCAGGAATTTTGAGTTTAATTTACAAATTAAAAAATTAAATGCATATTTGAAGTAACCACTGCAACGACCTTCGGCTGACTGATATATCTAAAACTGCAATATAAATCTTAACAACCCTTTTCTGTAATAGATGATACGATTAGAAAAGGGTTAAATTGTCCCCGCCCAATTTTTATTCATGTTTGTTGCACCTCGTCTGAGGAAAGCGACACTGATTGTTTTATTCGGTAGTCAAAAGATTCGAAAAAAAATATATGATTGACTTTACTCATTATATCAGTTTTTTCTTTATTTCGTTGTATAGTAATCAGTTAATATACATAGCATATTTATTTTATCCATATTTTTTAGACAGTTTAGTTTTAAATACCTACTTATAAATGACTTATATAATTATATTTCATTAGGTACATAATATAATTAGTATCTCAATAACGAGGTACTATCATGTTCACATGCAAGTTTGTAGTAGATATGTCAGAGTCTTGTATTGTGTCGGTTGAGAGCCTTAAGCACTCGCCTTAGTACTTCGGTGAAGCTGTAAAAGCCGCAACGCTAATAGCATAATCAGTTCTAAAAGAAAGAACTCCTGTATTGTGCTTTTCGGTAATAATTCAAAGTTCAGGTAGTTTTCCACACTTTAAAATTTCATGCTGAATTTTCACATAATTATTATTGAGAAAACTTGTTTGCTTTCTTTCCCGATCATTTAAAAGTTTTCAGCATAGAGTAGATTAAGGGTCAGTTAAAGCTCAATATTACTTTTTTTTAAAGAGAATATTAGCACAGACAGAAACAGGTTAATAATTTTTAAAATATTTCATATAAGTGAGTAGATTATCTACCTTTTTTTATTTACGTGGGGAAATCCTTTATGTATACGCCACCCTTTCGGGGGATTGAGTGGGTTATGTCCGACTCGCACGGACTAAAACCCCACGATGTACCGTCCGCCGCATGGTAGGGGTGGCGAACCTGCTGTGTTCCTGAGAAACCGCCCCTGCGGCAGCCTGGCAAGTAAACGCCAGGCTTTGTCCTACTATAGAGAGACTACTGAGTACACAACCAGTCGTCTCCCCTCGCCAGCCTCACCTGTGCAATGAGGACATGTGTTCCCCGACCCATCCCCTCAGGCTTGACTCGGGGTAGATTATCTACCTACCTATCCGACCTACCAAAATTTATTGAAAAAAATGAGTGCGTGCAACCGTCACACGCGATTGAAATAAAGCTTCTTTAGCGTTATAAGAGATACGATTAAGTTAAATATAGATACATCATATGAGAATTTAAAAAGGCATTTATTGATTATGTAAATCTAGTAATATATAGGTACATTTATTATCGTCGACCACTATACATTTTGAAACTATTCGTTAATTACTATTATACTTCAAATACGATATGATTGCTAATAATATTTCCTGTGTTATTTAAGTTCCGAATTAGCTGATACTTCAGATACTGAGCACTTCAGATAAAACGTCCATCCTATTGTGACATATAGTTGTCCTGTTTTTGCGCATATGTCGAAAGATAATTTTCATAAGTTGCAGGTTCTTCAAAACCGCGTTTTACGTAAAGTGACCGGTGCCCCGTGGTACGTCCGGAGAGTCGATCTTCATAGGGACCTAGAAATGCCTTCTATCTGGGCGTACGTAAAATCACTTACGATTAGTTATTTTGAAAAAGTCGTGAATCATCCCAATCCGTTAGTGGTATCCGCCGCAAAATACGAACCCGTATCAAACGCTGCGCATTATAAAAGACGTCCGCGACATATTTTTACCGACCCTCCCGATGAAATAACAGCAGTGAATGATCAGCAGCAGCCTGTCTCTCCAAACAGAGCGTGTTCAAGCCCACGCCCGCGTAACCACAGATCACGCCGCCGTGGTCTGGGGGTCAATTTCGCTCCCGCACACCAGATTAGGTCCCACTCAGCAGCGGCTCAAGCCTAGCTTCGTTCCCTCGGCGTGGAGCCCTTGAGCATGCTGCTCGGGCGATACAGTGACACAAAGTCTTACATCACTGCGACAACATTACACATGTCACCTCCACACACGTGCACGCATACACGCTTACACATGCAAGTGTGTTACACACGGAAGTGGAAGTTTTATTTTATTTCCCTTATCAAACTGAAATAGTTTAGAAAAAATTATCTGATACGAAATATATATAAAAGTTGTTGAGGTATGTATGTTTGGTACACATATATGCTTCAATAACTCATATAAGTATGAATATGTAGCTTAGCTTAGGTTATATCAGATAGGTCGCGAATTGCATGAGTCAGGCAACAGCCCAAGCCGAGGTGTACCATGAACACTTGAGCTAGTTGTCAAATACAATCGGCTGAATGCCTTAAGCGCTCGCCTTAGTAGTGAAGCTGTTAAGACCTTCATAGGTCAATAGCGTAATCAGTTCGAGAAAAAAAACCACATTGCAAGGAACCCGAAGTCGTCATAATCTTTTAAGAATTTTTCTCATAGTGGCAAACTGGTCAGACAGGTTTCCTTGGACAATGGACTGAGGAGATATGACTGTCCTCGGGTCTTTAATTGCAAAGGGGTTCGTCCGCAAACTAGTTTGACCACTTTCAACTGTGGGAAAGGACAGTGTCTTGAAATGACCCTTTATTTGCATGTACATCTTTCTTTTTATTGAGACACACGGTCGTAGCGTTTGTATAACTTATTGAAAAGATTTAGATAATTATGTAAGTTTTTAAGTTAAGTTAAATAATGACTTGTAATAAATAATAACACGTTTTGCCATACGTATGTCGTATGCCGTACGTACGTATTGCCATGATAAGAATTTTACCCGTTCTATAAACATCACACCAGTCCACCATCTCTCACCTCGCCTCCTCTCGCTATATACCCGCCATAGATATCTCCATTGTCTAATATTCATTTTTATATGTTATTTCATTGTCTAATATTCGAAATACTTTCCTTACCAACATCATTTGTTGACATTTTTAAAATTCATTTTAAAATCACTTCAAATGAATAAAATATTAATGTTTATAAAATTTTAATAAACTAAGTAAGCTTTAAATTTTCTTTAATTTTCTAGTATTAGTAATATTAAATACCATTATTTAGAATAAATGTCAAAGAAAAATTAATGCCACATAATGGTATAATTCTTTCAAATACCTCTTTTAATTTATCAAAACTATAAACGTGGTACACTGGATCTTATTTTAACAGTTACTTATTTATATTAATGCCAACACAATACAAAAAACTTAACACACTTAATTCGTTTTGCAAATTCACTAAACCATAATTACTGGCGTATCACGTTTTACGCAACTGTGTGTCCAATAAATCTTTTGTAGTACGCACCCTTTATAGAGCAAGTGTACAAGATACCGGTGAACTGGGCAGGCAACTTATTGTCATCAAAGGTGAGCCACGCAATAGACAGTGGACAATGGTTCCCACGTTATAACTGGTCAAACTGGTTTGTCTAGCTTTTGTAAACACGGAAAGGGTGGACACCCTTTGACCGTCTTGTACTTTTGCACGTGATAAAGAATGCCCCTTGAGGATTATTTTTTGCACCTGGGAACTGTATTCGTTTATTAGCAAAACAATAAAACGGTAACGTGGATATTATTTCACAATATACTTGGCAAAACACTAACTCTAATATTTTTATGTAGCATAGAAACTATAATAAAACCATTATAGGAGTCGTTGCATCATGGCATGTCATGAAGTGGACTTTATATTTTGCTAGCGGGACCGGTTGACGTTGTTCCGCCCTGATAATAAAAAAAAACCTTGAAAAATTATATACCTAAACCTTCCTCTTGATTTTATTTATCTGCTGGTATAAACCTCATAAAAATCGGTTCAGTAATTTTTGATTTGATCGCGAACAGACAGACAGACGTGGCAGAGGACTTTATTTTATAATATGTAATGATTCATAATCGTGTCTTTTTTGAATTTTGTAATATTGGTGGTGTTATACGTAACGTAGTTCGGTTATTGTGCGCAGGTGAAGTGGATGGGAAATAATACGACGAAGCATGGATTCTGACTTGCTACAAAAATTCCCTGGAAAGTTTTAACAGGAGCCGCCATCTTGTTAGAACATTGAAATGACTGCAAGAAATCTGTAATATTATTTCCTACTCGACAATGGCAGTAATAATCTATAGTTGCCAAAAAAACATTGTATATTGATGCCTTATAGATAATCTATCCGCTAAACAAATACTATCACGTAAGGACCGTGGGCATATAAATAATGACTTCGACGCGTCAATGGTATAAAAATAGAAACTATTCCCAACATTTTTATTGACAACAGGAATGGTCGCCATTAGCTACTAAATAGAATAAAATTGATTGGTAACCAGAGGAGTAAACGTTTTTTTTTTTTTTTTTTTTTTTTCTGCAGACTCTCGGTCCGCACCATTTTTTTGCTATAGCTTTTTAAGTGTAAGTTTAAAAATCGTATCTGTGAGTATCTATTGGGTGTTTTTTTATATATTTATTTTTATTGTTATTGGTTTTTTTTTTTTTTATTTATTTATATAAAGACGTTATTGCCTTTATGGCAGTTTCATTCCGGTCCTCTATCGCCATCTTTAAATTATAATCCACAATATGCCGCGCCGGAGCGTCCATGGCCCGACGGATAAACCTACTAACCGCGTCATCAGTCACGTCGGTATAGTAGACACAGGTGTGGGTGTGTCTGGATACTGCCACTATAGCATGTGAAACACTATCGTGGATTTGCATCCTTCTGCTCTTTGTTTGCAGGATCACCACCGATTTGAAGGTCAATCCCTGGGATTCGTGGACTGTCAGAACGCGCGATCCTTCCCCTACCCCGTAGCCCTTGTTTATCAGGGCTTTTTTCTCTTCTTGTGTGTGTACCAGGAAGAGAGTGTCGGGGGTATGGGAGGATATTTGTTCGCCCTGATAGCCCTTGATGCTCAGAGATCTCACTATCGGTTTCGGTGAGTATATACCGTCGTATACTTGACTCAGCGCATAGGCTACATCCATCGGGTTCCTGTATGTGCAAGTGAGCTGTTGGTCAATACCAGCTACGGCCGTTGGTCTGCTGTAAACCATCCGAAATAAGTTTTCTCGATCAATGTAGGGTAGTTGGTTGAAATCTCCGATGAGGAGAATTTCGCTTGCTTCCGCCAGCCGGCCGGCAGTCAGGATGGACCCGAAATGGTTCATGAGAGCTTCATCCACGATTAACCTTGGACGCTTATCGTGCTCTCTGAAACCATTTACTAATATGGACGCCATGGTGCGCACCCGCTTTTCGGCTTTTTTGCCGTGTGCCTGCACCAGTTTCTCCTGTAAGTCTTTTGCCGCCTCGGTTGTGGTGGTCGCCACAGCGTCCCTCTCCACATCAAAGTTTTTAATTAACCACGTAGTCTTTCCACAGCCTGGGACCCCGTTCGTCCATTTGATCTCGGGTGTCGACTTGGTGCTTTCCGCCACTGCTAGATTTAGAACCCTCGAGGTGGTTTTTACCCTCTCGAGAATCTTTTCTTCAAGCATGATTCTTGTGCACCGAGCGACTACTACGATTGGATCCTCCGGGGGCGCTTCGAACTTCTGAGGTTGAGTTGTTTCTCGTGTCTCATTTTCTTTCCCTAGTACGAAACCGCTGGTGGAATTGTAAGCGGTCATGTAGCTGCCCGTCATTACTCCTGCTATGACTTGGGCAGTGTCGTTGTTATAGATGGCCGCTTCCGCTTCCTCTAGTCTAGCATCTCTCAAGTCCACGATTCCCAGATGGTGGGCCTCTAGGATTTGTGTACACGTCAGTGTGTTGACTTTAATCGTGGCTTCGAGTATGGCTTTGAACTCGAGTATAGCATTTTCCATATGATCCAGTGGTCCCGTGACAGGAATTTGGACGGGTGGGATGACTTGCCCCATGTCCGCTCTGGTTTTCTGTGACTGCGGTTTAAATTTTGCTTTTGGGACTCTCCTCCGAAGACGGTTTATCGCTTCCTGTTGTGTATTTCTGGTATGTCTATGGGTTTGGGACATCATTATTTGTGTTATTGCTGAGGATGAACCTCTGTCGGGTTTTCCTTCTGCGGATGTATTTGCGGCCTCTGCTCGTTCGGCTGTTATTTTTGCTTGTAAGCGTTTGGCTCCGCTTTGCTCAACGTTCCCGAGGTCGAAAATAGGTTTATCTGTGTTGTAAGTAGGGTTTTTCCCGGGAGTCTTTTTGTGCAGTAAGAAGTCCAGACAAGCGCCTCTGTCCTCGTAGGCAACTATTTCATGGTACTTCGATGCGTTTATGCAGCCCAGTAAATCGGCTACCTCGCCCTTCTCGTATGTGACTTCTCGTAGGAGTAAACGTTACTGAACTGTTATAACTACGTATATTTATGGATATCTAAGCGCCCAAGTTTTCTGGTGTTGTACAAAAAAAAAAACAACCTAAGTAAACCTTCAAAGCCCGACTTTATTTAAATATAGAACTTTTATCCAGAACATCAGAAAGGATTCCGAGAAATCAAATACCTACAAGCAATAGTCAGATTTCATCCGCATTCAGTTATGATGTAAAACAAAACAGAACTTAGCGCCACTTGGTGAGGAGTTATATTAATAAGGATAGTTTAGAGCCCTTCTCCATGAAAAAATACTTACGTACCACTACTTTCACGTCAAAAATTAGTTTTACTTCTGTACAATCAGTCCTTATTATTTTATCAATATATCTTCATCTGTACTAATATTACAAAGAGGTAAAGTTTGTGATTTTGGATGTTAGGGAAAATCTCCGGTACTACTGATCAGATTTTGGACATTCTTTCACTGTTAGAAAGGTATGTTGGTCCTTATGTTGATAAATATATATTTTGAATAATTTAATAAATGTAATTAAAGTCGGCAATAATGATCGGTAATATGGCTTACGTTGCTTGAACGGTTTGAAATAAAGGAATAAAATCTGAACAAAAACATTCATTACCCTTTATTGTATTTGTAACACAAAATTAAACATATATTTTTGCATTACTTCTTCGTATGAACTTTAACTACACCAAATCTTACAAATAAATGCACATCTGCGACTGCAATGTGCTAAAAATGGTACAAAATATTTTCTACACGAATTAATATACAAGATGACTTATGCGCTTAAATGCAAGAATTGGAGTTTTTGGCGGGATCTTGGTCTGTCATGTGGTGGATTTTATTTTTTATTCATAATCTTGTGTTACTTGACTCTATATTGTGTAAAATTGGTGGTGTTTTATGTAATATAGTTTGTTTATTGTGCATAAGTGAAGTGAATGGAAAATAATACCACGGACCATGAATTCTGAGATGCCACAAAAACTCCATGGAAAGTTCTAACAAGATGGCCACCATCTTGTTAGTTCATTGAAATTATATCAAGAAACTTGTAATAGCGATACTCACTTGACAATGGCAGTGATGGTCTACTAGAAGACTGGTTGCCAAAATGGAATGGAAGAAGAACTTGAAATACTATTAACTACTCGACAATGGCATTCATTGAAATTATATCAAGAATCTTGTAATATCGATACTCACTTGACAATGCAGCAATAGTCTACTAGAAGACTGGTTGCCGAAAATGGAATAGAAGAAGAACTTGTAATACTATTAACTACTTGACAATGGCAGTAATAATCTAAAAGATTGGTTGCCAAAAATAAAGTAAAAAAAAAATGCAAGAATTGCTTACTTCATAGTGTTAAATTTCAAATACATCAACATGTTTATATTTAAAGGTGTTGAAATATAAAATTTCTTATAAATAGTACAACCCTCCACGAAAGTTTTTACAGCATCAACCCTTGAAGATTTTTTCATCTCGGTCGCGTGCGCGCTTTGCATCCCTATAAAATTTCGGACCACTCTGTGGGGGAACGACTGTTCATTGTTATATAACTGTAGTTAAAGTACAATACTACCTGTTCCAATTGTTTGCTTAGATTCTATCAAAGTAAGCGTGAATATCTCGTATGGTATACGATGAACGGATTCAATATAAAACAGATTTAACGGATTTTAATATAACATTTTTAAACATTTCTTGGAAGTTCAAAAGTTATAAGTGTGTAATTTTTTTTAAGAAAGAAGAATTTCGACTCATTAAATAATAATTTATACTTAAAAACTATTATGGTAATACCATTCGATAGTGCTTTGAATCCTAAACTACTTTATAGATCTTAATTATAGTGTAAATTAAGATTGTCCTTTAATTTTGATAAATTCATGTAATGTATTCAGGTTTGAATAAACCAAAAAGTAAAAGCGAAAAAAAATACTACTACTACTAATGTTTTTTTTATGATGTACCTAGTTATTTTAAGTTTTATTTTATCCATATTTAGTTTCAGCGCTAAAAAAAAAAAAATAATATTATTAAGAATATATTATATATATATAAGTATACATACATAAATAATCATTTCATTTTTGTTAGTTTTCATTATTGTAAGATAGTAATAAGTCTAGTTAAGTTCTGTTAATATGTTCTGAAACTTAGATAAGGTCTTTCTTTTGTTAGAGGATTTACTTATTACTTATTAAAAAAAAAACTAAGCTCACATATTTGACATATTTCTGGTGGTATATCTGTAATTACATACACATAATGATTTAACTGCTATTTATATCTGAAATTTATAACTAAAACCGACAGTTGAGGAAATTTAAATAGAATGGTCATAGATATTCCTTCCGCAAAGGAGCAGTGTTCGCTCAATAAAGTATGAGCCCCCTCAATATGAGATTGATTGGAGGCTTCTTTCTTAATTCTAAGTAAAAACAAATATCGAAAATCTTAAATTAAAGAAAAACGTCTCAGATTTATAACTAAGAACCAATTACGTGACGGACAAACAATGATCATCAAAATCGCTAAAATAATTTTGAAAGGGAAGAAATATAAACATGCACACTGAAATTTCTTACACTAAGATTTAAAAATGGCAAAATTTGATTATCATCGACTCAAAGTCGTAAAAAGAAACAAACAAACGGACACTTTCGCATTTATAATATTGGGATACATACCCGAGGCGTTAATTACCTATTTAAATTTATACTTTACCACGTTTTTATTCTATCATCGCCCGCATGTAACTGTCAGTTGAAATTGAAAGCATTCGAAGATCATAATCACCCGTCACACAAACCTGTTTGGCCAAGAAGGGACGTGGGAAATATAAGTGACCCTTCATTTGCATTGTAATAACTTAACGTCCGGGTTCATTTGTAAGCGATTGTTATTCTCCAAAAAGACAACAATATTGTATTTATGAGAGGGATTTTAAAGAATAACTTTTCAAACCTGTGACTTATTTAACAGACGACGATTCTAGGTGGGCATATGTTGATAAGCAGAATTTTTCAAGGGAAAAATCCTAAGTTTTGAATTCATATATAACTAGTTGACTCGGCCACGCGTTGTTTTGGCTCGGTTATTACACGTTAGATTAAATTATGATAAAGTATTTGGGATTATGGGGTAATGAGTCTGCCTAAAAACTTGATACATAAAAAGCGAGGTTACATGGTAAATACGTTAACAGAACACGTGCACCATAAAATACACTGGAGTTGAAAAATAAATTCAAATTTAAAATGTGGCGCAATCTATGAGTTGTCTATAACAGTCGGTTCTACAGTTTACTGTCAACAAAATAATTTAAAGCGATAGCTATATGCCACTGTTGAAACTTACAATTAATAACTATAATCAACATTGACAATCATATAATTCGTAATTAAAAAATATTCATGTCATTAATTGAAATATAAATTGTACTATCTCTCAGACTGGACCAAATTATACTGAAATACCAACTTTCATGAAGATCGGTTCAGTAGTTTCGGAGTTAATCGTGGACAAACGTTATGGCACTAGATTTTTATATATTTAGACTAGTGTCCAGTCCTGGTTTGCATATATATGCAATGTACTAGTGTGGTGTCATGAGTTTCCGAGCCTTTTGGACACATCTAAACGCTGTCCGCCGTCACATAAGTTTTTTTCGTTACGCGTATATATAAATCTGTGATATCTTCCAAGATATTTATTAAAATGATATGCTGTAAAGCGCAATGGAATCTACTTTAAATGCCTAATGATACTAAAATACCTTTTAGGTTAAGGATTAATTCTATATTGGTTAAAATCGCTTCGAAAATAACCCATTATTTTTTTAACAAGAAATAAAAGATTTAAAATGTACTGTGCGTCGTTACTTTCGTTACGTCGGAGTTACATTATTTTTGTGCATTTTGTAAGGTTCGCTGGTTTCAATGTACGCCCTTGAAAAATAATTTAACGATGTCATTATAATACAACAGATTTTCTCTACTTTCTACAAATATAATTTACATGTAGTATACAAATAAATTGTCGGGAAGAAATGTAATGTCGATCGTATCAAAATTCGTTGCGTACGAAGAACTAAGTACACCCTACTATATTCGGCCAGCAACTTTGTATTGTACTATTTATTTATTGTTGATGATACATAGGTTCCGCAAATAGTATAATTTCTTAATTTCAAATAATATACATCCTTAATATCATTTCTAAATATAAAAAATGTTATATAATACGTCAATGTATAATATCCGCCCTCTGCCCCTACAGTTTGGGAAAAAAGGAACCCAAGAGAGAGAGAGAGAGAGTATGAATCAATATTATTTATTTATTTCACAATATTTTCTGTATGAAAGGTATGTCTTTTTCTGTCCTCCTGACAAAGTGTGTACAAAATTTTAAAATGTTTATTTAAGTAATTACACCGTGAAACAAGCAAACAAAAACTTTCGCATTACTTAGTATTTTACAAGTTATTTGGTTTATTTCACCTAAACATAGTAATTTTGGATAAGACTTTGCTGCTTTGATTGAGGAACGAGGTGACAAACGAGTCATATTCTACAGCCGTTGGATGTAATAAAGTATGAAACGTTGCACAGAAGTTATTTATATAAAAGGATTTTTCAAACTGTATCCTTTGAAGGGGTTAGATCCAGGAAAAATTACAAAATTGTTATTTATTTCATAATAGAATAACATCTACACAATTCGTTCTACATTCACCAATTAATTGTCTATGTTTTTCTTGTTAAACTCACGCGAAAGATTATTTAAGAGTCATTTACAATGTTACGGTCGGACGTTTGATAACCAGTTTAAATTCAATACAAAACTTATGTAGGTTCCTATAATATAAATTGCATTTCGTGTTCTCTTTGGCTTAAAGGCAAGAGTTGTATGATTATAAACAGAGATATATTATTGTACCTTTAACATTACGGTTTTGTTTAAATATATTTAAAAAAATTAAATAAATATTACGAACTAACAAATGAACTAAGTAAAAATGGCTATGTGGTTAAGTTATATGCGGTAGAAGTAGGAGCGAGAGGTATACCAGCAAAATCTCTCTACAACCTTCTGAAGGACCTTGGCCTGTCGAGAACTGCAGTAAGTTCTATTTTAGAACGAGTATCAAAGGCTGCACTAACAGGTTCCTACCAAATTTGGCTAGGCAGGGCGGGAAACTCGAGCAGTGAAGGTGAGCGTTGATGCGCATCTCAAAGGGGGCCTCCTTAAACCCACACCTGGGTCGCAAGTCCTGGGAACTGCTCTGAGTTTCTCCCTCTGTCACACGATGGACCCGGCACCCGCACGGTGAATCCATGGAAGGCTAAGAAGTTCGTCTCTCTCTCATATATGAATAGTCTAAGATAAATCAGTTCAGTACTTTTTCTCCTTCGATTCTCAATCGAATTTTTTTTTTTTTAAATTTGAGTTTGAAAAAAAACATACTCGTTAGTTCATTTGTCTGTTGGTCTGTCTGGATTAAATTCAAAAACGGCTTGATCTATTTTAGTGAAATTTGTACATGAGGAATATATATTATTCTTCAAGTGACCGTCTATAAATATAATGAGTAATAATTTACAAATGGGTAGAAATAATCATTTTAAATAGATTTAATGTTTATTTCTTCTTTATCTATTTTAATTAAATTCAGTATACACGGAACTTATAACAAAAAAGTTATATACGTATCTAACCCTGGCTTTAAAAAGATCTCGTATTAAATGCACCGCGGTCGCTGAAAGTTCGCCATCTTGTTCTTTTGTCTCGCTTTGGTTACGTTAGGTTAGACTTGCGAAAAAGGATAACGCGAACTTGCCTCGGGCAAGCGCGGTGCTTTTATTACGAAACCTTTTTAAACCAAGTATTTAATACGTATTAATTTATTTTTTTTGTAATAACACGGATAGTTAAAATGTATAAAATAACATTTAAATTAAAATAAACATACGAAAATAATCGCGAGGAGTCGCGAGCACAGCCAATACAATAAATGTTTGTTTATTAAATTAACAGTTGTTCAAATCTTTGTATTGCTAAATAAGTTCAGTCTAAGAATTTCGATTGCTAACATCAGAAAAAATTCAACAAAACTCAGATTTATTCTTTTACATTGAAATCGACCTTGTTACTTACAATCATTACATATTATTACAGTAAAAGCTTCCAAATTATTGTGTGCACTTAATTCCTGATAACATAAAATGCACTGAGAGCAATATTTCAACATCGCACTTAAAAGGTATAGCAACTTAATTTTTAAGTCTTGCAAAATGAACCAGCTTATAAATTCGAGCAGGAAATTTTCTAACAACATTCTTAAGATTCCAAAGATACTTCTGAGACTTGTTGCACAAAATACTCTCTTTATTTAGGAAGCCAACATTGTTCTTTATGTAATTTAACCAAGAACAGTATGTATATTATATTCTTTACATTATGCACTATACATGAACCACGGATTTACTCCCGTATAATTTTTTAGTTTTGAATTTTACTGTAAGTTTACCGTACGCTTGAACATATTCGATATAATGAACGACTATTGTAGAAAGCAGCATTGTGCCTCCAAGACAGACAAGTATTTGCTAGTGGCCGCTTTTGGGTAATGTGCAATACTTTCGTTAAGCGACCAGTAAGCCAGCACTATTATTTTCATCTCATTTAACATGGTTTTAACCTACCTTTTGTATAATATTTTTTCCGTTCCTAAAGTTTTCTTATTAATTAGGCAATAGAAACAAATTCTGTTTGAAAACAGGGGATATCTACCATCGTTTAAGCCATATCAATGATACGGGACTCTCCATCTACTATTGCCTCGGCGTCAAAAATTATTTATATGTTGTCTACACCTTAATTTTTTTATTAATTAGGGTTTAGTATTTAATTAATAGTGAAAATTTAAAAATAACCATAGTATTCTTAGGTCCTACTGATTCCTGCTCCACACGTGAAGAGCGCAATAAGCTACACTACACGACTACTACGCAACTAAACATTCTCCTGCAATGAGCAACAGGTTAAATTATCAGATATATCCCAAACATACTCAGTAGGTATAAAATTACAACATAAATGGATACGAAATTGAAATTTTAAGAATCATTTATTGCGTACGTAATTTTATTTACCCAATTTATATTTCGTCCAAGAGCGATCAAATTAGACCCAGGGTCAACCCATTAATTAAGCAATTAGTGTTTCTTGAAAATTGGACACGGTCTATCGTTGGAAATAAAGATTTATAATACTTTATTATTAGTAAAAAAACAACTATACAAAAGTTTTTATTACAAAAATAAATAGTTACAACAAATCTTATAAATAAGGAACTAAAATGTATCGAAGACTTAACTTAATTTTTATAATTATTATTTAATGCTATGGGTTGCAAAACGTATGCTTGTCCCGTTGCACGGTCTACAACATGACCAGTCGAAGGTTCCAAGAAGAGTCTAGGAATTGAAGTAGCTACTGTGATTTCAGGATGTTGATGTTGTCTAACGCCAGCGCCGCCTTCATATGGAACATACTGAGTTAAATCGGGTTGATTTTTAACCACTGGTTCTTTTACTTCTTCAGCGTCGTCTTTCTCAGTGACTACTAAAACTATTTGATTTTTATGTTCCTTTGGTTTATAGTTATCACGTTGTTCATTTCTTTCCCGCTGTGGATGTCTATTAGACGTCTTATAAGTCTCTTCGTCATTAGAATACTCGACTTCGTGAGTTGGAGTGGAATGTAAAATTTCCTTATTACTTTCTTTCTTTGCTTTCTCCGTATCTAGTTTGACTCGTGGAGATCCCCTTTTAGCCCGACCATTTTCTTCATAGGTTGACACTTTCTCTGGATTGTATTCCTCTTTACCATAAGAGGGAGAATTTTCACTTGGTTCGTCGTAAGAATCATGATCATTTTCATGGTAAGCACCATCGTCGTGGTCACTGTCGTAACCATCATTTCCGTGATTACCGGCATGTCCAGCATGATTCAAGTCCCAGTAATGTTCTCCATATCCTCCTTTCTTATCTCCCCATCGCACCTGTCAAGAATAATGTAATTTTTTAGGTTATGTTAAAGATGTTTCAACTCGTTTTTATTCAGTAGAGAATTGATAGTATTATTAAATTTAGTGTTAATTTAACTGAAGAAGAGACTATTTAAGATGGTTAAAATTGATTAAAGGTGTTTTAATAGGAAGAGAAAGTTAGCGTTATTAGACAGATCTGCAATATTTTGAACGAAATGGTCAATAAATACCATATATAATTGATAACAATGAAAATTGTTTAGCTGCACAAGTAATATATTGTTACATGATGCAATCGTACAAACCGTATCATGATACTTATACCACTTAGTAAATATACACAGAAGGAAAACAAATGATAAAAAGTTTTTATGAAGCATAGAAGCGTACTTTAGCAGAAAATAGTCCCGCAGAAGGTCTGGACCTCTCATGTCGCTCAGTGAAGTGGCGTTCGCTGCCCAACCGGTGGCCTTGATCGAAGTCCTCGGATGAGGGCAAGTGCCTATACCTTCAGCGAAGCCAAGCGAAGCGCAACAGAGAAAGAAACACAGATAGTTAGTGACAGCGAGATAGAATATTGTTTACTTTTCCCATGTCCCTGTGGTTCTTAAAATCTTTCTTCTCGTATCGTTGCTCCCACGTGTTGGGGTCCTCGCAGACATGACCGAACTCTATCTTGTATGGACTCAACTGTACCGAGAAAAAATCCCTATAAAGCAAATACATCTTTTCACTAACTATCACTATTGCAATAAAGTCCAATTATTAAACTAAAACACATGTAAGTATAAATTTTACTTATGTACACTATAAAAGCTATGGCTACAAAGTTAACACACACTTATGAAAATCTATAAATATGAACGAATTTCTGAATTTTATTTGGTGCCATTTGTTATTAGCAGACTGTGCAAAAATTTTATAGCCTTTGCAATCAAACAGGGCATTTATAAAACTAAAATTGTATTCTCTATTTTAAAAATAATAATAAACTTCTAAACATAATTTAATGCACCTTGTAATAGACTTATTTGTTGTAGGAAGTTCTGCGGAACAAAAATCCGATCATAATGATAATTATTACGCAAGTTATCTGCATATTGTAATTTCAAACGAATCCAATTTAACTGAAGGTTGAGATTTAAAAGCAAATAACTAGGTCGCTTTCTATTCACTAATGACTGAGTTGTGTTAAATAAGCAATCAAGCTCAACAATAATAATGCTTACTGAAAAAACTTTGCTTGCGCTTCAACTGTTCCTGGAATACTAGGCGGGGTTCTTACTGTGACGCTTTTTACGGGAATCCATACTGAGGCTGCTTGAAGAGCTAATACGTAATATAGGCATCTCTGAAAATTAAATTAGATTTAAAAATGTTTGACAATTATATTTTACTCTGCAAGCATATAAAGTACTGAACTTAATGTCTAATAGGACATATTGTGATCGCCTTATAATAAAAAAGCTTCCTGCCTAAATAGAATAGTATATACTACATATCCAAATATGTTATACAATTGTTACTTTTGAAATTTGGTGCATAATCTTTAAAAGATTTATTTCCAGTAAGTTCTATTTCATATAAATACCATATAAGAAAATTTTAAAAATCACTTGTTATGTAACCAAGGAAATTTATTCAAAAACAAATATTATAAAAAATTAAAATCACTTTTTACACAAACACTAATTATATATTTATTTGTTCCGTTGTTTATAATCTATTTCAATACAGGAAGTTATTTATTCTACTTAAACTATCAAAACAGTACCGTTGTATCTAGAAGACGTTGAGACATCTCGACCGTTTGATGGTGGTTCTGAATTGTCGGTAACCGTTACTTCATTTATAGACAAGATACTAACAATTCACTACCTTCAGGTGTCGCAAACAATTTGTGTCAGATAATAGTTATTATTTGACACAATTTTTTGCTCGGCCTTTATATAAAATACTTTTCGAGTGCAACGAATTTTTATTTTAAATAATAATTTGACCATTAATTGCAGAGTTTTTTTTATTTATAGCATGATAAAGTGACGACACTGCACTCTGTGATAAGTGTAGTGCAATTAATTTATTAACAATCATTGGTGTCATACCTGTCGGCAAGCGTCTCCGCAGATATATACTTCGAATAACTGATTGCGAAAAATGTCAACTTAAAAGAAAATAATGGAGATATGATGCAGTGTGTACAGACAGGCTATAACCCCTTTTGATTACTGGACAAATATCGGTAGAAATCTCGCGATCCAGAAAAAGAATCGTCATTCACCCTTGTCTTGACAAATACAGGCTTGTTGCCAAGCGGCGATGTGCCTTAAGGGTTCGCCTTAGTCCGGTGAATAACGTAGTCAGTTAGAAATAAATGAGTGCGTGTAACCGTCATATGCGATTGAAGTAAAACTTTTATAATATTTTTAATTATTTCAATAAATAGTTTATAAACAAATCAATCAAAAATTTTTGGAAAAAGAAAAAATTAATAAAAAATATTAAATTGAATAATAATACAAATTATGCAATAGAATTAATATGTATATATCTGCGAGCGACCGTGCTGCAATCTGGTTTCAATGTAAGTAAGTAACAAATTAAATCAAAGCTTCATTATTTGTAGTGCCATCTATCAGCTAATTTAGAACTTAAATAACACAGAAAATATTATTAGAAACTCTTTGTTATAAAGTAAATAAAATAAAGAAAAGTACGAACAGATTACTATGATAAGCAACGAATTAAATTAATTATGATTTAACAGAAGTTTTGGTTATGTTTAATTATTATCTAACCGGGTGGTACAGTAATGTGACGACATATTGCCGTAACGGACTTCCGTTGCATTGTTGTCCAGTTACCTCCTAGTCGCGCCAAAAGAAGAAGAAAAAACACAACAAAAAAAGAATTATCCAAATAGGTGAAACAATTCTCTAAGTGATGCCTTTCGGCAATGAATTTATACATATTGAATGAATTTATTACAATGAAAGAGCAGATGTATTCCTATAGATTTGTTAGTAGATTATGATGGGATCGAATTTCGTATATATGTTCTCAGAAATTTCCTTGTTATTAAATCTGATTTCAGTAGTGTAGAACTCAAGGTAAATAATTATTTACATACATCATATATATTTAAAAAATATGATTTTCCCGTGTTCGTGTGACGTAATAATACACAGATACACATATTATACAAATTTCATAAAATACATATTTACAATAAATATTTCAATAATGTCGTAAATAAACACAATTGTGAAAAATACTTTGTATAATATTTTTTGTACATCACACGTGGAGTTGTTGTCTATTAGTAGTTGTCGTTTGGTAAACTATTTTGTAAAGTGTCAAGTAGTAATAATGACTTATTTGCTTATCTGCTCTATAATTTCATATTGACAAGTTTTTCATAGGATAGATATGTAGGTATTTGAATAAAATTAGTTAAATGACTAAAAAAAATTTCTATATAAAAAATATAATTATCAATAAGTATTTTAATGAGAATTAACGTTAAATATAATAACAAAAAAAGGCTATATATGAATAATAATTAGGTAAATTTATCTTGTGTAACTCGAAAACAGCTCGAGCGATTTGGATCTAATTTGGTATTTATGTATATTTTTTTTTGTTTTGCTTTCTAAATTAATTTATATAAACGTTTTTCCGGAAAATCGTAATATTATACAATTTTTTTCTACCTTACATCATATTAAGTATCGTCTCGTAAATTGTTGCGTTACTTACGTTTTTACCCACGAAATAAAGAACAGAGTTAATCCGTGATTTTTAGCAATGGATGGTAAGCTACTGATATCTTAAAATTTGGTGAGATACTGTTGTATAATATTATCCGAATACGAATAAAAAATCGTGAAGTTTTGACGCCCAAATATTATTTATCTTAAAATATTGATAATCCGTAGATTAACCTATAAATATAATTCATAGATTATCTTAAAATGTACCCAAAGGTTTGTAATACCTGAAATTTAGATGGGCCTATTCCAAGTTGACTGACGTCGACGACAAAGTCTTTAACAGCGTTTCGTGGCAAAATAAAAAACGGAACGCAACAATACGACAACCCATTTAGTTTGGAATTTTGCATTGTTAACAAACTGGTAACAATTAATGAGAGCGTTGCCAATAGAACTCAGACACAAAGAGATACTAATTGGTACCTAATTAGTTAGGGTACATTTTCAATAGCGTGCCTACGAATAAGAATAAAATACTGTCCCGGTAAGTTTTGATCTATCTTTGTAATGCAATTTACGTACATCGATAATAAATGTCCGGGAACGACTTCAAGCAGATCATAGTCTTCATTTTTTTTTCCAACTGACTACTCTATTTACCTAGCAAGGTCCTTTTTTCGAACTGACTACGCTATTGACCTATCAAGGTCATAACAGCTTCACCGGACTACTAAGACGAGCGCTTGAGGCACTCAGCCGATTTTATTTGACAACTAGCTCAAGGGTGCACGGCACACCTCGGCTTGGGCTGTTGCCTGATACATGCAATTCGCGACCTATCTCAGCTAACCTAAGCTAATCTAACTATTCATACATATATGAGTTGTTGAAACATATATGTGTACCAGGCATACATACCTCAACAACTCTTATATATATTTCGTATCGGATAATTTTCTAAACTATTTCAGTTTGATAAGGGAAAAATAAAACCCTTCCACTTGCATGTGTAAGCGTGTATGCGTGCACGGGAGTGGAGGTGATATGTGTAATGTTGTCGCAGTGATGTAAGATTTTGTGTCACTGTATCGCGCAGCGCAATCAAGGGCTCCACACTGAAGGAACGGACCTAGGCTTGAGCCGCTGCCGAAGGGGGCCTAATCCGGTGTGCGAGACCGAAATTTACCCCCAGATCACGGCGGCGTGATCTGTGGTTACGCGGGCGTGGGCATGAATACGCTCTATTTGGAGAGACAGGCTGGTACTGATCGTTCACTGCCGTTATTTCATCGGGAGGGTCGGTAAAAATATGTCGCGGATGTCTTTTATAATGTGCAGCGTTCGGTACGGGTTCGTATTTTGCGGCGAATACCACTAACGGACTGGGATGATTCACGGTTTTTTCAAAATAACTAATCGTAAGCGATATTACGTACGCCCAGATAGAAGGCATCTCTAGGTCTCTATGGAGATCGACTCTCCGAACGTACCACGGGGCACCGGTCACTTTACGTAAAACGCGTTTTTGAAGAACCTGCAACTTATGAAAATTATCTTTCGACATATGCGCAAAAACAGGACAACTATATGTCATAATAGGACGGATACAAGTCTTATACAAAGTGAGCTTGTGTCTGAGGGACATCTTACTCTTATAACAAAGCAGAGGATGGAGGCGACCCAAGACCATAGCGGCTTTGTTTCGCACTCTATCTATATGTGACTCAAACTTTAAATGTTTATCTAATGTAACACCAAGATATTCGATCTCGCCGGCCTGAAGTATATCGGTTTCGTATAGCCTGATGGGCTGAAGGTTATTAGCGCGTCGCTTTGGATCGAAGAGTATCGCGGCACTCTTATTAGGATTAACTTCTATGCGCCATCGACGAAATCATTCACCGAGTGTGCAAACGGCCTTTTCGATGCACTCCCTAAGAAAGTCCGACCGCCAGCCGGAAACGTAAATAACTGTATCGTCAGCATAACAACCTACCTCGACCCCTTTAGACCGAGGTAGGTCACTGATGAACAAATTGAAGAGCGAGGGCGCGAGAATGGAGCCCTGGGGTACACCTGAGCGTACCGGGTGGGGCTGGGACATTTCACCATCCACTCTAAAGCGGAGAGTCCTATCGTTGAGATAATCGCGGATTATATGAACTAACCTATCGGGTACGTGAGACTGAAATAGTTTATGGACGAGCCCTTCGTGCAGGACATTATCGAAGGCCTTGGCGACATCGAAAAAGCCTGCTATTGTGCGTTTCGGTTTAGGTTTTTCCAGTTTCGGGTTACGATCGGGATCATCGTTAAATCTAGCGAGAATGTACTCCGTGAGGCGGTATACCTGGTTCGTGCAAGGGTGTTCGGCGCGAAATCCGAACTGCTCAGGTGGCAACAGATTTAGTTCTGATATAGAGGTCTGGAGACGGTTCAGAAAGAGCAGCTCGTATAATTCACCTAATGTATCTAGCAGACTAATCGGGCGAGAGCTATCGGGAAGCGTAGCTTTTTTGCCGGGCTTGTGTATGCCTATCACTACGGCCTTCTTCCAGGCGGCTGGAAAGTGACCCTGGGACATGGCCGCATTAAAGATGCAGACCAATAGAGCTATTATGCGGTCAGGAAGAAGTCTCAACACTTCGTTCCTGATCCCATCGGGACCTGGGGACTTCCTAAGCTTAAGACGCTTGATGGCGGCCGAAACTTCATCGTAAGTTACCAGGGTTAGGATATCCACGGGAGGGAACGCGAGTGCATGCTCTACCGACGATTCGATCGATCCGATATGGATAGGGTCAGTGTTATCAGTGTTTGGCGAACACTGTTTTTCTAAACTCACCGCGAGACATTCGCATTCCTAGCAAGGTCTTAACAGCTTCACCGGACTACTAGCCTTCATCTATTCAATGGAGTGTACCGACATTATACCAATATCGTGTGTTACGAGTTTTGGTAAACACCAATAGATTTTTCGATAATTGCGTACATTAATTATTTAAATCATATATTACTATTTGATATTATGTTAGTATTGTTTTCCTGTAGGTAGACAGTTAAGAGGACTAAGCTTAAAGAAACTTGAACAGTTACTAATAGATACTAATATCAGGTCTTTACCTATGAAATTGCCGTTTTGTATGAAAAAATTTAAACGATTTTTTTCATGTATTTTTTATTTGTATTAATCGAAGTATTCACCCATGCAATCAATGCATCTTTGCTAACGCAGTGGCAGTTTATTGATGCCCTTCTTAAAGAAATCAGATGGACGGGAGGCAACAAATTCTTCAAAGGCATTTTGTACTGCCTCTCGGGTATTGAAATTTTTTCCCGTCAAGGAGTTATCCAAAATCTGGAAAAAGTAGTAGTCTGTAGGCGCAAGGTCTGGTGAGTAGGGCGGATGACGGAGAACTTCCAACCCCAGTTCTTGCCACTTGGAGACCGTTTGCTGTGCAGTATGAGGTCGCGCGTCGTCGTGCACGAGCAGCGGAGACGAGCGATTGACTAATGCTGGTTGGAGATGTGCCAGCTTCTTCATCATTGTGTTCAGTTCTTTACAGTACACATCTGCAGTAATGCTTCCCCGTTTGGTAAGAAGCTGTGATGAATCACACCGGCGCTAGACCACCAAACAGTGACCATCACTTTTCTAGGGGTAAGTTTTCGTTTAGGGCATTGTTTAGGTGCTGAACCAGAATCCAACCAACTTGCTAAGCCCTTGCGGTTATCAAACAGAATCCATTTTTCATCGCAGGTAACAATGCGGTTCAAAATTCCTTCATTTGTGTGTCTGTTGAGCAGTGCAAGGCACATCTCGACGCGTACTTCGCGCTGGCGATCATTGAGTTCGTGGGGCACCCATTTGTCGAGCTTTTTTACCATGCCAATTTGACGCAAATGGACCAATATTGTTTTGACGCTAACGTCGAAAGCTGCTGCTAATTCAGCCGTAGATTGTGTGTCATCAGCTTCCACAATCGCCTATAAGTCGTCATTGTCGACCAAAGTCTTCGGACGACCGCGAGGTTCATTTTTCATGTCGAAATTCCCAGAACGGAAGCGAGCAAACCAATAACAGGTGGTGCGTTGGTTTGTAGTGTTAGCTCCGTAAACGTCGTTGATGTTGCGTGCCGCTTGTGCCGCGTTACTGCCACGACGGTACTCATATTCCATAATTACTCGAATTTTTAACGTATCCATGATGACAAAAAAGATTGAAATGCGATGAAAATGTAACACTAATCAATACACAAATGACTACTTTTGGAAAAAGAATTCCATGTTTTTAAAATAAAATTAATTTGAAATTAGAATTCTTAGCCAAACAAAAATTATTTTGATTTGAAATGCCAGTACTGCAGAACGGCAATTTCATAGGTAAAGAGCTATTACATACTAATAGGTTCTCAGCGTCCACGAATAATTTTCAATGAGATCAAATTTGAAAGGTAACCCATAAAGATTTTCTTAATCAGGACTGCGTTACGGATATTATGACCTTTCTGTTGTTTAACAGATTCTAATTAGATATTTGTGATTGAATTATACTACTAAGAAAAACTTATAACAAGTTTATTGGAATTCATCAAAATAAATTCAATTCTGTATAGTGACATTTTTTGCTCATTTGAACATTTGTTCTTGGCTTAGTCGGTCTTCACAGCGTCACCAATTCTCAATTATCTCTGTGTTTCATAACATAAAATCCAAATCATTATTTAAATGTTGAAACATTTATATTTATCACAGCAGGATATTCCCTTTTTAAATTGTATAATGTACAAAAATCATTGAAATTGATGGTGATGTCCAGAATTGACACTTCTCTCCATGCGTCCACCACGATTTTAACGTTAATTATGTTAATTTCTTGCGGGTTCTTCTCGATTATTAGGTTATTTTCCGAACCGGTGGTAGTGTTGAGTTTATAGGCTCCTCCTTAGGACCGAAATTAAATAATGTATTTTGGTTTTGAGATCAGTCGTTTTTGAATTAATAATATTAAGTTAATATATATAGTATATGTGTTACTCAAACTGATACATACACATTAAACGTCAATTTAGTGCCCACACATCAAGTTACGTTAACTATTTTCTTTTAGAAGCGAATCACACAAAAATTTTACTATCGTAAAAATATATAACCGTGAGTTCTAGATTTAAAAATAAATTTGCATAACAAATAATAAACATTTAAGCCATGTTACGTAACAATAATGTAATGCTAGGATGTGCGGATAGATGGCGTTTAATCGCACAAAACTAATCAGATTATTACGTGACAGTCGCCATTACTCCCAACCGTACTTAGATAATTCACATTAAAGATAACGACAATAGAAAACATAATAGTAATTATACTCAGCGAATTATGCCCCAAATAAACTTAGGCCGATTTTATAAAGACTATTTAATGAAGTGTTAGGCAATCCCTGGAATTTCAGCTGACGATTAAGTAACCGCGATTGGACACTCGGAAAACCTAGTTTAAATATTATTTTCGTAATGCTCAACGCAATTGCAGAGAAATGGAGCGATAACTACGTTTTTGATAATATAAACAGAGAAAACAAAGGTAGTCGACTGGATAACAACGAGCTAGTGGCACCGTGTAATGAGAACGACAGGTTACGTAAAGTAACGTAATTATTTTGTTCTGCTTTAAGGTCGGTGGTACAACAAGTCCGTTAACAGCGTTGATGAAGAAATTCTATGACGTAATCTTTTGCTGTAGGTCATTTTTTTATATGAACTCGACAAAGTACCCTGTACCTGGCGGTAAGCGAAGTGCAATCTAAAACCACTCAGAAATCCATTACTTGTCGCCTCTGTCATGCCAAGCTATAAGCCTCTCCGCTTCTGAAAACAAAACGCGACGGGCTAAAAAGTAGTCACTTTGACTGACTTATCACCGAAAAGGTATGAATATTCTTTAAGCTATTTATTCTTATAACATACAATCATACTACATTTACTCTGTACTCTTTATAATGGGAAAGATCTGATTTTTTGTTTGTAATGGATTAACTCAAAACATCGTTAATTTATTTTGGAAATACTTTCATCTATAAACCTATAAAACGCCAGCAAAGCCACGAGATTAAGCTAGCAAACCGACAAAAAATATCGACGATTTTTTTTTAATCTACTACAAAAAAATATATGAATAACTCACAAGTTACTTATATATTTTTATTATATTTTGAAATTGATTCAGAGTAAATAATTGATTTGTATTAAATTTTTCTTTTTTAAAGTTTTCTGTGAATGCAAAAAAATCAACCTCTTATATCTATTTTCAATTTATCCTGGATATATATTATTTATATCATAAGAGGGAAACGAACAGGCGGGTCGCCTGATTTTAAGTGATCACCGCCGTTCATAAACACTAGCAACACTAGGGAAGTCACAAGTGCGTTGCCAACCTGTGTTTGGGGGGTGGGGGAGGGGAGGAGAGATGGGCCTTAAGCGCTCTCACTGACCGAACGAAACGCAACAATGCAAGTACTGTTACTTCACGTTGGTTTTCTGTGAGAGGGTGTACTACCCAGGGCGAGACGACCCATTCATGCCGAAACCACTAATGTGGTAATGAAGGTCCTCAATAAATCTACAAAGTTTGAATGAAATCTGACCGTTTAAAGTGGGCTAAAATCGTGCCCAAAGGAGTCGGTTACAAACATACAAACAAACAATCATACAGGTGAAGCTAATAAGCTAAATAAATAATAATAAAGCTAATAATAAGTTTGATATAAAACAAAATATATGTATGTGCCAGACTAGGAAAACTTACCTTTTAAATATTTTTTGAGTATTTTAATTATATTCAAGTTATTGTTTTTATTACCTACTAATTAACTTCTAACAAGAATCCTTCTTCAGTTCCAATTCTATATTAATTTAAAAGCCTGCGAAGTCATGCTAAAGTATTTCAAATATAGTTATTTGTAGAAACATGCGGGGTGGTAGGGTGTCTGTACTCGACTGGATCGCGACCACCGTACACCAGGTGGAACACCCGCCATAGTGACACGTTTGGGCGTGTCGCGTTCCGGGATCAGCCGGTGTATATCCAGCAACCGGGGGGGGAGGCTGTCCCTGACTGGGTCGCTTTCAGGCCGGCATGACAGCGGCGACCGGCGATAGATAGTATGTCTTTCGGTGGTCGCCATTGTTTTTGGATTGTACTGTGCTTACCATCAGGCACAATACAGTCACTTTGCCGAGCTACAATAAAAAAAAAAAAAAAAAAACGACTTATACTCCATCTATTATCATTCACGGCATTATGTTATTAAACTTAATAATATATACGGTTTCAAATCCGCGAACCCATATAACATACATTCATAAACGGTCAGTTTTGAAGTTATACTTCTTTTGGCGCGTTAGGGAAAAATGATGAGAGTAAATTTTTACGATGCGCGCGCACACCGTCACGAAAAACCGACACCCTGAAGTTAGCTATAGTCAACATTTTGTTACTTTGTATTTGTTGTTTATATTTCTTTGTATTCAAACTTTCAATGTATTAAATACCTTTTTTCTATTGTTAGTATCATTTTTTCTACAAACGTAGAATAAGGCGAAAGATAAAAATTTTGAAAAGATTTTTATCTTCTTACGTCAAAGAAGTATAACTTCTAACGCGTGTACATAAGTACACACACACTTTTTTATATATAAAAAGGCAATGATATTATAACTAAAAAGCTGTAGATACGTCATAAACACTTCGACAGTGCCTTGTTAAAACTTGGCTAACTAGCTTATTTTTGACGGCTGCCCCATCAATCCCGTATCTAAGCAACATGTAACTATTTCTTTTTCACCACCGATATTGAGAATATGCCATCTTACTTCCACTTACTGTACTTTACGATATCGTGCCATTTGTTTTGTCAAAATATCATGTAGGTAACGTATCTATTACTTATAATATCATTTATCATTGATAAAAAGGTTATATTATTTTACTTAGTACATCGCTTTCCTAACAAACAACTTGTCAGAGGTGCACTGCCCGAGGTCGGATACGCGGTAACAGACCACTAGTCGATGCGCAAAAACGAATTACAATCGATTGTGTGACATAACAGTTGCATAAAATCATTTCGGACGAGTTTTCTATCATCACGCTTAGTAACATTTAACACGGGTAAACAGAGTTGTTAAACTATATTTTCTATTTACCTAATTGTCTGTACAACTGTACTATCTTTCTTATAATTCATTTTTGTTGTGAAAACTTCTTTAGCCGCGTTGAACGATTATTGTTAGGGAAATAACTTATGGGTTCGAGTCACCTATGACCTCGACATGCTCGTGACGTATATATATCGACGTATTGCATTTGCGTTAGACTAGCGACGTGTAAGTATAGCGGCATGTGTACACGTGTAAACTTGATATTTTGTATAAAGCCTGTGCAACCCACCATATGTTTGAATAATTAATAAACTGTATAAAAGTGTGTATAATTATTTCCCGGAGTGCCAATTTATTAATGTTAATGATTTCAACTTACAAATTATTAAATTTAAATAATTCATACTATAGTTGCTTTAAATTTTTAAAAAAGGACACAGGTATTCCATTGTTTTGAGTTTTTTTTTTAATTCTTTGAATATACAAATGCAAAACATATTTATTACATAACCAGAATACTAAACAGACATGCAGTTTGAGATCAGTCTTGAAATGAGTTACATTTTGAAATGCAAATGCAAATAAACTTTACTCAGAAGATCCATAAAACATTCCAGTCATCGCGAAGAGACGGGAAAATACTCGAAGGTAAGCCATTAATATAGTTCATGATGGTCACCTTTAATCATATCAAACATGGCTGCTCGACCACAAGAAAAGTCGCTTTCTTCGCTTTCAATCGAGATTCGTTAGCTAAAAAGTTCAGACTATAACACAGCAGTACAAGCACTGCACACATATTACAGATTTTTAATTCATATTTTCAGGCCGGAAATCAAGGCAAACATGGTATTCACACAAAACGGTATCTTACAAAATATGAACATCTTCTACGTAACATATCTTATCTACATTTGATAAAGTTTACAATACGGTCTAATGGAAGTTCTAATTAGAATAAGTAATTTATTACATATTAATATTTAAATAATGTTTGTTTGTTAATCATTTAAAATAATGTTATGTCTATGTAACTTTACTATCATCAAAAGTAATAGTTATAATTAATATTATTCGGTTTCACTTTTATTTACGAACTTTAAACCAGGCTCGGTGTATTTCAGTTAAAAAAACTAGGAAAAACGATGGTTTATAATTCACTTTTAAAGTGAAACTTATATTACATCGTCTCAAACTTTTTCGTCTGTGTGTTGCATGTCGCGTGATGGTCAGCCGCGGAGTAGGGACAAAGTGAAAGGCGCTCGTCAGAGCAGCCAGGGCCAATATGGCGGCGCCTATAGTTCGCAGCAGCTGACCGTGTAGTGTATAGACTATTATTAGTTAAATGTCTATAGTGTGAAAAAAAGCTTTACTTTTACCGTGGTTTCATAAAACCACACAATCCTTTTTTTTTCTTAATTATAGTTAATTAAGTCAATGGTGGTAAACTATTAGCTAATAGAAGCCTGGCCAGCGATTATCCTAGTTGAAAATAATTACGAGTGTATTCCGACAGGTCTAACTGAGAATCAGCGTACGTTATAGGCCTATACTATTTTCGACTACATTACATTTGTTATTGTGCTGTAAACAGCGTAAAGAAACAGAAAATAAAAACAGAAGACTGTAAACAACCTCGTCTTTACGACTAATGTAACATATATCAGAAAATTAACACATAAAATTAATTAACCATGTCTACATATTTCTTAACTCTCTTAGAGGCTGAAATGTGTTCTCTTGTAACAGGTATGTCTAGGTTACATACTAAATTGCTTGTAAAAAATTAACAACCGTGTAATTATTGATGTTATTTTACTGATATATTTAACCTTCACGCTTATCATCACTTGGAAAAGTGCAGAAACGATTTTTATTTTATGAAACGTATATTTGATTTTGGTTAACGGACGTGTAATAATTTAAAACAGATATTCATAAAAATATTTATTACCATCACAACTGTTCATGGGTTTGACCGCAACCCCATCTGATCTTAATTCAAGATGTGGCTCAAGGTCATAATACACTCAACCTAGTAAGAACTCGCCCTCAAGTGCAGCTGCCGAAATAAACATACTAATGCTTGGTGACAGACTTTCAACTTTAGCGTGGGAGAAAGCCCTATTACTGCACGGTCTCATCACGATATCTTCCTTCATCGAAAACTCCGGCCCATTATGGAATTTAAATTTGCGTCAAACGCCGCAGTGTCTGAATATGCTATCCATAATAAAATAATCATTATTCGTAACAAAATTTTGCAAACAAAAAATGCATACACACTCGATTTTGTTTGTTTTTATCGTTAGACTTCTATCGTTTTGTTAAGCAGTTTTGGACATATGAAAACCGATCACCAATAGAGCATGGTATAATAACCAGCACTCGTTTTTAATGAGAAAAGAGCGTAATGCATAAAAACTATTCATAGAGTTATCTTGCAAGAATGGCTTGTGGTATTATGCGTTGATTACCCAGGGTTCTACTTTTATGGTAAACATTAAATTGCGTTTGAATCGCTTTTTGTTGCAGTGAGACGTGACAGCGGCCAACAAGTTACAGGCGGAAGTGGAGAATAACGTCCACCCCAATATTTACATTAAATTGCCATAAAGGAAAGTTCATTTTCAGATATTCGCCTGCTTAAGTACTATCATTAAGTTCAATATCATTGCGCCTATCAAGGGATGCACTTGAGATCGTTCTTGTTTCTTAGAGATTCGCTTGTGACATCAACAGCTACATAATCGTTTACCGTCACATGAAATTATGATCAAACCCCAGAAGTATAATTTACTAAAAAGTAATTTTGTAATCTTTATAAGCTATGAATTTTATATACTTGTGGTGTACAATTTTCGATCGAAAGTACCCTTTTTTAATTTCTAATAGTTTTATTTATAATTTTTGTAACATATAAATCACGTATATTATATTAATAGATATGAATTTGAATGCGATAAAAACAGATAAAGCTATACGGGACTGAACTTAACCGACTATCTTGGTTTTCTCCATGATGTGCTAAATCAAATACCAAGTACTGTACAAGTGTGTATTTTCCAAATATAGCCTATAGAAACAGAGTAACGTACAGTCAGAGAATGTATAGGGACAAATAGTATTGTAGCTCAAATTTAATGAAATATTTTTTACAATTGGATTGCTTACTTTTAGAGAATACCTTCTAGAAACTTTTAGCTGTTTATAATGATAATGTATATAAAACTTGACATTAACTCAGGGTATTTATTACACCAATAACAAAATTATAAACGAACGAGTTAATATTGTGAAACGTGGCGTATTGTAGATTGGAAAGTAATCCAGTTTACTTAAAGCGGTTTAGATAGTACCCACTTTGAACGCTCACGGTCTGCTAACGTTGGGATAAGTTATAAGAGTGCATTCTAGTACAACAGTAAAAATAATTAAAGCTATTTTCTTATTAGAATAACTTGCAATACATATTTAGAATGACAACTTTCCTTTTCTAATGCTTTGAAAGACGCATCTCTTGGTAAAATTGACCGAGGTACTATATTTTCTTCACATACCGAGAAGTTATAAGAGACGATATGCTTTACATTCTCAACATTAAGATTTTTATAATGGTACTCCCATATATATGTGTCGACACGAAATTTTGTCTGTGATCGCATTAAATGTAAGCGTGGGAAGACATTACCGTGATGTGTTACGAATTATCGGACTGCGCGACGATAGACGCAACACGACAACTGGACTGTTAGTTTTCACACACATGAAAGCAGTTTAGTGGATGCTAGTTATAAGTTATTGGTGTGGAATGTAGAGGTAAGGAAAACCATATCTGTGTATGAAAAGGTGTTTGTAAATGCGTTATATTACGGTAGATTTACTGTTTCAATAAGGTATAATTTAAAAAAGGGCCAAAAATTATTAGAATAGGATAGAGAAAAAAACAAGGACGAAGGAACTTATTCTCTTTATATATAAATTTCTTCTGTACGTGTGTATGTCACTGAACTCCTCCTAAATGGCTAGACCGATTTTAATTAAAATTTGTATGCATGTTCCCTTGGATCCGAGAATGGTTTAAATTTGGACCCGGTAGGTGGCACTGCGATTGGCTTTTAGGATTTTTTTAAATTATCAAAGCAGGACAACGTTCGCAGGGACAGCTAGTATTATATTAATTTTCCATCTTGGGAATACTTTATAGGGATGATAGCCATTACGACACCATGTTGAACGACATAATAAGGGTTTGAAGAGTGTGACAAACAAGAAGAGGTAAAACGCCAAAACCTATAGAGTATAAAAAATTTGGTACTTGTGTATTAAATGCACCGCCCTACAGCTACCGCTACCGCTTTTTTTTTTTTGGTAAGTCTCACCTAACCTAACCACACCGAGACGAAAATGTTTTGTTTTAACTTAAAAATCATCAAGTTGGTAATATACAAAATTACCAATGATTGTTCGGAAATGACGCATAACCACAAAACTTTTATCATAGTAACTATGACTTTCCCCGGGGAGGGGAAATCACCCCTTTCCCACGCTGCTCCCATTTCCTTCAATCTTCATATCAAGATGCGAATTTCAAATGCAGCTCTTTAAAGCACTTTTAGATTCCAAAAGACTTTATTTAAAAGTAAAGTATTCAGTAAGATTTAGATTGAAAATGTGTTGATATAGAGTTTAAGATAAAATTTCCTTTTTTTTCTCGACTGCTTGCTCTTTTATTTTGGTTTGGTTAGGTTAGACTAGCGAAAAAAAAAGAAAACAAATAACACAAGTATCAAAAATCAGTTCACCGACAACTTTTTATGGGGATATTCTTCGCAATCTTAAATTTTGTCATGACTTATTTTAACAAAGAAAAATACGTGAATGGAATATAACTGCTGTATACATACTGTATGGACACAATATGCTGCTGAACTGATGATACTTATATGTCTTTTAATCTTTCGGCTTTCGAATGGGATAGAATGGTCCCGCGCATTTTTTTAAAAAAATTTAAATCTCCCGCCATCGGCAAAGGCATTTAGTACGTATACCCTTTTTTTTTTTTTTTTTACGTGGAGAGAAAAATCCATCATGGACTGTCAGGCCCTCGGGGGAGAGCCTAAAAAAAAAATAATAATAATTATTTAAATAATAATAATAATATATTTAAATTATTAATAAAAATTATTAAAATTAAATTATTAATATTAAATAAAATAATTATAAAAAAAATAATAATAATTATTTAAATAATAATAATAATATATTTAAATTATTAACCTTCAATATAAATTATTAACCCTCAATATAAATTATTAACCCTCAATATAAATTATTTACCCTCAATATAAATTATTAACCATCAATATAAATTATTAACCCTCAATATAAATTATTAACCCTCAATATAAATTATTAACCCTCAATATAAATTATTAACCCTCAATATAAATTATTAACCTTCAATATAAATTATTAACCCTCAATATAAATTATTAACCCTCAATATAAATTATTAACCCTTTTTTTTTTTTTTTTTTTTTTAACGTGGGGAAATCCCTTATGGATACCCACCCTCCCGGGGGAGAGAGTGGGTTATGTCCGACTCGCACGGACTAAAACCCCACGGTGTACCGACAGACCGTTGTGTGGGGGCGGCAAGGGATCGTTCAAGCTAATCAACCTTGTAGAGCCGCCCCCACGGTCCGCCCGGCGGAAGGTGACCGCCGGGCTCCTACCTATAGAGGGACAGACCGGGTACACGCCGGCTGCCCCCCCTCGTCCGCCGGACCTGTGCAATGAGGAGATGGGCCCCCCGGCCCATCCCCTCAGGTCCGGCTACGGTGGCAGGAGGAGTTGGGCAAAGCGCCGCCTCCTCCTGCCAATCCTCCGTTGGCGGAGACGGCCACTCAGCGGGTCCGCCTCGCGGGCCCTCTCCGCCGCCTTCTTCTGCGAGATGACGTCCTCGCAGAAGGAGGACATCGCTCGCCACGCCTGTTCGCTGCCGAGCATGGCCAAGACCACGCTCGGCAGCGACAAGTCAGGTCCTACCGCCGCCGTCAGAATGCGGCGCTGCTCCCCCCACGCAGCACACTCAGACAGAGTGTGCTGCGCGGTATCTTCGTCAGCGCCGCACTCGTGACAGGCGGCGGTCGGCTCCCTGCGCGCGATCCGGTGCAGGTACCACCCGAAACAACCGTGTCCGGTGAGTACCTGCACCAGTCGGAACGTCAGGGAGCCCCACTCCCTATCAATCCACTCCCGCAGGACCGGGCGGATGGCGTCTACGGTAAACCGCCCGAACCGCTCGTCCGCCAGGTCCTGCTGCCATCTTTCGACGGCGTCTCTTGTGAGACGCCGTCTCTCCGCCTCTACTTCCCTGGGAGCCGGAGGCTCCCCCCTTCGTTTTCTCGCCGCCGTGAATTGGTACACGGCGGCGAGAACTCCTGCCTCCAGCTCCCAGGGTAGGGAGCCGGCGAGCGTGAAGGCCGCCGCAGAGGACACCGTCCGGTACCCCCGGATCGCCCTCAGTGCCACCGTGCGCTGCGCATTACGCAGCGCGCGCACGTTGGCGGCACCGAGGGCGTCGGCCCAGACTGGTGCCCCGTAGGCGGCCATCGCCCGCACGACTCCCATGTAGAGTCGGCGGCACCCGGCGCCCGGCCCCCCTATGTTGGGGAGTAACCGGCCGAGTGCCGCCGCCGCCCCAGCAATTCGCGGTCCGAGCCCCGCAAAGTGGGGCTCGAACCGCCAGCGCCCGTCCAGGGTGAGGCCCAGATATTTCATCTGGGTCCCCACCCTGATCCGGGCGCCCTCCACCACAATGTGGGGCCCAGGTGGTGGCCCCCGCCGAGGCCCATGAAAAAGTAGGGCCTCGGTCTTTTCGAGGGCCACCCTGAGGCCCAACCTCCTGATGCGCCTGACCACGAGGGTTGTGGCCATCGTGGCCAGGCGCTCCACCTCCCGCCCCTCCCCCCCCCCCCGGGCTACGACTAAGGTGTCATCCGCGTAACATATGAGGCGTGCCCCATATGGGAGCACGCCGCAGAGCACCCAGTCGTAGCCCATGTTCCACAGGAGCGGCCCCAAGGCCGACCCCTGTGGAACCCCCCGTCTTGTGGCCCGCTTGACCATACGGCCGTCGCCGTCGACGTAGGCGACCTCCCTACCCTCGAGGTACGCCTCCAACACCCGCCGCAGGTACGGGGGCACTCCGAAATATCGGAGCGCCTCCCTTATGACCCCGTGCGGCAGGGTGTTGAAGGCATTGGCGATGTTCAGTGACACCGCCAAAACCCTCTCCCCCTGGGAGGTCGCCTCTGCCGACAGCGACTTCAGGAGGCACAGGGCGTCCACTGTCGAACGCCCTCTCCGGAAGCCATACTGCGCGTCCGCCAGATTCGGCCCCACGCCCTCTAGGTGCTGGACGACCCGGGAGGAGATAATCCTCTCCAGCACCTTCCCGGCGTTGTCCAGCAGGACGAGGGGCCGATACGCGGACGCGCAGTCCGGAGGGCGGCCTGCCTTTGCCATCAGGCAGAGCCGCCCAAGCTTCCAGGGCTTCGGGAACTGCCCGACCGAAAGACACCGGTCGAAAGCTCCCGAAGCCACCCCCCTAATTGGCCCAAGGTGAGGCCGAGCACCCGACCCGAGACCCCATCAGAGCCGGGCGCTCTTCGCCGGTTGAGGAGGCGCTCGACAGCCCTCCCCATCTCCTCCTCCGTTATCGGAGAGGGAGGATCGTCGAGCACCTCCTCGACTACCTCCCGAGGCGGATGCATGGGAGGAGCCGGTAGCATCGGAGGGTCGGGGAACAGTTCTCCCACGACCCTCGCTACCACCTCCGGCCGGAGGGTCTCCGTCGCCGGGGGCGCCCAGGATCGTAACTTCATTCGTACGATCCTGTACGGGCGCCCCCAAGGATCCCCCTCCAGCGTCTGGAGTAGCTCCTCCCATGCTGCTTCTTTCGCCCGGCTGATGGCAGCCTGCAGGGTCTTCCTGCATTCCCTATAGCTGCCATACAGCCGGGCCTCCACCCCCGGGTCCCTATGCCGGCGCCGGCGGCTGCGCCCGAACAGCCGCCGGGCCGCGGAGCAGGCCGCTCGGAGAGCGGCGATCTCCGGCGACCACCAGTACACCGCCCGTTTGTCTGGCCGGTGTACGCTCCGCGGCATCGACGCGTCGCAAACCTCCGTGAGGGCTGCACGGAGGCGGGCTGCGGACGCGTCGACATCAGCCCCTGTGGGGGGGGGCATGGCCCAGGCCTGGACGATGGCCGCCTCTTCCGCTAATTCATGGTTGAGGCGGCTCATCGCCCAACAGGGGAACTTCGCGCCCCTCCGGGGGCGGGTGCCACTTCCGGCTTGGGAGGTGGAGACCTCGAACCTGATATATCGGTGGTCCGATAAGGTCTCCACCTCCTCCAGCACCCTCCACCCCCGGACACGGCGTGCGACGGACGGGGTGGCGAACGAGACGTCCACCACTGACGTCCCGTTCCATCGCACGCACGTGGGGACGCTCCCCTGGTTGAGGAGGGACAACCCCAACTCGGCTGCCCACTCCTCAACGGCCATGCCCCTCAGGTCCGTGACTGCCGCTCCCCAGGTCCTCGACTTAGCATTCAAGTCCCCCATGAGGACCACGGGGAGCGGCGACAGCCGTCTGACAGCTCCCTGCAGGGAGCCGAGGTACGCCTCGAACTCCCGCAGGGGCTTGTTAGGGGAGAAGTACGCCCCCACAATGGCGTACTCTCCCCAGACGGCCGTCACGAACCCGGCCCCTCTTTCTCTTGCCACCAGGGACGAACCTCGACCCGCCACGATCGCCACGGAGCCGTTCCGATCCCCAGCCCACTGCGGCTGGGAGGGAACGAAGTAGGGCTCCGTGGCGACCGCGAGCCCGATACCCCACTCCGCCACTGACTGCACGAGGAGATCCTGTGCAGCGGCGGAGTGGTTGAGGTTCGCCTGGAGGAAGTTGCAAATGGTGTGATCCATTACTGGTCCATTGCAACTTCCTCCTGCCTGGCGGCCACCACCCTTGGGCTACCTCCCACTATGGGGAGGTCCCTACCTTTGGTGGTGGGGGGCCTGCAAACGCGGCTCCCCATCACATGCCCCGAGGGCCTTCCCGCGTCCGCGCATACAGCGCAGCGGGCCGCCTCCGCCTTGCATTGGGCCGTTTTGTGGCCCGCCGCGCCGCAGTGGTAGCACCCGTCCCCCCTGTTGGACGAGGAGGGGCACATGGGGCGGGTGTGCCCCAAGCCCATGCACTTATAACAGCGCATGGGCTTCTCGTCCAGCAATTATTAACCCTCAATATAAATTATTAACCCTCAATATAAATTATTAACCTTCAATATAAATTATTAACCTTCAAATAAATTATTAACCTTCAATATAAATTATTAACCTTCAATATAAATTATTAACCCTCAATATAAATTATTAACCTTCAATATAAATTATTAACCCTCAATATAAATTATTAACCCTCAATATAAATTATTAATTATAATTATTATTTTATATATTATATATTATTATATATATATATTATTATATATTATAATTAATTATAATTAATTATAAATAATTAATTATTATACAAAGGCATTTAGTACGTATACCCTATATAGGCCTATGGGTGTATAAATCTGTGGTCACAATAATATATTTAATTATATACAAATTATATATGGTTTTATCATATATTTAAAATTATTTTCATAAATAATTATGGCTAATTTAAAATATATTTCATTTTTTCTTATGATCGATTAACAAATATTGTATAGCTAATAATTCTTTGTAGCAACATCACGTTACACATTGACAGTTTCCTGGGAGAATGTTGAGTTATTTATGAGTGCTAGGAGTAATTGTTCTGCATTTTTTGGGTTCCTTTATGTTATAAAAAAATATTTTTCATTTGCATCAATAATTGTATACACTAACACAATTGAAACTGGTTTTATCTAAGTTTAATACAGTTCGCTGTGTACACAAACTCGAACGTCGTTTCCAGTAGATAATTAAGAAGATGTCCCTATTTATATGTTGTGCAGAGTATTGCAACACATAGTTGTGTGTATTTTATTTACAACTTTCATATTCTATTTTACAAAACAAAACCATAATTCTGTAATATTTATAGGTGCTCTGTATATGAAGAGCAGTGGTCATCCAATATCACTATAATTTTTAGTTTCTTCATTTTGTATACATTCTTTTATGATACCTTAATAAAATGTAATTGTATGTAATTGTTTTATTTCTAAATCAGTTTTGACAATTGTTATATAAAGTAATAAGTATAAATTATTGAAATTTATCTTTATTTCAAAAGTATAATTATAGTTTTTGAATTTCATTGGTTTCTGCTTATATTGTAACAATCTTATTGTATGGTTGATTAGTATAAAAAGGGCCACTATAGGAGAAATACTCTCAAGACATGATATTTATGCCTTTTTCACATCAATATCAATTAATTTTTAGAATGTAATATGACTATCAACGTTGCTATATATTTCATAAAAAAACTACTATCCTTGCATATTAGTGAAACAAAATGTTTTTGTTTTAATATTAGGACAAGTGAAAAAAAGGTATGGATTTTGTTTTAGTCTTAAAGGGTTATATCTTTAGCTAGGTCTTAGTATATTTTCTTGCAATAAGTTTTATATGAAATAAATAGGGAGGAAAATAGTAAAGTAAATTGACTAAAAAAACTGCTGCTATCCTATTCATACGTCTAAATTATTAGATATTTAATTTTAAATATTTATATAATAATAATAATTTAATATTTATTTAAGTATTTCATGTAAAATATTTTTTCTAACCTAAAAGTATAAATACAATAAATAAATTGTAAACTTCATGGTTAAGTAAAAAAAAAGTTCTTAGGAGTGAAAGAATAATTTAATAATATATTTTATACAAAAATTGTAATTTTACATTTTATAATTTACTATTATTCAAATCTTGTAATAAATTCAGTATTTTTTTAAAACTTATGCTGCCAAAATGTTTGCTAACCTGTGCATCATAAGGTCTACTTTCGTTTGTATGGAGCTTAAATCCTTATGGTTTCCGTCACTGGAGTGGTTAAGCTACTTCCATACCTGCGTGTATTGCCACGAAGTTTTGTCTATGGTCACAATAAATGTATCGTCGTACGTTATGAACTGATTGCGTGACGATCGATGAAGCACAATTACTGGACCCATAGTTTTTACACACATTAATGGAACTTGAAAACCCTAATTTTCAATTACTATTGAAACGACAAAGGTATGATAACGTTATTCTGCGCCTTTGTTATTAATTTTGAGGTTAGTTTTTGGGCGCGAAGTAGTCGAAGCTTCGTCACGTAAATATCTTAATAGTATCAGACGATAACTTATACCAATCACCTAAGAATATAAATTGAATATTACCCAATTTCTACAGATCCATAAAATCAAAGACTTTCTTAGTAACAATGGTTCATTTAAATATATCTGCGCCTTGAAAAGTCTAGTAAATAAATAGGACGATATTAAAATCGATAACTCGTTACTTTCGATTGCAAACGCGTGATGTCAAGGTTATTATGTTATTCAGGTCTTTATCAATGGAGTCACGATAAAATCAATTCCACGATTTGACCTTAAGCGGTGGGTGTGCATAATTGAATCAGTTTTTGTTTAAATGGAATATCAATGAACTATTTGTGGGCAATATTCGTCACACTGTCGTAGAATAATTTGATTTCTTTGAACAAAGCCCATATTAGAATATAGTGCAGAAATCGTGTAACATCGATTGATTTTCATATGTATTAAAAACTAGCTGCCCGAAAAAACTTCGCACGGATATATAATTTAAGAAAATGAGATAAAATATTTCCTTTATTGTAAGACCATGTACTGAAATGAAGTGGCAACTGAACAACTCAAAGTCAATCTGTCAGATCTCTCAATATCACTTTTATATATAGAGATTTTTAAACGCAAATTCCCTTTTCCGGTAGATTTTTCAAACATTTTCTTCCGTACAGACCTTCTCCTGACAATTGCGAACGCAACAAAAAAAGAATTCTCGAAATAAGTGCAACGGTTCTGAAGTGATGCGCTTACATACGTTTGATTATTGACTTTTATTTATTAACTAGCAGGCCCGGCAGACGTTGTCCTGATTAGGAAAAAATCCTTGACAAATTATATACTAAAACATTTCTCATCAATCACTCTATCCACCGGTGAAAACTGCATGAAAATCCGTTCGGTAGTTTCTGAGTTTATCGCGAACAGACAGACAGACGCGGTAGGGGACATTATTTTATACTATGTAATGAAAATACAATGAAAAATTAAAAGAAAAAAGTAATGAAATGTTATAAATTGTTTATTTAAGATTTTAGGAATTTTGTATTATAATACAAACATATTAGAATTATTCAGTATGGGACAAAATATCAACAATAAAATTTAAGACTTACAATACCTAAAGACTGATCCGTTTAAATCAATATTACGTATACCATGAAGATCTTACCTTTCTAATGTTATGGATTTAAAATTTAATTCGAAAGTTAATTCATTCGGAAAAATGTTGCATACATTTTCATTGTCATCCGTTTTTAATAAAAAAAAATATAAAAAGGAGTTATTTTGTAATGGTGAAAATAATGTACTTTAAAATTAAGATCTACTTTAATTAAGCACTAAAATCAATTACACAAGAACACAGGTAAATTAAAAAATCCTGCGAGTCAACGCGTATCTTTTTATCAGCGAACATACAAAAGGAAAGTATATGTATACATAATTTATTGTATACTAACGGGCCCGGCAGACGTTGTCCCGCCCTGATTATGGAAAAATCTTTGACAAATTATATACTAAAACGTTCCTCATCGATCACTGTATCCACCGGTGAAAACCGCATGACAATCCGTTCGGTAGTTTTTGAGTTTATCGCGAACAGACAGACAGACAGTCGCGGTAGGGGACTTTGTTTTATACTATGTAATGATATTTATCAAATCCCTCATTATAATTCGCCTCGGATTCGCATAGGCACAATATACGCATGTATTGGGTATCTGATATTATCCGATTTATTTTTAACACTTTGAACAGAAGATGATCTAAATTAACGAAGCTGCGTAAACAGCGTTACCCAAACCTTTTTTATTACGAACAATCTGATATACCTTCTATGATATTCATTAAAATGATAACTATATTGTGAAAAGTAATATTTATTTATATTAAACGACCAATGTTATTAACGTACCTATCTAATTGAATAAGGATGACTACTTTATTGGTTAAAATATCTTCAAAAAATTTTTATTTTTATTTTTATTTTAAACATAAAATTGATTAGCATAGAATTCTGGAGTATCTTATTTTGACGTCTCTTATAAGTTTTAGCCAACATTAACATTAACTTCTTGACAATAATTTTTACAATATATTAAGGTCTTTTTTACCTATGAAATTGCCGTTTTGTATGAAAAAATTTAAACGATTTTTTTTCATGTACTTTTTATTTGTATTAATCGAAGTAATCACCCATGCAATCAATGCATCTTTGCCAACGCAGTGGCAGTTTATTGATGCCCCTCTTAAAGAAATCAGCTGGACTGTAGGCAACAAATTCTTCAAAGGCATTTTGTACTGCCTCTCGGGTATTGATTTTTTTTCCCGGCAAGGAGTTATCCAAATTCTGGAAAAAGTAGTAGTCTGTAGGCGCAAGGTCTGGTGAGTAGGGCGGATGACGGAGAACTTCCAACCCCAGTTCTTGCAACTCGGAGACCGTCTGCTGTGCAGTATGAGGTCGCGCGTTGTCGTGCAGGAGCAACGGAGACGAGCGATTGACCAATACTGGTTGGAGATGTGCCAGCTTCTCCATCATTGCGTTCAGTTCTTCACAGTACACATCTGCAGTAATGCTCACCCCGTTTGGTAAGAAGCTGTAATGAATCACACCGGCGCTAGACCACCAAACAGTGACCATCACTTTTCTAGGGGTAAGTTTTCGTTTAGGGCATTGTTTAGGTGCTGAACCAGGATCCAACCAACTTGTGAGCGCTTGCGGTTATCAAACAGAATCGATTTTTCATCGCAGGTAACAATGCGGTTCAAAATTCCTTCATTTGTGTGTCTGTTGAGCAGTGCAAGGCACGTCTCGACGCGTACTTCGCGCTGGCGATCATTGAGTTCGTGGGGCACCCATTTGTCAAGCTTTTTTACCTTGCCAATTTGACGCAAATGGAACAATATTGTTTTGACGCTAACGTAGAAAGCTGCTGCTAATTCAGCCGTAGATTGTGTATCATCAGCTTCCACAATCGCCTTTAATTCGTCATTGTCGACCAAAATCTTTGGACGACCGCGAGGTTCATTTTTCAGGTCGAAATTCTCAGAACGGAAGCGAGCAAACCAATAACAGGTAGTGCGTTGGTTTGTAGTGTTAGCTCCGTAAACGTCGTTGATGTTGCGTGCCGCTTGTGCCGCGTTGCTGCCACGACGGTACTCATATTCCATAATTACTCGAATTTTTAACGTATCCATGATGACAAAAAAGATTGAAATGCGATGAAAATGTAACACTAATCAATAAACAAATGACTACTTTTGGAAAATAATTCCATGTTTTTAAAATTAAATAAATTTGAAATTAGAATTCTTAGCCAAACAAAAATTATTTTGATTTGAAATGGCCAGTACTGCTTAAACGGCAATTTCATAGGTAAAGACCTATTATTTATAATAAATCGATTTTTTTCTCCTTTTTGTTAATGTAGTATGCGTATTATAGTAGCTTTTGCTTGTGACTTCATTGGCTAGATTTAACCTTCCCCTCGGGAACACTACCTTTTTCTAGATGAAAATCTAGAAAACTTTATTGGAAAGGTGTATGCAAAATTTCATTACGATCGGTTAAGTAGTTAAGGCATGAAAACATAACAAACAGACAAACTGACATTCGCATTTATAATGTTAGCGAAATGATATTATAACTAGAACGCTGTAGATACGTCGTAAGAGCTTCGACAGCGCCTTGTTAAAACTTGGCTAACTAACTTATTTTTGACGGTTACCCCGTCTATCCACCCGTATCTAAGCAACATATAACTATTTCTTTTTCACCACCGATATTGAGAATATGCTATCTTACTTCCACATTTTATTTAAGACAGTGTGGCGTTACAATATTGCGTTACGTATGTGTTCGTTATCGTGACATTCGTTTTGTCACAATATCATCTAGGTAACGTATCTACAGCTTTTTAGTTATAATATCATTGATGTTAGTTAAGATAAAAACCGGAATATTTTTTGCTTGTATTAAATAAACTAAAAGCACATATAGACGACGTAGATAGGGCTTTTTTATATTATTTTTGATGATATACTTAGAAAATGTATGCATTCCAATGCGATCTTTACATATTTCTCGTAATCTGTGGTTATAATTAAATTGTAGACAATTCAATTAATAGAGAGTATTTCTTTACCGCAGCATCGTAGGAACTTACTGTAACGGATGCTGTGTCGGAAAAAACACCATTGTATTTGATCGTTCCGCGCGAACCAAGGCGATGTGCTTTCAAGCGTAACACCATCTTATAGAAAGTGTAAAAATTTGTTTTCTTTCTAGTTTATAAGCGACAGATTTGAAAACGCACCTGCCATTTTTATCTTGATTGAGAGACCACTCGTTTGCAGTTTTGACATGTCTCTGAAAATATTGGTAAGAATTTTTACATAATATATTAGTATTATAAAATTAATCATTGTGTATTCTGATTGCTTCATTTGTATTTTTTTTTCTAAAAATATATTATAGTGGTTGATTGTATTTCAGTCTATTGCTGGTTTTAGAATAAACTCTGCTAATAATAGTCAAAAGCATTTGAAATGAATTTATTTTAACACGTTACAAAATGCTATACGTATGGTGCATTAGTTTAGGAGGTTCAGTTGTCTCGCTTGTGTAGTCGCGTTGAGCGTTCTGGGTTCGAATCTTACGCAGGGTAATTATTTGTGTGATGCACAAATTTTTGTTCTGAATCTGAGTGTACCTTATATTCATTTTATGTTTGTAAAGTCTATCGCGACTTACATTGACTTCTAGTGCAGAAACTCCTTTTAGTAAAAAACATTGTGTGTAGTTCATACGCGGTAAAAGTGAAACTTTTAAGAAGAAAGGGAGAAGAGCGTATGTCTCACTGTTCTCGAGTACCTGAAGACAAGCGAGACACTGCTCCCAACTCTACCCGACACAGTGTTTACCCCCACCACTTTACGTCTCACGAAAAGGTTGCGGATTAGAATTTTAAAGGAGTTTCACTTCAATAGAACGTTCCATTTTCAACCAATAAATCCATAAAATACAGTGTAATCACTATACCGTATTTGTATAAATTAAAAACGTAAATAGAATTTAGAAAGAACTTTTCTAATTTCAGATAAAATCAATTTAATCATATGTACTTATAACACATTTCAAAAAAAATCAAATAATAACGAAACAATACAAGAAGACCGTAATCTTATTGTGATTGTATAGTTATATATCTGATATTTTTTTCACAATACAATACAATAATAATGAAGAATAAATTATAATCTTCTTCATAAGATAAGGTTGTCGTTATGAGTGGCTCATGTAAAAATGAATTTTAATATTTATTCAATAGAAATCGATTTTGATAATTTTTTTAGTTTCAACATTTGGACACTTTATCTTTAGTTAAAAATATCACGATAGCTTTTTCCGATATAATGATATTAAAGTTTTTTGTGACCACTGTTTTTATATATATTACGCGTTCGGTTATGTCTGGTTCCTTGCAGTAGAGAAGTGGGGCAAACGGTGTTGGTACTTATGTTCTTTTTCCCTCAGTACATAAAATATATTTTAAAAAAAATAAACAACGCAGACGAAGTCACAGATATCAGTTAGTAATTAATAAACTTGTACCTATTCGAGAACAAAGTAGATTAGTAAATATTATTACATACCACCTTTCTAATTCTTCCGTAATGCTTGGTTGTTAATACAATTAATTAATCAGATGCCGTTATTCATAATTAAAAACACGAATGCAACCGAACGATGATACAATATAATTGTAGTTGCAAATACTGTCGGTAAAAATTTACAATGTAACTACGAAGTAATATTGAATATATATATTTAACAGTAGATTTATATAATTCTACAGTTATGTAAAAAGATTTGATTTTTCTCTTTGTAATGGATAAATTAAAAAAGTACTTAATCGATTTAAAAAATTCTTTCACCTATATAAAGCTCTCGGTGAATAAATGTATTTTATTTTCAAAATCTACAATAATACGAGCGAAGCCGCGGGCTAAGGATAATGATATGTAGATGATTTTATATAAATTATAATAAAACTGGTATACCGAGTTCATTGTTAAGCGAAGTGTTTATAATTTATTAAAAAGTAATAATCGCCCTCGACTTTGTACGCAATAATTACAATATAATATTAAAAATAACACTAGAATATAACTTATAACCATCAGCGTCAACTATATAACAATTTTTTTTAATCAAATCATTAGTCCCACAGATCACTTCCTAAAAACGACCAAATATAAGAACATTATTGTTTTGTAATATTATCCTCAAGTAACAGTATGTCTTACAAAAAATTATGTTTACATAATGGCTCAATAGATACTGAACAATTTGATGTAACGCTTCTATTTACTTCGCAACAAAAAGTCTTAAAAACTAGGTCACAACATTTTTTTAAATACACACATACATCATATTTTTTTTATAAATTAATAAATCTTGAAAATTATATTAATAAATCAGTTTTCTTCCTAAATCATAATAAGTTTTACATAATTCATACGAAAACGTTACTTAAATTATAAATTAACTTTTTCTGTTAAACTCAACCGCCACAACAATACAACATAGCTAAATATTTTGAGTGCAATAATAAATTAAATAAATCTTCAATTTTAATGAATTAATGTTTTCTTTTTTAGTGTATTCTGGCATGCAGCGTACTGGCAGTTTCTGCGTGGTCGTTACCTTTTTATCCAGTACCGACAGCTGCCCTCAGGGTCACCAGATTCGCTGCACCACCACGGCAATATCGTCAACCAAGTAAGCATGATAGCTTTCTCTTACAAATTAAATTTATCACTCACGCTACCCTCCCCTTTTGAATATTTTTATGACGCACAAAGTTATAATAAAATCTCAATTCCATCATTTGTCTGATCGAGTTAACCGACAGGTTAATTTCGCCGCTAACGATGGCTTTTCTATAAATTATATTTATGTTTGTTTTATGATACAACCACATTATCTGCACATTTTAAGTACCTTATATTTAACTTTAATTTTACTAGCATTAAAGCTTCAATTCAATTAATTTTTCATTCAACCTATCAATTTTTATCTACTTTCAAGGGTTATGATAATAAATAAATTATTGAAATGTATTAATTTGAACTTCAGCGAATAAGATGGTATCAAGATTTTGTTGTCTAACTGAAACTACATGTTTTATCTGGATTTATTGTAGGTTAACATTTAATGTTTTATTGCATCATTACTACTTAACCGCTATAAACTTTTTCCGATATTAAGTCTTCTCTGTCATATCTTATCATTACTGCTTAGCCAATACGTAAATTAACATAATACCTTGAACAGTCCTCTATTTGCCAATAATCACTTCAAAATTAATCATAATAAGTTAGGTTAAAATGAACAATTTAAAGGAATGTAATCTAAAATTTCAGTAGAACCTGCACCAGAACATGAAGAACAGCCATGGCAACGTCCCAAGCGAGGGCATGATGATTTTGGGCACGATTCAGACCACCGCGGCTCGGGCGGAGTGACCGGACCGGTGCATACATTTGTGAAGACTGATAAGAATGCTAATTACAAATGGGGGGTCAGGCACCACGTCGGAGATAAATATTCTTCGTAACGCATTCGCTTCTTTCCAATACTACTTTTATGTAATTTATTTAGTTATACTTATAGATTTAATCGTATTACTTTTAAATTAGATTGTTAAGTTTGAAATCTTATTGTTTTATTAATACTTTATTATTTCGTTCTTCATCATCTTCTTACTCTTATCCTCCCGCAGTAGGGTCGGTACAACATGTTTTCTCTCCCACTCTCCCCTGTTAGATGTCATCTACTGTATTCACACCTTTTATACACAATCCATACACACCGTTTTAATTCTTTCTATATCTCCTATATCCGTCAACTGTCATACTCAAAACTTGTTACATGACTTTCATTTCTTCTCATAATATGCTCGTACCATGCTAACATATTATTCCTACATTTTCTGGCTACACTACACATTCATCTTAACATTCGCATCTTTGCCATTATTTTCTTAGGTCTGATCAATCGGAGGTTCTTACGATATTTCATTTAAGAGAATTTTTTCATAAAGACAGGCGATAGCGTGCTTCTATATCCACAAAACTTAAACGCTTTGTAAATTACTTTCATAAAGTTAAGGTGTCTTTATACTAAAGTACTCTACAAATAATCATAGAATTATTAATTACTAGCTGACCCGTGCAACTTCGTCTGCACCAAATCGGTTATAACTGGTGTCAATTGTATTTTTAAACGCGAAAAGTTTTAATATACCTAAAACCTTATTGCAGCCACACCATCGATTTCCAATTGTGAATCCAAACTATCAAGGGACTCACTCAAACCCAGATGGTTTGTGAGAAATCTTTTAAAATAAGGCTACAACCCGTTCGTAGCAACCTACATATATTGGCGGTAATGTGAAAAAAAGCTTTAGAGGTCTATGGACCCCCAGTTTCTAACGAAGTTCCTTTCCCTTTTTTGTAGACGTTTACTATACAGTCAGTAGAGCTTACATTATAAAATATCAAGTTGATAGAGTTAAATTGTAAATTAAACGATAAAATGTATTCATAAAATAAATAATGATAAATGAAACACTGAATGATATCATAACTATTTTCAACTTGTATTAAAACTTTTTCACACTCCATTGTATTGAAGAAAAATAGAAATATTAAAAAGATATGAACACGACGCGTCAAATGTCACTTACCTATAACTATTTGTCTAAGAGCTAGTAATGGTTTCGAAAAAGAATTTCAATAAGCCAGTTTTTATATATCTTTATGTTCTTCCGAACAGTGTGCGGGCTACCTGGCTGTAAACGTTGCATTTATTAGTGCATATCGCACCTTTACAGGCAAAAATATTGATTTTTATATAATTTTTTAATGTATTGTTTTTTACTAACTTTGAAACGCTACTAACACATGAAATTATTATCGCCAGACATTTTTGTTATTAACAATAATGTGCCCGATGCTATTTTTTTGTAAATCAAATAAGTATGTTCAAACCTTGTTAAGATAGCCGTAATTTTAATATTATTATTATTTTTAATGAAGGCTTAGTCGCCTGCGCGACTATATCGCCTAAGTAACATACAACTATATAACAATAAGAATGACAATAAACTTAACAATAGCTTATATTAATTTTGTACAATTCTTTAGCATCTTTCGAAATGGGGTCAGACAATAACGAATTGTACAAACCAGTGTGGAACGAACCAGTAGCATTAAGCCGAGATCTAATATCTTAGCTTCGAACACATTCTGCCAGGATGTGGTGCACGTCATCGATGAGCTCACAACTCTGGCAGAGTGTTGATGGTACTTTACGCATTAGGTAGGCGAACTTTTTACATGGGATGTGTTCTGAGTGTAATCTCATTCCTGTGATTGCTTCCCGACGGCAAATCGTACTGTCATCAATCCATGGTGACCTTAAGAGATGTGGCTGAATCGTTCTGTACCATATTCCTTTTGTTTTAGAACGTTCATCAAAGTATTCCTTCCAATGTGAGTAACAGCTATTTTTAAGTACTGAGCATACATCCAAATAAGTTGGTAAAATATTAATAATAGCACCTTCGGAGGATCCTTCTCTAGCTAAAAGATCAGCTCTTTCATTCCCAGTTATACCTATATGAGAAGGGATCCATTGTAAAACAATTACTTTGTTCTTTGCTTTGAAATCTAGCAATTGCTTCAAAATAGTGTAGGCTATCGGTATTCCTCGAAAAGTCAAGGTACATCGAGCTACGTGTTGAAAAGTAGTTTTTGAATCGGATAAAATAACAATCTTAATGGACTCAGTGGATTCTACAAATGATAAGGCCTCTGCAGTTGCTGTCAGTTCAGAGTGCATAATTGAAATATTTTCATCAATTTGAAATTTCATAAAAGTTTTGGAATTTGACTCAAAAAATGCGGCTCCTAAATTACCAGCTTTAGATCCGTCAGTGTATATTTTAACAAAATTTGGTAATATTTATTTATATATTGAAGACAAATATCTTTTATTTTAAGAATATCATATTGACTATTTGGCTTCCAAATACCATCTACATTTATTTTAATAGATTTTGCCAGCTAAATATTGTCTCCTAAGATGTAACGGACATATGCTCAAGTCGCTTTCCATAACATGGATTGGAGTACTTTTAATGAAACCCCCGATAATTCTCATGGCCTGGTTTTGGATTTTTTCAAGTTTATAGAGGTTAATCTTAGCACTATTATCATAAAGAAAGCTCACATAGTCAATTCGACTGCGTATAATATTGAAGTATAAACGAACTCAATGTTATGGATGAACACCCCAGTTAGAACCGGCTAATGCTTTGAAAACGTTAAGAGACTTAGAGCTACATTCTGCATCTGAATTGATATGTTTACCCCATTTTATGTATGATAAAGATAGTGATACTTGTGAAAGCGCCTGTTATAGACGCATGTAATCAAGATGGCGTCAGTCCCAAGTTATATGTCTACGTATATCGTTATTTTTCATTGTTTACGGTGAAATCTCAATATCATAATGGTTAATAAAATAAAATATGTTCTTTGCAATGGAAAAAATAAAATGGTTTGAAATGAATTGTTTTATTTATAAAGAATATCATCGGGCATATTAGTGTCAATAACAAAATTCCCTGACAGTAATAAATTCATGTTTTAATAGCGTTTAATAGTTACTGAAAAAAAATGTTCCTTAAATTATTTATAACCCAAAATTTTGACCTGTAAAGGTGTGATGCGTATTAAAAACACAACGTCAACTGGCTACCACGTATCCTTAATCCTGTTTGGAAAGGCATAATATATCTTCATATTAAAGAACCAGCTTTTCTAAAATTCTCGTTCTTCCAACGTTGCTGGCTCTTGTACTAAGGTGTTGCAAAAAAGTCTTGTTACATTAACTACAATTTTTTATCTTTCGTTATCCTGGAGAACCCCTTGCGTTTTATGGGACAAAAAGTATCCTAAATGTAACCTTGGAATATTAGTTATTACTGTGTCAAGTTTCGTTAAAATCGGTTCAGTACTTTCAGCGTGATGCGTGTTCACAGGGACAGAAAGACAGACAGACAGACAGACAGACAGACAGACAGACAAAAATTGTAAAAATATTATTTTTGGCTTCTATATCGATAATAAAGTCTACTCCGATAAAAATTTTCAAAAAATATTTAATGTACAGATTTGACCTTGCTACAGTTTTATTATAGTACTAGCTGACCCGTGCAACTTCGTCTGCACCAAATCGGTTATCACCGGTGTCAATTGTATTTTTAAACGCGAAAAATTTTAATATACCTAAAACCTTATTGCAGCCACGCCTACGGTTTCCAATTTTGAATCCAAACTATCAAGGGACTCACTCAAACATATACCCAGATGGTATGTGAGAAATCTTTTACAATAAGTCTACAACCCGTTCGTAGCATCATCTACTGAGTTCAATAAAAAATAAAAACTAACCTACATATATTGGCGATAATGTGAAAAAATGCTTTAGAGGTCTATGGACCCCCAGTTTCTAAAGAAGTTCCTTTCCCTTTTTTGTAGACGTTTACTATACAGTCAGTAGAGTTTACATTATAAAATATTAAGTTGATGAGTTAAATTGTAAATTAAACGATAAAATATATTCATAAAATAAATAATGATAAATGAAACACTGAATGATATCATAACTATTTTTAACTTGTATTAAAACTTTTTCACACTCCATTGTATTCAAGAAAAATATAAATATTAAAAAGATATGAGCACGACGCGTCAAATATCACTTGCCTGTAACTATTTGTCTAAGAGCTAGTAACGCTTTCGACAAATTTTCTATAAGACAGTTTTTTATATATCTTTTCTTCCGAACAGCGTGCGGGCTACCTGGCTGCCGGTAAACATTGCGTTTATTACTGCATATCGCACCTTTACTGGCAAACATATTGATTTTTATATATTTTTTGAATGTTTTATTTTTTACTAACTTTGAAACCCTACTAAAACATGAAATTATTATTGCCAGACATTTTATAAACAATAATTTGCCCGATGCTATTTTTTTGTAAATAAAATAAGTATGTTCTAACCATGTTAAGATAGCTGTAATTTTAATATTATTATTTATTTATTTTTTTGAATGAAGGCTTAGTCACCTGCGCGACTATATCGCCTAAATGACATACAACTATATAACAATAAGAATGATAAAGTTAACAATAGCTTATATTAATTTTGTACAATTCTTTATCATCTTTCGAAATGGGGTCAGACAATAACGAATTGTACAAACCAGTGTGGAACGAACCAGAAGCATTAAGCCAAGATTTAATATCTTCGCTTCGAACACATTCTGCCAGGATGTGGTGCACATCATCGATGAGCTCACAACTCTGGCAGAGTGGTGATAGTACTTTACGCATCAGGTAGGCGAACTTTTTACATGGGATGTGTCCTGAGAGTAATCTCATTCCTGTGATTGCTTCCCGACGGCAAATCGTACTGTCATCAATCCATGGTGACCGTAAAGAATGTGGCTGAATCGTTCTGTACCATATTCCTTTTGTTTTAGAACGCTTATCAAAGTATCCCTTCCAATGCGAGTAACAGCTATTTTTAAATACTGAGCATACATCCAAGTAAGTTGGTAAAATATTAATAGGAGCACCTTCGGAGGATCCTTCTCTTGCTAAAAGATCAGCTCTTTTATTCCCAGTTATACCTATTTGAGAAGGGATCCATTGTAAAACAATTACTTTGTTCTTTGCTTTGAAAGCTAGTAATTGCTTCAAAATAGTGTAGGCTATCGGTATTTCTCGAAAAGTCGAGGTACATCGAGCTACGTGTTGAAGAGCACTTTTTGAAGAGTATAAAATAACAATCTTAATGGACTCAGTTGATTGCGCAGATGAGAAGGCCTCTGCAATTGCATAATTGAAATATTTTCATCAATTTGAAACTTCATAAAAGTTTTGCAATTTGACTCAAAAAATGCGGCTCCTAAATAATTCCCAGCTTTAGATCCGTCAGTGTATATTTTAACAAAATTTTGATAATATTTATTTATATATTGAAGACAAATATCTTTTATTTTAAGAACATCATATTGACGCTTTGGTTTCCAAATACCATCTACATTTATTTTAATTATATTGTGCAAATCAATGTTATCGACCCAGGTATTTACAGTGAACATTTCATGTTTTATACTTATTTAAATTGGAGTATTTTTATATTGAGAAAAAATAGAAACTAATAATAGTCTTTTTCTTTTACGCCAATAGAGTGATTGAAAAGGGGTGGACAGTTCTTCTGATACATTTGTTAGTTCGTTTTTTTCGAATGACTTAAATTTAAATAGAATTTTGCCAGCTAAATATTGTCTCCTAAGATGTAACGGACATATGCTCAATTCGCTTTCCGTAAACATAGATTGGAGTACTTTTAATGAAACCCCCGATAATTCTCATGGCCTGGTTTTGGACTTTTTCAAGTTTATAGAGGTTAAACTGAGCACTACTATCATAAAGAAAGCTCGCATAGTCAATTCGACTGCGTGTAATATTGAAGTATAAACGAACTAAATGTTATGGATGAACACCCCAATTAAAACCGGCTAATGCTTTGAAAACGTTTAGAAACTTAGAGCTAAATTCTGCAACTGCATTGATATGTTTACCTCATTTTATGTATGATAAAGATAGCGATAATTGTGGAAGCGCCTGTTATAGACGCATGTGTTCAAGATAACGTCAGTCTCAAGTTGTATGTTTACGTTTATCGTTGTTTTTCAGTGTTCACGGTGAAATCTCAATATCATAATGGTTAATAAAATTAAATATGTTGCTTGCAATGGAAAAAATAAAATGGTTTGAAATGAATTATTTTATTTATAAAGAATATCATCGGGCACATTATTTTCAATAACAAAATTGTCTGGCAGTGATAAACTCATGTTTTTAATAGCGTTAAAATGTAACCGAATTTTTTTTTTCTAAAATTAATTATAAATCAAAATTTTTACCTGTAAAGGTGTGATGCGCATTAAAAAACACAACGTTAACCGGCTACCAGGTATCCTGAATCCTGTTTGGAAGGGCATAATATATCTTCATATTAAAGAACCAGCTTTTCTAAAATTCTCGTTTTTCCAACGTTGCTGGCTCTTGTACTAAGGTGTCGCAAAAAAGTCTAGTTACGTTAACTACAATTTTATATTTTTCGTTTTCCTGGAGAGCCCCTTGCGTTTTATGGAACAAAAAGTATCCTAAATGTAACCTTGGAATATTAGTTATTACTGTGTCAAGGTTCGTTAAAATCGGTTCAGTACTTTTAGCGTGATGCGTGTTCACAGGGACAGAAAGACAGACAGACAGACAGACAGACAGACAGACAAAAATTGTAAAAAGATTATTTTTGGCTTCTATATCGATAACAAAGTCTACCCCGATCAAAATTTTCAAAAAATATTTAATGTACAGATTTGACCTTGCTACAGTTTTATTATAGTACTAGCTGACCCGTGCAACTTCGTCTGCACCAAATCGGTTATTACCGGTTTCAATTGTATTTTTAAACGCAAATAATCTTAAAAAACCGAAAACCCTATTGCAGCGTTATCCAGCACTTCCAATCGTGAATCCAAACTATCCAGGGACTCACTCAAACATATACCCAGTAGGTATGTGAGAAATCTTTTAAAATAAGCCTAGAATCTGTTCGCAGCATTACCTAAAGTAGTGTCATCAAAGTGTAGATCAAAACTAACTTACATATATTGCCGATAAATGTCTTCCCAGTACCCCTTGTAACTTCATCACGTAACATACTGTAAAAGTTAAACTTTATCTACATTAAATTTCCATTTTGTTTAAGTTGTTTGTTTTATAAGAATTTGTAAAGTATACGTGAAATCTGCATTCAATTTTAATTTGGTCACATTTATTGCGGGGTGGTAGGGTGTCTGTACCCGACTGGATCGCGACCACCGTACACCAGGTGGAACACCCGCTATAGTGGCACGTTTGGGCGTGTCGCGTTCCGGGATCAGCTGGTGTAAATCCAGCAACCGGGGGGGGGGGGGGGGGGGGGGGCAGTTTCAGGCCGGCATGACAGCGGCGACCAGCGATGGATAGTATGTCTTTCCTCGGTGGTCGCCATTGTTTTTGGATTGTACTGTGCTTATCATCAGGCACAGTACAGTCACTTTGCCGAGCTACAATAAAAAAAAATTTACTTTTCACATACAAACCACCTTTTTTACTGAGATACTGAACTTGGGATAATATACCTTTCTAACAGTGAAAGAATTTTTGAAATCGGACCAGTAGTAGGTACCAAGCATTCCTCGAAAACAAAACTTTACCACTTATTATAATATTAGTATAAATACAACATAGTAACTGCAAACAGTAGTCCGGTGAAGCTGTTAAGACCTTGCTAGGTCAATAGCGTGGTCAGTTCGAGAAAAAAAAAACTGCATACACCTCAACTGATTTATTTTAATTTTAGATTCACAAACCTGAACCCAACTACTTCAAGACTCAATAACATTTAGAAAACTAATTTTATCAAATATCGAAACAACACACGTACTGATAGAACTCTAGTTGAGATTCATCTTCTACAATGCAATGTAACTATTATCTAGGTTTATGTTTTAGGAAAAAATCTTGTCACCTTTGTTTAGCAAACATTTTTTATACAATAAAATAAATGTAACAACATATAAGTGACAGTTTAGTTTATACGTATTTTTTTCATATGAGGTCGATAATTACGAATAGAAATGTCATATAGCCGTAGCTCAGTTATAACGTACTGGACATTATATGTTCCGCCGGAGCCGACGGTTCGAATCCTGGAGATTTTTTTTTGGTATTTTTTTTTAAAGTAGCTTAGGGAAATATAGCTTATCTTTTTAGCTTATCTGTCTGCTATATATAGCACAATGAAAATTTACCAAAATCCGTCAAAAATTTCATTAACTACAAATTTTTGACTTTCGTCCGTTATCCTGGAGAATCCCTTGCGTTTTATGAGATAAAAAGTATTCTAGATGTAACCTTGTAATATTAGTTATCACTGTGCCAAATTTCGTCAAAATTGGTTAAGTACTTTCAGAGTGGTACGTGTTCAAAGGGACAGACAAACAGGCAGATCCTGGAGAATCCCTTGCGTTTTATGAGATAAAAAGTATCCTAGATGTAATCTCGTAATATTAGTTATCACCGTGCCAAGTTTCGTCAAAATCGGTTCAGTACTTTCAGAGTGATGCGTGTTCACAGGGACAGACAGACAGACAGACAGACAGACAGACAGACAGACAGACAAAAATTGTAAAAAGATTATTTTTGGCTTCTATATCGATAACAAAGTCTACCCCGATAAAAATTTTCAAAAAATATTTAATGTACAGATTTGACCTTGCTACAGTTTTATTATAGTATAGATAGATTATATATCAGTCGTTTTAATGTTTTAGAAGTTTTGTAGAAGAATTGCAAATATAATTAAGCTGACAAACTCATATTGAATTACATTACAAAGAACGGAAATTTACCATAAAACTTCGAAATGAAATATCGGCCTTCGCGTACAAAATGCAAAATTACTTTTCAACTGCAGTCGATATGGTCTGCATACAGAATCAAACTGGCCCACCGAGAAATTAGAATGTCCTGGCTTTCCGACAACTTTATTTATTTGTTATCGTGAGTGAATTGCGTTCACTTCCGAGTTTAGTCGATAACTATGTGGGAATAATTATTTGGAAAACGTGTACTAAATACTTAAGATAATGTTAAATACTAATCGCAATTCTTATTTAACTTTATTAGAGTAACTTTAATATTTAGGTTGAACTAAAACAAGCGCAGCACAGCAATTATCGTCTTTCAAAATTGCTACTGTAATGAATTTTAGTATTATCATTGTTTCTAGTTACGAGCCCACATTCCGAATATTTTCTTTTCAAATTCTCAATATTCTACGCATCCTCAGTAATAAGACAAGTAACTTTCTTATTATACTTAATATTTACTCTTTATTGGTTAAATATAATAGGTCTTTACCTATGAAATTGCCGTTCTGCAGTACTGGCCATTTCAAATCAAAATAATTTTTGTTTGGCTAAGAATTCTAATTTCAAATTAATTTTATTTTAAAAACATGGAATTCTTTTTCCAAAAGTAGTCATTTGTTTATTGATTAGTGTTACATTTTCATCGCATTTCAATCTTTTTTGTCATCATGGATACGTTAAAAATTCGAGTAATTATGGAATATGAGTACCGTCGTGGCAGCAACGTGGCACAAGCGGCACGCAACATCAACGACGTTTACGGAGCTAACACTACAAACCAACGCACCACCTGTTATTCGTTTGCTCGCTTCCGATCTGGGAATTTCGACCTGAAAAATGAACCTCGCGGTCGTCCGAAGACTTTGGTCGACAATGTCGAATTAAAGACGATTATGGAAGCTGATGATAAACAATCTACGGCTGAATTAGCAGCAGCTTTCGACATTAGCGTCAAAACAATATTGGTCCATTTGCGTCAAATTGGCAAGGTAAAAAAGCTTGACAAATGGGTGCCCCACGAACTCAATGATCGCCAGCGCGAAGTACGCGTCGAGATGTGCCTTGCACTGCTCAACAGACACACAAATGAAGGAATTTTGAACCGCATTGTTACCTGCGGTGAAAAATGGATTCTGTTTGATAACCACAAGTGCTCAGCAAGTTGGTTGGATCCTGGTTCAGCACCTAAACAATGCCCTAAACGAAAACTTACCCCTAGAAAAGTGATGGTCACTGTTTGGTGGTCTAGCGCCAGTGTGATTCATCACAGCTTCCTACCAAACGGGGTGAGCATTACTGCAGATGTGTACTGTGAAGAACTGAACACAATGATGGAGAAGCTGGCACATCTCCAACCAGCATTGGTCAATCGCTCATCTCCGCTGCTCCTGCACGACAACGCGCGACCTCATACTGCACAGCAGACGGTCTCCAAGTTGCAAGAACTGGGGTTGGAAGTTCTCCGTCATCCGCCCTACTCACCAGACCTTGCGCCTACAGACTACTACTTTTTCCAGAATTTGGATAACTCCTTGGCGGGAAAAAAATTCAATACCCGAGAGGCAGTACAAAATGCCTTTGAAGAATTTGTTGCCTCCCGTCCAGCTGATTTCTTTAAGAAGGGCATCAATAAACTGCCACTGCGTTGACAAAGATGAATTGATTGCATGGGTGATTACTTCAATTAATACAAATAAAAAATACATGAAAAAAATTCGTTTCAATTTTTTCATGCAAAACGGCAATTTCATAGGTAAAGACCTAATATTTAAAATATTAAAACGATTTGTTCAAAATATATACCTACAATTAGTAGGCACAGCAATATAAATCATAGAAATAGTATTACCAAGAAAAATCAATTACACTTAAGATTCCAAAAGGAGAACCATTATATTTGTTGTCAACTCTATAAACTTATCCTTTGATTTAGAGTGATAAATTCTTCTGAGACTATTGAATCTCAATACTCTCGTCTTCAAATTACCTTTTCAGAAAATAATGTGCAGTAAATATACTTCTCTATATCGATATAAATAAAGAAGGGTTTTCTAATAGGCTTTGTAGTTATTATAGCATTACTCTCAAGTAATCTATGGGATTATTGACCGAGCAATGAATCTTTCTGATTATGTATTGTGATCATATAATCGTTTTATAACCGAGGTGAGGTCCGCTCCAGTGAACCTTAAACACGCCTCTCTCTTGAGTAAAACAGTTGCAACATGTATTACGTGTGTCACGTTGACGTCTTGTTTGATATTATTTTAATTTAAAATTGTTTCAGTTATTATTAGTTTATGTTGAAATACTTTCGTTACCTTTTGATTTCATTTATACCTTTTGTACCTATTTACTTGTAAATAGATGATTCTCGCGACTTCACACTCCTGTAGGTAGTATCTGTGTGTTCTTATATTGATTACTAGCAGACCAGTGCAACTTTGTCTGCACCAGATCGGTTTCTACCGGTTTGAAACGCAAAAAATCTTAAAATACTTGTAACCCGATTGCAGCGACACATACCGTTTCGAATTATTAATCCAAATTATCCAGGGACCCACTCAAACATACACCCAGTTGGTATGTGAGAAATCTTTTTAAAATAAACCTAGAACCCGTTACATATTAAATGTAGGTATATACTATATAGCACAAAGAAAATTTACCAAAATCCGTCAATAATTTCATCAACTACATTTTTTTTACTTTCGACCGTTACCCCGAAGAACCCTTTGCGTTTTATGGAACAAAAAGTATCCTAGATGTCATTTTATAATATTAGTTATCACTGTGTCAAGATTCGTCAAAATTGGTTCAGTACTTTCTGAGTGATACGTGGTCACAGGAACAGACAGACAGACAAAAATTGTAAAAGGATTATTTTTGGCTTCTATATCGATAACAAAGTCTACACCGATTATAACTGCAGGTGGTACAGCCACGCTGAAGCTATTACTGGTTTCAGCATGAATGGGTTGGCTCGCCCCGGGGTGATACCACCCTCTCACGGAAAACCGAGGTGAAGTAACAGTGCTTGCATTGTTGCGTTTCGTTCGGTCAGTGAGAGCGCCGGAGGCCCACCTCCCCTCAGTTCCCCCACTCCTCTCCCATCCCACTCCTCTTCCCCTCTTCCCCCAAACACAGACTGGCAACGCACTTGCGACTCTCCTGGTGTTGCAAGTGTTTATGGACGGTGGTGATCACTTAACATCAGGTGACCTACTTGTTCGTTTGCCTCCTATGATATAAAAAATAATAATAACAATAATAATTTTCAAAAAATATTTAATGTACAGACTTGGCTTTGTTACAGATTTATTATAGTATAGTATCATTACATAGTATAAAACAAAGTCCCCTACCACGTCTGTCTGTCTGTCTGTTCGCGATAAACTCAAAAACTACTGAACGGATCTTTATGCGGTTTTCACCAGTGGATAAAGTGATTCACGAGCAACGTTTTCGTATATAATGTGTCCAGGATTTTTTTATAATCAGGGCGGGACAACGTCTGCCGGGCCCGCTAGTTATAGTATATAGACAGGCTGTCTTTTACTTCTATATGCCTTTTATCGATTTGAAGACATCCTTGTTAAATTTAATTATTACTGTTTTGCCGTATTAAGAAATAAGAATATAGTGAAGCCAAGGTTCAATCTCTTTTGAAGCGATTAGTTGATATAGACTCGAATACTTACAACTGACTCAGCACTTTCGGTGAAGGAAAACATCGTGATGAAGCCATGATATAGTGGTAGGGATTTTTCTAAGCCCGCCTGACTAGCTACCACCCTCAAGTTGAAAATCTGTCGCCGAGCACCAATGGGTGTCTTTCGGCGGCTGCGCTCGAGAACCAGCTACTCTAGGTTTAGCGTGTTTACCATTTTTTACCACATCATATCATACCATCATACCATCATTTAACATCAGCTAAGGTTGTGGTCAATCGCTAAGACCTATATAGTATTAAAAAGAAGACGAAAAACCGTTAAGAAACATCTGCCTTTTCTGTTTTTCGACAGATTCTCTTTACTATTTTATATATAATTTATTTATATTAATACTAGCGGACCCGACAGACGTTGTCCCGACCTGATTATAAAAAAAATCCTTGACAAATTATATACCAAAACGTTCCTCATGAATCACTTTATCCACTAGTGAAAACCGCTTGAAAATCCGTTTAGTCGTTTTTGAGTTTATTGCGAACAGACAGACAGACGCGGTAGGGGACTTTGTTTTATACTATGTAATTTATTTATAAGTTCACTTTACTCTATTCGTCATACTTCACATCCCTTACGTCTATAATCTTTATTATGGTCGAATTCCGACCATTGAACGCACACTAGTAATTATAAAGACTCACTTACTGTGAGGCAATTTACACCTGTCCAGTTTGCTAACAGGTCAGAATCAAACACATGTTTTCTTATTTGCTATATTAAAAATAATTCGCTTATAATAATTCGACCGATAAATATTGCAATTTAGAAAGGTTCACCTCGTAGCCCACATATTACTAGTATATTTACGATCACCGAACTGGTTGTCAGTGGACATGTGACAAAAACTCGCCTGCAGTGTTCGGCCGTCTGTCTATATGTAACATGTATGTAACTGAACGAGTTACGACAAAAATATTTTCAACCAGATTTACTTAGTTACGTAGTTAATGACCTAGATTTGTGTTAACGCCACTACAATATTATGCATTGTTATCATTTACGTATTGTTCAAAAATATTTGCGTATTTGAGATGCTATTTTTTCAAATGTAGTATGGATCCTTATCCAGTCAAAAGTATTTAATTGTGTATAATTAATTACTTACAACTGGTGGGGGTACTTACTAATTGGTGAACATTCCCATACCAATAATTAAAAAGAAAGATATCTTAAATTAAGAAACAGTGATACAAATACCCCGTGCTGTTGCTACAAATTTAAGGCCATAATAAAACTGTCTCTACTAAAACCTTAGTTAAATTATTAAGAAAAATACAAAAACACATTTAAATTAGTAAGTAAATACACATTCACAATACCTCAATAACATCTTCTAACTACACATTTTACACAAGAGTATTAGTAGCAGCTGATAAGCATTAGTATGCGAATAGCATTTCTATGATTATATCATCCTATCCAATCCATTTTTTTTTTCGAACTGTCTACGCTATTGGCCTAGTTAGGCCTTAACAGCTTCACCGGACTACTAAGGCGAGCGCTTAAGGGACTCAGCCGATTTACTTTTGACAACTACCTCAGTGGTTAGGCACACCTCGACTTGGGCTGTAGCCTAGTTTATGCAATTCGCGACCTAACTGAGTTAACCTAAGCTAAGTTACATATTCATACGTATATAAATTAGTGAGATATATATGTGTACGAAGCATATATGCTTCAGTAGCTCTTATATGTATTTCGTTTCGGATAATTTCTTTTGACTGAACTAATTCAGTTCGATAAGGGAAAAAATAAAACCCTCCCACTTCCATGTGTAAGCATGTGTGCGTGCATGTGTGGGGAGGAGATATGTGTAATGTTGTTGCAGTGATGAAAGATTTTGTGTCACTGTGTTCGCGCGAGCAGCGTACTCAAGGGTTCCACGCCAAGGGAACAGACCTAGGCTTGAGCTGCTGCCGAGGGGGCCTAGTCTGGTGTGCGGGAGCGAAATTTACCACCAGACCACGGCAGCGTGATCTGTGGTTACGCGGGCGTGGGCGTGCATACACTCTGTTTGAATAGACATGCTGGTACTGATCGTTCGCTGCCGTTATACCTATCCAATCCATCTTTGGGTGTTTAATATTGATATTCAACAAAGTCAAATTCTCTTACCCTTATTTGACCTAAATAGGATCGGCACAACATGTTTTCTTTTACCACTCTCCCCTGTCAGGTATCATCTCAGTATTCACACCTTTTATACACATATCATTTGTCACATAATCCATCCATACCTTTTTTTTAACTTTTCTAGTTACATAACTTTCATCTCTTCTCATAGCATGCCTGTAGCATACTAACCTATTACTCCTCAACTTCTCTGTCACTGATGCTATTTTCAAACTTCCTCTGATATACTCCTTCTTAATCTTATCCATTCTGGTTACACCACACATCCACCTTAATTTTCGCATCTCTGCCACGTGTAAGCTTTTCTCATCCGTCTCTTCCGTAGCCCAGTACTCGGATCCATATAACACCACCGGTCTAATTATAGTTTTATACACCTTCCCCTGAAGTTTCAACGGCATTCGTGGATCAGAAAGTTATCAAATTCAACAAAGACAAATAAACTTCGAAAATTTTATCACACATTTTATCTCTGCGTTAATTTTAAATTTATGATATCTCCTAAAGTATTTATTATAATTATCGTTATTTTTAAGTGTTATACATACAAATAATCTTGGAAACAATTGAATATTCAGCCGGTTCCAAACAAAGGGAATTGCGCCGTCCCTTGTATCTATCGAGCAATTACCATAACCTCACTTTTCTGTAAATGAATGGAGCCGATAATAAATAAGCAGATTTTGACATACCTAGAGCTTAGTAATATTCTCAGTGAAAGCCAATAGGTACTGCGACAAAAGCGATCTACAGGTGAACCGTAACTGTATGTAAAAGGTAACAGAAATAACAAATAGTAAAAAATAAAGTTAATATCTGGAATATTAATATCAAGGTACAGTGTCTAAAACTATGCTTTTGCATAGAAATATCATTACAATAAGACACTCCCAGTATCTAAGAGACGTATTAAGAAAGTTTATAAAGAACAAAATTTTGCAATAACTCATATAAATTCACCAAACAATTAAAAAAAACATCAGATTAATTCAGCTTTATGCTTGACTGAAACTTATGGAGGAGCAAATATATCAAAACGTTACAACAGACCTTTTTATGGGGTGTTATATTTCATACAAGAACATGTTCTGGATTTAAGGGTTAGATAGGTTTGAAAAATAAATCTCTTATTAATCATAACATTAAAAAAAAAAAAAAGACGTGTGGCACTCGGAGACTGCCGCGGTAAAGCTATTGCATAGCATTTTTTATCAACTTATGCAATTATAATTATTTATTTATTTTATTAATGCAGTATTTAAAAAAAAATAATTAAAAAAAATAATTAATTTTTTTCTTTTTATTTCAAAAATAATACTGCATTTGTGATAATAATAATAATATGAATGTATATAGAGTACTAACTCATTTTCTTTCACTATTTTTTCGTGACTTTCTTCATTAATAAATGCACTTTGTTTATTCATATTTAAAACACTTTGTACACAAATTATACGAGTACAGATATTCACTGTTGTACATAGATGATAAATATCTATACACCTATATACTTTCTCACAAACAGCTGATTACGGTAGTTTTCCAATACAACCAATGCCACCTAAAGGCGGGTTGCTGAACTAAAGAGACAAGCGTGATATTTCAAAAAGTCATTAAAAGTTCTGGTATTTATCGATAGATGGAAAAACTAAAAAGTATCACCGCTGTGCCGGTCGGAGTGGGGTGTGTTAGGTTTTTTTCGTTACGGAATTTCTGGATTCGGTCCCCACGCTCAAGGCCCGCGATAGAAGCTATGCAATAGCTTAATTAAGAGATGCCGTTTCAAGAGAGTCATTTTTTCGGTATCTCGTGCACCTGCTGGCTTTCTGGCATCTGGATGCTTTTATAAAATAGTAATTTTTTCGATACACCCCAATGATCAAGCATGTAGCAGGTAATCACGATTTATCGTCGCCCTTATCTTGACTTACAATCAGGAGGCATATGCATGTAAAACATAAAAAGGAAAATAATAAATTCGGTGGAAAATATCCTTGAGATGATACAAAACTGTACCAAAAGTTGTTGGTTTTTAGGGCTTATATTAAACAAGAAACTTATGAGTAAATAAGTTCTAAAAAAACTTTCTAACTCAGATAGCAAGTTTATAACAATATTACATATTCCTGTGTTGATTCCAACAACAATACATCTCGTGATTTGAATATTTAATAAAAAATATTTGCTTTGTTATATTCTCTTTTACGTATCCGCTTAATTCACATCTCGTAACACCAGATGTACTAAATAGATATTATATCTTAAACCGTATCAAATTCAATTGAAGTTAAAGTCTCTTAGGTCGATACATTTAAATTATTGTTATTTATATTATGTAATTGATATTTTGTGGTAGTGAAATAGAACTAATCATAAGCTTTGTTTATGGCTGTTGTGTATTATTTTTGGATAATTTATACCTTACCAAAAAGTTTTATATCATTTACTAGCGGGCCCGGCTGACGTTGTCCCGCCCTGATTACCCCCCCACAACCCCCCTTGTGGGTGGAATTTCGTAAAATCCGTTCTTAGCTGACCTCTACTCGGCGAAAGGAATATTCCTACCATATTTCAAGTCGCTACGCCTTATGGTTCCAGAGATATCGTGATGAGTCAATATATAGGTGGGAATCTCTTATATATATATAGATAGATAGATTATACTATCATGACACACTTATTTTGTGCATGTATTCGAATAGCACTTCAAACAAAGAAGTACAGGATTTTCAATCGTAATATTATAGACACCGCCAACCGAGGGAAGTTTTGTCTCTCATGAAATCTATAACATGGGAAGTACACTTTTTTATACTGATCAGATATATATATTCTGCTCCGTACTACTTTCATTCCTACTTACACTCACACCTACATCCGAATTTTTTTGGGTCTCTGTTATGATTTATGGTGGTTATAGCCCGCACGAGAAATGTGACCAAAACCGATAATAAATAATTTTGTTAGTAGAAAATACATAACACTAGTTATGACGCCTTTTTTCAAGGTTTCATAATATATGCACATACACATACTAACGTGTACACAAACATACAATATGTGAATGATGGTGACGTCTGGAAATAAGGCCTCTTTCTGTGCATCCACCAAAAACGAATGAACCTATATCATTACATAGTATAAAACAAAGTCCCCTACCGCGTCTGTCTGCCTGTCTGTTCGCGATAAACTCAAAAACTACTGAACGGATTTTCAAGCGGTTTTCACCAGCGGATAAAGTGATTCATGAGGAACGTTTTGGTATATAATTTGTCAAGGATTTTTTTTATAATCAGGGCGGGACAACGTCTGCCGGGCCCGCTAGTATGTATATAAAAATATGTTGTGCTATGTTATGTATAATGAAAAGATAAACCAGACCGAGTTTCTTGCCGGTTCTTCTCGATGACTGGATTGTTTTCCGAACCGGTGGTAGTTTCGATGTTTATAAGTGCCTTCTTAGGGCCTAAATTGAATAAAGAATTTTTGATTTGATTTGATACACACGTAAAACACTCGAACCAGAGTAAGGACCTATGTCCTTTTCTGTGCCCCTGACAACAACAACGACAACATAACGTAATATCAACATATGTCATCATAATCGGTGGAACAGTTAAGGCTCGAAAGCATAATAAAAAAGTACTTTTCAGACAAATCAAATCTACATTAATACGAGCGAAGCCACGAGCATAAGCTAGTTTATAATATTAGTTGGGTAACACAACGTCAATTGCTATCAATTGTTATACAATTTTAAAGATTCAGACAACAAAGCGGATCGGATTTACTTGTAATAGATGGAAATAATCCCTGTTTACTTATCGATAATAATTTTACATGCAAACCAATCAATCTTACTACTGACAAAGAATGTCGTAATTACGACGTGACAAGGGACTGTATTGAGAAAACAATAAAATCTGAAAAAGGTTAAAACTGTTACGCTATTAATATGTTTCGACTATGATTTTGTAAACAAATATTGAATTTTTATGTCAAACATAATTGAATGACAATAACGAATCACTTTATAACTATTTCTACATCGATTAATTATTATTCAATTTACTATTTTATTTATATAAATAAAATGATAGCGATCTGTAGTTGTGTTTTGTATAGCTACACTACTAACTGCTCGGAATATGTTAATCAATTTTACTAGTTCGACACTTGGTCCTTATTTGAACAAAATGATCACAATATCTTCATTTTGTATAAAATTTTGAGAACATCAGAGTTTTATAGGCACTGCAAGGTACTTATAAGCAAAATAATTTTTTTTTTTTTTTTTATGTCATAGGAGGCAAACGGACATGTGGGTCATCTGATGTTAAGTGATCACCACCGTCCATAGACACTTGCAACAGCAGGGGAGTCGCAAGTGCGTTGCCAACCTGTCTTGGGGGAGAGGGGGAGTAAGGGAAGGGGGAAGGGGAGGGGAGATGGGACCTCCGGCGCTCTCACTGACCGAACGAAACGCAACAATGCAAACAAGCACTGTTACTTCACGTCGGTTTTCTGTGAGAGGGTGGTACTAACCCGGTCGAGCCGACCCATTCATGCTGAAACCATTAATAGCTTCAGCTTAGCTCTACCACCTACAAAAAAATTCTTGTGAACATAAAATATAATATCAAAATAAACAACCAGCGCAGACGAAGTCGCTGCTATCAGCAAGTTTACAATATTTGGTTTATGATATATAACAGTTATTTGTTCAAATAAATAAATATATTTCGAATCTACCTATATTTATATAGGACGTAGGACGTGGGAGTTGTATTAATGATGAGCATCATCCATCAAGGGTGTCGCGCCCGTCATAGTTGCACTCTTAGAGGCTTGGCGTGTCACGTTCATTATATATCCCATAACCAAACGGAATGATAGGATATGAAAGTGAGATGCCATTTATTAAGAGAACCGTTACAAGCCTCGAACGCAATACTATTATGCAGAAGAATTGAAGGTACGATCTTCGCACGTGGCTGACATTTGTATGATAGAAACAGTTCTTAGCTTTACGCCTAAGCCTTATATATCTATATGTGTAAGTAATTCAGCGGTATGGGTATCATATCTATACCCAGTTTGAAGTTTATTCAAATAATATAGAGGTATTCATTATCATCATAAGCTTGTAAGAGACCCACTACAGGGCCATAATCTTTGTCCCGAAGGAAGGTATGGGCATAGTCACCACGCCAGCTCACGACGTATCGGCTATTACAAACTCCGAGAAATCCACAGTTCTATTTTCCCACATACAGTAGTACAATACTATAAGAACATTTCCCATGTTCAGGTTTCTTTACGATATTTTTCTTCACCCGCATTCGATAGTGTTAGCAATTTAAATTAGTAAATGTACGTCAATTCCGAAAAAATCGTTGTTACGGGGTACGAAACTGCTGACATCGGATTGATATTCCACCGGTCAACACCAAACAAACAAACAAAACCACTAGACCACCACGACTTTATGTTTATACGATTTTTACTAATTACTCTTTTAAACTAACATACACATCATTAGAAATCACCATAATATTTACTCTATATTACCCTCAATAAAGAGAAAAAAAACCAAATGAACTCGCCGAGTACTAATGATTATTGGCTATTTAGTGTTTAAATTTTAATTACGTCTAATCCTGTTTCGTTGAAAGTACCTAATGATATAAGGACACGCCTCAAGAGTAGGGTTGCCACTCGTAAGTTTATAATGTATAGGAGAGATTAAACTTGTCCAGTTCTTTTTTTTTTACTTTATGTGTTTTTTGCATTTGACCATAATCTCGCCTGCTGTTAAATAACGATGGGGTTTAAGACATTAAACACGCTAAATAAGGGCTGCATCAGAAGTGAAGCTGTCGGAACACCCTTACAGGTAGTTGGCTACAGACTTTCAATTCTAGAGTAATAGCTATTCAGGTGAACTTAGAAAAGGCCATACCTTGCTGGTATAGCTTAATCAGGATGTTTTCCGTCCCCAAAAGTTCTGACTCATTCATAAGGATTTGAATTGACGTTGATCGACTTAGTGTTCAAACAAACACTAAGCCATTATCGCTTCTATATACAAAATTTCAGATGATTTCTCTCTATACTTTAGGTATGATATTTTATTATATACTTTTAAGCTATTGCATAGCTTCTATCGCGGGCCTTGAGCGTGGGGACCGAATCCAGAAATTCCGTAACGAAAAAAACCTAACACACCCCACTCCGACCGGCACAGCGGTGATACTTTTTAGTTTTTCCATCTATCGATAAATACCAGAACTTTTAATGACTTTTTGAAATATCACGCTTGTCTCTTTAGTTCAGCAACCCGCCTTTAGGTGGCATTGGTTGTATTGGAAAACTACCGTAATCAGCTGTTTGTGAGAAAGTATATAGGTGTATAGGTATTTATCATCTATGTACAACAGTGAATATCTGTACTCGTATAATTTGTGTACAAAGTGTTTTAAATATGAATAAACAAAGTGCATTTATTAATGAAGAAAGTCACGAAAAAATAGTGAAAGAAAATGAGTTAGTACTCTATATACATTCATTTTATTATTATTATCACAAATGCAGTATTATTTTTTGAAATAAAAAGAAAAAAATTAATTATTTTTTTTAATTATTATTTTTTTTTAAATACTGCATTAATAAAATAAATAAATAATTATAATTGCATAAGTTGATAAAAAATGCTATGCAATAGCTTTACCGCGGCAGTCTCCGAGTGCCACACGTATTTTTTTTATTTTATTATTTTTTTTTTATGTATAGGTAATACACATTAATGTCGCGCAGAGAAAGTACATATGATATTATATCTATATAAATGTACATTGAGCGAAATTCGATGATCAAACTCTTAATATCGTTATTTTTGTTCAAATTTTAAAAGAAAATGCTATGCAATAGCTTTACCGCGGCAGTCTCCGAGTGCCACACGTCTTTTTTTAATGTTCTGTTGCTCACACTACTGAAGACCAAAAAGTTGTTTGTCGTTTAGAGCAGTTCCTAATTTATTGTAATACGATGTCGTTTTATATCACCACTAAAAATCGATACACTTTATCCAATGATATTATAAGTAAAAAGGTGTAGATGCGTCACCTACATGATATTTTGACAAAACAAATGGCACGATAACGCACACATACATAAAGTTATATTGTAACGCCACACTTTGATACGATAAAATGTGGAAGTAAGATGGCATATTCCCAATATCGGTTGTGAAAAAGAAATGGTTATATGTTTTTTTTTTTTTTTATTGTAGCTCAGCAAAGTGACTGTACTGTGCCTGATGGTAAGCACAGTAGAATCCAAAAACAATGGCGACCACCGAAAGACATACTATCTATCGCCGGTCGCCGCTGTCATGTGCCGGCCTGAAAGCGACCCAGTCAGGGACAGCCCCCCCCCCCCTCCCGGTTGCTGGATATACACCGGCTGATCCTGGAACGCGACACGCCCAAACGTGTCACTATGGCGAGTGTTCCACCTGGTGTACGGTGGTCGCGATCCAGTCGGGTACAGACACCCTACCCCCCCGCAAATAAATATGTTACTAAGATACGGGCGGATTGACGGGGCAGCCGTCAAAAATAAGCTAGCTAGCCAAGTTTTAACAAGACAGTGTCGAAGCGCATATGACGTATCTACAAATTTTTACATTTGTTTTAATCTCTTTAAATATAAAGGTGACAACCCTACTCAAGAGTGAATGCGTCGATAGTTCACTCAGCCGGGAGTGCATTGGCAAATAGTTGTCAAGGCCAAACGTGCAAAATACAATGGCTCCAAGTACAGTAATGATTTAATATGATATTTAATTATCGACGCTTGTCACAATTCAAATTATAATGAAAAAGTAACAGACATTTGTCTTAATTTCAAACGTTCACTGGCACGTATGCGGCATAAATGTTTTTCGTTTTATGATAATGTTAACTAAAGAATAAAGGAAATATCAACTGTTCCGTGTAATCTAGCTGTCCTCTTATATCTTTTTTATTAAATCTGTTCCCTATTCTTTTCAGATTCATCAGGAGAACCGCTGATAAGCTATCATTAGCAAGTCATATAACAACTTAGCTTCATCTAAACTGGGTTCTGTCAAACTACTATGTCAAATACCCATATTCTAGCAACAACTGCTGTTCTAAGCACATCCCATCATCAAGTGGTGCACATCATCTATTTTTCCACAGATAGTAGTTGGGAGGCTCCGTTTTCCTCAATAGGTATGCAAAACTTCCCGACGGATAGTGCCCCGAACAAAGACTTAACGCTACCTTGACATATTGTCGATTTAGATTGCATTCAATAAACCAAGGTATACGAAGAGGCTAACACTGTATTGTTTTATATCAAATGCCTAGGTCTTTACTCCATACATCAAAATATTCTTACCAACTATTATAACACATTTCTTTCAAACATTACAACCTTTCCTAGTAATTTACTTTAACCTCCTTTTTGAACTACGGTCAGCCTCTTCAAAACCCTTAATGCTAACATGAGAAGTGATCCATTGCAATATCATAAGAGTCGTTGTCAAACTATTGCTTAAAAATATAGTTATATATATATAGTATAGTATAGTTAAATAATGTATACTACTGGTACGCTTCTATATATAATGAAAATATAGTTCCTTTGATGTTTAATCACATTATAATACTTCTTGCCTACTTATTTTTTGGATTCCAATGACCTTTTGTCATTCCAAACGAAACGGGCGGATATCAACTAATCTAATGAAATCGTAGATGTAATTTAAAAAAAATTACATACTCTTAATCACATGAATTATTTGTTTACTTAAATTGTTATGTCCTTCTCTGTACCATTTAAAACATGTATGCAAAATTTTATAATGTTCAATTGAATAGTTAAGGTGTGAACGCTTAATAAACAAACAATAACCCACATTCGGATTTATAGCATTAGCTACGAGCACAGGTAGGATATCTTAATATATATATTTCTTGTGTGCGTGTGTATGTGACTGAACTCCTCCTAAACGACTGGACCGATTTTGATGAAATTTTTTGTGTGTGTTCGTGGAGATTCGAGAATGGTTTAGATTCACAATTGGACCCGGCAGGTGGCGCTGCGATCGACTTTTAGGATTTTTTTTGTTTTCAAGGCAGGACAACGTCCGCCCGGTCCGCTAGTATTATATATATCTAAAGGATCTGTTTAGCAAAATTAAGTTAATGAGAGAAATTCAGTTAAAACCCTATATTATAAAACGCCAGCCAAACGGCCAAGACTTCAGTTAAAGTCTAGCAACTAAAGTCGGTCACTTAACTATATATTTCACAAGAACAAAGCAACAAAATAGATGGTTAAATACCTGCCTGAAAATGGCCAATTCAAATCATGTGCCGGTCATAATATAATATAGTTTTGTTAATTCATTATGTGATTGAAATCTTTTTGTTTAAACTAATATATTAATAAGTTTACGTGTAAAATATAGTTGATGGCTGTTATTCCTTTATAAATAAATTAATAATTTAAACTAAATTGCGAACTATTCCTACTGTTAGTTTTCTATGCACTTACTCGTAGCAAGACTTCGCACAAAAGTAGCTCTGTTGTTTGACCACTAAAACTGACTTATAACTTATACATAATTTACCATTATAAACCCGATATTTAGTCATTTCTGCTGCCGCTTTGCTCTTGTAAGATGTGTAATGAGAGAGCCATTTGAAAGGATGAAAACGGATTTATATTGTTTTCTGAGTAAACGCGGCGTAATAAAGCTTCCTTTTTTACACAAATAATAAAGAAATCATTGGAATAGCAACAAACTTTACTTACTTACTGTGCAAGATTTGTCTGCGAAACACCTTTGCACTTACCTTGCACGTTTCAGCCAAAAAGCAGCAGTACTAGCGCTGTTGCCCGAAAGGCCTGGATGCCAACATGTATTGGTATAGTTGTTCAAATACATTTCTCTAGTGTGCAATGTACTCACAATAGATATTCCATAGTGCACAAATCTATTATTTGTTAACCTCGGATACACTTTTAGTCATTTTTAGGCTGTTTATCAACGCATAAAGACTGCAATGATCACTGAAAATCGAGTGAAATGCTTACCTATTTCCTACTTCATAAGATATTAAAAATAGTCTATGGTGTACTGATGAATTCTTTTTAACTATCTAACTATAAACTCCACTTATTCTCTGTAGATGTTTTAATGGAATGTATACTCTAATTCAGCACAACTAACTAAAAAAGAAGTGAACATCAATAACATATTATTTAACTTAAATTTCAACGCGCATATGAATATTATTAAACAGTTCTCCCGCCGTAAGCACTAGAAGGGGTGCCTCTATATAAAGTGAGTGAGTTACACGCACGGTCGATACGTTATTGTGGGCGCGAGTGTGTTGCGGTTAATTTGAAAATATATATTTTTTTAATTACATTTTTAGTGTGTGCAATATGTTGAGCCAGTGCATCGTATTGGCTGTTCTAGGCTGTGCCTTTGCCGTTCCCATAGCGGTGCCTCAATATCAGACACATCAACACGTTAGTATTTCCTTCGCATAATTATGTACGGCTTAGAATATTATTTTTGTCAATCAACTAAACTTATTTGTTACACCGTCTGCTTTCCTTTTTCTTATAGCTCAGTTTAGGGGTTTCAAAAAATAACAGTTGTCGGATTTCGACCATATTTAAAAAAAAATTGAATAACATATGTTTTTTATGTCAAATAGTGTACAGATATTGTAGACTATCTGATCCGCGCACTTCACTGTGCAATATATAAACTTTTAATTTAAAAATAATTACAAGAGGTCAATGGACTTCAAAGTACAAGAAGCATAGAACCATTTACGAATCAGCGTTGAATGGTTATAGACCTATGCCCACATGGTCAGTAGTTTTTCCGTGATTTAGCCTCAATGGAACTATATTTTTATTATAAAGTAGTACCTCTTTAAGTTGGACCTCGATAAGTAGAAAACTTCCAAAACATCGAAACAATGCTTTGTGCTCTTCCCTTCAAGCCTCAAAACCTCCATAACTCGAAATTTCAACCCGCTATGAGTTGAAATAATCAAGTGCCTACAAGCAATATTGGTACATATTTACCTCCGTAACTCGAAAATGTAAATGAATTCTCTGTATATCGAAAATAGCAATGTTTGATTTTACATCCTACTTGCTTGATCATTTGTCATTAAATATCTCAATATCTCGAAGAAAAATAAGTTACCGATAAGAATTTGCCAAGAATGTTAACCTAAAATGTCTACAAGTAGAATATTTTCTTACAAAATCCGCTTAAGTAGAAAACTTTGTAACTCGAATTTACTGGCATCTCCCTTGAAGTTTAACATATAGAGTGACTACTGTATACTATATCTACAAATACTAGTATGTAAGATTAGCGGATGTAAGGATCGTAAAGTATAGTAATCTATAGAGATTCATAAATAAAAATTTCGACTGGTTGGTGTCTTGTTCGAAAAAAAAATGCTTTAGAATGTACCATTGGAAACATTTCTATACTTGTTACATGATGACGTGATAAGTTATAACATATGACTTAAGAAGTATAAGACCACTAAAAAATATAGTATGATAATTATATTTGAAATAGTTTTAACAGTAAAAACTCGGATCATTAAAGTTTTTAATCGTTCTTTAATAGGGTGTTTGAACATTGATTGATAAGTGTTATCGCCGACGGTGGTCAACACTGTGTCTAGAAAGGCAAGCGGTCCTCCAAAGCACAGATTATTTCTTGACCAATAGCCGTTTGGCGACATATTTTAGACTTTAAGCTCGTAGTAAACCACGCGGATAGTAAAAAATGTATTTAACACGATTACATGGATTTATTATATTACTAGTTTTGCAAAAAAAATTGCAAAAATATCATTTGTTATATATTATACTAGCGGGCCGGGCAGACGTTGTCCCGCCCTAATTATAAAAAACCCTAAATAAAATATATACCAAAACGTTCCTCGTGAATCACTTTATCCACTGGTGAAAACCGCATAAAGATCCGTTCAGTAGTTTTTGAGTTTATCGCGAACAGACAGACAGACAGACGCGGTAGTGGACTTTGTTTTATACTATGTAATGATTACTATTGTATACCCATACTTGGTGTTACGATTTTTAAGCAACTTAGCATGAAAATATCGCATATATAATAAGCTTTTTAAATCATAATAATAACAATATAGAGGTCGAAACTAGCGTAATATATTTTTTTAACCAAACTGATTTAAATAACACTAAACATCAAACTAAAACTTATTGATAACGTTTTGAGGCAACTTAGCGGTAAATAATTCATTTGTTAAACGATAAAATCTAATAACAAGTTAATAACAACATAGCTTACTTGATAATAGCTTAATTTAAATTTTAAACTAAGCCGATTTAAATAAACACTCAGCTATAGCCAAAGCTCACTGTTGAACTCGTAAAAAGTTTTCACAAGCTTTTGAAGAATATTACATAATTCTAAAGCGACAGAAAATTGACATTTCATGTGTTGACTCATGGACCGGTAAATTCATGTGTAGGTCGAAGCTATTGTTCTTCGGTTGCTTCACGTAATTACGCTCTCGCTTGCATCTGTAACGTTTTGCGAAATAATGGGCACTCTAACGTCCAATACTGCCTTCACGGCTATTATCCTTTAAACGGTTGACAGAATACATAACATTTACAAATTAGGGTATTCGAATAACAAAATCACTGTTCTTTATATATTTTAATCTGGAAGGTAACAGCTGTATATAGTAACTAGCTTCTGCCGTGACTTCGTCTGCATGGAATAGTGACTCTAGGCTAACGCTAAAATGCAGCGGAAGCTCTCAAAAGAAAATAAATACATGCGATGCGTCACTGTTAATATCAGCACCTCCAGATATCAGTATTTTTATAATTTTTTTGTCACTTTTTACAAAAATATACATGTATTTCTAATTTACACTATTCTTAATCCAAATTCATTGAATTTTATTTTCTGTTTTTTAGTTGGATTTTTTATGAAAGCGTGTTTTTTTAAACTATTATTTATTTTTCATTTTTTAGTTAAATTTTTAACTTTTTTTTTCGGATTATTGCATTGTCATCGACCTTTGACAGGTGTGCAAAGTTTGAATTAAATCTGATCGTTCAAAGTAGGACAAAATCGAGCTCAAAGGGGTCGGTTACATACATACATACAGGTGAAGCTAATACAAGCGTGATAAAAAAAGATTTTGTAACATTCTTCATCGGTGCTCCGCTCTTATTTGTCTTACTTTGATGATATGTGTTATCCTTCCTCGATAAATGAAGAACTTACACTAAAAGAATTTTTCAAATCGGACATGTAGTTCCTGAGATTAGCGCGTTCAAGCAAACAAACTCATCAGCTTAATAATATTGATATAGAAGTATAGATTGCAGGTATTAAAAGTCATAGTATTTACTGGTGATTAAATACGGATATTGATCCAATACAAATATTTTTTACAAGTATGAGATGTCTATTTAATAAAGTAGCCTTTCCCGCGGCTTCACTCGCGGTAATGTACATTTGACCTATCCTTCGAGAACAGTACTTTTTTCTCAGTGTAACTTTTTTGTAGGTGGTAGAGCCACGTTGAAGCTATTACTGGTTTCAGCATAAATGGGTCGGCTCGCCCGGGGTAGTACCACCCTCTCACAGAAAACCGACGTGAAGTAACAGTGCTTGCATTGTTGCGTTTCGTTTGGTCAGTGAGAGCGCCGGATACCCACCTCCTCTCCTCTTCCCCGTTCTTCCCCTCCCCATTCCCCACTTCCCCACTCCCCTCTCCCCCAAACACAGGTTGGCAACGCACATGCGACTCCCTTGGTGTTGCAAGTGTCTATGGACGGTGGTGATCACTTACCATCAGGTGACGCACATGTTCGTTTGCCTCCTATAACATAAAAAAAAAAAAAAAAAGGTATCCTATGTCCTCTTCTATACCCCGACAATGTGTATGTAAAATTGTATGTAGGCCTTTTTCAATACTATTAATAAAAAATTACGTCGAGATCGGAAAAGCCGAAAAGTTTCGACCTTCGAAAATTAATACCAATTATTTAATAGGATCATTTGTCATATGTACATTAAATAAATAATTAAATGTATAACAGTATTTTTTTTTTCGAACTGACTTCGCTATTGACCTACCAAGGTCTTAACAACTTCACCGGACTACTAAAGCGAGCGCTTAAGGCACTCAGCCGATTTTATTTGACAACTAGCTCAAGGGTGCACGGCACACCTCGACTTGGGCTGTTGCCTGATACATGCAATTTGCGACCTATCTTTTTTGAAGTGAAACTTCTTTATCGGCGTTGGAAAAAATTTACCGTCACATTTTTCCGTTACGCGCCATCTTTTTTGTATTCATGTCTATGATAATAAAATCCTTTTGTTTAAACTTTATCTAATTTAACTTTATTTTTTAATATATTAATGAAATTGTTTGCCATAAAGAAAGAAAGGGTTTTTTTTTTTTTTTTGTTTTTTTTTTTTTTTTTTTAACCAATTTCTGGAAAGTTGCATATAGATCATTTTGCGAAAAATAAGGCCTTAAACAAGTTTCACTTCTTACGTGTGTACACTAGTACACGCACACATTTTTTTTTTTTTTAACGTGGGGTAATCCCTTATGGATACACCACCCTCTCGGGGGGAGGGTGAGTTATGTCCGACTTGCACAGACTAAAACCCCACGGTGTACGTCTGCCGCTATAGTTGGGGCGGCACGAGATCTCTAAAGACTTCATCGTGCCGCACTAGCGGTTGGCCCAGCAGCGAAATCGCCGCCGCCGGGTCTCGTCTTGTTAGAAGACAGCCGGGTATACACCGGCCGTCTCCTCCGTCCGCCGGACCTGTGCAATGGGAAGATGGGCCCCCCGACCCATCTTCCCCGGTCCGGTTACAGTGGGAGGAGGCGGTCAAACTGACGCCTCCTCCTGCCCGTCCTCCGTTGGCGGAGACGGTCACTTTGAGGGTCCCGCTCACGGACCCTCTCTGCCGCCTCCTTCTGCGAGACGACCTCCTCGCAGAAGGAAGCCAATTTGAGCTGACCTAAGCTAAGCTAACTATTCATACATATATGAGTTGTTGAAACATATAGGTGTACCAAGCATAAATACCTCAACAAATTTTATATATATTTCGTATCGGATAATTTTCTAAACTCTTTCAATTTAATAAGGGAAATAAAATAAAACTCTTGCACTTGCATGTGTAAGCGTGTATGCGTACACGTATGTGGAGGTGATATGTGTAATGTTGTCGCAGTGATGTAAGATTTTGTGTCACTGTATCGCGCGAGCAGAGTACTCAAGGGCTTCACGCCGAGGGAACGGACCTAGGCTTGAGCCGCTGCCGAGGGGGGCCTAATCTGGTGTGCGGGAGCGAAATTGACCCCCAGACCACGGCGGCGTGATCTGTGTGTATAACAGTAGTGACTTTCAGTTCTCAGGACTACTTTCAATATATCATAAAGTGACAGTCAATTAACCGAAGCGACGTTTTTTGTTCATAACTAGTGCAACATTCCTAACGTCATATTGCTAAATCTAGATTGAATGCAGTAACTGCAGCCAAGTTTATTATGTAAACTGCTTAGTTACCCCAAATGTTAATCTTAATTGCTTTTTTTATATAACCACGCGTTGATCTACATAATGTAAGTTGACTAATTAATCGAAATTCTGTTACATTACATTTTTTTCCGAAGTTATTTAATTAATTATAAGTAAACAATTTAATAGCTGCAAGAAAAAAAAATGCTACCGCTTTTTTAACTCAAGCGGTAATCATTTATCGTATTAGAATTATTTTTAAATGATTATAAAAGCTTATCATCACTATATATATATATAGATAGATAGATATACGTCACACATATACAATAAAATAAAAAAATGGAGTAAACAAAATCTAAAATATAATCAATACATATTATAAACCATAGTCCTCTACCACATCTGTCTGTATGTTCGCGATAAACTCAAAAACTGAACGAATTTTCATGCTGTTTTCAGAAGTGGATAAAGTGATTCATGAGGAAGGTGTAGGTATATAATTTGTCAAAGTTTTTTTTATCAGTGCGAGACAACGTCCGCCGGGTCCGCTATTATTTCATTTATAAATCATGTATGTACCTACGGGGAGATATTTCATAGAGTTTTTCTTCACAGCAACCTGAAGGTGTTCCACCACATCTTCTTCGACAGTACTTAGCAGACCAAGGACCTCAAGCACAAGTGCTGCCCAGGCCTGCTCATATTCCTGGTGCTGTTCCCGCTCCTACTCGCCTTGTAAGCACCTCTATATAAAGATCTAGTATAAGGAAATAATATCAGTAAATCAGTATTAATCCAATTACTGAATACACATTCTGTCAATAAAATGTTATAAAACCTATACTTCTATATAGTTAGTCTCACTGAATGTTGGTATAATGAGAATGTTTGCAAAAGTATGGGCTTTTTCAAATGTTTATGAAGCCATCATTTCTTTTTTTTTGAAGTATAATTACCAGCTATTTAATTTCTACTAAGGGTATGTAGTAAAGTTGGTATATTTTTAATGCCACAGAGTATTCCAAGCCGTAGTTAGAATGATTAGAGTCAGAATAAACTTTAAACTATGTACTTAATAATACTTGAACTTTCACTAAACCAATATTACAACCGAATCTTTGTATTTTATAGTTCATTCTACTTTTATATATACTACTGTATGATTTAGAATTACATTATTCAAAGATATTTCTAGATATTACCACTGAGTTTTTATAGTTCAATAGTACTATACACATCTATGTTTTATATTATTCAAATTTATATCGTCTAAAATACAATCAACAGCCTTACTCAGCGCAAAGCGCAGCGCCATTCCAACAACAACAACAACAATACCAATCTCAACCCCAACCTCAACAACAATATCAGGCTCAACCGCAACAACAATACCAGGCCCAACCGCAATACAGGCAACAGTATGAAGAGCCACAGCAAGCCCAACGTGAGAAGGAAGATTACGATGTAAGTATTTACGTATTTTTCTAACTAAATCAAGTATTTGTCTCAAATCCAACATACGAGAGAGAACTAAGAGTTTGTATTATGAGTTTAAAGGCCAGCTTCAAAAAATATAATATCTACCTTTCTTAATTACAAAACGTATTTACTTAGGGACCTATTTAAGACAACTTAGAAATACCCTTTCTTTTTATTTTGAAGATCAAGAAGTATCGAATGCTCTTTTGATATCTAACCTTCTTACACATGTGTTAGTAGATATAGTTTTGTACCGGTTAGGAGTTGTACAATTATGCAATGTAGTTCATGTCATTCCAATACACCAGAGATAGTATTTAAGGCCAGCCTTACGTATCAGATTATTTGCTCTACATCGGCGTGAACTGAACCAACAACTTTCACTCGGAAACTCGATTCGACGCTCTATATACAAGTCTACTTACGTCGATTCGTAATGCTGATAAATCGATTGTTATGACAGGGAAGTACTTATCACAATTATGTAAAACGCATTCGGAATTATGTATGTTATCGAAAATGATTGCATTAGGAACTATAATGGAATATATTATATTAATTTTATCTTGTATAATTTCTTGACACTTTCTCATGAATATTCTGAATCAAATAGTATATCAAAAAGATTTATAATTATCAATTCAAAATTGATTACAATAGTTCTTATCACTGTCGATTTTATGTAGTACTTTATATTTACGGGCACCGATTTTGAATGTATTTTTTCCATCTTACTTTACATTAACGGGTAATAATAATAAATTTATTTCCGATCATTACATGCATTTTTAAAGATAAGTTTAAATGTTAGCACAAATATTGAAAATTATATAGATTTATAACAGTTCTTGAACATTGTCGTTGTGTTTATTACTATCTATCGGAACTCCTTCTCGGGTAAAGGCCTCCTTCAACTTTTTCCAGACCTCTTGGTTCTTAACTTTCTTTATAGACTCATTTCTTGCTATCGCTTTTATATCCTCTACCCATCTTTTTTTGGGACGCCCTCTTCTCCTTTTTCCTCTTGGTCCTTCCCATATAGTTCTCTTTAATGTCCATCTTTTGTCTGCGTATCTCGCTATATGTCCAGCCCACCTCCACTTCTGTTTTAGAGCATAAATAAGGCTATAACTTTTGTTTTTCGTCTTATCTCTACGCTTTTTACTTTTTTACGTAACGGCTGAAGTGCATATACCTTTATTGCTAGAAATATATTTATAATTAAGACACAAAACTCATCCTCACCAACGTAACCTTCCTACGTCTCTTCAAGCGGTTTACCTTCACTGATTTTTCAGCATCATATTCCAACCCGGTATTTGATTAAATATGGTTAGATTACAAAAGAAGAGTTTTACTTGAAAACTTATCTACATTCCTATGCTAAAGTCATTTATTGGAACTTAAGAATACCCAATAATGTTTACAAAACCTGGTTTTCTCTATAATATTAGAATTATAAATTTTATTTTTTAAACAGCCTAACCCATCATACCAGTTCGGTTTTGATGTGAACGATGACCAGTACACCAACTACCAGAACAGGAAGGAACAGCGTGAAGGCAATGTCATCAAAGGCTCTTACTCAGTCGTTGACAGCGACGGATTCATCAGAACCGTTACTTACACTGCCGATCCTAAAGAGGGATTCAAGGCTGAAGTGAGTTTTAGTAATATTATAATTGTTTGATTAATTAAGCTTAGAAATCAGTTGGAATTACATTGTAAATTCTTTATAACGAATTTCAAGGGACGGAGCATTTATTTCCTTTATTAAAAGTTTTCGTTATACGGAAGGAAGAGCTAAAAAAGAGAAAATGCTTTTTTGGTAAACCAACCAAATTGAACTCATTTTTACATTACAGAAAGTTTTTCGTTAAATTATTCTTTGTTACTTGGTCTTTCACTTTCACTTCACCCGAAGGCGGTCATTGACACCGTGCTATAACATATACGAGTAGAGGTTTGAGTATAATTTTAGATTTTTTGTAGATAATTAGGTCAAATAATAAGCACCCATTTTTTAATTGATTTAGGACGAGAATCGAGTGCAGAGTATCATCCATAAATATTGCTACTGTCTAAACATTCAGCCTGTATAGATATCGCGTCGCATAAATAAAATATATTGATATCTCCACAGGTGCAGCGACAACCGACTGACATCGTAGTGAAGATACCCACACCGAAACCCCAGACAGTACAGCACCAGGTCGCGCCTCAGCCCAGGCCACAGCAGCCCCCTCCTGAATACTACCGTTACGAACAATAAATAATTATTTAGTTTAGATATTTTAACAATAATGTCTATTATATTATCTAGTACGGACTAAAAACTTCGTAAACGTTCAAATGGCCTTTAGAATTCTTCCCAAAAGTGATTTGGGTTATCTCAACGTATTATTTAACTTGGATCCGTCGTTAATACAAATTTTGGACTTTATTTATCGAACTTTAAATATATTTTTCAAATACTAACACGCTGTCCATATTTATAAAAACGAATAAAATTTTAGTCAAATATGATACAATATCATCACACACGGTCATTTCAACGAAAATAATAAAGAAAAGGCATACTAGGTATAATTTATACTCAAGCACAAAACTAACGATCAAGTGCACGAATTGAATCCGCAAAATCTCAGCTCATTGTAGCATTAAAGCTATAAATCATTTTTGTCATTGCTAATTAAATGAATTATAAGGATATTTATGAATATTTGTTACTTATATCATTTATATTAAACTCTTTACTAATATTAAAATGTTAACGTCAGTTTGTTCGATTGTTACGCTTTCAAAACTTAACTATTCAACTCATCATCATGTAATTTTACACGACCATTGTCAGGAGTACAGAACAGGATATTGGAGGTACTCTTATAGGTCATATTATAACGCGAGCAAAGCCACGACAAAAAGCTACTTTATTATAATTTTTCATATACTCATGTATACAGTTCTGATGTGTGCGTTTTCGTAATTCTTCCCATCCTAATCAGCTTGACTGACTTCTTCTTCAATATAGCCTTTTTTATATCCTGATAAAAACAAATATATTCACATTTTTGTTTTCTCATAAAAATATGTATAATCCCAAATTCTCAGTCCTCCAATACCTCATAATATTTTTAATTAAATCTTTTTGTTCTATTCACGGCTTATTAAAATTTGTGCCAGAACAACGCGTCTAACTATCGATTCCATTAGTATCTAATACAATAATTAATTCCAAGAACCTAGGCACTAAGTACTTAATGACAAACTAAAAAAAACAAAAGACGAATAAACCAGTAAAAGGATTGACTTCGTTTAGCAGCGAATTTTATCCGTAAAATTTATCACTATTTGATTTTGTCGACTCAAAAATTAATCGCTTCGAACTAGTGAAATATCAGAGCGTAAATCATAAGTTTATTATTAAATATCTTCAACTATAGTTTATTTGGTTATTTAAATCATACTCTATACTACATACAAAACAGTAACTTCTTCAATATTGACCTGAGTATTAACGATGGATCCAACACAAATATAACATATTAAAAGCTTCTTGATATTATATAGGCAATATATTGTGTATATTAAAATATAATAAATAGACATTATTCATTTCAATACTCGTGCCTCGTACAATTTAGTGTCTAAAGAGTGTTCCTTTACAACTTCTGTTTATTTAATATGTAATTCGTAAAAGAATATAATGAAATGTAATAAGTGAAATAAATTAATTTGTATACGTTTGTCTTCTTAATATTTAAACTGTACCTAATATCACCAAATATTTAAATTAATATTGTCACGATCAAGAATCTTTCATATGATATCATTAATCTAATTAGTACGAACGACCGTCTTACGTTTATGGGTTTGCAAAATGTTAGGTATTAGCAAAAATCAGCATATTGCACGAAACATTTTAAGTGATTCTAATTTGACATATTATCGTATTGCAGTGTTTCTTCGGAGTATAGACAATTGCACGATGATTTCATGTTTGAAAAATTAATTTCGCCAACAGAACAGTAACGCCCCTGGTGTTGCAGTTGTCTATAGGCGATGGTAACGATTTAATATAAGATGGATCGTTTGCCTGTTTGCTGCCCTTTGGCATAAAAAAATGTAAATTTAAAAACTGAGAAATAGAAACTTTTTAACAAAATTATGAACAAAGGTGTTTGGTGTGCGAATGTTTCCGTTATTAATGAGATATTCTTATAGTTCAAAGTGTTTCCTGTAAGTACATACGATTACACAACGATACGTACCAAGTAATTTGTAATTGACCATTTATTAGTAATTGACCATTTATTAGTAATTGACCAGGATTTTTCCTGAAAAATTTCAAATTCCAATATTCTCTTTTCTTCTGCGATATTGTTTTACAGACTTTTGTTATGTTGTAAACTAAGACTTAGATTTTTTTATAACTTTTTTGGATTTAAGGTTAAACAAATAATAAAAGTGGTACAGACATCTACAGATAATTTGGGATCGAACCACGATAGCGCAATTTTGATACCCCACAGTGTAGAGCGGGTTAAGTTTTGATAACGCCATAACTATTTTCACTTTGACATACGATCAAAAATAAAAGCGATACAAACGGGTACAAACGTAGCACTATCAAATTTCAAATCAAATTTTAAGTTGGATGTGAAGTGGGAAGTACTCCGCTACGTATACGTAGTACGCTTACTTTTACGCATTTCAGAATTATCGCAAAGATAAAATAAAGTAAACACCGCTAGTATTCAATAATTTAATAATCTTTGATACAGTAACAATGACTTATTACAGTATAACTTGATAGTATCAATATTCAAATTAATTTACATTTAAATAATTTGACATGTAATAAACATCTTAAAATAAACATTTATTATAAAATTAACAATATGTTTATAACTCAGTCTAATTAATAAATAATAATTAATTATGTCATAACCTCAAAATGGTCGAAAAATTTAACCGAATTATGAAGGTATTTTTCGACGATTTTGCAAATATTTTAAATCTAAGCCCCATTTAACCGAACACGTTTCACTAATTATAATATTAGAAGTTATTAATCACCAAGAAAAACCATACTATTGCGTGATTTTCTTAATATTCGTTGTTTTGATTAATACAAATAGCATTTGCTTCTAAATTGTCTAAAAAATAAGTACGTAAATACTAATAAATGCATGTAGTTAAATGTAAATAATAGCAGTTAAGTAATTAAAACATTTAAAATTAATAACAATAAACGCATTCTCAACCGAATTCTTCAGTTCTTGAAAGACATGAATTAAAAAAATTACAATGACTTATTACATTTATTTTTGTCTCATCGAAGAAAAGAATTTACCGAGATTCCGAATCTACTATAACTCACAGAAAACACATCAAAAATTCTGTATATTACATATAGACGTATGTCCATACCTTTCCGATGTATTTCCTTTTAACATTTTTTATGATCTGGCTTGAATTCCTTACAAATATTTAATAATATATAATAATAGCATTTTTAGCTTTCATTTTTATATTTTTTAACCGACTTCAAAAAAAGGAGGAGGTTATCAATTCGACTGTATTTTTTTTTTATACACATATTCATATGTTTTATTTAATTTGGTTAATTTGATAAACTATTTATTTTCCGCTTTTTAGTGCCTTATGGGTTTTTGATTGATATTGAAGTCGGTTAATACTTTTTTTATGAAAATTTACTTTATCTTGAGAAACATGACCAGAACAATTGTACAATATTTTGCACAAAAATAAAAGTATCAGTAACTTAAAACACTTTTGTTCATATATGCATCAAGATTAAAGCGAAGTGTTTAGAATATTTATGTAAAAATATATGTATATTATACATTTATTCCTAAATATTCACACAAAACCTCATAACATATAGCCTCTATGAAGTAACAAACGCTGTCAAAATATTGCCAAAAAAATATAAGAACAGATTGTTTTCTAATTATACTATATTGACTTCCGGTCAATTCTTGTTTGGTGAGTATAAATATGTATTATAAAATAAATAAAACTCCTTAAAAAAAGAAAAAAATACGAGTCCCCGTTAAAATAAATTCATGTTCGGTTGATTCCACTTCTTTAATTGTCTATATTAAAATAATATTACGCTACAATTAAAACGTTGACTTTTATTCTATGCTGCCGGTTCCGGTCGACACACGCAGCCCGATTCTACTAATACGTAATCCTGTCCGGTGAGAGTTACAGGACCCAAGGGCAAGACCAGGAATAAATAAGGTACATAAGTCTGTGTACACGTACCTCTAACCACAGAGCATTCGCTGGACCTGAAAGAGAAATTAATAACGATTTACAGTTTTTTAAAGATGAAACTTCTTAGGTAACATAAGAGTCAAATTACCAGGAATTCAGAACTTTACAAATTAAATACCAAAACGTTCCCCATCCCCATGGATCGCTCTATCTACTGGTGAAAACCACGTGAAAATTCTCTCAGTAGTTTTTAAGTTTATCGCGAACAGACAGACAGACAGACGCGATAGGGGACTTTGTTTTATACTATGTAATGATTAAAGTGAAAACTTCCTTAACCACGTTAACTTATGGGTTCGCGTCACCGAAAACGTCGACATACTCGTGACTTGTGCTTGCGCGGCATACGTCAGTCTAACGATGCGTAATGTAACGGCCTGTGTATCTACATGTAATATTGATATTTTTGGACTGAGCCTGTGCAACCCATCATATGTTTGATTAATCAATAAATTGTATAAAAAATTATTGCTTGGAGTACCAATAGATGTGAAAACCAGACTAATGTTAATAAATTTAATTTAAAAATTATGTAAATCGATTAATTCAGACTTGATTTACAAATTCAAAAAAGCACACAGTTATGCAATTGTTTTGAGTGTTTACTTCTGTCGGCAATCCGTATGACTGCCTCGATTTTGTTTTAATTTATATACCGACAAAGGTGGTGAAAGAGAAATAATAAGATACTGTAAGTACACATATTCGTCGATGGCATGGACAAAAATCGAACTATTTCCAACAATATTTATTTATAATAACAAAGCACATCGACATTTACTGAAATCGTTTACATAATAATTTTGAAGCAGATACAGATTTTAAAAAAGAACTATATGCTATTTACACGGAAAAAGAGGAGGAATCATTCACTTGTGCGTACGTACACTTGTCGATGGTATGCAAAAATTACTTCCAACAATTTTAGTTAATAACGCTAAAGCTTGTCAAAAGTTGACTAAACAAATATAAAGAGAATCGGTTGAAAAATAAAGGAGAAAAAGATACTGAACTATTTTTATCTTCGCCTGTTTTTAGATGCACTGTCATTGATTCTCTACGACAGATTTTGAATGGTATGTTATATAAGTTTATCGTTATAAGATGATGTTTAGAGTTTTTGGGGGGATTTTGGTCTGTCATGTAGTGGATTTTATATTTTATTCATAATCTTGTGTTACTTGACTCTATATTGTGTAAAATTGGTGGTGTTTTATGTAATATAGTTTGTTTATTGTACATAATATTTTACATTTGTACATAATTGTACATAAATGAATGGAAAATAATACCACGGAGCATGTACTCTGAGATGCCACAAAAACTCCCTGGAAAGTTCTAACAAGAGAGCCACCATCTTGTTGGAACATTGAAATTATTCACACGACATTTATTGTGTAAAATATGTTGTAATCTCCATTGAAACAAAACATTGACACTGGCAAGTGCTTCTGCGGAGCCAAAACGAGAAAAAAGGGAAAAGAAGGTGATGATTAACCATTTTTGTTATCGTTATAACTATCAGACTAAGCTTAGAAAAGGATGAACTTTCAAGTGAAAACTGGATCTAAACGATAATTGGTAGAAAAATTACTAGAAAATATCTTATCACCATACAATTCTTATACTATGTTCCTATGTTCTTATCTTAAAGACAATACAAGATTTTATTAGTTTATTAGTAGTTCTTGTTTTATTTGGATTAATTGCGAACACTCTATTGTAATTATTTATTTAAGGCAAAACCTCCAATAACCCTTTTGCCAATTTTAAATTAGACTTGAAAAATTTTATAATTACTGCCTAGACCTTATCAAAAAGTATAAGCGGCGGGCTCGCGTTATTTTTTTCGCAAGTCTAACCTAACCAAAACAAAATAAAACAGCAAGCAGTCGAGAAAAAAAAAATTCTCTTAAACTCTATATCGACCCATTTTCCACCTAAATCTTATTAAATACTTTGTTGATATATAAAGTTTTGTGCAATCTAAAAGTGTTTTAAAGAGCTGCATTTTAAATTCGCATCTTGATATAAAGATTGAAGGGGATGCGATCCCGCAGAAAGTCATCGTTACTAAGTTTTGAGGTTATGTGTCATTTCCGAACAATCATCGGTAATTTTGTATATTACCAACTTGATGATTTTTAAGTTAAAACAAAACATTTTCGTCTCGGTTTGGTAAGGTTAGGTTAGACTTGCGAAAAAAATTACGCGAGCCGGCCGTGGTAGCAGTCGGCGAGCGCGGTGCATTTAATACACAAATACCGTATAATGTTCTATCCTTCACATAATATTCTGAAAAGTTCTCTATCTGTCGGCAAATGTATCGTCAAATTGTTTTTCTTGTTTCTAACATTAGCCCGGAGGAACTACAAACTCTTAATTTCTTTTCATGGCTTTGGAAAATTTCTTGATCTTTGTCTTTGAGTTGATCTTGGTCTTTGACATATTTATTTAAAGCATACATTTCTATATAAATGACCGTGTAAAAATAAGTGTCATGGAATACTTACTCGCAAACCTCAAACACGACCTGCTGTAAAAGATCTGGAAACTTCTGAACGATAGTGACCGGCTGTCCAGAAGTAAGTGAGACTCCATACATGGGAGCCGTGGTATTATACCGAGTTCGACAAAGACGAGAACCGCCGCAAGTATTGCTGGGTGATGGGGATAAACCGGGAAGGTTCATTGCTCGACCTGTAATTATGAAATTTACTTTTAAAAAATGTATTTAAAACTTACTGCTAACCACGACTTCGTCTGCGTTGTTTATTATTGTAACAAAATATTTTATGTATAGCAGGAAAAATATTAAAATAATTGAAAGTAAAAAATTACTTTTCTTACAAGATATCTTTAGTCTTTTGTAGTGCTTACAAAGATGGTTGATACTTTAATAACTATATATTAAAACATATCGTGATTTTTTTTCAGATAAGGACCAAATGTCCTAAGAAGTAAAACTAAAAAAAAATGACCAAAGTTTATCCAGTCCTTTTTGCATGAAGCGCGCAACGGCAGAACTCTATCATTTCATTTATCACCTTCTTCTGCCCACGACTTCGTCCGCGTGAAATAGTTACTTTGGGCTAACGCTGACACCCAGCGGAAGCTCTCAAAAGGAAAAACAAACGATTTTAAATCATTCTTCATTGGTGCTCCGCTCCTATTGGTCTTAGCATGATGAAGAAAGAACTTTATAAATCGGACCAGTAGTTCCTGAGATTAGAGCGTTCAAGCAAACAAACTCTTCAGATTTATAATATTAGTATAGATGAGAAAATTTATTAATTTAAAATGTAATTTAATACATATTAAAGTATATATAATACTGTAAAAATTTATAAAACTAAAATTAATGTTTTTTAACTGAAACGAAAAAGTGACTGTACTGTATGTACATGATGCTAACTACAGTGTGATGGAAACGGCAACTATCAATCAAGTCATAGTTTATGCCAGTCATGCATGCCAAAAATCTTTTCAGCAGTTGATGAGCGAAGATAGTTTAATTAACAGCATGTTCGGACACTGCGACGATGGAGTTTTGAATCCTACTCATAGATTATTTTGGTTAGAACAATTATTGCATTAATATTCTTCTCTATGACTCAGTTTTCGTTAGCAGTATCATACATTAACAGTTTTTTTTATAGAACTCATCATATGAGATCCTTAAAGCAATAACTTTAAAATTTGCTTCAACATATTTATGATCGTTTCGTCTAGTTTTCTTAAATGTTTTACGATGGTACTCTATTTGTATGCATAATCTAGTATTGAAATTTTGAACCGATGTTAGTTGGCTGATATATGGCTTCGTTGGTAACGTGCTCGGACACCGCGTCGATGGAGCCTTTAATCCTGGCAACTGAGGAAGAACTATCGTTGAAAGAAAATTTCTTCTTCTTACCCTTATCCCACATAAGTAGGGTCGGTACAACATGTTTGTCATGTTGTGGTATATGATTTGGCTTAATTTTTACGATCGGCCGCCTGCCTGACATCAATCCTCCTTGAAATTATTTTGTTGTACCATTGTATTTATAATAATTATTATATAGTTGAAAGAAAACAGTGTTATGAAACCACGGCATTGTGGGTAGGGCTTTGTGTATGTCAGCCTGACTAGCTACCACCCTCAAGTTGAAAATCTCTCGCCAAACTCCTGTTGGTATCTTCCGGCAGCTGCACTTGAGAGCCAGCCCCCTTTAAGTTTAGCATGTTTACTATCTTAGAACACTTTGATATTTAATATCAAATGACGTTGTGGTCAAATACTAAAACCTACAAAGCCTTAGAAAAAGAGTTGGCACTGGTTAATCTCGAAAGGCTGCATGCTGTGTCCACATCTAGAAGAATGTAATCATCGTATGGTGTTTCAATATTGTTCATTTCTAAGTATATAACGAGATTGTGGTCAGTTTCTTGGACCTATAAATAATTTTAAAAAAACAGAAGTAAGGCACTGTGTCGTGTTTATCAGCATGTGTGTATTAGTAATAGACACATTCTACAATTCTATTAGTTACTGGATATACTTAGGCTGATGTCGGAACGAGACATGCCTAAACGTACAACGGTTTTATGCGTTTACACCAAGTGTATGGTATTCATGATCTAGTCATATACAATCGTCATGTTATTATTATTTATTTCCTTTATGGCAACTAACCTTCTATTAGATTATTACTGCCATTGTCGAGTTGGCAATGATATTACATGTTTCTTACGATCATTTCGATGATGAACTAACAAAATCGTGGCCGTTTTGTTAGAACTTGCCAGGGAGTTTTTGTGGCAAGTCAAAATCCATACTCCGTGATATCATTTCTCATTCACTTCATTTGTGCACAATAAACACCACCAATATTACAAAATCATTACATAGTATAAAACAAAGTCTCCTACCGCGTCTGCCTGTCTGTCTGTTCGCGATATACTCAACAACTACTGAACGGATATTCATGCGGCTTTCCCCAGTAGATAAAGTGATTCACGAGGAAGGTTTAGGTATATAATTCGTCAAGGTTCTTTTTATTGTCAGGGCGGGACAACGTCGACCGGACCCGCTAGTATAGAGCTAAATAGCACAATATTATAAATAAAATATAAAATTCACTACACGTCATTCCGAGATCTCGTCAAAAACAATAGTCATGTTCCACGTTCTTTTGATTTCATTCGACCTCTATAAATAGGCGGAGACACACGAGTGGTTTCAGTAAAATAATCTTGATATTTCTTAGAGTTTTCTTTTCTGCGAAACCCCCAATCAAAAACTACTGTTAAATAAATCTGTACAGTAGAGTCTCACTAATCCGGCACTATTAAAAACTAGAGGGTGTGGGATTCTTGTTATGTTCGGATTATTGTTAGTATACTAGATTAGTAGTTAGTTACTATAGTTAATTAGGCTTTTAATTCCGTTTAAAAATAATGAAATTGAATAAATAAGATTATTATTCTATTTTTAAATTGATAAATGAAATCTATGTTACTAAAGCAATTTGTGTTTATTATCCTGTCTAGAAAATAGCTGAGTTAATAACAGACTTCAGGTCGTTAACAACAAACCTAACCACACCCGCCATTTGCCATAAAACTAATAACCGTTATGCACTTAAACGAGTTCTTGTCAGGAAAACATGCAAACTAGTTAACTAACATTAACGTTTAACTCTATGAAAATAGCTACAAGATAAATATGTAACCAAAATTGTGATAATTGACATTTAAATTACAAACATATATAAATAAAGCAATCTCGTCATACAAAATACTCGAAATCGCTAACAACATTAAAATAAATATTTCTGAAGTTCTGTTTTTAGCATATTTTATATTACGTGAAAATTCATTTAAGTCGCTTCGTCGACGTGGAATAGTTACTGTTTACGCCAGCGCACGTTCAATTGTTTGAATGACATATTCTATTAACAAAATATTCAAACGTTTCAGCCAGTCTGCCAGAGAGGATACTACAAAACTATTAGGGTATGAGACTGCTTAGGAAAACTGAGTCATAGAGAAGAATATTAATGCAATAATCGTTCTTACCAAAAGAATCTATGAGTAAGCTAACTTCCCATCCCGGCTTTGCACGGGAGTACTTACGAAGAAAATGAGATCATATTTTCCCTTGACAGTAGGGTCATGCAATGAAATATAATGGCAAATGAACAATAGCTGTATATATAGCTCACTCGCTAACTCACTTCTTTATATAAGGATTGAGTTTTAATTTTATTCATAATCTTGTGTTATTTGAGTCTTTGTTTTTTCAATATTTGTGGTATATCATGTAATATAGTTTGGGTTATTGTGTACAAGTGAAGAGGATGGAAAATAAACCACGGAGCATGAATTCTGAGAGGTTGTTGTAACTCCATAGAAATTTCTAACAAGGGGCCATCATCTTGTTAGAATATGGAAATGTTCACGTGACATCACAAATGATCGCAATATATCTATTCGAAAATGGTAGTAATAATATAGGACACTGGTTACAAAAAAAAAAAAAAAATTTCCGATCTGACTACGCCTGACGGGCCTTCACAGCTTCACTGGACTAAGGCGAGCGCTTAAGGCACTTCGACGCTTGGCAAGAAGCTCAATGGTACCAGAATGGCCGAACCTCGGCTTGGGCTGTAGCCTTGGATGCAACTTCGCCGATCTGTCTAAGATAAGCTAGCTATTCATACATATAAGCATTCCTGCGACACACATGTGTACCGGCATGTGAGCCTCACGAATTCAAACGTGTATTTCGTGTCTGAAAACTAGGCTAATCTAAACTAACCCAGTTCCCCAGTAACCCAGTTAAGGGAAAAAATAAAAACCTTTCCACCATATGCACGTATGAAGGGGGGATCAGGGCAAAAATAATGTTGTTGTTGTTTTTTTATATGAAGATCTTTTAACCCAAAATTGTCACTGTTCCATACGATTTTACATATAACTTATTTCATACAAATCTTGCCCTCATAATTACGAATACAACGAAAAAATAATTATCCAAATAGGTGTTGCTATCCTCAAGTGATGCGATTTCATACATTTGGCAATTGGGTCGTTACATTTAAGAATGAGCTAAATCGAATTTTAATCGCTCATGTAACATGTTTAATTTTTTTAAGATATCCAATTTTTATACAGTGAGAACGAAGTTTATGATCCTCATATTTCACAACAGCTGTGCCCACGACTTTTTGGTTTTGATGAAACAGAGACTAAATTTTACTCGAAGATATGCTTTATAATTTTTTATTTTATAAGGTTTTAGATTATTTATGAGGTTTTATCGTGAACGCAGTACTTTCGTAGTGATACGTGTTCATACAAACAGGCAGACAGACATTTCTAAAAATGATTGTAACTTATTTTAACGTATTTTATCCAAGATACCTGCAACATTTTTTTTTTACAAAATGTAAAAAATACCAGACAAGTTAGATTTAGATTCTTACTATATGTATGATATACATGTATAGTAACGTAAAGTATTAGGTACGGCAAATATTGGATTTAGTTAATTTTGAAATATAACGATTCTTCTTTATAGGGATTAACAATTTTAAAGCTTTTTACCAGTTCTAGAATTTCCTTCTGAGTAGCTGAGATGTGCGTCCAGGAGGGTCTTTCTCATAATAGCCGGATCAACAGTGCGGACTCCGCGACCTTGTCTCGATGACTGACTCCAAGGTCCTGACTTTAAAGCTCGGTTGACGAGGTGTCTGTAATTTTTTTAAGAACATATTAGATAACATATTATTATAACTAGCTGATAATCGACTTTGTTTGCGCTCTTTATTATCTTCACAATATATCATTACATAGTATAAAACAAAGTCCCCTAACGCGTCTGTCTGTCTGTCTGTTCGCGATAAACTCAAAAACTACTGAACGGATTTTCATGAGGTTTTCACCAGTGGATAAAGTGATTCATGAGGAAGGTTGTTTGGTAATATAATTTGTCCAGGATTTTTTTTATAATCAGGGCGGGACAACGTCTGCCGGGCCCGCTAGTTTTATGTATAAAGGAAAAAATGTAAGCATCATACCGCTGGCCCCATTTCTCTACGGGAAGAAAACACTCATAGCGTAGCGCTTATAAATTCGTAGGTATTTTTTATTAATCATTTTAAGATAAGTGTCTAAGAAGTAGAACTAAAAAAGAATGATCGCAATCTATTTAATAGTTTTTGCGTGATGTGTGAACAACGGCAGACCTCTATAATTTTCTTTACATAAGAAGACTAGTTAATACTCGCGACTTCGTCTCCGTCGTTTAAGATATTGAGATATATTTAGGACAAAAATAAAATTAAAAAAATTTGATCGATATGTACCCAGATTTACGAGAAACCTCTATCATTGTATTTATATAGGTATACTATAAAATATTCTGCCTTTTGGGTGAGACTGAAATGCATTTATTTACCTACTCTTTTCTCGTACTTGACTCGCATCGTCATTCAAATTACAATAACTCTTGATAGAGTGAACCGATTATAATGAAACTAAGACTGAATGTTACTCGAGGATATGCTTTACGCTTTTTTATGATATTCTTTTGTGATATTTTATAATAAAGTATTTTAGCAGTGATGCGTTCACAAAACAAACCGACAGACATTTCTAGAAGGAATTGAGATGTATTTAATTACTCATTATTAGTCACTTGCATTTATATTTTTTACAAAAATCTGAAAGTACAGACACGTTAGATCTACATTCTTATGATATGTATAGTCAAGTACATGATTCAAGAAATAGAGTGAGACAAATAAATGTATATAATATGTGAATTATTCTACCCATTTCGATCGCGTATTTCGTGTTATAAAATAAAATATCATAAGGAACTGGTACAGATGATTAGGTTTCCCATGTAACCTGTATCTATAAAGAGGTTTCTCCTCTGCACGCGAAGAGACTAATTAATGCTCCTCCAGTGTTTGTTGTGTGTGTTTTGATGCACTCTATAGCTTAAACGTCTGGATGAATTTAATTATACTAATTGTTGTTATTAGCCTTTGTTGTAGGAAATTCATATGTCATACAATATTCAAGTGTGATACCTGAGCGTCAAAAAATAGAAAAGAGATAAAAATAAGTTCTTTTTTTGCATATTTTGCATTCAGCTGAATCTTACCCAACAATTAAAATAAATTTCCATTGCTATGCAGGAGTTTACTTATTTTCGCTTATCGATTTAAAATCTATGCTTAATTTCGTAAAACTAAAAAAGATGTTGAACTCATGTCTAGCCCGCATGAGTAATTTCAGTGTAAACTGATGACGAACTAAATCGAGTTTCTATGTTCCGTTATGCATTGTAATCAGCCGCCATAATACCATTTATTTTGCAATTACTTCGGAACGCTTCGCGGCAAGAGCTTACCAGGAAATTACAGTAAACAACCTACCCGTGGGAAAATTCACACGACATGCCGGGATGAGATGTTTGTAACTGAATTAACGGGACTTCTAATACGATATCATGCTTGTTGTAAATTTGTTTCGCTTTTGGTAAATTTTTAAATTTGAATTTACTTTTGGATTAACTCAATAATATAGATTTTTAACAAGTGCTTATATATTTTTAATTACATATTTTTAACATTTTAAACGTTAATGAGTTCTTCATCACTATCTTCATCTCTCAAATCTTCTTCCATTTTAATGAAATGATTGGGCATTATTAAGGATTCCTCTAAACAAAGTTGTTTCGGAGCTTGCTCCAAGTTCACATTCTCCAAAACAGCTACCAAGTCTTGTTCTGTGACTATATCTTCGAATATATTTTTGGACATAACAGAGGCTAAGCCTTTTTTTGGATTCACTCCAAAAACTGTTTCGCTAGGTGTTCTACATAACACTTCATGAAACATAACATTCAAGGAATGTTGAACAAATTTAACACCTTCCTGCCATTTCGTATTCTGAGTTTTAATAAGCCATTCATTTAACATTTTTAATATATCTTCATTTGATTTTCTTTTAAAATCATTTATAGAAAAAATATTATCGGACGCAACAATTTTTATATCGGGGCACAAACTCGATATGCGCCTACAAATCGATTTAGCTATAACGATGCCATTTTTCGATTGCATAATATTCGGTGCACCGAACATTAAAAATATTTCTAGCAAACAATCAACAGCTTCGTCTACACATATTTGTTTCATAACTTTCAAATGTATAAACTTCGTCACAAAATTTCTATAAACCATCAAGTATTTATATTCTTCTTTAGAATCATTACTCACGCTCAGAATATCGATTTGTCCACGAGAATAAAGCTCAGGATATGCATATATTTTTGTCGTTTCCTCTTTAACACTGTTTTGATTAGATAATTCTATAGCTGAGGCTTTAAGTGGATCATTTTCATCGTCATTTTCTAAAGTGTCCAACTTTGGCCGAGGCTTATTGCGGACGATAAGTTTGTTTTTACACGTATGACATAGCGATAAATATAGAACAACAACATGGGTAGTAACGTTCTTATATTTTCGCTTAATTTGTTCCATCATTCTAGTTCTACCTCCATGGTTCAATCGCAAATGATAATCACGTATAATATCGTACATTTCATCTGTTGAGACGAGCATTAATCGCTTTTGATGTTTATCACTGGGTGTTGGTGTCGCGAATATCCTTTCGCCTTCAGGTGTGTTCACTATATCGTACTTTTTCGATCGCCTATAATCTGCTGGGGTTTTTTTCACACAAACCTTTGACGTTTTTATGCTCTGAAGCATACGTTCGTACCGTTCACGTGGATACAATAAAGTATTCAAAGCTTGTTTGTCGATCATTTCGTATAATCTCCGGTAAAACTCTTCTTTATCCACATCCATATTTACCGTATTAGTCACTGTTATTCCACTTTCGTATTTGCTCATAATAAATAAATTGATAGTAAACAAAGGTTATGTTAAAACTAAATGGCTATACGCAAAAATGAAGTTACGTATACTAACTGGGCAGGGCACGAAATTGGAATAAGAATGCGTCAATGCACGAAGTTTCCCGAGGTTTGGCCGGACAGACCCGAACAGCCAGCGTTCACCGGTGTCTATTAATAACGTCAATATCATGCACGATGTACTTCTGTCTCACTCACACGTACCATATAGAAGAGTACGTCGGCACGCCGCGGTGCAGTGAATCCGTGAAATTATCAATAACCGGTTTAACCTACTAGCCACGGAACGAGATTATTATAATATATACCTAGATGTAATTAGGAACTTGTTGAATTTCTAATTAAGTAAGATACAATACCCTCATTTGTCGGTACCTAGTAGTTTTTAAAAACCGTTAGGGTTGATGTGCTGAAAGATTCTATCACATGTACACACAATGATTATTAATTTGATTGTTACATAATAATACACGCTTTAAATGCACAAGTAATATACATATAAGCTTATTAAATGCATTATTTGACTCATAATATCAGGAATTATGGTAGTGCATTCGTGAATTGTTGTAATTACATAATTTTTTTTTTAGAAAAATATCACTATAACACTATCTTTAATAAGTAGATATAACCACAATATTATGTTTCATATTGCTGTCTAGTTTAATAAAAACGGAAATATTTTTTTTTTAATTTATTAAAAATAGATAGAGAATCTATAATTTAAAAAAAACGGCGCTAGATAGGTATATCGAGGAACTGATAACAGAGAAAGTTATTTCCGACGAATAGCGTGTGGCTTTAAATGATTAGAATATAACAGTTTATTTGTTCTAGTTCCTAGTCATTTTAAAACTGTGACATTATTTTTTTTAAAGGCACATTTATTTTTAAATACATTTTTTTTTCAAACACACCAACGCTATTTGCCTGATAGGCCTTCACAGCTTCGTTGGACTAATTTTTAAACATGAGTAATCTATATCTGAAATGCTTAGGTATATATATTTAGCTAGAGAATTATGAAACCAAAGTATATGTATTTGTAGTTTGTTACTGTATTATCAAATACATGTTATTAATAAAGTGGTAAATAATAATATTCTCATATTTAAAAATGCAATAACTTACGATTACAACAAAATAAGAATGTTAGTTGTAAAAAAGTAAAAAAAAAAAATTCTATAAATTCCAGGCATCTCAAATTAGTCCTCAGAAGTATCAACAGTGTCGGACTGATCGTTTTCAAATCGGTTATAACTAACTACCACTTATTTTAGCCGATTTCGACTCAGGCAAATTCAAGAGCTGGGGTGGTAGTCCGTAAATGGTTAAAGTACCCAATTTTATCTATAAGCTTAATAGGTACTTAATAAAAATTACATTGCCTACTATAATGTATCACAGGTAGGCCAAGGATTCAAAAAAAGGCATATATACCTTGGATATGGACTTCCATCAGGTCCAGAACAGTCAGTACTTTGTAAGGCATCCCCCCAAGCATACTTTAATCTTGGACCGCAGTCTGCAATAACACAGCATGTGAAGAGCGCCTGGAAAGAGTCATAAATGTCATAATTTAACAAACAATCACGATGATTAATATTTTCTTTGAAATACACAATTAATTATATAGACATTCTGTCAATATTATTGATAATAGTATAAAACAAAGTCCACAACCGCGTCTGTCTGCCTGTCTGTTCGCGATAAACTCAAAAACTACTGAACGGATTTTCATGCTGTTTTCAGCAATCGATAAAGTGATTCATGAGGAAGGTTTTAGTATATAATTTGTCAAGGATTCTTTTATAATCAGGGCGGGACAACGTCTGCCGGGCTCGCTAGTTATTGATAACCTGCATTTTGGATTCTATTTATTTATCATTAATACAATATTTTGTTTATTTATGTATTTTGCATAACTTATGTGTGACTAGCTTTTGTTCACGGCTTCACTTGTATTCATGTATTGTAGACTTCGAAAATAGAATACAGCTTATTTTACTCGCTGTTAATGAAGTTTTCTATATTTGAAAGAATTTATAAAAAATGGTTATTTTTATCACGCTTTTATTAGCTACACATCGGCACAAGTGTATCAAGATACCATTCTTAAGAATGATAATAAGTGAAGCCTCTTAACAACACCATGTTCAATAACCAAGCATAGTCCTTCGAGCAAGACTCGGCGCCGGGTCATAAAGCTCGACTTCGAATAAGCTTTTCATATTTTAAATTGTTTCATATATATGTATTAAACTAACACACTGTAGAAGTAATAAATATTATTTGCAAAATATTTTTTTCTTTGTTTCAGTATTTATGGCAAGCCTAGGTAGTATCAATTTCAATTTGCTCATAGTTTTAATTACCATTTGAAACAACCTAGAGAGCATGCATTGTCTACTAACACGATAACTGTCATGTGGAGAAGAAAACATACTTCATATCAATTTACATAGTTGTAAAAAAATAATTTAAAATCGATGCAGCTAAATCGAAGAAAGCAAAAATATCACTACCTGCGTATTATAAAACAAAGTCCTCCGCCGTGTCTGTCTGTCTGTTCGCTATAAACTCAAAAACTATTAAACGGATTTTCATGCGCTTTCATTAATAGATAGAGTGATTCACGAGGAAGGTTTAGGTATGTAATTTGTCAAGTTTTTTTTTGTAAATTGGTTGAAATATAACGATAATTGTTGGAAGTATCAGAAAAAGTTAAACCACCTGGGAGCTTTCGTCGAAAACACTGCCTTTGAGATATAATTAAACAATTGAGATAATAAATGATGCTGACGAAGTCGCGGGTATCAGCTATAATATATATATATATGATAATGTCAAAAAAAATTACATACCTTCCGTACCTTATGTACTGGAATAATATCACTGCACCATTTATTTTAAATTACAAAACGTGCCGCTAAAAACTATTTGGAGGCAAATAGTTGAATACAATAGTAGGTCATATAGAAGAACAACGTCGAAATAAATCATAATATAACTATTCGCGATTCTAAACACAATAATAATAATTGCGTTTCGCATGATAATAAATGATAGCTTGTCGCACGAATACATCGCGGCATCGTCGGCGCGTGAGCAGCCGTTAGGGCGGTATCTGTGTCGTGGCCGAATGACACAGATCCCGCTCGAACCATCTTTGACAAACGAAACCCGTCCTTTTTCCTATAAACTTTATACCATCCATTGCTTGCTGTATACGTTACAGGTACCACAATGGGCGAACACAGGAAGCGATGAACTCGTTGCTCAAACAGGTACCGTAACAAGCGTGACTAGTCAAGTTTAATACGTCTATTTACAAAATATATGTTGTATGGTTTTTGTGAGCTAACTAGCGGGTTTCCACTAAGAACAGTTTGTCGTCTCTTTACATTGCTTGAGTATTATGTTTACTACTACTTACCAATAATGAACTTGTAAAAAACTAGAATGTTAATTAACAGTTCTTCTAATTATTATCTATGTAGCACGATGAAAGGATTCAATACAAAAAGTTAATTATGTTTTCTTGTATTCATGTCTGCGTTAATCAAGTCATTGTGCTGTTAACATGTTATATTAGATAGCGAATCTTTCTTGAAATTCCACATGATGAATAGTATCTAACAAGTAACAGCTATAATAAAATTCTAGAACCATCGTGTTTGTACGTTGAAAATATTTATCAAAAACTGATTGCGTGAACGAATACCATTAAAAAGTCTAACAGAATACAATAAAACTGTTTTTAAAACTTTGTCTGTTTGTTTCTGTGATTGAAAACGCTAATCTCCAATACTATTAGACGAATTTTCATGGGACTTTCACCAATCATTCGACTGTAGCTCAGGGCAACATATAGGCTTCATTTTATGAAAATCGATTCACGGGAAAAAAAAGTTTTTGAGGTCTGCTTGTAACTTAGTACACTTCGTAAAAAAGTCAGATGGTGGCACTTCATTCATTGACATAAGTAGCGCTCAAAACCGGTCGCAAATACTCCCCAATGTACATAAATGTGCAAATTCAACCTTACGTGAATGATTTAAAGTTGTTTTTACAAGTACGCAAGCGACGCGAGACTATTTGAAATGACTGCAAATACAAAATTATGCACTCATTTTTGTGTGCGGGTTGTGAGACGTTAAGTGTGCTTCTTGAGTTTTTGTATACCAATTACTTCATTAATTGATTTCCAGATGGTACGTGTTGCGGCTATGAACCTTAGTGTAATTTTTATGGCTAACTCGACATTAGTCTTTCCCGTATTATTGAAGCAAGGAAGATATTTTATTCATATCTTTATACTACTACTAGCTTTTGCTCGCGTCTTCACTCGCTTTAATATAGATTTGACCTATATTGTATATAGTATTCTTTTATCCTATCTTCTTTTCTACCAGAATTACAACGTGTAAGCCAATTTTCGCGATGATAGGTTGTATAATTAAGACATGAAAGCGTAATAAACACACAAACTCATATTCTTATATATAATATCAGTAAGTAGGTAATGATGCGCATGAAGTTGCAAGTACAACTAGTCTTTAATTCTTAAAAGTGATTCACAGACAACGCGCAATTTAAACCAATGGTTTATAACATATTAAATCTTGTACAGGAGTTCCTTATACCAATAATTGAATACTAGAAAAGAGTTACTAAACATGGAACAATTCAACAGAATTCTTAAATGTTCCCGTAAATACTTCCGCTCTGGCACGTTACTAAACCACACACCTAAAATTATTAAAGGATATACAGTTGTGTTATATATCCTAACAAATTGAGCAGCTTTCCGAATTTAAAAAAAATAATTATTAATGAAGATTTAATATTTAATCTGCTATCTTGAATTTATAAAGGCCACAATAAAGGGCCTAATTTCGGTTATTAAAATCGATTATGAATAGTAGCGATACAATTATGAATTGGATGTAATTTATAATGTATATATTTAAACGGTTAAACACGTTTCGGTGTGTGTTTCATCGGAAATGAAAGGGTAACCGGCCGGTGTGCGGTGAATCGAAAAGTCCCTCAAGAAGAAAGTGCCAGTGTCAGATTTCTAGGTCAAGATGTGAATAACATGTCGTTGAACTGTGTACCCGAATTGATCAGGTGCTGGTTTTATTTATTTATTTTCATTAATTATTTATAAATTTAAATTTTTAATAATACTCGTCTAGTTTAAAATTAAACAATGAATATAGATACCGGGTAACTGAACAAAACGAGGTCAATAATTGTTAAAATTATAAAATAAAAATAATTTTATAGATATAATATATAAAATATATATAAAAACAATAAAATACATTATTTACAGTATACTAGCTGTGCCCCGCGGTTTCACTTGCATGGAATTTGTTTCTATACGACCCGTTTACACTGTTGCTTCGTTCTCTGTTAGCGTATTTTCTGACCTACATTTTGTAGTAATTGTCCCTCTCCCAAGGGTCATAATGTGATGTTAGATAACCTTCCTCGTTCCTCAACCAACAGATTATGAAATGCAAAAATATTTTTTTGTAATTCCAGTGTCAACTTCAGAGATTATCGCAGTTAAACAAACAAAAAAAAAACAATTACTCTTGTGTATCTACTGTTAATTTATAATTATTATCTTAAGCCATTTTTAATCTATACATATAATGAGAATGTAAATCTAACCTGTCTGTACCTTTTACACTTTTGTGAAAAAAATTGTTGCAGGTGTCTTGGAATAAGTAATAGAATACATTTCAATCATTTAGAATTGAAAAATGAATGCCTATCTATCTATTCGTATGAACACGCATCACTGCTAGAGTGTTGCGTTCACGCAAAAACCCCAGCAAGAAAATTATAAAGAATATCCTCGAGGAACATTTAGTCTTAATTTCATTAAAATCGTTTTACTCTATCAAAAGTTATTGTAATTTAAATGAAGACACGACTTAAGTAAGAGAGAAAAGTAGATAAGTAAACGGGCTTAATAATACATTCAGATAGTTTTATTAGTGACTGTTTTTTACATTAGGTTCCACGCGGGCGGAATCGCGGGCACAGCTAGTGAATAATAAGAATGAAAAATGTTTTTTTTATTCAGAAGAAGCAACAGGAAATAGCTTCCAATGGCAAATAGCATCTCGGTTTATAACATAACCAAATTCACTTTCAATAACTTATAATCGATTACTCGATGCGATTAAATTAGATTAGATTCATTCTTCCACTGTTACACAATTTATTTAAGAGATTTCAAAGTGGAATAAACTTTTTAGGAACTTATTTAATATCAATTTATTAAAACTAACATTCTTAACTAATCTAAAGTGGGTCTTGGCCTCAGAAACGAGATTCCGCTACCACTCTCTAAAGAGAGTTGGACTCTATATCCTGCGCAAGTTCTCGTTAGTCACAAGTTTGAAACTGACGCTTTCGTTTTTGACGCTAAAAGACAGCAAATAAACGTATGATAATATTTAATCGAGTCAGAATTTTAATTAAGTACATTTCTCTATGGTCCATTAGAGCTACTAATGGTCCTGCACTCTGAATTCAACCATAATTGTTGTTTTTTAGTTTGACTGTTATTGAGGTTATTTTCTCAAAGACCATTCCTTATTAATACTACTATTATAAAGAAATAAAGTATGTGAGTTTGTGACGTTGTAGGAGGTAATCTCAGGAACTACTGGTCCGATTTGAAAAATTCTTTCATTGTTATATAGCTCGTTTATCGAGAAAGTCTATGGCTATATATCATCACGCTAAGACCAATAGGAGCGGTGCACCAATGAAGAATTCAAAATCGGGGTTTCTTTATCTCTCGAGAGCTTCCGCTGCGTGTTAGCGTTAGCCCAAGGTAACTATTCCACGCGGATGAAGTCGCGGGCAGAAGTAGTAATTGATATAAATAAAAATCAATTTCCGAATATATGTAAGCGCGTCACTTCAGAACGGCTGCACCTACTTTTTTTTATGTCATAGCAGGCAAACAAACATGTGGGTCACCTGATATTAAGTGATCACCACCGTCCATAGACACTAACAACACCATGGGAGTCGAAAGTGCGTTGCCAGCCTGTGTTTGAAGGAAGTGGAGGGATGGGGGAGAGGAGTGGGAAGGAAAGGGTAGATGGGCCTCCGGCGCCCTCACTGACCGAACGAAACGCAACAATGCAAGCACTAGACGCTGTATGGATCTGTGGAAGGAGTACTTTAACGAAAGATCTCTCACCAAAGGTATTTGGTACAAAACGATCCAATCTAATCCTCCTTGTTTCCCTTGGATCGATAAAGGTGACTGGTCTAGGACTGAAATTGTTACCGCTTTGAGACTTCATTTCGGACATATTCCGCTTAATAAATTCGTTAATTTAATGAATAAGATATAATCACCTCTGTGCACTGAGTGTAACAGAGTAGAAGATGTTTATCATATAATTGTGGAACGTGTCCGTAATGAAGCAGAAAGGCGAGAGTACTGCCTAACAGTAGGTAAGGATTTACGTTGCGTTGGGGTCTGTAAAGGGATTTTGGCTTCGCCTTTGTCGGATGAAGCCAGGATGCTGTACAGGTTAGCCAATGTTGCTATCAATAGGAGGTAAATTGCGATTATATATGTGTAGTATCTATTATATATGCCTTCCAATAAGGGTGGCATGCTCGCTTTGTGACCAAACCCTTATAAAAAAAAAGAATAAAAAAAAAAATGCAAGCACTGTTACTTCACGTCGGATTTCTATGAGAGGGTTTTCTACGAGCCGACCTATTCATGCTGAAACCAGTAATAGCTTCAGCGTGACTCTACCACCTACCAAAAACCTACTTGGTTAATTCTTTTTTTTTCTGTTTTTAATTGCGTTACAAGGTTTCTATGACACAAAATTTTTGAAAAATCATATGCAAAAACATAAAAGACTTTGGTTAAAACATCTCCATATAAAATAGTGTCTGAGTGCGTGAGACAGAAGAGAGTAAAGAGATCTTAAAGAATATTGACAGATTGGTATAAGAATGGTTGGTACTGGTATATAACCATTTTCTTCCTTAGTACATACGTGCGAAGCCGGGGCGGAGAGCTAATTGACTATATTTTTTTAAATATTGTTTTCTTACGTCAGTTGCGTGCGTACACGAATACATAATTGTACATTAATTTTGTATTTATTGAAGTTACTATTCTTCTACTTTATTATCCTCTACTCAGGGCGAATATTTAATCACATACAATCAGTCTGAATGTAAACAATGAACGTTTCATTTTATTTAAATTAATGTATTTACATATATCTAATAATAATACTAATATATAAAGCTGCAGAGTTTGTTTGTTTGTTTGTTTGGTTGAACGCTATGATCTCAGGAACTACCAGTCCGATTTGAGAAAACCCTTCGGTTTTAGATAGCTCATTTATCGAGGAAGGCTTTAGGCTATATATTATCACGCAAAGATCAATAGGAGCGGAGCACCAATGAAGAATGTTTCAAAATCGGGCACTTTTTTCCTTTTGAGAGATATCGTTAGCGTTAATATTATATACGTTGCCATGGTAACGTGGTAAGTTTCTATCGCAAGTATTTTCAAAGTTTATTTTGTTTTCCTATTCAAAATTTGTTATCTATTACGTATTATAAAAATAAAGTTTGTGTATGTACAATTAAAATATTAACTTTTTGATGAATGTATATGGCTACAAATGACCAAAATTTTTTTTTTTATATTTTGTCTGTCTGTTTGTTTGTTCCGGGTAATCTCCAAAACGGCTGGACCTATTTTAACGGGAATTTTACTGGCAAATAGCCGAAATTATAGCAGTTGACATATTGTACTTTATTTGTCCGCGGCTTCGTCCGCATTGCTATTTCCAAAATGATTGGACCGATTTTCACGGGGTGTTCACTGGTAGATAGCAGACCTCATAAAAAGTAATGTAGGTTTTTTTATTCGCCTTCGGCCGCAGTGCAATACCCGTAATGCTTGAACTGATTTTCACGGGGTTTTCACTGGCAGATAACTCACCTTATAAGAAGTAACTTAGACTATTTTATTTTGTTACTCAAGACTTCGTCCGCAATATTCTATTATCTCCTAATCGGTTGGACCGACTTTCACGGGACTTTTACGGGCAGATAACTAGCCCGCCCCGATAATGAAAAGAAAACCTTGAAAAATTATACTTAAACCTTACCCATGAATCATTCTATCTACTGGTGAAAACGGCATGAAAATCCGATCTGTAGTTTTTGACTTTATCGCGAACAGATAAACAGACAGACCAGAGGAGTTTGTTTTTAACCGACTTCGAAAAAGGAGGAGGTTACTATGTTGGGTTGTATGAATTTTTTTATGAATGTTAATGTAGTGATGAACTGCTACCTGTGTATTCGTCCATGTGAAATTGATCAAAAATATGTTACAACCGCGTGAGTCATGTGCTTTACTGGACTCCAAGAATAATTATTATACATAATTGAAAGTCATACATTTGTATGCAATATGAATTATATCATCTTTTTGGCCATCTTGGCGGCCATGTTGTTTTATTTACCGCGTTTGCGTCTACAAAACTCAGTGATTATAGCGACGTATAAGAATAACTTAAGTATACCAACAATATGAACATATAATATCTATATAATAAAAGATTTAAGACATATTGTTCGATAATGTATAGCTTAAAATTTTCATTAGTTTCTTATATAGTGTTAGTGAGCACTGAGTGTGGTATATAGTAGGTTGAAGTTCCAGGTATGTTGCTGATGATGAATCCCATCCCATTCGAGATACTATTAGTATTCAAACATCTAATGTACACGTTACATGTTACAGTAGATGGCGTGCATGTCGTAGTTACAAATGTTTTTGAAAAAGCATTTCTGTAATGTACACACCTAAGTTTACAATTTTACATTTCTTGAATACATTTAAAAATACGCGTGCGGAGCCGCGGGGCACAGCTAGTTAAATAAATAAAATTATCCCTTGTGCGTGTGTATCACTCAAAAACATTGGATAAGATATAGGTATTTATCGTTTTTTAGTATTACTGCAAGGATAGATACGTTTTACATAAGGTTATTAGAGCGATGTATGAAGTGGGCCAAGCGGTGTGGCACGCATGCGCAGAAGAGAACTAAATTCATAAAATCAAAAACACTTTATTCAATTTAGGCCCTAAGAAGGCACTTGTGAACATCAAAACTAACACCGGTTCGAAAAACTGCCCAGTCATCGAGAAAAACCAGCAAGAAACTCGATCTGGTGTCTTTTTAACAAATATATATAATATTTAGTATACATTAGGTACATCTCACAAAGGTTTTTAATGGATGCACAGAGATGAGTTAATTCCAGGCATCACCATCGTTCACATATTGATCCGCTCTATAATAGCCTTTTGACACCAAAAACCGCTTGACATGGCGCTTAAATTCACAATTCGGTAAATCGGTAATATCCTTTGGAACTCTGTTGTAAAATCTAACAGTATTTCCCATAAAACTGTCACTAGTTTTACTAATTCTGAAACATGGGACAACCAGTTTGCCACATTTTCTAGTATTTAGATTATGCCGGTTTTTTTTACGAAATCCAGCTTTTCAAAGTTCTTGCGGACATACATTAAATTATCAAGAATGTAACATTGTTTACAAAGAAATTTTGTAGGCTAAGTATATTTTTGCTTTCAGTTATTTATTACGTTTTTCCTCTAAACATAAAATATATTATTCAGATTATATATAACAACGCAGGTGAACTAGCGAGTATCAGACAGTCATATATATATTTTTAACTTTTTACATTTTTTCTCCACATGAACTTTAATTATGCCAAATTCAACAAACCTCAGTGAGCGCAACATGCTTAAAAAGATGTACAAAATTTCTTCTTGACGTGGTATATATAGATTTGTATGTCAATCCATCTTCATCGATAAATAATAAATAGGAAATATAAAAGAAAGTCGTTATACCTTATTTTTTCTGAGCTACATAACAGGTTTTAATAAGGATTTCACTAAAATTTATAAAAAATCCGTAAGATTTATGTGTATGTGTGTATACATGAATATTATATTAATAGAAAGTAGAGAAAAGTCGATGTATCATAATTTATATGTCTTTCCCTTTTCAACTTCATTAAAAAAACATCTTATCATTCGTGTTCTCATTATTTTACAATGTATTTGTAATTTTACGTCCATTTTGTTTTATTGTAATATATTGGTTTCCTAATAAATATTTATGCGATATCAAAAATTGTTACACACAATATTTGGTACTTGTAACAAAGTAAATTGTCGATTTACTGCCCTACCGTCATAACCGTCATAACCGTCGTTTGGTAGGTGGTAGAGCCACGCTGAAACTATTACTGGTTTCAGCATAAATGGGTCGGCTCGCCCGGGATAGTACCACCCTCTCACAGAAAACCGACGTGAAGTAACAGTGCTTGCATTGTTGCGTTTCGTTCGGTCAGTGAGAGCGCCGGACACCCACCTCCCCTCCCCTTCCACTTTCCTCTTCCCTCCCCCCCCCTCTCACCCCTCCCTACACAGGCTGGCAACGCACTTGCGACTCCCCTGGTGTTGCAAGTGTCTATGGACGGTGGTGATCACTTACATCAGGTGACCCACCTGTTCGTTTGCCTCCTATGATATAAAAAAAATAAGTATTCTGTATAAGAACACTAAATGACAAACGGACAACCAGACGTATAAGTATATTAGATAAAAATACACCGGTAAACGGTGTATCACGTATAAGCGTTTTGACAACGTTTTTGCTCCCTTTTTAAAGAATTGTATAACAGAATGTGGCAGTGATGACTTAGTTGCTTAGTTCATTGCGTGTTCGGACACAGCTAGTAGTAGGTTCGAATACTAACGACTGAATCGGAGCAGCTAGGTTTTCAATTTTAATATACCTATTATGTTTAGGACTAGCTGATACCCGCGACTTCTTCCTCATCGTTTTTGAACTTAACAATATAGGTAATTTAGGTACAGTGAAAAAAGAAACGAAAGCAAAAATATACTTTGCTTAGAACATTTGTCTGTAAACAAAATTATCCGTTTACTTCCTCTTTCCTGCGCATGTGAAAAACACCGCTTGCCCCATATACATATCTGAACGTGTAATGATTATAAAAGTCGTAGTCTCTTAGGGCTCTATATTAAATGTAGCCATAGTGATTTTCTTGAGATAAGGGCCAAGTGTGTAAAAAGTTTTACTAAAAAAAATTGACCGAAATCTTTTAGTACTTTTTGAGTAATGCGTGCATAACAGCAGACCGCCTACATTTTATTTATATACAAGATTTTGTAAGAGAAAACTTACTTATTATGTTCGATCGATCATCATCATGTCATTTCATCAAATAGATGAAAGAAAGAAGTTAATTGCCCTGTAATTTTTTATATCAGAGTTTCTGTATTAATAATTCATATAGTTGGTTTTAACGTAACGCTAATTGTCTTTGGATCGATTACGTAGTCATATATTCTAACATCGAGAGTCTCAGTGGACTCGAGCAATTGTCGCAAAAGTGAAATTTGAATATAGAAAAAGCAGCGAAAGTGCTTCGAGGTCTCTCGGGTCTATTGTATGAAGAGCACGTTTTTGTACGGCATTTGGATGCCTGATTTCCGAGTGGAAATAACAATTACAATCATTACAAAGTAATTTTACTTACAATAATAGTTTCTCGGCCATTCAGTAAACAATTTCGATAGATATTTTATCGAGGTCAGTACTGAACTGTTTAAATGATACGAATGTAAACAAAACTTTCTTTGGAAGTGCGTTTCCATTTGAAGTCATCTCACGTACAAGTTATGTACGTATGTAATGTATGCCTGCCTACCTTGAACTTAAAAAGTTTCGGTCGGTAATCATAAATAAGCACTTAACGGAATTTTGACACAGAAATTCTTTCTATATTTATCTTGTGGTGTATATACTTACTTTTAAATGTATACATATCCGAACCAGTATTACAAATGTGAATGTGAGTTTGTTTGTTACTCTTTAACTATTCAACCGATCATCCTGAAATTTTACATACACGTTGTAAAGGGTACAAATAAGTACATCGAGTGCTTTTCATCCAGAAAAAAAAGTTTTATTCCTGAAGGTTAGACAAAAATTTATACTGACGCAAGCGAAGCCGCGAGCATAAGTTAAATTATATAATTATTGACGTAATAACGTCTTATAAATCGATGAACACCGGCTGCACGTGCGAAAAAGCATGACTCATTGTCACGTTCCGCCTGAGCCGAGCGAGCAAGCGAGCGCGAAACAAGCGATAGAGAGGCGCGATCGGCCTAAGCGTTCGGCTTGTGACGCATGTAAATAATCTGTATAATTTAAGTAAAAAAATATTTGAATTAACGAGTACAGATAAATGTTAAATGACGGAAAATGAATTAAATCCTTCTTTGTATTATACAAAATAATGATAATTCAGTAATAATAATTCAATTCAACTCATAATCATTCAGTAATAATAATTCAATTCAATTCAAATTATGCAATTTTTCATCGATGTATTCTTATGACGTAATCACGTAAAGTCATCGTCCGTAAACCGACTTTACAGACAATATTATTATTTTTAAGTCTATATTATCAAGATTCGTATAAGAATACTTCTTTCTCTTTGTAGTTATTTTATATTTGGATATTAATTATTAAGTAGGAGAGTATTTCTTATACTTATTTAAATTATATGTGTATGAGGAATGGTGAACCGATCCGGTGCATCACTCCTAATACTGGCACCCAAAAAAATGCAGTTCGTACATCTGACGCCACCTACCGGGCTACCTTCCAAAATTTCGCTGTATTTTGACCCACATAATCCTAATTTGGATTCAATTTGAACCGCACACCCTCAAAATCTCGAGAAGATTGAAAAAAAAAACCGTAAAAAATAGCGCAAAAAGGGGGGGAATTGGTTATGAAAAAAATTTGTGGAACTAGACCAAGCATGATTTTCAAGTATTTCGGTCCCCCGAATCCAAATCTGAAGTTTATTTGGACCATAAACCATATGAAATATAAGTGATTTGCAAAAAATCCGGGAAAATTACCAAAAAATGCAAAAGAAAACGATTATGTTAATGAAAAAAATTTGTAGACCCGGATCGAGTAGAAGTTTTATGTAATTATAATATATTAAAAAAATATTGATTGAGAAATCACCTGTCCCTGTCAACAAAAAATGTTGTATTGAAAATCGTTATTATCATATTTAATTTAGACGTTATTGTGATTTTATAATCCTTCTTTATGTATAACTAGACTAAATTAGTTATGAAAACACACAATATCATTCAATGAATATGTACTGTAAATTAGTGAAGACATGAAATTTCATACCAATATGACTATTGAACTGATCGATGTCTATCACAAACCTAAGAATTGAATTAGGAAATATTGAGAGGTGCTTGGGACATCAGAATTATATGTTTTGTATATATGAGAAACTCAATACAATATGCTAGAAAAACGGTAGGGAAATCGTAGCGAATTGTATCGCTAAGAACTGTTCAGGTAATCTCATATTTATAAAAAAAATATCAAAAAGAGAAAAGTACGAACAGACTCACGCCGGAATTTGGTATATAAAGACTAGCCAGTGTTCTAGACTTCGTTCTTGTGAAAATGATTTTTATAGATCCATAGCAACTACATGTTTTGTCATGATGAGTTGTAGGCTGTCCTTTTCTGTAATTATGTCTATAATTGTTTGCCGATTTTAAGTTACCTCTGTAAAATTTTAATATTACTACCTAATCCCTATTTAGAAGCATAACATAAGTCTAGATATTACTCTAAAAAATCCTCTATATACTTTTAAACCACTCGTAAAAATCAATTGGGCGATAAACTCTGACAAACAATAGACAAATTTGTTTATATCAATCATAGTCAATCTTCAGACTCGAAAATAATACGTTTTTTATATATATAATCATATTTCTACATATAAATAAATGTACAAAATATATAAATTATTGTACAAGTATATATAACAGATTATAAGGAACTCTATTAAATATTATAAAATTGATTACATAATGAGGTTTTTGCTACATCCTGTTGATACAAAGGCTTTATGATTCCCGTACTCAAAGTATACATATAGATACAATTTCGGTGACGTCCATATAGAACACGGTCGGTCAGTAAACTTGAAGTTAGTTGAAGGCTTCGAATAATAGTTTAGACGAACGCCTGGGTGACTTGGTTTAACAGTAAACGAAAGATAAAATTCACTCAGTTGTACACGCTTTTTACGTGTCTATCTCCTGACTTGAGCGCTTTATTTGTTCCCAATGCATAAGATATGAGTCACTCAACCATGCAGAAAATAAGTTCTTATTATCATTACTTTCTAAATTATATATGTCATATTATTTCAGTTTAAATTTTTATTTAACATTCGGCAAATACTTTTTCGGTCCACATAGTTTTCACACAATACGATTTAAAAAATTAAATCCGTTAATAGTAGAACTATTTAAAAAAAATGAAATATATTGTTTTTTGTTTAATTATTTAGAACTTATGTAAGGTTAAATTACAAAATATATACATAATCCTTATAAGTAGATTAAGAAAATTGTAAATTTAACTCGGGATAATTTATACTAATTTTTATACACTGATTTATTTTTTAATTTAATATTGAATATGTAATAACGAAGCTAGTAAATAACGCAATAAATTACTTACCAAATTTATATAAACGGCTATACTTTTTCTACACATTTTTAATTTATTACAAACTTTTATGATTTATTAATGATAACTTATTAGTGCGACACACTTTTATACACGAATTTCAGTCCGAATGTGAAGATGGTACATTCGCGTGAGTGGTAGGGCGTGCGATCAACGCACTGCCCGCGCAGACAAGTGGTGTGTTTATTGCTCTGTGGTTCATTTAGTTCATTATAACGGGAGTTCAGCCAGGAGTCTTGAAAGCGAGCGTAGGCGCCTAGTTTACCTTTTCATATTGCTATACAGCTCTCTCTACAAAACCTGTAATTAACACCATCTATGTAGAACTAAATGTACTTCTTGTTACATATTTTTTAATTTTGTAGCGACTAAAGGCTATGATTTATATGTCAAATCTTTTGACATATTATTCGTATGTCATTTGGGAACAGTGTTGTCATAAATATAATTATTACGATAATTCATTGTACATATTTTATTAATTTTAATGTAATCTTAATAAAAATCTTAAATATAAAAGGAGTTATCATATTTTTCCACTACTGTCTTAAAACTAATATCAGAAGGCAGACCAATAAACATAAAAAGATTTCATACTGTCCTACCTAGTTTACTTTACTTATATGTATTAACTATACTATATCATATACTGTAATACTAAGGGATAAAATATTATATGAAGTGAACATAAGTTTATATATTATATAATACAATTAATTTCTCACATGATCTATAAAATGCCTATAGAACATTATTGAGTTGTTTCTATATTTCAAATTTCATGATTACGTTTGAAATGAATATAAAAGTTAAGATCGTTTTTAAATTATTATAATAATTATTGCTTAATTTCAAAAAAGGTAATTAAATAAATGTCTGTGTTTCGATGTTAATTTCTAATAAATACCCACATACTGTCTTTATATACTTGATACATAATTTACCATAATATTAATAAAATAGACAAAAGTAACCAATGTTTATTAATTTCTGAATGAACACTGTAATTGGTAACAAAAATTATTCTTATTACCACTGACACTGTAATTTTGTTTCCTAATTGGGCAATACCGTCTATTTAGAAAATGGCGGCATGGCCCGGTGACAGGAACCAATTTGATAACTTCTCAAGAAATGCGTTTAAATTGTTGACCGAAAATAAAATAAATACAAATGAAGAAATACATCTGGATAGTTTAGACAAGGATTTTGAAGAACCCGATGTACTTGACTTCGTTAAAACTAATGAAGAAGTTAGCGTGACGTCGAAAAACGTAGAAACACGGAAGAAAGAAATTATTGAGGATCAGGAGGAATTATCATCGTGAGTTTCGGTTGTCAGTGCTTCATAATATATTATAATGTAAAATTAATACATAATTCATTGCGTTAGTGTATTTTTTTTACGATGTGGAACAATTATCCAATCAGCTGTTTGTCAATAGTAATGCGTCTTGCTCACACTCGTGGTGTTGTGTACATGAGGTCTTTATCTTGAAGTATCGTTTTTGGGCATTCTATTTCGGTACATTACCATCACGATGTGATGCGAATATCCTAATTTTGTTTTCTCCAATGAGTGCTATCACGAGGGGCTACTAAAAGGTATGTTACTGCTAAACTATCCTATTACTGTTTTCATTTGGTAACAAACATTCTTATATTATCTCTCTATCAGACGTAAATATTACCTTCAATAATATTGCAAAGTGAAATACATATAATACATAATTACTAACATTAATAATATTAAGATAACAAACTTAGAGACAAATTACAAGGGACTAGATCTGCACTAAAAGTAATTAAAAGAATGCACATTTTTTTTTGTTTTCATTGATTTTTTTTTGGATTAGAATGATTCATATACCACTGAATTGATTCACAGATTGGATTATATCAGTCTATCCCCTTCTGTGTCTAATAAACAAAACAACTTTCTTTTCATACTAATCCTGTTTTATTGTTTTAATCATATAGCTTTTGGCACAGCAGTAGTAAACCTTCTTAATGACCTAATGTCATCAGTTAAACTCGCCACATTACTAATTTTTGTTTGTAATATTTATGTATGTGTTTGTATTAGTTATTTATTTATGTTTAATTTAGAATTAAATAACTATGTGTAAAATTATATGTTTATTATTCTTTAAATATATTGCAGATGCATGTTATTGAGTTACTTATTTTATTAACAATGTATTGTGAGAAGACATTTTATAAACACGATCTAGAGGATATAATTCACCTCAGTTTTGAATTAATTTACTTGGAGATCACTTGATAATTTATTATAAGACATTTCTAGGTCATAATACATTTGAATCCACTTCATAAATATTGAATCACATTGTGATTTGCTTTACTCTAACAATATGCTTGCATTTAAGATAACAATAGACAAGGGGATTCTTCTACTTAGAAGTTAATTTGGTATATTCATTTCAATCTTCTAATAACATTTAGACATACATTACATTCTACAATTTGAAGAAAATATATAAATATTTAGGGGGTGAATTTTATCGTTTATTCATGTTACACCAATGCTTACTTTAATAGACTGCAATTGGATCAAACAGAATTCAATGCTGTTTTATATTTTTGATACAGCCTTACAGGTTCCAGGTTGTTTCAGTCTTATAACTGTTTTTTTTTATTAAAAAATATTTCGTGTTTTCAGCATGCTTAACATATATAGTATAGAAACAGTAAAAGTGTTAAGACACATTGCTTGAATGATCAATCAACATAAGTTTATTTGTATAACATTAGGAGATATAGTGGCCATATAACATTCAGAAACAGCATCAATTGATAAAATTTGAAATTTTATAATTAGTCTGAACTTTTGGTGAATGTCATCCACATTTAAGGAGATTATAGTTTTCTAGTAGGGTTTCTTCTAATGCATACCAGACTATACCATCTTCAAATCGGAAATCTCTTTTTAAGCACCTACAGGTATTTTACTGCAACTACATTTGAGAATCAGTCCTCTCTAAGCTCACTGTGTTATCATTGTAAACCAATATCCTTGTGAAATTCTTTTCAAATGCTAACATCCTATAAAGTTTCAAAATGTCATATTTTGTAAGTAAAAAATATTATTGATAAAGAATAATAAAAGCATTTTCAAGATGCTCTTTTGATAAAATTTAAAAACTTGACAGTTAAATATTAATGATACTGAAGAAATACTGATTTAAAGAAATAGCCAATAAAATAGAAATGTTCAAACTATAGTAAAAAAATCATCGTTGTCAAGTCTTTACCTTTGTTTGCTCCATAACTTTTAAACCAACTTAATCCTTTCCTCCAGGCACAATGACACATCAGAAATGCCCAAGTTTAACATTGATATACCAAAACCGAACATGGATAAGAATAAAAGGAAAGCGGAGGATAACAGCGCACGGTACAAATGTGAATATGATGGATGTGAACGCACATACAGCACAGTTGGAAATTTACGGACACACATGAAAACTCATAAAGGTATTCATCACTTCAAAGACCTTTAAACATTTTGGTATTTCCTGGTCATATAATAATTTTAAGCCAATATTTTACTCTACTACATTACAACGTACAGAATTCGTACGTCTTTTATATATCACATGAGCATATGAATTAAGTATACTGTGGTAAAATTTGCAGAATGCATAATCTGCTAAACAAAAATGTTACACATGTGTATATCTTTTATATTTGGATTGGTAAAGTTAAAAAACATATAGCAGAGGGAAATATCTGCAATTTCTGTAATCATAAATTAATTTTTTTTTATTTGGTTAAGGCATAATAGCAATTATCATAATGTGTATATCAGAAATCATTTTATTCAAATTAATTTTATAAAGGATAAATATATTATAACTTATTAAAAACCTAACTAAATTAAATTAAATGCTATGAAAAAAATGGAAACAAATAAGATACTGTGATTGGTTAAATATAATCACATGTCAATTTTGTAAATGAAAACGAACTAAATTAGAACGCATTTCATTGGCTAAACAATTGGTTTTTATAACTAGATTAGTAGATTTCTGTGATTATTGCGGAACGTTATTCGCAGTATATCGCAGCTATATCATTTAGCGGCTATAAAAATTAGCAGCGCGCGAAATAAAATTAGCATGTCGCACTTAACAAGCTAAGCAAAAATCGCAATAACTCTCATATTTACATCATTCGTCTAATGTAAAATATCGCAGATTTTCATTTATCACATGTGAAATAACAGGGTTAAAAAAGTTTCATTTAACTGTGATAAAAATATATTAAAAAGCTTCAATTTGGATTAACAACACAAGAAATATTGCGCTTAAAGAAATTGTAAGACCTTGTTCTCAAATTTCTTGTAATACATAGTTATAAAATCTGTAACAGTACATTGGCCTTTACAGGTGAATACAGGTTCAAATGTCCAATGCAATCATGTGAAAAAGCATTTCTCACATCATACAGTCTCAAAATTCATGTACGAGCCCACACGAAAGCGAAACCTTTCACATGCAACACTGGGGGATGTCGGAAGGCTTTTAATACACTATACAGGTTAGTGGAAATAGGACTGTAGTTAAAATACAGTAAGAAAGTGGTTGATAAAAAATATTTCTTATTAAAAGTACTTTATGTGAGGGGATTCAATATGTATACTTAGGGGCATACAATAATTATGAAAGTGTAAATTAGGACGCGGGGTTTAGCATTTAAAGGAGAGAAGGATTAATAAAATTTCACGTTGATTACTTGGATTAAAAACATAAGAAACAAACAGCAAATTAATATTTGCATTTATAATTTTACTAACTTTTGCTCGCGGCTTCGTTCGTATTAATGTCGATTGATGTATGCCTCGAGAACAGTACATTTTTTCTGGATGTTGCTCTATGTCCTTTGTTGTACTCTAGACAATGCGTTTATCAAAATTTCATTACGATTGAGTAGTTAAGATGGGAGAGTATTAAACAAATTTGCTTTCCCATTTACGTTATTACTAATAATGTTTCAAATTTGCAGCAATAATATTTATATTAACATTTAAGTATATTTAGTGAAATGAAATATAATACATTTATTATTTAAAAACTATAAGATAAATCGAGTAAAAGATGGGTTTCCCATGACGTCTTACTACAAGCATCCAACGACGAAAACCCCATCCAAATCGGATCAGTAATTTATGACAAAATCGCGTACATACAATCATACATACATACGGATTATATACAGAATCTCCTTTTTTGACGACGGTTAAGAAGAGAGAGAGAATCAACATAAAAGAAGAAGAAAAAATCCTAATGCCATTTACCCCTGGACTGTCCAAAACCATAAGGGCGTGCTCCATACAAACGAATGTACACCTTATGATGCACTAGTCAACAGACTGTTGGCAGCATATTTAAAAAAAAATACCATACTTATAACAAAACTTTCAAAAACTTCACCAATAACAAATTATGTAATGTAATATTGTAAGTTTTAAAAAATTGGCTACACAGTTAAAAGGATAAAGCGCCACTTTGAGATCTGGGTCTTTAAAAAATCAGTCGAGGGTTTAAGCTCATTTCGACGTCTGTGCTAGTCTTGAGACTGTATCACAGACGCCAGGGGAAACTGTATTAATTTCATAATTAATATTAACACTTAGTAAATCCAATTAGTAATAATTAATAACTTTTATTAATTTATTATTATTTACTAACTAGCTGTACGCACGCGTTTTTTTAAATTGTATTAAAGAAATATAAAGTTGTGAGACCATGTACAATTATGAAAATGCTCTTTAAAAACAATTGTAAGTACGACACGCACGCCACCTACAGTAACATACAACGTATACATTAGATATATATATACTAACAGTGTATCAAATGAGATTTATCACCAGCAACATACTTGGAACTTTAGCCCACCATATAATAAATAATGTATAAGGAAATAATGATACAATGACTTAAAAACTATAATGATATAATATGCCCACATTGTCAATAAGTAATACGTTTATAGTCTAATATCTTATTAGAAAGACCCCTTCTATCTTCGAAATTACAATTAATAATTATAATGTTGAATTGTAAACAATAAATGAGCTGACGTCTTGAAATCTTGCATAAATTATATATTACTACGGTTACTAAGTTATGTAGATGCACGGTAAATAAAACAAAATGGCCACCAAAATGACCAAAAAAACAATATAATTCAAATTACCTACAAAGATACGGATATGTTTATTTTTTTTTCCAAACTTGTTGTTTTCGCATAGAGATCATTTGGAATCGACAATATAAAGGGAAAGAGGGGTGATCACAATTTTATACGATTCAGAGATACGGATATATGAATTTCAATTATGTTTATTCTTGGAGTCCAGTACAACGCACGTCTTACGCATATGCTTACAGTAAACAACATATTTTTGCTAAATTTCATGCGGACGAAGTTGCGAGTAATAGCTACTTCAGTAGTAGGTCAGGTATCTGCCAGTGAAAGTTTCGTAAAAATCGGTCGAACCAATTTGTAGATATCACTGCGGGCGAAGCCACGGTTAACAGCTAGTCTAAATTAAAATATATTAAATTACTTTTTATAATGTCCGCTATATGCCAGTGAAAGTCCCGTAAATATCGGTCGAACCGTTTTGCAGACAGCATTGCGGATGAAGCCGCGGTTAACAGCTAGTCTAATTTAGAATAGCCTAAGTAACCCGCTGTAATTTCATCTATCTGCCAATGAAATTCCCGTTAAAATCTATCCAGCCGTTTCCTAGATTACCTGGCACAAACACCGACAAAAGTTTTAAAAATTGCATTTTTGTTATCAGTAGCGTGTATACTTTCCATACCCAATCAGTAACAAAAAAAATTAATTTATATACAGACACTTCATTTTTACTATATGTATAGATTAATATGCGAATTCAGTTAAACGGTTATTATTTTACGTAAACATTCATTTTATAAATAATGTGGATAGTGTTTATTAGTTCGACTTTACACATGTGTTCTTCTAAAAAAGCGCATAGTATATCACTAAAACTAATAACTTATCATTTTATTACATTTTCTATTTTTGTATAGCATTTAACATCACTATAATAACTGTAGGTTGACATTAATATATCAAAATTATTACATCATATTTACTTAAGGTCACTGTGTTGTAATTTTTCTACGCACAATATAATAGATAACCCTATTATCAACTGATATAACTATATTATTATTCTTGTTTTGATTATTACTGATTTAGACAATAAATTCTAGTAAACAAAAAAATAATCTTCATTCTATAGTGTACTTTAAGTAATAAAATGTCTTCATCGTTACATCATAGTATAAAACAAAGTCCCCTACCGCGTCTGTCTGTCTGTCTGTTCGCGATAAACTCAAGAACTACTGAACGGATTTTCATGCGGTTTTCACCAGTGGATACAGTGATTCATGGGGAAGGTTTTAGTATATAATTTGTCAGGTTTTTTTTTATAGTCAGGGCGGAACAGCGTCTGCCGGGTCTGCTAGTCTATAAATAAATAAGCAGAGACAAAACAGTTAAGTACGTATTACTCCCCTGTATCAACCGGTATTCTTTTTTTCTGTTAGTAGCTATTGACAAGGTTTAGTGCTGTCAATATATTTTTATTTCATTTCGTTTTTTTTTCTTAGTACTTAAATTTTAAAAATTAACCTGTTTTGGTTGAATTTCGACCACTAGACGATCACTAGTATAAATAAATACACAATAAAATATACAGCTTCCTGAGAAGAAGAAAAAATCTCTTTAGATAATTAAAAAAAAAGAAAATACAATATGTATGTGTGAGTAAGTACATATAAATACATAGTAATATAATATGTAAAAAAATACATAAGTTGGTACGTTACATGAGACCTATTTAGTTTGGTGACAGGCATCATATATATATATATATATATATATATATATATTATTTGTAAAGCAAAGATATCTATTAATGATCTTAAACAACTCATTTTATGAAGAGGTATGAATATTGTAAAAAATAAATTATTTATGATATTTGCCACAAACTTTAACATAATTGTAACTGTAATGGGAACTATCACGGTTTCTTTTTAAATTTAAAGTAAGTCTATTCATACACATATTTATCTCAATATTAAGAACGGTATTTGTTTATGCCATGATTTATATCCGACAGAATACATTTTTAATGTATTGCTAATGAACATTCATATATAGCAAAATGAACACTAGTCATGTTAATAAATCTGTCAACTCTGCCAGTAGTAATGTGTTGTTCACAAACAGATAGCATTGTCATTTGTCTACTAAAATTAGTACATTGTGTTGAGTTTCTCTTGATCTATATATGCCAAATAGTATAAGGTAATCCGATATAAGAACTTGTCATAAATAACAACTAATGGTTTTTTTAAAACATTTAAAAGTTTTTTTTAGGCTTATCAAATGACTTGTTTCCCAAGATTTTTCTATATTTTTTAAATGCCTTGAGATTTATTTAAGAAACGCACTGGTTTTTTAAAATCATATTGATATGACGCTGTAATTAAAATATTGCTCTTTAAAAAACACTAATCATCAACCATACATTTTATCGATCGGTGTATCAAAGTTCTTAAGATATTTTTATTAACAAAATATTATCCTTATGAGTTGAATTTTGTTTACCATGTTTTAGTGGTGATTAACTACCTAATAAGTCCGTTGAAGCTGTAAAGACCTTGCCAGGTAAATAGCGTAGTCAGTTCGAGAAAAAAAAACTACCTAATAATGATAATAAAAAATAAATATTTGTTCTACCATAGATGAATGATGGGTGAATATTAGCAATATGTTTTAATAAATCGATGTAATTTCTAAGTATATTCTATATTGCCACCATTACTCTGCATACTTAAAAAAACTATAATAAGTTTCCTGTACATAGTCTATAGTACATTGGTTATATTCAAATTAATATTTTTATTCAATATAATTTCCAAATCTGACCGATGAAGTTAGTTCACATTAGGGTGGAGTGAAAAAAACAAATTTTTTTTTTTCTTAGCCTGGGGGTCAAATTTGTAGCTTATAAAAAACAAAATTTTTTGAAAAAAAAAAAAAAAATTTACTCAACATCTTGAGCCAGCCCACTCATTTTTAAAACTAATTACGAGTAAAAATATTTGGTTGCAAAAAAAAAATTTTTGAAGGCGTTCTAGAAACTTCAGAGTATCCTCTTTTATGCCAATTAAAAATCACAAGTTAAAAAAAAATTTTTGTGACTATTGTTTTAATTTAAAAAAAAATCCCAAAAAGTACCATTCCCTTTAGGGCACTAGAATAAAATTTGAGTTGGAAATGATCATAATTGCCAGTTCTTAGATGTTTTAAGAGATTCAAAGACAAAAAAAAATTTTTTTTTTGCAACCAAATATTTTTACTCGTAATTAATTTTAAAAATGAGTGGGCTGGCTCAAGATGTTGAGTAAAATTTTTTTTTTTTTTTTTAAAAAATTTTTGTTTTTTATAAGCTACAAATTTGACCCCCAGGCTAAGAAAAAAAAAAATTTGTTTTTTTCACTCCACCCTAGTTCACATTAAAATTGATGATAAGCGTGTCTTTATAATATTTCTATTGTACTGCGTGACATATAATTTCAGAGGAATCCATCTCATTAATCATAAACTCACATATTTGTAAACGTATGTAATATCATTATTATAAGACAAAGTCCTCTGCCACGTCTGTATGTTTGTTCGCGATAAACTCAAAAACAACTGAGCGGGTTTTCATGCGGTTTTCACCGCTAGATAAAGTGATTCATGAGGAAGGTTTAGGTATATAATTTATCAAGGTTTTTTTTATTATCAGGCCGGAGCCGCGTACGCTGGGCCCGCTAGAACAATAAAATACTCAAAACTACTATTTTAAATAAGAAGTATAAAATCAAATTAATATAAGATTTGAAAATCTATATATGGTAACAATAGTAAATTATATTGTAACTATAAATTTTAGTGTTAGGGAATCCAAATGTATTAGTTCGGTTTAACTTTATAAATGTGATAAATCAGAGAATTTCAAACAAAACATCATGACTCAGAAAGTAGTAGTGATTTATATGATTTGGGAGTGTGCCAGTGTTTAAATTACAGTCCAACGGTACACGTAGCTATTGCATGCTTGTTATTATGAAAACATTATATAAAATTTAAACATGTTCCATGTGATGCTCCCAGGTTTTAGTAAATGATTAACTGCAATATACATAATTCATAGCACCAACAAATATTTTCTCCACGTTATTGCAGTAAGTATCCTAATTTAAAAAAAAATAATCGAGGCAGTCATAAGGACTGCCGACAGAAGTGAAAACTCAATACATTATTCTATTGTATTGTAACTGTCTTCTGTTTCGAATTTTTAAATTAATTATAGTGTTAATTATTTAAATTTCTCAATTTGTAAATTGAAATTATTATCGTCAGTCTTAATTTCATATCTATTGGCACTCGTAACAATAATTATATACATTTTTATACAGTTTACTAATTAATCAAACATATGATAGGCTGCACAATCTTAATATAAAATAACAGTATTAAATGTATACAGACCCCCCTGTACTGCGCGTATCGACGCAAACCGCACAAGCACAATACGGCCGGTCATGCTTACTAGCATGTCATGACGCAAAATTACAAATTTATCTCCTGCCAAAAATACCGCTCAAGGCGCCTTAAGAAGTTACCACTAAAATTATAATAAACTAGTTGTACGTTTAGAATAGAATCATATAATTAAATAAAATGTCAATTTATCAATTCTGTCAATATTTTTGGAGATTTTTCTACTATCTTCTATGAGTCGCTTTCTTTTTTTTGGAAATTTTTGATCTACATTTTTCACTCTTCCGTACGATTTTTAATTAATTCTCTTTTATAAAACCCTTGTCCTGGCAATTACAAACAACACAAAAATAATTAGCCATACAGGTACAACCGTTCTTTACTGACGTGCTAACATTCATTCGGCAATTGATTTTTTTTATATAACTATAAGATTTCGTGTCTGATGAAGACCTGATGTTAAAAATGATGATGTGATGATATAAGATGGTAAATTCGCTAAACTTAGAATGTTAAGTGCAGCTGCCAGGACCCATAGGTACTTGGCAACATATTTTCAACTTATCAGGCGAGATTAACAGATTAGGCCTTCCTATGATTTTATCACAAAGTTTTCCTTAGTCGAAAGTTCCAATTCATTCGCAGGGATTCGAATCCACGTCGATCTAAGAAATAGCTTTCAATCAATTTTCTTTTCCATCAAATTTTTTTTAGAATCAAAACAGGGGTTCCACAAATTAGTGTGGTAGAACTTCGACCATAGAGAAAAAAAAACTTTCTACGAATTTTTATTGATGACGTTCAAGCTCGTGAATATCTATAAAATTAAGGAAGCTTGAAGAAAATCGGCTGAGAAACAGAAAAGGGAGAAATTTTAACCGTTTCCCCACTACCTATTAATTTTTACTTATATCAATATTAAATCAATTACAAAGATAGCAAGTAGGTGGTAGAGCCACGCTGAAACTATTACTGGTTTCAGCATAAATGGGTCGGCTCGCCCGGGGTAGTACCACCCGCTCACAGAAAACCGACGTGAAGTAACAGTGCTTGCATTGTTGCGTTTCGTTCGGTCAGTGAGAGCGCCGGACACCCACCTCCCCTCCCCTTCCACTTTCCCCTTCCCTTCCTCCCCCCTCCCTACACAGGCTGGCAACGCACTTGCGACTCCTCTGGTGTTGCAAGTGTCTATGGACGGTGGTGATCACTTACATCAGGTGACCCACCTGTTCGTTTGCCTCCTATGATATATAAAAAAAAAAAAAAACATAATTGCATTCGACATAGTTCCATCCTACTAGTTTGCACTACGACGGTACGAGTCTAGGCGTCCTATTCATAGTCTGAAATAGTGATTGCACAAGAATCATGAAGTGGTACATGTGACTTATCTATAGTTGTAGATAACATTGCAAGTGTCTGTTATTTGTCTGAAGTAATCTAAACTTCTTAAGATGATAATTTTATACAGATAAATATATTATCAGAAGATTAGGCAAAGATAACAAAAAAGGTTATACTTTTATCATTATGCTCTTCCATGAAGTATAAGGATTAATGATAAAAATTGAATAGATGTCATATAAAATCTATAATAGAGTCCTAAGAGCTAATCGCGATTAGATTACAACTAAACAAATAAAAGAAAGCCCATAATTATTTGAGATAAAACATGTTTCAATTAAGAACAAAATCTTTTTCGGCTAAGCGAAGTCGCCGTAGTTGCTAGTATAGATAATAAATTGTAAAATAATCTCTGTTGACAACCTTATCATGGAAAATACCTTTAACTATGAACAGTATTCATTATTTATTACCAAACAACTATTTACACTTGTATAATCATAGTCTCTATTGTAAACTTGATTAAAAAACTTCATAAATAGGTTGTTTAATGTGGTATAAGAGTATAGTAATGTAGTATACATTACTTTAGTGTAGTAATACTAGCGGCCCGTCCCGATTTCGCGCGGATGGATATTTATTTTTTAAACATTTTGCCCTGCTCTCGGCGCGTTGCCCACTGCGCGCGGCTGCGTTTATTTTTCTATTAGTACTTTTTACTAGTAAATCCCCTTAATATAAAAATGAATAGTTATGACACTGAAGTTGACAGACGTCTAGACGTGTATACTTTTTGAAGTAAAACTTATTTAGGCGCGACTAGGAGGTAACTGGACGATAATGCAACGGAAGTCCGTTACGGTAATATGGCGTCACGTTAATGTACCATCCGGTTTTTAAATATTTTTGATTTTGTCAACAAATGGTTTATAAATAAATCAATCAAAAATTTTTGACAAAAAAAAGAATAAAAAATATTAAATTGAAAAATAATAAAAATCATACAATAGAATTAATTATGTATATATGGGCGCGCGACCGTGCTGTCGTCTAGTTGCAATGTAAGTAAGTAACAAATTAAATCGAAGCTTTATTATCTGTAGTGTCATCTATCAGCTAATTCGGAACTTAAATAACACAGAAAATATTATTAGCAACTCTTTGTTATAAAGTAAACAAAATATAGAAAAGTACGAAAAGATTACTATGATAAGTAACGAATTAAATTAATTATGATTTAATAGAAGTTTACAATAGAATTAAAAGTTTTCCTTTAATCGCGTGTGATGGTTACACGCACTCTTTTTTTTTAAATAGATGACTATTGAAAATATTGCCCTAATTATTTTATCATATAAAAAGCATGTGCAATTTTTAATTATTGTACTTTGTAATAATTTCTGCATTTAAATGATTCCATGGCTCCTTTGAATTACCTCAGATTATGTATTCGTCAGTAAAAAAACCCCTAAAAATCTCACGCGGCTTATTTACTTTCTAAATTAGGGTTGAGGAGCTTAAGAGTTAGCTGGGAACCCTGGAGTGACATAAACGACAGTCATGACCAATGACAACTTCCTGAGCATAGATTATTAATACTACAGATTTTTTTATTACCACACATTAATATTATGCACAGATGCTGTTGTGATTTCGGAAATGCAAATGATCGAGAACTAAAAAATCTGTTATTATTATTATTATTATAAGTCATTAGGATGTTGTAGCCAGTTCTACAGCTTATTGTCTATGATAAACAGATAGTTTTTAAATAATCGAATTTGTGGTAAAAGTGAAAATTATATCATTCTTTCTTCTGTTTCAGATTAAGAGCACATCAAAGACTACACAGCGGTGACACATTCAACTGTCAAGCTAATGGATGTACAAAATTCTTTACAACTCTCAGCGATCTCAAGAAACACATTCGTACTCACACACAGGAAAGACCGTATAAGTAAGTGCATTAATATTGTTCACTAGCTTCTGCTCGCGACCTCGTCCGCGTGGCATAGTTACTTTGGCCTAACGCTAACACGTAGTGAAAGCAATCGAAATGAAAAAAAAGCCCGATTTTGAAACATTCTTCATTGGCGCTCCACTCCTATTGGACCTATCGGACCAGTAGTTTCTGAGATTAGCGCTTTCAACCAAACGAACAAACAAACTCTTCAGCTTTATATATTAGTATAGATTATATGTATAGATAGATGGAGACGAAAGGAAAAGTTTTAAAGTTTAATATTAATGGTTGTAACTCTCATGGAATTTTTGTCGTGATATATCAAAAAAATATTGTGGGGACTGAAAAAGATTGTCGAAAAATAAACACCATCCCAACATAATTAATATGTGTAAAAAAAGGGTATTTTTATAAAAGCTTCATTTTCTTCATGTTACTGTGTGCTAGACGAACACCGTCAAATGATTGGTCGAACGGGTGTCTTGTAGGTATTTATTCAATTACTGGTTGTCATGATGTGATAAACATAAAAAAGTATATTTCGTTTAGTTAGCCGTTTTCTTAATATGAGAGTGTTAATTCAGGAAAATTCTATACTTTTAAATATGGTTCAAACACTATTAAATACCGTTGCGACTAAATATATAATAATTACTAATAAATATGTACATTCTACAGTATCAATATTTGCTGCTGATTATATTAATTATATAATAAACAACAATTAATTCACGTTATGTCAAGAACATAAACGATACACCTATATACTGTATTAAACAAATAATAAAAACAATGCAGAAGGATTTTCTGATATTCTTTATCTCGACGTTTAACCCCAACTGCACTCCATGTGTACTTGTCTGTATAAAAAAAAAATCAGTGGTTCTGTTTGTATATTCAATTGCTTCTACGATGTTTGTGATAAGTATATATTGTAAAGGCCACTTGTTATGAATATAGCGTTAAAGCTTGTTTGTCTGTTTGTACGCCCAAATATGACTAGAAAAGGACTACACATATTTTTATGTATTCTTGCACATGTGGTATATGTGTCATTAAAAATTCGTAGATTTAATAGATTTCGATTTCGTAAAATAAAAATTTTAATCTCAATTGGTTGTGATGAAATTGTAACCACAAGAAATATATGTAATTACTAAATAGTATGATTTATCAGTAATATTTAAAAAAGCATAAAATGTTAATAACAATTAAATAACGTATTAAGAATAGGTATTCTGTTCCCCATGATTATTAAAGTTACGCTTTTTGTATTGTAATTGTTTTCTATCTTTAACCAAATACGAATCTGTATTTTAGATCTCAGTTTAACATAAAGATGTAGTTAACTGGTATTTTGAAATTTAAAATTATTAATTTATTTGAGCCATGTAAATATAATGTTCAAATTAAAATATGTTAAATTGTACCTTAAAAACTTTACATACTTTACGGGCCTACTTTACCGTGGAATAACACCTTTTTTTTTGTATATTTTATTTTCAAAATGTTTTCCACATGTAACCAATTTAAAGTATTATTGTGTCAGTAGAAACGATAGAGTCGAGTGGCTAATTAAAATTGTCAATACATGATCGATTACTAATGAACATTTATTTTCTTTAGACTCGTGATAAAATGTTAAGGTTATAATAATTGTATCTGTAGATACCTTTGCAATAAAAACAACAACATTCAAATGTGGATTTAACCAGATATATATTTTGCTACTCCGATAATAAAAAAATAACCATTCATAACTGGTGTAGTAATTTCGTGGCTGATAAACGTATTTAATAATTAAGATAAACTTTATAGTTAAAAATATTGTTGTCACAGATGCAGGACCGAGGGTTGTGGCAAGTCATTTACAGCATCTCATCATCTGAAGGCACATGGACGAACACACTCCGGCTCAAGACCTTACGCTTGTCTCACTTCTGGATGTGGTCGATTATTTTCGACACCCACTAGCCTCAGGGCACACATTAAGAAACACCAGGTCGATTAACATATCATGGTTTTATTTGTACAGCAGCCAAAAACATTTTCCACAAACCTAAACTTATTGAAATAACTATTTTGAATTTACAGATGGAGGCCGAGACAGAACAAGTAGCAGAAATAACGCAAACAGTCTCGCAGTCAACGAAACCTAACGACATAATGAATTGGGATAGCCTTCTTGAATCTTTCGGCAAAATAACAACTGAGTGCAATTCAACAGATGGCAGTCTTGAAGACATCACGACAGTCAATAACGTTGATATTACGCAATTGCTTTTTGACAATGCAACTAACATTAAAAATAACGAAACTAATAACTTAGCTGTAGATTATGATCTCACCGGTCTAACGCTTTCGCCTTTCGCTGACGATAAAAAAGATTCAACTGATGCGTGGGTAGACGTAAGTATATTGCAACCAACCGTGCCAATGCAAACTCTTGAAGTTCCACTTAAAAGAGAAATTAAAACTAAAGCGATGCAGCTAGCTTTAGCTAATGAAATTGAATTACAAGCACCCTGGGTCGACGTGAGCGCACTAGCGGCTTCAATATCAGAAACACCGGTAAGTATAAAAGAAAAGTCTCCGGAGAGCATTTTCACACTTGCCACATTCGTCCCAACGCATATGCAAAGTTACATAGATTTAAGCACAGATGTCGCACCCACTGCAAATATTATGACGCATACCTCATTCGACTTGGACACGCCGAACGTTTTAGACGTTGGTGATAAAGTATTCAATGATAGTGAAATAGTCACGAATTTGGAACCTACTAAATTAGATGCAGATTTAGATTTATTTTTCAGGTCATCTGATGATGACAGATCACTTAACACACCACCACCTTCAAGAGTACAGCAGAAAATCGAAATAAATCCAGCGAACTCTGTACTTTTTAATACTGATTTAGATTTAGAAGATACGTTATTATTTGATAATGAACCGCCATCAGACATGTATGTTGTTCGAACGGAAAATATTTTTGGTAAAGAAATGGCAAAACGTAACGCTTTGGAGCAATTGACATCAGATGTAGGAATTTGTTCATGCGTGAGTTGTAACTGCGATCCCTTAAATGGAGAATGCAGAAATTGTAAACATGATACTCCTGTAATCAAATCTCAGGGCTGTAGAGAGGATAAATGCTCATGTGTTAATTGTACATGCGATCATGCTGCAATGAAATGCGCCCCAGGCTGCGGTCAAGCAACCGATTCAAATCACAACACGTTTTTACACTACCATCGGAGGCATAATAACTCTAACTTGGAAGATTTAGGCATTTTTACTCTCCACGAATGTGATGATGCTGCTCCACCAAATTTCGTTGATAGTTCTACCTCGAATGTCATCAATAGTTTAAAATGTTCTTGCGTTCATTCAAATACAAATGTTAATAATAATTTAACTCACGAAAAAGAGAATGCGAATTGTGAGAGTAAAAAGTCCTGTTGTGTGACAATATGCTTTAAGAAGCTTGACGCGTTTAAGCAGTTTCTTTCTGACAATGATCTGATACACGCCTTGAGGTCGCATAATGTTAACCTGGCAACAACTTCATCATAATTAAATTACCATGTAATATCATTGCATTTAACAATATTGAAAAATTAAATTTAGTGTCAGAATAATTGAGCCGTTACATATCAAAATGTACCATGTTCAATTTTAATTGTTCATATAAGATCATTCATTTTTTCTATACAACATGAACGAAGTCAAAATTTTGCCGTTCATAAGATTTTTGGGTTTTCTGTTATGATTTTATTTATTTATTTATTTATAGTTAATAGACAAGCAGCATAATTGCTGATACGTCTATATCACACTGTGTCGAAATTTTTTTTGTCAGGTTTTGGTCACTGCAGATGTTCATTTATTAAAGTAAGTTTATTAGTCCGGAGCCAGATGTCGAGTCGGTTTTTAAAACCATGGACAGAACTAGCAGATACTACTTCGTCAGGCAATCGGTTCCAGTTCAGAACCACTCTGTTACTGAGGAAATTGTGTGCAATTGTTGTGTGTGAAAGTGATTGACTTATTTTGGTTTGATTTCCTCTTGTAGATCTTGTTGTGTCTCTTAAAATGTACATTTCACGTAAGTATGGCATGTTGTATTTATGAGTAACTATTTTATAAGTTTCTATGAGGTCACCACGAAGGCGTCTTTCTTCGAGAGTAGTCAGGTGCAGTGCAAGCAGTCTATCTGGGTATGATTTTTTCCTTAAAGATTGCGGTATTTTTGTGGCTTTTCTTTGAACACTTTCTAGAAGGTTTATATCTTTCTGGAAGTAGGGATTCCATATCTGGAAGCCATATTCAAGGAGTGGTCTTATATAGGTTTTGTAGATTTTACGAAAGACCTCCACAGTCAGTGCTTGAAAAGCTCTACGAAGTACATACACAAATGAATTAGCTTTCTTGACTATTGAATTAATATGTTCTTCCCATTTTAAATTATCAGATATAAGAACACCCAAGTCTTTTTGTAACTTGACAGAATCTAAGGGTTTTCCTTCTAAGCAGTATGTGAGTCTGGGGTTGGAAATACCTAGATGTAAGACACTGCATTTTTCTGTATTTAAGTTGATGATCCACTCTTTTGTCCAGTCCTGTATTTTGTTAAGGTCTTCTTGTAATTGGGCTGAGTTGATTAGTGGGTTCCCAAATAATTTTCCATCGTCAGCAAAGAAGGCAGATTCAGAGTCTATCAATTGAATTAGATCAGTTATGAAAATTCTAAACAGAGTCGGAGCGAGCACTGATCCCTTTATATGTATAAAATTTGAAGATTACAAAAATAATTATGAATGACTAAAATTAAACTTGGCTCATTTTGAAATATAATGTCTCAATTTATTGAATATTAAAAAAATAATTAACTATTTGTTTCATAATATCTGATTTTTTCATATTTCACTTTTATTATATCAAATTTTTCTACAATATTTATGTTCTTATAAAAAAAGTTATTTATAACCAGCTGTACTCGTGGCTTCACAGTATGGAAGTTATTTATTACTTATGAAAGAGCCACCTTATATAGAATATTTGATGTAGTATGGTTGGCTAATATACAAAGAGCTTGTTTGCTTCACTAACATGAGAGAGCCACACAGAACTGGCTATGGTAGAAACATAAAATATTAAGGTCTACACCACTCACACATATTATCTGAAAACGAACCAATCAAATAATGAACTGTACGAAGCAGAGCAGATTCATACAACTTTAAATTAAGATATATTGTCTATTCATGGGCCAATGTTGCCTCATTCTACGTTCAAATTAAGTATGAAAAGCCCATTAGAATTTGCTTAATAATTTTGTCCAAACAGAGAGAGACAAAGTTTTCAAAAATACTCTATTATATTTTGGTATACTCTCTACGTCACGCACAATCATTCATAGGAAATATTGTCAATATACTGTTATAGAATTTTTTATTCTAGGTATAGAATCTATATAAATTTGATAAGGAAATTAATTTTGTACCTTTTTGTGTTACCACTTTACTTATATAATTGAAATATTAAAAATTATATATTTGTATGTAGGTACTTATTTTTTATTGTATGTTTAGAGGTCATTGTGTGCAATAGTAGTTGTAATAATTTGCATAAGTATATTATGCACTGTTATTTTATGTCAGTACTCTAGTAACAAAACCAATGATTAATTTTAAAAAATCCGACAGCAAAAACACTTTAAATACGTTTTTGAAGTAGTTTACTTAAATATGGAGAATTTAAAAAAAATGACATGTTTTTTTATTGACATACACAAACTTAAATACGTAGCCCCATATCTCATCCATATTTAAGACAAATATAACTAACTATATCTTATATGTTAAAATCTATCAAACCATTTAGGTTGCAATGTGTGCCAGCAAGATGGGCATACATACACTTGATAACCATTAGTCTGGTCAAATTATTTCAGTTTGCATATAGATATACCTATTAGCTCTCTATAATAATAATAGAGACTATCAGTAATAGATATTATCAGAAAACAGTATTAAAATGGTAATACATTGTTATATATTTAATTTGCTTCTCATTTGATTATATTATTGAGATGTATGATAATTTTTATACTATATATTTATGAATTTACACGAGTTAACTGTGCCATATGAAATATTATTTATACATAATTTTTTTTACTATACAATGTTATATGAAACTGGTGCTATTTATATATGTGAAGTGGAAATCAGTGCCTTAAATGTTGTTATAAATGTACTTACTTGTGCCAAAAATGCACTAAATGTTGAGCAATTTTTAGATTATTTATATCTCAGTAACTATTATGATTTGACAACAAACTTTTAAAAAATTTAATCAATATATTTATATATATCTTGTTGTAGATTATAATAGTTACTGAGATTGATTTGTTAATATATTTAAGCTATAATAAATTTAATGCTGTAAAACTTCTAGTCCATAACAAAATAAATGCTTTTTATTATCTGAGTATTTTATTTTAAAAACATACACGTCACACAGATTACATCTTGAGATCAAAATATCAATAAATAGAGTAAATATATAGATATAGAGTATATATAAAAAAGAAAATATCACTGGTGACTTAAGTCTTATATAATACATTTATATAGATTGACAATAAAGCTGGCACTTAAAAACAGATGATTGAGATTTTAGTTAAGAATACAAAATAATATGTCATGCATCAAATTTTACATTCTTAAATAGTAACTAGTTTAAATTGGGATAATAATATATTTCATATGCTATGACATCAATAACTATAGAGTATAATATTCATTCATAGTAAAATTAAAGTTAATTACTACCTAATGTCTAAACATACATGAAATACTAATATTTGAGTTAGAATTTGACTTTTAGATAGGAAGTGCAGAATTAACGGCGTTTCTTCTTGTCATGTCTCCGTGCACGAGACATTGTAGCTCTATGCCCAGGTGAGGATTGTTCAGAACTGCACTCATCACTATCTGTATATGTCTGAAATACATATAAAAAACAATTGAAATATTGTTTAATTAAAACCCTTTTATGAACTAGTATAATATCTAGTTATTATGCTAAATATATATATACAAACTAGATAGTAAAAGGGTAACCAATAAACAAACTTACTCTCACATTTATAATATTAGTTATCATTGAGAAAAATCATGCCAGATATAAATGCATTGTGCAAATAATGACATGTTTGTAAAAGTTAGGAATACTGAATTGACATGTTGAATGTTTCATACAGACGCTACCTTTCTCGGAATTTGAAATAGAGGCAATAGCAAAAGTTGTGATTTATATATGTTATAATTACAGTTGCAGTAACAGCACAAATGTTAGCAGAACACTATAGTCACACCTATAAACAAGCAGTGACAATTAATACGTTTCGAACAGAAGTGTCCATTTACCTTTTCGTAAGGATGATGCTCGCTCTGTTCATCAGTCAAGGTAACACAGGCCATCAAGCAGACTAATTGGAATGCCGCGCCAATATACAGGCCATAACGTATCACAGTACTCATCAAATCTTCAGCAAATATCTCATTTGGGATCATGTTATTTCGATCGATATTTTAAACAAACCGTATTACAATACGCGCCGAAGCGGTAACGGTGTAATGTAAATACAATAGAAATCAATACTTTTTATACTGATATAATTACAATGGTCATAGAATATAAAACACAAAGTCAAAGTTATGAACTTCGAAATGTATGTTATGTGCTCCTTTTTTACTTTCGCGGTGCTTTGACCCTTTGACAATTAGAGATTTTTGACGTGTTCGTTCATAAATCAATTTTGGCATTCATATTTTACAGATTAAAAACTGAATCTCTAATGTAGTGGTCGGAGACCACATCTTAGAAATTATTATCACATATAAAAATATGTTACAACCTAATTAAAGTTATAAGCTAAGTATTATTAGATTTTCTTTAATTTGCTAACTGCACAGAAAGTGTCATAAAGTGTTTAAACAATAAACCAATTATATTTATCACATACTCAGGATAGGTAGTAATTATATAGTAGTTACCTTCATATATTATATACCTTATTCGTTATAATGGGGAATTTAATGTAATTTCACACTTGATCAAATATAAACGAGCGATAAAATTTCAAGTTTAATATCAATTACAATATTTTATAAATTTGAAATACCGACAAAATGAGAGTTTTATTAGTTGGTAAGTCTTGTTGTTATGATGCTGTGAATAGTGAGCTGCAAGGCATAGATTGGTCATTTGTCAGGAAAGATATTTATGACATCGATGTAATGTTGGAAATATTTTACGATACAATTATGCCAATATTTTTGAAACATACCCCTTTACGAAAAATAAGAGATGAAAAATATCCAGTATGGTTTACTTTCTCCCTCATCAAAGTTCTGAAAGAAAAAAACAAATACCACTCCCCAGATATATCAAGACTATGGTAACGTACTGGATAAAGCAACATTTAATATCTTACGGCAACGTTGCGATGATATGATAAAGCACTGTTACAATAATTTTAAAGAACAGGCAGCTTCTCATTTGCGACGTTGTCCTAAATATTTTTGGAAACTTATCAAAGACCAAACAAATAATAGTACCGGCATACCTAATAAAATGTACTTTGGGGATGTAGTGGCTATGGATGGACAGACTATCGCAGAACTTTTTAACAAACACTTTCAAACTGTTTATAGTATGAATCAATCAAACACGCAGTTCTGCTCTAGTTTAATACATAATAATTATCATGCCTATTGTAATAATGTGCCTATTAGTAATTGTTATATTACTGAGCAAGAAGTTTTAGAATCGCTACAATTACTAGATTGCAACAAGGGCCCGGGGCCTGATATGCTACCCCCAATTTTGCTCAGAAAATGTGCCGAAAATGTATATAAGCCATTAACTCAGCTATATACACGAACTTTAAACACTGGTAAATTCCCGGCGACCTGGAAACTTGCAAATATTAGACCAATTCACAAGTCAGAGGCATTGGATGATGTAACATATTATAGGCCAATATCGATTTTATCTATCTGTGGCAAAAATCTGGAATCATTGGTACATAAAAAGATACTATATTACTATATTCAGAACCGCATCAATCTTAATCAGCATGGTTTCCTACCACGGAAATCAATTACTACGAATTTGCTAGAATATATATCTGATATATCGGAAGCTCGATAATAACCAAGAGGTGCATGCAATTTACACAGATTTCCGAAAAGCATTGACTTAGTAAATCACAATTTGCTTTTAAACAAACTTACGTATATGGGTGTATACAGCTCCTTATTAAGATGGTGTGAATCGTATCTGGGCAAACGTTCCCAGTTGGTGGCAATTTATGGCCACAAATCTATGGTGTCTGAGATTCCGTCTGGAGTTCCTCAGGGTTCCCATTTGGGTTTTTTTCGTAATATTTATCAATGATCTTTGTGCTTCCATTCAGTGTAAATTTAAAATGTATGCTGATGATTTAAAATTCTATCACATTATCAGTAGTACTCTAGATGTACAATATCTACAATCTGACATCGACAATGTTAAGAAATGGTGTCGCCTTAATGGCATGTCGCTTAATCCAGATAAGTGTTTTCATATAAAGTTTACAAGAAAGAAGAAGCCTCATATCGGTGATTATATGATCGACTCTATTAAATTACAGGAGGTAACAACTATTCCAGACTTGGACATTATTGTAGATAAATCTTTGAGCTTCCGTTATCACATTGATCACATAATCAAAAAATCATCTAAATTGTCTGGTTTCATTAGTCGTCAGATGAAAATCATTAAAGAACCCAGCCTAACAAGAATAGTTTACAACACTATACTACGCGGCATCTTAGAATACAATAGTCCTGTTTGGAATCCTTGCTACCAAGTACATTCTGACAGAATTGAACGAGTACAAAAGCGCTTCGTGTACCACCAGTAATAAATCATATACAAAAATGATAAGAGAAGTTGGTTTTAACTTGACGCAAATAAAAACTCTCATTAATTTGTGTATTTTTTATTATATGCTAGTATGTACTGTATTACTGACCGCAAATGGAACTGCAGACGAGGCTTCTAGTTCAACAAAAGACGAAAGTCTAGAATTTAGACCGAAGAGCACCACAAGGTTCGATCTGAGCGGAAACTTACAGAGATTATTTGCTTTGGTAAGATTTGTAATGTGCAATGTAATTATAGTAATATATTTTTCATTTTTTTAAATAATATGCGTTTTGGAGACTCTTAGTTCTTATATAAAAATCTTTTATGTCTAAATTTACACCATATTGTACGATGGAAAATTAATTTCATGGAATATATTGCGTTTCGTCGTTATTTCGTACCACCGCTAGTTCGAATGTTTTTTTCCGATAAATAAGATGCCATTTTTAAAGTATATCATCGACCTATCATAAAATAAACGATTACAGAAGTCAGTTGCGGCTAACTTTTTTTCAAACTAATTTCACGTTATTACTGTAAAAGGGTTTTACAGCTTTATTTAGCTGTCATCGGGTAATCAGCGCAAGGACGCCAAAGTGGCCGAACTTATCTTGGGCAAAGTGGTTGAACTTTGCATGTAAATACCGCGAATTTGAACCTTCATCCGACACTTATTTTAGTCTCCTATAATCGACTGTATCCAGTGTCATATATAATACTCTATCTAAATCTAGAATTGGGAATTTCGATAAAAAATATTAACTATATGTTATTTAAACGCATTTAGTTTGAATAAACAAAAAATAATATTTAAATGTATTAGGATATGCATTACAAACTGTTATCCTAGGGTTCTTAATACTACAACCTCAATTTTAAACGTCCTAACAGAAATTATATCTAATTTATTGTAATTAGCTTCGAAAAAAATTTAGAACACTCATCGGAAACTTGAAGCACCTTCCAGGCGTGACATTAAATATGGCAAGCAGAATATACTTAGACGAGAAACATCATCTCTATTATATGTATGTTGTTGATAACGAAAGTATCTTTAAATCGGGAGTGCGTAAAATTAGCTTTGCAAATCCAGACGAAGCTGTCTCCGAAATTAATGAATGGGTGAATGTCACGTTTTAGAAGAACGAAACAGATAAATGTAATATGGTGGGTAAAAATTCACTGACTTCAATTTGTTGCCGCCAAGGCTGGAATAGTCATCTATACTATTATTATAGAGCTGGAGGGCTTTGTTGTTTAGTTGAACGTGCTAATCTCAGTTACTACTACTATGAATTGAAAAATTCTTACAATGTAAAATAGCTCATTTATCGAGGAAGGTTACGTACCATCACACTAAGACCAATAGGATCGGAGCACCAACGAAGAATATTTCAAAATCGTTTTATTTTCCCTCTTGAGAGCTTTTACTGCGTGTTAGTTAGCCCAAAGTCATTATTCCACGCGGACGAAGTCGCGAGCAGAAGCTAGTAACATATGTGTGAAATTACTAAATGGGCATGAACGTGTTATTTTATTGCTTCCACTGTTAGTGGTGGTTTGCTACAACCCTTGCCTAGCCTTGCAGTAGGTTTCGGAAATTGGGCATATTTTGTCAGCCTTGACTATATATATATATATATAAAAAAACTACCACGTCACAGGAAGCATTCCTACACGAGAAAAACTTACTGAATTTTGACTGGACCTCTCTAGTCTTTATATCAATAAAACATTACTTAAGAACTGCATTTGCTTTGATAATTTTTACATATATGCTTTATGTAAGATCAATACATTTGCAGAGAATAGCAAAATATTCTTCTTACGAAATACAGGTAGCGTTAAAAATAGTAACCAAGAAAAATATATATAAGAATTTACGGATTTGGCACAAGAGTAAATAATACATGAATAGTAAATAAATAGTACATATTACATAGCGTTCGTAATTTTATGTATGTTCTTTATAATTTTCGTTTCAGATATCAAGTCAAACCAATGGAATGATACAAACGTTTTATCACCAACAGACATATCTACTTCTTCTTCATTAATAATGGTGAATGCTATACATTTTGAAGTTAGCAACTCTTGACAAATATGTGTATTAAGGAACGAACGTCAAATTGATCTACATTCGTCGTCAATCTTTTTGGTCGCTCTGATTTCAGCCGTAATTTCGGGCTTCACGTGTTATCATCAAGAATTTAATACAAAAGTAAATAAAAGTGTTAAAGGAAGCTAAAATTGGCATTTAATTAGCCATAAGTTGTCGCGATGTAATGCATATAATAGGATACGTTTCTTACCTACATTTGTGTTTTGCTCAGCTATATTCAGAGCGCTCAAAAAGTACGACTATGAAACTTATGCTTCTATGACAACGGATAGCGAAAGCAATGTTACTTTTGCTTTATATGTAGCCCGTGGTAACAAGTTCTGCTATTACAATCTGACAACGGCTATTCCAAAAGATATTCGTAACGAGTCGTCATCTTCGATTTCAATTTAGCAGTAATTATTACAGTTATTGTCCCATTGCACCACATTGTTAAATCTATTTTACTTACTTGCATACTTTTATTACAATCAAATTTTATATCATTACATAGTATAAAACAAAGTCCCCCACCGCGTCTGTCTGTTCGCGATAAACTCAAAAACTACTGAACGGATTTTCATGCGGCTTTCACCAGTGGATACAGTGATTCATGGGGAAGGTTTTAGTATATAATTTGTCAAGGTTTTTTTTATAGTCAGGGCGGAACAGCGTCTACCGGGCCCGCTAGTTTATTATAAGGTACCTACTGATTGGTTTCATTGGTTTACCTTAGGTACCGACCTCATTATAAGCTTAGCGAGTTATGATATCTTAAAAAAACATTCTATATGAGTAGTTTATGTTGTGATCAGATATTGGGTAATCTTCTTAACATTTTTAAGACTGAGTACTGACCCAACACACAATTTAAACCAATGGTTCTAGGGGCATTATACTTTGCACAGGAGTCCAAAATGTATAATTGAGAATTGACAAAGGATTTTTACCCGCCCTCAAATAGGAGGAAAATCTCAATTTGGTTGTATTTTTTGAAAAGGTTGTTACCTCTGGACTACCTTATTTGTGAACCGATTTGGATAATTCTTTTTCTATTGGAACGATATAATTTCATAGGTTTCAATGTCATTAGCTTTGGATCTTGAATTTCGAAGATATAGTAGGGAACTCCTCGAGATTTGATAGGAAATGTTTTTTAATACTTTATGGATATTAAGCGTTTGACCATAATCTCAGTGACGTTAAATGACGAAGTGGTATATTATGGTAAACACGCTAAGCCTAGAGAGGGGCTGGCTCTGAAGTGTAGCTGCCGGAACACACCAACACGCAATTGGTGACAGAATTTCAACTTGAGGTTGGTAGCGAACTTACAATAACTACTCACTATGCTATGGTTTCGTTTTCCTTCAAAGAAAGTTCCTACTCGGTTGTACGGATGGGAACCTAAACGATTGACGCAGTTCGTACATGCGATCGGCTAAGCCATTATTGCTTCATATATGTATAGTAATTGAGCTATTGGAAGTTTTATGACAATTTTAGTCCAGGTATAGTCAAGTAGGGACCTAAACATAGTCAAGGACTGTTTGAGCTGACTTGAACTCCTTTTTTATCATTAGTGCATTTTTCCAGTGAAGATTTTTTTTAAGTCAGTTTATTTTTCTAATTAATACACAAATAATATTATTGAAAATTGTTTCTGTTTGAATAAGCATTGAATAAAAGGTAAAAAATATTACCGTTAAGAAATCCCAACAGACATACTACTAGTAAAGCAATAAATGGTAAAACCAATATTTAGCTAACAACTAGAATTCATACGAGTACAACAACTATGTGATATCATTAGCTATTTTTTTAATGATAGCTATTCGAAGCATGTCAAGGCATAAGCAAATTACTTTTCAATTATAGGTTGAGTGGATGTATCCAGACAAGTGATTTTACGCCACAAGGTACGCATGAAGTTGTTACGATGACTTGCGTTGAAAATTATAAATACTTGAATCTCAGTGAAGTGATATACTTAAATCTCAGGTAAATAGTAACCTCCTTATTCTGACTTCTCAATATATAGTGTTAGAATGAAACCATAACAAAAAGATATGTCGTAAATATATTTAATTTCTTTTTGCTAGACTATGCCCAAGGAGGGTAATTATTTTCGAGTTTATGTCTATATATTTCTTTGTCACGCTTTGTGGCCTAAACTGTGTAATGGATTCTAACACGTGAGATATAATTAGACTTATTTAAATTGTAGGAGTGACATAGGTTATATAAATATTAAAGTATGACACACCCAATTAAAAGAAAGAGATGTCCTGGCAATAATTTATGAATTATATATGAAACAACATATCAACAGAAACACAGAAATTACATAGTGTGCCTTAAAGACACTCCTGTGTTGTTATAGCTAGAATACAATTTCACTTTCAAGGTCTGTTTTATATAACAGACTTCACAAATAACTTAACAATATTGTTCTAACTTACAGACAATGCAAAATATATGTAGCTAATTAGTTCCGTACATATAAGGGCATTGAAAAAATTACTTTTCCTTCTTGACTTTATCCACTCGTTCTCATTGTCTCCAAAAAATATTAGTGGTTGTAAACACACAAACACTCAACCAACACTTCTACTGTAATATTAAAGATCGCTTTCTTTAATCTAGGTTCTATAGGTGGTAGAGCTACGCTGAAGCTATTACTAGTTTCAGTAGGAATGGGTCGGCTCGCCCGGAGTACTACCAACCTCTCACAGAAAACCGACGTGAAGTAACAGTGCTTGCATTGTTGCGTTTCGTTCAGTCAGTGAGAGCGCCGGAAGATCACCTCCCCTCCCTCTCCCCAGTCCTACTCCCCTCCTCCTTCCCTCTCCTTCTCCCCCCAAACACAGGCTGGCAACGCACTTGCGAATCCGCTGGTGTGCTAGTGTCTATGGACGGTGGTGATCACTTAAAATCAGGTGACTCACCTGTTGGTTTGCCTCCTATAATATAAAAAAATGTACATGATACCCCACACATATTTAACAAATTAGCTAGTTTTGTATTCTCCTTCTGTGAATAGTAAGCTTTTCTATTAGTTTGGAGATTAGCGCAATTAATTACGACGTAAGAATACCATTTTATTCTTTTTAATTCTATTAACGAGCATTATCATTATGATTTTTGATGTACAATTTTTATGGTATCGATAAAAATGATTTGAAAAAAAATGAATAAGACCAAAATGACTGAACAACAATATATAACAACAGTTGACTAAATTTGAGAGCAAAAATTTTGTCATATACCTCCCGAACTTATATACTACTTTTAATCAAGACATTACCTATACCTAAGTAAAAGTTTGAATTAAAACATATTATAAAAATACCTTACGAGGGCAAAAAAGCATCATTCATAATAGTTTTACCAAACACGAGAAATGGTCTACATATCTTACTACGCCAGTTGAAGTCAGCCCCTGATACCTTGAACGAGGTGTTAGGGAGCATGCGGCAACAAAAAATCGAACTAGCGATACTCAAGTTCATAGCACAGATTGAGCTTAATCTACAGGTTTTGTATGAAAAGGTAATTTTATAAAATTGACTTAGATATGAATGTTTCTTCTATTGTATCATTCTTTTTAACATGTTAGTTACAAACAGGAACTACTAAATGAAAAGAAATAAATACGTGTAGGAATGTGTATTACACGTAAGAAGTGTTTTTTTTTCTGTTATATGCATGTTTTTATGGTCTATAATATAAATATATGAAATACCTTTTGCGCCTCTGTTTATCAATCGATTTTCTTTCTTTTTATTTTCTCTGTTCAGTTGATATTGACGACCTTTACAAACAAATCGAAAAACAGTTTTTTATCCTTACCATTAACAAGTCCAAATCTTTATTCATAAGTCTTTATACATCCTACTTCACGATTCTTACGCCTACTAATCTACAATATTCGTATACTCTTTGGCAAATAAACTTCAATAATATTGAAACTTAAAAAAAAAGAGTTATGGTCGAATTTCGACTACTGGACGAAAAGTAGAATGTATTAATCGATGTTTAAAAAAAAGTGTGTGTGTACTTATATACACGCGTTAGAAGTCATACTTCTTTGGCGTAACAAGATAAAAATCTTTTCAAAAATTTTATCTTTCGCCTTATTCTACGTTTGTAGAAAAAACGACACTAACAATAGGAAAAAGGTATTTAATACATTGAAAGTTTTAATACAAAGAAATACAAACAACAAATACAAAGAAACAAAATGTTGACTATAGCTAACTTCAGGGTATCGGTTTTTCGTGACGGTGTGCGCGCGCATCGTAAAAATTTACTCTCATCATTTTTTCCTAACGCGCCAAAAGAAGTATAACTTCAAAAAATTAGCCATGTGATTCTATCTATTTAAACTACCTATATATATTCCAGTTTAGGTGTCCTCGTTATATACATATATCTACACTGATTTATATTTACGCGTAACCGATTTTTATTATGGTAACATAAATAAAGCCGTAAGGGGAATGAATTTATTATCTCTCATAACGCACCTAAATATGTTTTACTTCAATAAATAATATCGACATGCATATTTTCTTGAATTAAGGTGGCCATGAATTAAGAAATTAGCGGAGGTATGTATGCTTGATAAATGACAATGTAGTCCAAAATGATAAACACACTAAAACTGAAAAACTGGCTGTCAAGTTCAGCTGCAGGAACATACTCATAGGTGCTTGGCAACTTTCAACTTGAAGGCGGTATACTAGTTACCAGTTATAATAGTTACCAGGTGCGCTTAGAAAAAGCCCTACCAGCATTCCAATGAACGTATTTATATAAAACACAATATCGCAAACCGCAGATGCATTCTTCTTTCTTTGGACGGCAATATAAGGTACTAACAATTCTATGAGAATCTAAAAAAACAGCGTGAGAAGCTATTAAACACATAATGGCAATTATTCTGTCTCAAGGGAACTTTTTAAATCTCATCCAAATTTAAAATTATTTTGATTTTCTGGATTAGGTCGATTTATATACTCGCTACCGAAAATATTATTATTCGAATTGTGATGTCATACATTTGCTAATATCTAACCTCTAATTTTATTCTTCTTTGTTAATAGATCGGCGTCAAAAAATATATAAAGTCCAACAACAGGAATTACAAGAATAGTGAGAAATGAGACGGTTTACGTTCCAAAAGCTGTACAGAAAGCAACTATAAAAGTAAACGAGAAAGGAACTGAGATGGTTGCGTCATCTGGTAAAAATATTATGTGTGATTTTTCATAGCTTACTATTTTTCTACCTTATAATGAAGATCTCTGTTTGTCAATTGCACAAGAAAATAATCTTCCAAGGGTGTACATTTTTATAGAAGAATTAAAAGGAGACGGTACCATTCGAGAGGACGTTAAAACTGCGAATAATTCATATTGAATGTCGTAGATAACATCTTCAATGGCAATTATATTTGATTTAAATAACTTCGGAGTAAAAGAGCCTTTATTCAATTATTTTACTGCTTATTGAATTTTGTCCTTAGAAAATTCATATTACTTAAAAATGTATAAAATTCAAGTACTTAAAAATGAATTACTAGCACATTATAACTCTGATATGCCATAAATTATTAAATATAGAAGTGGTATGGGACGAAGATTAATTAATTAGTACATCTAAGCAGAGTTTCTATTGTCAGCTTATCTAAATACTTATCTCTGTTAACAAAACTTTGGTATCGCGGATCAAAAGTGTCAAATATGGTCTGTTTTATGTATGTATTATATTTTTCTATTTCAGTTATACAAGTTAAGCCTATTTCATTATTCTCAAACATAACTACATTCATGGCGGATCATCCATTTCTTTATATTATCAAATCGAATAGGCAGCAGCTATTTGCAGGCATTTGCAACAATCCTTAGTGGGTAAGCATTAAAAGTTATTTAAAAGAGATGCAATTTATTTAAACTACGAAATTTTACACCAGTGCAACTCCCTGTTTTCGTTTACTAATTATTTTATTTTGTTGTCTTTGAGAGATACTTCTAACTTTATATTTCAGCTACTATAATTTATATATCGGTAGAATCAGTGTTTGCTATCTATCTAATGCTAAATGAGCACTGTAGCCCACAGTAAATCTACAAACAAATTTAAACAGTTCTATTCAAGCTCATATATTTACGGACAAGGAAGCAAACTTTGAAGACTATTCGGAACGTATAGTACGCAAGTGCTTGCTGTAAATCACACTCTTGAAATCAAAATGCGGTAGCGACAAAAAGAGACGATAACCTATGTTCGAGATTCGGTAAAGAAAATCGAGTCTGTAGATCCATCAAATATAATTAAAATACCTTTTATAAGCATACACTTTACAAATACTCTTAACCGCGATAATTTATATATCAATTGGCTCCTTTGAAACTTTGGTCTGTAACAATTATTTAGTATCATATATCGTAGGTATTCTAATCCTTTCCAGCGTTAAACACATTGGGATTATCATTTAATAGTCCAATGATAATTGCTTCATGCTTCGCTTTGTGAAAACGAATCGTAAATATTGAATATACAGATCACTATATAACATATTCCAATATATATTACTAAGAACTTGAATTATGTGAGTAGATGTTATATAAACGTATATATTATATCACAATATAAAACAATAAATAAAAATATTATATACATTTTACTTTCCTACTTTAGACAATTTGGTCAGTAAACGTAAATAAAGGTGGGAACTTATATATCCAAATATTTTACTTATATGCAGTTACTAAATTAAATCCGCGCAACATTTCCTATAATGACGTGATAAATATAACAAGGAAAAGAAATCCCTCGGCAACTTTCAACGAGGTCTTTATAAAGCGTTTAAAACTTTCGAGCATGCGCAGTAAATTGTAATAGGGGTTGAAAACATTCGCTCAGAGCATATTATTTTAGTTGTTCAGTATTTGGTGTGGTGCGAACACCTGTCTCGGATAGGGGAATAAAGTAGTAAACTTTTACGAGATGCGTTACGATTGGAATATTGAAATTACATTGATGTTACTACTCAAATACATGTAAATCTTACTTGTGTTTTTTGGAGACAGTGTCGTGTGCTAAATTACAATTAAAATTAATTGATAATAATGTTCTAATCTGAAGTTATTTATTGATATATTGTAAATCCACAGCAATCAATTTTGTGAAGCAGTGAACTTAATAAAAAATAAATTATTATTATTTGAACTAACAAATGTTTTAGTGATAGTGAAACGAATAATTACATATATAGATAACATTAAGAACAAATAAAATAAGGTTTTAATCAAGTTAATGTAGGCATGGAAGAAAATGATAGCGAAGAGGCAGATGTTATTTTAAATATTTCGTCACTGAATAAGTTTATAAATGGAAGTGAATTTTTGGATAAATGTTTTTATAACATATCTGGCATTTATGGTGAATGGAGAGAACACAGCAAAGAGTAAGTAATTATACTTATCATAAGAAACTATCCAGTTATTGTTCTTAGTTAAAATTAATACTTTTATTTTACTTTACGTTACTTATTATTCTAGTAAGTGTCCCTTACCTACAGTATTCTAATAAAAGGCATAAAAACTTTACCATTCCAAACTTAAAATCCACGTTTGCAAGGAGGCACTTTGATTTCATGGCGCCCACAATTTACAATATAGTGGACAAAAAGTTCAAGATTAAAAACCTAAGTAATTATAAAGTTAAGCACAAAATAGTAAGTTGGATGGAAGAATATGACTACGACAGCCTTGAGACTCTCTTACTCAACATAAAGCAAGGATCACGTTAGTAAAATAATCAAAACTAGCATGCTAGTATTAGGTTCATAATCTAATCATGAACGCCGATTTACTCACAGAGAAATTCAAACAGATAGTGATCCCCATACCAAAGATACAATAGCACACATCTAACATCATTCTAATACCGTCGACTTTATAATGATATACACGTACACGCTCATTATCTTTTCCATACATCCTTCTTTTTACATACACACATACTCACACTAAAAACATCCAATCAAAGCATATGAAAACATGTATATCAGTACTCAATTTGCTGTATATACAGAGTTAATATATATAATTGTTTATAATCACTTATATGCTATGGTATGTAAATTGTAACATGTTCATAATATTTGTAACTGTCTCCTACAACACAGTATACACTAACGTAGGAGGCAGGGACCCCTTTATTGATAGAAATGTAACAAATTACCTAATAAAGATTATTATTATTATTATTATTATTATTATCCAGAAATTTGAATAAATGTATGATTAAAATTTACTGAGATTTGTTAACCCCCAAGAAGTTATTAAAACAGATTTTACAATAAAATCTATTCTAATAAATGTCCTAGAATATCCTTGGTCATAGCTGAGTAACTGTCATAAACCTACTAATATATTAATCACAAGGTATATTTTTTTTTAATTTCATTTTGAGGTAATCCCTGATATGTCTTCTAAATTCAAGGTCTAATGCTATAAAATATTCAATTTCCAATAAAATAATAATTTTCCAAATTGGTTTATAAATGATGAAGCTTTGTTGTAATAAAATAGAACTGAATTTGGAAATTCGAACTTTGTGAAGTCCATTAAAACAAAAAAAAAATCACTCATCAATTTAAGCCTAATCATACAGTCATCTGCTGATTTCATTGTAGAGACAAACCATCACAAAGATGTAAATAAAAAGGGCAATGAGAATGTTGATACACCTCTCTCATTAGTCAATCATTATTCACAAGGCAAAGAATATTTTCTACCAGAAGTTTTTTTAAACAATGAAGACGAAGACGAGGATGTTGAAGATGATGAGCACGCCTACTTAGATTATGATTATGAAACCAAAGAATCAAATTATAAAGATTCACCAGATTTAGCGACAGTAAAAAACAATGCCCATCTGGAGACAGGTTCAGATGATAAAATTCCTCTCCATACGACTAAAGATAATTTACCGATATTCTTATTAGAACCGGAGAATACCTATGTTGTTAAAAATAAACCTGCTATATTAAAATGTCGTGCTGCTAATGCTTTAGAAGTGAGTAAAAGTACATTTAATTTTATTTCATAATCGCTTTGTTCTGCTATCGATATATGACTGGTCAAACCATAATACAGTAGCAGGGGATTTTGTAGTACTCGTCTGGCTAGTTACTACTTTTTAGTTTAAGATTTGTCGCCAATTAACTATCCATTTCTTTCAAAAATTACACTTGATAACAATCCTATATTTAGTTCTGTGCTCATAGCTAATGGTCACATTGTCTCGTTTATGATAAGGTGAAATATTACTACATAAAATTTCTTTACTTTTCAATATTCATTCAAGACGTTCGTATTTATTTTTTAAATTTTGTTTATTAGTGTGCCACACCTATCTATGGATAATCTTATTTACATCGAGATGAGTTCACACGATTTTAATAGTAATATTAGAGATTTATTTTATCCTGGAATCTATATCATGTGTAAATATGGAATTTTGGAATCTTTATTGTAAAATGTGCTTAAATATTTATTACAGCAATTTATAACGTTTTCAATTTAAGGTTAAATTAGTTGAAAATTAATATTTTTGGTTTGATGAAATCGTAATTTGAATAATTCGTCATTTCACGCTGATATTAATTTCGAAGGTGTATTTCAAATGCAACGGTATTAAAACTCAAGCGACCAACTCTGAGTTTGTTGATCCACAAACTGGAGTGAGAATAATAGAAGGAGAATATAAGGTTACACGGGAAAATGTTGAAGAATACTTCGGCAGTGATAAATACCAATGTTCATGCTTCGCTTGGACTAGTCGAGGACAGATTAGAAGTCAACCGGCGACAATCGATATCGCTTGTAAGTATTTTAACTGACAAAGTTCTGATTGCGAAAAGCAATAATAACTTGACTAATTACTGCCATTAATATAATGTTTTTTTAAACATACTACAGTCCTCGTCAACCTTTTTGACCGCTCTGAATGTAGCGTAATATAGTTAGGATTTTAATACAAAACAAAGTTAGTATATTATAATAGGAATCTATAATTGGCATTTATTTATCCTTAAGTTGTCTCAGTTTTATATATATAATATAATACGTATTTATATGTAAATTTGAGTTATGCGCAAATATAGTCAGTACGGTCAAAAAGTTTGGCAAGGACTGTAATGTAATATATGCAGGAACCAGCGAACGTGCTCTTGATTCCAATATATTATCGTAACCTCTTTGTAGTTTACTAAAACTATACAAAACTACCAACAACAGATATAGGCGCATATTTACATCTGGTTTCGATACCATACAATACTGATTGAGATTTTATTCAAATTATAATCATTGTTACTTGGTATTTACGTAGGACGTAGAGACACGCTGAAGCTATTACTGGTTTCAGCATGAATGGGTCGGCTCGCCCGGGGTAGTACTACCCGACCCACAGAAACACCGACGTGAAGTAACAGTGCTTGCATTGTTGCGTTTCATTCGGTCAGTGAGAGCGCCGGAGGACCACCTCCCCTCCCTCTCCCCCATACACAGGCTGGCAACATACTTGCGACTCCCCTGGTGTTGCTAGTGTCTATGAAAAGCGGTGACCACTTAACATCAGGTGACCCACAAGTTCGTTTGCCTCCTGTGATTAAAAAAAAATTGAAACCAAGGAAGAAGATTTCATTATTTATATAAACCAATCTAAAATAAAATCAAAAGGTATTGAAATAATGTTCATTTTATTGTTCCTTTTAAAGATGATTACAATATCTTTTAACGTCGTAGATATAAAAAAGCTGTTCTCAGTGGCTCCTCAATCGCAATTGGTCAAACAATATACATCGGTTACTTTCCGTTGTGAACCGCCACCAGCTGCACCATTCGCAGAGCTCTACTGGCTTAAGAATGGCGCTCCAATCGTTGTTAATGACAATGTTCAGTTTACAAAGGAGGGTGATTTGGGCATCAAACAAGCAACTTTATTGGTACGTTAAAATATTAAATTAGATATGGTTCCGTACATACTTATAGAATTCCGGTCTGGAAGTAAAAACGAAATTTATTTGCATACATCTTAGGTATTTGGCAAAGTCGTTGTCCGTATTTACAAGGCGTAGTTTTTGTTCACAAGATTTCACTGAATCCGCCGTGAATCCACAAGCGTCAGTTAAGGTTTGTGAGAACATTCGATTTAGGCAAATTTACGAATGTCTTCGCTTTTAGACATCTTAATTATTGACGTGCAAAGACAGAAATATCGACTTATGTTTTATAATATATTATTAATTGAAAACGCTACTGATTCTAAAGCTATACAAGTTCTAAGTTAAGTTAATTCTCGATTTAACATTTTTTTCCTTTTATTATGTAACAATTGCTTAAAAAATTATGTTAATGTAAGTTTGTTAAAACTTTTTTTATTGTTAGTTAATTGATAAAATTTTTATTTTAAGTCCACATTATTTCTTAAATACTATTAGTTACTTTAAACAGGCCTATAATTATTTTTTTATGAAATAAAGGAAAGCTATTTTCAACACAAAAATGGTATTATTTAGTTCTACAAAGACCTTGTTCCTTAGTGTAATAAAATTTAACTCAATACAGTAATAAAAATGTGAGGATGAAAAAATTTGAAACGAAAGTTAATTTCGAAGCCATTTTCAGGACATGGCGAACTACACGTGTGTCGCCGAAAATTTAGCAGGAAAAAGGCTATCCGAACCGGCACTACTCACAGTTTTTGGTACGTAGAAAAAGAAATACGTTTTATTGTATTCGTTTATACATTCAAATTCGTATTCAAGTTTCTTTTAGACCGTGTATTGTCTGGACAATACAATGGAAAATAATATAACCATACGTAAAATAAAATGATATCATCACAGTGCTGTTAAGTTGTGTGCTGTAACTAGAATGAAAAAGATTTTTTTTTTTTTATCTCATGTGAGGCAACGAACATGTTGGTCACCTGATGTTCAGTGATCACCACCATCCATATACAATAACAACACCAGAGGAGTGGCAGGTGCGTTGCCACCCTTTGGGGGACGGGGAGGGAGAGGGAGAGGAGAGGGGAGGGGAGGTGGGCCTCCGGCGCTTTCACTGACTGAACGAAACGCAACGATGCAGGCACTATTACTTCACCTCGGTTTTCTATGAGAGGGTTGTACTACCCTGGGCGAGCCAACCCATTGATGCTGAAACCAGTAATAGTTTCAGCGTGACTCTACCACCTATAAAATGAAAAAGACATGATTATATCAGAGGAAGTTTGAAAATAGCACCAATGACAGAGAAGTTAAGGAGTAATAGGTTGGCATGGTAGTGGCATGTCATGAAGAGAGATGAAAGCCATGTAACTAGAGTTTCAAGTACAAAAGTGAATCGATATAGAGGTAAAGGAAGAATAATATCTATTAATGAATTTGTTTAGTAAATGGAGGCTGGAGCACGTGGACTCCATGGAGTGAATGCTGCCCAGGTAGGGAAGGTCGTACCGGTCGGAAGCGTGAAAGAACTTGTACTGCACCACGACCCCTCAACGGAGGACAACCTTGTGTTGGGTCAAACGTCCAGAAATCACAGGACTGTTTGGACTGCGATATCGGTACACTATGTTGTTTTGTACACAGAATTTAAGTAAATAATAATAAGATCACTATAGGTGTGATAGAAGATCGTGTACAAAGAAAGGAAATGGAAATAGTTAATACACGAAATTAAATAAAGTTGACGGATATTAGTGTCGATACGCTTTAACAAATTTCGGCCGATAATCATATACGATGTCATATAACGATTTTTAACAATACATACTAGAAAACACAGGTGAAGCTGCGGATGCAGTTAGTCCTCACCAATATTATACTATAAATATGAGTGTGTTCGTTAGGCTTTCGAATGTTGCATAGATACATGTTGTCAGAGGTATAACAAAGAACATAAGGTACTTTTCGTCCAGAACAGAATTTGCTCCCGAGGGACAATGAAATCTACAATAGCGCGTATTAATTGCGAAGACTAAAACATATATAACGCGCTATAAATTACCAGAAGGGATGAGTTCAAAATTAAGCACTAATTCGATAGTCTCAACATTGTAATTCTATATTAATAATAATAACTCATTCTTTGCAGATTTGTATGTGGATGGTAACTATGAGTTAGCTGATGAGTCGTCAGATGTTCTTTTAGGTATTTTTATTCCTATTGTAATTGACATAGATAGCTGATTATAAAAAAAAACTGTAATGTGAGAAATCCCCAGGTCGCTGGTCACAATGGTCTGAATGGTCCAGATGTGATACCGATTGCCTTCAAACGAGGAGACGTCGTTGTCTGATTAGTACTGCTTGTCTTGGCAAGGATTATCAGGTCGCTCAGTGTCCCTTGTGTGTTAGAACTTCGAAATCTGAAATCATTAACGATGGCAAGTATTACTGTCTGCGTCGTAATTCTATTTGTTAACACGTTCCATGCCAAACCATTTTTGCCTGACAAGTCTTTCAGGCATTTTCATATTTTGACAAAAAATAGATTTATTATTATAAAATATTACGTTACAATATCATACATAACATGACATAAGTAATTGTTTCGTTTTCTGTAGTTATCAAATCGTGTACCACCGGTGGTACACGTGACCTAAAGATCATGTCTAACGTGTACCACCGGTGGTACACGTGACCTAAAGATCATGTCTAACGTGTACCACCGGTGGTACACGTGACCTAAAGATCATGTCTAACGTGTACCACCGGTGGTACACGTGACCTAAAGATAATGTCTAACGTGTACCACCGTTGTGGTATACGTGGCACAGAATATGTTAACTTTATCAATTTCTTTTATATTTGACCTTAATTTTATTATCATAATGTGTAAAAATAAATCTTTTTGCAGGTTCATCATATTGGCCCTTATTGATAATATTATCCATTGCTTTCCTTATATTTGTTATTGTCAGTATTTTGGGGATAAAATACTTGAAAGTTAAGATGGCGGAAAATTCCCCTTACGTGAAACCACCACCAGGTGATAAAATATTTCATCTGTTTCCTATTATTTTAAAACTATGCCTTCTAATGAACTATTATTCTTAAACAGGGTCTAACTATTTCGGAAACGTTATAAAACGAACACTGACAAATCAACCGGATTTGACAATCCACGAGGAGTTCCAGACGATAGATTCGAAACGAACCCAAAGACATCGAAGCATATCCACTAACACAAGACCTGAACATTTGTATGAAGTACCGCAGTTGGCTAACAGGTAGGATTTTTACTTAGTTCTACTAACTAAATAAATGAAGATTTAGAGTTATCAACACTTTTACCATTATATCAATGACTAGGTTCCCGCCCCACTACTCTTCTATTTAATATACTAATGTGATGTCATAAGTGTCTAAACCAAGAACAATTTTTTACTGCTTTGATATTTACAGTTTATCAAAGTAAGAATCTTTTTGTTGAATGTTGTATCTTCTAATATATTCAATAAAGTTACATGCTTTATATGGCAATTCTATTGTAGGTGAAATGCTCAACGTAATTAAAGTATGTACCTACGTGGATGAAAGTCAAAAGTGTAGCAAGCGAAATACCATCACAAATAACCAATTATATTGTAATAATAATTAAAACATAAAAAAATATTATTAGGTATTATTCTTCGGAGATAGGTATATATTATTATCTTCTCTGTAGACATCATTACATAGTATAAAACAAAGACCCCTACCGCGTCTGTCTGTCTGTCTGTTCGCGATAAACTCAAAAACTACCGAACGGATTTTCATGTGGTTTTCACCGTTGGATAGAGTGATTGATGAGGAACGTTTTAGTATATATAATTAGTCAAGGATTTTTTCATAATCAGGGCGAAGCAACGTCTGCCGGGCGCGCTAGTTTTTAATATGTAACATTTAACAACAATGATCATAATATCTGAATATTACTTCTAAAAATGGGAATTAAATATCATTCGAAAGCAATTAATATTTTCTCTTCAGATTTGACTTTAGGGATCAGAGATATTTTTTTTCTTAATTATAAATCAAATATACGGATGAAGGCATTCCTCCAATCAAAATTAGATGACATGATTGATAATGGTTCAAACTTTTAATATCAGACTTGTTGTGTAAATACAAATTGTAATGAAATACTAATAGCTTTAAAAAAGTTGTCTCTTGAGAAAAACTGATGAATATTTATAACATATATTAAACAACTTATTATATTTCCTTAATGCTCTACCAAACATTGCTAAAGCGATTTCTCTAGACTACTTAGGTTATTATTACAGCGAATAAAACTTCAGTGATAGGTACAGTATGACCCCAACACCCATCAAACTATAGGCAATGACGTCAACAATAGATTGAATTTGTTATGGTCCATAAACTGTAAGTGGAATGAATTGCAGAGACTTTTAGTATCTACTTAGTAAAAGTGCTTCTGTATTAGATTGCATTAGTGTATTTTATTGTATTGTTTTATTCATTCATAAAGTTATTTAATGAGTTGTCGATATTGTGATAAAATATACGTGCAGAGTAAAATGCGTAAAACGCAAATCAGGTACAAAAAGCGTTGAAATAGATATTATGAAAGACGTTATGCCATCTCCCGGATATATATCTATCAATTATTTTTAATTACTTCTAATAAACTTACTCCTTATCTATAAAAAAATATTATCACTATATCTTCATTTAATATGGTATTTAACCCCTCGGCTGATTTTTTAAGACCCACATCTCAAAATAGCGGATCATGTTTTTAAATATGTAGCCACTTTTTTTTTAATTATAATTTTACAATACGTATTTGGTTATTACACAAGTATTTCAAATTTCATAATAAATACAGTATTTTTCAAACTTATGCTGCCAGTAGTCTGTTGACCACAGTCGAAACTCTGCATGTAACAATGAATTTTTCGGAATTCTCATACATTTACTAACTTAAATTAGTACTATATCGGCATAAACAATATCGGCTGACGGCGAAGGAAAACATCATGAAGAAACATGAACCTGAGAAATGTTCGAGCAGTACTACTGTATGTGGGAAAACATGGAAGTGTGCATTTCTCAGGTGTTGTGATTATGCCCATACCTTCTTTCGGGAAGAGGCCTACTACCCTGCAGTGCGCTTCTTACAGACTAATGAGGATGATTTAGACGAAGTCTCATTTATTAGCTAGTTTAATATAAACTATATTATAAGTTCATATATTTAATCACCATACAAATGTCGTTAAATATCACGTTTTATTACAGTTACATAGCACCAATAGATCACGAGGTAAGAGATCGGTGTACCGAAAGGAATGCTTGTAAGGACACCGCGGAGTCAGACCGTTCTGACTCCAGCTGCTTTTTGAGCTGTGAGTTCCTATGCACTTTGAACTGCTTCATAATTCCAATCTTTTGATTTAATATATAACGTTTCATAAACAATTTCTTTCTCTGGCATTTACCACTATTTATTCGAAATTTCATTAGTAACTATGCGTTTATTTAACCAACCGTCATGCTTTATCTTTATTTTACTTACTGTTGCAATCTTATAACTTTTTTGATAATGTTTTGCATATATTATATATTTAGTATTTGAAAGGAATGCTTGGAAATTATCTGTGCTTTAAATATTATGAAATACTATGACGTCTTTGGGGCTATTCAAGTATTTCGTTATCAGAATTTATGCAATTACTAATCACCCTCTCCCTTTGGTCAGCAAAACTAAACACAGCCCTTACCCCCTCCCCCTCCACCACTATGCATACATAAACAATGATATAAGTAGATTTTAGTTTGTTCTGGTTTCTTTATTCGTGGTCACTTGTTAGTCTGGAAATAAGGACTGTGCTCGTATAGTCTATACAGGAATAGTGTATAGTGGTTCGCTACTAGGACAATAGTAGATATACCAGTGTATAACACTGCGCGCCTCACACATCAGACCTACACATCCTGTTCCGTCCATCCATCACTCATGTCATCAAAAATAAGCAAATCAGAGATCCCCGTCCCCCTTTAGTGAGCCTACGTGATACTTGAATGGCCTCTTTGTAATGTGATTGTCGTAGAGATAAGATTTATTATTTGTAACAAACCTAATAACATACCTTTTTAGCTGGTTCATCGTACAACGAAAGTGTAGAAATGTCAGCATCGCTAAAAAACAACGCTTCATTAGATTCAAAATTTGTTAATACACGTTTAGAGACGACAATATCAAAGATGGTTAAAACAGACGGTGATTGGTTGAACTTGGATAAATGTGGCGTGAGCATGTATGTACCAGATGGTATAGTTGATAAAGGTGATGAGTTATTTTCTATCGACGTTGCAGATGAAGATTGGAACAGACCGTTACTACAAGAAGGTGAGATATATGATGATCTTAACATTAATATTGTAAATGTGAGTGTGAGCTTGTTTGTTAAGCTTTTATGCCTTAATTACTTAGCCGATCGTCTTGAAATTTTGCATACACACTATCAGGGGTACACAAAGTATGTTATAAAAAATACTTTTCTCAAAGCAGTCAAATTTATACTAATGCGAGCGAAACAACTAGCAAAATCTAGTAATGCAGATAAATACATTGTAACAAATATAATCAATGAAAGGGCAATTTAATTACATATTCATAAACAAATTTAGTGCAGTATCTTAATTAACTTGAAATGTTAATAAAAGTAATACCAATACTGTTAAGTAACACAAATGATGTAGTAAATAATAAAAGAGTATTTCCTTCCAGTTGCCGATAAAGATAAATAATTAGGATACTAGGTACAGTCATATTTTTAAGAAGAAATTTTGAGTCCATGTACGCCTTCTGTAGCAATATTTCAATTAAGTACTAGATTCATATTAATTACTTGATATAAAATAAGTTATCAAATATTAAAAGATAATAAAATAAATATGTATACTTTATTAGTTTCAAAGCAATATCGAATATGAATATAATTAAACCCTATAATAAAAAAGAGCATATACATTTTTGATAAAGAAAAACCTTTCAATATAATTTTAACTGATTTCTCTTTTGATTATTACTGATACCTTAATCCACTTTTAATAACTTCCGTGGCCTTCGAAGACCCTATATTCGTGGAATAAAACAGCACCACTCTTCAAATCCCTTAACAAATATTTCCAAAGTTTGTCGTACAAATCAGAGCCTTAATCGCAAATGATAAAGTTGCAAATGGGTTAGCTAAAACCATACCTGTACGAAATAACTCCGCCACAACATCGAAGGCTCTGTTTAATATTAACCCTCCCGTTCCAAGGGTTCGTTTGTATTGAAATAAGATTTACTAAGTGACCTAGATCACAAATGTCAGGCTGTGACCTATTCCAATTATAGGACCAATCGTCAAAGCTATTCTTCGGGTCTATTCAGTTTTAGAAATATTTGTTGTGAGTTCATTATTTAATTTAAGTTTACTGTTTCGTGTTGATTTTTAAAATTAAGTATATTTCTACGATTTGTTTTTTTGTTGTTTAATGTCGTCATTTCGTATTATTTAACGATTTAATAGCGTAGTTAAAAGATGTGCTTTGATTAAGTTTTGAAAATTCGATTTTTGGATAAAGTTGAAATTTGTGGGCTCACATTACAAAATCAATTGTTCCATTAGCCTGCTCCAATAAGTACCTATCTATTAACGCACAGGAATATGGACTATTATAATTACTCGTAGTATCTCGGATACCTTGGTTTAACATAATTAATTTTAAAGCTATTTTCGGAGTCATGCGGTTAGGATTTCTAATTAAAACTACGAAGGATTTGTGACTGATTCTTGCAAATAGTAATTAATGCTTTGATAGTCGCGTCTAACCACGATGTGACAAAATTATTGCCTACAAAATTAGTGCCTGCAGTATTGTGCCTTTTTCATATTCTTTCAGTATTGCATTTCATTTTAAAAACTTTAGCAACATAGGATGCACATATGTGTGACTTCATATATTAAGTTTGATGGTGTTAGGTTTATACCTAACATTTCTTTATAGAAATAATCATTTTCAGGTGAAACCCAACTGAGCCCAGTTATACGATGCGGTCCAAAAAATTTCCACTTTCGCAAAGCGGTCATCATAACTCTACCCCATTTTGCATCAATTAAAAACACCAATTGGTTACTATCAATTCTTCAAAGACCTGAAGAAATCAATACAAGGGAGTGGCGAAAAATCTTAACATTCGGCCAAGAAACTCCGGGTACACCAATATTTGCCCAAATCGACTTTAACAAAGTTTTCCTCGTATCCGAATATCTAAGTGACTTCGTGCTAGTTGGCAAAAGTTTTAGCGGTTTAGATGCAAAGCTGTTGAAGTTGGCACTGTTTATGTCTAAAATTGAAGATTGCTACTATAGTGTAAAATTGCACGTGTTCAATGACACGCCGTTCGGCTTCAACGAGTGTTTGGAACAAGAAAGGAAAGCGGGAGGTTCCTTATTGTGTGAACCTAAAACAATAAATTTTCATGAGAACTGTTCCGATTTGTGTATCAACATTAGAGACGTTGGAATCGGTTGGAAGATACAGTCCGGTGGTAAATATCAAGAAATCTTCTACTCGCAAATATGGCATATGTCTCTCAGATCATTAAACTGTATCTTTGTATTACAACAGACCGACGCGATCAATTGTTTGGAGTTAAATCTATCGGTGTATCAAAAACAGAAGCAGTCGAATACTGTAAACTTTTATTTGAAAACAAACGATATGAATTCGAATTGTAAACGGCATAGTTACTCGAGTATCGATACTGTTAATGTAATCGAAAACCCTTTTAACTATTCCTCGTTAACCAAGAAGCGTGGTAAATACGATTTTGTAAATAGAAACAGTATTAGATGTAATTACAGCTTAGACAATAATCAAAAGTGTAATGTACTAACTAATTCCGATAGAGTTATTTTATGTAAACTTCTCGATTCGCAAACGTCTAAAGGGAACGATTGGAGACTGCTTGCGGAGAAATTGAAACTCGTATCTTATTACTATTATTTCTCGAACACATGCTCGCCAACGGAGAATTTATTGAATCTGTGGTTGTGCAGACACAACGACGTTAATATGTTACTGAGTTTGTCGAGAATATTCAGGGAGATGGGGCGAATCGACTGTGCAACTGTAGTAGAAAGGCGATGTTTCACGAATTAATTACTGTTGTTCACAGAACACCGCATCTATAGCTATATCAGATTTATTAAAGTTTCTTGTATAAAAGCTATGTTCTATTTTCTACCATTTTTTAAAATATATTATGGGTTTTAACGTTTGACCGAATCTCATCTGACGATGTGGTTTGCAATGGTAAATACGCTAAACCTGGAGGAAACTGGCTCTCAAACGCAGCTGCCGGAACAACTTGGGGATAGAATAAAACTTGAGGTTGGTAGCTAGCTAGAAGGACTTTAAAACACCCTACCGCCATGTAACAACTAAGTCATCACCGCTTCAGAAATCATTGCGATGACCGTCCTATGGCGCAATGATAGTGATGAACTATTAAGCCGTTCGAATTTGAAATATTTATTGAAAATTGAAATACATGATCGAAATTACATTACGTCTCATCTGCTTATACCATTCTAAATACAGTTAAGTAATTCACTTAATTATAAAAATGTTTAAAAATATCATGTATCGAATCAAACACGTCTCAATTCACTTTGTGATATTTACAGTAAACATAATATCGGCTTGAGTGCTAGTGGGAAATGGGTTTTCGTCGGCTTTCCGGTTCTGTAATATACACAGATGTTGTAAAAACATGTTTACCGGGGAACTCGCCGAGTCACATTATAGTTGAGACACAGAAGCATTATTTACAACTGTCTGCTCAATATCTAGCACTCTATTTTCAATACCACTTTTGACAGATTTGAATATAAAATAAGGTTTTGCTTGCTATATGCACTCTGTATTTATTACTGTCTATCATCACTACATATTATAATACAAAGTCCTCTGCCACGTCTCTCTATGTATCTGTCTGTATGTGTCTGTTCACGATAAACTCAAAAACTACTGAACACATTTTATGGCTGTTTTTACCAGTAGATAAAGTGATTCATGAGGAAGGTTTAGGTATATAATTTGTCAAGGTTTCTTTTATTATCAGGGTGGGACAACGTGACAACAATGAATCACGTTATCTACTGGTAAAATCTGCATGAAAATGTGTTCAGTAGTTTTTGAGTTTATCGCGAACAGACAGACAGACGTGGCAGAGCACTTTGTTTTATAGTATGTAGTGATAATTGTATTGAAGCCTGTGACAACCTGTCACTTGTTTTTTCATTTTAATGTGTCTGCTATCTTGTATTGTAAATGGATATAAAGTGATTAAAGTCTATATATTATTGACCTTCGTTTATTTGTAATACAAAGTTAAATTCAGTAGCAAGATACCTCAAAGTAATTCATGAAACATTCCACAAATTAGTAGCTATCGGTGCGGGGTTTTACGTAAGGTATTTAATTTTTTTTTTCGAACTGTCTACTCTATTGGCCTGACAGGCCTTTACAGCTTCACCGGACTACATTGCACACTTTTTTATTATACATTCTTAATACATAGTGATTTTCAGGTACCTCATGTATAGTTTTTAATGTTTTTTCATATTAGATTATAACATTGAATATTATAATAATAGAAATACCAATAAATAGATATGCTTGAATATTTTAATAAAAAATATGTTTAAAAAACATTCGCTGTATATAATAATTATGTCTTATAAAATAAATGTAAATACAAAAGGCCACATGTTTTTCGAGCTTTAATTTTTATTACCTATTTTATAGCAATAATTACTAACCAATTATTTTGTGAATAAATTTCAAAAGGATGTCATTTAATTTCATTAGATTTTCATATTAAAAAATATGCACATATTTCCGCATCTTTCAAACGAAGCATAAAATATTCCAATGTGAATAAGATAGCATGACAACGACAACAACAATATTCATCTATTCCATTTTGGCAACCAGTCTTCTAGTAGACTATTACTGCCATTGTCAAGTGTCGATATTACAAGTTTCTTGATATAATTTCAATGAACTAACAAGATGGTGGCCATCTTGTTAGAACGTTCCATGGAATTTTTGTGGCATCTCAGAATTCATGGTCCGTGGCATTATTTTCCATTCACTTCACTTATGCACAATAAACAAACTATATCACATAAAACACCACCAATTTTACACAATATAGAGTCAAGTAACACAAGATTATGAATAAAAAATAAAATCCACTACATGACAGACCAAGATCCCGCCAAAAACTCTCAGCAACAATATTGTTGATAAATATGTAATATCACCAATGTTTCGTAAAAAAAATTAGCGCTTTGTTGTAATAAAAAATAATCGAATGTAATAAAATCAACATACTCATTTTACATATGTCATCTCCGTTTCTGTCTAGACATTACGGTAAGTATGTTATGGACTTTGCGTTTGTTTGTAATACTTTTTTATAACAATACTTAATTTATACTGTCAAACTTTGGTCTCTTATATTGTACATTTAAAGAAATATTATAGTAGTGACAAAAAATAAAGAATATAAGCATTTAAAATTATTATGTTTTATTTCTCTTGAATATACATTTGTACTTCAAATTAAGTTACGTTTAAAATATATTGAATTATATAAATAACAATAGATATTACTGTCTGTATATATATCTGTATATATAGTGAAGATTAAATATTTCTACGCTCGTTGAATTATCGAAATTATCGAAAATTTATTTCTTAATACTCATCTAAACCAACTAGTATGAATCATTTCCAACATTTTATGTTCCCAATAGTTAGGTGTCAGTAAGTAAAAATTAAAATAATAAGCAAAGTAATGTTAGAAGACCAGTGAACAAAATTTTATAAGGGTATGAATAATAGATACCTATGTTACTTTTTAGACATTGATTATTTTATATAAAGTGTCTACACCAAGAATTTTTTTTGCAACTAGGCCTAACTAATACGTAATATGAGGTCGTGTACACATTATCAATATCTTTTTTTAGTGAACATTTTTGGAAAGTACAAATTTCACGAATTTCGCCACACATCATTATTTATTACTAGCGGGCCCGGCAGACGTTGTCCCGCTCTGATTGTGAAAAAGTCCTAGATAAATTATATAATTATTATACTAAAACGTTCCTCATCAATCACTCTATCCACCGGTGAAAACCGCATGAAAATCCGTTCGGTAGTTTTTGAGTTTATCGCGAACAGACAGACAGACGCGGTAGGGGACTTTGTTTTATACTATGTAATGATTATCTGTGGCTGCGACTCCGTCCGCGTGGAACTTAATGTAAAAAAACAGTGACTAATAAAATTATTTCAATGTATTAAGTCCATTTACTTATCTACTTTTCTCTCATACTTAAGTAGCGTCGAAATAAAAATTACAATCTTTTAATGTAGCGAACCGATTTGAATGAAACGAAGACTTATGATTTTATTGGTGAGTTTTTATCGTGAACACGTTACTTTTACTGTAATGCGTGTTTATATAAACAGACAGAGAGCACATACATTTCTAAAAATGATTGAAATGTATTTTATTACTAGACACCTGCAACAATTTTTCTCATAATAATCTAAAATTGCAGACACGTTAGATTTACAGTCTTATTGTATTTATAAAAGGTTGTATGACTACAGCCAATAAATTTTACTACAGTTATAATCATCTTACGATACTAAAACGTGAACGAAAAATTCACAAGACCCTTTCTACGTGGATATCACCCCGCATATGATCCCCAAATATCGTTTACATTCAGGCTTCAGTAGACAGCAACCAGCGATCACAATACTCTTGTGGTACTATTGTTCTAAAGCAGGATTTAAAGATTTGACGCCGACTCTTTTGAAATATTTATTGCATGTTTCTGTATAAATATCATAGATATTAAAAGTACAATATCATAAATATTATGTTTAAATATCTGATAGTAGTAATACAAAATTGTACAACACTGGTACACTGCTTATAAACGCTTCATCCTTCTTTGTCCGCGCGATACAGTGACACAAAATCTTACATCACTGCGACATTACACATATCACCTCCACACACGTGCACGCATACACGCTTACACATGCAAGTGGAAGGGTTATATTTTTCTTTTCCCTTATCAAACTGAAATAGTTTAGAAAATTATCCGATACGAAATTATATATAAGAGTTGTTGAGGTATGTATGCTTGGTACACATATATGTTTCAACAACTCATATATGTATGAATAGTTAGCTTAGCTTAGTTCAGCTCAGATAGGTCGCGAATTGGATGTATCAGGCGACAGCCCAAACCGAGGTTTGCCGTGCACCCTTGAGCTAGTTGTCAAATAAAATCGGCTCAGTGCCTTAAGCGCTCGCCTTAGTAGTCCGGTGAAGCTGTTAAGACCTTGCTAGGTCAACAGCGTAGTCAGTTCGAGAAAAAAAAAGCTTCATCCTTCACTCAATAATGAAAAAAAAAACGATAACACAGACTTATAAAGATATTGATGAAATTAGCCAAAATATAACGATAAATACCAAGTAACTTGGAAGGAAACCTACCATCGCAGAACATAAGCTGGATAAAGTTTAAGGATTACACGAAAGTAAGTATATAAAGCGTTTATAGTTCAGTGGTTAGCATTGTAGTCCGGTGAAGCTGTAAAGACCTTGCCAGGTCAATAGCATAGTCAGTTCGAAAAAGTGGTTAGCATATTTGGACACCGTATCTATTGACGTTGGTTCGAATCCTTGCGATTGAACCGGATCTTTCGGTGATGGAAATGATGAATTCATAGCATCGTGATAGGGCTTTTTCTAAACCCGTCTATAGCTATCACTCAAACTTTTAATATGTCGTCAAGCAGCAGTTTTAGCAGCTGCATTTGAGAATCAGCCCCCTTTTAAGTTTAGTGTGTTTACCATCTTTAAGCACATCGCCGTTTACCATCAGGTGAGATAGCGGTCAAATCTGTAAAGTATAAAAATGACTGTTCGAAGCAAAGTTGACAAATCTGTAAAGTATAAAAATGACTGTTCGAAGCAAAGCTGACAAATCTGTAAAGTATAAAAATGACTGTTCGAAGCAAAGCTGACAAATCTGTAAAGTATAAAAATGACTGTTCGAAGCAAAGCTGACAAATCTGTAAAGTATAAAAATGACTGTTCGAAGCAAAGCTGACAAATCTGTAAAGTATAAAAATGACTGTTCGAAGCAAAGCTGACAAATCTGTAAAGTATAAAAATGACTGTTCGAAGCAAAGCTGACTTCTGCATTAGATTCACTCTGACAAGATTTAGTTTATTGTACAGAAATGGCGCCACAGTGCAGATAGCTCGCGTTTTCTATTGGCTGTTGTCTTTGAATGACATTCGATCCGACATAATACAAGTATAATCCGCGTCAAGCGTTTTGGCCGCTCTGAATATAGTTTGAAGTTAGGCTTTGTACATAGTACAGTCAAGAGTCAACAGTTAATACAAAACAAAATATTATTTTATGAATTTAAAATTTACATTTATTTATCTTTAAGTTCTCTCGATATTATACGTACAATATATTACCTTTTTAATAAATTATGATTCAAATAGGTATTTGACTGTTATCTGAAGTAATAAGGACGTGACAGTATAACGACCGCATTGTAACTTTTAGAAGATTTTGTATGTGAAATGAAGATATGACTCCGATTGTGTCGTCTTGCAAAAGCTTTAATAGCTAATTTACGAAAACCAGTTTATTTGAATTGAACGGACATATATATACATACGAGATATACATAAATACATATATAATATTTTCAAAGGATTAGAGATAAAAATGAACGGACAATAAAAATTAAATTATTATTGGACTAATAAAATAACTATAAAATCTAGAAATTGACACTAGTAACTTCTTTTTTTTTATATTATAGGGGGCAACGGACAGGCGGATCACCTGATGGTAAGTGATGACTGCCGTCCCTAGACTCTAGCAACACCGGGGGAGTCGCCAGTGCGTTGCCAGCCTGTGTTTGGGGGAGAGGGCTTGGGTAAATGGAGGGGAGGGGCAGTGGGGAGGGGGGGCGGTAAACAATAGAGTAATAGGCTAAGCTAGAATATTAACAGTTCGCTATATTATGTATTTGTCAGTTATAATTAAATCCAAATAACATTTAATCACTTGGTTGGTGAGTTTTGGGTGATCGCAAACTTTAATTGAATGATCCGCCGTTTCTATCTGTAGGGTATATCTTGTAGTATCTATTGAGCAGATATGCTTGTCACTACAGTACCGTTATTGTTAATAAAAAATATTCAAACCGAAAAAATAATTTGTAATAAAAATTTGTAAAAAATAATTTATAAATAAGTAGTCCGGTGAAGCTGTTAAGGTCTTGCTAGGCCAATAGAAAAAAAAGGCTAAAGGCTAAAAAAAGACAATTCAATTAGTCAGGTATCCCAAGCAATCAAATGGCTTCTTTTCCGTTCGTTGTCAAAATTGTTGTCTTGTTGTTTCATCCTCTCAGTCAAAAACAAAGATTCGGGTTGACGAATTTTCCGTAATCAACGATAATGTTTGATGGTCTTATTTATAAAGAAGCAAATGCAGATGAAGTCGCGAGAGATCAATAGTGAACAAATAAAATAATGTTATCTGATCTCCAAATGCTATGTAATTTAAATGAAATATGTAAAACAAACAATCTATCCGATTCGGAAAAGGTAAAGAAAGATTAGGAACGAAGGACCATTTCGAATATAAAATTCAGGCGAAGATATCTCCACTAAATAATTTCATTCGGTATCGTGGCAGCGTCGTATAACATTCCTCGTATCGTGACCCAAATACTAGGTATTCAAGTATTAAAGCTAGGGTTACGCCGGCCGCGTCAGACGATTGCATTGTTTAATAATTGAGACCATGTTCCGACACGGTTCTTCATACATGATTGGTCCAAGTTATTGGCGGTTGCGCAACGCTGTGACGATTGGAGACTGTACTTGGTAAGTAATAAATGTAAAAATATGAAAACTGTTAATGAGAACAACATTCGTCCATTATATGGTAGTGAAAATTACAACGTAATAAAATAAACAAGATATCTTTTACTGTTGTTTCCTTACAATACTGTACAGTACTGCATTGTTTACTATTTGGTACCCACGACTTCGAATTTTGTGAGTTAAATGAAAATTATGTTGCTGTTACATAAGAACTACTTCTTTTAATAATTGTGGTTTGTTTTTTTTTTATCAATATAAAATATATTATTTATATTTATAATTATAACTTAAATACTTAAACTCTGTGAACTTTTTGTACATTAGTTAAGTGTTAATATTATTATTTAGCCCCTAAGAAAAAAAATAATATGTAGTCTGGATAATACTTTAAAAATAACCTATCTGCCAATAAAATTCTGGTCTAATTCAGTTCAGCCGTTTTGGAGATTACACCATTCAAAGAACAGACTTTTTATTTTTTTTTGGTATAAAGAATGTTTGAGATTTAGAGAAGGACACACAATACTTTTATTTCGATATAGAAAAACTACGTAATATGGAACACAAAACGAAATATAAAATGGAACTTCTAAAACAGTTACAGTCAGTAATACATTTTAATTTACAGTCAAACTTAAGAAGAAAAGTATTAGTATTCGTTGATAATATCGATATTAATAATATTAAGAAAGATGCATATTTGTTTTCTTATTTTAATTTGAGTTTTCGAAATATAATATATTTCCCTTCTTAATGCTACCTCCCGTGTACATAGATTAATAACTATCTGAGCTCGTTTCTCGCCATTAATTCACTATACATTAATTATTTTCTACTTTTCACTTAATTCAAATTTTATAGGCTATTATATCAAAATATCATATAGGTACTATTCTTGTATAGTTGTAGTAAGAAAATCAGTTGATTATATATATAATTTTACGATTTCTATAAGTGCTATCCGTAATGATATATTTTATGACATTGGGATTTATTAATTGTCTCTAAATACTCCTAATATAGACAGTATTATGAAAGAGGTTTTGAAAATAAAAAGGTTTTTGTTGCGATACCTGAAAATATTTCTTCAAATTTTAATATCCTATCAATTGATACATCACACAGACCTTCGTACACAGCTTTTTTAAAAACCGGGTATTCTTCTTAAGCGAAATTTAGATATACAAACAAAAAGGCAGACGAAAAATTATTTGACATCCCATTTAAAAACTAGTTAACAAAAAACGTTTAATAAAATAATATGCATGCAGAAGACCACAGATTCTTCTGTTCATTGCTTTTATAAATCGCTTCAACTTATGTAATGGATCAAACGTTTCATTTCATGAGTTTCCATTCCGTATCTATTAAAGAAAACCCTTCATAAAGATGAAAGTGTTATGTTGTTTCTAAACTTATTACATTTCGATATATACAAATCTGTATATACGGAAATTTTCTATTATAGTGAACCTGTAGTATATTATTTTCTGTACATTATTATTTTTAAAATTCTATGATAGTCGTCTATATAGAAAATTCACCAGTTTTTGACCGATTTTTATGACATTTTTTACATGGAAATGTGTTGGTAATAAGGTATTGGAATTAATTAAGCTACTTCTTAAACATAATAAAAAATGATAACAGTATTTTTTTTATAAACAAGATATATCATTTAAAAATATTGTACCCTATAAAAATATCGACAATAATAGTTTTAAGAACAGTAAACTTGGTTAACTCTTCATCATAATTCTATTGAATTTAAAAAGCCAGAATATATATGTAATAACTCAAAATATTTTAAGTTAGGTAGGTATTAATGAAAAATGCCTGTGAACACTGGGGGCACGGCAGCGAGTGCTTCAAAAGACATCGTGGAGAGTTCGCAACCTGAGTACCCTCCAATTAGGGGTAACTCTTAAGCACAGCAATGTACAAGTGTTTTTTAAATGTCCGTGACGCATTTAAAATCGTTTGACAATTTTTTTGTCTTAATTGTATCAATCTTAATAATTTAGGGATCGTGTCAAATCGCTATATGAATGATACGAGTATGGAAACATAAATAAATTATGTATTTAGTAACGTCGGTAATTTATTTCCTGTTCTTTGCGTACTCATCAGGGAATCATACAAAAGTAAGTTTTAAATTTCTCGACAATTTTCCAAAGTTAACCTGCTGCGAAGTTCCACCCGAACCCACGTGATGATAATATACATAAAATCTTATGTATTTGTATATACAGTATAACCTTACTAATCCGGCACCCTCTACTACTACTACTACACCCTCTACTTGGAGCCACCACTACTACAACTGTAAGAGCTAAACCAGATAATGCATTGATTTGTTTCAATACCTGCATAACATGGGCAGAAGAAAACGGCATATCTGCCAAAGATATTATAATTCTTCGCAACATGCGAGAAAAGGTTATTAAACTAGGACTACAAGTTGCACAAAAGCAGACCTCAGTTAAGGATTATTTTAAGACTATGTAATTACATATGTACATGTTAATTTAATACATTACACACATTTATTCCCTCTATGAAATGCTTTATTTTATTCATTACCTATGACTTTTTCACTATAATCCAGTAATCCGAACATTCCAATAATCCGGCAGTGAGAATACACTGTATGTACATCATAGTCTAGATTCGCAATGCCTATAGTAAGTTCTGTAGAACAACTAAATCGATTCATAATCAATTACTTTCATCAAGGAACTTGTTGCATTTTTATATCTATTAAATAAATCCATTTCTATATTTTTTTTAATATTATTTAGAACTTTACTGATATTTCTGTACATGTAATTTAATAATAAATCATAGTGAGTAATAAACTGGTTCATAAAATAAATTAAATTTAAGCAAACCTAAGTGATTGTGTTTCTTTATTAAATCTTACACATTTCTTTTAATTTTAAATTGTACTGGATTTCGTTTAGGGATTAACGTAATTTATCATCACATAAAAGCGTTTTAACAAATCTTATGTAAAACATTGTAAAAGTAAATTGAGTATATGACACAAGAGAGATGATTTCACTCATAGTATGTTCTTCTACGTAAGCTAATATATTGTTTTTCCAACGTAAATAACTATCATGTATTATATTCCTTTTATAAGTAATGATAAGAAATTATGCTATAAGAAAACAAATGACAGTCTTCAGTCTTCACTAAACAGTCCCGAGACCACTCAAGTTTACTAAGCACCCTCATAACTTTTGTTCACTCGTTCATAACCTCATTTCTCTTACAAAGCAAACTGCGAACGTTGTACGGTAACAACACAAAAGGTATAACAAATTGTGCTTTTAACGTCCGCCACTACATATACTTTTGCGAGATAGTGGGATCCAGATTTACAACGATTCATCAGAGCGGGCGACGCGTTTGCTACGGGATGCAATCCAGGCTTCACGGTACACCGTCGTGCATGAATTATAATAAAATCATTGATAGTTTTACAAGACTACATATGGGACGCTCCACTAGAACTTCTTCAGTTTTCAAATATCTTGTTGGTTTCAAATTTTCAAAAGCCGACAATAAATAGTAATTAGTGATATCTCATTACCAGATTGGACTTAAAAGTTGAAGAATGGATAGGAATTTAAAATAGGTCAAAAATTCAAAAAATCGAAATGTTCATTCGTTCTTCAAAACTCGATTTAAAGTTTAAAATTCAAAAATCTTAAAATATAAACAAGACATAGTAAAAAAAAATTTGAAACATTTTTAAGAAACTAAGTCTAAGTATGCGGTGTTAAGAATTAAAATACAGTATTCTGATTAACCAACCGAACATAAGCTATAGAATTCCGTCTACCAAAGTAATAGTTTAAGTCTTGTATAGATTATATATGTAGTTCGAACATTATGCAAACACAACCCTTAACTTTCTGTACTCCCTACGCATTAGTCGCTTGAATTTCTACGAAACCTTGAAGTTCCCATAATCGAAGGGTGAATAAATTTGAAAAAATAAATCTCTTAACACTTTACGCGTGCTGAAAACTTTATGTTTATGCCAACGCCACTCATATATTTTCCCTCTAATTCCGTGGAGAGTTCGATATTTTTTCGTAGATCTATTTTTCTATCAGCATACTTCTAAGGCTATTATTTATTATTAACTAACTCAAATTCACCGTACAGGTTTTTATCAAATCGTATTTCGGCTCCTTATTTAAATATTACACACTAGCCTACACCCGCGACTTCGTCTGCGTTGAAAAAAATTCAAAACAAAAGTATACTTTAAATAATTTCTTTCTTAACAATGTTATCCATTTCTATCAACACCCCTCCGAATGCGCACAACACCGCTTGCCCCAATTCTCAAAAAGACAAATTGAATGTGTATTCCTTATATCTACTTTCTTAAAACTTTAATAACCATATTTTAAATGAACATATCGTGAGTTTTTTTAGATAAGAACCAAGTCTTGATCAGTGAGAGTAAAAAAAATGGTCAAAATGTATCTAAAAATAGAAGTCTATTTAAAAATTAATCATACTAACACCCACCCAACTTCATCTTTAAGCTCTCATGTGTTTTTACTATGTGTATTGAACTGTTTAAACGTTTGGAACAAAAGACATATACCACATTTCTTATTATAATTTAAGGGTTATACAATAAAAGCCTCTGCTCCCTTTGACAACAAAATAGCAAAAATTCCATCATCAGTCAGTTCAGAGAGCGACAGACACGGTTCAGTCAACCCCCGTGTTCCGAGGAAATGCACACGCGTCACTCCCGAACAGGCTCCTCAATGTCTACTGTCATAAATCAAGTATTAGTTAGTGTATAGACACGGCACCTCTTTTAATTTTTAATTATTTTCTTTAAAATTCAATCCCGCTCAAAAAAGTACTTGTAATGCATAATAATGTTGATCATAATTGTTACGGACAGATGAGCTAGAAATAAAATGTAAATAAATGTTTAATAAACGTTTCTCTAGTTTCGCTATTTACTACGAACAGCTGAGTTCTTATGTATATCTATATGTATTTCTCTATACAAATGCTCATTATGCGTAATGGGATGTCATATTATATTAAGAAACACGATATATGTGCAGGTTTAATGTGTCTGGTATAGACAGACAAACTATGTCTATGTGTATAAATTTGTTTACATAATACGTACAGATAAACTGTCGTATTTCTTATTTACTTGGTTTCTGTGTTCAATACGTCTTATGTAATGTTTAGAAATATCGTTTATGTAACAAATTCAAATGTAACCGCCAATACGATTATTATTATTATTTGTCTGATGTTATACGGAACCCTCAATAAAAATATAATGTAAATTTACGTGAATTATGTAAATGTATGGATGAACGTGCGGCAGTAAGGCACGTATAATGTACTACTTGTAATCCTATAATTGTAGTGTTAAGCCACGAAAAATATGTATTGTCACCGGCTCGTTACATACGATTATATACATTGTGAAAGTTAAAATATACAGTCCACTGTGAAGTCAACCAATGTTTCATTGTTCCTGAATCCTCATCAGCTGACCCCAACAATAATAAAGGAAATGCCCTGCCGAATGTTCTGTGTTATCCGATCTTATAGGCTGATTTCTTTCTTTGTGTTCCTACATTTGTGATTTGGCGGTAGTTATTTTGCAAGGTCTTGTATATTTGGGGATGTATATTTGCATTCTGCATTGCAAAGTTTACTGTCCATAGTCCATTGTTGTTGATAGGTTCACTGTGCACTAAACTAGGCGCAGATAGGAATAGATAGTAAAATCTCGTAAGGAAAATTATAAAACCCTTGATTACATTTATGACGATGACGTTGAATGTGTAGTTTTATATTTATATTCGCTCCTATATAGATATAGATTGCAGTGATAACTTGACATCAGGTAGAGTGTATATGTTTACTACTGTATAACATAAAAAATATGTTTGTGCTTATGATCACATGAAAGAAGTGAAAATATCTTTAGGAAAACTACTACAAAAAGCCAACGTCACGCAGTGTTCCCAGGCGGTCACGCATCCAAGTATTGACCGCACCTACGTTACTTAACTTCGATGATCGGATAAGGACCGGTGTCGTCAACACTCTATCCGTCACAGTGCTTACCCCCAATACTTTTCGAATGAATGATTACTTTATTGCACTTTGGGTTTGCACATTGGCGAGCTTAATGCCATGAGGCATTTTCTTCCAGCTAACCAGTGGTATTGATATCAAAAACATTTGTAGGTAGTGCATATATAGAAAAAAAACAAAAGAAAAATGGATAAATAAGTATATATACATAGATATACATGCGTGTATATAATAATAAAATAAATATATATATAACACACGTTATATCGTTACACAAAAAGGTTGCTGATCATAGTTTCAAAGCCTACAAAAGCTTCAATTCCAATAACTTAATGTACGTGTTTGAAGAAACAAAATAGAATAAGCTGTAAGGAAATATTAAATATTTGTTGGAAAAATTTAAATACTGTATAGCGATATCCGCGTCTTTCTTACTAAAGTCTGTGAGGCTCATTGTCTCGTGTGTCGTGTGACGTAGGGGACATCCTTCCTACAGATGCGGTGGATCGTAAACTTTACGAGCGAGAACTGTGCTCGCTTTGTAAGAATATGTACGGATTATTTCGTGCTTATCGCCGGGTCTTGTCACATGGTATTCTTATGCTGAACAATAACGCTTTTAGGGGACTGGAAATGTACTATTCGTTTAACATAAAAACGAAGGTTAGTAATGCATATGTATTTATTTGATATCACAATGTTTCGTTTATTAGTAAACTAGCTGTACCCGCAGCTCCAGACGCGTTTTTTTAAATCGTATTAAATAATTATAAAATTGTGAGACTACGTACAATTACAGATATGCTCTTTAAAGACAATTGTAAGTACGACGCGCACGCCATTAAAAGTAACATGTAACGTATACATTAGATATATAAATACAAACAGCGTGCCAAATGAGGTTTGTCATCAGCAACATATTTGGAACCTTAACCCACCATATAACTACCTCAGTGCTCACTTACACTGTGTAAGGAACTAATTAAACAATAACTTAAAATATTATTATAAAGATGTACATTTACATTACATTTAATATATATTGCCAAAATTATAATTAAGATTTTGTGACTACACAAAAAATAAACGCTTGTCTGTTCCGCATGAAATTGTATTATGGAACTCTTTACGTAATACGTTTCTAATCTAAGGTCTTATTAGGAAGACTTCTATATCATTAAAGTTATTAATAATTATAATGTCGTATTGTAAATAATAAGCTGATAATTATTTCTCTTATTAAAAATAAAGATTGAGTTGAAATCTTGCTAAATTTTATGCAGACAAAGTCATGGGTAACAGCTAGTCTAAAATAGAATAACCTCAATTACTTTTTATAAGGTTCGCTATCTGCCAGTGAAAGTCCCGTGAAAATCGGTCTAACCGTTTTGGAGATAGCACTGCGGGCGAAGCCACGGTTAACAGCTAGTATAAACTAAAATTGCTCGAATTACTTTTTATAAGATCAGCTGTCTGCCAGTGAAAGTTATGTACAGATCGGTCGAACCTTTTTGGAGATAGCACTGCGGGCGAAGCCACGGTTAACAGCTAGTATAAACTAAAATTGCTTGAATTACTTTTTATAAGGTCAGAAATCTGTAGAGGCCTAAGCGTTCGGCTTGCGACACATCTATCTCTCATTCACCCCATCCGCCGATGCGTCTGAGTAGAAGAGAGACAGCGGCTGCACATAACCTACACGTGAACTGTTTTGTCAGTTTTTGATCAATTGAATTCATAAAAGTGTGCAATTTTTCATCAACGTTTTCTTGTGGCGTTATCACGTAAAAAAATCGACTTTACAGACCACCAATTTTTTGTTTGAATTTGCTCTGGAAATAAAATTATTTAAAAATATAATTTATTCTTTTTAAGACGTATTGTGTCCTAATGTTGTGGTGGTCTAGTGGTAGATCGATGGAATATCAACTCAAGATTCACTTGTTCGATTCTCGGCATTTACCAACGAATTCTTTAGTATTCGCGTACATTTACAAATTTAACTTGATAACACTATCGGCTGACGGTGAAAGAAAACATCGTAAGGAGATCTGAGCCTGACATATGTCCTTATAGTACAACCATATGTAGGAAAACATAGAACTGCGGATTTCTCGGAGTTTGAAAATTCCAATACGTCGTGGTCTGGCGTGGTGATTATGCTCGAATTTTCCCCTCAATAACAGATCTTTAGCCCAACAGTGGGAATTTTAACACTCCAGTAGTAACATAAGTTGAAGGTCACTGACGCACACAGTTTTAGTATTCCTCAATTACGAGGCAATGAACATATTTAGTATCCGTGCAGCGGCTAAAATGTCTGTACTTCAGAGAAATATAGCGTCAAAAGTGAATTTCTACGATTGTAGAACGCGCGATCACTCGAGTGATCTTTTTTTCGCGAGTTGTCGTCGGTGTTTATTTAATGTAAGTATGTTTTTTACCTTTTCTTTATGTTGTTATAATATGTACAATTTATTTTAAGGTTAGTAGTAGCTAAAGTAATGATTTTTTTTTCAGATTAATGGCTTCAGGGAGTATACAAGAGAAAATTTCTAGATGGCTAGAAGAAGAAGACACTGATGATGGTGGTATAGTGGAGAATGACCCTGAAGAAGAAGACTGCTTGGTAGAATCTCCTCACAACACAGACACAGAACAAGATGGGTGTAGCACAGAGTCCGAATTGGAAAATATCGAACAAGGTAGTCGGGATTCCGAAATTCGGGAGCGCGAAACAAGTCTACCAGGAAACATTGTTATACATGTAACAAGTGGATTTGTCCTGATCATCAGATGCTTCTTTGTCCCGACTGTGCTAAACATGAAGAAATGGAGGTGGACGACATGAGTGAATAATAAAGATGAGACTTCATTGTTTATTACATAGTATAAAACAAAGTCCCCTCCCGCGTCTGTCTGTCTGTCTGTTCGCGATAAACTCATAAACTACTGAACGGATTTTCATGCGGTTTTCACCAGTCGATAAAGTGATTCATGAGGAACGTTTTCGTATATAATTTGTCAAGGTTTTTTTTATAATCAGGGCGGGACAACGTCTGCCGGGCCCGCTAGTATAACATAAATAATTAAAATTTTATGTTTCTTTTTCGTTATGTTCAAAGACTCTGATTTTTAGTTCCTAACATGTTTTATTTGATTACGTTTTGTTTATTATAGTTCTCTAATAAAGTCTTACTCAGTAATACATAAAAATACTTTTCAATTTATGAAACTTTCTTTTACAACATTACATTCAAAATGTTCTACATAGGTAGAGCGCGCGACTACTAACGTCCCAAACCGAGGCGCGCCTACTGGAGTGTTATTATTATAATACTAACTGTACCCGCAGCTACACACGCGTTTTTTAAATCGTATTAAAGAATTATTAATTTGTGAGATTATGTATAATTACAGAAATGCTCTTTAAAACAATTGTAAGTACGATACGCACGCCACTAAAAGTAACACGTAACGTGTACATTAGATATATAAATACTAGCAGCGTGCCAAATGAGGTTTGTCGTCAGCAACATATTTGCAACCTTAACCACCATATAACTACCTCAGTGCTCACTTACACCGTATAAGGCACTAATGAAACAATAACTTAAAATATTATTATAAAGATTTATATTTACATTACATTGCCATTATAATTAAGATTTTGTGACTATACCAAAAATAATCGCGTGTCTGTTCCGCAAGAAATTGTATTATGGAACTCTTTACGTAATACGTTAATAATCTAAAATCTTATTAGGAAGACCTCTATATCATTAAAGTTATTAATAATTATAATGTCGAATTGTAAACAATAAGATAATAATTATTTCTTTAATTAAAAATAAAGAATGTTTTGAAATCTTGCTAAATTTCATGCAAGCAAAGTCGCGGGTAACAGCTAGTCGAAAATAAAATAACCTCAATTACTTTTGATAAGGTTCGCTATCTATCAGTGAAAGTTCCGTGAAAATCGGTCTAACCGTTTTGGTGATAGCACAGCGAGCGAAACCACGGTTAATAGCTAGTCTAAATTAAAATAGATTAAATTACTTTTTATAATGTTCGCTAGCTGTTAGTGAAAGTCTCGTAAAAATCGGTTAAACAGTTTCGGAGATAGCACTGCGGGAAAAGCCACGGTTAACAGCTAGTGTAAACTAAAATTGCTTGAATTACTTATTATGATGTCCGCTATCTGCTGGTGAAAGTTTTGTGAAAATTTGTCCAACCGTTTTGAAGATAGTATTGCGGGCGAAGCCGCGGTTTACAGCTAGTCTAATTTAAAGTAGCCTAAGTAGCCCGCTGTAATTGCAGCTATCTGCTAGTGAAATTTCGGATTTCCAGCGGTTTCGGAGTTTACCCGGAAAAATCAGACAGACAGACAGACCGACAACAATTTTAAAAATTGCATTTTTGTTATCAGAAGCGTGTATACTTTCATACCCAATCGGTATTTTTTTAATTTTGATATTACGTACAGACACTCCCTTTTTATTATATGTATAGATTTTAACTTATATTTGATTTTTTTATATCATGGGAGGCAAACGAACAGGTGGATTACCTGATGTTAATTAAGTGATCACCACCGTCCACAGACACTTGCAACTCCTTGCCTTCATGGTAACATATATATGTACGTATTATGGATTTATGTTTAAATTCATTATATACACACGGCAATTTCAATCCGAGCTTAGTGATGCATTTCATTTAATAGTCAGTTATGGAAGAAAATATGCCCAATATACAAAAGTTATTCATGCGCGGATAACGCACACACGACCTTTTGGCTCAATAATAGGATATCACTACTCCCACGAAAACTATTTTAATATATCGACTACCTAAACCTAAATATCTGGAGTTACTATTCTGCATGGTGGTAGGACATTTTCTAAATCTATTTAGCTGGCTACCACCCTCAAGTTGAATCAGCACATGTTGGTGTATTCCGGCAGTTGTGCTTGAGAGCTAATCCTCTATAGGTTTAGCGTATTTGTCATTTTGAACCACATCCACATTTTAACATGAAGCGAGTTTGTGGTCAAACTTCAAATCCTATAAAAGTTTTAATAACTAACTATGCCCGCGATTTCGTCCGCATGGAACCTTATGCAAAAAACAGTGATTAATAAAGTCATCTGAATCAATTAAGTCCATTTACTTATCTACTTTTCTCTCATGCTTATGCCGCGTCGTCATTAAAATTACAATAACTTTTGATAGAGTGGACGGATTTTAATGAAACAAAGACTAAATTATTCTCGAAGATATGCTTTATGATTTTATTGCGAGTACAGTACTTTAGCAGAGATGCGTGTTCGTACATACAGACTGACAGACCGGCAGACAGATAGACAGACATTTCTAAAAGTGATTCCTAGACACATGTAACAATTTTTTTCACGTAAATCGAAATGTACAGATACATTACATTTACATTCTTATTATATGTATAGATTGATATAAAATATATAATTTTATAATGTTAAAAAACACATTTTATTGTTTTTATAGATATTAAATATTTTCTAATATTCAAATATATTATTTCAACAGTTAACCGTAACTTGATAACTTATTGGTTCGCGTCCCCTCGGATCCTTCCGCAACATAAAACCTGCAGCGATAAATGATAATTATTATATTGTTCAAGTATTTCGATGTAGCTGAATAAAATATATACTTTGTTTGAAACAAGGTTTAAGTTATATACGCGAGCGAATTGATATTATATATTGAAGTATTAAAAATAACAACACGATTATATATTAGATAATAATCATGAAAATTAGAAAGAACAAACATGTGTAGAAGTGAAAAAAAATCAAAAAATTATAAAAAACTTTGTATAATGTATTCTATTTCATTCTCCGATATTAATTCTATATACCTCTACAGGTATATAGGTTTATCTAATTTTTAAGATGCTTATTCGTTTCATCAAATTTTAAATTATAACGATAAATGATTAAAATATGAGTTTGTAGTAAATAAAAATAAAAAAGGACTGTTTTTCTATAATCTTAAAAGTAAGATTATAAAAAGATAAAAAGATTAATCGTCTTTTTTATCCGATAAGACACAAATTTGGCCAAGTAGTGTCGTTGCGTCTGTAAAACCCAATGAACATTGCTCACAAAAGTCTAGTGAATAATTTGACACAGAAACTTTAGTATCATTTATCATAGCTTAAAGAAACATTGTAAGTTAAAGTATCTTTCAAGACTATAACGAATATTTTTTTACAAGATTTTGGATACATTTAAACACTTTGTTATGTATGAAAACTCGTTTCTTTATTATTACTGAAAATATGGTTATTTTGATTTATTGGTATTTACAGAAACATCAAATATAAATCAATGTTTACTTAATTCGTGTCACCCTTCTTGAAACTTAAACAGGTGTTATTATAGAATGCTTTTGACGTGATAAAGTCTTAGAAATTGATGAACGCCAGCTGCACGCACGAAAAAGCATGACTCATTGTCACGTTCCGCTTGAGCCGAGCGTGCAAGCGAGAGCGCGGAACAAGCGATAGGAAGTGCAATCGGCCTAAGCGTTCGGTTTGTATAGCATCTATTTCTCTTCCACTTCATAGGCCGGCATCCGAGTCGTTATCACGTAAAATTATCGTTCGTAAACCGACATTACAGACACCCAATATTTTTTTAAAAGATATATTTATTAAATTAAAGAGATAGTGGCGATATCTTTTTACCGTGAAAGTCTTGTGAATTAGGGCATACAACGATTGCTCCCACATCTCCTCACCGCGCCGCGCCGTAGACAAAACTGTAGGGGAATGTTCAAGGGAAGTCGGCTGAATTTGGACATTTTAATGCGAGTTTTGATGTTTTATGTTAATATCGCATCGCAACTTTGGCTAATAGTCATCGGACGACGATCCTTTCGAACTCCCAACGTAGACAACGGGGGAAATGCTAAATTAATTTTCAATATTAATGATGATGAGTCCAGTGAGTTTTGTGGTTTTAACTTAGTTCTTGTTTATTATATAAAATAAGAAACTGAAAGAATTAAGAATGAATATTAATATTTTAGTATATAATGCAAACACCAAACACGAATGTCTATATGTCCATTATGTTGTAATAATTAAAAAGTATGTTATATATAATGAAAAGATAAACCAGAACGAGTCTGACTGTGTTTTGGTACCGGTGGTAGTTTTGACGATCATAAGTGCCTTCTCAGGGCCTAAATTGAATAAAAAGTATTTTCATTTGATTTCATTTGAATAGAAGAGAACAAAGAATCACTAGAAATCCTCGTAGTACGAAACAAAAAATTAAAACTGAGAGATATTTTCATAGTCTTACGACTATTTTGAAAGTGATGTCATGTAGAACTTTACAATAACATTATGTAAATGATATTAATTACTACATTTAAGTATCTAATGATGCTTTATAATTGGTAGAAAATTTCATAATGATATATCCAATACACAAATATTTTTAATAGGTAGTAACTAAATAGCTAAAATATTACATAAAGTAATATCATTTAAATAATTATTAGAAAGTATTATTACCATTTAATTTCTTTTTAATATAAATAATTAAAATATAGGCATTTTTTTTTCTTTCGCTATTACCTCTACCTGTGTAGGCGATTTCGCCAATGTCAAGTGTGACAGATAAACGTTTTAGACTTATTGCCAAATATTCAGTGTAACAATGTAGAATAATTTAAAATGTGAAACATGTCAACATAAATAAATCACCAAGAGGGTATAGATACTTTGTTGCGAGTGCCAAAGAGATTATATACAATAATATATTGAGAATATCATAGCATAATTATATAAGTATAAATATAGATAACATTACACTTTAATATTATTTTTGTTATAACAATTCCATTTGTAGTTGCCAAGATATGAATTACCTGACACTAAATGTACAATTATACCACATGATACTTAATGAATATATGAATTTGTATATACCTATATTTGTAAGGCAGTAGCGAAGTTTTCAAAGGCAACGATAATAGCTATTTAGTTTTCGTCGGTCAAGCACAAACAAGGAAATCTCAAAGAGGGTTGTCGTAGACAGGCGACCGGTCCTAAAACATTAAAATGGATCTCAGTTAACAACATGAAGATGAAACGTTTTGTGCCAGCCCTACTAGACAGGACAAGAGCAGGATTTTGAGTTCTTTTACACTTGCATGAAAAAAAAACATGTTATTCATTAAGTAAAAAATACCTTTATTTTTAAGAGGTCTTTACTATTATGGACTTAAATAACAATTTATATATGCATGAATATTACAAAAGGTTTTTTATATGTTACTAACGAAATGCCCCCTTTTAGAAAGACACCATCAAACTTATATATATATTTATTCTTGTTCATTTGACTTTCATACACAATATACAGTAGTTCATAAATATTTAAAGCTATTCTATCTTGGATATTTTATACATTTATGTTTTATAATACCTCTATACTCATTGTATTGTCAACGCTAATATCATAAAGCCCAAGAGATTGTTTATACTTTTCTTTTCATCTCTAGAACTTTTGTTTGCAATCTATAGACTAATTATGTACTAAGATCAGATCAGAAATTACGCTAAACAAAAATGAAATAATAGTCTGGACGAGCCATTTGGCTTGGCGCGGAATATTCAGGGGCTCAGAGCGGGTTGACTGAACAACGTAAAACGGGCATTACTAAAAATAACCGAACTGTAAATGCCTATGTCAGCTGGATGGTTAACTTTCTACGCAATTTTGAGTTTTTAAACAGAGTCTACAACATATAAGATCACCTAACTGTGCTGATATTTATTTAAATTATAAAAATTAATGGCTTTAAAAATTTTCAGCAGTTAGATCAATTTATAAATATTTCAAGGGACCTTCTGTCTGAAGTTGTTACGTAATTAGGTAACCTAACAACAATTTATAGTGACCATATCAATATTAAAAATATTTTATGTTTTAAATGAAATAGATTAGAATAATGTATGTCATTGTCAAAACCTTGCACAATATCGTGTTTTCTCGTAACGTTCGAGACTAAATAGTCCATATCAAATAAAGTTGTGTAATTGTACCAATAGATGTCGCTATAAGTGGATTGCATCGCGTTGTCGAATGACAGCGAAAATAGGTCAATTAATTACCGATCTGCTTTGAGATAAGAGTATTCCGGTGAAGCTGTTAAGGCCTTGCTAGGCCAATAACGTTCGCGAAAAAAAAAATAGATGAGATTAATCTACTGTTCACAATCATAGGGTACTTTATATTTTACAATTTCTAATTACAATTACAGTATTCGTTCCAATACTTAGGCAAAAAAATGTAATAAAGCGTTGAATAAAAGATATTTACAATATCCGTAATTTTAATATTCTTATTACATAAAACCTAATACGAGTTCGCAAGCCTTTAAAATAAGTATCTTTAACAACGATGCTTCGAAAACTATTTCCGCTGTATAAAATCGAGTAGCAATGCTCAAAGGAGAGCATCTCACGTCTTGTTAAAGGGGAATGTGCATTCATTTTAGTCGATCCACCGCTCCGGGACGATCCCCGCCCACGCTTTTAGTCCGGGATAGCGCACTAATAAATTCCCGGGACGAACGCGAAACGTCCGGAATTGCAGCGGGATGCGAAACAGCGACGACGCAGCGCCAATCGGTATTGGATATTCAACATTTAAATACGTTACTATTTTATATAATACATTATTATCTATATTAATATTATAAAGCTGGAGGGTTTGTTTGTTTGTTTGGTTGAACGCGGTAATCTCAGAAACTACTGATCCGATTTGAAAAATTCCTTCAGTGTTACTGGTCCAATTCGCACAATTCTTTCAGTGAAAGATAGATAGATAGCTTTATTGAGGAAGGGTATAGGCCATGTATCATCACGCTAAGACCAATAAGAGCGGATCAAAATGAAGAATGTTTCAAAATGGGGGTTTTTTCTCCTCTTGAGAGCTTTTGCTGCGTGTTAGCGTTAGCCCAAAGTAAATATTCCACGCTGACGGAGTCGCTGGAACAGCTAGTATACAATAAAGTCGTTCGGTTTATTCGGATAATACTATTTAGTTAGTACTAGCTGAAACCCGCGACTTCGTCTGCGTCGTTTATTATCTGAATTGTTTTGTTATATGTCAAAGAGATTAAGCAGCGTTTTCGAGGAAAGCTCCCGGGCTAGACTTTTTCTGACACTTCCAACATTTACCGTTATATTTCAACCAATTTCGAAAAAATCTTGACACATTATATACCTAAAGGACCTAAACCTTTCTTGTGAATCATTCTATCTATTACTGAAAAGCGAATCAAAGATCCGCTTAGTAGTTTTCGAATTTATCGCGAACAGACAGACAGACGAGGCGGAAGACTTTGTTTTATAATATGTATATTGAAGTAGTAAGTTACTTGCTTTTGTTTATGATAGATTATTTTGTTTACTGATGTAACTAATAATCTATCGAATAAATTGAAGATTTGAAGAATCATAGCAAGAAGGACTTTTGTTAGTTTCTCGGTACATGATACACTTATAAAACTTTAACCAAAAACAAAATTGACATATAAAAACTATTCTAAAAAATGTATTAAAACGTACATGACCACAATTATGTACTGTATATCATTCGTTATACATGTCTTATTCGATTTTGAGGAGTTCCTCGCTTACCTTTGAAATTCAAAGTTCAATTTTAAATGAAAATTAGACCTTGAAAGTATTCTCTTTTTAATTATCGAAGAATTTTCTAAATTGCTTTATAAATGACGAAATGATGAGATAACAAATATTTAAAAAATACAATTCAATATGAGAAAACTTCCTTCTTATTGAAATCCGTAAAAAAAATGTGTTTCAACTCTTTGTGCCATTTAATCATCTGTGGTGATACCGCGGCGTTGACGTCACCGGAGGGTGCGGGTGCGGGGGTATCTATGTTCAATTTAAGTGGACTGTATATGCGGGGGTGCTATATTTGATATTCAACTATTGCGATCAGTTACGATTAGGGACAAGGTAGAAAGGAAACTTGGCACATACCTCGCGGCGATGCAGTCTCCACGTGGCTAGCCGGCTAGGTGTTTCTCGTTTCTTTCCACTGGGTTTCCTCTCTCACAACACTTATTGTTTATAATATATGTCGGCACGTATGTAGCGATGCGTTTATTTCTCACTCGACCATGCAAAAACTCAAAATGTTAGCATGCGGCGCGGCTCGGCGCGGTACGACACAACAACACTGTGCGAGCCGCGTAAACTACTCGAAGATAGCAGACGAAGTAACACAATGGCGGCAACAGTCGAACACTGGTGGCCGCAATCGCGCTACCGAATTAGCATGTGCCAGAAAGGATGATTGGGCTAGATAGATGGCGTGACCTGATCGCAATTAATTGGTCGGGCTTCAAAGTGACGCGATTTAATCCATAATGCGGGAATTTTCAAACATACATAAAGCGGCGCAACCAATCTGACTGTATTTGCATACATTGCAATTCGCTTTTGGCTAAAATGCCTGGTAGAGAATAGAAATGTGTACGCTCACAGAAAGCTAAAAAAGATTATAGATTCGTGCCTTTAAAATTCGATAACAATCGACACAGCATATTGTGAGTAAAAGACTTACCAAGCACGAAGCAAAGCAGATTGATTGATTTGATGTATTTAAAACCACTCACGAATCTGAGAATTTTTTTGATATCACTGTTTCTTATACATCAAACTTAAAGCGGATATAATGACGGCTATAGCCAGTTATTGCTTATAACCATAGCCGAATAAAACTAATTAAACTTTGTATAAATTTTATAATAACTTACCTACTTCATTATTTTAATGTATAGTGTATACGATATATAAAAACCAAGAAGAAATACCTTAATTACATACATAATTTATACGTTACTAGCGGGCCCGGCAGACGTTGTCCCGCCCGAATTATAAAAAAATCCTTGATAAATTAAATACCAAAACGTGCCCCATGAATCACTTTGTCTATTGGTGAAATCCGTATGAAAATCCGTTCAGTAGTTTTTGAGTTTATCGCGAACAGACAGACAGACAGACGCGGTAGGGGACTATGTTTTATATTATGCAATGATAAAGTCATACTTTTGTGATGCAAAATTTATATGTATAATAGAGAGAATAATTATTTATAACATTTTTTAATCATTTTTAGAGATCCTCGGTAAGGTTCACTCATTAATTATTCCTGTATTTACTTTCCTAAAATATATATGTGGGGTGCGTTTTCAATCAAACTTTTTGTTTCCTCTTACTAACATCTAGAGCGCCCTACGAAGACGTTTTTTTATAATCCATTAACTTGTCAAGGAAGATTGATATAACAAGATCAGGATCGACTTACGCGGGTGCATCACTAATGAATGTGTCTTATCTTACTTGATCTGTACGTATAAATAAAAAATAACACATTTAACGAAGAAAGAACTATGCGAAATAAAGTATCCTTACTAATATTATAAATGTGAATATGTGTTTGCCTGTTACACTTTCACATTTTAAAAACTCAACACATTGTCAGGAGTACAAAGTATTGTTCCTGACATCTCCAATCTATATTTACGCGAGCAAAGTCGCGAACAGAAATTAGTTTGATATACATCGACCATTTGACCGATAATTTTGACAGTTAGTATTTAGAAAGACAATTATTACATTATATATTTTTCTATAACAATATAACACACAATAGGCGTTATTTAACTGCTAGTTAATACATTAAAAATTTACAGATAATTCGATAGTCTGTCGGGCTTAAATACAAAAGTAGTATCATCTGAATACATTTCTATAACAAATTTTCAATATGTATTTGATAGTCACTTCAATTTCACAATGTTTGATTTGAAATCACGTATGTTGCTATTTTGAGTTTAGAAATTAAAGCAAATTTTCCCAAGTTATTAATATACTAGCTGTCCCCCACCGCACGCGTTTTTTTTAAATGTATTAAAGAAATGTAAAATTGTAATTAGGTGTGTACATTGCAGATATGCTTTTTCAAAAACATTTGTAACTACGACACGCACGCCATCTACTGTATTATGTTACGTGTACATTAGATATGTGAATACGAATATATATCGAATGGGATGGGATTTATCATCAGCAACATACCTAGAACTTTAACCTACTATATACCACCCTCGATGCTCACTAACACTATATAAGAAAGTAGGTAATGAAAATTTTAAACTATACATTATCGAACAATATGTGTTAAATTGTTTATTATATAGATATAACATGCCCATATTGTCAATATAATTGTGTTATTCTTATACGTTGCTATAATCACTGAGTTATGTATAGTAGTTCGATGAAGCCGTAAATGCCGCAAAGCTAATAGCATAGTCAGTTCGAGAAAAAAAAACTGAGTTATATAGGTGCAAACGCGGTAAATAAAACAAAATGGCCGCCAAATTGACCAAAATGATAATATAATTCAAATTACGTACATTTATTCTTGGAATCCAGTACAGCGCACGTCTCACGGGCTTGTTTATAGTAAACAAATTATTTTTGATCAATTTCACACGAACGAATTCATAGGTAACAGTTCATCACTACATAGTGTAAAACAAAGTCCTCTGATCTGTTTGTTTATCTGTTCGCGATAAAGTCAAAAACTACAGAACGGATTTTCATGCCGTTTTCACCAGTAGGTAGAACGGTTCATGGGGAAGGTTTAGGTATAATTTGTCAAAGTTTTCTTTTTATTATCAGGGCGGGACAACGTCTGCCGAGCCCACTACCTTCAAATAAAATAGCTCATTAGTTAGTTGTCTGCCAGTGAAAGTCCCGTGAAAATTAATTCAAGCATTTCGGATATTCCACTGCGGCTGAAAAAAACCTAAATTACTTTTTATGAGGTCTGCAATCTACTAGTGAATATCATGTGAAAATCGGTCCAACCATTTTGGAAATAGCAATGCGGACGAAGCCGCGGACAAATAAAATAGAATATGTCAACCACTACAATTTCGGCTTTCTGGCAGTAAAAAGTAAAATTCCCGTTAAAATAGGTCCAGCCGTTTTGGAGATTACCTGGAACAAACAAACAAACAGACAAAATATAATAATCTAAAAATATAGACAAAGTATAAAAAAAACTTTTTTGGTCATTTGTAGCCATATCCATTCATCAAAAAGTTGTTATTTTAATTGTACATACACAAACTTTATTTTTATAATACGTAATAGAGAACAAATAAAAAATTGGAAATAAAAATAGTATAAACTTTTTGCATAGGAAAACAAAATAAACTTTGATAATGTTTGCGATAGAAACTTACCACGTTACCATGGCAACGTATATAACACTAACGCTAACTAAATCTCTCGAAAGGAAAAAAGTGTCCGATTTTGAAACATTTTTCCTTGGTGCTCTGTTTCTATTAGTCTTAGCGTGATGATATATAGCCTAAAGCCTTCCTCGATAAATGAGCTATCTAAAACAGAAGGGTTTTCTCAAATCGGACTGGCAGCTCCTGAGATCATAGCGTTCAACCAAACAAACAAACAAACTTTTCAGCTTTATAATATTAGTATAGATTTTTTATTCAAGACCATTTTTTTTATAAAATAAAAAAGATATCAAACATTGATTGAAATTAAAGTTTAAGCTTGAAATTTTAATATTTTACATATATACTAGCGGTCCCTGCGGCCGTTGTCATGCTTTGTTAATTAAAAAAAAGCCAACCGCAGCGCCGCCTACCGGGTCCAATTGTGAATCAAAACTATTCTCAGATCCACTGGAACACACACATAAAATTTCATCTAAATCGGTCCAGCCGTTTAGGAGGAGTTCAGTGACATACACACGTACACTAGAAATTTATATATAAAAAATAGTTATGTTATACCATGAAGTTTACCACTCGGCCTTTCTTTTTACCGTCTATTTTCTCTCGTGATTCTCACAAAGCGTCTCACATAGTTGGCCTCTAATTTAAAACTATAATCATATAATAACCAAATACTTAAAATAATTATTGCAAAAAAAAAGAACTCTTAAGATAAACATATCATAATGAAAAGTCGTTTGTTTTAGAAACGCAATTCTTCAAAGACTTTGTTGGTTGCTAGTTGCTACTGACAAGTTATACTACGGTACCATACGATTGTAGTGTCTTTTGAAGCCAGTATGCGAACACAAAAAATCGCTCTTTCACTTGGATGCATACAATCAACAAGCAGGAAGCAACGAACTTTTGAAAAATTTCCGCCATGTCCGGCCTTTGTGTGGGGCAAAGAGCAATTAGCCAATAAAATAGAAAAGATTTATTTCTGATTCATTCGGTAAAAACCGGTTCGGTAAAATCTCTTCACTCTATATTATAAAACAAAGTATCCACCGCGTCTGTCTGTCTGTCTGTTCGCAATAAACTTAATAACTACTGAGCGGATTTTCACGCAGTTTCTATTAATATATAGAGTGATTTACAAGGAATGGTTAGGTATATAATTTGTCAAGATTTTTTGTAAATTGGTTGAAATATAATGATAAATGTTGGAAGTGTCTGAAAAATTCAAGCCGTCTGGGAGCTTTCGAGCTGGTAAAACGCTGCCTATTCCCTTTGAGATATAACAAAACAACTGGGATAATAAATGACGCAGACGAAGTCGCGGGATTCAACTAGTATACAATAATTTCAACTTAATTTCGAAAGGAATTTTAAAAATAAATTCTTCGATTTTCTTTACGATATAGTAAATAGTATAAAATATATATAAATAATTAGAACTACTGTTAAGTATGCTAAAGAACATCATGAACCATTAATATGTCATGTTGCGATATGACTGTCAAACACTAGTTGTATAAGCTCAAAAGAGATATACTCTTTTGAGCTTTTCACCTATGTGCAAAACGTCACGTTCAAATTTGGTTATATTATAAAATATTTAATTAAACCAAAAAGAAGTACACAGCGTAAATACCATGGTTATCTAATTTACTTCAACGGTATTATATATACATGCATATATTTATTACTCAGACAAAGAACTAACAATTAAACTCAGTACACGACAAATGCTAGTCATGTGCGTAGATCGAAACCTCGGCATTTTGACTCAAATTTTGCGACACATCTGTATTAGTTTAATCTATGCGAGTTGTCATTTTTCCGCTCGACGACGAGGTAGTGTGACAATACGCCGCGGGGCGGACGAGAGAATTGTACAGGACGTGTTCGTGATGTTTTCATTTTTCACTCAGTTTCCGCATTTTTTTCACAGAAAAATCCCGTGAAAAGGACCCTTTTGATGAGACCGAATGTTGTGCGTCGAATGACGCTTATTTTGGTTAGTAATTTTTTAGTGAAATTACATTTAATGTAATGTAGGAAAAATATATTTTTTCTATAGGATTGTTTAAAACATGTAGTGCCATAACGTAATGTAAATGTTTGCAACAATTAAACATTGCTCTGTTAGTACTATAATTGTTCTAAAAATATCTTTCGCTATCTATCAACTTATAGTTTTCTTTCCTGTGTCAATGATCTACGAATCCACATAGTAAGTTTTACAACTTATGAAGTCAGGATCGATTTCATATGAAGATATATGGCCAAGCTTAATTCTTTCCTTGCTTTTTTTCCATTTTTAACGTATCTGCGTAAAACAAAACGCACGATCTAGTGATTAACGCGGAACTAGTAACACATGTCAAAACGGAATAAAAACTCGGCCGCGTTTTAAAATATTGTTCATATCGCTGTCCAAATCCTCCCTTAAAATTAATGAAAAAATGCACCTAAACTGCGAGATTAAAGAAACTCTTACGCATATTACGATTAAACACACTATAATGTTCATATTTTCAGAGGTAACGCATCTGACTTTTTGATTTGCAGATACAACAATCTACACCTTGCAGTATTTTTTTTTCACTCTTCGAATATAATCGCCCCTGATAATTTGCTGCCCTAAAAGTCATAAGTCCTATTGTAAATCCAACACTGACTATGTTAAAACAAAAAACAATAGTCATGGGACATATAAAAATATGAAACATCGAAATTGATTATAACTGAACGAAGTGTGTAAGAAGAAGTAAATAAGGGCATTATTCAAAATAATAATTAAAACATATAGAGCTGTTTATAACCAATTTGACGAGACGAAATAATATTAAAATCAAGTAAACATCTTTTCAACGAACGGACTATAGATGGCGCTGGAACCAATTCCACGGTTACCGTGGCAGCATCTACAATTTGTATTAAGTATCCGAGACCATTACACGTTTCACATCAAAAATACATATATACTTCAAAGTTCCTATTGAACGCTTTCCCGTACGTGAACCTTCTTTAAAGAATTTATGTTACGATTTTATTCTGCCGTACAACTGAACGATTTCAAAGCATCGCGAGTATAAATTGCTTGTAAATTGATACGTACCGAGCGTGGTCGGAAACAATTAGAGTTTCGACGAGGGCTCCATAATGACGTAGTAATCCCCCTGCAGATAATTTACTGATATCGATACAAAGCATATAATAACATGTTATTATTTTATATTATTAAGAGAATACCGATTATTTTTTATGTAAATAAAATTGGGATTTCAACCACCACATCCTCACAGGCCACGGTATATATATACCTGTAGTGTAGGTGCTAGAGCCACGCTGAAGCTATTACAGGTGTCAGCATGAATGGGTCGGCTCGCCCGGAGTACTACCACCCGACCCACAGAAACACCGACGTGAAGTGATTGTGCTTGCATTGTTGCGTTTTGTTCGCTCAGTGAGAGCACCGGAAGCCCACCTCCCCCACTCCCACCCTCCCCAAACATAGGCTGGCAACGCATTACGACTCCCACGGTGTTACAAGTGTCTATGGACGATGGTGATCACTTAACATCAGGTGACCCACCTGTCCGTTTGCCTCCTATGTTATAAAAAAAGAAAATACCTTGAACCGTCGAATGTATTTGTATGTATATTTGTAAGTATGTAAACGTATTTTTATAAGCACATAGTAATTTATAGTTCAAATCATACTATTATACGACACCACATGTTATTGGAAAGAAGTACGATCGTATAAGCTCTCAATAAAATGGTATGATAATAAAATGAACAGTTTTCACGACGCCAATAACAATTTTATTTAGTTTTTAAGTGTTGACTACTTAAATTGAATTGAAACAAGAATGGATTCCCCTGAAGCGGTATACAATAAAAATAGAAACGACACTTGATAATGTCAAGTAACGCATGTTTTATTGTTGGATATGTGTGCTGAAATAAAAATGTCTGCCTCAATTGTAAAGGCACGTCTTCATTAACCACACATAAAAATATCCCTTTTTATACTTTACTAGCTGATTCCCGCGACTTCGTTTGCGTCACTTTAGATCTCGATTATTTTGTTATATGTCAAACGGATCAGGCAGCGTTTTCCACGAAAGCTCCCAGACGGCTTGACTTTTTCCGATATTTCCAACGATTATCGTTATATTTCAAGCAATTTACAAAAAAACTAAGATAAATTATACACCTAAACCTTTCTCGTGAATCACTCTATGTATTAATTAAACATTATGAAAATCCGCTAATTAGTTTTTAACTTTATCGCGTACAAACAGACATATAGACGGCGCGAAGGCTTTTTTAAATAATACGTAGTGATTAGTTTTACTATTTGATAACAATATCATCTGATATTAAATGACAATGTAGCCTACTATGGTAATAAACATGCTAAGCTTACTAGGCTGACTCTGAACTACAGTTGCCAGAACACACTTATAGATGCTGGCGATGGAAATTCAATTTGAGGGGATAGCTAGCTAAGCGGGCTTAAAAAAAACACTAACACCATGCTGTAGTTATATACCGACGTTTTACTTCACCGAACGTTCCGGCTCATTTGCAAATATTCGAACCTACATTGACCGACACAGTGTCTGTACACACTAACAATTGAGCCCTCATCGCTTCAAACACATAAATCGACAATAGTCCCTTTTCATTCCTAAGATTAAAGTATTGATTTGTTATAATTTCAAGAACGTGAATAAAACCACAGTACATTTTAATATATACCTGACTGTATTAGAGAATTAGTTTTTTTATGTTTTTTTCCTTTAATTTTGAACTATAATTTTATCATTACTAGTTAACCTCTACAACTGGGTCGGCTCCCCTGGTGTTGTTAGTATCTATGGACGGCGGTGGTAACTTAACATCAAGTGATCCACCTGTTCGTTTGCCTGCTATGATATATAATTTTTTTTTATTAAAATCTTATTCCTCTCATTCATATTTATCCTTCTTATTTCTATGCTTGCTAGGCTCATTTCAAAGGGGCAATAATATTTAGTCTACAATTCTTTATTTATCTGTAAAAAAATCCTCAAGATTGGTCCAGCCGTTTCAAACATCAACTTTGAAAACTCTCAAACAACACACTCAGATTGACGGAGGTTGCTGTCATGTTATTTTTTTAAGAAAACACAAAATATAAATTTAAAAAAAATTCTTGTAACCGCGGCTTAATACCGTCTACGTTTTATACTTTTCTGGAGCCAGCCGTTACGTAGCAATGCTGACAATACTATAGATCTATGATCTGTGGGTATGACAATGGAAAATTTTAAAAAAGTGGGTGTGGGTGGGTAACCACAAGATAGAAGTGAAAACTTATAGATACATGTATGCACATTAAAGTTCATGTTGAGTTTTCAAAAGTTTATATCTCAAATAAATAATAGTTATATTTAGATACACACAATATATACTCTTAAAATACTACACCGATTATATACGCATCATCCGAAAATAAAACCGAAAAATTCTTTCATGACTACATTTTGTATTAGATTACATTAAAAATTTGTGTTACATATACCTAATCTTTTAAAATACGCGACATGGTTCTAGGTGCTATCTTCATCTCTCAAGATAAAATATTTTGCTTTCGGACAGGATTTCTTCGAATTCTTTCCCTTACTTCTTTGACCACTTTTTTCGAACGAACACTACGTGGACGGCCAGATCTTTTTCTGTCACAAACAGAGGAGGTCTCATTGTACCTATTAATAGCCCGGTACACAAACATTTTACTAATACCAAGCGTATGGAGAGTTTTAAATATTGCATTTGGCTGCATACCTACTTTGTGTAATGCAATCACAGCGATTCGGTTCTCTTCATCACCCCGCTCCATTTTAATATCGCAAAATATTGTACAATGTATTGGCGCCAAAATGAGAAAACTCAATTAATAATGACATAAAAATGACAGATTCCAAATTCAAATGTAATATTTTGTTTATTTTTAATTGTAACAGTATTTATGACCAGAATGAGTATTGCCCCAGAATGTACTATCCTATAAAACTAACTAAAGTTTAAGTAAAGTAAGTTTTCATATGAAACAGTTAGCAAAGTTAAATCATTAAAACAGTTACTGGAGGATAACTTGCTTCTGAAGCTGCAAATATTTGATCACTCTCGCATCCACACCTCTCGCAGGTGAAATGATTGCCTCAATTCGCATTTAGCACGCGCCGAGCGAATAGTACGCCCTCATAAATAATTCGTTTGTTATATTATTATTTTGTGTTTTTAAGAATTTCAATAAATTTATGGACAATATTCATTTTAGATTCACGGAGTTAGTAATTAGAGAGCGAGAAGGGAAATGGTTAAAATATGCATAATTAAATAGTGTAAGTTCAATTTATTGATGTGATTTCTTTAGGCACGTTGAGCGGTATTTTTAACAGGATATGAAATTTATAATTTCGCGTCATGACATTCTAGTAAGCGTAACCGATCGTATTGTGTCTTGCGTCAGACTAGCGACTGCAGACTAGCGACGCGTAGTATTGCCGTCTGTGTACATCTAATATTGACAGTTTGTATTGAAACTGCAGCAAATCATATGTTCACCAATTAATAAACTGTATATCATAATTCCTCCGTGTGCCAATAGATGTGTAAACCTGACTAATGTTAATAATTTCAAAATATCAATTATGATTAGCTTAAAAATTCAAAAGAGAGTACAGTTTTAGTAGGTGGTAGAGCCACGCCGAAGCTATTACTGGTTTCAGCGTAAATGGGTCGGCTCGCCCGGGGTAGTACCACCCTCTCACAGAAAACCGACGTGAAGTAACAGTGCTTGCATTGTTGCGTTTCGTTCGGTCAGTGAGAGCGCCGGAGACACACCTCCCCTCTCCTTCCTCTTCCCTCCCCCCCTCACACACACAGATTGGCAACGCATTTGCGACTCTCCTGGTGTTGCAAATGTCTCTGGACGGTGGTGATCACTTACATCAGGTGACCCACCTGTTCGTTTGCCTCCTATGATGTAAAAAAAACAGTTATTATTTTTTTTTGAGTTTTCACTTCTGCCAGCATTCCTTATGACTACCTCGACTTTTTTTATTTTAAAACCAGCAAACAATTGATTAGTAGTTGGACAACAAAATTCTGTAATCTCATCAGCCTTTGAGAGACCCATTCTAGAGTAATAGGTCTCTTCTTGAGAAAATAAGGGCATAGTCACCACGGCAGCCCACGACGTATTGGTGATTTCAAGCTCCGTAAACTCTACAGTTCCGTATTTTCCCACACACATTAGTACTACAACATTTCTCAGGTTCAGATTTCCTCACGGCGTTTCTCTTTACCGTCAGCCGATTGGTTTACCAGTTTTACTTAGTAAATTAATGTAAATTACGAAAAAATCGTATGTACATTACGAGGTTAAACCTGTAGACATCGAATTGACATTCCACCGGTCGCACGACCCGACCACCGCATTTTTTAATAATTCAATAATAAATAATTTTAAGGCTATTTAATATTTTATTAAAAACTGATAAAACTGACTAATAATGTGTCCTGAAAAGGCTTAGTACATTATTTTATGAACAATAGCTTTCGCAGCGCACGCAATGTCAAATAAAATTTTCGGTTACCTTTTTACACCTTTGGTTATAGTAACGATATAGTATGCTTTTAGTAACGAACCCTAATTTATGACAATTAATATAACCTATGGCACCCGGGGACCCTATAGCTACTCAAGGGTGGATTTTTTTAAATCGGTACAGTAATTTCGGTGCCTACTGAACACAAACAAACAATAAAACACATCTATTCTCTTTATAATATTAGTTTGATGAATAGTATTTTAAGATTGTCAACAAGTTGATTTTTATTGATATAAGATAGTAAATTGTTTCTTTGACCCAAAATTATTGTATGGGAGAAGCTATCAATGGATAATCAATAAAGGTAATAATAACAATATTTAATGTAATAATAACAACAACTAGGTAGTAATAATCGCTGTACAAGGCCCAAGGTCTCGCGGCAGGCCCAAGAAACGCTGCTTGGACATGGTAAAGGTGGACTTAAGGGAAAATAACCTCACACAGAAGGATGCCGCAGATCGGACAAAGTGGAGGAAGTTTAGTAAGAAAGCCTACCCTGGTACCAGGCCGGGAAAACGCTAAGAAGAAAAAGCAGAGTAATAATCCTCACCACGTGATTCTACATCGCGTAAAGAACCGTACATAAGTATGTTCATCCAATAGATAAATAACATAAACATGAAAAAAAGTCGGTTTACCCGCAAACATATCTGAAGTCAGTAGAGTATGCTATGCATCATATTTAGCGTAGTTCGTCGATCAATCAGTGCGGTTGTCAAATCAGCCATTACTCAATTAAGATTCTGTGATCGATGTGTTTGAGGGGACATTTACAAATAGGTTGATCCGCGAATACTAAATACGTATTCAGTATAATATTCTAAGATGAAAACTTTTCTAATTTACCTAAGTATATTGTAGATTTTTGACAGCCCGTGCTAATGAAAATTTTACTTCCGAACTTGTAGATAAAAAAAAAACTTATTTTTATAGCATTTAATTTTTTATATAAACTGCTGCGTTTACTTTATTATACTTTAGCGATCTCGGCGGACGTTGTACCATCCTGATAATAAAAAAGAAATCTTGACAAATTATATACTTAGACCTTCCACATAAGTCACTTTATCTACTGGTGAAAACCGTATGAAAATCCGTTAAGTAGTTTTGAGTATATCGCGAGCAGACAGGCAGACATGGCAGAGGACTTTGTTTTATAATATACAGTGATTTGTGCAATTCAAAAAACTACTTCCAAAAAATCCGGAATTCATATGACAGTTGGGTATTTAGAAGTCCATATCTTGACAAATAAACATGATAGAAAAAAAAATGTGTATCACATTCATATGTACTAGAAGTCCAATTAGGCTGGATATGAACAAATTACAGAACCTCAACCTGAACAACCTGTTTTTCGTTGTCCGCTTCACGTGCAATTCTCCAATTATCACTTTTTTGTCTGGATAGACTCTAATTCAAGTAGTAACTAACAAGCTATTTTTAAATATAATTTATAAGTACATATTTAGCTGCTAAACATAATTTATAGCCTTAACTCTACTTGTGTCGTACATTTCATCTTGATTTAATCTCTCCAGTGGTTGTCAAGTATGTCCTAACTCCGAACTGTAAATAGCAAGAAGCGCTATCGATGTCTAAAGGTTAACAGTAAGTAATGTTAGAAAAGCGGTCTTATATACGGGCGTGTAATTCTTATGTTTGAAAATGTAGTTTATAATGTTTTCATATTAACACTAAAATAATTATAAAAATATATTCATATTTTTAGTTAGATACCTTTCACTTGAGATTTCATTCGGGTGAATGTAGATCTAACCTATTCCTCGAGAATATTTTTTTTTTGATAAAAATACCTTATATTCTTTTCTGTACTCCTGATACCGCGCACGCAAAATTTTATGACGAGCGATTAAGTAGTTAAGACTTTAAAGCGTGACACTTTCTCATTTACAATATTAATGAAGTTTATAATCTCCCCCTGTTTTAAATTATATAGACCTTTGAATAAGTTTCAAAAATATTATTTTATTGGATACAATACGTGTTGAGAAAACTACTTATGTGTCATCTAGTAATCCCATAAAGTGGTCTACTCCATTTTATTGGTAATTTAAAATAATATGTATTATTTACATAAAATCGTTAATTTAAACGATACCAATATTGTTGGTAGAAATCTTCTTTGAAAAAAAACTTCTGACTATTCAAAATGTTGTTCACTATTAGCACTAGCTAGAGGGCATTAGAGGTCGCTTCGCTACTACCGCTGAATGTTATAGATTCGAATTCTATTATTTATGTGATACATAAACCATTGTTTTGAATCTAACTGTACTGTACGCTCGTTGACTATATGTTTATGAAGACCCCGCGATACGTGGCCTAGTCTAGTCTATCCCTAGTCTTTCATCTTAACAAATAAGGAAAAGAAATTTAACAAAACAGTATAATAAATTTCACTTTTTACATTTTTTTTAAATACGGATTCTCTTATCACCCTGACCGCAGTACAATTGCAAGGAGAATCTCCACAAAGTAAATATTTGAGGAAGTAATTAGCGACTTGAAGCGAGTTTCTGGCGCTTAAGTGGCACCACTGCGGCTTTCGAACTCCTTTGGGAACATGCAACGATTTGTTAGTTATTACCTAAAAAAAATTAATCGTACGTTTTGTTAGACTATGTGTACGATTTACATAGGAATTGTGTGAATAAAAATTATCAACAATCCAACAAAATCTATATATGAGGAATCAATCTATGACTAATATAATAGAACATCAGATTTTCAAGTAAAACTTCTTATAGGTACAGTGTGACGAAAAGTGGTGAGGGTAAATACTGTGTCAGGCAGAGTGTTGAAAACACCGGTCGTCGTCCGATTACCGAAGTTAAGCAACGTCACAAATACATATATCAACAGGATTTAGTCTACTTATTACATTTTGTGCTTCTAATTCTCTAACTGATTGATAATGACGCGTAGAAATGTCATGTAGCCGTAGCTCAGTTATAACGTACTTGTACATTATACGGTCCGGCGGAGTCGTCGATTCGGAAACCAATGATAATGTTTTTGTAATTTTTTTTTAAGTAGCATAGGTAGATGAAATATAGCTTAAATTTTTAGCTAATCTGTCTGCTATATATAGCACAAAGAAAATTTACCAAAATCCGTAAAGAATTACTTTAATAAGAATTAATTTCCGTAAGAATTAATGTATGTATAGATAACTTTTCTTCATGCCTTAATTTTATTTTAATCCATTAAAATGGAAGACTATATTATTTACCTGATAACCAGACATAAATTTAAAACTTAAAATATTATGATTGATATATTATCTCATGATGGCATAATGATAGCGTAATTAGACACCGTGTCGATCCTTATAAAACAATCACATCGTAGAAGCGGTATTTTTAATACTTGTCTGAAAAGTTATCAGTTTTAAGTTGAGCCTCTATCACCAAGAATTTACTTGTGTGCAACGAGTACTTTCAAGTTAGTCCTTATGCTTAATATATCATAATCCTAACATCCTAATCATAACATCAGGTCAGATTATAGTCACATCTTATAACCTATAAAATATAAATAAATTAAGTATATTATAGGCCAAAAATAACTGAAGTCGCTTAAATATAAATGTTTCACTACCAACCCCTTAATTACGTATTACGTGAACGCAAAGCTATCGCCGAAATGATTAAATGTATAGGTTTAATACGAGAAATTCAGATTAAGTAACAATCATAATTAAGTCTTAGCAATGCAACAAGAATTTTGTCTCTGTATACGTTATACCGAAATTTTTCTAGGAATAATTTTGTAAAAAAACTTATCTACATATTTTAGTTTAACTTTCTTACTTTATCTTATACTAGCCGGCCCGGCAGACGTTGTCCCGCCCTGATTATAAAAAAAATCCTTGACAAATCATACCAAAACCTTCCTCATGAATCCCTCTATCCACTGGTGAAACTCGCATGAAAATCCGTTCAGTAGTTTTTGAGTTTATCGCGAACAGACAGACAGACAGACGCGGTAAGGGACTTTATTTTATACTATGTCTTATACGTAGATATCTCTTATGTTACCAGATACGTAAAATATCAACAATATTTTAATGAAATAAAATTTTTGGTTTCTGCTCCTATTATGAAGAGGCACGTGCAAACGGCCGGCATGACGGTGAAGACAGCCAATGGAACTTATCATCGATAGTTGCCATTGTTTTGTATTGTACGATAATTACCATCAGGTACTGTGTAGTTATTTTATCGTATTAGAGCTGAAAATAAAAATTGCGCAAAATCAAGCTGCATGTTTTTGCAAAAATAACAAGTAAAAAACAACAGTAATGCGGTTTTAGAAGAATGTAAAACGTAAAACATGTTACAAAATGGGGGGGGGGGGGAAGATTTAAAATACCTTCTTTGACACACGAATGTTACAGTTTCTGGCACGCGGCCACCTGGCTATGTGACCCGATTTTCAGTTAACTTTAAACGATTTTTTTCTCGGTTTAATTCAAATAATTTTAAATCATTCCAGTGACACACCTAATAAATACCGAATGCATCGTAACACTATACATCTTTAGATGTTAAAGAATACAAGAACTGCTTCATTTTGTAAAGATATCGAAAAATAACATACAGAAAAAAAACCTCGACAGCAAAGAAAAATAATTTGTGATTTAATTTGATACATAATATTATCTTTGCAACCAACCGCCAGTAAATCCGCATTCTCATCTCAATAACACAAGCCATGCCCGAAATCGGACACTTATCAGCAGAAGGATCACAGACGCGTCCAATGGACCCTTAGAGAAGGGACCGCAAGTTACTGGTTACTAGATAATAACTAAATCTAATTGAAACAACTACGGGGTGAGTTTTAGTTGGGGTAAATCTAAGAACACTATCTATATTTCATCTTCTGTCTGCATCACGTTTCTGCTAAATGTCTTTGGCATTGTGTAGATATAATTTATATAGGAAAATGGTGACAATAGTAGATATATTTTTACGCTGGTATAGTCCACTATATCCATCACTGATGCCATAGCAATGCTTTTCTCTTTAATTAAGATGGTTTTAGGGCGTTAAAATAGGAAACAAAAGGATGTAAGGAGACCTTTTATACATGAGGTTACCGCTAATTTTTTACTATAAATACACATATATTTAAAAAAACATTCCTTGGTGGATTCACCCCCATAAAATTGTAATTTGTTTTGATTTATAATTTTTAGGAGTAATACCTAACAACAAAGTCGACTTGAAAAAGTAGACCTCATGGGTGTTATTACAAAAAAGTTAAATACGTATTGAATACTTGCTTTAAAAAAGTTAGAATACTTACGTTTTAAATGCACCACGCTCGCCGAACGTTCGACATCCTGCTCTTCTATCTCTGTTAGGTTAGACTTGCGAAAAAGGATAACATGATCTTGCCGCGACAGCCGTCAGCAAGCGCGGTGCATTTAATACGTAAGTATCTAAACTTTTTTTAAAGCAAGTATTCAATACGTATTTAACTTTTTTGTAATAACACGGCATGTTTTTCTTTGTTTCTTGTTTAAAAATTATTGGGTACCAGAAAAGCGAGAAAATTGTCTAAGGATATTAGTATCCATTATCACAAAGTAAAAACGTTGACTGTTTTTATTTCGATAAAAAAAAAACACATAAGAGATTTGAACAAATAAATTCGACTGTATTTGTAAGTATTATCAAACAAAATTAGAAATTAAATGCGTAAACTAATCGGATCGTTTCAAATTCACAGGACAAAAGGAGGACTTTTTTGTTCTCGAAATGTAAGTAATTTCCTGCTGAAGTAATAGCATTGATAATTTGAAACGTTTTATACTTTTGTCATGAATGTTTCGATTAGCTGGTTTAAGTGTAAAGCTGATAGCGAATTTATGTTTGAAAATCTCACGGCGAGAGTTAATTTAGTACTTAGACTATACATCTTTACCCGTCCGTGCTAGAGGAAAGTAACATTGTATGTGTGTACGCGTACATGTCCGTATATTTAATTTATTAACACATTGCACCCTGAAACGTTTCTACGAATTTTAACCTGGGAGATGTTGTTTCCTGGAAGCTCAGCTTCTAATACCCTGTTTTAGTACCTATTGATGTACTCCGACAGCTGTGCTTACATTTTCAGTCGTGCTTGGTTCTTCATAACATATTATTAAACAAAGTCCTCTGCCACGTCTGTCTGTATGTTCGCGATAAACTCAAAAACTACAGTACGGATTTTCATGCAGTGTTCACCTGTAGATAAAGTGATTCATGAGGAAGGTTTAGGTATATAACATATCAAGTTTTTTTGAAGTTAAACTTCTTTAGGCGCGTCTAGGAGGTAACTGGACGACGATGCAATGCAAATCCGTTACGGCAATATGGCGTCACGTACCATCCGGTTACATAATAATTAAACGTAACCAAAACTTCTATTAAATCATAATTAATTTAATTCGTTACTTATCATAGTAATCTGTTCGTACTTTTCTATATTTTATTTACTTTATAAGAAAGAGTTGCTAATAATATTTCCTTTGTTATTGAAGTTCTGAATTATCTGATAGATGACACTACAGATAATAAAGCTTCGATTTAATTTGTTACTTACTTACATTGAAACTAGATGACAGCACGGTCGCGCGCCCATAATACATAATTAATTCTATTGTATGATTTATATTACTATTCAATTTAATATTTTTTATAAATTTTTTGTTGATTGATTTGTTTATTGACAAAATCAAAAATATTTTAAAAGTTTTACTTCAATCGCGTGTTTGTTACACGCACTCATTTCTTTTTACTTTGAGGGCGGGATAATGTCCACCGAGCCCGCTTGTTATTAATAATTGCGCTTATAGACAATATCTGGAATTAACATATGACTTTTATTTAATTTTTTTTCGTGATCATACGGTTATATTATCTAGCTACTGCGTATTTCATAGCGAAAATTCAATCGTATCGACACGATAACTTCAGATGAACGGTCTGTTCGTTTGCCTCCTATGATATAAAAAAAATACACTCGTGCGAAGTCGGGGCAGGCATCTAATTATTTTTTAAATACTGCAAACTATTTTTCATAGTAACATATTAAAATGTAATTGAATTAAGTATTTCGTTACTTGAGAAAATATTAATATGTAAAATACACGACACTGATTTAAGAAACACTATCGCTTATGGTGTGTGCTCACGTCCCGGTCAGTAATTAGTGGTCGGTACAAAACTTCCGAGCCATTAGTTGGTGCGCGTCGTTACCCCACTAATTGCGGTACTGGCTCGGGCCACCGAAGCCAGTCGTTTTTGTACTCAATTACTTTGCCTACGCCGTGTTATAGTTTTCGGATCTTTGCTAAGCTTAACGATGCTTACGTCGGCAATGTCAGTGAGGGGCTACGAATCTGACCAAGCAGATATCGATTTTAGTTAGTAATGTTTTAGATATAGTAATACTAAGTAAAAAAGGATTGTGTGGTTTTATGAAACCACGGTAAAAGTGAAACTTTTTTTCACACTATAGACATTTAACTAATAATAGTCTATACACTACACGGTCAACTGCTGCGAACTATAGGCGCCGCCATATTGGCCCTGGCTGCTCTGACGAGCGCCTTTCACTTTATCCCTACTCCGCGGCCGACCATTACGCGACATGCAACACACAGACGAAAAAGTTTGAGACGATGTAATAAAAGTTTCACTTTAAAATTTAAGAATATTTGAGTGTTTACTTTATCACGACAGAAAGTAATTTAATCAGAGATTGTTCAGCAAAATTTCGCATTATTACAAACCTTATACTTTTCAATACTGTTATGATGACACAGAAGCTTTTTCCCGCGGCTTAACTTGTGTTAACGTAGACTTGACCTATTCCTCGGCATCAGTTATGTTTCTAGATTAAAGGCACTCATGCCCTTTTTTTTACACCTGACAATGTGTATACAAAATTGCAATATGATCAGTTTTATAGTTAAGGTGTGAAAGCGTAACAAACTCACATTCGCATTTATAATATACAAATAAGGCTTGGATGATAATATTATATCGGTTCAAATGGTAAACGGTTTTTCTTAACTACTGAATTTATAATTATTATACCGAAGATATGTGGGTTATGATCCATACAGACACAATTACTGGACCCAATCACCTGGAATACTTTGCGAAGGGACAATAGCCATAGTCCTAAGCTGGCAATGGACAGGAATCCCCAGGGTAGGCAAAGACGTCATCGACTTGGACAGACCCTGTAAAGATCTGTGCTCGCAGAGTCTTCTAAGATTGGACTTACTTTGAGTGGGGTGATTCGTGAACCCATCGCCAGAACGAGATAGAAAAGCATCGTATCTGCCCTCTGCCTCGATAGTTTGGGAACATAGGATCTCAAGAGATAGAGAGAGAAAGAGAGGTGACCTGGAATATATATGTACGGAGACATTTTCTCCTGAGACCCTCCAATCATTTTATTTATTTCTACAGTGTCCCTCCCACAGCCTCGTTATAACCTCGACATGTTACCTTTTTTGGAAATTAAAAACTGTATCTAAAAATATTAAAATACAGTGTTCGTAAGTATGTCTTTTAAAAGTGACTCGCAAAATTTTAAATTTGTTGCTGATTTTAGAATAAGGTTGTTCTTTCCAGTAACTTACTGTGACATATAGCGCTTGGGTAATAAGTATTATCTCCTCGATGCTCATCTGCTACTATTAGTCAATTCTCATTTCTGGGCAGGAACCTTACCTTAATTAGTATTATAGATACAATAATCAGATTAATTACAGCCGTTAATTAATTTTTAAAGGTTAAAAATTGAAACTGAAAGTACAATAATAATACAGCGTTCCTAAGTAAATCTTTTAAAAGTGACTTGCAAAATTTTAATTTTTTTGCTGGTTTAAGAAAAAGGTTGTTTCTTCCAGTGAATTACTGTGACATATCGCTTTGGAGTAACAAGCATTACCTACTCTAATTCTATTTGCTACTACTAGTTAGTTCTCATTTATTGATAATGACCACTATTCTTTAGCCAGTATGGCAGACACTATCAGATCAATTGCAACCGTTTTGTCAGATTGTTAATAAGTTCAAATTGTAAAACAAGTATAAATCATTAGTCCATTCACCAAAGAAACCATTACGACGTTCGTTTCAATAAAGCTCCCTCGTTTCGTATCGCAGTCCCATTAATCCTTTGTTTAACAAGATTTGTGGTAGTTACCAGCAACCAGCCAGTGCAATAGTACTACTGCAAGGCGTGTACGTGGAACAGGGTCAAAGAAATTGCGGCGCCGAACGGACGCCTCGGTGCTTTTCGAAGATCACAAAGATTCTATCAAAACTGGATTGCCTTTATCCGATCGATATTTATTTTTTATACATTATCGGTTTAGCGTTTGACCACAATCTTAGCTGACTGTAAATGATGGTATAGTCTAAGTTGGTAAACATGCTAAACCTGAAGGAGGACAAGCTCTCAAGTGCAGCTATTGGAACACATCTAAAGATGTTTGGCGACAGATTATCCACTTGAGTTAGCCAGGCTTATGATATTATTTTGAGTATTATTCCGATACAGACAAACTATTAAGTCTAAAGAGAGATTTACTAATACAATTTCCAAAACACATTAATGTGTTAGTATAGTAGCATTAGCATCCTTTTTTTTTGTTGATCCTGCTTACTGCACTTGTATCATATAGCCAAGTGTAGATTATGCGGAAATTAGTAATATAGCTATCTTTTTCTCATATTGAGGATACGTTAGAGAAATATTAGATAGTATTGCATTTTATTCTGATCACTTGAACCGAAGTATTCGTATATATCGGTATTCCCGTATCTGTACATATACCACACTTCTCGTTCTACTATCTTTAGCTACATCGTTATTAAGTACCAATAGATATTGAGGTCTTTCCTACCGATTAATCTATCTCCATAATCATTTCATAATTCAATATTACTTTAAAAAATACGTTGCAACTCTATACAAGTAAATTTTTAAGACCCAGAAATCAAAATGGTGGACCATACTATTAATCTTTTTTTCTAACTTCACGACAGTAATACTTGCGTCTATCGGTACGAAATTTAATAATAAATTAAATAGTTTGTTATTGTACAATTTTTTCAAGTTTTGTAGTAAATCCGGTACTTTTTTTAAACTTTGCTGCTAACAGTCGGTTGACATGTGCCTCATAAGGTCTACATTTGTGTGTATGGACTTTAAACCTATACAGTGTTATTACAAAAAAGTTAAATACGTATTAAATACTTGGTTTAAAAAAGTTTCCTTATAAATGCACTGCGCTCGCCCGAGGCAAGTTCGTGTTATCCTTTTTCACAAGTCTAACCATTTTTTTTTTACGTGGAGAGAAAAATCCATCATGGAGTGTCAGGCCCCCGGGGGAGAGCCCGACCTGAACCGACCACCAGCCTTTGTGCTGCCACGCAGGGGTGGTGCCGTACGGCGACTTTAACCGGCTAAAAACTCCATGACAACCTACGCCGCACTATGGGAGTGTCTCGGGGTAGCGTGAGCAAGCTCCGAGACGCCCCCGGCGGCAGGCGTTTCCCACGCCGCGCCCGCTGAGGCAGCCCGGTTGTAGGACTGCCTCCCAGCCCGCCGAGCCCGTGCAATGGGGAGTCGGGGCCCCCGCCCCTTCCCCCTGGGTTCGGCCGGCAGCGAAGAGGCAAAGCCGCTCCGCCGCCGTCCCACCGTTGATTTTTAACGAGGTTTACTCCTCCTCCGCCTCAGCCACCCTGAGATCCCCTCCGGCCTACGCTATCCTACACATCCCCCCTCATCCCTCGTTCCTAACCCTACCCTACCTCACTCAATCAATCAATGTCTAGCGACACCGCCAACAGCACTCCACCATTCGATATTGCCTCCTCTGCAAGGGCTCTAGTGTACAGGATTGCACCGATCGTCGAACGGCCCGGTCTAAAGCCGAATTGTGCAGGGGATAGCTCCAATCCTGTCCTGGTTATGTGATCCATCAGGCGTCGAACTATGATCCTTTCCAGAAGCTTACCCACCTCATCGAGTAAGACGATGGGTCGGTATGAGGACGGTGAGTCCGCAGGGCGTCTTTGTTTCCGTAGCATAACTAGGCATCCGGTCTTCCAGCGTGGTGGAAAGTACCCCGATTCAAAACAAGCGGTAAACAAGCGTCGAAGTCTGCCTCCCAGCTCTTCTAGAGCCAAGACCCAGACTCGTCCCAGGATCCCATCCGGCCCCGGGGCAGTATTTTTAGCACGGAGCCGTCTTAAAGCACTATCCAATTCCAGATCTGACAGGTGGTATATGGGCCGTTTGAGTTGGTGTGGAGTCTGGAATCGTGAAAGGTGGGGTATATTCCATCCGCCTCGGGAATAGCGTTGAAAGGAAATGCTCAAGCTGTTGTGGTTCTAAGGTCCACGTGACCGGGGGAGCCCACGGGCGTAAACGGCCCATAACCGCACGATACGGACGTCCCCATGGGTCACCATCCAACGTCTTCAGCAGATCTTCTCTGGCACGTTCTTTGGCTCTCTTGATGGAGATCTGCAGGCATTTCTTTGCCGCCTTGAACGCCTCATGCAGCTGGGTCTCCACGGTTATATCCCTGCTCTGCCGTAGCCTCCGGTGTCTTGCGCAGCGCCGTCTCGCAGCTGTACATTCTGCTCTTAACCGAACAATATCTTGCGACCACCAGTATACACGCCTTTTTGGTAGATGATGTCGAACCCGTGGCATTGCAGCATCTGATATCATCGTCATGGCTTCTTTGAACCAGTTGGCTTCGTTGGAGATATTTATCGGGCTGTCAGGCAGCGGCGACCACGACGCGACCACCGCAGCCTCGGCCAGTAGTTCCATATTCATCTTCTTTGCCGCCCATTTGACCGAAGTTGGACCGTTCACACTTGGAGCCGAAGACAGTGTCGAACGTAGTATGTCAAATCGAACATACATATGGTCTGACATGGACTCCGTCTCCTCAACGACCCTCCAAGCTCGAACACGTTCAGCGACGGCCGCCGTGGCAAGCGTGATGTCAACAATTGACCCTCCTGTCTGTCGCACACAGGTATTAACCGTACTTTCATTAAGGACGGAAAGACCAACCTCCAGCGTCCATTCTTGCAGGGACCTACCACGGACATCAGTGACCGGAGATCCCCACATTGGAGATTTGGCGTTGAAATCCCCGGCCACCAATATGGGGCACGGTAACATCCGCCTGATGAATGTCCCTAGGCGGTCCAGGAAAAGTTCAAATTCCGCAAAAGGTTTGTTTGGCGAGAAATACACGCCCACCAATACGAATTCTCCCCACTTAACCGCAATAAATCCGGAACCCCTCTCAACCAGTGTCACAGCGGGTGGTTTGGCAGTTGCTGCCACTACAATAGCTGCTGTACCGGTCGCGTCCCCAACCCAGTTGTCTCGGGAAGGGATAAAATAAGGTTCGGTGATCACTGCTACATCTATTGACCACTCAGCCATTACCTGGGTCAGAAGGTCCTGTGGAGGAACCAAAGCGAGACAAAAGAACAAGATGGCGAACAGTCAGCGACCGCGTTGCATTTAATATGAGACCTTTTTAAAGCCAGGGTTCAATACGTATTTAACTTTTTGTAATAACACCGTTATGGTTTTGGACAGTCCAGGGTTTAAGCCAAACTAAAGCGGCATGTACTTGCAGTAGAAAAGGTACTAATACTAGTATCGACATCTGATGAGATCGAAATTTAAGTACTTATCCAGTATTCGTCAAATCTAAGTAAAGACGTAATATAACATCAAAACGTTCTTCGGAGTGAAACCGGCCGTTTGCTTGCGGCCGGGGTTCCGTGTAATTTATAGTTATGTATCGGAAACGCCTCCACGGCGCAACGGAGGTTCACATTCATATATTCTGCACGACTGAGAGAAAATCAGGTAATACCTATGCATATTTCCCGAGGAAAAGAGAATAAAACATTTTCTTATTCCTTAGAGCATTAGTGAATTGTTTCATACCGATAACTCAGTCTTTCTGTGGGAATCTTAGGTTATCATGTAGTTGTTTTTACTTACTGTTCATAAAGTTCCATTATTTGATCGTATATTTTGTAATATTGGTGACATCTTACGTAATATACATAATAACTATATTACTATACGTAACTGAAGTGGATTGGAAGTAATAACTTGCAAAATAAATTCTGCGAAGTCAAGAAAAACTTTCTGGGAACTTTTAATAATCTCTGTTTTTTTTAACTAACTATACAAATCATAAGAATGTAAATCAAAGGTGTACCTTTTAGATTTTTGTGAAAAAAAAATGTTGCAGATGTCTAGGAATTAGTAATACAATTGAATCAATTTTAGAAATGTCTGTCTGTTTGACTCTATATCACTACTAAAATACTGCGTTCATGATAAAACCTATTCAAGATAATGCGTATCTGAGAGTAACATTTTGTTTCATTAAAGTCGCTTCATTGTATCAAAAGTTATTATAATTTTAATGACGACGCGAGATAAGTAAGTTGAGTTAATACAGATTCAGAATTTATTAATCGCTGTTTTTTACATAATGTTTCACGCGGACGAAGTCGCGGGCACGGATAGTTGTAAATAGAATTCTAATAATATTATCAACTTAAAACTTAACTCCTAAGTAAATTAAGGCAAGAAAGTCAACAAAAACCAATAATTACACCAAATCTAAAGCTCTTTGTGCTGAGACTTCCACATCCCTGAGCTTGAAACTTATTCGCTTCTTGATTGTGATCTCTTTATAACTTGCCAACTATTTCCATGTTCAACGTAGTTTTTGAAGGGTCCTAAACGGATTTACGTTGGACGGCACAAAGCAATATTAAAGACGGCTTTCTATTGTCACGTCTTTTTATGAATCACTGAGTACTTTCTTAATAAAATTCTTATAATATTTAGTAGAGAACTGAAATAATTAAAATTTAACAATGGAATGACATGGGTTGGATTGATTTTTTTTTCCAAATTATTGAGATATCCTGAATCAAAAAAATGTAGAGAAAATTGAATAAATTATAGTTTACTTAAAGGAGGGTAGTAATGATTAGCATATAAACCATTACATAGTATAAAACAAAGTCCCCTACCGCGTCTGTCTGTCTGTCTGTTCGCGATAATCTCAAAAACTACTGAACGGATCTATATGCGGTTTTCACCAGTGGATAAAGTAATTCACGAGGAACGTTTTGCTATATAATTTGTCCAGGATTTTTTTTTATAATCGGGGCGGGACAACGTCTACCGGGCCCGCTAGTTAATATTAAAAAAATAAGAGACTTGACTGTAAAAATATAAATATTTTAACTATATTGATATAAATGAATCGTTTATTAGTCTGAGTATTGGTACATAAACAAAATTATTTTTATTCGTCCTTTTTTTCTATTCATATATGTCATACTTAAAGATTATATATCTTGCACCACTCTCGATAATTAAAAGAAATTTGACGATACCTTGTTGATTCATAAGAATCTTTACACTGAAAAGCGCGTCATAAAACAGACGTACATTCGAAAAATATTACATTCTTCTCCACTGTCAAGTGTACCTGGAAGTGAATTTTGATGCATTACAATATCTATTATCTATACATATAATAAGAATGTAAATATAAAGTGTCTGTACTTTATCGATTTTCGTGAAAAAAATTGTTGCAGGTGTCTAGGAATAAGTAATACAATACGTTTCAATCATTTTTAGAAATATCTGTTTGTATGAACACGCATTACTGCTAAAGTACTGGGTTCACAATAAAACCTTATAACATAAATCATAAAGCATATTTTCGGGAGTAACTTAGCCTTTGTTTCATTAAAATCGGTCCACTCTCTCAAAAGTTATTGTAATTTGAATGATGGATCGAGGTAAGTACTAGAGTAAAGTAGTAATCTACTACTATATTAATATTATAAAGGTTATTTGTTTTGTTGAACGCGCTAATCTCAGGAACTACTGGTCCTATTTGAAAAATTCTTTCAGTGTTAGATAGCTTATATATCATCACGCTCAGACCAATAGGAGCGGAGCACTAATGAAGAATGTTTCAAATTCGGGGATTTTTTTCCACTTGAGAACTTCCGCTACGTGTTGGCGTTAGCCTATATTATAGCCTATATCATAAATAAAATTACACTTGTTTCATTTTTTTTAATATCAAATGAGGCAAACGAACAGATTGGTCACCTGACGCTAAGTGATCACCACCATCCATAGACACTAGTAACACCAGGGAAGTCGCAAGTGCGTTGCCAGCCTCAAGTAAACTTAATTTAACCAATATCGTTTATTACACAACCAAATCATTCCATTAACGTAGAGAGTCGTACAAATTTTAATGTAACAACAATAAAATGATAATTACGTAGTAATTAATTTGGGTGTTTCCGAATCTCGTCAAACTTTATGGTATCTCATAAATCCAGCAGCGAAATTTAGTGCCATCTTATAATTCAGACGAGCATCGGGTCGTGAATAGGCCTTACCATGTGTTCTCACTGAAGTTTTGAACTGATTAAGTATAATCGTGAGATTATTTGTATAGTAACTAGCGACTCGTCCCCACAATATACTAATGTGGTGTTATAAACATTTTAGTTTTGTGGATTTAGTGGTAAGGTCTTGTATCTTAACAGTTTCAAATTCAAAGTAAAAGTATAGTCACAGTTATACCTTTATGCATATTATATTGTATTTATTAAAATTATACACATATTAACACCTAAAAATTACACGATTAACATTTCTCCTGTAAGCCATTACTACAATAACAACAAAAAATATGAACTCTCGAAAAATTTAACTTTAATGACCTATACTGCCTGAACTGTGTGAGTTACAGTTAAGTCGTAATAAGCACTATTGTAGAGCGCTCAGTCCTGAGTAGTCTTGAGTTCGATCCATAGTATTAAGTGCCGCCAAGTTTATAAAAATTAAGAAAAAGTGTACGTGGATCTTATATGCGAGATATTCTCACGCTCTAGAAGAGTACTTAGAATTAATATTAAGGAATAAAATTTTCAAGAATATATTTACATGTTTCCAACAAAATTTTGCTTCGGAACCGAAAAAAAATAGCCGTTAAAGATAAACACCCTAATTAGTATCAATACTATAATGATCAAAATAACATCGCAAATAAACTATTCTTTATTACGTTATTTTTCAAGATCTTTAAATGTTTGATTGAAGAAGGTGTTACTTTTTGAAAATCCATTAACAAGTAACGTCCACTATAATATTCTGCAGATTTCATACATGTAATTATGAAGATCATAAAAATAAACCAAAAACCTTATCCAACTTATCCATAATTTGTACTTCTTTCTCGCTGTATAAAACCTGGAAATCTTAAAAGAATTAAATATGTTATATGAACGAGTAAAATTAGCTAAATTTTGAAATGCAACTACTCAAATGACTAATTTTTTAACCTATAAACCGATAGTAGGGGTAATGTTCAATATCACGGAAATCGTATTTATGCGTCTGAGAATCGCACAACTTCGTATAAATAACGGCCAATGGTATGAAACAACAATTTATGCAGTGAATTCATACGTAAACAATGAATACAGTTTCAATAGTTGAATTCTCGACTGTTATAGAAATATGTTTGTTATGTACAAACGATCCTGTTTGTTCATAAATACTTGTATTATATGTATAATACTAGCTGATACCCACGACTTCGTCTGCATCGTTTGTTATTTCAATGGTTTTGTTACATCTCAAAGGCATTAGGCAGCGTTTTCGACGGCTTGACGTCTTGCGACACTTCCAACAATTATTGTTATATTGCAACCAATTTACATAAAAACTTGATAAATTATACACCTGAACTTCCCTCGTGAAAATCCGCGGCATGAAAATCCGTGCAGTAGTTTGTCAGTTTATCGCGAACAGACAGACAAACAGACGTTGCAGAGGACTTTGTTTTATAACATATAGTGATATGGTATTATAGTCATAAATGGTACTATTATTACATACCTCGTGGCCGATTCACCATGTTAATTGTAGGTAAGATTAGTTATTGCTTAAATACTGAGATCCATTAACGGACGCTTCGATGCCTCAACTAGAAATTTTACAATTTTTTTATTGCTAGGTGTGACATTTGAGAGGTTTTTACCATGCCCCTATATTCTTCGCATATTACTCAATGACTATATGAAAATATATAAAGATCTACAAAGACTTAAAACAATTGGATAGAAGTCACTATAAACGATATAAAAACTTGAGGTAGTCATAAGGAATGCCGACGGAAGTGAAATTCCAAAATTTCATTAATAATTATTTTCTCCTTTTTAAATTTATTATACTACTAGCGTGCCCGGAAGACGCTATCCCGCCCTGATAATAAAAAAACCCAGACAAATTATATACCTAAATCTTCCTCGTGAATGACTCTATCTACTGGTGATAACTGCAAGAAAATCCGTTCAGTAGTTTTTGAGTTTACCGCGAACAGACAGACGTGGCAGAGGACTTTGTTTTATACTATGTAATTATTAATTAATGACAATATTTAAATTTCAGTATTTGTTTCCGGAAACTATGGTTTTTATATCTATTAACACTCGGAGCAATAATTATATACATTTTTATATAATCAATCGAACGTATGATGAACTGTAAAATATCAATATCACATATAAACAGGCCCCTACACTACGCGTCGCTAGTCTGACACAAGCCACGCAAGCACAATACACCCGGTCACGCTTACTAGCATGCCATGACGCGGAATTATAAATTTATCTCCTGCCAAAAACACCGCTCAACGCGCATAAAGAAGTTTTGAAAGAATAAATGAATACTTTATTTCACTTTTTACTTTGTTCGTATACTGACGAGCTTAATGCCACAAGGCATTTTCTTCCCGCTAACCAGCGATTTTGTTATCACGAATTAAGATTATCGTAGGTAGTGCAAATATAAAAGAAGTGAAGAAAAAAGAAAAGTTTTCACTTCAAGCAAAACCTTATTAACAAAATAAACATATTTAATCTCTTCTGTATACCCCATCATGACACAGCTTGATGATAAACAGATAGACACAAGACAGTGTCTATTTTGATTGATGCAATGCATTATGAGAACACAAAAGTATAACGGTTTTCCTCAAACTTTCTGTGCGCGAGTAAGGCGGGCGGCGACTCGGGGCGCGGCGCCCCGTCGTCTAAGACATCGGACATGACTACGCTCTTTGATTCACCCCCATCCGCTGTCAATAGTTAATAATGCTTTGGCCTTTTCCATTTCCTATAGCGATTGTGCCAATTTCCATTATTTTCGAAGACATTTCAGTGCAGTGATTCTCTTTTAATGAACTATTTTTATCTGTTAATTACTATATTAGTAGCACAAATCACTGCATATTATAAACTATTGGTTTTAATATCTAAAAGCTATTTATTATAGGGTGGATCAATATCTGAACGATTGTGACGTCTGGAAATTACGCCCCCTTTGTGTATCCACTAATAACGAATGTAACTATATATGGTTAAAAAAAATATAGAACATGAAGAGATAAACCAGATCGAGTTTCTTGCCGGTTCTTCTCGATCGCTGGGTTGTTTTCCAAACCGGTGGTAGCTTTGAAATTCATAGGCGCCTTCTCAGGGCCTAAATTGAAAAATAAAACTTTTATTGTAAAATTATTATAATTATAAATGAGATTCTAACACCATTACTATTTTTCTATTCTAACTCTAGTTAGACTACAGCCTCTAACAAAGCTTCATTACTTCCGACTTTCTGTGTTCATTGTAAATTCCATCAAGCTCTCCAAAAAGAGCCAAACTTATTACAACGTATCCACGATTCCGAGTTTTGCCACGTTAGTGACGTAAGTTTTCGTTTGAGGGTTCCAAGCACTGCTAATTCTAGACATAGTTCATAAGCACAATCATCCAGACTAATTTATAAGTTTTCGTCGTACTACATCTATTAAACATTATAAAATATAATTTAATAATTATATCACTATATTTTAAATTATGTTATATCCACATAATATCTTGATGTAAACATTTCATTTTTTAACCTAGTTGTAGTATTATTAATATCATAATTATATTATATATCCTGATATACGCCCAGTGACTAACAAAAGGATCATCAGATCTATAACCTAGAACGCTCGGAATACTACTAGGACTATCACTGAACGACCTTATTGACGTATGATAGCTTCAAAATGATCGACTCTAGTTTTAACGAACATACCCGACGTGCTACAGCAACGAGTCAAACCCAACAACAGGCCATAAAGTATGCACAGAGCATTGTAAACTTTATTGGTATACCCAACCCACAAACTGCGCGACTAAAGCAATTGGCTGTTTGTATACACTAAAAAATTAAGTTTTGCTGACATTTTACAGATCATAGAAAAAATAAACAGAAAAGCATTTCACATATGGCATTTATATTTCAAGCATATCTAGTATATCTAAGCATTATATTAGCAAAGATTATATTATGTTAAATATGTTTGTTTTGTCTTCTTTTCTCATGGTCTCTTGTTTTGTATTTTGAAACTAATTTTAAGATAATAACAAAAAATACATTACTTACCAGCATAAAGTAATTTTTTTTTCACACGTAAGGTATTTTCTAAGATTTTAACATGCTTTTGGAAACGCACATACTCAGGTTTTTTAATAAAATTAAGTGGAATGTAGACAATTGGCAACAATACGCATTAAAGGTTAAGTAATGTTTTAACCGCCGGACAAAGAACTGATAATTATGTGGATCACTCAAAACTCAGTAATATGTAGTGATCGATCCTATGAACTTTCAGCTCGGTAGTATAACGTACTATCACAGCGATACGTTCTCTGTTAAGCGCCCTATTATTTATTCAAGTGAAATAAATTGTTTCTAACAAATATTATAATTATTTTTCCAGATATTATTATCAAAGAAAATAATGGTATTTAAATAGAAATGATATCTAAAGAATTCCTTCTGCGGTATTGTGGTGACGGCTGCGGGTGAAATTTCATTTTTCATTACGCCGAGATGTTTTTCCGTCTCGAGAAAAGTGCAAATGACGGTACAGTGAAACTCGGGAAAGCAGGTCGCTGTGACAGTGCGTCTCGCCGCGCCGGTAACAATAGATCGGTATGTAGAGTGCAGACGAGCGTTTTATTTTTACGGTTTTTACCACAACAATAAAAACCAACTAGCGGATACGTTATCAAGACGTTATTTTGCTATAGATTTTAATAATTCATGAAATATAAAAAAAATACTGAAAGTTGTTCGGAGGCTATGATTTAAGAATACATTTTTTTTTTTGTCAAAACTTAAAAAATAATTAATACGATTTAAAAAAAGTGTTAGTTTCGAGAACAAAGGTTGCTACCGAGTTCGACTATATAGAGCTAAGAACTATTTAGATGACACTACAGTCTGTACACACTGTACAGAAAATTCTTGTAAATCGGTTAAACAATTCAGAAGGAGAAGAACTATGAACACTGGAATTATGTATATAAAAATAAGTACTTTCTCTACTGCGTTTGAAAGCCTAGAAACTAAAGACAGAAAAAGTTACATATTCTATTTCTATTCATTTTAATATAAAATTCGTGTATGTCGAAAACAAAACTATGACACATACTTTTATACCAAACTATTCTTTGTTTTTTTTTATTTAAATAGTCGAAGGTTTTACGATTGTCTACAATTTCCTTTGATATTAAATGACAATGCGGTCTACGTTGGTAGACATGCAAAACCTAGAGGGGGATCGACTCTCAAGAGAAGCTGTCGGAACACACTAACAGGTGCTTGACGACAGATTGCCAACTTGAGGTGTAACTAGTCATACGGACTTAGAAAATGCCCAACCACCAAGCAAAAGAAGTCTTGAGTAGGATCAGCACGCTTTACGGCTTCTTCCTTCTATTGCAAAATTAGATTCTGATTAATATTTCACAACCTTGCTAATATAATCTCTTCTTATGATCTCCCATATGTTCTAATTACATACAACTTAAATCCATTGCTTAAAAAAAATAAACGTTTATATCAATGACTAAACTATATAAAACCTTATACGCAATAACATAAAAGTGTAAATTGTTAAACATAAAATATTAAATTGCCATGGATTTATTGATGATGGCTACTAAGCCAACTGGTTTAGCATGCCCGAATACATCGTCCCGTCCCGTCTCTCTATTGCACTGGTTCGGCCGTCTGAAAGACAGTCGTGGTGTACCTGGCTGTCACTCTTTAGCGCAGGAGGTCCAACACGAGGCTGGGTCGACGTGGGTGACATGTGGAGTATAAAGGTCATCCCTTATCGTCTGGTTATGGCGGTAGAGGGTATACTTGGGGTTTTAATGATTAAGTGGCTTATACTACTCACTTTCTCCCTCGGGAGGATGGTGTGTCTATGCATGATAAAAGGTTAGTATTTGCAAAAGGAGTTTGGTTTGGCGAAGGAAACATCGAGATGAAATCATAGCACAGTAATAGTTTTTTCTAAGTCCGCCAACTAACTAACTAGCTAACAACCAACCAATCCTCAAGTTGAAAAATTGTCGCCACGCATAGATATGTTCTAGCACAGGCTGCACTTGAGAGCCCGTCCTTTTAAGTTTAGCGTGTCTAGCATCTTGGATCACATCGTCATTTAGCATCAAGTGATATTGTGGTCAAACAGTAAATTATATAGTACCTATATATGTAAAATATTAAAGAATTGTAATATAAATAATCCTGTACAAGTTCAAAAGTCTTGTTTCTACTTCACAAATTCGAAGCGTGTTTTAAACGCTATAAAATTTATTTGTCACTTTACCCGCTCGTCTGCACGTCTAATAACAAAGGGCGGAAAACGTTAACGGCGTTTGCTTCTAGATTAAGCTATTCACGTTGAGATGTTATTGTCTAATTGTCTTATTGTTTGGAAACCCCTTGCTGGGACGGCTCGTCTTGGTGCCCGCTTATCGTTGTTTGTTCCGACATTTTCCCCGAGATTTAATTATGTAACGGGCTAACGTTGGATAATCAGGTTAAAAATCGCCTTTGAATTCCAGGAATTCGTTTTCCTGTCTTAATTAAATTTTTGTATTTTCATGTTTATTACTCAAACACGACCGAAACAATTCAAATGTGTTTAAATAAACGGTATTCAATTTTCTTTGATATTTTTTTTTAACTCAAGACCTTACATGTATTATGATCTACTATTAACTCGTCGTATGACTCGGACTGGAGTAATAATTCTGAATTATGTTGTCGTTGATGTAACTTCTATGAAATAAATAACTACTTTGTTAGAGTAGACTACTGGATTATTTTTTCTTTTATTTTAAAGTCACCTCCCATACTAGGGACAAATCCTTTGTAGCGGGGGTACTTTACAAACATGCAATTAATTGACGCGGAATAAATTCATATTCACGATAATAGTTTATGTATCAAACAAATAATCACCCGTGTCCGAAAAATTGTCACCCATGTCAATTCGAAACCAGAATATTCAAGATTGACTCAGCTTTCCCACCGAGACGATTGCTTAAACTGTATCATTTGTGCAATAATTTCTGAACTCTGTTTATTAAGAAGATATACCATATGTAAAACCGCACTTTACAGACTTTTATGATTCTATATCAGTGCCTGAATCGAAAATTCTTTAATGATTTTTTTATTTGGAAGATACCTTTTGTAACATGTATGTTAAACAGGAGACGACAAATTTATTTCTTTTCGTTTTTAGTTTTTCATTTAAATAAAATTTGTGAACAATGGACCTATAATAAAACACACACACACACACACAGTATTTGCACTTTATACAACTCAAAATAATAAATTGATTATTAACGAAAAACTCTTTACATTTCTTATAAATTTTAGAGCATATTCGATTTATATACATATACCTAGTCTGGCCATAAGTTCTGTTACAAATGAAAATGCATTTTTTTAATGAGGTGATGTATTATTATTCAAATTTATACCTACATGTAACGCGTGCCACCCTAGTCTGTCAAATCTTGCGCAGCTCTAGTGCACCCTCTCCTTTGCGTCCCTGACCTTCAGTCGTCCGGCAACTGTGAACACGCGTGGACATATTGTTGAACGTTAGAGTGGCGCCCAACGTGGGGCCCGAACCCACGACCCCGAGATTAAGAGTCTCCTCATGCTCTACTGACTGAGCTAGCCGGGCTATTTATTAGTCTCACCAAAAAATAAAAAAAAATCTATTCGAAATGGCCACCGTTGGCTTTTATACAGGCCTTTAATCTGTTTGGCCACGAATCTATGGATTTACGCATTATTTCCAAGGGAAATTTCGCCACTGCTTGATCCAAAGATACTTTAAGAGACTCAATGTCGTCGTGTCGTTTAGAGCAGGCCATGTCCTCTGAAACTGACCATAATTTGAAGTCTAAAGGGTTGAGGTCTGGGCTAGATGAGGGCCAGTCTTCAGCTTTTATAAAGTCTGGAACGTTGACTTCAAGCTAGGCTTGGGTAGTTCGTGCCTTGTGACCAGGTGCAGAGTCCTGCTGGAAAGTCCACGGTATATTTTAAAAAAGTGTATTGCTGAGAGGTTTCACAACATGATCGCACGCCCCACCAAACCGTCACTGACGCAGGATGATGACCACGTTGTACCTTTCCGACCACTTGAGCAGCTTCTTTACAACTGTGAGCGTACACTTTATCATTTTGCTTATTGTAGTGTTCTTCAATCGTGAAATTTTTTTCATCGGTAAATAGGATATTTCTTTGCCTTTCACCTGCGTATCGCGACAGAAGGCGTTTTGATCGATCCACTCTCTTTAATTGTAAAGATTGATTTAGGGCATGTCCTGTATATTGACGATAAGCATCGAGCTTCAGGTCTTGTTTTATAATACACGACAGAGTCCTAGCGGGAATCTTCATCTCTCGTGATAAGATTTTTTGCTTCCTAATGGGGTTTCGACGAATTCTGGCTTTAACAGCCTTTGTATATCTAACAGCACGCGGCCGCCCCGAACATTTCTGGTCTTCAACAGAGGAAGTGTTGTTGTATCTGTTGATAGTACGATATACGAAAATACGTCTGATACCAAGCTTTTGAAGTGTCTGAAATATGACCGACGGCTTCATACCCACTTTGTGCAAGGCGATCACTGCAATCCTATTTTCTTTAACATCCCATTCCATATTGTAATTTGATAATGAACAGAAAAAATATGTTAAATGGCGCAAAATCGAAAGAAGTTTTTAAAATAATATACGTGTTCCAAATTCAATAAAAATTATAAAGTTGAAAAAAAGAAAAGTTTTTATGTAACAGTATTTATGGCCAGACTAGTTATAAGAGGGTAGCGGATTTAGCCTACGCTCCGGGTGGCTAAAACCAACACTATGTTACTCATAAAATACTACCACATAAGTTTCAATCTACGTAAAGAAACTAAAATTCTATATTTGGTCCAACATATTGCACCAATTACGAAAAATATATATATTTAGTCTAAATCATTTATAATTATAATACTGACTGCATTCTGTAGCTATCTTTGAATGAAAGAATTTTATGGAAAGGAAAAGCCTTACATGATTTCCATAAATAAACAAGTTTGCCTGCCATGAATATTTGATTAGATAATAGGAACATTATTGTAAAATCGTATCGACTTTCACGATAAATCGCTTTACGCAGGACGGCCGCTTCACCGCAACCTGATCGGTGATGACACGGCGTTTCCACGCTCGATGAAGTATAATATGTGCACGGGGGTAGTGTCAGCGAGTTGCGACAATGAGCAGACGCCTTACTTTTTAAGGTGAGATTTCTTTTGAGACGGTGTGAATTGAACTTTTATGAAACGAAAATGAGATAGTCATACATGTATATAGGCTTTAGGCTGCGAGAGAATGAGATAGAATGTATTTCTATATAGTTTTTTTATCCTTCGTGTCTTCTTTATGCAATTGCTTGTAGCAGTCTGCGTTCCTATTACTCTACCGTCGTACACGGGTCCATATACAGACTCTGCATGCCATGGAGACTAGACTCCATGGTGTATACTATATTCTCAATGAACTCGAAATATATAAAAAGAGAGGAATAGAGAGGGAAAGATACGTTGAAATCTATAACACATTCTTTTCTATCGGATCGTAGTGTCTATCGTGCACTTTTAAAAATAATTCTGTGTTATGTATACGTGTCTTAAATTATTACTAAATAATGCCAAAAACTAACGTTTACCAACATCATACTGTATTCATCTTACTCTCTTAAAAATTAATTAGAATACTAAGTTTCACTTCTACGGCATGTGAACTTACTCTCGATTTTTTTTTCTTCACTAGTTTTTGTTCGGAGCTTTGATCGAGTTAATCTATGTTTGACCTATGCCACTGGAGTATACTACTTTTTTTTCTGGATAAAAAGTATTGTATGTCTTTTTACCGTTGGAAAAATGTATGTCAAATTTCATGATAATCAGTTCAGTAGTTAAAAAGTGAAAGCGTAACAAACAAACAAACTCAGTCACATTTAAGATATTAGTAAGGATAACTTTAAAACTATAACACAATCTATAGTATTCAGGGATTACATATGTAGCTTACAATGGTAGCATGCTAAGCTTAGAGTAGGTCTGGCTCTCAAGTATGTCGTTTTAGCATGATCTAGAAATGATTTTATTTAGTTTTTATTATTGGTATCATTTCTCTGTATTTATACTTTAACTAGGACCGTACATTTTTAATCACATGAATATTACAACCAAAATGAGCATCTCTCTAAACGCTAATCGCTCACACTCGCAACTCCACTTCATGGCTAACGAGCAAAAAGCATCGCGCACTCAGCGGCCCCAAATTACCCTTATTCGAGGTAATTACAGAGCCGCAACCCTATCCCGAACACTATGTCATCGTGACGTCATTAGTGGTAAGCAAAATTGTTTGTACATCAAAGAGACGTGATTGAAAGGTTGCCAGATGGCGATAAATTAGTAATTATCTATGTCGCCATTACGTTATTGTGTAGATCAACAAAATAACTAAATAGAGCCTTTAGACAACAATGGCGTGATCAGGCAGAGCGTCGATGGACGTAGGTTTCAATCCTTGCAACTGAAGCGGAACTTCCCGCAGAGGAAACATAGTGATGAAACCGAAGTAAGGTTTTTCCTCAGTCCGCCTGCTACCATTCTCAATTTGAACATCTGTCGCTTAACTGTTGTTGGTATATTCCGGCAGCTACACTTGAGAGCCAGTCCTATCTACGTTTTGGTATGTTTACCATCTAAAACCACTTCGTGATTCATGTGATTGTGGTCAAACGCTAAGCCCTATAAAGTATTAAAAAAATTGTTTCGTAATTACAATAATTATACTATCTAGATTAATAATCGAAAAGTCGTTTTCACAAATTTATTTTTAAAAACAATCAAAAATCAAAATATCCTTTATTCAATTTAGGCCCTGAGAAGGCGCTTATGAACGTCAAAGCTATCACCGGTTCGGAAAACAACCCAGTTATCGAGTAGAACCGGCAAGAAACTCGATCTTGTTTATCTCTTCATGTTATATATTTTTACAAAACATAAATAGTTACATTCGTTACTAGTGGATGCACAGAGAGGGGCGTCATTTCTAGACGTCACAATCGTTCACATATTGATCCACCCTAAAATAGCCTTTAGATATTAAAAACCGCTTGACACGGTTCTTGAACTCACTATCCGGCAAATCGGTAACGTGTTTTGGGACTTTGTTATAAAACCTAACACTATTACCTAAAAAACTGTTTTTGGACTTATGAGTTTAAGGCATGGAATGACCAATTCGTTGCTGTTTTTAGTATTTAAATTATATTAGACTTTTGCTAGATCCAGCATATCTAATATATGCGTGCATGCATATGCAACATACCACGGATTTTATGTGTCGTTATATTTTAAAATAAGCTGAATTCAGTTTTTGCTGTTTCTAATATTTTACGTTACATTTCAACATCTTCAAATTTTGGTACATGTAAAATGATCTTCATGGTCATAAAAAAATAACTAAAATATAAAAAAAATGGATTTAGCTCATTTTGAAATGTAACGACACAATATAGTAACTACTTAGTACTTTCTTTTTGTATAAATTATATAAAAATATTGCAACAAACAGATCAATAAAACTTTCTCAATTAGCAAAATAAGTAGATCCAGCGTTGCGACGTTATGGGGCGCCGTCCGTCGGTTTATCTCCGATGTTATCTTCATCCCCCGTCGCTGAGGGTTGGCCAGTAATTGGGCACCGATGACGCCGAGATAGCGCCCGTCTGCATCGCTATCGTATAGTTGATTAAATGCACATGCGTTCACATTCCATTTAAATTTATTCGGCTGCGAATATACAAATAATAATATTATCTATAATTTACTATCAATCGCCCGCGACTCTGTACACATAATAATGCCGTAATTTATTCTTAATAATAATATAGCACTTTGTTGAAGTGAAAACTTCTATAGGCGTGTTGAGCGCTATATTTTGGCAGGAGATAAATTTATAATTTCGCGTCATGACATGCTAGTAAGTTTGACCGACTGTATTGCGCTTGCGCTGCTTGCGTGAGATTATCGACGCGTAGTGCGTGAGACTAACGACGCGTATAGTATAAGAGCCTGTGAACCTCTAATATGGATATTTTGTATTGAGATTGTATAGCCCTTCATATGTGTGAGGAAGTAATAAACTGTATTAAAAAGTATATGATTATTATTCAGAGAAGCAATAAATGGGAAAGAGAGACTAATGATAATAATATTAATTTACTAATTGTGAAATTGAAATGATTCATACCATATTTGGTTTAAAAATTCTAAAGAAAACACAGATTAAATTCCATTGTTTTAAGTATTCACTTTTGTCGGCAGTCCTTATGACTGCCTTGACTTTTTTTAAATTATAATGGTCGATGTTGATGTACCTCAACGCTACTTACCGACGACCTACAATAAAATGGATAATGTAGAAGCGTTTCCCATGAAAAACGCTTTTATAGGTTATCTATCTCAAATATAAATAATTATATACAATACTCATACAATATAAAAGCTATCACGACAAAGAATTCCAAATCACAAGGGCTTCTTAAAGACAACAAAAATCGCATATACCCTAATTAAATATAAGAAAGATTAGTGTTGGTCTACTGCCGGTCCGTACCCTACTTACTTGAAAGGACTGTCTGACGTTGTAAGAAGCGTTAATCCCGACATCGAGCTCTACTAACATTCGCTTCAGTAGTTAAATAAGCCAGACAAACGAGGTTAAGCGCGTGAAGAATTAACGAAACCCCTGGATAATTGGAGTTAGTATAGCTTTAGGGGAGCGAACCGGCTTTGTAGCAATTACGTACTTTTTACACCCCCCCTGCATTTATTTGTCTCTCGGTTTATTGGTAGCGCAACTGATAAAACTGATTGTATAGTTATGTACGACTTTATAATCTTTATTGGTTGGTTGATAATACTATAACGCTATATCCATATGGGTAAGATCACGTCAAGATGACCACCCATTTCCCACTTGGTCATGGAATTTAAATATAATTATCTTATTATGAGGTATTCGTTGTAGATAAAATTTGTTGTCTAAATTCCTTTATAATTGAACCCCTTTTCTTTTCCCACGGTGTACCGACAGACCGTTGTGTGGGGGCGGCAAGGGATCGTTCCAGCTAATCAACCTTGTAGAGCCGCCCCCACGGTCCGCCCGGCGGAAGGTGACCGCCGGGCTCCTACCTATAGAGGGACAGACCGGGTACACACCGGCTGCCCCCCCTCGTCCGCCGGACCTGTGTAATGAGGAGATGGGCCCCCCGGCCCATCCCCTCAGGTCCGGCTACGGTGGCGGGAGGAGTTGGGCAAAGCGCCGCCTCCTCCCGCCTGTCCTCCTTTGGCGGAGAGGGCCACTTTGAGGATCTGCCTCGCGGGCCCTCTCCGCCTCCTTCTTCTGCGAGATGATGTCCTCGCAGAAGGAGGACATCGCTCTCCACGCCTGTTCGCTGCCGAGCATGGCCGAGACCACGCTCGGCAGCGATAAATCCGGTCCTACCGCCGCCGCCAGAGTGCGGCGCTGCACCCCCCACGCAGCACACTCAGACAGAGTGTGCTGCGCGGTATCTTCGTCAGCGCCGCACTCATGACAGGCGGCGGTCGGCTCCCTGCGAGCGATCCGGTGCAGGTACCACCCGAAACAACCGTGTCCGGTGAGTACCTGCACCAGCCGGAACGTCAGGGAGCCCCACTCCCTGTCCAACCACGCCCGCAGGACCGGGCGGACGGCGTCGACAGTGAACCGCCCGAACCGCTTATCCGCCAGGTCCTGCATCCATCTTTCGACGGCGTCTCCTAGGAGACGCCGTCTCTCCGCCTCTATTTCCCTGGGAGCTGGAGGCTCCCCCCTTCGTTTTCTCGCCGCCGTGAATTGGTACACGGCGGCGAGAACTCCTGCCTCCAGCTCCCAGGGTAGGGAGCCGGCGAGCGTGAAGGCCGCCGCCGAGGACACCGTCCGGTACCCCCGGATCGCCCTCAGTGCCACCGTGCGCTGCGCATTACGCAGCGCGCGCACGTTGGCGGCACCGAGGGCGTCGGCCCAGACTGGTGCCCCGTAGGCGGCCATCGCCCGCACGACTCCCATGTAGAGTCGGCGGCACCCGGCGCCCGGCCCCCCTATATTTGGGAGCAACCGGCCGAGTGCCGCCGCCGCCCCAGCAATTCGCGGTCCGAGCCCCGCGAAATGGGGCTCGAACCGCCAGCGCCCGTCCAGGGTGAGGCCCAGATATTTCATCTGGGTCCCCACCCTGATCCGGGCGCCCTCCACCACAATGTGGGCCCCAGGAGGTGGCCCCCGCCGAGGCCCATGGAAGAGTAGGGCCTCGGTCTTCTCGAGGGCCACTCTGAGGCCCAACCTCCTTATTCGACTGACCACGAGGGTTGTGGCCATCGTGGCCAGGCGCTCAACCTCCCTCCACTCCCCCCCCCGGGCTACGACTAGGGTGTCGTCCGCGTAACATATGAGGCGTGCCCCATGTGGGAGCACGCCGCGGAGCACCCAGTCGTAGCCCATGTTCCACAGGAGCGGCCCCAGTGCCGACCCCTGTGGAACCCCTCGCCGTGTGGCCCGCCTGACCATACGGCCGTCGCCGTCGACATAGGCGACCTCCCTGCCCTCCAGGTACGCCTCCAACACCCGCCGCAGGTACGGGGGCACTCCGAAATATCGGAGCGCCTCCCGTATGACGCCATGCGGCAGGGTGTTGAAGGCGTTGGCGATGTCGAGTGACACCGCCAAAACCCTCTCCCCCTGGGAGGTCGCCTCTGCCGACAGCGACTTTAGGAGGCACAGGGCGTCCACTGTCGAACGCCCTGTCCGGAAGCCATACTGCGCGTCCGCCAGATTCGGCCCCACGCCCTCAAGGTGCTGGACGACCCGGGAGGAGATAATCCTCTCTAGCACCTTCCCGGCGTCGTCCAGCAGGACGAGGGGCCGATACGCGGACGCGCAGTCCGGAGGGCGGCCTGCCTTTGCCATGAGGCAGAGCCGCCCCAGCTTCCAGGGCTTCGGGAACTGCCCGACCGAAAGACACCGGTCGAACAGCTCCCGAAGCCACCCCCCTAATTGGCCTAATGCAAGGCCGAGCACCCGGCCCGGGACCCCATCAGGGCCGGGCGCTCTACGCCGGCTGAGGAGGCGTTCGACTGCCCTCCCCATCTCCTCCTCCGTTATCGGAGGGGGAGGACCGTCGAGGACCTCCTCGACTGCCTCCCGAGGCGGAGGCATGGGAGGAGCCGGTAGCATCGGAGGGTCGGGGAACAGCTCTCCCACGACCCTCGCTACCACCTCCGGCCGGAGGGTCTCCGTCGCCGGGGGCGCCCAGGATTGCAACTTCATTCGTACAATCCTATACGGGCGCCCCCATGGATCTCCCTCCAGCGTCTGGAGCAGCTCCTCCCATGCAGCTTGTTTCGCCCGGCTGATGGCAGCCTGCAGGGTCTTCCTGCACTCCCTATAGCTGCCATACAGCCGGGCCTCCGCCTCCGGGTCCCTATGCCGGCGCCGGCGGCTGCGCCCGAACAGCCGCCGGGCCGCGGAGCAGGCCGCTCGGAGAGCGGCGATCTCCGGCGACCACCAGTACACCGCCCGTTTGTCTGGGCGGTGTACGCTCCGCGGCATCGACGCGTCGCAAACCTCCGTGAGGGCTGCACGGAGGCGGGCTGCGGACGCGTCGACATCGGCCCCTGTGGGGGGGGGCATGGCCCAGGCCTGGACGATGGCCGCCTCTTCCGCTAATTCACGGTTGAGGCGGCTCATCGCCCAGCAGGGGAACTTCGCGCCCCTCCGGGGGCGGGTGCCACTTCCGTCTTGGGAGGTGGAGACCTCGAACCTGATATATCGGTGGTCCGATAAGGTCTCCACCTCCTCCAGTACCCTCCACCCCCGGACACGGCGTGCGACGGACGGGGTGGCGAACGAGACGTCCACCACTGACGTCCCGTTCCATCGCACGCACGTGGGGACGCTCCCCTGGTTGAGGAGGGACAGCCCCAGCTCGGCTGCCCACTCCTCAACGGCCATGCCCCTCAGGTCCGTGACTGCCGCTCCCCAGGTCCTCGACTTAGCATTTAAGTCCCCCATGAGGACCACGGGGAGCGGCGACAGCCGTCTGACAGCCCCCTGCAGGGAGCCGAGATACGCCTCAAACTCCCTCAGGGGCTTGTTAGGGGAGAAGTACGCCCCCACAATGGCGTACTCTCCCCAGACGGCCGTCACGAACCCGGCCCCACGCTCTCTCACCGCCAGGGACGAACCTCGACCCGCCACGATCGCCACGGAGCCGTTCCGGTCCCCAGCCCAATGCGGCTGGGAGGGAACGAAGTAAGGCTCCGTGGCGATCGCGAGCCCGATGCCCCACTCCGCCACTGACTGCACGAGGAGATCCTGTGCAGCGGCGGAGTGGTTGAGGTTCGCCTGGAGGAAGTTGCGTATGGTGTGCTCCATTACTGGTCCATAGCAACTTCCTCCTGCCTGGCGGCGACCACCCTCGGGGCTGCTCCCATTAGTGGGGAGTCCCTACCCTTCGTGGTGGGAGGCCTGCACATGCGGCTCCCCATTATATGCCCCGAGGGCCTCCCAGCATCTGCGCATACGGCGCAGCGGGCCGTCTCCGCCTTGCACTGGGCCGTTTTATGGCCCGCCGCGCCGCAGCGGTAGCAGCCGTCCCCCCTGCTGGACGAGGAGGGGCACGTGGGGCGGGTGTGCCCCAAGCCCATGCACTTGAAACAGCGCAGGGGCTTCTCGTCCAGCAGGTGGACGCGCACGACGCTCCACCCGACCAGGAGCTTGCCGGCCTGTACAAGCTCCTTGGCCGCCGCCGCGGGGAGCGTCACGTGGACTGCGCCGAGGCCCCCCCAATTCCTCTTGATTTCGCCGACCTTTAGGTCGGCTATCTTGCAGCCGGCCTTCGCCGCCACGACCGACTCGATCTCGTCGGCGGACACCGAATCGTCCAACCCGACGATCCGGATGTCCACCTTTTTAGTCGGAATTACCACCGTGGCGACTCCGGCCAGTGCAGTCTTCAGCTCCCGGGCCAGTTCGACGGCCTTCTCACTACTCTGGCCCGGGAGCTCGATCTTCCGGGCCCCCGTGGCGGTGTGCCTTACCCGCACCTCCCCTATGCCCATGTCGGGCAGGGCCACGTGCTCGCGCGCCTTGACCAGCACCTCCCGGTAGCCGACACCTTTTTCGGCTGCGGCATCTTGCAAGGCTGTTTACACCCGACTTGGCTTGTTTTTTGACTTTGGCGTTTGATTCTTAATTTCTTTGACTTGGCTTTGTTTTTTGGACTGATTCTTGCTTTTTTTTTTTTTTTTGACGACTTGGCGTGCTGACTGGACCTGGCTCTCTTGCCTCTTGGCTCGCTGGATGACCTTGGGGTCTCCAGTGAACCATGAGCGCGAAGCGCATCACTCAGAAGCGGGTGAGTGTGTCGGTAGATTCCGATACTGAGATAGAGGAGCGGAAGGCTCCGAAAACAAATAAATTCCAGCGAGGAACCGCTAGGCGTATAAGCCGCAATGTCGGCGGTGGTCGCGGCATAATGGGGGAGGCCGACGGGTCTTTTGACCGGGCCTTGGCCGGGAGTTTGAGCGGGGCGGATTCGGAGGCCTCGGCAACGGGCTCGATCGTTGCCCCGGCTGCCGGATCCAAGGCCGGATCAAAGGCTGGCTCCAAGGCGGGGTCAGTGGGGAACTCCGAGGCGGAGCCCACCGACGTGGAGGACCTTGACGTCTTCACGCTGCGGGCTCTGGCCGGAGTTAAGGTGACTGACATCCTTGACACGGTCAAGAAGTCGCGAAACCTGCAGGGGCCTTGCATAAAGGTACTCAAGGGGGCTGCAAGGTCTCTCAAGGAGGTCGTAGAGACACTGGCGGACCGCACGGAGTCAGTCGAAGTGCGAAAACTCCAGCGGGAGACAAAGAACCTCCGCCGCCAGGTCGAAGACCTTAAGGCGGAGGTTCTGGCGTGGAAGCAGGAGGCTAATGCCAAGAGGCAGATGCCTCCGTCTCCTGCTCCCGCAATGTCGGCGGAGACTCCCCAGTGGGAGGAAGTGCTCGCCGGGGCCGTCTCGCGCCTGGAGCGATCTCTCCAGACGTCGTTCAGCAATATGCTGAACGCACGTCTGGAGAGCCTGGCGAGTCGCCTCCCCCCGGAGGTGCCCGTTCGCCCCCCGCTAGCGGGGGACAAGAAGAAGGGTGGAGCAGGGGCTGCACCTGCGAGGCCGGCACCGGTACCCAAGGCCCCGATCGCCCCGCTGGGCATAGACTGGGCCGGATTACCGGTCCCGGCGGTGGCACCGCCGGAGGTGGAATGGTCGAAGGTGCTGGGCCGGAAGAAGAGGGCGGCCCCTGCCACGGTGCCAAAGGCCGCAGCCGCCGTCGCAGCGCCCTCGAAGGCGCCGCCAAAGCCTCCCGGGCCGAAGTTGCCGTCCGTCCCCCAATCGGCTGCGGTCATTCTGACCTTTATAATTGAACCCCCACTTGACCTGATCTGACCCATATGTTAACATCTCGACTATTTGTCGCTTTATGGCGTAAGTAATATAAACTTACATATTTTATTTTATCTTTGGCAATTAATCTTCTAATAGATTATTACTGTCTTTGTCGAGTAGGTAATAATGGTATTACAATTTCCTTGCAATCATTTCAATGAAATAACAAGATGGTGGCTGCCTTGTTTGAACTTTCCAGGGAGTTTTTGTGGCAAGTCAAAATCCATGCTCCGTGATATTATTTCGCATCTACTTCACTTGAGCACAAAACCAAACTATATTACGTAATACACCACCAATATTACTATTATATATTAAATCTACAAAATATAGATTGAAAGAACACAAGATTATGAATCAAATATAAAATCCACTACATGGCATTCTAAGATCCCACCAAAACTCCTAAACGTTATCTGGCATTGTGCCTAGTCTTTTTCAACTTGTATTATATGCGTTTATTACGTCACTAGCTTTCGCCTACGGTTTCACTCGCTTTAATATAGATTTGATATATCCTTCGGGAGAAATATTATTTTTCTGGATAAAGAGTACCCTATGTCCTTTTCTGTATTCCTCATAACGTGTACGCGAAATTTCACGATGAGCGGTTGAATACTTAAAGCGTGGAAGCGTAACAAATTCACATTCGCATGTATAATTTTCTTTATAACAATAGTGGCTCAAAGGTCGACATTTGACCGTAATTAATTATTTTTTAAAGTTAAATGTTATTCTGGTTATTTTATCATCATCGACCTGTAAGAGAACCACTGTAGGACCATAGGCCTCTTCCCGAAGGAAAGTACGGGCATAATCACCACGCCAGCACACGACGTATTGGCGATTTCAAACTCTGAGAAATCCACAGTACTACATTTTCCCATATACTTGCAAGAACATTTCTCAGGTTCAGGTTTCCTTATGATATATTTATTCACCGTCAGCCGTTAGTGTTATCAATTTAAATTAGTAAGTGTACGCGAATGTCGAAAAAATCCTTGCTGCAAGCTCGAACCTGCGGACATCGGATTTATATTCCGCCGGTCAAACAACTAGACCACCACCACTTTATTGTGGTTATTTTGTCAGAGTCAAATCTCCAAACAAATGAAAGTTAATGTATTTCATCCGTAAATTATTAAATCTATCATTTCTTAAATAAATTTCCAATTTTAAAATAATAGGCAGAATTTAATTCGATACAATTAATAATCAATATTATATATTTACCAAGGGTCCCTACGACCCTATTTCACTGTCATTAATAGTTCTACATTTACAACTTCACACATAATAAAGCCATAAAAGAAGCCGTCACGCACTCCCGTCTTATTAGCGAATGTTCCTACATACACACCCCTGATAGATATTTTTACAGACTTCACAAACATATACTTACGGGTATAATATAAGAAAACAATTGACATACGTCCTTATGCTCTAAGGATTAAGATTCAAGTGCGAGTTGGAGATATCAAAAGCTCACTGTGGTTTTTCTCGTACCGTATCGTATGACATTGACCGAAGCCGGGGGTATATGAGTCATAGGAAGAAAAACAAGGGTAGATTACGCATGCCAGAATTTCTAAGAAGCTTCGGAATGTTAGATAAAATATTTTTACTGTAATTAGTTTTATAAGCAAACCAACGACGTGCTATTAATGCTGTATTTATAATTTATTTTATAAAGGCCTTTAGAGGTATAAACATAGGAAATCACACGTAGAAACACCTCTAAATTATACTTGGAGTATATATAGGTAATAATAACAAAACACTAAATTCTTGAAAGTCTAACTGTATTGATTGCATAGAAAAGTTATGTCAAAAATAGAAAAAGAAAAATAATTCCTTTATCAAGATTGACTAAAACAATTTATCTATAGATTTATTACGTTTTTCACAGTTTATAAAAATTCTTAATTACATACACTGATTCTTACCAATTTTTTTTTTTTTTTGTATCTATCAAAAATGATCTTAGGATCATGCTCAAATACATCCACGTCATTTTAGCATATTTTGTAGATGTTTAAAAACATATAAGCAAAGTACTATCATGTATAATAATAAACAGCAATGAAGGTGCAACATTCCTCCTACCAATTTTTAATATTTTAACGGCGGTATACACAGGGACGTGAGGAATAGGATAAATGCAGGATGAATGAAATGGCCCATGGTGTCTGAGGTAGCTTGTGACCCACCAACGCCTTTGAAACTGGAGGAGAAGGTGTATGAAACTTTTATAAGACCTGTCATGCTGTATGTATCTGAGTGCTAGGCTACGCCAGAGACGGATGAAATATTTTATTAGGTTGTAGAGCCACGCTGAATCTATTACTCGTTTCAGCATGAATAAGTGGGCTCGCCCGGGGTAGTACCATCCGACCCACAGAAAACCGACGTGAAGTAATTGCATTGTTGCGTTTCGTTCGGTCAGTAAGAGCGCCGGAGGCCCACTTCACTTCCCTCCCCTTATCCCTCCCCGCAGTTCCCCCCCCCCACCCCAAAACAATACAGGCTAATAACGCACTTGCAACTCTCCTGATGTTGCAAGTGTCTATGTACGGTGGTAATCACTTAACATCAGGTGACCCACTTTTCGTTTGCCTCCCATAACATAATAAAAAACAAACGACATGTGGCAGATATGCGAATGTTAAGGTGGGTATGTGGTGTAACTAGACCGGATAAGATTAAGAATGAGTATTAGAGGAAGTTTGAAAATAGCACCAGTGACGGAGAAGTTGAAAAGTTACCTGGTATGGGCATGTCATGTGGTTTTCAACCATATAACTAGAACATTTTTGGTTATGATGATGGATATAGGAGTAGAGGAAAACCAAAGGAAAAAAAATGTGTGAAAAATGAGATATATATGTATAAAGGAAAACATGTTGTGCCGACCCTACTTATATGTGATAAAGGTAAGAATATGATAATTTATTGTAAGGGTCAAATCATAATATTCCACATTCCGCTTAAAGTCTCTTGGTACTCTTAGACCTGTGTGACATTAATAGAATTTTTAAACTAGGAAACGAGGGTATTTATAATTCATAGTTATTATTACTGGTTTTACAGCAACAGGCAGGCTCAGATCGATTGTAGTAGTTTTCTCTATTTTATATACAAGGTAATAAGATTTATTTTTTATCATATTTATATGCAGTTTATTTTACTTTACAAAAATTTGTAAAAGTCTCCAACAATTCAAATGAAACCCATTTTTATAATATCTACGCATACCCACGTTATTTTCCTCCAGGTCGGTCTTCATTCTTTTTTTACAGATTTTTAGATCATCTTCCTGAGCTTTCTGTATCACTTCTTTTGCTCTCTGTCTGAGTTCCACTATCTTTTGAGTAAATATTATCTTTACTTTTTTCTTCGACCAGTTTAGTCATTCATCATTCATCCCTAATTTTAAATCAAAAAGAAACTCGAAATTCAAGTTGACATAATTTTCTTACGTTTTTAATTTACACATATCCTTCGTACATCTTCTTTATATCATTTGCATTTATAAATTTTCTCATGTAATATTATTTATCCTTGTCTTTATTTTCCATTAAGATTGTAAAGTGTCTAATCCTTTCCATAAAAATACCATCAGCGGTAAAGCGAATCGTTAGAGCGCTTTGTAATAGTATACATGGTAAATGTATAACTAAGAATCCTAATTTACTCACCGACAATCGAAATTTAAAGCATAATAATAGAAATTATATTATTATAAAATATACGTTTCCTCACTCAGTATAATAGCCTGCTCACCCTGCGTAAAGACGAATATCCCGCAAATGATTTGCAATTATGCAGTCTCAATAGACTTATTACATCAATGGGGTGCTCTCGAGATGGACCCTGCGGGGAGGCTAGTAACAATTGAATTTTAACGACCTATAATGCACGACACACACGTGCAACAAGTTCAGCCAAATCGTGAGTACCGTTGGAAATATTATCTACTAGCGGACCCGGAGGACGTTGTCCTGCCCTGATAATAAAAAAATGAGTGCGTGTAACCGTCACACGCGATTGAAGTAAAACTTCTATAAGCGCGACTAGGAGATAACTCTACGACAATGCATCGGAAGTCCATTACGGCAATATGGCGTCACGTTTCTGTACCATCCGGTTTTTAAATATTTTTGATTTTGACAATAAATAGTTTATAAACAAACCGATCAAAAAATTTTGAAAAAAAAATCAATAAAAAATATTAAATTATCTATATAATACAAAATATAAAATAGTATTAAATATAAAGGTTTAGTATTTTTCAAACAACTAATCAAACCAACAGTCCAATAGTAATTACAAAGAAGCAAAACCTGTACATTGCTAGAGTATAAAAATTATACAAAAAAAACAAACTTCGTTGAAATGCGCGTTGTTGAAGTGATGATGGCTTACTTGATAGCGTGTCTGGACGCAGCTTCGGTGTATGTTGGTTCAAATCCGTGCACTGAACACATCCTGATGAAACTATAGCACGGTGGTAGGGTTTTTTCTAAGTCCGCCTGGTTAGCTACAACCCTGAGGTTGAAAAACTGTAGTTAAGCACCTGTTGATGTGTTCCGGAAACTGCACTTGAGAGCCAGTTCCCCTCTATGTTTAGCGTATTTACCATCTTATATTACGTCGTCTTTTAACATCAGAGGAAATTTTTGTTAAACGTATATAAAAACAAAATAAAAAAAATACAATTATTGTACATATAAGCATGTAAAGAATAATATAGCATAGAGTAAGAAGTTTAAAAAAATATACAGATTCTCTCAGTAGAAGAATAAAGAAACTGGTCGTACAGCTTCTGTAAAAATCTTGGACATAAAAAAATTAAATTAACCTTTTATACGAATTTTGTTAAAAATAGGTAAGCATTAAAAGGTAGATCGTATAACCAGAGAATTAAAACGAAAATTTATATTCTATTAAACTTTACGTTCCAACTTGCACGACGTTCTTTATATCTGTGTGTCAGCCTTAAAGATTCGGGCACAGATGGCCGTCCAGATTTCTGCCTCATAGTGAAATCCTATTTGTTGCAAGAACCGGTGCGGTCGGCGAAATGTGCAAACAAGCTTACCGTAAACGTTAATATATAATTTATTTCGGTCTCCGTTGGTTACAGGATTATTTAGACCTTTATTTAGTGTTTTACTGTATCAAAGGTTTTATTCAGAAGAAAAAATTGATTTATAATAACTAGTGATGAGTAATGGTCAAAATTTTTCAAGTTTCAGTATTACAAAAAAAAACATGTATACTTTATTTTCTTGACAACACTAAAGCTCGTCGATATTTACTATATAAAAGAATTAAAAAAAACGGTTGATAAACAAAGGAGGAAGATGCTTTGTAAAGAAATCTTTTTTTGAAGTGACAACTTCTTTAGGTGCGTTGAGCAATATTTTTGGCAGGAGATATAGTTATGATTTCGCGTCCAGTAAAGCAATTTTTTTTTTAATATAAATGATTTCAAAATTCGAAGCAATATATTATCTTTACCATTAACACAAGAAATTCTCTGTCACGAGAAATTTATATAGACAGAATACAATTGAGCTGTCACGGGACGCCTGGCAGATGTGAAACATAAAAATTGTTTTGTATAAGTTATATGTCTAAAAGAACAGATTACGACAGGAATCAGCTGTGGCATAATGAAAAGATGAAGCATTACCAATTTGTTCCATAAAATAATGACTGTTTATTTATTTTACTACATAAATATTCATTTTCGTTACATACGAAATACAAAAATTCAACTAGGTGCAGGCATGGTGTGTTTGGCGGCATTTATCAATGGCCGTTAGGTGGTCGCCGTGTACCCCGTAACACTAGTAGAACGCGTGACCGACAAAACAATTTGAATCTTATGTTTATACAGATAAGGTTGCAAATGTTTATGTTTTGCGTCACCACAGGTCACCAAGCCAACAATCTGGTTTACCCGCGCCTATAGATGATTCACATCAAAAATACCTATAACATATTTAACTCTGCTATTTTGCTTTCAAGTTAACGTAAGCGAAACTGTTATTTCAGTTTCTAGTCTTTGATATAAAGTACTGTGACAGATTAAAACATTACCGTACACCCGAGTCACTTTACAAAGTGATTATCAATTAGTACAGTCGGAAGCAAACGCGTGCGATACACGTGACTCTTTAATGACGCTCTGTGATCTTAACTGATGCGTCAAACAGTTGACATGGCAAATATAAAAAGCAAAAATGATACACGCGCACAAATGAGGACTCAAGTAACCTAATCCCTCTTAGGTAGTTGCATTTTTGAGTAAGTATATCCCATAAATTCAACTAATACCATGAACTAGAAAAATTGTGGAGATGAGTGAAAGTTTGTGACTTTTTCACGCAAAAACTGCTAAACGGATTTTGTTGACAATTTACAGTAATATAGCTAATTTGACTATTTAACACATCCCACGGGAACTGTACTTATTTTTTAGATGAAATTTAATTAATAAATGAAAATAATTGAATAAGACTTTGTTGTAAAACCTAACACTATTACCTAAAAACTGTTACCGGTCTTACTGAGCCTGAAACAGGGTATGGCAAATTTATCACTTGTTTTAATATATAAATTATGTCGGTCTTTTACTAAATCTAGCTTTTATAAGTTTCTACGGACATGCATTAAATTATAAATAATGTATTAAAAAGGCAGAGATAAAATACTGGATTCCTGAAACTCAGTCGTTAATAGTTAAATGCAATATGCATTAAATGAAAATAAATTAAACATTATTATCAATCAATGAAGAAACTTTATTTTGTGGTTATATTTAGCAGCTAAAAATACCAAGATTTATTTACCAAGATAGACTTATCGTAATCATTTATTCAAATCACAATCAATTGAACTTAAAATAAAGATAATTCACGATTGGTTGCAATATAATTTAAATATTAAAAATACAAATTATTTTTCCGACAATCAAATTGGACGCTTTGTGAAACAAGCGTACCATTGTAATAGCGACATCGACACGTGTCATATGACTCACTGAGTCAGGCTGTAATGAGTGAACCGTGTACGAATTCGAATGACTGAGCCAGTAATGAGTGAATGCGCGAATGCCAAATGAATGTGAATGGAGTCACGTCACGTGACAGCGCGCCGGGGCTCCAATTTGTGAGCACATTTGTATTCCTTTTTTTTAATTTTAAAATGGACTAGCGTGAGAACATTGTAGAAGCAATGCATGTAGCTGTTAATATTCTAATTAATGCTGTAGCTGTTAATTTCCATGTTTTAGTTGCTTAATATTTGATTACTTATTAGATTTAGCAATGTGTTTCTGTGTATATTCATACTTAACTAGTTTTAGCATTTGACCACGCGTTTGACGTTAGGAACATACTAGACATTGTAGGGGATTGGTTTTTAAATGCAGATTCGAAAGTGCGAATGCAGAAACGAAAAATACCTGTAAGTGTTTTCTTACAGATTTTAAACGTGAAAACCTCTAAACTGCCAGTAATAATTTAAATTCTATTATTTTAAAAAATATATTGAAAAGATTATACCATGTGAATATTTAAAGAGTCACCTCCTTCAATCCTGTGAGTTCATGGTCACATTTAACATATAAAATAATAATATCAAAACAAATCCTAATAAACAACAAAAAGAAGCTTAGTTAATATTTGTACTAAAACTTTAAAAGTATGGGAACGATACTTTTAATCGTAAAAAAATCAGGCCTAGCTTAAATGAACAACTTTAACGGGGCCCTTTCCAAGGTTAAATAGGAAAGTAGTTGTGCAAACAAAAAAAAAAACTTAAAGAAATAAAGTGCAAATTTATATTTTCCAAATCAATTTGGTTTTCCTTTTCAATAATTCGATTTTTCTTATAAATAGTCAACTCTGAGATATTTTGCTTGGACATTTAGGTATAACGAATTTTCTAAGTTAGACATGTATTCATTTTAATCACCGCGATTATTCAAAACTATCTGACCCGTGCAACTTCGTCTGCACCAAATCGGTTACCACCGGTTTCAATCGTATTTTTAAACGCGAAAACTTTTAATAAAACGTACGTACGTACGTAAACTAAAACCCGATTGCAGCCAAACCTACCGTTTCCAACTGTGAATCCAAACTATCAAGAGACTCACTCAAACGTATCCCCAGATGGTATGTGAGAAATCTTTTAAAATAAGCCTAGAACGCGTTCATAGCATTATCGCTCATATATAGCTTAAATTTATAGTTAATCTGTCTGCTATATGTAGCACAAAGAAAATTTACCAAAATCTGTCAAGAATTTCACTAACTACAAATTTTTGACTATCGTCCGTTATTCTAGAGAACCCCTTGCGTATTATGGGACAAAAAGTATCCTAAATGTAACCTTGTAATATTAGTTATCACTGTGTCAAATTTCGTCAAAATCGGTTCAGTACTTTCAGAGTGTACTTTCACAGGGACAGACAGACAGACAAAAATTATAAAAGGGTTATTTTTGGCTTCTATATCGATAACAAAGTCTACCCCGATTTGGCCTTGTTACAGTTTTATTATAGTATAGATTATGAAATATCTATATAAAAGCATGATTGACTGACTTACTGACATGTTAATGCACAACCCTACTGGTGCTAGGACCGTAAGAATGTATAGGTGTAATGTAATGTGTAGGTGGTAGAGCCACGCTGAAGCTATTACTGGTTTCAGCATGAATGGGTCGGCTCGCCCGGGGTACTACCACCCTCTCACAGAACACCGGCGTGAAGTAACAGTGCTTGCATTGTTGCGTTTCATTCGGTGAGTGAGAGCGCTGTAGGCCCATCCCTCCCCCCTCCTCTCACCCACCCCCTCTCCTCTCTCCCCTACCCCTATCCCTTCCCCCAAACACAGTCTGGCGACGCACTTACGACTCCCCTGGTGTTGCTAGTGTCTATGGACGACAGTGATCACTTACCCTCAAGTAACCCGCCTGTTCGTTTGCCTCCTATGATATAAAAAAAGAAAAAAAAAGAATATGCATACATCTTCCGTTTATACTGAATTTTTGAAAATGTAACTTCTGAGGTGGTAAAACGGGAATGAAGATTTGTATGTACCTAAGTGTTGTAAGCCATGTAATTATTATTTTATAATAATTATTATATTATATCATAAAATAAACTGACGAAAAACATTACTGCATAAACTTCATTTAATTTATTCTAAAAACAATAAATCAAATAATTTTTGAGAAAATCCTTTTCGATATTCAGGAACAGACTTTTAAATTTAGCTAATACTTCATTCACGTGGTACAACGTTAAAACAGTTTGCAAATGGGCACAGTAGGTAAGTACACAACAAGTTAATTCTCTAAGCTCTTTGAACTATAGCCAGCGAATTCATATTTTCCCGGTCAATGGGCTTGAAAATTACTGGAATTATACGTGCGAATTGCACCCACAGAGTACCACCCTACATCAACTAAGAACACCATACTATACTATAACTATATATTGCAAGCCGGATTCCCTCTGTTAGCGTTTTTTTTTCTTTAGTTTTAAGAGGCCACAAAGTAGTATGGGGTTCATACGATAAAAGTCTTTATAAGCAGTTTTGTTTACAAACAAATATGTTTGTATATAATGTTTGTATAATATGTCAAAATGTTCGTGTAGGTAGGGACAGAAAACTTAATTATGGAGTATTTTCAGAATCTTTTGAATACGCCTAGCTATTATTCTTTCAATAATATTTACTACATCACACTCTCGAATTGTATAAGATAATATTTTATTAAATTTGTCTGATTTCTGCTATCCTGATTTAATTAACCCATAGAATGAAATCATGCTTACATAAAACCGAGTCGATACTAGAAAACATCGAAAATACTCATCTTAGTAACAGGCTTGACCAAAAAAATTACTATGTTAAAATTCATTTCATAAAAAGGATCTAATGGTTCCTAAGATAACGATCCTGTATCTCCCATGGTTTGGGATATCTCCCATACTGTGCTAATTAAAAAAATACGCTAAGATTCTTAAAGTTGAAGCCTAAATGCAATGGAATGGAAAAACTCTTCGTTCATATTCGGATGCAATTGTTCAAAGATCTGCTGGTTAATAATAAATTAAAAGTATTAAACATCAGCTTCTAATTTAATTCAAACCTAATTATGCAGTAATGACTTTAAAATGTTAATTATTTTTACATATATTTGGACTAATAAAATTTTCAAAACGTTACAATACCACAAGCTTCATTCATTTTTGAGATTTCTTGACTAAGAGTTGAATAGTTAATGTGATTATATAGAAGATTACATTTATATTTCTAAACCGTACATGTTTGATATTGATAAACTTCAACACCGTTTGATCGGACGCCACAACAGTTGGAACACAAGTTTTATTTTCATAAAAAAATGTTTTTATTCTTTCCATCTTACTACAGTTCACTACGAACGAAGGCAGTAAGAAATAGACTTCTAAATTTTCGTGACAGAGCGAAACACGTGTAATCAATTGTGGTCATTACACGTTAGTCTGCAACATATTTTAATTAATTATATCACTACATACATATTATGAAACAAATTCCATCGCGTCTGCCTGTCTGTCTATTCGCGATAAACTCAAAAACTACTGAGCGGATTTTCATTAATAGATAGAATGATTCAAGAGGAAGGTTTAGGTATATACTTTGTCAAGATTTTTTGTAAATTGGTTGAAATATAACGATAAATGTTGGAAGTGTCGGAAAAAGTCAAGCGGGCCTTTCGACGGAACTTTCATCGAAAACGCTGCCTAATCCTTTGAGCTATAACAAAACAATTGAGATAGTAAACAACGCAGGCTGAGTCACGGGAATCAACTAGTTTATTAATATTTTATAGTTACATACCAACAGTGTTAACTGCCATCAGGTTCAACCGTCAACCAAGGATGCGTTTAATTATTTTCGTTAATTTTAGTTACAAATATTTGGTTCTTTCTTTTACTAGTTCCAGATTTAATATTTTCAATTACACCTCGCACAGATAAAATCAAACGTTTTTCGTTGCAATGAGACGTGGTAGCGGCCAGTCACAACTCCAGGCGGAAGTGCAAAGTAACGTCCTCTATAATACTTAACTTCTAAATTGTAATGTTAATACATATAGATACATGGATAGAATATATAATATACTAGCGGACCGGGCGGACGTTGTCCTGCCTTGAAAACAAAAAAAATCCTAAAAGTCGATCGCAGCGCCACCTACCGGTTCCAATTGTGAATCTAAACCATTCTCGGATCCACTCGAACACGCACAAAAAATTTCATCAAAATCGGTCCGTCCAGTCGTTTAGGAGGAGTTCAGTCACATACACACGCACACAAGAAATATATATATTAAGATTTGACTACGGAAGACTCGTAACTCATTAACTAACTAACTCATGATCATAACTCATTTGTTGTTAATAACTCAGTTAATAACAACAAATCCTAATAAAAGAGAACCAATCGATGAACACGACTAATATAAAAAAATATAAGGAAAATTATACATAATAAATATTAATCGCTTCAATTAAAGCCACACTTGCCTCTTAATTTTGCTCCGCATATTTACTTCCTTTGATGAGATTCTCCAAGGATATTTAAAATAAATTACGAACATAAAGAGACGTGCATTTAACACGCACGAGTCTTAGAAAATCTATGTAAAGAAGCAGTTTGCTTAGAAAATTATAATTAAGGAAATATTTATAAACAAAAACTACCTTGAATAAAAAAAAATACTAAGGAAGTAAATGTTTAAGTAAATAGTAACTCGAGATCCCAGATGTATTTATTTTAGTACATTTTGACAAAGAATTTGATACAAACAGTAAACTTGGGAAAGTAAAAAATTATTTAGTGCTTATTTAGTTTACTGAAAACCTAATTATACAAACAAAACTATTATTAGTAAAGACCAATATTAGTAATTAATCTGCCAAAACATATTAATATTATATAAGGAAGTTTACATAACATAAGTAGTAAACAGTATTGCAACATTAAAACACATAAATCTTGTTCGTAATTAGCGCATGGATTGAGATTTACATTTAGATTGCAGCCCTGTTAGTATGCGCCGGCAATGTTCAGAGTGCGGGTAATGCAACGGAAAGGGTACAGATAACTGATTAGCAAAAAGCATTGTTTTGCGATTGTTTACCAACGTTTGCTGTTTGTTGCGTGTGCATTGGCGTACTGTTAGCTTTGGTAACGCGATACGGGCACGAATGTCACCACAGCAATCAGAACGGTATTATCCGGTATTTTTTTTTAACATTTCTTAAATCCTTTTGGTAAGTGAATTATTTTAATCATGCTACTTTACAAATGTCCCACAAGTGAATTACAAAATTATGGTTATTTGCAAAAGTAGCCATAATTTAATATCGACTCTTCTGCTATGAATTTCAAGACGTAAGGCATTCCTTTTAAAGCACATGTCATTAGTTCAAGGTTTTTTATTCTAAATGAAATACAAGTAGACAGAAAGAAATGTCACATTAGTACTGTTGATGACCACTGAAAACTAGCCGTCACATTTTCATATTTACCATTATTTAAACATAAATACATGAACTATTCACATTTTATTTGTGCTACAATTTATTGTTAATTAGTCTGTTATTCATTGTAAATAGTCATCGAAGAGAGAAAACATCATGAAAAAATACTTAGTCCGATCGGTCAACTACGATAACTCAAATATAATTCTATATATTTTTATAAAATTTTACTGCATTATTATAAATATTACTTATTCAACGAACACCTATTCTTTGAAAAATTACTCGTATGTTACTGTTTGAAGAAAAAGAAATTAAAAGTGTTTGTATTTAGATTTCAACAAAGAAAAAAGTAAACCAAATCATACAATCTTTTATAATTAATTAATAAAGGTGCCTCACTGTAAACTTTTTATACATGTCGCAACTATTGTATTCGTTCGTAGCCACGCTTACTGACGGATTGTGTTGTCAATTATCATGGCAAACTAATCGGTCGTGTCCCAGTTAGATGGAACTGAACACGTTCTGTTTGTTGTAGGGATCTGGGTAGCGAGACCAATGTTGTTATAACAATACTGCTATTGGAAATCGAATTTTGACGATAACAAAGCAAATACGGAAACACGATTGGTTTCAATTATGGTGTTGTAATATTTAATTATATACGGATTATTTAATATATACCATATTATTATCCTAAGACTGTAATGTTAAACTCTATAGTATTATTTTCTAGTACAAACTAAGTAAACCATTAAATAAAACTTCATAAGAATAGTGTAAGAAGATTTATCTTGCAAATAAATTTCCAAGAATAAGATTAGGTATAGCATTATAATAAATTGTGCTGACAATGTTAGAAATATAAAACATTTATAAAATAATGTAGTACGCACAATAAGGGGATAGATAGCGTTTAAAACAAATCTGACGGTTACATCTTCTGACAACCCGGACTGTATACAAGTAACATATTCATAGACCGTTGTAGTGTATATAAGAAATTAGAATATATGCGTAACGAAATTAAATTAAGGTCAATGTAGTAGGTGAGAGAATGAAAATATGTTTCAAGGTAGAATTCCGGTGTCTCTAAAATTATAACATTTTGCCATTATTTTTCCAATAACCATCAAAGTCCTGGTCCCTCAAAAATGGTGGCTATTTCTTTTATTATAATCATCATAAGGTGACTATAAAAATCTGTATTTTACTGTATTTGAGAGCTAGTGCGCAGTCTTTTGTAAATGATATCTAATTCCGCAGTTTCGTGAAATTATTGTATTGTATCGTAAATAGGCAATACTGAGTTACATTATTAAGGGCATGTATAATATTAATTTGAAATTATCGTGTAAGTGCGTCTATGTAGTATACAGAAGGCTTTGTCTGAAAGGCAGCACTGCAGCGCTTGCACTTGCAAGCCTGCAGCTTATGCTGAGACAAGGACCCTATGCAACACTTGTCTCACTTTAATTTTTTTGTATATATATATACTTGTGAGTGTGTGTTGTATGTGCTGAATAAATATATATTACTTTCTACGTTTTGTTTAAAAAAAAAATCTTGAAATTCTTCACATTGATTTGACAACGTCATTTTTATTTCTTAAAGCATTATTATTAATAATAACAATTACTTTTTAGATTTTGAATAATTAGGATATATTCTATTCAAGTTAAAATTGAGAACGAAAATTGTAAAGTCCCGGAAGACTGAATGAAACCGTCTGCTCGTCTTATCTCCCAATACACTCCACTTAACTTTTCCAATTTCCACCTTACCTAATAAAAGTTCCTTTAGAGAATTACTTACTTTTTATTACCTTTTACACGGTGTAAACGAGTCTCGAGCGACGGACAGACATCAAAGCTGAGATAATCCAATAAGGGTGCATCTTTAGACCTTCTTAGCGCGGATAATTTCGAGAGGGCACCTTAATCAATGTTGAAAGAATAAAAACATCTCTTTATATTAGCCCGGTAATATAACCTTATAATGTGATCGCTTGATGAATTCAGATCAAAAGGTATTCGAATAAAAATGTACCGTTCATTTTATGTTAAGGATTCCTAAAGGTCGCTTTAGGGAATTGCTCGGTTTTCCTTTTGAATTTTGATAGTATAATTAACGTACATAAATTATATACCATCATTATTGGTATCTAATTATTTATTTGTTAAAAAGAATTTACCTCCATGGAAACGAATTGCACGCCACCTATTGCAAAGCTGTTACACTAATTTGGAAAGCTTCATGTGTGTGTACTGTGCAGACAACTCACCACAGTTTTATAAGAATCCAATGAATAGTATATGAATTTTATTGTTTATACTTCATTGATAAGATGTTTTACTAAAGCTATTTAATTAATGCATAGTTTAAACATTTATAACACTATTTATAAAAATGGAAACAAATTGGATGACATACGTGTCGCTGAGTGTACCCTTTTTATTTTTTAACGTTCCATCTAAAATATACATCCTGTATACATAACTAGACATACAATACTAAGAATATAGAATACAACACAGATCGTCAATCTTTCGATTAGAAACTGCCGGATCCAGCCGCCACTATGTAGTCCAAATATATATATTTGTTTCTATTTTCCTGCGCAGGTCCGTCTTATCTCAGACTCGGGAAGAACGCTGAATTATGTTGTCACAAGATTAATGAGAGTATGTCGAAAGCTTACTCATCTAGTAGTGTACCGTCAATAGTTTTTGCGTCATCTATCTTATACTTAAAGATTCATGATTTTCCTCGAGTAAATTGATATAAGATTTTGACGTCAGAGGCACATCATCGTTGACGAAATCCTTGTTGATGTAAAGGTAAAAGTACGCCAGTCGTTCATTATTGAAAACAGCCATTTATCTTTCAGTTTGTTCGATATAATAACGTTATAACATTCGTTGTAACAAGCTTACTTGCGTAATTGTAAGTCTCGTTCACCTGAAACGAGTAGCGGTGCCTTTAGCTATTCGTAAGTATTCCGTTTATAATAATAATGTATTCAATTGAAATACGTTTACTTATAATTATTTTCTATAAAACAACGGCAAAGTGAAGGCACTCTGTCTGGTTATAAGAACCATTAATAATTTAAGATATCAATTTGTTAATATTGTACGCATTCTTTTGTCATTATTTTAATTTTTAACATCTCTAGTAAATCAAGAAGGTCCGAATACTGCCAGACGTAGTATAGCACTGGCACTTGCGTTTCGTCGACGAGATTTATTCATTTATTTATTATGTCACTCACCGATCTCCATATAACGTCCGTTGGGAGTTTTTGGCGGGATCTTAGTCTGTCATGTAGTGGATTTTATTTTTTATTCATAATCTCGTGTTACTTGACTCTATATTGTGTAAAATTGGTGGTGTTTTATGTGATATAGTTTGTTTATTGTGCATAAGTGAAGGGAATGGAAAATAATGCCACGGACCATGAATTCTGAGATTCCACAAAAATTCCATGGAAGGTTCTAACAAGATAGCCACCATTAAGATGGCCAACTTTGTTAGTTCACTGAAATTATATCAAGAAACTTGTAATATCGATACTCACTTGACAATGGCAGTAATAGTCTACTAGAAGACTGGTTGCTAAAATGGAATAGAAGAAGAACTTGTAATACTATTAACTACTCGACAATGGCAGTAATAATCTAAAAGATTGGTTGCCAAAAATAAAGTTAATGAAAAAAAAAAGTCCGTTGGTTGATTCGTATAATATATTTTGTAGTTTCTCTTATATACTTTTATTATTAAAATACCTTATAATCAGGGTTGTAGATAAAGTCGAATTTGAGGTAGGGCAGCGTTGGTTACAGGTAGGGCGGAAGTATAAAAATTATCATAATTGTCCTCGAATGACACAAACTGTGGTATATTCGAAAAAGTTTAGATACGTAATCGCTATATTTTTTTAATCTCAAGCTATGAACACACAATTTGATTATTATAATTTATCTTAGTTTTTGGTATTTTTAAGGTAAGGCATTGTGATTTCAAGATTGGGCATAGCCCCACAATGCCCCCCACCCCCCTAGCTACAGCCGTGCTTGTAATAAAAAATAAAGATCTGTGATTTACCGACTATCGTTTAAACTGATCGTTTAGCTGACAAAACACCTTAATTATTGAAATTATATTTTACATTAATACATTTAATATGCATGTCGTTACTGTCTGTAAACAGGGTAATATCTTTTAAGGCCAGCATGACCGTGGCGACTGGCAATAAATAGTTTGTCTCTAAACGGTCGCTCTTGTTTTTAAGTTGTACTGTGCATATAATCAGGCATAGTACAGTCACTTTGCCCTGCTCTATATTACAAAATCCGGCAAAAATGGTGAACTTTTGATTCAGATCTTATGATCTGTTATAACAATAAGTTATCTTATTGATGTTGAACCTGCTGGTAACCTAAATAAATAAACAGTATATTCAAAACGTAACAATAACTACCGGGGAACCTAAAATGTTTTTCTAGTTTCTCGGTACAGTAAAAATAAGACCGCGTACTCTTTTATTTATCCTTAAGGGGGGCGATAACTTTAGAACGGGTGAAATCAGTCTGTTTTAATGAATTATTTCCAAGGTGATAAAATAATTTGATCATTTGCTAATTTTAACATTATTTTTAATACATTATTAAAGTTTAAAAGAACATGTGATTTTTTTTACAAAATGGCGTCTCTGCAGAATATTTCTTTAACCATCTGCTGGGAGGCATCGAAAACTGCTGCCGCTGTCAAAAATGTTCTATTTATCTGAGATAAAAAAGTTTATTATTTTCGATTACTAATATATTAAAGGGAAGGATAAACCTCTAAATTAATAAAAAATGCCATAAAACAATGGTCTCGGCTCCCAGAATGTGATTTTCTTATGAAAAAAAAACAAACGGAATTAGGTTGAAGATATCAGAACGTTTTACGGTGCAGACTTAAGAGCACGCTCAATAGGGTAATGTATTGGCGCAACTAAAGCCATTGGATGAATTTAGTATAATTTAGATCATCTATAACACGAGAGCTTACACTATCTTTGTACATGTATAAAAATATAAATTAAACTGTACATATTTATTTATCACTTTTATTACTTTCCATCATATTTTCGCTAATTACCATATTTTAAACTTATATAAAGAAAGCACTAACAGCGACAATATCGTTTAAAAGAATAAAGAACAATCATGTACAAATACATACCTGGAAGTACATAACTATTTAAATATTTATCAAACAATACAATGTCATGGAAAGTACAAACAAAACCGCGTTTAGTCGCTTTGTTCGGACTTAACTTTTCGCGTGCGGTTTTGTCTGTGGTCTCCGCGGCTTTTTGTATCAACTCACAGTTAGAACCACAATACCGGCTTTATGCAGTAGACTCAATAGAATACCGGAGAACTTCAACCAAAATTTATGTGTAACTCTAAGATATATGTAACTAACAGGCGCCCGCGACTCCGTCTGCTTTTATGTATTCATAATCGGTGACATTCATCTCAGCAACTCTAGAAAATGTATTCAAAAAGTTAGAATGGGACAACATTGGCATAAATATTAATGGTAGAAAACTAAATCACTTACGGTTCGCAGATGATTTAGTCTTATTATCAGACAACGGTAAAATGCTTAAAACTATGCTGCAACAACTAACTGAGGCAAGTAGAGGAGTAGGTTTGAGTATTAACAAATCAAAAACAAAAATAATGACAAATAGAGAGGAAGTACCTATACAAGTAGACAATGAAAACATTGAATATGTTAAACATTACATTTACCTTTTTTTTTTTTTTTTTTAACGTGGGGAAATCCCTTATGGATACCCACCCTCCCGGGGGAGAGAGTGGGTTATGCCCGACTCGCACGGACTAAAACCCCACGGTGTACCGACAGACCGTTGTGTGGGGGCGGCAAGGGATCGTACATGCTACTCAACCTTGTAGAGCCGCCCCCACGGTACGCCCGGCGGAAGGTGACCGCCGGGCTCCTACCTATAGAGGGACAGACCGGGTACACACCGGCTGCCCCCCCTCGTCCGCCGGACCTGTGCAATGAGGAGATGGGCCCCCCGGCCCACCCCCTCAGGTCCGGCTACGGTGGCGGGAGGAGTTGGGCGAAGCGCCGCCTCCTCCCGCCTGTCCTCCTTTGGCGGAGAGGGCCACTTTGAGGATCTGCCTCGCGGGCCCTCTCCGCCTCCTCCTTCTGCGAGATGACGTCCTCGCAGAAGGAGGACATCGCTCGCCACGCCTGTTCGCTGCCGAGCATGGCCGAGACCACGCTCGGCAGCGATAAGTCCGGTCCTACCGCCGCCGCCAGAATGCGGCGCTGCTCCCCCCACGCAGCACACTCAGACAGAGTGTGCTGCGCGGTATCTTCGACAGCGCCGCATTCGTGACAGGCGGCGGTCGGCTCCCTGCGTGCGATCCGGTGCAGGTACCACCCGAAACAACCGTGTCCGGTGAGTACCTGCACCAGTCGAAACGTCAGGGAGCCCCACTCCCTTGACATCCACTCCCGCAGGACCGGGCGGACGGCGTCTATAGTGTACCGCCCGAACCGCTCGTCCGCCAGGTCCTGCTTCCATCTTTCGACGGCGTCCCCCCTGAGACGCCGTCTCTCCGCCTCTACCTCCCTGGGAGCCGGAGGCTCCCCCCTTCGTTTCCTCGCCGCCGTGAACTCGTACACGGCGGCGAGAACTTCTGCCTCCAGCTCCCAGGGCAGGGAGCCGGCGAGCACAAAGGCCGCCGCCGAAGACACCGTCCGGTACGCCCGGATCGCCCTCAGTGCCACCGTGCGCTGCGCGCTTCGTAGTGCGCGCACGTTGGCGGCACCGAGGGCGTCGGCCCAGACCGGTGCCCCGTAGGCGGCCATCGCCCGCACGACTCCCATGTAGAGTCGGCGGCACCCGGCGCCAGGCCCCCCTATGTTAGGGAGCAACCGGCCGAGTGCCGCCGCCGCCCCAGCAATTCGCGGTCCGAGCCCCGCAAAGTGGGGCTCGAACCGCCAGCGCCCGTCCAGGGTGAGGCCCAGATACCTCATCTGGGTCCCCACCCTGATCCGGGCGCCCTCCACCACAACGTGGGCCCCAGGTGGTGGCCCCCGCCGAGGCCCATGAAAGAGTAGGGCCTCGGTCTTCTCGAGGGCCACCCTGAGGCCCAACCTCCTGATGCGCCTGACCACGAGGGTTGTGGCCATCGTGGCCAGGCGCTCCACCTCCCTCCACTCCCCCCCCCCCGGGCTACGACTAGGGTGTCATCCGCGTAACATATGAGGCGTGCCCCATATGGGAGCACGCCGCGGAGCACCCAGTCGTAGCCCATGTTCCACAGGAGCGGCCCCAAGGCCGACCCCTGTGGAACCCCCCGCCTTGTGGCCCGCCGGACCATACGCCCGTCGCCGTCTACGTAGGCGACCTCCCTACCCTCGAGGTATGCCTCCAACACCCGCCGCAGGTACGGGGGCACTCCGAAATATCGGAGCGCCTCCCGTATGACGCCATGCGGCAGGGTGTTGAAGGCGTTGGCGATGTCAAGGGACACCGCCAACACCCTTTCCCCCTGGGAGGTCGCCTCCGCAGACAGCGACTTAAGGAGGGACAGGGCGTCCAACGTGGAACGTCCTGTCCGGAAGCCATACTACGCGTCCGCCAGATTCGGCCCTACGCCTTCTAGGTGCTGGACGACCCGGGAGGAGATAATCCTCTCCAGCACCTTCCCGGCGTCGTCCAGCAGGACGAGGGGCCGATACGCGGACGCGCAGTCCGCAGGGCGGCCTGCCTTTTCCATGAGGCAGAGCCGCCCTAGCTTCCAGGGCTTCGGGAACTGCCCGACCGAAAGACACCGGTCGAACAGCTCCCGAAGCCATCCCCCTAATTGGCCCAAGGCGAGGCCGAGCACCCGACCCGGGACCCCATCAGGGCCGGGCGCTCTACGCCGGCTGAGGAGGCGCTCGACTGCCCTCCCCATCTCCTCCTCCGTTATCGGAGGGGGGGACCGTCGAGCACCTCCTCGACTACCTCACGAGGTGGAGGCATGGGAGGAGCCGGTAGCATCGGAGGGTCGGGGAATAGCTCTCCCACGACCCTCGCTACCACCTCCGGCCGGAGGGTTTCCGTCGCCGGGGGCGCCCAGGATCGCAACTTCTTGCGCACGATCCTGTACGGGCGCCCCCAAGGATCTCCCTCCAGCGTCTGGAGCAGCTCCTCCCACGCCGCTTCTTTCGCCCGGCTGATGGCAGCCTGCAGGGTCTTCCTACACTCCCTGTAGCTGCCATACAGCCGGGCCTCCGCCTCCGGGTCCCGGTGCCGGCGTCGGCGGCTGCGCCCGAACAGCCGCCGGGCCGCGGAGCAGGCCGCTCGGAGATCTGCGATCTCCGGCGACCACCAGTACACCGCCCGTTTGTCTGGGCGGTGTACGCTCCGCGGCATCGACGCGTCGCAAACCTCCGTGAGGGATGCACGGAGGCGGGCTGCGGACGCGTCGACATCAGCCCCTGTGGGGGGGGGCATGGCCCAGGCCTGGACGATGGCCGCCTCTTCCGCTAATTCACGGTTGAGGTGGCTCATCGCCCAACAGGGGAACTTCGCGCCCCTCCGGGGGCGGGTGCCGATCCCAGCTTGGGAGGTGGAGACCTCGAACCTGATATATCGGTGGTCCGATAAGGTCTCCACCTCTTCCAGCACCCTCCACCCCCTGACACGGCGTGCGATGGACGGGGTGGCGAACGAGACGTCCACCACCGACGCCCCGTTCCATCGCACGCACGTGGGGACGCTCCCCTGGTTGAGGAGGGACAGCCCCAACTCGGCTGCCCACTCCTCAACGGCCATGCCCCTCAGGTCCGTGACTGCCGCTCCCCAGGTCCTCGACTTAGCATTCAAGTCCCCCATGAGGACCACGGGGAGCGGCGACAGCCGTCTGACAGCTCCCTGCAGGGAGCCGAGGTACGCCTCGAACTCCCGCAGGGGCTTGTTAGGGGAGAAGTACGCCCCCACAATGGCGTACTCTCCCCAGACGGCCGTCACGAACCCGGCCCCTCTTTCCCTTGCCGCCAGGGACGAACCTCGACCCACCACGATCGCCACGGAGCCGTTCCTATCCCCAGCCCACTGCGGCTGGGAGGGAACGAAGTAGGGCTCCGTGGCGACCGCGAGCCCGATACCCCACTCCGCCACTGACTGCACGAGTAAGTCCTGTGCAGCGGCGCAGTGGTTGAGGTTCGCCTGGAGGAAGTTGCAAATGGTGTGATCCATTACTGGTCCATTGCAACTTCCTCCTGCCTGGCGGCCACCACCCTAGGACCTGTGCCCACAACCGGGTGGTCCCTACCCTTGGTGGTGGGGGGCCTGCAATTACGGCTCCCCATCACGTGCCCTGAGGGCCTCCCGGCGTCGGCACATACGGCGCAGCGGACCACCTCCGCTTTACACTCGGCCGTTTTGTGGCCCGCTGCGCCACAACGGTAACATCCGTCACCCCTGTTGGACGAGGAGGGGCACAGAGGGCGGGTGTGCCCCAAGCCCATGCATTTGTAACAACGCATGGGCTTCTCGTCCAGCAGGATGACGCGGACGACGCTCCACCCGACCAGGAGCTTGCCGGCCTGTACAAGCTCCTTGGCCGCCGCCGCGGGGAGCGTCACGTGTACTGCGCCGAGGCCCCCCCAGTTTTTTTTAATCTCGCCGACCTTAAGGTCGGCCACCTTACAGCCGGCCTTCGCTGCCACAACCGTCTCAATCTCGAGGGGGGACACCGAATCGTCCAGCCCGACGATCCGGATGTCCACCCTCTTAGTTGGAACGACGACTGTGGCGACTCCGGCCAACGCCGCCTCCAGCTCCTTGGCCAGTTCAGCGGCCTTTTCCTTACCCTGGCCCGGCAACTCAATTTTCCGGGCCCCCGTAGCCGTCGGCCTCACCCGCACTTCGCCTATACCCATGTCGGGCAAGGCCACGTGCTCCCGTGCCTTGACTAAGACCTCCCTGTAGCCAACCCCCTTGCTGGCTGCGGAATCCTTCAGGGTCACGATGACCGCAGCCGATTGGGGGGCGGACGGCAGCTTCTGCCTCGCAGGCGAGGTCTTGGGAGCCGTGGTCGGGGTCGGGGCTTGCGGCGCCGCCGCCGGGGCCCTTGCCACCTTCTTCTTGCGGCCCACCACCGTGGACCACGCCGCGCCATCTGTAACCGCCGCCGGGGCCGGTAAAACGGCCCAGTTAATCCCCAGCGGGGCAACTACAGGGGCTGAAGGCGCCTTCGTAGCCAGCGCGGTCTTCGCCACGCTGGCCGCTCCACCCTTCTTCCTGTCCGCCGCCAGGGGTGGACGAATGGGCGCCTCTGGAGGCAGGCGGCCCTCCACACTCTCCATACGCGCATTCAGCATGTTGCTGAATGACGTATGGAGAGAGGTATGGATGCGGGAGACCGCTTCGGCGAGAGCCTGCTGCCAGAGAGGCTCCGCCGGTTCCGGCATGGGGGGAGGAGGTGGAGGCATCTGCTTCTTGGCATTTGCCTCCTGCTTCCACGCCTTGTTCTCCGCTTTCAGGTCCTCGACCTGTCGGCGGAGATTTTTCAACTCCCTTTGGAGCTTTCTATTTTCCTCCCCCTCAGTGCGCTCGACAAGGACCTCCACGACCTCCTGCAGGGACCTCGCAGAGCCTTTCAAGGCCTTTATACATGGGCCCGACAGGTTGCCCGACTTCTTCACCGTCTCGAAGATGCAAGCAACATTCGAGCCGGCGCGAGCCTTAAGCCTCTGGGCGTCTAAGACATCCACGTCCAGCACCTCCATCTCTGCATCCGAGCTGGGCAAGGAACCGGCAGCAGAGCCGGTAACCGAAACCGCCGCAGAGCCCGTGACGGAGCCAGGAACGGAGTCCGCAGTGCTTACACCGCCCGCCAAAGCCCGGTCAAAGGAGCCATCCGCCTCTCCTAAGACCCCGCGGCCACTCCCGATCATCCGAGCCCTCCCCCGACTCCTCGTGCTCACTTTAGGAGCCTCCCTCTCTTCAACCTCCGTGTCGGAGTCGAAAATCCTTTTCGACACACTAACCCGTTTTTTGGTAATTTTTTTAGCACTCATGGTTCACTGGTGACACCTGGGTCAGCCAGCGAACCAAGAGGCAAAATCCGAAGTCCTAAATCAACGCGCCAAATCAATCGGTATGCAAGAAATCAGTCCAGAAAGCAAAGCCAAGTCAAACAGAAAAGTAATCCACGTCCGAGTAAAACAAACAAAGTCAGGTGATAAAACAAGTCCGTAGTCCATAAACAAGCCAAGGTCAATAATAAAATCCAAAAGCACCAGAGAACACCACCCAAAAACAACGCAGGACCAAAAAAAACCTATATGTATGTATATCAAACATTACATTTACCTGGGGCAACTAATATCATTCAAGGACCAAACTGACTCAGAAATAGAAAGAAGGGTTTCGTGCGCTTGGAAAAGATACTGGTCTCTTAAGGAAATATTTAAAAGTAAAAACTTTTCCATGACTAACAAGAAGAATGTATTTGACTCATGTATTGTGCCATGTCTCACGTATGGTTGTCAAACGTGGGCGCTGTCTCAAAAACATTATTTAAAGTTAAGAACATGCCAAAGGGGAATGGAAAGGAGTATGTTGGGAATCTCACTAAAAGACCGGAAAAGAGCTCAAGAAATAAGATCAACAACAAAAGTACAAGACATAATAAAAAAAGTTAAGGAACTAAAGTGGCAATGGACAGGGCATATGATAAGAGATAGTGAGACAAAATGGACAAAAATGATCACGGAATGGTATCCACGAGACGGTAAAAGGAAAAGAGGGAGACAAGTTAAAAGATGGACAGACGATATAAAGAAAGTGGGTGGTTCGGTCTGGCAAAGAAAAGCTAATGATAGAAAAAGTTGGAAACAGCTGGAAGAGGCCTACGTGTCAAGTGACACGCTGACTACTACAACAGATAACCTGATGTGTTAGGCTTAAGTAAAAAAAAAAAATGTATATATTTAATATAGTTTCAGCAATAAAGGCTATAATAATATAATAATAATAATAATCGGTGACATTATAAACTATCTGGTTGCGCCGCTTTATGTATGTTTGAAAATTCCCGCATTATGGATTAAATCGCGTCACTTTGAAGCCCGACCAATTAATTGCGATCAGGTCACGCCATCTATCTAGCCCAATCATCCTTTCCTGGCACATGCTAGTTCGGTATCGCGATGCTCGCGCCGCCAATAGTTTTCGATTGCGGCCTCCAGTGTTCAGTGTTCGACTGTTGCCGCCATTGTGTTACTTCGTCTGCTATCGTCGCGTAGTTTACGCGGCTCGCACCGTGTTGTTGTGTCGTACCGCGCCGAGCCGCGCCGTATGCTAACATTTTGAGTTTTTGCATGGTCGAGTGAGAAATAAACGCATCGCTACATACGTGCCGACATATATTACAAACAATAAGTGTTGTGAGAGAGGAAACCCAGTGGAAAGAAACGAGAAACACCTAGCCGGCTAGCCACGTGGAGACTGCATCGCCGCGAGGTATGTGCCAAGTTTCCTTCCTACCTTGTCCCTAATCGTAACTGATCGCAATAGTTGAATATCAATATAGCACCCCCGCATATACAGTCCACTTAAATTGAACATAGATAACCCCGCACCGCACCCCCACGGTGACGTCGACATCGCACCGGCGTCACCATTTTAGTTTGGTCCTTCGAGCCGGATTATACCAGTTGTAGTTGTAGATTGATAGATATTAGCAGATAATTAGTCAAAGAAATCGCATTTATAATGTCAATTACCGTTTCTAATTATTAGTAGGTAGTTAAATACACTAATTGTTTCGTATTTCTCACTCGAACAAACTATAAATCGTTGTTTAGCCGCATATTTATTAAGTATATTGTATGCTTAATTATTTCGTTTCAACCGCAATTTACATTAACTTGTCGTAATAGTTCTCGCATAGTTACTTGTTTACCTTTATATTATTGATCGCCCCGCATCAGGTAAATAAGATAACGATCTCTTTGTTCTCGTATTCTTTTAGTATATAAATAAATTGTTGAAAAGTATTTCATTACAAGTTATACTTAATTTGTTTTCGTAATATTTCGTTCACTTCGCGTAGAATCTCATAATTTTTTTTTTTTTTTTTATGTTATAGGAGGCAAACGAACATGTGGGTCACTTGATGGTAAGTGATCACCACCGTCCATAGACACTTGCAACACCAAGGGAGTCGCAAGTGCGTTGCCAACCTGTGTTTGGGGGAGAGGGGAGTGGGGAAGTGGGGGATGGAGAGGGGAAGAACGGGGAAGGGGAGAGGAGGTGGGTATCCGGCGCTCTCACTGACCAAACGAAACGCAACAATGCAAGCACTGTTACTTCACGTCGGTTTTCTGTGAGAGGGTGGTACTACCCCGGACGAGCCGACCCATTCATGCTGAAACCAGTAATAGTTTCAACGTGGCTCTACCACCTACAGATTATTATTAGCATTGGTTAAGAAGCGAGCTCAGTGAGCGTCGATAAGTACCTACCTACATATTCTGGTTTTTTTCTAATTATCGAGGCAGTTTATGTAAAAGTTATCTCGGTATTATTTTCGTCGATACGTACCTACCTACATATTCAAGTTTTTTATAATTACTTGAGGCAGTTTATGTAAATGTTATCTCGGTATTATTTTTTGTAGTGTATTTATATTTTTTTCGTTATATAGACCGTACGGTAACAAAGACGTACATACGATACGTAAATTTTCAAGCTTATTATTTTAGAAGTGCATTTAAAAATATACGGACGTATTCCGTTTTTGTTTTGTTTATTTTAGAAGTACATTTAAATATATACGGACGTATTCTGTTTTTGTTTTGTTTATTTCGGAAGTGCATTTAAATATATACGGACGTATTCTATTTTTATTTTGTTTATTTTTAATCATCATGGCACTTACACGACTCACTACACAAGACTTGGATGTACAGTTGAAGGTGTTATATGCAAAAAGAGATAGAATTTTCGCTCGCATGCAAAGCATTTGTGATCGCGTGAAGGATCTTAGTTCGTATAAGTTTAGATCGTATAAGTAGAAAGGAAAAACAGCAAATTTCGTTGAAACGTTCTAAAAAGTAATAATTGTTTTGAAATCGGTCAGTGGTTGTTGCTTCTTTTATTGTATTCTTTAGCAAAATTCCTTTGCTCGAATGGCTTCACAATTGTTGTATTAATTTGTTCTTATTTCCTCTTTTGTTTTATTCATGTTTTAGACCTAGTAATATAACTTCTAACTATTCAGGCATTGAATAAAAATTAATAATAATAACGGTGACAAATTCACATGCGGTCTTTTCATCCTAAATTAAGCTTACATTTTATTTTGGTAACAAAACAACTATATGCATATATTTATGTTACATATTTTAGATACAGAATTAACAATTATATTCATCCCTACATATTAGAACATAAAGTCCTCTGTCACGTCTGTCTGTTCGCGATAAACTCAAAAACTACTGAACGGATGGCGTTTTCACCAGTAGATAAAGTAATTCATGAGGAAGGTTTGGGTATATAGTTTGTCAAGGCTTTTTTTATTATCAGGCCGGGATAGCGTCCGCCGGGCCAGCAAGTTACAAATAAAAGTAGCCCTTCACTAACTCACTCTATACACTATATACACACTATATGAACACTGACACTAACTCAACTAATTATCATAAAATTTGGCATACACGTTATCAGGGCCACAGAAAAAGACATAGAATACCTTCAGCCCAAACAAAACTAGTGTTCCAGAGGTATAGTCCAAAGCTACATTAATATCAATGACCCGGAAGAAAAAATAGTCAAAATAATGTATATATCTCACGGCTGACACTCATCGAGATAAAGTTGTAAACTAAAATATTATCTAAATATAAAACTTCTTCCAAATGTTTCGAGCTGTATTTGAAAAACCAATTATATATATCACTACATAGTATAAAACAAAGTCGCTTTCTCTGTACCTATATCCCTATGTATGCTTAAATCTTTAAAACTACGCAACGGATGTTGATGCGATTTAGATAGAGCGATTTAGATAATAGATAATGTGATTGAAGAGGAAGGTTTATATGTATAACATCCATTAAATAGTGGAGAAATACTGTTATTTTTGAGGTTTCTAATGTGATGTTGTAAATAATCACATTTTTTCTGCTTACATTGCAACAAACGCAGGCTTGAACCCTACGAGATAATAACCTATTTGGTGCAAACGAAGTTGCACGGGTCAGCTAGTATAATTATATATGTATAATATACACTAGCTTCTGCCTGTGACTTCGTCCGCGTGGAATAGTTACTTGGGCTAATTAGCACGCAGCGGAAGCTCTCAAATGGAGAAAAAACTGCGATTTTGAAACATTCTTCATTGGTGCTCCGTTCCTATTGGTCTTAGCGTAATGATATATAGCCTTCCTCGATAAATGAGGTATCTAACACTGAACGAGTTTTTCAAATCGGACCAGTAGTTCCTGAGATTAACGCGTTCAACCAAACAAACAAACCCTCCAGCTTTATAATATTAGTGTAGATATATAATTGGTTTATCGAATACATCTCCATACCCTTTTCTGTATCCCTAATAACGTCTATGAAAAATTATATACATGAATCTCTCACGTTAGTATTACAAACGTGTTTGCAACCAACATTTTTTCAAACAGGATTTTCATCATAAAACAATGCTTTAACAATCACGACCACAAATGAAATTAATTAAACAGTTGAAGAGTGAAAATGAATAAAAAAAATAGGGAACAATGCAAATAAAAGATTCGGTTTTAATGCGAACAAATAGGAACATTTGGCCGGGCCGGTGTGGAAACAAAGGCTAGCCCTTAATTGATTTAATTTGTCGAGAGTCAAAACTTCGCTGTGGGAGAGGTGTCGCCTCGTCACGTATCGCCGGCCTAAAGGTTCGTTCACAACACCGTTAAAAAATGTTATTCGTTGCTTTGCTAAAAATTTGATTATGGGTGCTAAATTTAGCACTTTAATAAGAAAGTAATTTCTATTTTGCGACGTCTTATTCCCACACGGGACATACCGACATACAGATCCCGATTTATTTACTACATCAGTCGATGACTCCTTGGCTCAGTGGTTAGCGTGTTAGGTGAAGGAAGCAACATGATGAAACAGTAGCACCTTGGTATAGCTTTTTATTATCCTAAACGTTCTTAACAGCTAGCCAGCTATTTACCAATCTCACTTTGAAAATCAGTCGTCAAGCACCTAGTGGTGTATTCTGGCAGCTCCACTTGAGAGGCAGTCCGCCTCTCTAGATTTAGTGTATTTACATCATCACTTTTTTATTTTTTATTGTAGCACGACATAGTGGCTGCACTATGCCTGATGGTAAGCACAGTACAATGTAAAAACAATGGCAACCACCCAGAGACAAACTCTCCATCGCTGGTCGCCGTTGTCATGCCTGCCTGCGTAATAGTCCATTGAAAAGTTACATTTGGGGTTGCGTTTTTTAGAGGACGCAATTTTATTTTTTTGATGTGTAGGGGGGGTCAGTGTAAAGCTAAAACCAAGTTTGTGGGGTCGCCACCCTTGTCCCACGGCCGCCATCTTGAAAATAGGGGTTGAAATGGTATTTACGATATATCTCTGAAACTATTTATTTTATAAAAAAAATTTGTTAACATTTTTTGTTGCAAATTAAATTCTCTACAACTTTGCTCCAGTAACTTTTTGTCGTAGAACTATAAATAAAAAAGTTATAAGCGAAAATCTTCAGAAATTTGAGAAAAAAATTTATATTTTTCGATGTAACTTTTTTTTTATCATTTTACGAAAAAATGATATCTGACCATTTTTGTACATCGTTTTTTGAGGAACAACTTTTATTCGCATCATTTTTTCATTAAGTCAATAGCTAATGATTTACAGCGCTCCGAAGCGAGTACTATTTTTCAGCACTCTTAACTATACCTATATTATACGTGTGTACCTATAATATGTCATCAGTTATTGTTTGTTTTTTTTTCTTTGTTTTTACTTTATTATTATAACTTTTTTAATTACAAATTTTGCAATATTATTAATAATTAATTATTGACTCTTTTAAATAATAATAAATAATGTTATAATAATTAATAATGTTATAATAATAAAGTAAAAACAAAGAAAAAAAAAACAAACAATAACTGATGACATATTATAGGTACACACGTATAATATAGGTATAGTTAAGAGTGCTGAAAAATAGTACTCGCTTCGGAGCGCTGTAAATCCTTAGCTATTGACTTAATGAAAAAATGATGCGAATAAAAGTTGTTCCTCAAAAAACGATGTACAAAAATGGTCAGATATCATTTTTTCGTAAAATGATAAAAAAAAAAGTTACATCGAAAAATATAAATTTTTTTCTCAAATTTCTGAAGATTTTCGCTTATAACTTTTTTATTTATAGTTCTACGACAAAAAGTTACTGGAGCAAAGTTGTAGAGAATTTAATTTGCAACAAAAAATGTTAACAAATTTTTTTTATAAAATAAATAGTTTCAGAGATATATCGTAAATACCATTTCAACCCCTATTTTCAAGATGGCGGCCGTGGGACAAGGGTGGCGACCCCACAAACTTGGTTTTAGCTTTACACTGACCCCCCCTACACATCAAAAGAATAAAATTGCGTCCTCTAAAAAACGCAAGGTAAGGCCTAAAAAATGTAACATTTCAATGGACTATAAGTGTCTCTTCACGTTACGCATCACTTCATATCGGATGAGATTCTGGTCAAACGCTAAAACATATGAAGTATTTTAAACAATCAGTCTCAATAAAGATAATATTCCACAATCGTAAACTAAAGTCATTAAATTTAATTATTTAATTACTCATGTCCGAAACTTCGATTATGTTTAACTCTATGATATTATTATATATCTTCCACTCCAAATTGTTTACGGAAATTGTTAATTTTTTACCCATAGAAACAATACCTATAAACCCAGATTACGTATAAAATTACGGTATACTATCTGTTACCCGCGATTTCGGCTGTGTGAAATTTGGCATAAAAATGTTTCTTTAGTGTAAAGGTGCGCGTGGAAAGCGCACAGTTCTGTGCACTGCTTCTTTAGCTTATATGTTTGTACGGAGCCCTATTTTTTCTAAAATAGAGTAAGTTATTGCTTATAACATCAGCTATCTGCCAGTAAAATTCACATCAAAATCGTTCCAAACTTTTCGGAGACTAACCGTAACAATCAAACACAAACATTTTAATTTTTTTGATTTGAAACAAATATATTCGCTGGTAAACCTGATTGTTGGCTTGAACGCGACGTGGCGACGCAAAACACGAACTTTGCACTATTAACGAAATACTCAAAAACATTTGCAACCCTATCTGTATATACATAAGATTCAAATTGTTTTGTCGGCCACTCGTTATACTAGTATTACGCGATACGTGCCGACTACCTAGCTCCCTTTGATAAATGCCGCCAAACACACTGCGCCTGCGCCTAATAAACAGTCATTATTTTATGGAACAAACATGTAATGTTATCTTTTCATTATGCCATAGCTGATTCCTATCGTAATCTGTTCTTTTAAGCATATAACTTATACATAAAATATTATTGTTATAAGCACTCTATAAGCTATAAGTATTATATACTTTCATATTTATTTAGTAAAAAAAGCTGTTACTTTGATATTAAAACACACACTTCTATTTTGTGTATGTGTATAGATGAGTTTTTTTAAACAATATAGTTACATAATGACCACGCCCTAAGGATGCCTATCGGTTTATTTTTATCGTGACAATTCTTTTTTATTTTCATTAAAGCTTTACGTCGTTCCACGCTGAGTGCTGGCATTATTGATTCTCGTATTTAAATACACATGGGGCGTTGTGAAAGAGAAATTCATCAATTAGTTACTTTTCACTTTATTTTAAACTGTTTTTTTTTTAATTTTCAATAGACTATTTATTGAATTTGTTGAAGAAAAAAGCTCTTAGTTTTTCGTTCAGTTCTTTAGTTCATTACATGATCATATTTCAAGCGGAAGAGTTGTTCTTATTTTTGTGCGAAGGCGGAGCGAACATCGAGTACATTTTATCTTTAAAATAATACAATTTATTCACCTGAAGTTTAATAGAGAAAAGGCTGACTTTGAATTTTATCCGCACATTTCAATTTCACAAGGCGCGAGCATTGAGCGGCGCGATATCAAAATGCGATACGTATGCACTTCCCGTGCAATTTTATTGTGAGCTCCCGGTACCGTGGCTCTTTGTGATGTAAAAGATTGATGCCTATCTCTTAGACTAGGTAGTATGTCTGTAACTATCATTAAAAATACTGTGAAATCTGTCTTTCTGTTAACAATTTGACATATTTATGGCTCAGAGCGGTATCAATATCTTAACTCTGCCCTCCCACTACATTCTTGATAATGTAATGTATGTCCGTAAAAACTTAGATAAGCTAGATTTAGTATAAGACCAACATAATCTAAATTCTAAAAACAATGACAAACTGGTCGTTCCAATATTCAGGCTCACGAACACCAGTGACAGTTTTATAACATGCCCCAAAGCACATTACCAATTTGCATGATAGTATGTTCAAGCACCATGTCAAGCGGGATTTAATGTCTAAAATATAAAGGGCGAATCAATATGTGAATGATGGTGATGTCTGGAAATGACGCTTCTCTCTGTACATCCGCCAGAAATGAATGTAACTGTTTATGTCTATAACTATGTATGTTTGTAAAAATATGTTCGTTAATGTTATATATAATGAAGAGATAAAATTCGTCGAGAGAACTAGTTTCTTACCGGTTCTTCTCGATGACTTGATTGTTTTCCGAACCGGTGGTATAGTTCTGACGTTCGTAAGTGTCTTCTCAGGGCCTAAATTGAATAAAGTATATTTGATTTTAAGACCGTATTCAGATCTTGAAAACTCTTTTGGTGAAGAAAAAGATCGTGATAAAATAATTACACTGTGGTTACCTTTTCCTAGTACCCGTCTTTCTAACTACTTTTATTAAAATCAGTCGTCAATGTCCTAAATGTAAGGTCCCGGCTGTTGCATTGGACAGCGGTCTTTTTGGTTCCAACGTCATCATTTTGAGCTACATCTGCACTTAATATTAGCTGAGATTGTACACCATCGCTAAATACATATAAACAATAAAAATATTATAGTTAACACTTTTTTACACATTTTTGTTATATGAGCTATATTGTTACTTGATTTATTAGCTACACTCTTGATATATTAGAGAAGATAATTAACTACATAACACTCTGGTAAAACCAAAGTCAGTTCTGTAAAAAATCACACCTATCGCACATACAAATACACTCTCACATCCCATATATTAATTTTAAACTTATTCGATAATAGCGTCCTTTTCTTATGTTTTCTGTTAACCCGTCAGCTGATTTTTAAACACTTAGATCTCAAAATAGTAATATTTTTAAATATCTAATTTTTAAAAATTATAATTTTACACTACGTAATTTGTTATTGTTCAACTTTTTCAAATTTTGTAATAAATAAGGTATTTTTTTAAAAGCTATGCTGCCAGCAATGTGTTGACCAGTGCACCATAAGGTCCTACATTCGTTTATGTGGAGCTTAAACCCTTACGGTGTTATTACAAAAAAGTTAATTACGTATTGAATACTTGCTTTAAAAAGGTTTCGGATTAAATGCACCGCGGTCGCGGAATGTTCGCCATCATGCTCTTTTGTCCCGCTTCGGTTACGTTAGGTTTTTTTTTTTTTCCTTTTTCTGCAGACTCTCGGTCCGCACCATTTTTTTGCTATAGCTTTTTAAGTGAAAGTTAAAAATCGTATCTGTGAGCATCTATTGGGTGTTTTTTTTTTAAAATATTTATTATTATTATTGTTTTTTTTTATATATATATTTATTTCTTTGTTTTTATGATTTAACTATTTTATGACGGATTTTTTTTAAAGACGTTATTGCCTTTATGGCGGTTTCATTCCGGTCCTCTATCGCCATCTTTAGATTATAATCCACAATATGCCGCGTCGGAGCGTCCATGGCCCGTCGGATGAACCTACGAACTGCGTCATCAATCACGTCGTTATAGTAGACACAGGTGTGGGTGTGTCTGGATACTGTCACTATAGCATGTGAAACACTATCGTGGATTTGCATCCTTCTGCTCTTTGTTTGCAGGATCACCACTGATTTGTAGATCAATCCCTGGGATTCGTAGACTGTCAGAACGCGCGATCCTTTCCCTACCCCGTAGCCCTTGTTTATCAGGGCTTTTTTCTCTTCTTGTGTGTGTACCAGGAAGTGAGTGTCGGGGGTGTGGGAGGATATTTGTTTGCCCTGATATCCCCTGATGCTCAGAGATCTCACTATCGGTTTCGGTGAGTATATACCGTCGTATACTTGACTCAGTACATAGGCTACATCCATCGGGTTCTTGTATGTACAAGTGAGCTGTTGGTCAATACCAGCTACGGCCGTTGGTCTGCTGTAAACCATCCGAAATAAGTTTTCCCGATCAATGTAGGGTAGTTGGTTGAAATCTCCGATGAGGAGAATTTCGCTTGCTTCCGCCAGCCGGCCGGCAGTCAGGATGGTCCCGAAATGGTTCATGAGAGCTTCATCCACGATTAACCTTGAACGCTTATCGTGCTCTCTGAAACCATTTACTAGTATGGACGCCATGGTGCGCACCCGCTTTTCGGATTTTTTGCCCTGTGCCTGCACCAGTTTCTCCTGTAAGTCTTTTGCCGCCTCGGTTGTGGTGGTCGCCACAGCGTCCCTCTCCACATCGAAGTTTTTAATTAACCACGTAGTCTTTCCACAGCCTGGGACCCCGTTCGTCCATTTGATCTCGGGTGTCATCTTGGTGCTTTCCGCCACTGCTGGATTTAGAACTCTCGAGGTGGTTTTTACCCTCTCGAGAATCTTTTCTTCAAGCATGATTCTTGTGCACCGAGCGACTACTACGATTGGATCCTCCAGGGGCACTTCGAACTTCTGAGGTTGAGTTGTTTCCCGTGTCTCATTTTCTTTCCCTAGTAGGAAACCGCTGGTGGAATTGTAAGCGGTGATGTAGCTGCCCGTCATTACTCCTGCTATGACTTGGGCAGTGGCGTTGTTATAGATGGCCGCTTCCGCTTCCTCTAGTCTAGCATCTCTCAAATCCACGATTCCCAGATGGTGGGCCTCTAGGATTTGTGTACACGTCAGTGTGTTGACTTTAATCGTGGCTTCGAGTATGGCTTTGAACTCGAGTATAGCATTTTCCATATGATCCAGTGGTCCCGTGACAGGAATTTGGACGGGTCGGATGACTTGCCCCATGTCCGCTCTGGTTTTCTGTGACTGCGGTTTAAATTTTATCTTTAGGGCTCTCCTCCGAAGACGGTCTATCGCTTCCTGTTGTGTATTTCTGGTATGTCTATGGGTTTGGGGCATCATTATTTGTGTTATTGCTTAGGATGAACCTCTGTCGGGTTTTTCTTCTCCGGATGTATTTGCGGCCTCTGCTCGTTTGGCTGTTATTTTTGCTTGTAAGCGTTCGGCTCCGCTTTGCTCGGCGTTCCCGAGGTCGAAAATAGGTTTCCCTGTGTTGTAAGTAGGGTTTTTCCCGGGAGTCTTTTTGTGCAGTGGTTACGTTAGGTTAGACTTGCGAAAAAGGATAACACGAACTTGCCTCGGGCGAGCGCGGTGCATTTAATTCGAAACCTTTTTAAACCAAGTAAATAACTTTTTTGTAATAGCACCGTTATAGTTTTGGATAGTCCAAGGATTAATTATAGAGATAGAGAGACATCGTCGCTCTTACGCACTGAAATCGAATCTAATAAAAGGAATTAAGGGAGTTTTTGTGGGATTTTAGTCTTTCATGTAATAATGGATTTTACACTTTATTCATAATCTTGTGTTGTTTGACTCTATATTTTATATTTTGGTGTTTTACGTAATATAGTTCGGTTATTGTGCACAAGTGAAGTGGATGGGGAATAATACCACGGAGCATGAATTCTGAGATGCCACAAAAACTTCCTGGAAAGTCCTAACAAGGGAACCACCTTCTTGTTAGAGCATCGAATTTATCGCAAGACTGTTGTTATATTATTGCCTACTCTACTCAATGGCTATAATAATCTGGAGATAAGTTGGCAAAAACAAAATAAAAACAATGGAATTAAAAAGACTGATTAAATACGGTCTAAATAAATCAATCACGAACAATAAAATAATGTTTTATATATTGAATATGCTGAAAACGAATTTAAAATTTATATTCCCTTCAAACGGAGACGCGGCAAGGTTCTATATAACATAAAAGAGACGAATGAATACGTAATGCCGTACGGAAGGTAATGTGACGTTGCACTTTGTAGGGAGAGCACGACCGGATACTTTACGATGCAATTGTGATGGGGAAAATTCTATTTCTATCTGTGCTTTTGTCAAACTATATTGTTGGTAAATATTTATTATGTTCTACTTCATTGAACCAGCATTTATGTTTGAGTTATTGAGACCGTTATTCGTGTGAATAATAGTATCTTTTATTGTAAAGGTAGTGAACAATTGAAACCTATATACCTATTAGCTGGCTACTAAAGTACTAACCCCATTTAGAGTAAGATCGCGCAATGAAATAAAATGTGCAAATTGAATAACTAAACGTCAGTTCTCTCAATATTTTTTAAGATGTCCCTATTGTCTTCTGTCTCACTCGCTTATCCACTTTTTATATGGGGATTTTTCTAACCTAAAATTTTCACTTTTCCCATACAATTCTTCAAACATCTCTTATCATACAAACCTTGTCCTGACGATTAGGAACACAACAAGTTACTTATCCACAAAGGTGCAGCCGTCCTCAAATTTTGCGCCTACATACATTCCGCAATTGATTATTTTTTTAGGTTGATATTTGGCAACCAATCTTAGAAGAATCTTACATTAGTACTACTATTGATGAGTTAGGTATAAATAATATTACAAGTGTCTTGCGATGATTTCAATTTTCCACCAAGATGGTTGTCCTCTTGTTAGAACTTTCCAAGGAGTTTTTGTGATATCTCGGAATTCATGCTCCGTTGCATTAATTTTCACCCACTTGTGCATAATAACCAAACTGTATTACGTAAAACATCACCAATATTACAAAATATAGAATCAAATAACACAAGATTATGAATAAAATATATAAACATATAATAAATCCTCTACATGACATTCCAAGAACCCGCCAAAGACTTAATTGACTTTTATTTATATACTAGCGGGCCCGGCAGACGTTGTCCCGCCCTGATTATGAAAAAATCCTTGACAAACTATATACTAAAACGTTCCTCATTAATCACTCTATCCATCGGTGAAAACCTCATGAAAATCCGTTCGGTCGTTTTTGAGTTTATCGCGAACAGACAGACAGACGCGGTAGGGGACTTTGTTTTATACTATGTAATGATGTAGATATATAAAATAGTAATCATGGTAAATATATCAGAGATGCATATAATCTAACACTTTCACGAATTACCATTAGTATTGAGTAGTCGGGTGAAGCTGTTAAGACCCTGGTGGGGCAATAGCGTTGTCAGTTCGAGAAAAAAAAAGAAAAAAAACATTAGTTTTTTTATGATTATCTTTTTCCTACCCATTGTGCTGTAACTCGTCACTAAATGGAGCTACAGTTGGTAATGATTGTTATATTTGTGTCAATTTATTGTTCGTATTCTGCCTAATGAATAAATGTGTATTCAATTCAAGTTGGAACAGCAATTACTAGATACTATTATTTTACGTTTTTTTTTTTAAATAATTCAACTTCAAATGTTTACTTTCTACTTACTACTTAAAACTACACGCTGTTGGCCTGGCGGGCCTTTACTGCTTTGCCAGATTTTAACTTCAAATGATATTTTACTTAACATATATATAGCATTCCTCAAGACGTGAGGGTTAACTTCACTTATATGTATGCCTGTATAGCTAACTTTTCCACATAACTATCCTAGGTTTTAATAAAATGGATTTAAAAAACCAGGCAACTCACTGGAAGTGTACAAAGCACTGAATTTATCGTTTATCGTTTATCGTTATGCAGACGATCTACAATTATATTTGCACTGTCTTCCGCGTGATACCATGGAAGCAGCACGTAGGATGAATCAAGACCTCGCCAGTGTAAAAGAATGGGCAGATGCTAACTGTTTGGTCTTAAATCCGAATAAGTCTAAGTTTATGGTTTTAGGATCAAAAAAACAAATTGTAAATATAAGGCTCAATCGACCCGCGATCATGTTATCCAACGAACCCATTGAGTGTGTATCAGAGTCTCGTAATCTTGGTTTACTTATGGATTCATCCCTGCGTTTTGAAAAGCATGTTCTGGAGGCAACACGTAATTGTATGTATCGACTTAAGCTTCTATATAATATTCGCCCGTACATTAGTACAGAAGTTAGAGTTATGCTATGTGAGTCGCTCATTCTGTCTAAATTAAATTATGCTGATATTGTGTATGACTCCTGTATTCGTAATAAAACAAAACGGCTTATACAGAGGGTACAGAATGCCTGCGCACGTTTTTGTTTTCATATTCCATCACGAACTCATATCACGCCTTTTTTAAACCAAGGACAACTCCTAAAAATGGAAAATAGGAGGCAGTTACACCTAGCCACACTATTATTCGGTGTGATAAAAACCGGGAAGCCTGAATATCTTTATGAGAAACTAGTTTGGGCAAGAGATCTGAATAGTTACAGAACTAGAGCTTCTAAGTATATGTTATGTACTCATCGCCATGTTACCACCTCATTTCGAGGCAGTTTTAAGTTCGCTGCTACCAAATGCTGGAACGACCTACCCCCTCCAATGCGCAATCTCAACGCATTACTTACATTTAAAATTCATTATAAAAAGTTTTTATTATTATCGCAATGCTTGTAAACTAAAGGTTTTGCATCCAATTTGAGTTGCATATACATATTTTTGTCACGCCTGCAATTGCTTCTCTTGTATGTTGTTTTATGTATCCTACTTTTTTATTTTATTAATTTCCCCTATATATATTATGAACCGTATTATTTTTGTACATTACTTACTATCCCTATATATATTATATATTATAATTTTAATTCATATTTTTTATTTTTTACGCACCGTGACTTGCATTGGGTTCCAGCTGAAAATCAGCGCTAAGTGTTTCTCATAACGCTAGCATATGCTGAGCTGGACACCATTTCATAATGCATAGATATGCATATTTTTGTCCATTTTTGTATACTTGTATTTTATGTTATGCTTTATGAATAAAAATATTTCTTTCTTCTTTCTTTCTTTCTTTATTCTCGTGCCCGAAACACACATCCATAGATGTAAATGGTTTTTTAATTACTGGATGCGCTCGCATACTATTACGTAATTATTAATATTCATTGGTATACATTATATAAAATAGTGTTTAAAAATTCATACATTCTGTATTTCTATTCATATCTGTACCATATACCCTATATTGCGGTCCTGTTAGCTTTTCCTGCCAAGTCATCATTCTGTCGCTATGCCGCCATCCATCCGTCCCATCAGTCTCATCCTGGTGTCCAAACCTGACGGTTGTCTACTTAGAAATTAGCATTTTTTTATTACTAAGTCCTTTTTTTAAGTGATTTCCAAAGTCCGATATCCAACATATAGTCGATGGTAAAACCATCTAAATTAAACAAATTATTAAAAATACTAGCGGGCCCGGCAGACGCTCTCCCGCCCTGACTATAAAAAAAAACCTTGACAAATTATATACTAAAACCTTCCCCATGAGTGGTGAAAACCGCATGAAAATCCGTTCTGTAGGTTTTGAGTTTATCGCGAATAGACAGACAGACAGACGAGGTGGGGGACTTTGTTTTATACTATGTAATGATGATTATGTGGAGTTGTTTTTTTATCAATTAAGTATAGTACATTATCGTGACACTCACGAAATACTATTATAATTTAGTACGATTCTAGTTGTAATATTCTGAGCATAAAATAATATAAAATATAAAGACACATCTAGTAAAACTTTAATTTCATATTAATTGCGGTCCGGTGTCCCTGTTAACAATGCTCGCAACACCGCGACAACTTTCCCTTTGTGGTTACATGGAATGCTTTTGCACATAATACAAACATGGCCGCGGTAAAAATGCACCAATGAAAGGGAAATATTTTTATTTGTTATTATTTTTCATACTACGCTCGCTACGCTACTTTATTTTTCATAAAGTTTCGTTTCACTCGAGGTTTTTTTTGCGACTGTTTTTTTAAAGTCACCCATAATAAATTACGTATTGTATAATTCGTTCGAATGAAATATACGATTTTATGAAAATTTATTCAATTAAACCTTTACACGGTAGTATTTGTAATAACTTTTTCCATGCATCTTTTTTTTTTATATTATACGAGGCAAACGAACAGACGGGTCACCTGATGTTAAGTGATCACCGCCGCCCATAGACCCTAGCAACACCAGGGAAGTCGCAAGTGCATTGCCAGCCTGTGTTTGGGGGGAGGGAAGAGTGGAGAAAGGGGGGAGGGGGGGAAGATGAGATGGGTCTCCAGCGCTCTGACTGACCGAACGAAACGCAACAATGCAAGCACTGTTACTTCACGTCGGTTTTCTGTGAGAGGGTTGAGTTTGACCGAATATGCGAATAGTAAAAGAATTAGTACAATTGTAAAATAATTAAACATCGCAATAAAACGATTAGATATTACAATAAAATAAGTTAGAAGATTAAGAGTAATAAAAAGATTAGCCGCAATAAATAATTATGAGGGTTTTCATTATAGGGCACACATATGTACTTTTATTAATAAGCGCAGGTGGGGTATGTCTAAGGGATGCCATAAATGATCTAACGATGCGGCATCACCTTAAATACCGGAAAAATCGGCCTGTTTTGACCAGTGTATAATGAGCATCGAAACCACGCAGTTCGTTGTCTTAATAGTGTAAACGCATCTTTTCTTTTCTTATATTAAAACATAGAGTTTAAAAGTTTATCTGTTTTTCTTCTTTTCACCAGTAAAAAAGTTTGAAAAAACCCCTTTCTTTTTCCCAAGTCACAAAAATAATTGAAGCATTTTAACAGTGGTACTACTCCGGGCGAGCCGATCCATTCCTGCTGAAACCAGTAGTAGCTTCAGCGTGGCTCTACTACCTACAAAATCTTAATAAAGAGTTTGCTTGCTTGAACGCGCTAACCTAAGGAACTACTGGTCCGATTTAAAAAAAAAGTTTTTCAGTTTTAGATAGCTCATTAATCGAGGATGGCTATAGCGTACATATCATCACGTTAAGAACAATAGGAGCGGAGCACCAACGAAGAATGTTTCAAAATCGTTTTTTTTTCCTTTTGAGAGCTTCCGCTGCGTGTTAGTGTTAGCCCAAGGTAACTATTCCACACGGACGAAGTCGCCGGCAGAAGCTAGTATTTTATAAAGTAACTTCAGGACAAAAATACGGATGGCTTATTCTAATTCAGTTAACTTTTTTTGAAAACAAATACACTTTATTTTCACACTAAAACCTTAATCTTAATGGATATAAGAGTAAAGCTTTATTTTGTGTAAAACGAACCGAATCTCTATTTTGAAACAAAGTTACGGTAAGTCATTTCCTTAACAGGAATTAGACAGGTTCTTTCGCTTTCTCTAAGGTCTATGGGTAGAGGACCAGCACCTCTTGTAATCCTTCGAAGTGCTCAAAGTGAGAAAATAAGGGTTAAGTTTTAAAAGCACTTTGTCTGGAGATGAAGCCGTTTACGACATAAGCGATAGCGATTTTGAGTTTCATAGTCCGTGGCGAATTATCTGTGACAATATGAAGTCAAAAAGAATTTAAGAGAAAGAGTTACTACTGGGTATACACTACTTATGATACCACTAGCACTAATATGATCAAATTACCACATTGTAGCAACTTTAGAAGGTCCACATACTGCCAGATGCCGTAACACTTGCACTTGAGTTCTACGAATAAAGTTATCTAAAAAATGATTAATAATAATATTCTTTTATTTCTTCATTTGTTATTAAATCACTAATCAAGTCCCATCCAGCATGCGCTATATAATTTGTAGTTCTGTCGTTTTTCTTACACATACTTTCAGTATTACAAAACTGTGTAGCAATACATAAACATTTTATGATATGCCGACTGTCGTTATTATTATTAACAAAACTGGCTTCCGAAATCATACCTTTAATGACCATCATCAATTATATTAAATTAATTAGCTGTTATTCGCTACTTCGACCGCGTAAAATTTATGTTCAGTAAAAAACGTGAGCGTAGTGCACACGGATATTTAGTTTATTATATTTACGGGCAACCCTATTTTTTTCTTAAAATAAAAGTGTACCTAGTTTCTTCTTATAAAATCAAATCAAAATTAGTTTAACCGTTTCGCAAATTAACCGGAATAGAGGGACAGACAAAAATTTGAAAAGTTGTTTTTTTGTTAAAAGTAGCGTATAGACTTTCATATCCATTTAATAAAAAGCTGTTGTTTTTGCATTACAAATAAGACACTTCCATTTTATTTATTTGTACAGCTTAAGAGGCTCATAAAAAGATGGTCACTTTCGGAAATCCAAAGACATTATTCGGGAAGTATATTCGACGTAATAGTATTAAATTTGGAGAAAACAAACGATTGTAACCAGTGACAGAGAAGTTGAAGAGTTAGCGTGTTGGACATATTGCGTGGAGAAGTGGTAATCATATAACCAGAAGAATTGTATTAAATACGAAGTTCTATAGTAAAATGGAAGAAGATATGGGTGTAATATGTGAATAGAGGTATGAGTATAAAAGAGTCGAATACTGGATTGACAACTGATAGAAGTTAATATAAGAGGGAAATATATTCTGCCGACCTTACTTAAGTAGGACGTGAATAAATCTATACTAATATTATAAAGAGGTAAAGTTTGTGAGTTAGTGACGTTGTAGGGGGTAATCTCAGGAACTACTGATCCGATTTGCAAAATTTTTCAGCGTTATATAGCTCTTTTATCGAAGAAGGTTATAGGCTATATATCATCACGCTAAGACCAACAGGAGCGGAGCATTAATGAAGAATGTTTCAAAAAATTTTTTCCCTTTGAGAGCCTCCGCCGCGTGTTAATCGTTAGTCCAAAGTAACTATTCCACGCGAACGAAGCCGCGGGTAGAGGCTAGTACATAATAATTTGACAAATTTAAATATTAATATTATTTATCCTATATGTATGTGATATTGACAAACACTTCATTGATTTTGCTTAATTTTTCTTAAAAAACAAACCTCTGTAGTAAGTTAATTAGGTCCGAATACTTACAGAAGCTGTAATACGGGCAGTGGCGTTCCATCAAGAATTAGATTTTTTGGAAGTGTAACTTTTTATAGCACGGTAAGGAAAAATTTGCGTAATGCGTTACGCGTTAAACGTAAGTTAGGTATGTATTTGTGCGTATGTGAATGTATGTATGTGTCAGCATACGTCTAATTGTATACCGAAATGAGTTTTATACTACGGGACTTCGTATAGTATTTAGTTTATGAGCATTTTTATACTTCTTTACCTCCGCAGGTTCACACTGATAATTGATTTCTGTCTAGCGTCCATTATTTAATTTGAATTTTATAGGGTTGTCATTTCTTATAAATATTTTTAATTTATTACATTCTGTTACGCTACAACACAGTATAGTGATAAATCGATATTTTCCAATATGCCAACCATCGTTTTAATTTTTTAATATAAACGAAGCTAACTGACGAAACCTCTTACAAACTACACCATACATCATTGACGTACATACGACAATCCGATTGGGATTTTAAATAAATAATGAGGGAAACAGCGCAGCCGGCGTGTCGAGACACTTTCCGCATTCAACTTTTTAATAACGACCCATCGCCACTGTAATAAGCTCGGTTTACTTTATATTAGAGTGTTTGATAGTTCAATTGGATGTTACGTACATTGTATTTTATGAAACCTTTGAATTATATGGGGCGCTGTTTAAATAATGGTGGCTTACTACCAACCAATAGGTGCAGTGTTGTATACTTAAGGGATGTAACGTATTATTACTTGTAAATACGTCCTGTATTAGTATTGCCTTTTGGACTTTATAAAAAACTAACAAATCACCGCGACTACATCTGCATTGTTTATTATGTTAACAATATATAAATAAAAATATTAAAAATAAAAAAAATCGAATGTGCTTGACCATACGACTGAAGTAAAACTTCTTTAGCGTCATCTATATGTATTTATATATGTACATATATTAATTTTCTACAAGTATACAATTTTATTATGGGTTTTCATTGATAATAAGAAATATAACTCTCTTTCTATCTTCACTAAATTATATCTGCCCCTCAACTTCCGTTCGCCTCACCCGATCACACTTTTCGTAACGCTCTCGTGACGCATTCACCAGCTTACTCATCAAGTCGCGAGCGCGTAAAAAAGTTTTACTTCCAAAAATTCTGGGACGATGTCCCACCCTGATAAAAAAAAATCTTTGACAAATTATATACCAAAACGTTCCTCGTGAATCACTTTATCCACTGGTGAAAACCGCATAAAGATCCGTTCAGTAGTTTTTGAGTTTATCGCAAACAGACAGACAGATGCGGTAGGGGACTTTCTTTTATACTATTTAATGATAACTTAATGGCTTTATATTGAATAAAGATATTGCGATAATAATTTTTCTACATAACAACAAAATTATTGATAGAAATCTATTCTATAGATTTTGCGTGACGCGCGCACATCAACAGACCTCTATATATCCCTACATATTATAGAACAAAGTTCTCTGCCACGTCTGTCTGTCTGTTTGTTCGCGATAAACTCAAAAACTACTGAACGGATTTCCAAATGATTTTCATCTGTAGATAAAGTGATTTGTGAAGAAGTTTTGGGTTTAAAGGTTATTAAGTTTTTTTTTTATTATCAGGGCGAAACAACGTTTGCGGAGCCCGCTAGTGTATTTATACAAATAAAAAAATATACAAAAGTTTGAGGTCATCTTACTTACTTTAACCCTAACGGTTTACAAAATGTATGGTGAAGCAGATTTCTGATGGCAGGACTTTTTTAAATTTAACTCTCACTTATTATTTTACTTTACTCAATTTTAAGGATACCTTACCATAACATACCAGCCCATGCTTTATTCTGACGCATAAGCTATATTATTATGGAGTTTTATCAATTATATATCTTAATATATATATTTCTTGTGTGCGTGTGTATGTGACTGAACTCCTCCTAAACGACTGGACCGATTTTGATGAAATTTTGTGTGCGTGTTCGAGTGGATCCGAGAATGGTTTAGATTCACAATTGGACCCGGTAGGTGGCGCTGCGGTCGACTTTTAGGATTTTTTTGTTTTCAAGGCAGGACAACGTCCGCCCGGTCCGCTAGTATTCAATAAAACACACATATCACCTCCACACACGTGCACGCATACACGCAATTGATTTTTTTTGTCCCCTTGGATGGTTCGAAGTTGTTATTTATAAGTCTCTATTCCTTATACTTCACGCTACTTGCTAACATTATAAATGCGAAAGTAAGTTTGTTTCTTGGTTTCACTTTCCCGACTTAAATACTCAACTCATCGTCATAAATATTTGCATACATATTGTCCGAATTACATAAAAGGACTTAGGGTACTTACCGTGTAGATGGAAACACTGTTCCCAAGGGGCCGCTCAAATCTAAATTAACACGAGTGAAGCAACGAGCTGAAGCTAATATACGAATTTGTATACTACTCAGTTTTGGCATTAAAAAATCATAACGAACTACAGACAATCTTGATATATAAAAATCCAGTGCCATGATGTTTGTCCACGATGAACTTCTAAATTACTCAACCGATTTTCATGAAAGTTGGCGTTAATTTATAATTTGGTTCAACTTGAGAGACAGGATAATTTATATTTCCCTTAAAGGCCTCGATATTTTTTAATTACATATTAAATAATAATCGATGTTGATTATTGTTATAGTAATAGAAGTTTCATCAATCTTGAACAGATGGCGCATTGAATTACAGAAAACTGTAGGACCGACTGTTTCAGATAATCATAGATGGCGCCACGTTTTAATTTTGTTTTTTTTTTTCAATAACTGAGGCGTAGGCTTAGTCGGCTAGTAATATATATACCCATATTTACACGAGAAGAAAAAGCTTTGTACCACTCATTATGGGCGTATTTCGAACACAACACTACCATTAGTAATAGTAATAATTAATTCACATGAAAAAATATGTTCTTTATACCATATAGAAAATAAAGGCACCTACCAATTTAACTAATATTAATTATACACAATTTTCTATAGAATCCAGTATTCAAAATAACACACCTAAGCTACAATTCCTTTCATATTAGAACGTCAAAAGCATAATAGAATACGAATAATAAACCGATATTACTAAATTATATATCATTTGATGCTAAACACACGTTTGACATATTCCGTTTGCCGAGCTATGTGAAAAACAGAGGCGCCTCGAACTATTATAAATGCAGAAAGGTACCGTCTCCGACAATAATGATAGACGAAGTGTGTTATTATTTATTTACACTGAAATTAACAAAGATAATTATTTTGCTATGTATCGATGTATGTTGAATATACTACAATAAATTCAAATTAAAACGATGGTCGGACTTATGAAATATTTACGTTTTTGAATTATTCCTGGTTATACCAAGCATTTACACGTTACACGATTATAATAATAAAACAAATAATGTTTTTTTTTTTTAACTTTATTTTTGGCAACCAATCTTTTAGACTATTGCTGCCATTGTCGAGTAGTTAATAGTATTACAAGTTCTTCTTCTATTTTATTTTTGGAAACCAGTCTTCTAGTAGACTATTACTGCCATTGTCAAGTGAGTATCGATATTACAAGTTTCTTGATATAATCACAATGAACTAACAAGATGGTGGCCATCTTGTTAGAACTTTCCATGGAGTTTTTGTGGCATCTCAGAATTCATGGTCCGTGGTATCATTTTCCATTCGCTTCACTTATGCACAATAAACAAACTATATTACATAAAACACCACCAATTTTACACAACATAGAGTCAAGTAACACAAGATCATGAATAAAATATAAAATCCACTACATGACAGACCAAAATCCCGCCAAAAACTCCGCAACAAATAAAGTTACAGAACTGTAGGTATAGGCCCAAGTACAACGTGTTACCAGTTTTTTTTTATTTCTGTATTGTCCGTTCTAAGGAAAAAGCAAAGGTATCTAGATCATGCAGCCATATTATACGTAATTCCATAATTACCAGTTCTAGACCAAGTACCTTATGATAATGTCAATGTTCTAACAAGATTACATCCATCTTGTTAGAACTTTCCATGGAGATTTTGTGGCATCTCAGAATTCATGGTCCGTGGTATTATTTCCCATACACTTCATTTTTGCGCAATAACCAAAATATATTACGTAAAACACGACCAATATTACAAAATATATAGTCAAATAACGCGCGATTATGAAAAAATTATAAAATCCACTATATAATATAACAGACTAAGAGCCAGCCAAAAACTCGCCCATACCATAGACTATTTCAAAACCACAGCATGGAGTATTCTAAACCTGTGTTGCCATAAATAAACTCAAACATCCGTATCATACAAGGCGTTCTAAATAATTCCTGTTAGCTACTACCTAATTACCCCAAAGTCTAAAAGTAGGGTAATATTTATCGACTTATGTACATTTCGTTAGCAACGGCTTAATAGATTTTAAAATATAAGAAATCGATAGAATCACCTCAATTTTAGGAGTCACAATGGCTACATATACTTTTTTATACATTATAAATTATTCCATTTTCTAGTGTCGTAGGTTTTAATGGGCGGCGTTGATAACTTACCATCAGGTGACCCGCGTGTTCCTTGCCACCAATGGTATAAAAAAAATTGTCTTTGATCAGTCATATTTTATTCGAAATAATATCGCCAGTACATTATCAATTATTTTGATGAATATTCTATGATTTTCCTTTACGGAAAGTAATCTAAGACCACTCACTTTGTCATTAAAAGATCCAATAATATTTGTATACATCTAGAGTATTTTAATGAATAACGGAAACCTCTTATGTATAGACTTATTGCTTGATACGTCGTTTGTTTTTTAAAGAGAATTAGCTGTATCCCGCAATTTCACTTGTGTTTAATTTCATATGCCTCGGTTGCCTAGATCCTGTTCATTGCCACACGATCCGACCATTCCGTACTTTGTGACGAACACTTTTTAATGTAATACTAATAATTGCTCTACTCCTAAAGATCGTAGAAATTCAATAGATTATATACAACATACACAAGTAGATTGTAAAATGCAAAATGTTTTTTTTAAACCTGATAACAGTTCGCGTTCAATTCGACAAAAATAAACGATCATGTGTTAAGCCTTACAGTATTGATATTGCAGTATAACAGCGTAACTACTGTGTAGGCAAACGCTACGCCGTAGTACGAAGTCTACGAGTTAAAAGTATATCTTCTCATTTCCTACCCGTTTACACGCGACTTCGTCTCCATTGTTTTCTTAACAATATCATTACATAGTATAAAACAAAGTCTGTCTGTCTGTCTGTTCGCTATAAACTCAAAAACTACTGAACGCGATTTTCATGCGATTTTCACCAGTGGATAAAGTGATTCATGAGAAAGGTTTAGGTATATAATTTCGTAAAGTTTTTTTTATTATCAGGGCGGGCCAATGCCCGCGGGCCCGCTAGTGCTTATAAAAAACTTATATTTTAAAACTTATAAGTAATATAGACATAGTATTTTTTAGATGAGGATCAAATACCTGAGAAATAAAACTAAAAAAAATTATAGATTTAAATACAAATATATAAATACAAAAACTCAGAAGACCATAGTACAACACATTTTAACTATCTCGATAAATAAAATTAAAGCTGTATTCAAATACCATGGAATAATTTGCATCAAGAAGCAAATATCCACTTCATTACCCGTACCACGGTCCGAAGTCGAAGCGTTCTCACGCGTCGCTTATCCGGTTAAATGTAGTGTGCCGGTCATATTTCACGGTGCTTCCCCGGCTTTACGGTCGACTGAACACGACAACCGACGCCTCACTGTCTGCGACTCAAGTTAGTAGGGTTATCAGAAGCAGTTAACTCTCATAACAGTATCTACACGGAGTGATATCGGACATCATATGACCTTTTGGCCTTTAAATAACTAGCGGAAAGAGTTTTTGGCGGGATCTTGGAATGTCATGTACTGGATTTTATATTGTATTCATAATCTTGAGCTATTTAGCTATACTAGTGGGCGCCCAGTGATCGATATTCGACCATAGTTCAAGGTTGAACTTTATTAGGGTTCTGTTATCAAAGGGTAGAACCTCTATAATCAAAGGCGTTCATCATGCCTACTCAGTAATTTGCCACTTTTTTTTTAAATTATATAAACATAAAAAAAACAATGTCTAAATGAAAATTTAAATTAATTATAAATTTGAAACAAAAAACAGGCGGTTACACAAGGTGGTAAGGCTCTCAAATTCTAAGTAAACATAACTTTACGAAAATAAAGAAATTTATCACAACTCATGACACAATTTTCAATTAATTTTACACGACACCATGGGTGCGTGGTATTTCTGGGTGATATTGAATTAAATATAGTCTGTATACTATGAGGAATAGTGATATGCCCAGTATCATCATTTGGAAAAGTAATGGATGCACAATAGTATCAAATGATGAATTCAAAACAAAGATGTTTCAATACTACCATTAACTTTTGAAAATGAATTCATTTTTGTTCATAATTCATCATCAACTGTACTAAATATAATTGCTACATCAAGTTGAAGTGTATCATTGTAAACACGGAGATCTAAGTCATGGATTACTTTCATGACCAAACAAATTTTCTTATTTTGATTTTACAAAGTATTTTTTTGCTCATTTGAATTTGAATTTACATAAACATATTGTATCATCATTTGAAGTGAGTTCACTATAAAGAAATACTAAACATTAATATATTGACATTGACTTTGGCAATATTGCTTTACTCTTATGACAACATGAAGCAAAGTGACATGTAGTGAAAGCAGTCCTGTCACCTAAAAATTTTGACATTCAATAAAACCAAAGAGAATAATAATTATTTCAGTGTTTCCATAAATTTACTAAAGATAAATGATTTATCAATTAATTATTAATGTATATAGTGAATTTACATATTATATTATTATAAAATATACCTACAATTTGACCAGTTGATTTCAAAGGGCATATTGTAAGGCATGCAATGTATGTTAAAAATATTGAAAAGGTAATTGGAACTTAAAAAGGATGAAGGATCTCAGAAACGTCTTTTTCATTTACATGTGTGTATATGTTGTGTAAAATTCAAGCAGTAGTGTGAGTAATGTATATTTTAATTAATTAAATATGCTTGTAATGCATTTTATACAAAAAAAAATCACTTCTCTGCCATATAAACTTTAACTATGCTAAATTTCAAGTTCATCCGTTCGCGCAATTCGCTTAAAAAGGTTTTGGCTTTACATATTAGTATATAGGATACTTTGTATTATTGGTGGTGGTTTACGTAATACAATTAAATATGTCTACACCGTTATTACTTCTCGTTGTCCTAATAGAAGCTGTTTTATTGTGTTATTTCTCCTTTATATTTATTGGTAGTTTTTGTAATTATGTGTGTGTATTTATATTGCCACCGGGTTTGAAAATTAAATGTCTCCTAAGGTTTGTCTGTAAGAGTTCGTTCTAAGCCATAAGGCCGACTAACTGTACACATATATTGTAAACTGCTGTCTAATTTTGTATATTTTCAAGGTGTGTGGTGACGCCGATGGTCGACGTCACCGAAGGGGCGTGATGCGGGGGTTTCTAAGCTAAATTTAAGTGGACTGTATTTGCGGGGGTGCTATATTTGATATTCAACTATTGCGATCAGCTACGAAGAGGGAGACAAGGGTAGGAAGGAAACTTGGCACATACCTCGCGGCGCTGCAGTTTCCACGTGGCTAGCCGGCTAGGTGATTCTCGTTTCTCTCCACTGGGTCTTCTCCCACACAACACTTATTGTTTATAATGTATGTCGGCACGTATGTAGCGATGCGTTTATTTCTCACTCGACCATTGCGAAAACTCAAAATGTTAGCATGCGGCGCGGTGCGGACACAACAACACTGTGATGCGGCGCGGACAACACTACAGTAATGTACTGTAGCAGCAGCAGTAGCCGCCGCGCGTCCGACGTGCGCGGCGCGGCCAACAATACTGGTGGCAATGGACTGGCGGCGCGTTCGTCGCGCTACCTTATATAAGCATGTGCCTTAGGAAAGGGGAGCGGGGCTGGTGGCGTGATCTGATCGCAATTAATTGGTCGGGCTTCAAAGTGGCGTGATTTGATCCATAATGCGGGAATTTCAAATATACATAAAGCGGCGCAACCAGTGTGCGATAAAGAATTTTTAATATTATTATTATAAAGTTGAAGTGTCTGTTTGTGTGTTTTTTACTGAATGGATATTAATGTATTTACTACACTTATATCGAAAAACCAATTTTAATTTCTTTTATTTGTCTGTTTGTTCTGTCTAATATCCAATACGTGTAACCCGATTTCAAAGGGACATCCACTGGCAGATAGCTGATATTATAAGGAGTCACTTAAGCTATTCTTATGAATAATTGACAAAAATATGGTTCCGCGCAAATATAATATATACTATAATAAAACTGTAGATAGGTCAAATCTGTACATTAAATATTTTTTGAAAATTTTTATCCGGGTAGACTTTGTTATCGATATAGAAGCCAAAAATAATCTTTTTACAATTTTTGTCTGTCTGTCTGTCTGTCTGTCTGTCTGTCTTTCTGTCCCTGTGAGCACGCATCACGCTGAAAGTACTGAACCGATTTTAACGAAACTTGACACAATAATAACTAATATTCCAAGGTTACATTTAGGATACTTTTTGTCCCATAAAACGCAAGGGGTTCTCCAGGATAACGAAAAACAATACATTGTAGTTAATGTAATTAGACTTTTTTGCGACACCTTAGTACAAGAGCCAGGAATGTTGGAAGAACGAGAATTTTAGAAAAGCTGGTTCTTTAAAATGAAGATATATTATGCCCTTCCAAACAGAATTCAGGATACCTGGTAGCCGGTTAACGTTATGTTTTTTAATGCGCATCACACCTTTACAGGTTAAAATTTTGGGTTATAAATAATTTAAGGAACATTTTTTTTTTCAGTTACTTTTATACGCTATTAAAAACATGAATTTATAAACTGCCAGATAATTTTGTTATTGACAATAATGTGCCCGATGATATTCTTTATAAATAAAATAATCCAATTCAAACCATTTTATTTTTTCTATTGCAAAGATAATATTTTATTTTATTAACCATTATGATTTTGGGATTTCACCGTAAACAATGAAAAAACAACAATAAACGTAGACATATGCCTTGGGATTGACGCCATCTTGAATACATGCGTCTATAACAGGCGCTTCCACAATTATCGCTATCTTTATTATATATAAAGTAAATAAAGTAAAGTAAATATATCAATGCAGTTGCAGAATCTAGTTCTATGTTTTTAAACGTTTTCAAAGCATTAGCCGGTTCTAATTGGGGTGTTCATCCATAACATTTAGTTCGTTTATACTTCAATATTATACGCAGTCGAAATGACTATGCGAGCTTTCTTTATGATAATAGTGCTCAGGTTAACCTCTATAAACTTGAAAAAGTCCAAAACCAGGCCATGAGAATTATCGGGGGTTTCATTAAAAGTACTCCAATCCATCTTATGGAAAGCGAATTGAGCATATGTCCGTTACATCTTAGGAGACAATATTTACCTGGCAAATTCTATTTAAATATAAGTCATTCGAAAAAAACGAACTAACCAATGTATCAGAAGAACTGTCCACCCCTTTCCAATCACTCTATTGGCGTAAAAGAAAAATACCATTATTAGTTTCAATTTTTTCTCAATATAAAAATACTCCAATTCAAATAAGTATAAAACATCAAATGTTCACTTTACACACCTGGGTTGATAACATTGATTTGCACAATATAATTAAAATAAATGTAGATGGCATTTGGAAGCCAAAGCGTCAATATGATGTTCTTAAAATAAAAGGTATTTGTCTTCAATATATAAATAAATATTATCAAAATATTGATAAATATACACTGACGGATCTAAAGCTGGGAATTATTTAAGAGCCGCATTTTTTGAGCCAAATTCCAAAACTTTTATGAAATTTCAAATTGATGAAAATATTTCAATTATGCACACTGAATTGATAGCAATTGCAGAGACCTTCTCATCTGTCCAATCAACTGAGTCCATTAAGATTGTTATTTTATCCTATTCAAAAAGTGCTCTTCAACATGTAGCTCGATGTACCTCGACTTTTCGAGAAATACCGATAGCCTACACTATTTTGAAGCAATTACTAGATTTCATAGCAAAGAACAAAGTAATTGTTTTACAATGGATCCCTTCTCATATAGGTATAACTGGGAACAAAAGAGCTGATCTTTTAGCGAGAGAAGGATCCTCCGAAGGTGCTCCTATTAATATTTTACCAACTTACTTGGATGTATGCTCAGTATTTAAAAATAGCTGTTACTCGCATTGGAAGGAATACTTTGATGAGCGTTCTAAAACCAAACGGAATATGGCACAGAACGATTCAGCCACATCCCTTACGGTCACCATGGATTGATGACAGTACGATTTGCTGTCGGGAAGCAATCACAGGAATGAGATTACGCTCAGGACACACCCCATGTAAAAAGTTCGCCTACCTGATGCGTAAAGTACTATCACCACTCTGCCAGAGTTGTGAGCTCATCGATGATGTGCACCACATCCTGGCAGAATGTGTTCGAAGTGAAGATATTAAATCTTGGCTTAATGCTTCTGGTTCGTTCCACACTGGTTTGTACAATTCGTTATTGTCTGACCCCATTTCGAAAGATGCTAAAGAATTGTACAAAATTAATATAAGCTATTGTTAAGTTTATTGTCATTCTTATTGTTATATAGTTGTATGTCATTTAGGCGATATAGTCGCGCAGGTGACTAAGCCTTCATTCAAAAAAAAAAAAATAATATTAAAATTACAGCTATCTTAACATGGTTAGAACATACTTATTTTATTTCCAAAAAAATAGCATCGGGCACATTATTATTTATAACAAAAATGTCTGGCAATAATAATTTCATGTTTTAGTAGGGTTTCAAAGTTAGTAACAAACAATACATTCAAAAATTATATAAAAATCAATATATGTTTGCCAGTAAAGGTGTGATATGCAGTAATAAACGCAACGTTTACCGGCAGCCAGGTAGCCCGCACGCTGTTCGGAAGAACATAAAGATATATAAAAAACTGTCTTATAGAAAATTTGTCGAAACCGTTACTAGCTCTTAGACAAATAGTTACAGGCAAGAGACATTTGACGCGTCATATCTTTTTAATATTTATATTTTTCTTCAATACAATGGAGTTTGAAAAAGTTTTAATACAAGTTAAAAATAGTTATGATATCATTCAGTGTTTCATTTATCATTATTTATTTTATGAATATATTTTATCGTTTAATTTACAATTTAACTCATCGACTTGATATTTTATAATGTAAACTCTACTGACTGTATAGTAACCGTCTACAAAAAAGGGAAAGGAACTTCTTTAGAAACTGGGGGTCCATAGACCTCTAAAGTTTTTTTTCACATTATCGCCAATATATGTAGGTTAGTTTTTATTTTTTATTGAACTCAGTAGATGATGCTACGAACGGGTTGTAGGCTTAATTTAAAAGATTTCTCACATACCATCTGGGTATATGTTTGAGTGAGTCCCTTGATAGTTTGGATTCACAATTGGAAACCGTAGGTGTGGCTGCAATAAGGTTTTAGGTATATTACAATTTTTCGCGTTTAAAAATACAATTGACACCGGTGATAAACGATTTGGTGCAGACGAAGTTGCACGGGTCAGCTAGTGTATTATAAAAAATTACAACCGCAGACGAAGTCGCGGGCAGCGGGTGGTTATAAAATATATATCGAAAAATATTGTGCCTAGATCAATAGAATCCCTCTAGTACGACATTCATAGTAAAAAACTTACAAATGATTTAACGCGTTCACACCTCCGACAGGTTCACTATAAATCAAGTTTGAACACAAACACGCGAACAAAGGAGCTCTGGTCCTGAAGTGTGAGTAATAGGGCACGATGGGGAATATAAATAATGCTACCGGTACCGGATTCAGACGAGAAATCCACGGGATTATAGATAGCGGACCGTGCGTGGTCGCCGGGATTTGCATGCATTTTTTCCCTTTTTACAAATGTTTTATTGCCTGTATTGTGTAAAATATATGCATAATAATATGTGTCGTTTATTCCATAGAAATGGAATGTTTTCTTTGATTATAACAGAGATATTTTTATCTAGCTGCGAGCCCCGAATTCATATATACGGGGTTAATAATGAAAAAAATGAGACCAAACCTTCCTATTATTGAAATAAAATAGGGACGGAATAACCGAACAAACAATCTATCAATATTTTTGAAGATCTCTTTAGTAGCTTCTGTCTCACTCACTCATTTTGATAAGCATTTTTTTAATGCCAAAATTTCTCATTTCTCCGAATGATTTTTCAAATATCTTCTTACATACAAGCGATGTCCTGACAAATGACAAACACAAGACAAAAATTATCCAAATAAGTGCAATAAAACGATGGTTTATTTCATCAGCTTTACGCATTCATTTCGACTAGTAGCGATCCTGTGGTGGAAATTCAACCATAATGCGTTATTTATTTAAATTCCAATATTTATAAATAAAGGCTTTGACTCGTTCACAGTAGTCCAACTGTGTAACACAGTAGTAGAACTGTCTCCAAATTTATTTTTATTAATATTACTGAAACAGGTCAATAGTTATTCAAAAAAGAAGAAAATCGGCTGAGGAGTAGAGAAAGACACTGAAGTCTTTATGTTTATTTATTTTGTATAAATGAATTGTTGGTTCTTGGATATTGAAGTGAAATTTTTTGAAGTAAAAATTTCGTTACGCGTTTAACATAGGTAAGATATGTGTACTTACTTTTGTGTATGTTTAAATATATATAAGTGTATGTCAGGGTCTAGCAATCAACCAAAATGAGTAAATGTATAGTTTAGTATTTATACTACGGGACTTCGTATAGTATATCGTTTATGATCATTCTCATATACATAATTTAATACATATAAACCAAGGTGGTGTTATTACAAAAAAGTTAAATACGTATTGAATACTTGCTTTAAAAAGTTTCGTATTAAATGCACCGCGGTCGCTGAATGTTCGCCATCTTGCGCTTTTGTCTCACTTTTATTTTTTTTTCGTTAGGTTAGACTTGCGAACAAGGATAACGCTAACTCGCCTCTTAATTCGAAACCTTTTTAAAGCAAGTATTTAATACGTGTTTAACTTTTTTGTAATAACACGGAGGAATTTGCACTTCCTCCGCATGTACACACACGCAAACTCACGGTTTTTGTTTAAATATAATATTCTCAATATATCTAGTTACTTCTGTTAAATTTTATCATTAATGGTTAACTCTAATGCAAAGTAACCTAAATTGTACTTTTAAGAACTCTTCATCTGTCAGTTAAAAATCTTGTCAAAATCAGTTTAACCGCTTCTTTAATTAGTAACCCGGTCGTACCGCAGACGTTTCTACTTTATTTTATGTATAAATTTCAAACAAGCAGGAATAACATAGTTACAATATTGTACTATATGATATCATAAAATTGAAAATATTATACAAAAAAGTATTTCTAATTTAACTTCTTGTTTTTCGTAATGTTAATGGTATTATTTAAAACAGACCCAAATATACATAATGGTGTATTTTGTTTCAAAACCTCAATTTTCATGTTTATTAATGAGATTGCGAACAAAGGCGTGTCTAGGGAGGAGACACAAAAGACGAGACATCGGCGAAATCTCCTAGTATTTGCTAAGCACGGAGGGATTAGAGCCCCCGCTCTCAGAGCACTGTTGGCAAATATTGACATTTCGCTGTTTTAATGCCGACGTCAAACAATCGACGATTTAATGTTCATTCGCGTTACGGTTAAAAGGAGTCGACACTGAAAAGTATACGTTACATATTTTTTTATGAATTATTATAATATCTAACTAGCTGATACCCGCAACTTCGTCTGCGCCGTTTATTATCTTACTCGTTTTCTTATATCTCAAAGGATTAGGCAGTGTATTCGAGGAAAGCTCACAGGCGGCATAACTTCTTCCAACACTTCCAACAATTATTGTTATATTTCAACCAATTTACATAAAATCCTGACAAATTATGTCTTACCTAACCTAAACCTTCCACGTTAACCACTCTATCTATTAATCAAAACAGCATGAAAATCCGTTTAGTAGTTTTTGAGTTTATCACGAACAGAAAGACAGGCACGGCGAAGATGTTTGTTTTCAAATATATAGTGATAATGTTAGCATTAAAAAAAAGGTACTTCTCATAGTTTCTTTATCAGCTCCTTTTCCCAAATAATATTTGAACAAAGAGAGTGTTAGACATGCTTTGATAAGGGCTCAGGGTACACATTTTTAACATTTCTCAGATTAGGCTAAGTTTTTTCCTTATTTATTTTCATACTAGATTTTACTCGTGACTTCGCTCGAATTAAAATGAATCTTACTTATCCCTCGGAAATAGTACTTTTTTTTCTAAACTAAAGGTACCCTATGTCCTTTTCCATACCCTTGATAATATTTATACAAATAACCATGATGATCGGTTGAATATTTAGACGTAAAATCAACAAACAATCTCACATTCGCATTTATCATATTAGTATGGATAAAAATTAACGCGTGCAAATTCGCTGCTAATATCTTACAAATGCGACTTTTTTTAAATTTAAATATTTAATTCAATAACTGTAAAAAACGAAGACAAAATCTAATAAAATATGTCATAAAAGTCGATTATATTCCAAATAGAAATAGAAGCGAGTGGACAATGCAATAAACTTAAAAATTACATTATCCGATTATTTCGTATGTTATTTTCTTAACATTTATTAGCATTAATTGCATTGAAGTTAATGAGTGTACAGAAGTACTGCTGATGGAGCGGATAGCGCACACCGCAAATACGAGGGCACTCTTTGTTAAAGGCTTGCAATACACGCCTTTTTATTTTTTTCACCATTTATTCATCACACGTATTAATTCCTCGCAGAGTGGCGGTAATACCCGTCCTATATGTTTGTTATGGCACATAATATATTATAGCTTATTGCTGTATTGACTTGTTTTTTTTATAGGAAGACGGCAATGTGACAACAACGCTCTTGATGGTTAATTTTGCGTATTTATAAGCACTTTTCTGAGCGTGCCTGGCTAGCTACCACTCTGATGGTGAAACTCCTTTGCCAAGAACATAAGTGGAACGTACACTGATCAATAATGGTAAATCCTCTATTAAGAATCGCGTCATAGTCGTTATGAATCCAATAGTAAATCTGAATCAAGAAATGCAAGTGTTAAGAAATAATGGAAAAAATGTACAACAATCTAACTTAGGTTTTGAGTACACATTATAACTTTTTGAAACTCTAATAAATTAAATATTATTTATACACACAATACAAGTGTGTACACTATATATATATATATATATATACTTTTTTTAAAGACATGGTACACATAATAAATTTGGAAATAAATCCAAGGTATTTACTTAATAACTTAATCGGTATTTTTTCCTTTTTTCCTTTAAATTGTTTGCTCATTTCAAAAACATCCAAAACATATGTTTCCTACGTATTTCTAATAAGTTTAAGAGGTTGTAAAGTATTTTCAATATGTACGTCAAAACTTCGAGTAGAACTCAGTGAAATTTTCTCTGTCGTCGAAGTATAACTTGTTTAACTCGATAGTGGTTCGTTACAACTAAGGTTACCAGTTTAGAAACATAAAAATCGAGTAAACTGCTATACTAAAGGAAGAAAAGTTAGTCTAAAGCGATAACGACTCAATAATGACGCGTTCGGGCAATTATGTACAAATATATGGTCCAAGTTATGTGTGAATGAAAATCTCGTCGTAAAACTATAAAATGGTGACAAAACATTTTGTCATGCTCAACTGATTAACTAACTACTCCCCTAAAATTGGAAAAATGTTGTCAAGCTATGTTGAGAGTTAGGAGTTACACAGTTAAGAGTGTGTTTACATTTTCAGTTAGTACAACTGAAATTGTTTTGAAATGCTAAATTTACGAATAATAGAATTAAAATAAAACGTTACATAAAAAAAAAAATCACTGCAAACTTTGACTACAAAGTTACCTAACATTTAGTAATGTGTTGCTGACGATGAACATTTAGTAGCGCATAGTTAGTCTAAAGAGTACTAAGCATTACTAAGAAGTTAGTCGTTTACGTTACTCCGTCTCGTGCGAACCATAATTAGGTCAAAGCAGTAAAGATTTTGAAACAACCAAGAGTATTATTTATCTACAGCTAAAGTGGTGACCACCGACGTGATTCGTGATAGTCAATAGTGATAGCAGTGTTTTCAAAAATATCGAATTCGCGATTGCTACATTGCAAAATAATATATGTTACAAAATACGTATATTCGGTGCGGGCTGTCAGGGAAACCAATTCACACTATGTAGGCACTATGACTATTTATCCGGGCAGAGCTTCGCCTTACAGCAACTGCGACATAGAAGTACGAATAGATCAACGACATCTTGCCTTTTATCTACCAAACTGTGGAATTAAAAGCGATTACTATTTACTCAAATTTCCCCAAAATTATTTAGTAACACAAAAATAATAATAACGATTAAATTATTGATATTTAAGTAATACATCAATTATATATAATTGTTCTTATTTATGTAAAGAATTAATGTATCACTAATATGGTGGCGCTAGTGTTAATGATCCGGTTGCGTTAATCTCGCTTCTCGGATGTGTCGTAACGCTACCGGGCGTAGTCAATAACATATGTTATTAAATATTTTAAAATAACAAAGTTACTTAAATGCCCTGCCAAAACGCCAATGTTCCTTCATAATTCTCTACAGAAGCTCAAGTCAATCTGACCGTTCTATCGACGTAGTTCCAATTACGTTGTTACCAAATGGTCGTCATTAACAAATATTTAATATTTCAATAATAAATTTTGACCTATCCATCGGAAATAGTAGTTTTTTCTGCATTCATGTCTCCTAGGTTTCTTTGTGTACCCCTGACAACGTGCAGGCAGTATTCCATATTGATCGGTTCAGTAGCTAAAGCATGAAAGCGTAACAAACAAATAACAAGGAAAAACAAGAAAGCAAGCGAACGGACAAGCAAAGAAATTTACATTCGCATTTATAATATTACGCAAGATTTTCCTTACAAATAATGTCAATAACAAACGATCAAATTCAGACAAAACAGTAAGAAAAATCTTAAACCACAGAGTCAACGATGTCAAGAATTGAATTTAGCATTAAAGTTGTCCACAAATAGTGTATATTTTCCCATTTCTTTATAATAAGCGTCATGCGGTCTTATGACCATACGAGATGGGTAATTTGTCTCGTTTACATCCGTTGATTACCTAGTTAAACAAGCAGTGGAAAGTAAAGCCTTATAACATTTTTTTAAATTTTATAAATCGTCTTACAACTTCCATTAGCACGTAAATAAAGACCTTGAAATTTAAGTGAGTGTTTAAAATAATTTCCCCTTATTTGTAATTGAAACGCTTCAATCGGCATTCCAACATCTATTGCACATTAATCTATCAAGTAGCGCTCCTAACGACAGAACAAAATACAGCTTTATTTCAATTCCTAATTAAAACACATTGGATAAAGAACGATCGCTTTTATTTAAACTAGACAAACAATGCGTCATATATTTGTCGTGTCAGAAGTATTGCATGTTGAAATGAAAATAATTGTTATAAATAGAAGGTATGTATCTAGATGATTCTGTAAATCGAAAAAATAGTTTCATCTCTGTATCTAGAGAAATTTCACTATAAACAATTTGACTTGAACTATTTCTTTTAGAGGAAAAAAGCTCATAAATCCATTTTTTATGGAATCACTGGTAACCCTAGTCGGAAAACTCGACATTTATATTTATTTATGCAGACTGTATAAACGCTCCCGTGGGATATAAGAGGGTGAAAAATTATGCAAATGTCACCCTTGAGTCAAGTGAAATTAAAGGTTATTATGGAATGGAATTGAATTTAAACATTCTACTCCACTTCTACTTTTAATAAAATATTATCTATTATACATAATTATATTCTTTAAAATATTTCATCACAATTTCACCTGTGACTAAGTAACGAAGTAACAGTGAACTTAGATGGAGGAATGTCTCTCAAATATCTAATCAAAATAAAAGTAGCAATTAAATACCATTTGTGAATATCAATGACATTATAACTAAAACGCTGTAGATACGCCACTATCTACATGATATTTTGATAAAACAAATGGCACGATAACGCACACATACGTAAAGTAATATTATAACGCCATACTCTCTTATATGAAATGTGGAAGTAAAATGGCATATTTTCAATAATGGTGGTGAAAAAGAAATATATGTTGCTTAGATACAGGCGGATCGACGAGGCAACCGTCAAAAATAAGCTAGCTAGCCCAGTTTTAACAAGGCGCTTCAAAGCGCTTATGACGTATCTATTTGTGAATATTCTACAATCGTACCATGATCACGCCCCAATGTTACTTTTGAGGACAAATCAATGCTTATTGTTGTATTAGACTTGAAACGACAATTGTTAAACAAAAATAATCGAGTAAGCTATTAAGTTTATTTACCCTTTGCTAATCATGTCCGAGACTCGGCATGATTTTTATTATTATTCTTGTTTTTCTAAATAATTGATTTACATCAGCATGGATTCTATGTATCGATATAAAAAACGACTGGATATCATCGGTCTTATTACAAAAACAAAAATGTACACGGGTTTAACATGAGTTTTACTAAGCAGTGCCTAAAATATTAAATCTAGTTATCTAGATGCTTATTATACTTTATTACTAAAGTGTGTCCAAGAGGTCTCTACCTAAACATTTTTAATTGATTTAGAACCAGAAACGACAACTAAGTAACCCCTGAAAATATTACTGCTGTTTAACAAGTCACTTGTATATTACGTCAAAGTACGTGGAAAGGTGGAACAAGAGTAAAATCTCAGAAATGCACTGTCAAATGTCAATAGTATCATATAATAGTAGTTATGATTTGCTTGTAGAACTCTAAAATTGTTTAATTTATTTACTTCTTCCAAATTAATTATACCCACGAAACTCATAATTTATTACGAAATGTCTTTTGCCGGTTAATAGAAAAACAATAACATAAGAACTGTCAACTTAAACAAATCTTAGAAAAGCTTTAAATTTAAATAATGTCCATCTGTAAACAAGGGTAAGACACTTTTCTGTGATGAAACTTTTTTCAAGTAAGAGTTCAATGCGTATTTAACTTTTTAGTGATAACACGACATGTCTTTAAATAGGACGGGATTGTTTATTGATTATATAACATTATTTTTTGTAATAGTAAATTTGATATATTGTTTTGTGTCTCTTCGGCCTCAAGTAGAAAGAAATATTTAAGTATATAATTTATTTTAATTTTTCCTTGTTGTCTTTGTATCTCTCGTTTTGTGCATTTTGTGTTCACATTTAGCGGGGTTAGTGTCAATGTTTGTTCATCGAACTCAATTTTGAGGACTCTAAATAAATAAATTATCGTATAACATGTATATTATAATTTAGTTTTAAAAGAATAAAGGAAAACTCAAAATTAAACATAGAGAACCGAAAGCGTAAAATTACTAGGGAGGTTATAGAGACCAGACAGAGCTAGGTGTAATTATGTCCTTTGACAAGCACCCCAACCGCGACACCATGAGCCCTACCAAATTACTGTATTAGAAACGAATGAAAAGGAATTCGTTTGATGAAATTTTTAACATCTACGATCTAATAGTACGATACGTATGTCAAAAGTCTAATTTCATTTTTTATGTACGTCCATTAAAAAAATATTTATACCTGTATAGATAGATATTAAATCAATAAATATAATAGAACCATATAACTATCCGCATCTGTTCTTTTGTCCGCTTATCCTTACATATTATAAAACAAAGTCCTCTGCCACGTCTGTCTGTCTGTCGGTCTGTCTGTTCGCGATAAACTTAAAAACTACTGAACGGATTTTCATGCGGTTTTCACCAGTAGATAAAGTAATTCAAGAGGAAGGTCTAGGTATATAATTTGTCAAGGTTTTTTTATTATCATGGCGGGACAATATATGCCAGGGCGGCTTGTTTCTTCTAAACTATATAACTAATTTTGGTATAGTATTGACTATTATTGGGATAATAATTCCGGTAATATCTTCGGGGTAGTAAAATGGAAGTTCTTAATATTATTATTTACAACATAAATAACATAGGAAAATAGAAAAATCAGAAAATAATCGGATTCTAATAAGCAATATACGATTTTGTAGAAAATTGAATGCTCTACAATGATGTATTTTATCATTTTTCGTTAGACTGACTCATTTAAAAGTAATTCAAAGAGAAAGTTATACTTGTGTCATAATGGCACTTTGATCATTAGTTTGTAAACTACAAAATTCTGAGAAAAAAAAAGAATATTTGTGTTATTACTATGGAAAATGGAAAACCCCAATGCGTGACTCCCAAATATTAATATTAAGAGTTCCGGTTTTCACAGGCGTCTGTTTTACTACTCCGATGATATTTGAGTGTGGGTTTTGAGAAAAAAAAATTTGATTTCTGTAATGTTTTAATAAATTCTTTCTATGGCGTCTATAGTACTAACCCATGATTAAAAATTGAGACGTCACGGGACGCCTGGCAGATATGAAATACATGTGTAATGTAGTAAACAACACTGTATACACTATAGGTAAAGCGAGCTCAGTGCGACAAGAGAGATTACGCACAGTCGCTTGCGCATGGCATTGCGTCGCCACGTCTCGCCACGCCAACAATTAGGTTTACCCTCGCCTATAGATGTTTCACATCAAAAACCTTATTACATGTATGAAAATAATATATTATAAAATTTTGTATATTATACAAAGTCCTACAAATAAATTCTCAATAGCATTGTCTATCTTCTAAGTAATAAGTTTTATCTCTTGCATATTTATCAAAAAAATAGGAAGATATGAACGAAGTTATTTTAACTAATAAAGTTATTATTATATTTATGATTTTTTTAGTATTATTGTGCGTTTTTTGTAGATATCACAGATTTAAAATTACACGAAGCATAAATAGTTATTCGTGTGAAGAAATTTATTCGACTTTTTATTGTAATGAAATCAATTTTTAAAGCGCGACAAAATACATCGGATTGTACACTTTTACATAAATGTAAAGTGTGCAAGGTTTTATTTGACCCAAAAAAGTAGTATTCAGGTCAACGCAGTAACCTATTTAAAATGAAAATAAAGCTGTAAATTCACGTTTTATTCAACTGCGAAACAACAATAAAAAACAATGAAATATAAATTCAAATAAAGCATATCGTGACACAACTACAGAACGATGAAAACGTTCCACTTGCGACCATTATCTATAAAAAACAGGTACCTATGTGTCTTATATTGGTTAAATTCTATAGTAGAATGACGATTTATCAATAAATAGAAAGAATAATCCCCAATGTAATTTTTTAAATATTTATTTTGATTAAGGAGTTGTTCCGTTAAGTATTTTTCAATTACAATTTATTTATCCCTTGGTTTTTTTATTCCCTTTATACTTATATATTACATAGCGTATGTCACGCGTACAATTGAAACAATCCTCATAATAATATTTTCAAAAATATTTATGGCCATAAATCATAACCAGTAAATAATTGTATACCCTAAAAACATTATTTTCCTTTTACGTGGTAGAGTAAAAAAACTAGTAATTCAACAATTATTATATAATTTGTCTAACAGTTACATATTATCAATCTCCTTCAAACAAAAGTATTTTTATAATACTGCCGCACAATTTATAGACGCAGCAAACGCAGAAACGGGTACGGTTTCGAGAAAAATGCGGTCAAACCTGAAATTTTATTTGTGGTTACCGTTTCTCGAAACCGTTCACATGTTCTTTACTGCGTTTATAAATTGCGTGGCAGAATAGTAGTCACTAGATATTATAAATTCACCTATACAAACTTATTCTGTTGTCCAACTAAGGACGGGAGCATGTAACGTTTTTTTTCCACATTAAAATTTATATATACTCGTAAAAAGAAAAAAAAACATCTGATAGTATTTTTGTTCAGCTATGAGCTTCTGTTGTCAAATTACGCTTAATAAAAATAAAACCAGTTAGACTTACTTCTTTCAATCTAGCAAGCAGACTATACATTTTTAAGCCGTAGTATTCATGTAACTCATAATTTCGATAAAAAAGCTAAGGTAATAATTTGATTGTATAGATTAAAATATAACTTCTAAATTTGCTAAGAACGTTCTGATTAAATTTACACTATATATCTATAACATTTGTTATGACTCTGGGATATTTCCCAGAATTTCCCTTGCTAAGGCAAGGAACACGAAAAACTGATGTCCGGAGAACAAGAAAACAAAATCTATTCAGGTACTAAGAAATACGGAAAATTAGATGTATCTCACTGTAAAGGATATAAATCAATGGTACCTTTTATTGTGTGATATACATCATGTTTGTTTCTTTAAGCAAATTTCTTTATCTTCCTACAAAGCAGCCATATAAAAGGGTATAATATTTGGTGCAATGTAGAACATACCTTTGCTGACAGATCACGCGATTGCAAACAACAGGTTGCTGCGTTGAATAAACTGTACGTCAATTGCCCGTTTATGATGCAAACCCGATGGCATGCTGAACGGCAAGCTTTTTGTATATCTTTATTAAAATTTCCTTAAATATTTATGATACTTTTTATAATATTCATTTACCTAGGTACGTAAAGAACGTTTTTAGTAAACGATAATGACGATTAAAGTAGCATTATGATGTGATATCACCGTTATTTTCTATAACTCGCTTAGCTAAGATTCACAGTGTGAAAAATCACGAATCATATGTCTTTGCTATCTTTAGTAGCATCTCCATTTCACATGTGACATGTTTATGATTTAAACTCTAAGGTAAGTAAATTATTCGCATTCAACAAATTTATTAGGTACTAGCTGACCCGTGCCCACTTCGTTGGGCGGTAATAAGCATTATCAAGCTACAACTTTTCTCTAGAACTCAATCATATATATCTCATAATTAAGGCAGCGTTCGTAAGAAACGTTTTCGTTCGACCATTTTTCTCCGACTCCCCGGATATTACCCCCTACAACCTCACGAACTTTACCTCTTTATAATATTAGTATAGATTATAGATAATATAACTAGTTAATAGCTTCTGCCCGCGACTTCGTACGTGTGGAATATTTATTTTGGGCTAAGACGCAGCGGAAGCTCTCAAAAGGAAAAAAAGCCCCGATTTAAAAACATTTTTCATTGTTGCTCCGCTCCTATTGCTTTTAGCGTGATTATATATAGCCTATGACACTCACAAATAACGTGGCTTTCTATTGGTAAAAGAATTTTCAAAATCGGTTTAGTAGTTCCTGAGATTATCCCTTACAACCTCACAAACTCACAAATTTTACCTCTTTATAATATTAGTATATAGATTATAGCCTCTGCCCGCGACTTCATCCGAGTAGTAATAGTTACTACTCTGGGCTAATGCTGACACACAGCAGAAACTCTCAAAAAAAAAATCTCGATTTTGAAACATTTTTCATCTGTGCTCCGCTCCTATTGGTCTTAGCGTGATGATATATAGCCTATAACCATTCTCGATGAATGAGCTATATAACACTGAAAGAATTATTCAAATCGGACCAGTAGTTCCTGAGATTACCCCTTACAACGCCACAACGTCACAAACTTTACCTATTTATAATATTCGTATAGATAGTGCTACCAACTTCCCACGACCTTACCCCGTTAATATTGTAAATGTGTAAGTAACACTGTTACATTTTCACGGTTAAAATTCAGGCCAATCCCAATGAAATATGATACACAAAAAGGCTGAATGGAGAACGATATAGAATATTAGTATAGAATATATGACAAAAATGTTCTGGACAAAGCGAGCGCCATCAGGTAGTCACAATATAAAACTTGAAAATCGTTAACTATATAACTGTTACAATCGGGTCAGTAGTTCCGTAGCTTCTTAAAACTTTTTTAACTCGATTAAATGATAATAACAAAATATCTAAAAAAACTAAATTAAGGACATAGGTTCCAATCCTACCAACTGAATCGGAGCTTTCGGTGAAGGAAAATATCGTGATGAAACCACAGCACGGGGGCTTTTTCTAAGTCCACCTGGCTAGTTACTACCCTCAAATCGAAAATCTATCGCCAAGCACTTGATGCTGTATTCCGGCAGCCACATCTTAGAGCCTGTCCCCTCTAAGTTTAGCGTTTTTTTTCGAACTGGCTACGCTAATGACCTAGCAAAGTCTTAACAGCTTCACCGGACTACTAATTGACTATTTTATTTGGCAACTAGCTCAAGGGTGCACAGCACACCTCGGCTTGGGCTGTTGCCTGATACATGCAATTCGCGACCTATGTTTTTTTTTTTTTGTTTTTTTTTTTCTTTTTTTTTACGTGGGGAAATCCCTTATGGATACACCACCCTCTCGGGGGAGAGAGTGGGTTATGTCCGACTCGCACGGACTAAAACCCCACGGTGTACGTCTTCCGCTATAGTTGGGGCGGCACGAGATCTCTATAGACTTCATCGTGCCGCCCCAGCGGTTGGCCCAGCAGTTAAAGCGCCGCCGCCGGGCCCCGTCCTGTTGGGAGACAGCCATGTACACACCGGCTGTCTCCTCCGTCCACCGGACCTGTGCAATGGGAAGATGGGCCCCCCGACCCATCTTCCCTGGTCCGGTTACAGAGGGAGGAGGCGGTCAAACTGACGCCTCCTCCTGCCCGTCCTCCGTTGGCGGAGACGGCCACTTTGAGGGTCCCGCTCACGGACCCTCTCCGCCGCCTCCTTCTGCGAGACGACTTCCTCGCAGAAGAAGGCCATCGCTTTCCACACATCCTCGCTGCCGAGCATGGCCGCAACCACGCTTGGCAGCGAGAGGTCCCCTCCTACCGCCGCAGCCAGAGTGCGGCGTTGCTCCTCCCACGCAGCACACTCAGACAGAGTGTGCTGCGCGGTGTCCGGGTCAACGCCGCACTGATGGCATACGGCAGTCGGCTCCCTGCGTACTATCCGGTGCAGGTAACAACCGAAGCACCCGTGCCCGGTCAGCACCTGCACCAGACGGAACGTCAGGGAGCCCCATCCTCTATTACACCAATCCGGCAGGACCGGGCGGACGGCGTCGATCGTGTATCGACCGTACCGTGCGTCCGCCAGGTCCCACCCCCACCTTTCCACAACTTCCTCCCTCATCGCTCTTCTCATTTCCTCTATTTCTCTGGGAGCTGGAGGCTCCCCCGACCGTTTCTTAACCGCCGTATATTGATATATGGCGGCAAGCACCTCCGCCTCCAGCTCCCAGGGAAGGGAGCCGGCCAGCACCATGGCCGCCGCTGAGGAGACCGTGCGGTATCCTCGTATCGCCCTCAACGCTACGGTACGCTGCGCGACTCGCAGCGCGTGGATGTTGGTGGCGCTGAGGGCGTCGACCCACAACGGTGCCCCGTAGGCGGCCATGGACCTGATGACCCCCATATAGAGGCGGCGGCAGGCGGCACCCGGCCCCCCCGTGTTGGGGAGGAGTCGTCCGAGCGAATTCGCGACCTATCTGAGCTAACCTAAGCTAACTATTCATACATATATGAGTTGTTGAAACATATATGTGTACCAAGCATACATACCTCAACAACTCTTATATATATTTCGTATCGGATAATTTTCTAAACTCTTTCAGTTTGATAAGGGAAATAAAATAAAACTCTTCCACTTGAGTGTGTAAGCGTGTATGCGTGCACGTGTGTGGAGGTGACATGTGTAATGTTGTCGCAGTGATATAAGATTTTGTGTCACTGTATCGCGCGAGCATCGCACTCAGGGGCTCCACGCCGAGGGAACGGACCTAGGCTTGAACCGCTGCCGAGGGGGGCCTAATCTGGTAAAGGTCTAGCGTGATTACCATCTAATACCACATTATCATTTAAAATCAGACGAGATTGTTGTCAAACGCTAAGACCTATAAATTATAGACTTATATACATCGGATTGTTTGAATACAAATAAATAAACCGCAGTTGAATAAAAACTAATAATTATGTTATCAATGAAATATAATACGTCTAGTCAAGCGCGGAGTAAATACACTATTATGACTGCGTCGATTCAATAACTTATGAAGCCTTTTCAGTATTCTTTATGTATTTCATCCTTCAGTGAGCGTCGAACGAAGGAGTTGTAATCGAATTACACGGCTTATATCGGCAGGAGAACTCGAAACGACAGGATCTGATCTGTCTGTCAGCGTAATTTAATTCAAGACATCCTTAATTCGCAATAGAATTAAATGCTATAAATATAAATTGTAATGTACTTTATTACTGGATACTCGGAAATCGCTTTCTCGAATGTTCTATACAATATTCCCTATAGTTTTTAGAGTTTGACCACAAAATTATTTAATAATAGCTGTGCCCCCGTCTTCATCCGCATGGAACAGTGATTAATAAAATCATTTGAATGTATTAAGTCTATTTACTTAACTACTTTTTTCTCGTAACTAACTCGAGCCGTCATTCAACTTACAATAACTTTTGATAGACTGAACCGATTTTATTGAAACCAAAACTAAATGATACTCAAGGATATGCTTTATTATTTTCTTTCATACCACCAACGCAGTACTTTAGCTGCTATGTGTGTTCAAACAAACAGACAGACAGACATTTCTACAAATGATTGAAATGTTTTTGATTACTTATTCCAAGACACCTGGAACAATTTTTTTCACAAAAATCTATAAAGTCAGGCACGTTCGTTATACATTCATAAAATACATAGTATATAACAAAGTCCTCTGCCGCGACTGTCTGTCTGTCTGTTCGCGATAAACTCAAAAACTACTGTGGTTTTCACCAGTAGATAGAGTGATTCATGGGGAAGGTTTAGATATATCATTTGTCAAGGTTTTTCATATTATCAGGACAGGACAACGTACATCGGGCCGCTAGTGTATAAATAAATTGGCAACGTGGTCTAACATAGTAACGGGCATTAGAGAAAGACTACTTCTCATCTGAAGATTTTCAACAACAAACTGTAAGGTATATAATACGAGCATTACAAAAAGTTGTATTAATACACTGTACTTCCACCAGGCTTAGTAGCAAATGTTCGAAAACTATTAACACCGATGTAGATTCCAATCCTAACAATAAGTCTGAATTTTTAGTAAAGGAAAACTCCGATACGATATAATACCACTATATCGTAGCATTATTACTACGTAGTTGAGCGTATACACATGTTAAAAATATATAGAACCCGTAGGCGTGTCCCTGCAGTTGCATTTAATGAAATCAAATATACTTTATTCAATTAAGGCCCTGAGAAGGCGCTTATGAACGTCGAAACTGGCACCGATCTTGAAAATCACCCAGTCATCGAGAAAAACCGACAAGAAACTCGATTTGGTTTATCTTACATATTTTTACAGACATAAATAGTTACATTCGTTTTTTATGCAATACCTTACTTACTTTGCTATTTACCTTACCTAAGAATCAGTTCCTTTTTAGGTTTAGCTTCTTACCATTTTGGCCACATCTTCAAATTCTCGACAAACATTTGCCATACAAAGTTTGCAAAAATCAACATCTAGTTAAAAATAATGCTCACGTTAACTTTATATTCTTTAAAACTGAAAACATTGTTTATTTTTTATATTTCTGAACGCACTAATACCTGGAAGTAGGAGTCAAATTAAAAAAGTATTTTTGTCTATTTATCTACCAAGGTTATAGGATCCACAACATCATGCTATGACCTGTAGGAGCGGAACAATTACCATACAACTTGTTGGTCAAAAAGTATCCTGAAAGAGAACGAAGTAGTGGTAGTAGTTAGTAGATTAAAAGCACTTGAAACCGCGGGGCACACCTAGTAAAAAACATATCCCATAAACAATCACACAGTTTCATTAAAATCGGTTCACTCTATTAAAAGTTATTGTAATTTTAATGACGACGCGACTTAAGTACGCGAGAACAGTAGATAAGTAAATGGACTTAATACATTCAGATGATTTTATTGAAAACATTTTGTGTCGACCCTACTTAGGTCCCAGGGTAAGAAAAAAGAAAATGATGATAACAATCAAATGATTATATAAGTCACTTTTTTACATTAGATTCCACGCGGACGTAGTCGCTGGCACAGGTAGGTCTAAATATATATATTTTGAACACGAAAGAGTCTCTATTGATATTTTTACCTCTGTTCTAATATGCTGTTATATCGGCAATGCTTACCCGTACGTAGACGATTCATAAGGATTCCTGAAAGCGAACCCACACTATACACTATCGAGTTACTTGAAATAATAAATACACGGCTAATAACTGATACATTTTACCTGTAATGTAGAATAACTTACTAAATACAAAACGAAATTATTATTTTTTATTTAAAGAAACGGAGGGTGTCAAATCGGCGTTATTTTTTTTTTTAACTAAAAGGACGTTATAATTAATTCCTACTGTACAACAATCGTCATACAGCAAGTTTAACACTGGTAATATTGGTAAGCTTAGGCCTTTCGCATTTCGGAATCTGCCTGTATATATTCAATATTGCCACACGTCTGTCTATATTGCGATAAAAGTGACTCCTTTCTCGTTTGTCACGTTTCGGTTGAAGCTAATGTATACCCTGCAGTGATGGTACTACCATCGTCATAAAATTTTGCACACAAGTTGTTAGAGGTACGGTAAAGAACAAAAGTTTAATCATTAAAAAGTACTATAAATACATATTAACCCAAGAAGATGTGAGCAAAAGCTAGTGTACTTTAATGGCTCTTATGCTACAGATATCAAAAACCATAATATAGATAAAAACTATATATTTATCTGTAGAAGCTTACTTAGATTAATCAGTTTGTTTTCCAGCTTACCGTTAGAGTTATACCGCATAACTGAAAAGTTATTACACGAGCGATCCGAGTAATGAATAGTGGAACGTTTTGAACAAAACTGCAGAATCTTGCCAACACCCAGCAGCAATACATCACAGTCTGACTGTTCGGTAGACGCGTAAATCAGTTTGCGTCGAACGTTAAATCTGGTCTCACTTAGCGCGGTGTCGACAGCCGGTGGTCCCCTGCGTACAAAAACATCAGAACTTACTTTATTTACATTGTGTCACGAGTCGAATATCGCGTTTATTCGTATTAGCTGGTTTTTTTTTTTGGCAACCGATCGTCTAGTAGCTTTTTTACTGCCAATGTCAAGTAGTTAGTAATATTACAAGTGTTTTGCGATAATTTCAATCTTCTAACAAGATGATGACCTCCTTGATAGAACTTTCCAGGGAGTTTTTCCGGCGTCTTATATTACGTAAAATGATACCAATTTTACAAAATATAGAGTCAAATAACACATTATAAATAAAATATAGAAGCCACTACATGACAGACTAAAATGCCGCCAATAAAGAACTCATACTACTCGTTATCTATTCCATTTTAACATGTTATTTTTACTCAATTTTTATAGTATTTAGAAACCTAGATGCAATGACCGGTGCCCGTAGCTGTAAGGCGCGACCCGGAGTTTATAACTTTCGATAAAAAACGGACAATAAACTGTTTTGTTTTATTCATACCGTTCCCACGTTATCTTTCAAATGAAAGTGAAATCTGCCGAAGGTTATTGACACTGTGCTTTAACATAGAAACGTAGACGATTGCGTATAATTTTTGTATTCTTTTAGACAATTAGATCAAATAAAAATCACCTATTTTTTAAATAGATTCAGGACGAGAATCGAGTACTGACTGTGCTCCATAAATATTGCTACTGTCTAAACTTTCAGCCTTTATATGTATCTTGCGTACATGTAACTCATACAAAGTCATACATCATTTAAATTATTTTTAATTGTATCATTAGTACCTAAATTATCATCTCGAACAAATTCCAGTTTATTCGTCAATTATCTTGAAACAACAAACCTTACAGTTTTTATTGTTGTTAATGATAATGGATTTAATAAAGATTTTTTTTATCAACAACAACGGAAACACGATCTATGTGCTAATACATTTGGCAAATATTGCGACATCCATAAGACAAGTTTCATGCAAACTTCAGGGGTGGCTCATAAGGGTGGCTTAAGACTTGTTGCGGCTACCCTCCATAACACCACCCACCTAGCTTAACATTTGGAAAACGTAAATAAAACCCTTACTCCACCGAACATAAAGTCTAAATTACTTTTTGAAAACTGTAAATATTTCATTGCGTAATTTGATATTCGTATGAACTGATGAGTATATTCATAGTTCAAGTATGAAATGAATCCTTAGGAAATGTGTAAGGGGATAGTATATATTGTTCAATATTTTATATATTTTGTGAAAGCCTTTGTTTTTCCTTTTTTTACTTAAGACTTATTTGTAACGTGTCTCTTGTATATGAAAAAACTATATAAATGCTCTGAATATAAGTATGTTTAGGACTGTGTCATGTAGTAGACTTTATATTTCATTCATAATCTTGTTATATTTGATTGTATATGTATTTTGTAACATTATTTGTTTTTTTACATAATACTAGCGGACCGGGCGGACGTTGTCCTGCCTTGATAATAAAAAAAATCCTAAAAGTCAACTGCAGCGCCACCTACCGAGTCCAATTGTCAATCTAAACCATTCTCGAATCTCCACGAACACACACAAAAAATTTCATCAAAATCGGTCCAGTCGTTTAGGAGGAGTTCAGTCACATACACACGCACACAAGAAATATATATATTAAGACTAGCGGACCTGGCGGACTTTGTCCTGCCGTGGTAATAAAAAATGAAATCCCTAAAAGCCAACCGCAGCGCCACCTACCGGGTCCAATTGTGAATCTAAACCATTCTCGGATCCACTGAAATACGCACACAAAATTTCATTGAAATCGATCCAGCCGTTTAGGAGGAGTTCAGTCACATACACACGTACAGAAGAAATTTATATATAAAGATAGTTCGATTATTGTACAGAAGTGACGTGGAAGGGAAATAATACCCATGGAGCATGAATTTTGAAATGCCACAAAAACTTAATGGAAAGTTCTAACAAGGGAGCCACCATCTTGTTTGGTGGCAGTAATAATTTAGAAAATTGGTTGCCAGAAATCAAACAAAAAATTGTTTATCTGATATTCTTTCGCAAATAAAAGGACAGAGGTCTGCCACTGTGTGCGCATCATTCAGAACTACTGGATACATTTTTATATATTTTTTTCTTATTTTACTATTTAAACAATTGGCCCTTATCTAAAAAATAATATTACGATAGTTCCATTTTATAAAACTTTTAAGAAACTACATTTAGTACTTGTGTATTAAATGCACCGCGCTCGCAGACTGCTACCGCGGCCGGTTCGCGTTATTATTTTCGCAAGTCTACTGACTGAGCGCAGTACTTTAGCAGTGATGCATGTTCAAACAAACAGACAGACAGACATTGCTAAAAATGATTGAAAATTATTTTATAACTAGCGGACCCGGCAGACGTTGTCCCGCCATGATTATAAAAAAAATCCGTGACAAATTATATACCAAAACGTTCCTCATGAATCACTTTATCCACTGGCGAAAACCGCTTGAAAATCCGTTCAGTAGTTTTCGAGTTTATCGCGAACAGACAGACAGACAGACCCGGTAAGGGACTTTGTTTTATACTATGTAATGATTTATTCCAAGAAATCTACAGCAATTTTTTCTACAAAAATCAAAAAAGTACAGACACGGTTTCGTTACATTCTTATTATATGTGTAGATTGATAATGCTGCAAAGTAAATCCGTTTTTCCAAACGATGGGTATTAATGTTACTATAAATACATTTTTAAATGCTAAGTTACTATAGCGTTATACATCAAGGCTTAAGTTCTTTAGCTGTTTGAATATAATATTTCAAACGTTAATCCGATCAAGTTGACGGATTACATTTACGGAAACACGGTATGATATATTGTGTATATATAACTTGCATAAATCCGTATTTACAGATGTAATTTAAAATATTGTAGACTAGTTAATACCTGCAACTTGACTCACTTATAAATTGTTTTGTTATTTCATTGAAACGACGATTGATTGTGGGCTTATATTTTTCATTATAATTTTGTCATTACTACTTAGCCCCGATGAAAAAGCGTAATCTATATATATATTAGAGATTCCCACCTATATATTGACTCATCACGATATCTCTGGAACCATAAGGCGTAGCGACTTGAAATATGGTAGGAATATTCCTTTCGCCGAGTAGAGGTCAGCTAAGAACGGATTTTACGAAGTTCCACCCACAAGGGGGGTTGCGGGGGGGGTAATCAGGGCGGGACAACGTCAGCCGGGCCCGCTAGTGATATATAGACTAGATCCTATTCTATAGTGGCTAACAGGTAATTAATTAAACTTTATTATTACTAAGTTTATTATTATTATAAAGCTTATAGGTATCAAGCTACGACGGTCCAAATCTGAGGTTCGTATCAGTGAATTAAGGTACTTAAATAGCTAGTTGTTAATCCCTTTGTAAAGAGAAAACAGCGTAATTTGAACAGTACATTAATAAAAATCTGAATATGCCTAAAAACATGTGGCGGCATCTTAAATCATCCATATTACCTAAAAATAAACTGAAAGATATAGCTTCACATTTTCATAATGCTGATATTATTAATAACCATTTTCTTGGTATTCCTGGTAATACCTCATTAAAGTTATGTAAATTAACCTACTAGGAGTTTCATAGACATGGGCCTTCTGTTTTCACACTTAATATTGTTTCAGAACAGGACGTTTCCAACATAATTCCAGATATTAAGTCTAACACTCAAGGTGTAGACAAAATAACTATGGATGTGGTACTCCTAACACTGCAGCAAACTTTGAAGGTTATTACAGGTCAATAAATAGGTCTATATTGTCATCGACATTTCCTGAGCAGTGGAAAACTACCTTAGTACGCCCTGTCCCCAAAAACAACAACCCAAGCACCATTAAGGAATTGAGGCCCATTAGTATCCTACCATATTTATCTAAAATTCGAGAGAAGGTGGTGTATAAACAATTGTCAGTTTACTTAGAGAGAAACGATATCCTACCAAAATTTCAATCAGATTTCAGAAAAGCTCATAGTACCACTACTGCTCTACTTGATGTAAAAGATAATATATTGGCTGATCGCGATGCAGGCATAGGCTCTATTTTGGTTCTTCTTGATTTTTCTAGGGCATTTGATTATACATATTAGTATTCCTCTCTTGCTTTCCAAACTTTCTTATTATGGATTTGATAAACAGACTGTGGATTAGAGTCACAGTTATCTTGTTAAACGTTACCAACAAGTAGTATTGAATAGAACTGATAGTACCAGTCTCGCCTCTCAAATCTGCTATGTTAAGAGAGGGGTACCACAAGGTTCTATTCTGAAGCCACGTCCTTTTATTCTATACACTGCAGACATTAATCAGTGCATTAAAAATTATAAATACCACTAATACGCTGATAATTTGCAAATATATTTACCAATAAATCATTCTGGTGTTGATAGTTCCGTTAAAAAATTAAATAATGATTTGAGTAGGATTTACCGGTGGTGAACTGAAAAGTCACTTGTACTTAATCCTTAAAAATACGGTGTATTTGGTTCTAAGAAACAAATTCGGTGTATATGTTCTTTTAATCCTATCATAGTTGAACGTGAGGAAATAGTTATTGAGTCTTATGTGCTTGATGTTGCTCGTAGCTTTTTTTTAGACTTAAAGTTTTATATAAGACTAGCAGGCCCGGCAGACGTTGTCCCGCCCTGATTATGAAAAAATCCTTGACAAATTATATACTAAAACGTTCTTCATTAATCACTCTATCCACCGGTGAAATTTTTAGTTTATCGCCAACAGACAGACAGACAGACGCGGTAAGGGACTTTGTTTTATACTATGTAATAATAATAATGATATACAATTTCTTCAAAAACCGAAATTCCTATTAGCCTTTGTGAAACATTAATACTCCCTAAGCTTTATTATTGTATCTCCATTTATGGCCCATGCATATTAAGTAAACCCAATAAACTTATCCAACGAGTCCAAACCGCTGTCCGTTACTATTATCGTATCCCACCGCGTGCTCATGTAACGCCGTACCTGAATGACGCACGTATCTTAATACTGGAGGCACGTTACAAGTTGTATTTTGCAAAACTACTCTTCAGAATTGTGAAAATTTAACATTCGACATACTTGTACGACAAACTTGAGTGATTAGGTCAACAGAGGAGAGCCGAGATTCGTGATAATTTAAACTGTTTAAGTGTTGCTAAGCATAACACCACTGCTTTTCGAGGTAGTTTAAGATGCCGGGCCACTAAATAACAATATTCCCCCACCAATTCGCAATTAAATATCCTAGGTCTAATTCCTTCAGACATATGCTGACTCGGAGCCCATTTGCCACACACATACACAAAACCGACAATTTTTAGTTCTATCCTTCATTGTCTATATTATATGTACATATGTTTTTAATTTGTACGTGTTTATTATTAATTAATGTGTGTTGCAATTAATGTATTTTCTTTCTTTCTAAATATACAATTTAACAGAGGTATCTCAGAATCAGTAAAATAACTTGTAGGTATTGCAAAACATCACACACATAGAAACACACAACTCCATAAAAGCAAAATATGCTCATACTTATACAGTAGGTACAATGTAACAAAAACAATTTCGCAGGAACAAAACAAAATTAGTATAATATAAAATGAATCATAACTATATACGTCTGTTGACGACTCGTCACGGATTTTCTTACTTTGACGAAATTAATTATAAATCACAAGTCGAAAGACAACTTTCGTACGCTTTTAGCAACCAATACACTCGTCCGAAAACTCAAAACTGAATCCCTTATAGCAAACATTCAAGTAGTAAGGAAGACAACGGGCACACCTGTCAACTTGAAGTTTGGTTTAAGTAAGAAGATTACGCGATTATTGCAGTCGTCTATAAATATTGTTTACTTTGGTTAATTTTGCAATAGTTTCAAACTATCTGTTATATTACTTCACACTCCGTGGTAGAATGAAATAAAAAACCATAATGAGTGGTAATGAAGGCAAGGAAGATTCATACTGTGCCAGATATATGCGCTGGGGTTTTGTGTCTGTCTCATTATTTTTTTAAATAATATAGGTATTCGTATGCAACATTGCAATCAAGCCCATAATTGTGGAACTAATGATCCTTACTTACTTACTAATATTATAAATGTAAATGTGACTTCGTAAAATCGTGATGGTCTAGTGGTTTGACCGGTATCATATCATTCTGAAGTCCTCAAGTTCGAACCCCAGCATGTACCAACGAATTTTTCGGAATTCACGTACATTTACTAATCAAAACTGGTAATACTAACAGCTGACTGTGAAGAGAGATATCGTAAGGAAAGCTAAACCTGAGAAATGTTCTTGTAGTACTACTGTATGTGGGAAAAACATAGAACTGTAGATTTCTCGGAGTTCTACATCGCGAATAAGTTGTGTGCTGGCGTGGTGATTTTGTCCATACCTTCTTTCGCGAAGAGGTATAGGGCCTTGAAGTGGGTCCCTTACAGGCCGGTGATGATGAATGTGACGTAGTTTGTTTGTTACGTTTTCACGCCTAAACTACTGAACCGATACATGAAAGTTTGCAAATAGGTTTTCAGGGATATATGGATATATCAGATCTAAATTAACGCAAAGCCTAGCCGCGAGCACAAATTACTTGTTTATAAATCAAATGAGAATAGAGTAGATTTCTAGTAACTTACACCAAGTCTATCGTTTGTTTGGGGTCCTCACTTAGAGAAGAGTGACACAGGTGTGCTCCGAGTACGTGCCCAATCAAGGGACGACAAACTGTTAGACGGAGCCCTTTGATGATGTTTGCCGGTTTCAAACCTCACCTTGCTGAGGAATGTCTCAAGCAAAACGCCGCTAGTTCAATGTTTGTATGAAATATTTTGCATAGTTTGAATATTTTGTGCAAAGTTTGAAACTATGTTTAAGCAGTTTATGTTGGTCATATAAGAGATAAGTACTTTTACTACTGTGTATATGTTTAATGTGTATAACTCCAATACCGAATGCCAAATCACTCTGAATGTTGAAAGAGGCATTGGGACCTTGTTTTAATGGGGACTATTTCATCTTGTTAATTTTACTGTAAACGATCGCTAGCTTATTAAATATTATATTGCAATTTAATGCAGACAACGTTGCGGGTGATTGTTAGTAATAAATAAAGATCTTATAGTAATGTTATAAACACGAAACAAGAAGTACTGTCTCATGCAAAACATTTTAACGGAATTGAAGGAAACTTTAAAGTAATAAGGCGTAGAAATTAGTAGAATAAATAGGTCATAATTTATAATACTGTAATATACACAAATGGAGACGAAGTCGCTAGTAAACTATAAATCATACCAGACTAATTCCAATTGGAATCATAAAAAAATAAAAGAAATATTGTTATCGCAACTATCCTTCACGACCCTAAGGATATTTTCCCTCAAAGGTTAAATAAAATCTAAGATAGGTTCAGTTTTCCCGGTTTCATAACTTCTCGTAGTTTATTGGTCATCCTTATTTTTTAAAGTATACACTAACTCGTTTCTTATGCTGGAGAAATAAGTTAACGTTAAGTAGATAAAATATCTAGATGACAAGGTTATTAGAATCCAATAAAACACCTACTAAAGATTTAATTAATAAATATATAACACAACCACTAGCATATATAAGAAGGTTCGCTAAAAAAAGCCAAATTAATAATTAAAACAAACCGACGATTTATGAATTTCATAAAAATTCTACGCCATAGTAATCGTTAGAGAATGAAAAAAAAAAGAATTTCTAACTAATAATAATGTAATAACTTCTACAAGTAAACGTTACTACCGGTTACAACTTTGTAACCCTAATACTTATTAGAACAAAGTAAGGATAGGTTGTGAACTAACGGCTGGCTCTATAGAATTTTTATCTCCACGGTACAAGGCACTAACAGTTTACTTGTGAGCGGGGTAAACTCGTTTTAAACACGCTTCGATTCATGTTATTACGGTACACATTGTATACAATAAGTTCAACCCTTGGCGTAATATGTATTTGATTTAAAATGTAAGGAGAAACTCGATTCTTTTTCGTTTTCACACTAATGCTATTGAACAATATACCATATAGGTATAAAATTAGTAAAAAGAACACACAAAAATCACTCCAAGACTTCGCTAATTTACATACAATTGTAATGTTTATTTTAGTACTTTATTAACGGCTGAACTTACAGAAAAAATGTTAGTGATACATTTGTAGGACATTTCATTTTCTACAAAAAAGTCGGTATCTCTGAATATATTGAGCCTTTACTTTTTTGTACCATAAAATGTTAATGGATTATTGAGCCATATAAAAAAAATCTGTGATTTATTACCAAGTTTTAAAATAGTTATTTATTTTTCAAGCAGTGAAAGAGTACAATATTGTAAAACAAACAATAGAGTTTCAAGTCAGAATATAAGAAAATCTTTTTAAATCTTGAAAATGTAAGTAAATAACTTGGAAGTGCTTCCGTCGATGACAAGTCAACAGAAAGGCTCTGGCTGTGGCGCTTTGTCATCAAACCGGCGGAATGTTCGCAATTGGATTTGACATTCCGATAAGAATGAATAGTTACCGAGTTGTCGATAACCTGCTTATGACAGCGGGAGATTCCGAAAACGCTTTAATTCCATCCCACATACAATTAAATTTGAACTTTAATGTTAACAAAACAGAGTTGAAAATAAACGGTTGAGAAAACAGACAACTTCTATAGATAGGTAACCAGTGAATCAAAGTAATGCGTCATTAGGCAAGTTGAGTTTGGCATTCAAGGTCCTCCCCCCAGAGAGCGCAATTTGGAGCGATTGATATTTCCCTCCCATTCAATGTGCCTTCCCTACTAGTTCGTTTGGGCGACATGCCATTTGGAGGACGTAATGTCAGATTGTATCTTGGGAATACTTTCTTCTAAGAAAAAGTACATAAACAGCATATAAAGTATGTAGTAGTGTAATTTAGTTCTATTGATTTTATTTATTATAAATAACTAGCTTGTGCTTGCAACTTCATTTTTAATGCTTCATAGTAACTACACGTTTTATCTTGAATGATTAAAGGCATAATTTTATCATTAATACTCACTCCAATTGACAAGCGTAATTATATGCAGTTTAGACAATGCTCAGAAAATCCTCTATTTGTAGGTCAAAGTTTAATCACAATCTGTTCAGTAATTTCGGAGATTATCTCGAACATAAAAACATATACTTTAAATTCATTTTAATTTATTATCGTGCTTTTTATTAATTTTCTTTTCTGATTGAACTTACGAAACAGGTTTGTAGTCCACATGATGTTAAGCAGTCAATGCAGTCCTTAAACCTACATCAAATAGGATCGCAATTTTAACTACAGTAAATTATTAAAAGACTAGCAGTACCCGCGACGTCGTCTACGTGGAACAGTGATTACAATAATTTTTGATAGAGTGAACCGATTTTAATGAAACAAAAACTAAATATTACTCGAGGATACGTTTCATGTTTGTCTTGGTGAGATTTTCTCGTGAACGCAGTAATTTAGCAGTGATGCGTATTCAAATAAATAGACAAACAAACATTCCTAAAAATTCATTTTATTACATATAGCTGTACCCGTGACTTCGTCTGCGTGGAAGCTTATTAAACAGTGATTAATAAAGTCATCTGAATGTATTAAGTCCATTTGTCTACTTTTCTCTCGTACTTACGCCGCGTCGTCATTAAAACTACCGTAACTTTTGATAGAGTGGACCAATTTTAATGAATCAAAGACTAAGTTACTCCTGAGGATATGGTTTATAATTTTCTTGCTGATCGTTTATTGTGAACCCAGTACTTTAGCAGCGATACGTGTTCATACAAACAGACAGACAGACAGATATTTCTAAAAATGATTGAAATGTATTCTATTACTTATTCCTAGACACCTGTAACAATTTTTTTCTCCATAATCGAAAAAGTACACATTCGTTAAATTTACATTCTTATTATACATATATAGATATATAGATACATAGATTACTATCTATACATATAATAAGAATGTAAATCCAACGTGTCTGTACTTTTTAGATTTTCATGACGCTCACATTATTATAGAATCGGCCTATTTCTTGGAGACAATAGTTTTCTGAATGAAATTTTGTTTTCTCTACCCTTGGCAACGTATAAAATTTCACGATGATCGGTTGAGAAGTTAAGTCGTGGAAGAGTTACAAAGAAATAAACAAACAAACTTACCTTCATATTTATTATATTAGTAAGGATTCTTATGTGTGTGTTCGTAACTTATCTCCTAAGTGGCTTGATGATCGTTGTTTTGTTTTTGAACTGATGGGTTCATTTAGATACTTCTCAATATTAGACCTGATAGATGGACTTGATTTTTTTTTAATTTTCACAAAAAAAACCTGTTAATCCCAAGTTTGATATGATCCAACACCTCTCAATACAACTCTCATATTTTTAAAATTCACAACTAATTATTGTAATTAATCGTAACTTACACTTTATGGAAAATTTTGAGGCTGTAAAATAGAAAAAGAATCAAATCAAATCAAAAATACTTTATCCAGTTTAGGCTCTAATAAGGTACTTATGAACGCCAAAACTACCACCAGTTCGAAAAACAACTCAGTCATCGAGAAGATCCGACAAGAAACTCGATCGGGTACATCTTTTTAACATATACATTTCCAGTACATCATACAATCGTTTTTAGTGGATGCACAGGGAGGAGTCAATTCCAGACAATCTTTTGTCACCAAAACCCACTTGATGTAGCGCTTAAACCTACAGTCCGGCAAATCGGTAACTTGTGCTTTAGGACTTTATTGTAAAACCTAACACTATTACCTAAAAAACTATCAGTGTTTTTGCTAAGTCTGAAACACGGGAAGACCCGTTTGTTACAGTTTCTAGTAATTAGATTATGCCAGTCTTTTACTAAATGCAGTTTTTCAAAGTTTTTACGTACAAACATTAAATTATCAAGAATGTATTGGGAGGGTAAAGTTAAGGTAATATTTTCAATCTAATTCCGTATATTAGCACGTTCAAACAAACAATCTTTGAAGCCTTATAATTTTATACCTGATTCCAAAATTATGACCTCGATTCACAGAAGCATTCTAATGACGCATGTAAGTAATAATGTATTGTATTTAGTACATAGACTCTTAAGTAAATGAAGTGATATACCTCCACTATACTCAAATACTGAAGTACCTGCTTTACAGTCCCGCCCAAATCATGTCACAACGTATCGTTACCATCGGCAAATAAACTAGTACAAGTTTGATTCCAATTTAATTTCAACTTATTTGATTTACTATATAAATTTAATGTTAATGCAGTATCATTTCAATCAAATAATATTAAAGACCGCATTCCATATTTTATTAACATTGGAAATAATGAAAAAAACATATTTTTTAAAGTATATCACTGAACTTTTTATTGAGTACACATCATTTTGGTATTTTGCTCAATAATTTAAAGTGACTAGTAGATAAAAGTTGTATAAACAAAATGCAGATGTATTTTGGCAATAATATCATTTATTGTTCAACAAAAGAAGATTATCGTTTTTGATATTAGAGAACTCATTTAAGTTGGGAACGATTCATAGTTGTGTTTATTCAAATCTATTTGTTTAAGCTTACAACTACATGGATAGGAATGCTAAATATTAAAAAATACACGCCAGTTATCAGAAGGATAAAAAAGAATTCAAGAAACGATTTAGACTACATAGTTGCTACTTAGCTACTATTTGCTATATGGAGAGTAAGTAAATGATCTTAATATTACACATTCACGTAAATGCAATCGCAGCTACTAAATAGTCTTAAATAATAACACTACTAAAGCCATATATATCACCGACGAAGCGGTAATAGATTAAAACTAAATTTCAATAGCATTTATGTGTAAATATTTATATATCATCATACGTGAAGCCAAAACTTTGTATCCCTTTTTAAGAAAATTCCGTGAATCGATGAATGTGAAATTTGGCATAGTTAAAGTTTATATGGAGGAGAAGTGCAGAAAGCTATCTATTTTATATAAAATGCATTATAAGTACATTAAATTAATTAAAATATGCATTACTCACACTACTGCTCCAATTTTACACAACATATACACTCATGTAAATAAAAAAGACATTTTGACATCCGTCAATAACGGACTTCAAAAAAGTAGTAATAATATTCGTCCAATAGGACAGGCGAAGGAATTAATCCATACTACCAAACCTCAAAAAAGGTTGCGAAGGAGGTTGCTATGCTCGACTGTATGTATTTTTTTTTACTCTTACGTTCCAATTACCCTTTTTTATTCTACATTCAACAATGATACTATAACATGTCTTATATATTAACATGTGAAGCCAAAACTTTGCACCCCTTTTTAAGCGAATTGCGCGAACTGAAGAACTTGAAATTTGGCATAGTTAAAGTTTATATGGCAGAGAAGTGCACAAAGCTATTTTTTTTATATAGAATGCATTACAATCATATTAAATTAATTAAAATATACATTACTCACACTACTGCTTGAATTTTACACAACATATATGTAAATGAAAAAGACGTTTCGAACATCCTTCAACCTTCCTACGTTCCAATTACCTTTTAAATATTTTTAACATGACTGACGTTGCATGCCTTACAATATGCCCTTTGAAATCAACTGGTCAAATTGTAGGTTAATTTTAGAATAATATAATATGTAAATTCATAATATACATAATATTAATTGATAAATAATTTATCTTTAGTAAATTTATGGAACTACTGAAATAATTATTATTCTCTTTGATTTTATTGAATGTCAAAATTTTTATGTGACAGACTGCTTTCACTTCATGTCATTTGCTTCATGTTGCCATAAGAGTAAAGCAATATTTCCAAAGTCAATGTCAATATTTTAATGTTTAGTATTTCTTTATGGTGTACTCAAATGATGATTCAACAAAAAATGAGCGAAAAATACTTTGTAAAATCAAAATAAGAAAATTTGTTTGGTCATGAAAGTAATCTATGACTTATATCTCCGCGGTTACAATGATGCAGTTCAACTTGATGTAGCAATTATATTTAGTACAGTTGGTGATGAATTATGAACAAAAATGAATTCATTTTCAAAAGTTAATGGTAGTATTATAAACATCTTTGTTTTGGATTCATATTTTGATTCTATTGTGTATCCATTACTTTTCCAAATGATGATACTGGGCATATCACTATTCCTCATAATGTATAGACTATATTTAATTCAATATCACCCAGAAATACCACGCGCCCATGGTGTCGTGTAAAATTAATTGAAAATTGTGTCATGAGGGGGTCCGATAATTTTTTTAATTTTAGTAAAGTTATGTTTACTCAGTATTTAAGAGCCTTACCACCTTATGTAATCACCTGTTTTTTGTTTCAAATTTATAATTAATTTCAATTTTCATTTAGACATCGATTTTTTTTATGTTTATATAATTGAAAATAAGTGGCAAATAACTGAGTAGGCATGATGAAATCCTTTGATTATAGAGGTTATAATACCCTTTGATAAAAGAACCCTAATAAAGTTCAAACTTTAAAAATTCAACGAACTATGGTCGAATGTCGACCACTGGGCGCCCACTACTCTCTATAAAAACACATACCAAGAAGAATATTTAAAATAGCACATTGAATTGTAAAATAACGACAAGCTTACAGCTGAAATATCATACACTGGCTAACGACCCCAGCTCTTTAAAAGTCTCATGGCGCTTGTTTTTCTTTAACCGTACACGAGTTATTTTACGTTATACATAAAAAGTTAAAAGAAAAATTCAAGGAAACCTTTTTGGTTGTGATGAAACAAAAAATATATATTTAGAATAAATAACGGGATCAATCGAACTATTCAAGGTGACTTAGTAAAGATGACTACATATTGATATAAATGTTACTGTAATTGAGCAGGATTGAAAAAGGATCGGTCTTTTGAGTACCTACTTAATAGAGCTTTAGGAAAACTGAATTCTGAAGGAGCATTCTGAATTGAGAGGGTTTTCGTTTATAATCTTAGGAAGTAGTTTTATTTAATTGTGACTATTATTTTGTATTATTAATATTTCAAAAAATCGTGAGATATTTTTTATGAGTGGAGTATTTATTTTGTTTTATTCATTAGTTCTGATTATCACACTATACGAGTATATACTACTTAACGCAGTACATCAATAACATAGATGTTAATAAGTTTCTCGTACAAAAGAGTTAAATATCCTTTTAATGCATGTTTACCTAAAACCCAATTCCCAATATGTCAAAGCAAACAAGGTATATATAATCCACGAATATTACAAAAAAAAGTTGTTTTCTCTTCCTTGAGTTACGCAACAGATTTGGTACAGTTTTCACTGTCGTTTCAAGTCTATCTTCAAGAGGATTTATATGTATTATTATTATAGTATTGACAAATCTTATATATTCTAATGAAATCGTGAGAAGGAATTTTGGGATATTTACATTAATAGTGCTGGTTCAACCTTATGAGATACATCGAAGTAATGTACTACGGAATTGTACATCTCAAAAATGCCTACAATACAAAATATATCATCACACTAAGACCAATAGGAGCGGAGCACCAACGAAAAATGTTTCAAAATGGTTTTTTTTTTCAATTTAAGAGCTCCCGCTGCCTGTTAACGTTAGCCCAAAGTAACTATTCCACACGGACGAAGTCATGAGGAGAAAGTAGTCGTTTATACACTTATGAGGTCACATTGTGTACACTGCACACGTGAAAAACCGGATCTCGTCACTAATAGAAAACATAAGCCAGTAGTATATACTCAATATTAAATTAAATGTTTTAATTACATTGTATATTTAGTGTAAATCAAAATTGTCCTTTTTACAGCATATCATTCCAATCAATATCTTAAAAGATATTAATAAATTACGCGCAACAAAAATGTAATCTGTATGAAGATACTTCTGTAGCTTCTATAACTGATTAAATGTGAATATCATTTTCCCAAATAAAGGATTTAAATCGGTTATACACTTATTACAACACTTTATTACACTGCACACGTTTGAAACCGGGACTCGTCAACTCGTTACAAGGGAACTGTATTTATACGTGCTTACATTCCCTATACAACTATTGGCAATTTTACCATAAGCATGCAGTAAAAAATGTATGTACATCATTGTTAATTCCGTAGCGAATAAGGAACAAAATTTATAGTGCCTTCTATAAATAGCTTATAAAATAGGTCCCAGACCAGAACAAGTTTTATCGCACAGCTAAACCTTACTTCGGCTAATGACCACAGCTCTTTAGAAAGCACTCAAGGAGCTAGTTTTTTCCTACCCTTACACACGTCTTGCGTTAGATGACATACTCACCGTACTCGTGAAAGGGACCCTTGAAAATCCTTTTAAGAAGGTATAAAAAAAAACTTAGAACTTCGTACAAAAGTGAAAGAATAAGCCCACACAACGACGGAGATGATTTATTTCAAGCGATGCAGTAAATTAAAACGTTAGGATTCGATTCGTAAGTTATTAGACGTACATTTGAACTATTCATATGATTCAAATAGTTTGAACTCGTCGAACAATTAAAACAATTGAAGTAATTTGTAAAGTTACAGATATTTTTAATATAAACTAGTTAATTAATAAACTGTACAAAAATGTGTATAATTTATTGGTCAAATGTCAATAATATGAAAACCACAGTAATGTTTACATTTTCTAAATATGAAATTTAAATAATTCAGACTATAACTCATTTCAAAATTAAAAAAGAGAACACAGTTATTACATTTTCCTTATTACCTACCTTGACTTTTTTTTTATCGACAGAACTATAGTTTTTATTTATATTAAAAATACAAAAGAGCCTATACATTATTTACTCGACATACCTATTGAAGTAAAGATACGTACAGGGCTTAATACCTTTTCTAATAACTCAAGAGTTCTATACATTACGACACAAAGACCATCAAAACATAGTTATTATTTCGTTGGGTTCTGCTATCTAAGCGGCTTATGGGAAAAATCAATTTCGTTTGTCATAGCAACTCGGGTAACCATAAATTATGTAAATAATAAATATTCCCAATTATTAATTACATTTACTAATTTAAGTAAACTTTTTATGATCACTTAATCACAATTATACAAGCATTAGTCACGTTTTTATTTACAAAACAAACTAGACTATTTATTAATACACTAATTTCGTCTTATTTTGTGTAAACATAATAATCGTTGTAAAATCATAGTAAAGTAACAAATTCTAATGCCCACTGAATAAGGAACACCCTCATGTTGAAAACATGTGGTGTCATTTTTAGCAAATTATCACCAATAGGTTCTTTTTTTTATATCATAGGAGGCAAACGAACATGTGGTTCACCTAATGTTAAGTTCTCACCGCCGTCCATAGACACTAGCAACACCAGGTGGTCGCAAGTGCTTTACCAGCCTGTGCTTGGGGGGAGGCAAGAGAGGAAAAGGAGGTGGGCCTCCGTCGCTTTCTCTGACCAAACGAAACTTAACAATGCAAGCACTGTTACTTCATGTCGGTTTTCCGTGAGAGGGTGGTACTATCCCGGAAGAACCGACCCATTCATGCTGAAACCAGTAATAGCTTCAACGTGGCTCTACCACCTTCAAAAGCCACCACCTAATTTATAAGGTATAAAAGATTATTTGGTAATTTTTATCTTTGGTAATTTTTCTCTAAATCGGGAAAAAATCTAAGAATGAATTCTATTGATCACAGTTCTTATATAATGTTATTAAAAATCAACACGAGTTTTTACATAAACTAAAAAGAATCTAAATATCGTTATTATACGTGGGTACTTAGTTCACTAATACTTCGTTTTAATTTCGGGTTGTCGAATCGAATCTATTCAAAAACATTGCTACCTTCATGGTCATGATTGTTAATCAATCACGACATTATTAGTCCTGAGATATATAATTAAACAATTACCTGAATTCTGTTTCTGTTTTAATAATAAGTCAGCAGATAATAACGCGCAGGTAACATTTCTAGTGTTGCAAGCGTCCATGAACTGTGATAACCGCTTACAGTTAAATGGACTGCATATTTGTTTTCCACTATTATAATTTAAATCATTACATATTATAAAATAATTGTGTCTCTCTATCTATCCGTCTGTTCGCAATAAGCTAAAAAACTATTGAACAGATTTATACAGTTTCGATTAGATAGAGTAATTCACGAGGAAGGTTTAGGTATATAATTTGTTAAGATTTTGTGTAAATTGGTTGAGTATAACGATAATTGTTGGAAGTGTCGGAAAAAATCAAGCTGCTCGCGAGCTTTTGTCAGAAACGTTGCCTAATCCCTTTGAGATATAACAAAACAATTAAGATAATAAATGACGCAGACAAAGTTGCGGGTATCAGCTAGCAAAATATAAAAAAAAATTCAAAAAGTCGTTGAATAAAAATTGCTTCTAAAGTCCATAATCATTTATGGGCACATTAGTCGATACCCGAGTAACCCTACTTGTGTCGACAGAATTAATTTCCTGGCCCTATAACTCTCGTATATTGGATGTTCGACGACAGTTGCGAGTGGCTCCGATTTATGGCGCTAGTGTCGCGGCCAGGTACAGCCAGAATATAGTGTTCTATTCCCATACGTAGATACATATGTTGGTGCCTATTATTGTCTAACCATATTTACTTACGTTCACAATTTTTATATACTAGCCGGTTGCAGCGACTGGGTTTTTATGGAAATGTTTTGGTTGCCTCATGAGAATTATATGTTTCAATATTATAAATGCGAAAGTGAGTTTGTTTATTTGGTACGATGTCTTTTATCCGGAAAAAAATACTGTTAGGGCTAGGTGGAATTCACTTTAATGCGAGTGAAGCCACGGACATAAATTAGTAATTAATGTATTTTAATATATTTAGCCGTTGCCAGTTACCTCGGTTGAAGTTTATCATTACTGCTTATCCTTTATGGAAATGCCTTATTATATAAATAATATAAAATATACATGTAACACTCTGGAAAGTTCTCTTGCTACCTGTAAAGGTCTTGTTAAAATAGGCTGAGCAGTTTCAAAGCTTAGTCTGGACAAACAAAAGCCACTTCAATTTTAATTATATATTTAGATCTTATAGACTTATTTGAGTGACTGTCTGTTGTGAGCGTTCCGAATTTAATTATCGGAGTCAACATTGACACAAGTTTCTCTTTAGCGCCGTACTGTTCGTATTTTTCAATAAATTCATTATGTTGTTCGACTGTCTTAAGCTATTTCTGTAATTGCTATTCTACGAGTATCTATTTAAAAAAAAAAACCTTTTTTTTAAATTGACTACGCTATTAGCCCGACGGACCTTCACAGCTTCACCGGACTATTAAGGCGAGCGCTTCAGGCACTTTGCTGCTTGGTAACAAGTTCAAGGGTGCTAGAGTGGTGACCGGCTTGGGCTGTTGCTACAAAAAAGTTCACGTCATCGTCGAACTATAAAAAACCTTTTAGATGTTTGACGGAATCTTAACGCTTTGTTTGAGCTTGAGAATTTTCCTTCACTGCGAAATTACAATTTCTACTTGACTTTACACTTAGTACAAGAAAAAATGTACAACTGATACTAAAACGCTCTGGGATTGTTAAATTTGATGGAAAATTAATTAAACTTTAAATCTGAATCTGTACTACTCTCACATATAAATGTACGAGTGATAAATGTTCCGTCATTAACGGATCATCTTACGCCAGCTTAACGAAGATAATTTGGCGAAAATCCTAAACATGATATAATAATAATTAATGGCACACAATTACAAGACAATTAGCGAAGACACAAAGCTGGTGTTGGAGCGCCTACAAAGGGCCATGTCTACGAGGAGCGGAATGTTGATCAAGTAATTAGCAACTTACGTACGTTGGGTGTCATCCGTTTACGCTCTTCACTGTGGTAATTTTTATGAGGACATGATTTTATAGATACGGTAATATCTTAACAATGTTATAACTTTCGCTTTTCGTACGTATTATTAAAAGAAAATAATATATTTGTAACGATAATTAGCAACTGTCTGTAACTTTCATCATCATTATCAGCCTGTAAGAAGCCCACTGCAGGGCTATAGGCCTCTTCCCGAAAGAAGTTATGGGTATAACCATCAAGCGGGTATTTTTGGCGGGATTTTGGTCTGTCATGTAGTGGATTTTATTTTTTATTCATAATCTTGTGTTACTTGACTCTACATTGTGTAAAATTGGTGGTGTTTTATGTAATATAGTTTGTTTATTGTGCATAAGTGAAGTGAATGGAAAATAATACCACGGACCATGAATTCTGAGATGCCACAAAAACTCCATGGAAAGTTCTAACAAGATGGCCACCATCTTGTTAGTTCATTGAAATTATATCAAGAAACTTGTAATATCGATACTCACTTGACAATGGCAGTAATAGTCTGCTAAAAGACTAGTTGCCAAAAATGGAATGGAAGAATAACTTGTAATACTATTTACTACTCGACAATGGCAGTAATAATCTAAAAGATTGATTGCCAAAAATAAAGTTAAAAAAGAAAACCATCTGGTTATGGTATCACATGGTATTGGTGATTTCAAACTCTGAGAAATCCACAGTTCCACGTTTTCCCACATACTACAAGAACATTTCTCGGGTTCAAGTTTTCTCACGATGTTTTTGCTTTTTTTTATATTATAGCAGGCAAACGGACGGGTGGATCGCCTGATATTAAGTGATCACCAGCGTCCATAGACACTTGCAACACAAGTGCGTTGCCAACCTGTCTTGAGGGTGAAGGGGAGTACAGGAAGGGGAAAGAGGAGGGAAGGTGGTCCTACGGCGCTCTCACTGACCGAACGAAACGCAACAATGCAAGCACTGTTACTTCACGTCGGTTTCCTGTGAGAGGGTGATACTACCCCGGTCGAGCCGACCCATTGATGCTGAAACCGGTAATAGCTTCAGCGTAGCTCTACCACTGCTGCTTCATTGTCAGCCGATAGTGTTACCAATTTAAAATAGTAAATGTACGCGAATCACGAAAAATTCGTTGGTACGTGTCATGGTTCGAACGTACGGACATTGGGTTGATATTCTACCTGGACAAACCACTAGACCACCACGATTATGTAAATTTGTTCGTGTGAAATTACAATATTTCTTATATTGTAATGTATAAAATACAGCCCAACGCTACTTAGTGATTAGTTACGGAAAAATTAATTCTTTATGAAAATTCATTCAGGTATAGCAAACTTCGTGGTGACCAATCAAACAGTGTTGCAGTTTATTGATCGTTTTATATGTACACACAAGAAAATATAAGTATGCCTATCGGTCAGATACATTATACATATACTAGCGGTTCCGGCGGACGTTATCCTGCCTTGATAATAAAATAATATCTAAAATTCAACGCAGCGCCCCCTATCGGGTCCTATTAAATCTAAACCATTCTCGGAACCACTCGAACACGCTCACAAAATTTCATCAAAATCGGTCCAGCCGTTTAGAAGGCTTTCAATGACATACACACGTACAGAGGAAATTTATATATAAAGAAGATGAAGGGTGTCTTCAATTTATACATTTAAATAAAATTGAAGCGTTTGAAGTATGTAAGGAATAATCGACAATACGACCGAATCGACTTTGATTTCAATGTATTATTAAAGCTAGAAATCATTATGCTTTCCTTTAGGCACTAAACACTCATGATTATATTTTAAAGATGTAACTTATGATGTGGAAAGCTGTTAATGTGACTAAATAATAATATAAGAAATACAATTGAAATAGTAAAAGCTAGTTGAAAATTAATTCAGAGAAAATACAATATCTGGCGTTGGATATGTTACGTCGAGGAGAGGAGTGAGACGCTCAGCTATGATCGGCTTACTTTGGTTTTGTAGAGCGTTCTCTCTATCGCACAGCGCAATAACTGCGATAGGCAAAGATAACGCCATACAAAACCGAATTTAGCCGACTATCTCAGTCTTCTCTCCGACGTGCCAAATCAGAAGTCGGATAATGTATGTATTTTTCATGAAACAGCATTTTTTGTGATAACGAAGTCGCGGATTCCAGCTATCTTAAAAATTAACTTTAAAACAATTTTGTCCGAAATTGAAGACACTTTTCCTTTCCTTACGATCCAAGAAATGCTGTAATCTACGAAATATTTAATTAATAAACACACCCGACGAAGCAGGCGGGTGCAAATTAGACACAGTATATAGACACAAAAAACAACTAAAACATATGAATATTCTACACAGTAGGCTTATTTTGCGATGTAGAGCGTAAATGAAAACTAGAAAGAAAGTTCATAGATAAGCGGACATGGGTTACGATTACAAAAGAGATAGATAAGTAGGTAATTAATAAATATATTAGAAATGCCTTATCCAAAAATTGATATATTCCTGCAATTGAATGTGCGAAGCTGGCGAGCGAATTCAACTTCTGGCAATAAATCTGAAACTACGTTCAAGTTTTCATTCAGCACGACTGACACGGTTGAAACTCGGCTAATGGGAATGTTCTCGATTGAAACGTCCCCGAATGATATACGTTTCCGTGTGATTTACTATAGAGAATGGGAGCTGTTCTTCTTTGACTTTGATTTGCGCACGTAACTATAACTTATCTCTTTGTATCACATCTTTTTGTTATGATGTTGATAGCTTTTATTATTTATTTCATTAAAAAATCATAAAAATATATGACATTATATTATCAATAAATAATAGCTGTAAATTATTTGTACCTTTTAACTAAAATATCAATCTATTTGTATATATTCTATACGTATAATAAGAATGTGAATCTAAAGTGTCTGTACTTTTTAATTTTTATGAAAAATATTGTTGTAGGTGTCTTGGATACTTGGTCTTCTAAAATACGTTACAACCATTTCTAGAAATGTCTATTTGTTTGTTTGAACACACATGACTGCTACAGTACTGCGTTTACGATAAAACCTCACCAAGAAAATCATAAAGCATATCCTTAAATAACATTTAGTCTTGGTTTCATTAAAATCGGTTCACTCTATGAAGAGTTATTGTAATTTTAATGACAACGCGACTTAAGTACGAGAGAAAAGTAGATAAGTAAATGGACTTAATACATTCAGATGATTTTATTAGTCACTGTTTTTACGCGGATGGAGACGCGGGTACAACTAGTAAAGAATAAATGAATAAAAATAAGTATTGACAAGTATACGATAAGTAGATAATCCGTATATATATAAACAAAGATGAAACTTTACTTCTTCCTACCTTCTTCTCTTTTGTTTAACAACCGATTTTCTTTATTTTCCTTTTTCTCAATTTCATTAGCATCACATGTATCTATCTATCTATATAAATTTAGCACACTTTTGCACAAGGACCGATGACGTACACAATAATTTAGTAAGTGTGCCTTTAATTCAATTTATTAATTTTTTTTTTTTTACCAAAGGTAACAAAACTAAAAAAACAAGCAAGTATTATTATTATTTCAAGCTAAAAGAAGCTACTTTAAAGATGATAGAATACATTAAATTAGCAATAGTTATTTATATCTTGGGTCATCTTTTTTCGATTTAAGAGATAGCGCATCTAATCGAGACCACACAAGACCATTGCTAATACATAAAAAGTAAGTTGACAAATAAAGCATTAGTCACAATAGACCGCCTTGAAAAAAAAAAACAATTTCGTAGGTTGGGCATAAAACATTGAAGCTTATTTACGGGGCACAGCACGTAAGGGCCAACGGACACAGGTGCGGCCCGTGTTCAGTACACTTATACTAATCTACGCAGAAACAAATAGCTTTCTACACACGGAGGATGGTCTACAGAGTTAAACAGAAAATAGAAGTGAAATTTTAATATTACCAACACTTCTGTACATTCTACGACGATTTACGATACGGCGTATTAGTTTGAAAGGAATAGAGTAAGATTGGAAATGTATAAATCAATCGTATGTATCTTTACTTACATATACTAATATGGATCAAACGAACTCTATTAAGTACTTACTATTTTTGCTTAATTAAAACTTAATTTTCATCTACTTAACTTAATAGTGAACGAAATTAACACAAAATATGTGCGATAAATAACTATATCAGTGGCCGGCATAATTGTCAACCTAAAGAGCCAAATATAAACAATACAAAAACGGAAACTTAAGTCAACCTTTTTTAAAACGTTTTTTAAGGTTACGTAACGTTACGTTAACTTTGATTTAGTAGATATATTTTTATAAAAATAATAATTAAAGGTACACACTCGAGGAAGCCTTTGCTCAATATTCTTTTTGCGTGCGACAATTATTGCTTGCTAAAAATGTGCATCTTTTTTGTAGGCTTGCGTTTCATGTTTCTTTTCATGTTATAATGTTTACTCGTTTCTTACAAGGCAAGTTAATAGATAATATTCCGTATCCATACCAAAACAATCTATGAAAGTACCATAACTAAGAAGTGAAAGAGCCGCATGCGGCCTGCGTGTCGCGGTTTACCCATCACTGAACTATATACCATTTAGTAGCGAAACACCTCGACAACGCACCAACAGAATGTACTTACTAATTTAACATCATAAGTATCCTAACATAACACAAATGGTTCTATACACGCGACGAGTCTCATTTCAGATCCTGCGATTAAATTAACCTTCGAGGTGTTATTCCTTTGAAACTACAGTTATGATCCAAGTATGAAGCGCTGGTATCTCAATGCTTAACGGGTTCGGACATCGGACGTAGGTTCGAATCTTTGCGAATGGGCAGGTAGTAGTTGGTAGCATCGTAGGGCCTTTACTAAACACTGCTACCACGGTTAAGTGGAAAATCTGTGGCCAAGCATTCATCTCCTATGAGATTGTTCCGTTAGCTGCACTAACCAGTCCCTCTAGATTTAGCGCGCGCATCTTGGACCACATCATAATTTAACATTAGGTGCGATTATGGTCAAATTCTGAAACCCATATAGTATAAAAACAAGCGAGTAAGAAATAAAAAACATGACATGTCTTATACAGTCCGTTTAAAACTCTACTTGAAAACCCATTACGCAGTATAAATGTCATATCTATAAATAACTAGGTCTGTAGCATTTATCTCAAGGTGGATTGCCCGAGTTAACGAGTTACTGGGGAACGGAAAAAAATACAGGTGCCTGAAACGCACGGTACTTACATAGCCCAGTATAGTATGTCTTACATACCCATGTTATTAAGTTATGACGCAAACTAAAATGGATTAAAGAGTTTAAAAAGATAGTATATTCTATTGATATAAGACAATATGTCGCGAACTTCACCGACTGTAAAAATGAGTAGACACCTAAAACTTTTGTAATCAGGCATGGGATTGAACGTAGTAACGAATAAGCAATATTCTCTAACATAGATTTATATATATACTAGTTTCCGCCCGCGACTATCTCCGCGTGGAATAGTTATTTTGAGCTAACGCTAACACGCAGCGGGAGCTCTCTAAAGGAAAAAAAAACGATTTTGAAACATTCTTTTTAGTGCTACGCTCATACTGGTCTTAGCGTCATTATAGCCTATAGCCTTCCTCGATAATTGAGCTATCTAACACTGAAAGAATTTTTCAAATCGGACCAGTAGTTCCTGAGATTAGTGCAGTCAACCAAACAAACAAACAAACTCTCCAGCTTTCTAACATTAGTATAGATTACTACTCTTCTATCGTACTTGAATCGAGCCATCATTCAAATTCCAATAACTTTTGGTAGAGTAGACCTAATTTAATGAAACAAAGACTAAATTACTCTCGAGGATATGATATGTTAGGATATGATATGATTTTGGTGATGTTTTAATATGAACCCAGTACTTTATCAGTGATGCGTGTTCATACAAACAGACAGATAGACAGACAAACAGACAGATAGACAGACAAACAGACATTTCTAAAAATGATTGAAATGTATTTTATTACTTATTCCTTAGACACCTGCAACAATTTTTTTTTCAAGAAAATCGTAAAAGTACACACTCCTTAGATTTACATTCTTTATATATATATATAGATACATACTCTACAATAAACACAATTTAGCTTTGTACATCTTATTATACATGCAAATTAATGGTAATGTAATATAATTCGTTTAGAAAAAAAACATCACTGTTATTTCACGGGTTATTAATTAATGTAGCAGACATTTTAAAATTATTATAATACCGCGGCTACATTAATTTCTACATACCTCAAGGGTACTGAGGGTTTCCGCAAACGATCTTTTGTTCGAGATCATCATCATCATCATTACCCTTATCCCACCTAAGTAGGATCGGCACAACATGTTTTCTTTTTCCACTCTCTTCTGTGAAATGTAATCTCAGTATTCACACCTTTCACGCACATATCATTTTTCACGCAGTCCATCCATACCTTTTTCGGTCTTCCTCTACTCGTATATCCGTCCACAAACATACTCAACACTTTTCTAGTTACATGGTTTTCATCTCTCCTCATGTCCATACCATGCTAACCTATTACTCCTCAACTTATCTGTCACTGGTGCTATTTTCAAACTTCCTCTGATATACTCATTCTTAATTTTATCCATTCTAGTCGCACCACACATCCACCTTAACATCGCGTCTCTGCCACATGTAATTTTCTCTCATCCGTCTCTTTCGTAGCCGATCACTCAGATGCATACAGCATGACTGGTCTTATCATAGTTTTATAAACCTTCCCCTTGAGTTTCAAAGGCATTTGTGGGTCACAAGCTACCCCAGACACATTTCGCCAATTCATCCACCCTGCATTTATTCTATTCCTCACGTCCTTATCAATGCCACTGTCGCTTTGTATCAATGAACCGAGATACCGAAAATTAGAGCTTTTGTTCGAGATATACAAATATAAAAAAGCTATAACAATAAGTATTGAACAAAGAACTCCCAAATAACTCCTCGGCTTAATATATAACGAACATATGAATGCTGCGAAATATAATTGACATGTATGATTCATAATCTTTATATATATATAATTCTTCTGTCCGTGTGTATGTGACAGAACTCCTTTTAAACGGCTGGAAAGATTTTGATGATTATTTTTGTGTGTATTCAGGTGGATTCAAGAATAGTTCAGTTTCACAATTGGACCCAGTATAAGCCGCTATGGTTGACATTTACGGTTTTTTTATTATCAAGGCAGGAGAACGTCCACCGGACCTGCTAGTATCATATAAAATCTTAGCAACTCTAATAACTAAATCCAGCATATTTATAGGCGAGATTATTTCTAATACTAAATATTGTAATATTGTTGCAGTGATGTAAGGTTTTAATCACTGTATCGCGCGAGCAACGTACTCAAGGGCTCCACGCCGAGGGATCGGACCTAGGATTGAGTCGCTGCCGAAGGAGGCTTAATCTGGTGTGCGGGAGCGAAATTGACCCCCAGACCACGGCGGCGTGATCTGTGTCTTATACAAGGTGAGCTTGTGTCTGAGAGACATCTTACTCTTATAACAAAGCAAAGGATGGAGGCGACCCAAGACCATAGCGGCTTTGTTTCGCACTCTATCTATATGTGACTCGAACTTTGTTTATCTAATGTAACACCAAGATATTTGACCTCGCCGGCCCAAGGTATATTAGCTTCGTATAGGCTGATGGGCTGAAGGTTATTAGCGCGTCGCTTGCGATCGAAGAGTATCGCGGCACTCTTATCAGGATTAACTTCTATGCACCATCGATGAAACCATTCACCGAGTGTGCAAATGGCCTTTTCGATGCGCTTCCTAAGAAAGTCCGACCGCCAGCCGGAAGCGTAAATAATTGTCAGCATAACAAGCTTTTTTTTTATCGTTGAGAACTCTGTACACATAATTGCCAGGTCCCCGGGGGAGGTCCTGAACTGAGCCGACCTCTAATCGACTAAAAAACTCCACGACAACCTACGTCGCACTCCGCCACTGGCCTATTTGGGGAGAAATACGCGCTGATGACTACTATCTCTCCCTATTCTACAGCCCCATATCCCTCTTCAATTTATTCATCACTGGTGACCTATTGGTAGTAGAGGCGAGGATCGCTGCCGTATTTGTCAGGTCGGTAGTCCACTTGTCCCTGTTGGGAATAAAGTAAGGTTCTGCCACAAACGCCAAGTGTATGGACCACTCGGCATTAAATTTAGAGAAAATGTAATCCGTGAGGCGGTGTACTTGATTCGTGCAAGAGAGTTCAGCGCGAAATCCGAACTGCTCAGGTGATATTAATTTTAAATCTGTAATCGAGACCTGGAAACGGTTCAGAAGGAGCCGCTCGTATAATTTACCTAATGTATCTAATAAACTAATAGGGCGACAGCTAACGGAAAGCGTAGCTTTTTTGCCGGGCTTGTGAATACCTATCACTACGGCCTTCTTCCAGATGGCTGGAAAATGACCCTGGAACATGGCCGCATTGAAGATGCAGACCAATAGAGCTATGATGCGATCAGGAAGGAGTCTCAGTACTTCATTCCTGATCCTATCGAGACCTGGGGTCTTGCTAAGCTTTAAACGCTTGATGGCATCCGATACTTCATCAAAAGTGACGGGGGTTTAGAATATCCGTCGGGGGGGACGCGAGTGCGTGCTCTACCGAGAACTCGATGAATCCAATATGTATAGGGTCAGTATTGGCTGCGTACGGTGATCAATGTTTTTCTAATCCCGCGGCGAGAGACTGCGCTTTGTCTAAACTATCGAACGCGGGAGGCAAACCGACGCCTCTATCGAGAGGGTGCATAGGAATAGTCACGTCTGACTTTAATGTTCGTTACCGATGAATCATTAAAACCAAAATAGAACAATGTTTGTATAGCGATCAAAATAACGACAAAATAAAAACAGCAGCTATTGACATACAACATCCAATTTTACTTTATTATATCTCCACCAAACAGTTAAAACAAGGTTTATTGTTAAAACAAACGTGAGAAAACGACCATTTGTCATTGCTATTTTCAGATTCAATAAAAGTGGAATAATTAAAACAAATAGCCAATAATTGTACGTAAGCCACGAGGAGACAAAAGAATAGGATTGTAACGTTAGCTGGGAACGCTGCTGAGCGGTTCAATAAAACATTTTATACCAAGATTCTTGTTTAATTAAATTTCCTTCGTGACAATAAGAAACTAACGTAATGTTTTTGAACTATTACATTGATTCTGTATGTATTTAGCAATGTTCACAAAAAGCTAGATTTTTATTGCCGTGTTGTAAAGACCCGCCGTCTTATCTATACGTATAATAAGAATGTAATTATAACGTGTCTGTACTACTTAGAATAAGTAATAAAATGCATTTCAACAATTTTTAGAAATGTCTGTCTGTCTCTTTGTTTGGACACGCATCAATGCTAAAGTACTGCGTTCAGGATAAAACCCCACCAAGAAAATCATAAAGCATATCCTCAAGTAACACTTAGTCTTTGTTTCATTAAAATCGATTCACTCTATCAAAAATTATTGTAATTTTAATGACTACGCGAATTAAGTACGAGAGAAAAGTAGATAAGTAAATGAACTCAATATATTGATTTTTCTTACATAAAGTTCTACGCGAATGACGTCACGGGCACAGCTAGTTGTATGTATAGAAATGGATCTTGGTACGTCTATATGAGAATATTAAACCTTAACTCCATCTCACCTATATAAGTTGCCTCTCTTTAATATATTTCATAAACAAGGTACTTCTTCCAGTTTACTATAGTTATAATTCACTTATAGTTCACCGCGAGATGGCGCCACGGTGCATTGACATTTATACCGTTTAGCGAATCGTTGTGAAACTGAATATATGTAGTTGTATGCGTTTAATATTTACACAATACAAATTGCATTGTATGTCAATTATTTATTGTAAAAAATAATAATAGCAACAGATAATATCATAGATCTCTTCTAATTTATGTTATAAATTGATGATGATGATTGCTCCGACCGGTTTCGGCCATGGCGACCACTTTGACCCCTAAACTTAGAAATGGCGCTGGTGCGCTCGAAGATGGCTCATGTAGCCTATCTTCGCGGCGAAACTTTGTGCACATTGAGGGCACGTGAGTACGCCGTTCTCGTAATGATATTTTATGGCAGCAGGAGGGCGAGCCTTTAACTGGTCGCGTTTGGTATCAAGGTCAGCTTTCCGCTGAGCCTCGAACTCGCGTACTTGGCTGTTCACCATTCTGCGCCATTCTGGCCGTTGTGCTGCCAAACGTTCCCAACAAGAGGGCTCTATATTGCATTTCTTCATGTGCCGCTTTTGGACATCCTTGTACCGGAGGAGGGGGCCACCATGATTCCGCTTGCCCTCCTCCAGTTCAGAATAGAAGATGCGCTTCGCCACTCTTTCCTCCGCCATACGCGATACATGACCGCACCACCGAAGCTGTCGACGAATTAAATAGGCTTCAATGCCACCAACATTGGCTCGTCGCAAAACTTCAGTATTTCGCACTTTATCGGACCATCTGATCTTCATGATGGTACGCAGGCATTTAAGGTGGAAGCGATCCAGAGTGCTAATGTGACGGCGGTATATACACCACGTCTCAGAGGAGTATAGGAGATTTGGCAGCACAACTGCCATGTAAACCGATATTTTAGTGGCCAACTTAAGGTCATGCGAGCAGAAGACCTTGGAATATAGCTTACCAAATGCCGCAGCTGCGGCACCCACCCTGCTATTAATCTCAGCATCAAGGTCACACTTAGATGTTACAGTGTTCCCCAGATAGCGAAATTTATCCACCTGCTTCAAAACATCCTCACCAAGTTTTATGTTCAGTGTCTCGTGACCGTGTATGTCCAGGGACATCACCTGCGTCTTATTGACACTGATCTTCAGGCCAAACTTACGGCAGGCTTGGTGGAATTCGGACATCAGCTGTTGCAGGCCGTCTAGGGATTCTGCTAGGAAACACAAGTCATCAGCATACATGATCTCAGTGATCAGAGCGTATGAGACTATAGTGCGAGCCTTAAGTCTAGCCAAGTTGAAAAGGCTGCCGTCTGTGCGGAAGCAGATGCGGACTCCTTGAGAAACAGTTTGTAAGACTTCTCTAACTACCACCGCAAAGTATAAGGCAAACAGAGTAAGCGCTAAAACGCATCCTTGCTTCACCCCACAGGTAACGGGGAAGAAGTCTGTCTGTTCACCGTCTACGGCAACGCAGCATTGCATGTTGTCATGCAGTAGTCTGAGAAGTCTCACAAACTTTCCCGTGCACCCGAGCTTACCTAGCACCAACCATAGAGCTTCCCGAGGCACGCTGTCGAAAGCCTTCTCCAGGTCAACAAAGCAAAGGTACAGCTGACGACCCTGTTCTCTGCTCTTTTCTTGCAGTTGACGCACAGAAAATATAGCTTCGCATGTTCCTCGGTCTGGTCGAAAGCCAAACTGGGTTTCTGGCAGAATCTTTTCAGACAAGTTCTTTAGGCGGTTTAAGAGAACTCTAGCAAAGACCTTTCCGGGGGCTGTAAGGAGAGAAATACCGCGATAAGAGTTGCAGTTGGATCGTTCACCTTTGTTCTTGTAAAGAGTGGTTATGCGCGATACTTTAAAGGTATCAGGGACGCGCTCCTCCTGCCACATGCGAACGAATAGTTCCCACACCAACGTGTACAACTCCTCTCCGCCGTATTTTATCAGCTCTCCCGGTATGAAGTCAATGCCAACCGCCCGTTTGTTTTGTTGCTGTCTGATGGCAGTAACAACCTCGTCACGCGACAGAGGCTCGTCCAGCTCAAAAGCAAAAGGGAGCTGAGGCATTAAACCGATGCTTTGTAGATCAGCTGATCGATCCACATTTAGCAGAGTATTGAAGTGCTCCGCCCAGCGCTTTAGTACATCCTCCTTGCTTGTCAACAGGTGACTACCGTCTAGAGACCTTAAAGGCACCCTTGCGTGGTAGGATGTACCAATCAGCTTACGTACCTCACCGTAGAACTCTCCCAGCTGGTTTGTGTCAGTGAGCCATTGCATATACCTAGCTTTGTCCTGCCACCACTTGTCTTTCAAATTGCGAGACAGCTTGCGCAATTCTAGGTCACTAGGTTTAATAACCGCAACGCTTCCACTTCGTCTTTTGTGTTGTTGCAGGAGATCTCGGTGTTTGTCGAATGCTGCCCGCAGGACTTCATCATTTCTATCAAACCAGTCTTCGTTGCGATGTAATTTTGAACCCAGTTCAGTTGAAGCGGTATCCATGATGTGAAATGACAAAGTTTCCCAGGCAGCAACAACATCGCCTACCTCATTAACTGGCAACAGCTTTTTAGACAGGGCTTCAGCGTAGTTCACCCTAACCGCAGGATCTATTAGCTTATCCACGTTCAAAGACGCAAGCTTTTTTATAGGGGATCTACGTGGGTGATAGAGGCGGATTCGTAGCTTAGTAACAATAAGTCGGTGATCAGACCAACAGTGCGCACCACGCATCACGCGAGTAACTTGCACTTGGCTGAAATCTTTTTGCCTCACGATTGCATAGTCAATCAAATGCCAATGCTTGGATCTTGGATGCACCCATGTTGTCTTGTACTTGGCGGCAAGTCTAAACATAGTGTTCGTAATTGCCAGTCCGTATTGAGCACAAAGACTGAGCAGCAACTGACCATTGCTGTTCATGTTGCCAACTCCATGTCTACCCAGAACTCCAGGCCAAGCCTCATAGTCCCGACCAACCCTGGCATTGAAATTTCCCAGCAATAAAACCTGCTCTCTGGCGTTTATGCTATGGAGGCAATGAGTCACTTCCTCATAGAACTTATCCTTGATGTCATCAGACTTGTCTAGCGTTGGAGCATAAACACTGATGACATTAAGGTAGTTGTCTTTGTCCAGGTGAAGGCGCAGTGTGGTAACACGGTCTGAGATATGTACAGGGTACTCCTCTAAACGCTTTGTTAAGTGATTTTTGATGGCAAATCCCACACCTGATCGTCGACATTCGGAGGTAGCGGTACCTTTCCAGAAGAAAGTGTAACCGCCACCTACTTCCACCAGCTCTCCTTCATCGGGAAGGTGTGTTTCGCTGAGAGCAGCCACATCCACGTTATAGCGATGAAGTTCCCGAGCTACTATGGCGGTTTTACGTTCAGGGCAGGCGTTGCCACCTCGATCAAGAAGCGTTCTCACGTTCCACGCACCGAACGTCATAGTAGAAGTTCTTTTAAAATTCAAATTATTCTTGCGACGTCGACCACGATTTGGATGATGCGATGATAGCCGCGGTTACTACCATCTACAAAGTTGGGACGAGCATTTTTTTAGGGCACCTTTTCTAGCCCCCTCCCCGGCGGAGCGGGGAAAGCAGTGCCTCCCTAAACAGGGCTGCTTTGTCATCCCGAGTGCTGCCGAACCCGCGCCGTCGCCCCAAATGTGCAGCGTAGAAACGACCACGGCGTGTACTCACACCCCCGGGACCGCCTGTGTGCAGGTATCAGACAAAGTCTAGCTTGCATCAGGCTAGACCTCTCTACCTTTACCTATCGCCACAGGACTTTTGTGTACTCGGAGTCCAGTAGTAGAAGCGGTCATATGCGCAGGATATATTAAGGTGCACAAGTGTACGCGCAAGACACAGGTGCACATACTCGTCCTTGTTCTTCTGGACCCAGTGGAACGGGGACCGTTACGACCGGAGAAGGACTCAGACGGATGGTACAGTATTACAGTGAGAAAGTACAAGGGGTCAGTACTATCTCATACTCCCTTTATCGCCTTTTACGATACCCACGGGAAGATATGTGGTGGTGCTATTCTACTCTGCCGGCACCACACGGCAAAAAATAATTTATAAATTATATATGCTATGGATCAATTTATTAGTCAACGCACTATTAAACTGCTCCGGTAATATGAATACTAACAAGTAGTCACTTAAACTTCAACGTTTACCACATTAGTATCCGTTTCAATTTGCGGTGTTGAAAAAATAGACAAATTCGCATTTTGCAATTACTAGTATTAATAACCTATAAATAACTATAAAGTATAAATAGGTAGGTGGTAGAGGCACGCTGAAACTATTACTGGGTTCAGCATGGATGGGTTGGCTCGCCCGGGGTAGTAACACCCTCTAACAGAAAACCGACGTCAAGTAACAGTGCTTCCATTGTTGCGTTTCGTTCGGTCAGTGAGAGCGCCGGAAGCCCACCTCCCCTCTCCTTCCCCTTTCCCTTCACTTCTCTCCCCCCACCTCAAACACAGGCTAGTAACGCACTTGCGACTCCCCTGGTGTTGCATGTGTCTATGGACGGTGGTGATCACTTAACATCAGGTGATCCCTCAGTTCGTTTGCATCCTATGATATAAAAAAACTCTAAGTTGCAAAATCTCCAAAATGAAGTTCCAATAAGTATTAATTACATGGCCCAACTTGATTTGTGTCATATTTTCTGGACAGCATAAATAATGTGATTAATTAATTAGTTGGTTCATAATATATGTATTTACAGCACATATGTATTTATTGTTCCATCGTTAATTATAAACAGCGATTTAAAAAAAAATTAGCAAAAATCGTAATTAGATTAGTAACTATGTAGTAGAATTCTGGTCCCACTTCGATAGATGGCTGACGAGACCCAGATGCTAGCTACTGTGGCTGAGACAGACGACTCTATGGTAACACGACCTTGCCCAGTACCCGTTCCACCTTCTCCTCCCCAGCATGACCCACAGGAAGACAAGTCCGTACATGTGGTGCTGGTTTGGTGGCAGATACCTGGCTCATGCATAAGCGGCCGCAATATTCCGGGTTTATTACCAGTTTTCCTTCTATTCAGAATCTAGATGTTGGTGTTTGGTGGTTATGGATAACAGCGATTATAAAGGCTGACTGCTACCATCATGCAGAAAGTCGACTAGCAGGCTGCGATGCTGTTACATCTATAAGCCCAACAAAGTAAGGGTGAAGGAGAAGGAAAAGGGATAAAGATACTATTGTCACGAGAAGTATAGGAATGTGACAATCGGACAAATAACTGATAAATCCACAGTCTGAACATTCATTTACATAAATATTCTAACTATCGAAACTGCGAAATATAATTCAAGATAGAAATTTCCAACAATTATTCGTCTACATAAAGCCATAATCACCGTCGCGGACGTTACCACAAAATGGAAACCACGCAAATTTACATGAAATATCCCCGGGGAAAAAACGCGGAATCTAAATAATAAATTGTCCATTGTTGGGTGCCGGATATATTTATATATGCAGACAACATAATGAATTCTCTTGGGACTTGCGATTATGCAGATTTTTTCCGTTCCTGCTCTTCGAGCTGCGTTACTATTCTGGTTTAACCCTTAACCCTAGAACTACAAACCCAATTTTTTTTTAATTTTTATACTATTTGTGGCGAACGAACATGCGGATCACCTGATGGTAGGTGATCACCGCCGCCCATAGACATCTGCGACGCGAAGGGAATCATAGGTGCATTGCCGGCCCTTGAGAAAGGAGCAACCTCGATTCTTGAAAGTTTGCAAATTGGAAACACTGCCGCTGTGAGTTCATTCCAGAGAACCGGAACGTGGACGATACACACATGAGAACCGCACAGTAGATGACTTCCAACCATTAGGTGATATGGATGGAATTTTAGTTTACCTGTAAACTACAAAGGGGGGTAAATATTTACCCCATGGGTGTTATGCTCTAAAAATCGTTTTAAAAGCAGTAACTTGATTTATAAGTACATGATTTTTTTTTTTCGTGCTGAAGGGAATGGTAGAAAATAAAATTAATTTTATCACGTGAAGCTTCAAAAATAATATAATTTATTTAAAGGGATTTGAATTGATTTGTTTCCCGGGAGAGTAGAAGTATGTTCCGTACTGACTAAGAGGTTGTGGGTGTAATCCTCACACATACTGGTTGTTATGCTGCGACTTCTGATGCGTTTGCTACAACTAACAGTAATCTCATATTTTTATGTTTAGTCATATTTTATTTATTCTACCAGTATTTTATTGTTGTAGGTGGTAGAGCCACGCTGAAGCTATTACTGGTTTCAGCATGAATGGGTCAACTCGCCCGGAGTACTACCACTCGACCCACAGAAAACCGACGTGAAGTAACAGTGCTTGCATTGTTACGTTTCGTTTGGTCAGTGAGAGCGCCGGATAACCCACCTCTATTTTCACGGGACTTTCACTGGTAGATATAGCGAACCTCATAAAAAGCAATTTAATTTAGACTACCTATTAACCGTGGCTTTGCCCACTGTGTTATCACCAATACAGTTAGACCGATTTTCATGGGACTTTCACTGGTAGATAGCGAACCTTATAAAAAGTAATTGAGGTTATTTTATTTTAGACTAGCTGTTACCCGCGACTTTGTCTGCATGAAATTTAGCAAGATTTCAACTCATTATTTATTTTTAATTAGGGAAATAATTATCAGCTTATTGTTTACAATTCGGCATTATAATTATTAATAACTTTAATGATATAGAGGTCTTCCTAATAAGATCTAAGATTATAAATGTATTACGTAAAGAGTTCCATAATACAATTTCTTGCAGAACAGACAAACTTTTATTTTTTGTATAGTCGCAAAATCTTAATTATAATGGCAATCTATATTAAATGTAATGTAAATGTAAATCTTTATAATAATATTTTAAGTTATTGTTTCATTAGTTTCCTTAACAGTGTAAGAAAGCACTGAGGTAGTTCTATTGTGGGTTAAGGTTCCAAATATGTTGCTGATGACAAACCTCATTTGGCACGCTGTTAGTATTTATATATCTAATGTACACGTTACATGTTACTGTAAGTGGCGTGCGTATCTTACTTACAATTGCTTTTAAAGAGCATTTCTATAATTGTACATATTGTCACAATTTTATAATTATTTAATACGAATAAAAGAAGCGCGTGCGGAGCTGCGGGTACAGCTAGTATTAAATATAAATAACTACATAACATAGAAAAAAAAATTTAAAATGATTCTCGCACGACTTTCAGAATAAGGCCACCTCTGTCGTAATTCAATAACGAAGGTTAGCGGAATAACCCTAAACGAGAACTTAAGCAAATTTAACGGTAATTTTACAGTTTTCAAGTCATTTATATTTGAACTCAACTCGTTATTGAATTAAATTGTTAGTCGACGAGAAATTCATACTTGTTTCGGAATCATTTTTCTGATCTAGTGTTTGTATTCATAGAGTCCTATTAGCAAAGAAAGTCGAAGCAGTCATAAGGATTGCCCACAGAAAAGAAAACTAAAAATAATGGAATAAATGTGTCCATTTTTGTTTTTTTTAATCACCTATAGTGTGAATTATTTAATTTTCACAATTTGTAAATTCAAATTATTAACATTAGTCTGGTTTTCACGTACATTGTACCACATGTGAACATATTTTATACACCAATAATCATATACACTTTTGTATTTTATTAATTAACTAGCGGGCCCGGCAGACGTTGTCCCGCCCTGATTAAAAATACACCCTTGACAAATTATATACCAAAACGTTCCTCATGAATCACTTTATCCATTGATGAAAACCACATGAAAATCCGTTCGGTAGTTTTTGAGTTTATCGCGAACAGACAGACAGACAGACGCGGTAGGGGACTTTGTTTTATACCATGTAATGATTAAACATATGGGAGACTGCAGAAGCTCGACACAAAATGGCGACATTAGGTAAATGAACACAAGTTGCTATGACATGCGTAGCTAGTCTGACACAAGCGCAATACATTACGCATTATTTCTACATGCAGAAGTCATCGGTGACGCGAACCCATAAGTTTTTTCCCTACCAATAATCGCTCAAAGTGGCTAAAGAAATTTTCACTCCAATAAAAGCTTAGTTGCACAATCAACAATTAACTGAAACATGACACAAATTTGTATAAAATGACTAAAGATTTCCATATTTCAGCATTAATTATTTAATCAGTTAATACGAATCCATTCGTCCATTTTATTCTTCCTACTTTAGCAAACAAGTCTTTTATTGCGGATTGTTTCTACCATTATTCCCTGAATAATTATTACAATGTCTGTTATGGTGACTTCAATCTTTCAACAAGGTCGTGGACACCCTAGTTACAACATTCCAAGGGAATTTTGTGATATCACAGAATGTTATCACTTGTTATTATAGCAATCAAACTACGTAACAAAAGACGCCACCACTATATGGCACCACACCATGGCACCACTATATAGTAACAACTATTATACAGTATACTAGAAGGTTCGTCAAACTTTCTCCTGCCCTGATAATAAAAAAATAATCCTCGAATCAGATCGCAACGCTACCTACTGGTTCCAATTATGAAATTAAACTATCCAGGGAGCCACTCAAACACACACAGAAATTTCTATCAAAATTGGTCCAGTTGTTTAGGTAGAGTTTACTATCTAAGTAGTAGTCGGTTTTGTAACATACACACGTGCAGAAGAATTATATATAAAATGATATTATATATATTATATTAAATATAATTATAAATAAAGATGATCATATAAAAGAACTAGCTCTTTCCCGCAGCTGCGCTTATGTATAAAAAAAATAAGGATGATCATTTGAGTAGTTAAGCCGTGGACGTCAAACAAATAAATTCACATTAACATTTATAAATATTACTTACGATGTAAGACACAATTCACTATATGACGGACGAAGTTCCTGCCAAAAACAAACCAATCCAACACTATATAGCAAAACGCAATTCACATATAGGTACATATACCTTTTTTTTCTTGTTTTTCTTGGCTTTTAACGCTAAAGCTTTAAGTAACACGGTAACAAACATTGAATTCAAAACTCCTCATAAGACTGTTATTCCTCTCTGATTAAAATACTATATAATATGTACATTGAAAATTCATACAGAATAATGAAAGGCTAGAAAATGGATCACAAATAAATACTAGATTGTTATATATTATTGTGAAAGCCGACAACTTAATAAATTTGTTTATTTAAAAATCAAATACTTTTAGATATGTAGTAACCATTTTTTTTTGCAACCAACGTTCCAGATTATTACTGCAATTGTTGAATTGATAATAATATTACAAGTGCCGTGTGATTATTTTAATGTTCCAACAAGATGGTGGCTCCCTTGTTAGAACTTTCCAGAGAATTTTTATGACATCCCAGAATTCATGCTTCATGGTATTACTTTCCATTCACTTCGCTTATGCACAATAACCAAACTATATTACGTAAAACACCACTAATAATACAACATATAGAGCCAAATAACATAAGATTATGAATTATGAATAAAATATAAAATCAACTACATGACATTCCAAGATCCCGCCCAATATACTCAGTCGCCCTATTATCACTGAAATGTTAATTTTATAATAGTGACATCTAGCGGCATTTACCTGATTTAAATTCTATTATAAAAGTTTAGCGGTCTATGATCTACTCAAATCGAAATAAAAGTTTCCTAGTTGTTTTAAAGATGGCACTATGCACCTGATTCTTTAACTTCTATTGACATGAAGATAGAAAAGACCGTTAATTTATACTATCTCTAATTACTAACCAATTGCAATATGTATAGGTTTGACTTTGAACCAGTAACAATGAACTCATTAGGATACATTTATATAAAAGCTGTCTGGATAATAACCTTATTTTTATGTTTTTACAGTAAAGAAGCGTCCTACTGATTTTAAATATTTGCTTTTATATGTGTTTTCTTCGTTTGTCTATACTCTGGCCAATTTTATAACTAGTAACAAAATTACACTTTAACATTACTAACACTAATTAATACTTACATAATAAATTATTATGTAAATTTATATTTATTTATTTAAGCATGATATTCTATTGTATTTGTCCTTGGATATTACACTGGCCTAATCTGGAAGAACAAAATTATACAATTAATATTTAATACTACCTATAAAGTGACTCTCACATGACCAACTTGACACTAGCAGAATTCGTATCTACGAGACGCCATTATTTAAATGTTGAAGTTGAAGTTGAAGACTGTATTACCTATATGTGCTGTGAAAAAATAATGAATCAAGAAATAATGCCGTTTTTTTTCAGCATTAATTCAAGGCATCAATTTATTTTTATATGTCCTAATATTTTATTTATATAATTTTTTTTATTACACTTCGATACACCAACATATAAATAACCCGCTAATGAATAGACGTAATATATATTTTATATTATACTTCTTAGAAATTTGATCCGTATTAAAAGAAAACAAGTAATTATGATGGATTCGTATGTATTAGTGCTTAGAGTTATAAGAAACTACAATTTCAATGTAGCATGTTTTCTTCCCTTGAAGGAATGGAGCAAATTCTGTGATGATTGTTTTTTTTTGTCGTGATTGTTTCTCTATACACAAAATACATGGTTAAGGTAATAAGCGACGCAAACAAAATCGCGGGTATCGCCTAGTTATCCCCTAATTTAAGTACCTTTACGAAAAACTAAATTCAAAAAACATTTTTTATTGTAAACGTCAATCATAAATTCAAGAGATTCATAATCTTTTCATTGTAATAAAAAGAATCGCGATAGCGTAATACAGATTACTCATAAATGATATAACCTCGCCCATTCATGCGAGTCTGTTTATATGATAGGAAAAAAACGTGTTTTTCACCGGAGATTGAATAAAACTTGTACGTCATGGCAATAGGGGGCGGAACGAGCGCAACATGTTTTGTTTATTCTGTTCCCGTTAATGCGTGCGTTACGGGATCTTTTAAAATTAATTTTAATAGTTTAATAAACTATTATTAACAAACATTAAGTTTTATTTATATAAGTTTTATAACATTATATATTAGTATGATATAATAGTCACTGTAGCATATTCAACGTAAATGATAACATTGATTTATACATTACATACGAACAGTGAAAACGTATCATTCTAAAATTCTTTCTAGATATCCCGTCACACATAATAAAATAGTATAATGATTTATTGATGTCCGTTAAAAAGACGCACACTTTGTGTCAACGTTGGTTAGTACTTAAAGGAAGAATACAATTATTAGGGGGGTTGCTTTCCGGCGTTAATCACAGACGATGCACGGACAAAGGGTAGATATTATGGGAAAAATAGGACTCAACTGTAAAATAGTTTTCACTGCTGTAGGAAACCTCCTTTTCAGTTACAGCTAATATACTTCGCATCGTTCCACTTTCACTCTGAATGTTTATAATTTATTTTTTATAGATTTTGCAATAACCGAGGCGTCTGCCGTTTTAATTCAACACTCGGGCTGTTCACTGTCATACGTAGCAGTGAGAGAGTTGAGGGAGGAAATATGGAAGGCACTGGACAGATTAAAACAGGGACGGATAATGAAACGTTGTACTCGTACATTAGATATTATTTTTTCTACCCAATTTGGCCAAAACACTCTGAATCACACGATACACATTGTCGCTCCAACTACGCAAATAAACAGGTTTAAAAAATAGCATATCTCGAATTTTCTCTCTGTTCAGTTAATCACATTGTGGCAACCTTCCAGAGATTTCCACCCTGCGTTTTATTAGGTATATAAGCATGCAGTATGGTCTTCGAAGAGAATATGAAGACAGATAACTACAGAGTAACGTGAAAGTTTGAACACAGCGTAACTATATTTTAATAGTGAATTTGCTCCACCTCAATCATTGCTAATATAAATAAATTTATTTCGAAGCAAAACGATATTTTAATTTCACCATGAACGTGAAAATATCTGCACTATATAATTTTCGTACATACTAACTCCTGCAACAGTATACGACAATTAAAACGTTCCACGTAAATACCGTATCAGTACGAACATGTACTACCTACGAGCATTTTACTTCACAACATACGCAATAACACCTGTTTCCTCAGCAAATCGCTTCTATTTATAATCCGTTCAGCTAGGATCACCGATCGAAAACATTTCAGCCATTTTTCCATTACCCGGGCGGCAAATAACCACGTGACAACACTTAGTGAGGTTTCACACTCAACGAACGACCCGAGTGAATGAACGAATGAATGGAACTATTTTTAATTGATACACAATTTCGTAATGTACGTGGGTAGCGCTACTACGAATTGTGGAGTATAAACATATAAGGCTGTTGACAAGTGTAATGCAGCTCATGAAAACAAATAATTAAATATGATTTATATTACGTTAACCAATACCATCATGTTTTGTTAGAGATATGATAAATCTGGTAACAATCCTAAAAAGTTTGTTTACACTCATGTAATGCGGTTAAGCTAATATGTATATATTCACTAATCGATGTTTTACTAATATCCAATCGACATACACTATATTATTGTTATTTTGTTGATGGTAGCAAGTACCATACGTTAGATATAGTGATATGCCTATGAGTGTCACATTTCAGGTTCAACTAATACATGTTCAGGTACCGAGAAAATTCTATGCCAGCATGACTTGGCCGCTGCCGATGGATTTTAGATCTGGATTGTTTTTGGATTATACTGTACTCATAATGAGCTACAATAAAGTCGCTTTGCGATGTTATATTAAAACATAAGTATCATCACTCACTCTATTAATGTAAATCAACCCTCATTTTTAGTTTAGTTTTCTAAGCAATAAATAATAAAACCCTTACTTGTCATATACATTAATATTTTAAGCGCAGTGTCTAGACATTCTGTGCACTGATGGATCTAGAGATTAAAAAGTACAGAACTTATATCTGTTACGTTACAGTTCGCGCTCTTGTGTTGTGGTTTAGAGTTGTCCATCCACTCTGAAACTCTGTTTTTTCTATACATATAATAAGAATGTAATTCTAACGTCTATGTACTTTTTCGATCTTCGTGAAAAAAAATGTTGCAGGTGTCTAGGAATAAGTAATAAAATACATTTCAATTATTTTTAGAAATGTCTGTTTGTCTGTCTATCTGTCTGTTTGTATGAACACACATCACTGCTAAAGTACTGAGTTCACAATAAAACCGCACCAAGAAAATCATAAAGCATATTTTCGAGAATAACTTAGTCTTTGTTTCATTAAAATCGGTCAACTCTATTAAAAGTAATTGTAATCTTAATGACGACGCGCTAATTCATAATAGTAACTACGTGATAAAAGACACTCCGTGTCTGTAAACCATACAAAAGTCATTCATTCCGCGCTACTTCGATACGCGCTACGCAACTTCGCAATATATATGTAATATTAATACCTAAATAAACCACAGCAACCATATCAAGACGGCTTACCATTTTTGTGCATGTTAAAACAATAAGAAATACTTCGAAACTATCTTAAATATTTTGAACTCCGGCCAAAGATAATCAAATTTTGATGGACAGTGTAAAATAATCTTTATACGTTAGCTGTCATGTGACGAAGTGGGCGTTATGAGAGTGAATTAAGTACGTATAATGACGACAGAGCAACGTAACATAGTCTTTTTACTAAAGTCTGTTTCCATTCAATTGAACGAAAATGTAAACAAATGTTAATTTGATAACATAAAAAAAAGTCAAGGCAGTCATAAAGACTGGCGACAGAAGTGAAAACTGGAAACAATGGAATAACTGAGTTCTTTTTCGAATTTTCATATTAATTATAGTGTGAATGACAATATTTAAATTTCAGAATTTGTTTATTAGAACTATTAACATTAGTGTGGCTTTCCTATCTTTTGGGACTCGGAGCAATAATTATATAATTACATAACTTTCAATGTATTAAATATCTTCTTTCTATTGTTAGTGTCGTTTTAGAATAAGGCGAAAGATAACATTTTTGAAAAGATTTTTATCTCGTTACGCCAAAGAAATATAACTTCTAACGCGTGTCCATAAGTACACACACACTTTTTTTTTAAAGCAAGTATTCAATACGTATTTAACTTTTTTGTAATAACTCCGATAAAGTATAGAAAGTCGCTTTCACGGCTGTTGTTTGTCACCTTATTTCTTCTAGACTGCGCAACAAATCTTGATAAAGTTTTCACTATCACTTAGAGACTTTTAGAAGGTCTTCTTTCTTCCAGAAGGTTATAGGTATATGTTAAACTTATATAAAGTAGAGTAAATCGATGTATTCTAATAAAGTTTTAAGAAATTTTCCGACACTTGCACTGGGAATGCTGACTAAATCTTATGATATACGGTAAAGTAGTGTATTACAATATTACACATTTAAAAAATTCTTACTAAAATTTTAATAGTAAACGCCTATCGCTTAAGGTTAACTAACAGTAATCATTTTTATCTATTAGATGTTATTGAAAAATAATTGGTTACTTGGGACGTTATCTTTACAATTACAGTATAAACCTTTATCCAATTACATACATTTTTTATGTTAATATTGATTCAAATTGCCCTTTACTATATTTAATTTCAATGAATATCTTAAAAGATATTACAGATTTAAAACGAAACAAAAAAAGATGTTTGTGTGAAGATTATTACATCGCTTCAGTCACTTCAATTAACTGTAAATATCAAAGAGTGGATCTAAATCGTTTACACTCATATGCATACTGCACACTCATACTGCACACATGCAAAGATGGGGTATAAAATATAGAGTAGTAGAAAATATTACTTACTGGACTTAGAAATTGCCACGACTCTCTGGCCTGCACCTAATTCATGACTGACATATCTGTCTGACCTTATTATATATAATGCTCATGCAACGTGTCAAGGGAAAGAGAATAGACTCGTAGCAAATTGCGACCACCCCTTTCTCCCATTATATTGCTAATACCGAATATATTTGTGCGAAAACAACTAAATTGAAAAAAAAAAATAAAAAAGCATTCTGAGATTGAGAAATTCCAATGTATACTAGCGGACCGGGCGGACGTTGTCCTGCCTTGAAAACAAAAAAAATCCTAAAAGTCGATCGCAGCGCCACCTGCCGGGTCCAATTGTGAATCTAAACCATTCTCGAATCTCCACGAACACACACAAAAAATTTCATCAAAATCGGTCCAGTCGTTTAGGAGGAGTTCAGTCACATACACACGCACACAAGAAGATATATCATCATGAAAGTCGGCACAAAAAGATAATTCTCATGCTGTCTTATGACCTTCACCAAATCTCGGGTTGTCTCTATACTAAACTATTTTTACGATCGGTACGGATCGAAAGTCAACACACAGAGAGACAAAATCACTTCCGCATTTTTAATATTAATGAGAATTTAAAAGCACCTGTTACCTCTAAAAATTTTAAATTACTTAATAGAAATGTATCGGAGTGTGGTTAGTTGAAGGAGAATGTAATATATTCGTATACATAAAAAACCCACGCTAATTTTCAAATGTAAAAGTTTTCTATCTATATAAAAATTAAGTGGGAACTGTAAAGCAAAATTGATTTCGAAAATACATTTTTTACAGCCCACAGTTTTCCTACAGTAGTGTTGAAAGCTTGCATTGGAGCTGATTTATATTGACGATAAAAGAAAGTGCGGTTTAATATTCACTTACCATTTCCATTGCTGGTTAAAATGCGATATTACATCATTGCCCATGAACTGACAATGAATTGTAGAAGGTTACAGCGTATAACGATTGTGTACGCTTGAATGTAACACGCCACAGATATGTTTAAGCTATGATGTGGTACGATGCACAGTAGTTAATTCTATACTCGACGAGTTTACTAATAGTAGTTATACGGTGCGAATACAGTCATAGTGAATAATTTAGAATAACTCAGGCATAGTGACTCAATCACTGTCATTTATTGGAAGGTCTATTAGGTGAGAAAATTGCGATAATAAAGTGACTGCCGTGGATTGTATAACTTTTGATGGTCGCTATTGTTTCTTACTTCAACTGTGGTTATCATCACATACATACAAGAGTCACTTTATAATACTGTCTATATAAATAAAATGATAAATTTTGATTCCTTCTTTTGTTTAAGTTCTTAGAGATTTGGTTTTAAACTAGAAAAAAAAACCGGATTTAATAAACGATTATAGTTTTAAATCTGTAGATACATTCCCGTAATAATTTATATATATTGAAATTTAGCATAATAATATGTTCTCAAATTAATAACTAACTCGTAACTCTAAAAAGTATAAAATACCGAGGATAGTCTGAAATCTATCCAAGTCTAAACAAAGCGTACCTACCTATTATTTATGATAACGTACTGAGTTACTGAGTTGTTGATAGAAAACATATTGTATGATCTCATAATTTTATTATGCAATTTGATAGAACACTAACTAATCACCGTGATGTTTTCTATGTTAAATTATTTTGATATTCCAAAAAACCTAAATACCGTATCGTCGTATGTTTATTGTATATATTTTTTTACTGTTTGTTCCTTGCAAGAACAGCGTAATGATATGTAGCTTAGATTCTTCTCTGGATCTCACCTAACACGTTCATAGTAAAATGGACAGCATACAAATCTTATCTATCAAGTGTCACAATTTGTCAATCTCAGATATACACTAATATTACTAGAAGATGTTGATTTATTTAATACTAACTGATACTCGCTGCTTCGCCTGCGTCGCAATATATTTTACTAGCATCTGCTCACGACTTCGTCCACCTGGAATAGTTACCGTTTACGCAGCGCATGCAGCGAAAGTTCTTAAAAAGAAAACCTCCGATTTTGGAACATACTTCATTGGTGCTCCGCTCCTATTGGTTTTAGCGTGATGATATATAGCCCATAGCTTTCCTCGGTAATGAGCTATCTGATCTATCCTGCGTTTAAGCAAACAAACTCTTCAGCTTTATAATATTAATATAGATGTTCAAAGCACAAAACATAATCGCTTGGCCCACTTATCCGCGGAAAGAAATCGTCAAACGGGTTATGCTTATAAAAATTATATTTTCTTAAAGCTTTTATAATTTTATATTAAAAGAAGATATCGTGACAATCTTCTTGTGTTTATATAAGGAAACTAGTATATCCTTTACTTCTATAGTAAGTATCAGAGGAATTTTGAAAATAGGACCAGTGACAGAGAAGTTGAGGAGTAAATGGATAGTATGGTATGGGCATGTCCTAAGGAGAAACGAAACTCATGTAACTAGAAAAGTTTTGAGTATGTTGGTGAATGTATATATATACACATACACATACACACAATAGAGGAAGACCAAAAAAGGAATGGAAGGATTGTGTGAAAAATGATATGTGTGTAAAAGGTGTGCATGAGATGACACCTGACAGAGGAGAGTGGAAAAGGAAAACATATTGTGTCGGCCCTACTTAGGTGAGATAAGAATAAGAGGCTGATGATAATGAAGGAACAAGTGTTTAAGAAGTAATCATACTAAACAGCAACAATTCTTTTATATAAAAACACCTATCTCTGATCGCATTAGTTAAATCTTTTAGTAGCGTAATATATATCTAAACTCTTGTATTACAAAACCATAAAACAACGGTTTTAGGATCAACACGCGCTAACCAATAAATATTATTGCAAGTTGAAACAAAATAAAACAGACATTAACTGGTACTAATGTTAAGAATTCAAACGCAGAGTTGCGTCTTTAAAATATTTATAGAATATTTAAAAAAAAACGTATACAAAAGAGTATACGTTATCGTGCCCTACGAAAAGTATTCGTAGCAAAGTCCTGGAACTTCAATAATAAATTGCAGCCAGGTCTAGCTAAATTGAGATCTAAACATCTTTTAAAAGCAAAGCAAAGCTCCTGTATATACTCGTATGAAAACATCTCTCGATTTGGAGTTTTTGGTTACATAACAATGAATGGATTAAAAAAAAAATGACGCAATAATAATCACGACCTAATCACTGATCTATTATTAGAAGCACTAAGTAAATAGTCTTTTTCGAAATATAGAATAGGTGCTCTTAATCTGATAGTAAAGTGGTAGTCCGGTGAAGCTGTTAAGACCTGGCTAGGTCAATAGCGTAATCAGTTCGAAAAAAAAAAAATGATAGTAAAGTGTGAACCAAAAAAGAGTTGAACCCAAAACGCTCTAGCTATAGCATTTAATGTTGGAAAAAAATATTTTGAACTAGCTTTTACCCACGGCTTCGTCTACGTTCATGTACATTTGCTCTGTCCGTCAGGAATAGCACTATTCATGTTCTTTTCATCGTGTAGGTACTCAAAATTTCATTAAGATCGACAAGACAAACAAGGTTATCACATAAATACAATCGTTAAAGAATAAAATAAAAATAAATAATAATAGTATAAATATAAGTAAACAAAATGGCGTAATAAATAAAAGCACAAACACAACAAATGATAAATCACTTGTCGACGTTACGTAATTGATGCATTCCCGCTTGCCAAATTCCGAGTCGATGCGCTGTTACTAAACTCCAGAAGAAATGTTAATTTTTTCGCTATTATAAAGTACCTACGCATTTTCGACTCTGTTTTATTTTCGACTCGTGTTTTGTGTCGAAATAACCCGGGTGTCCGCGAGAAATTCGATGACAAATCCGCCGTTACTAACTTACGACACACCGTTCGCGCCGCAATTCTAAACGCTTCTCGACAAAGGTAGCCTAAATTATACCAAAATTTATTCGTATTTATGCTGTCACGGTATTCTCGCTGTTTCAATATATAATTAATACTAATTTTAATAGATACATGCAAAAGTTCGAACCTACGTTAAATGAGTCCATTAATAAACTTCAACGCATCATAAAAGATAACAAATCTATATATTTTTATGCTATCCATTCCACTATAATCACACTACGTAACCCTGCACCTCATGATTTGCTCTATTATACACATGAAAATTATATAATATGTTATATTCGATATATAACTTTATACCATAAATTATAGTTATAAAATATCGCCTGCCAGAAAAAAATTTTATAGAGAGGAAATCCTATATCGGATCCACTGTCCCAACCGAAGGATCGAGAGAGGGTTTTACCGGATTACTACCGGCTATGAACCCTTTACCTCTTGGTGCATATATCAGCCAGGGTCACGAGAACGCACGAGTATACTCTACTACCCTAGTCACGCGCTTAGGTCACCCGTAGTTGTTCCAAAGGAGGACTCTGACCTCGGAGAGAGAGGCTTTTCTTACCCGATACTTCTTTAAAAAATCGTGAGAGGTTGCACGTTCCCACCACGGGACTTCATTACGCAGCAACAGATATCGCTGTGTCTGTGTATGGTTCATTATGGAATCTCCGATGGAGCAGACCTCGTCTTCTGCTTCTACATCATCCACGGAGATTGTTGATACACCGGCCACTCTCTATCTTTGTCTTTTAGCCTCTTATTCCTAAAAGGGTGTATCACATTCATAACAGTCAGGAAGTACCTATTTATGCCGAAAGGGCGCATAATTTTTCTTCTCTCTGTTTTTTTTATATTCAGCTTAAAAAATGTCTATTACGCAATCGCCTATAAAAATATGCGCTCTCTATGCATTTGAAATGTGATAATACACGAAGAATATTTTCGTGTTATCCAGTTTGCTACAAGATGGCGTTGCATTCTATACCATTCAAGCAATCACAATGAAAATTGTTGTGAGTAAATAATTGAATTCGAGAATATTCAAACAATACCCATTTTGCTAAAGCTAAAATATTTATTAGAATAAATAATAATTGCAACAAATAACAACAAACCATTCTGTAAAACAAAAAAGTAAAGTGAGATTATGCGCGAATACCACTGAAATAACAGGCGATTGTTTACATTCCTTTTACAAGTAGATAAAAGTAGATATGCATTGTGTAAACAACTCACTCGAGACAGAGGTTTTGAAAGAAAGATGACAGGCCAATGTGCATTCGTGCATTTATTTTCGGTACGACTTTAAACAAAGTCAAGTAGGCACGGAGCCAGTGTTCTTAGCTAGCATTTTAACTTGGCATGACGTGTCGTAGATAATAATATTATGGTTGATTTTTTTTAAATTAATTATAACGATACGTATTTCTATAAGTTATATGGTTTTACCGATGGAATATCGATTAGATGTCCACAGGTTAGAACCCTGAAATGTACCCATGAATCTTCCAGAATTCACCTACATTTACTTACTTATTTTATATATTTACTTAATTTTATTTTTATTAATTTATTAACTTAATTATTTCCTGAGCTTTAATATATCATATTTGACATCAAACTAGCTTTGAGATATCATAATTTAAGATACTGAAATAAGAACAAAAGTGTATATATAATGACTATTTTATCAATGTTGATACTTTTTAATATTGTATTTATCCCATTTTTAAATTTAAGGCCAATTAAACTTTTTTCCTCCATGGGGATAACCCTAACGGATATCCATCTCGCCGGGCAGCAGAGGATGGATATGCCCGAGTCGCACGGATTAAAACCCCATGATACCTTCTTACACCTTTTGGCCGGGGTAGCAGGGACTGTCTAATCGACACTACGTCTGCTCCTCCGACAGGTGTTGTCCCCTCCTAAGGGGCCCCAACTACGGCCTGAGGGGTCAAGATGGTAGAGCCCTCAAGGGTGAGTGGGTGTTACCCCCCCTGACGAACTGTGAGAATGGCATCGGCATAATGCACCTCCACCACATGGGTCTGTGCAGTTTAAATGCATGGGGCGACGGACATGCCCGTGTCCATCGCCCCCAGGCCCCAACTACGGTGGCCGGGGGTGATTGCCTACCCGTCGCCGCCACGTGGTTCGTCGGCCACGGGAGGGGAGTCTAAGGCCAATTAACCTAAGACATTACGTAAACGAAAAGCTCTCAGGCTATCGGTCTAAATTTAATAGCCTTATTTTGTTAGTTTTGGCTCAATATCAATCTATAAATGTTGACTTTTGCAAACAAGATAAAAATAAATTGACTTATCAACACACTTTTTGGAAAGTAGGTACACTAAATGTAACAGTGGGCAAAATAAATAATCATTTGAGAATGCATTTGTATAAAAGTAATTTCATAGATTAAAACATATAACGGAATAGTTCGAATTTTAGAGTGAGAATAAGGCCATACCTATTCCTATTCCAACCTAGCAGAATAATGACAAACTTCATTAATCTCAAGCTAGCGTTGTAAAATGGGTTACCCGGTACGATTTTCTACCAAGGTTATTTCATGCGTCTCTTCATAAAGGATTGAAACACGTCATTCAAGGTCAACAACATGGTAGTGATGCCTCTGGTCTCACAGTTGTCCATAAGCGACTGTAACCATTCAACATGAGATGGGCCGTCTGCCTATGTGCTACCCTTTGGCATAAAAAAACTACATGTATCTTTGCATAGCTTGCCTAAATAGTACTTAACTAAGACGAATGACCCTATTATTTATACGGTTACTAAATCTAAGCACAAATTCGTAACGTAAACGTAAACTCAGAGTTAATTAATCTCTCTGTAACAAAATAATCTGGTAAGTTATAATTACAACATAATTAATCTATTTTAGTAATAGAAATTAAAATATGTAAATTATTTTAATCATCCAATGGTGGAAAATATTAATTAACAGTTTTTTGAAGTTATACTTCTTTAGGCGCGTTATGAAAAAATGATGAGAGTGAAATTTTAATTTTTGTGTCACAAAATTAACAGTATGAAGCTGTCTGCTTAACCGCTCATTAAGTCTCGAAAAAAAGCTACCAACAAAATAGAAATTGAACCTCGATATTAGTCGCGCATGTTGGTACGCTCGTCGTTTTTTTTTTTTTTCTACAAACGTAGATTAAGGCGAAAGATAAAATTTTTGAACAGATTGTTATCTTGTTACGCCAAAGAAGTATAACTTCTAACGCGTGTACATAAGTACACACACACTTTTTTTTTTAATAAGTTTGAACGTCATTAATAAACGACCGTAGCTAGAGGGCGGGCATTGGGGGCAATGCCCTACCTTGAAATCACAATGCGCTACCTTAAAAAGACCAAAAACTAAGATAAATTATTATAATTAAATTGTTTGTTCATACTTTGAGATTTAAAAAAATTGTAGCGATAGGTATCTAAACTTTTCCGAACCTACCACACTCTGTGACATTCGGGGGCGAGGGCAGATCAATTATAATTTTTTTTTTTACTTCCGCCCTGCCTATAACCAATACTGCCCTTTATTAACGTCCTTTTATTAAAAAATATAACATCTATAATGATAGCATTTTTTTTATTTTGCTATTTTATGTCATTCTAATGTAGGTGTAAACACTAGGCAAAAAAATGAGTCCAGTTCTATTTCAGGTGTGAAAGACGCTCACTCAGAGCTTCATTTAAAATAAGTAACAATGCTTATTGTGCATGCTGTAAAAACACAGGCGTATCTAAATATAAATTGCACGTCAGAGTTAAATGTGGAAACGCATCATTTGCCGACCGGTGCAGAATGACTCATTGCATCAGAATACACCTGCTGAGATTCAAATGTTTTCGATCGGACAATCTTTAGAGTATGCTAATGTTGTGTCTAAATTCAAATATTATAATATAGAAGAAAATTAAATTTTTTAACTATATATTTGTAAAAGAATAACCACCAAATTACCTTTGAACAAAGAACCGACGTGATGATTGTGAGAGTCAAAAGCCCATATATGGTTACTAGTATGCAATATTTATACCAAGATCCCAGAGCTGCCAGACCTATTTTATTTTTAAATTGATGAAACCTTGTGTTTTGAGTTGTCTTTTATGTACTTATAACGCTTTCGCACTCACAGAGTTCGAGATTGTTTAGTCTAATTTAAAGTAGCCAAAGTAACCCACTGTAATTTCAGCTATCTGCCAGTAAAATTCCTGTCAAAATCGGTTCACCCGTTTCGGTGATAACCCGGAACAAACAGACAAACAGACAGACCGACAATTTTTTTTAAAATAGCATTTTCGTTATCAGTAGCTTGTATACTGTCATATCCAACCTTTTTTTTTTTGATATTACATACAGACACTTAATTTTTTTATATATGTATAAAAGATGTAACAGAGTACCACATTATAAAATTTACGAAACGGAATTCACTGAAAAATTAATCGAAACAATTACACAGATATGTTTAAATAAAATCAATGAAATAATTTCCTCGGAAAACAAACTATATAAAAGTTTGAAGCATCCTTTAATCGTTTAATTTCGTTATACATGTGTTATTTAATTATTTTACATAATGTTCATTTAGTTACTGTGACATTATATAAAGACCTGAATAAATTAAATCTTTAGCTAGGTCTTAGTATATTTTCTTGCAATAAGTTTTATATGAAATAAATAGGGAGGAAAATAGTAAAGTAAATTGACTAAAAAAACTGCTGCTATCCTATTCATACGTCTAAATTATTAGATATTTAATTTTAAATATTTATATAATAATAATAATTTAATATTTATTTAAGTATTTCATGTAAAATATTTTTTCTAACCTAAAAGTATAACCAATAAATAAATTGTAAACTTCATGGTTAAGTAAAAAAAAAGTTCTTAGGAGTGAAAGAATAATTTAATAATATATTTTATACAAAAATTGTAATTTTACATTATATAATTTATTATTATTCAAATCTTGTAATAAATTCAGTATTTTTTTAAAACTTATGCTGCCAAAATGTTTGCTAACCTGTGCATCATAAGGTCTACTTTCGTTTGTATGGAGCTTAAATCCTTATGGTTTCCGTCACTGGAGTGATTAAGACTTTTCTTGCAAAGTATAAAAGTTTGATAAGTTTTGTTTTTTTCATAACACTTGATAATAATTGCTTACAGACACTGTTATACCTAGCAATTTATTTTTTTTATAATTATACTACTATAAAATATAGATCGAACAATATTTTGAATTCAGAATTTAGAATCAAAATATTTTGATAAACAACAAAGTGTCATTACTAACATTTTTTATTAAGTGTTTTAAGCAAGTCACTTTGACTCTTTCGGTTTAAAGAAATTTTATAACTCAAAAGAACGTATATCACTAGATAAAAATTACGCCAGAAAACCATTTATCGACATTTCCAATTCTAGAAATAGAAGTATAAAATTAAGTATCAATATATTTATCTTTAAAATATATTTTAATGAGGTTTTAAATTTATTCAGGGATTCGGTCTCCCTTACGTCTTTTAACAATCATATTATATAATTTTATATTATTTATTATAGTACTTTTACTTAAGACATTACACATTAAGTCTATTTCTTCAATAGTATAGGCATTTATTATGCTCTATATAATATAATAATTGCTCTACTTTTCCGTTAGATAGACCGTAATCACCATTCGACTAATGACCAATTACAACGTTCGAATGTGTGCGGGTGCCAACGAGAACGGCCTTGCTAATTGACACAATTTAAACTATCAAAACTATAGAACTAGAACTATTAACTAGAAAACCGGTGACACTATAAACAAGGTAAGGTCACGTAAATTACAATTTCACTTTGAACCATAACCTACACTTCAGTGGCGTCCTTAAGTCATATTTGAGAGACAAATATGACGCAGAAGGTATACAGATATTTTAAGATTGTCAAAAATAATTTCTGCGAGATTCTCCCGAAGACTCCCAAATGTTCTTTGAAACATAGCGTAAGGATTTTTTTCTTGTTTTTAACTTTAATGTTAGAGAGCGTTTGACTACAATTTCAGCTGATGTTAAACCACAATATCGTCCGAGATGGTAGAGACACTTAAAATTTTGCACAAGTAACTTAAACCTGGTAAAAAAAATATAGGAGCTACGTAGTAATGCGATAATCGCAATTAAAAAGAATAAATCGAATCGCAATTAAATAAAAGACACTCTAAAATGAATAAAGGTTAAAGACTTGAATGAAGATAGCATGGAGCAACGAAACCATCGTCACGAGAACGATATGACGGACATGAGCTAGTAAGCAAACAAAATTCAAAAAGACCTGAATGCTAGACATACAACGGTCCGTTCTAAAAGAAGAATCTCTCAAAGATCTAAACTAGTCAACACATTAAATTACACATTCCATTCGGTCTGATATGTCACATAAACATCCGAGATGCACACGATTATTAATTAACTGACAGGACGGAGCAGACTCCGGTATTCCAATGAATAATACCCAACGTCTAGCCCGAGACACCAAGAGCAATATGTAGAGATTTAATACGACATCAGACAAATGTACAAGATTTAGGTACGGAATGTTACATTATATTTTACTGCGAATTAAGATTCTATTGTATGTAACGAGGTTTGATAGGTGGATCTAATTAAATTTACTACTTTAGCATAAGCCTTTCTCTTTTGCTTTGTTCATGCCAAGAGTCATAATATCAGTTGCTATATCAAACCTTGGCGATGTAAAAGAGTTTAACGATCTAAATAACAAAACATATGCTATATCCAAATTGGTTTATGCAATAGATTTATCATATGATGCAGTAAATTGAAATAACAATGCAAACAATTGCATCTCCTTTGCGAACGTTAGCGTGGGTAATAATTATTTATGTATATTTTGAATAGCTTCCAAAATAATAAACTATTGCTCATCATTGCAACGAGTGCCTCAACTGCATATCTGGCTCGTGGCCAACACAAGCAGCGTTTGCAATCAGGTGTTTAAGTGTTATTCACAATTTCTAGCCAATAAATCAATTGTGCATATTTTAGACCATTTTATGAAAGCACTGAGATCATCTAGTGTTTTCAGTTAACAACCCACTCGTTTATTGCGCGATAAACATTTTCAAATATAAGTTTTTGTATATTACCTTTTTGGTAAAACGACTGACTGACCGGTACTACTCTATGTTAAGCGTGTTTTCTATCTTATTATTACGTTATCAGTTAAGATCAATTAAAAATTTATTCAAACACTGAAAGTATAAAAAGCTTAAATTTATCACAGAGATCGTAGATCACCTAATTAGGGTAAAGAGGGATAAAAAAAAATTTAGTGGTTTGTCCGTTACCACTTTAAGCAATGTACTGTTAAATAAATCCTTTATTTAAAGACATACTCCTCCTTTCTTTATTCCACTTCTCTTATGACCTATTTAATGTGAACATCTGTGACGTGTTATATGTCTGTGTTATTTGTTGTATCTATTACTGTGGGTATGGTGGGTTGGGTCTGTTAATTTTTGTAATATTAATTATAATGAACGTCCGTTTATCATCATATGGGCTCCCATTGAAAATCAGAGCTGCAGTATTGTTGTAATGGGTTTGCCAATTGTTGGACATTTTTATTTCTTCATTTTTCACATGTATTTCTTTTTTTTGTCTAATTAATTTAATGTAATTGTATGGTTGTTTCAACAATAAACAATTTCTTTCTTTCTTTCTTATAGGTACATAAAACTGGTATTAGGTTTTCAACTATTAAAGGCAGCAGATGACCATCAGAGACCAAAATAATTTAGTATACCAACGCGCAATAATTTTGTCGCTGAATGTATAAGCGCAAATTACTCAGAAATAAAATTGGGTCGACTGAATAATATTTATAACGAGGTTATTCGAATTACATTTATAGAACTCAAATAATTTTAATTCTAGGTCGCTTAATATTGCAAAAAAGATGTATGTATGGTTATAAATGTTTCACACTGGGACAGTGACCGCAAATATAATGTTTTCTATAAAGAATGAAAAATTTGAATATTTTGTAGATCTTAGGGTATTATAATATTCTATAACTATTATGAAATTTATGTATTACTAGCTTCAGCACGCCACTTCGTACGCGTGGAATACTTTGGGCTAACGCTAACTTTAACTCGCGGCTTCGTTTACGTAGAAGGTGAAAATATTTTTAAATTATACGTACGTTAACCCCGATTTTGAAACATTATTCAGTGGTACTCCGTTCCTATTGGTCTTAGCGTAATAATATATAGCCTATAGCCATCCTCGATAAATGAGCTATCTTACACTAAATAATTTTTCACATCGGACTAGTAGTAGTTCCTGAGATTAGCGGATTCAAGCAAACTTAATTTCAAGCAAATTAGTATAGATTATATAACTATTAAATTTGAGTATAACTGCTTACATAGTCAGGTTTTAGTAATTAATCCCTGCACCGATCCTGTTGGCAATTACATCAGTAAGAATAAGATCAAATTAACAAAAAACTGAAAGTGAGAATAAGTTGTGTTAATGACTACATCCGGTACCGCTACGACACACCCGAGAGGCGAGACTACAACGCCACCCGGGGAGCCACTATTGACCTGTGATACCGCGCTATTGACATTATCTGGGGTGTTACTAATGACCTCAAACGATATTGGTAGAAATTATCGGCTGTTCATTATTCACCCCGGTGTGAGACTACATTGGTGGGAGTTCGGCATATAAAGGGCAAGACGTTGCTGATCTAGACGCACTCCTATCTGGTAGTTATTGTAAGGTGAAGTAAATAGTCACAGTGTCTACAGAGTGTTATTGGTTTCCCTGACCGACCGGCCGATTATACGTATTTTGTAACAGTTGTCTTCAAATTCAAATTCAAAAACACTTTACTCAATTTAGGCCCTAAGAAGGCACTTATGAACGTCAAAACTACCACCGGTTCGGAAAACAACCCAGTCATCGAGAAGAACCGGCAAGAAACTCGATCTGGTTTATCTTTTTAACAAATATATATAATATTTAGAATAATAATATATTCTATATAATAGTAAATTTCACAAACATTTTTAATGGATGCACAGAGATGAGTCAATTCCAGACATCACCATCGTTCACAGTTGCGTACACAGGTCGTAGCACCATAAGAGCTGGCACTCAACAACCTTTTTATTAACCAATTATGTATTGCACTGCAAAGATCAACCGCTTTATCATTGCAGATTAATTTTTAAGACAACATTTATTGAACACTTATTCCGAATTTGTAATGGAATTACTTAAATTAATATATTTTGTCCATTAGCCTTTGTACATTGCGATTTGTTTCCTATAAAATATATTAATCGTACCAGTGTACAACAAACTTTAGGTACGCGAATAATTACGTCAAAAACTTCAGTGTACACGTACTAACAATGCAAATAGTAGGTTAACAACCTATTGTTATATCTTCTTAAAATAATATATAATAGGACATCTGCACACTGAATTACAAAATAGAATGTCATTCTAGTTTCACATATTTTATACATTATAAAATGTTACAAACTTAAAACTTCGCATTATAACAACTGTATTTAATAGAATTATCGTATATATTTCTACTTTTAATAACAATGAAGACAAACACAAAAGATAGAGTTTATGGTTGGAATAAGGGTATACTTTTTAGGGAATTTAGTAGAGTTAGTTGATAATACTGTGTTCTTAGTACCATACTTGATGCTGTTATGACGGAGTCCATATATTAAAACTTTGGTGGTAAGAATAAACTATGCTATATTCGCAGCTTGTTATATTCACCAACTAATAATATTGCCTCTATTTCACTTTCTTTCATAGCTTAACATCTTACGTTTTACAAATATCGTATCTCAACTTTGTTCTTTTAATATATCCTTAATAGTTAATCTATATAAATAAAGATCAATCGCTGAACCACTACGCTATGGTTGAACGTATTTGTTTTTTTTTCTTGTTATTATTGTAACTGTTAATACAAGATTTGTAGGAAAATAAACTTTGGTCTCATTTTCATCTCAGTACGCCTGTGCCAAGCTGGGACAGCTAGTTTAATATAACATCATTAACGTTATAAGAAACCACGATTTCTATAAGCACTTTTCAGCGATGTTCGTTTTCTTACGTTAAAGAAGTGGAGCCAGCGGTATACTGCGCATGCACAGGAGAGTAGATTTGAACGGACAATGCAGTCTAAGTGGTGGGTATCAGCTAGTATAATAATGAAATAGATTAATAGAACAAAGATCTTAAAATTAATCTAGCTTTACACGTGTACCGTGTGTTGAAAAGATTATTAATATCGACTGGTTTATAAAACAGAATGTGACGCTTCCAGTTCAAGCGTTGGCGCGTGATTCGATCGATTAGGTTTTTCCCATAAACAAAGAAAATTATACTGAAAATTTTGAGATGTCGCACCTGTTTGGTCATTACGTATTTTTACGCGATGTAATACACAAATGTATGCTTCACTGCACTGTACTATACGCTGTTGAAGATTCTCGAAGACATATTTTGTACTAGCTGACCCGTGCAACTTCGTCTGCACCAAATCGGTTATTACCGGTCTCAATTGTATTTTTAAACGCAAATAATCTTAAAAATCCTAAAACCCTATTGCAGCGTTATCCAGCACTTCCAATCGTGAATCCAAGCTATCCAGGGACTCACTCAAACATATTATACCCAGTTGGTATGTGAGAAATCTTTTAAAATAAGCCTAGAATCTGTTCGCAGCACTACCTAAAGTAGTGTCATCAAAGTGAAGATCAAAACTAACATACATATATTGCCGATAAATGTCTTCCCAGTACCCCTTGTAACTTCATCACGTAACATACTGTAAAAGTTGAACTTTATCTACATTAAATTTCCATTTTGTATTAGTTGTTTGTTTTATAAGAATTTGTAAAGTATACGTGAAATCTGCATTCAATTTTAATTTGGTCACATTTATTTTACTTTTGACATACAAACCACCTTTTTTACTGAGATACTGAACTTGGGATCATATACCTTTCTAACAGTGAAAAAATTTTTGAAATCGGACCAGTAGTAGGTACCAAGCATTCCTCGAAAACAAAACTTTACCACTCATTATAATATTAGTATAAATACAACATAGTAACTGCAAACAGTAGTCCGGTGAAGCTGTTAAGACCTTGCTAGGTCAATAGCGTGGTCAGTTCGAGAAAAAAAAAATAACTGCATACACCTCAACTGATTTATTTTAATTTTAGATTCACAAACCTGAACCCAACTACTTCAAGACTCAACAACATTTAGAAAACTAATTTTATCAAATATCGAAACAACACACGTACTGATAGAACTCTAGTTGAGATTCATCTTCTACAATGCAATGTAACTATTATCTAGGTTTATGTTTTAGGAAAAAATCTTGTCACCTTTGTTTAGCAAACATTTTTTATACAATAAAATAAATGTAATAACATATAAGTGACAGTTTCCTTTACACATATTTTATGTGGTTGATAATTACGCCTAGAAATGTCATAAAGCCGTAGCTCAGTTGTAACGTACTGGACATTATATGGTCCGCCGGAGCCGACGGTTCGAATCTTGGCGATCCTTTTTTTTGGTATTTTTTTTAAAGTAGCTTAGGAAAATATAGCTTATCTTTTTAGCTAATCTGTCTGCTATATATAGCACAATGAAAATTTACCAAAATCCGTCAAAAATTTCATTAACTACAAATTTTTGACTTTCGTCCGTTATCCTGGAGAATCCCTTGCATTTTATGAGATAAAAAGTATTCTAGATGTAACCTTGTAATATTAGTTATCACTGTGCCAAATTTCGTCAAAATTGGTTCAGTACTTTCAGAGTGGTACGTGTTCAAAGGGACAGACAAACAGGCAGATCCTGGAGAATCCCTTGCGTTTTATGAGATAAAAAGTATCCTAGATGTAATCTCGTAATATTAGTTATCACTGTGCCAAGTTTCGTCAAAATCGGTTCAGTACTTTCAGAGTGATGCGTGTTCACAGGGACAGACAGACAGACAGACAGACAGACAGACAGACAGACAGACAAAAATTGTAAAAAGATTATTTTTGGCTTCTATATCGATAACAAAGTCTACCCCGATAAAAATTTTCAAAAAATATTTAATGTACAGATTTGACCTTGCTACAGTTTTATTATAGTACTAGCTGACCCGTGCAACTTCGTCTGCACCAAATCGGTTATTACCGGTTTCAATTGTATTTTTAAACGCAAATAATCTTAAAAAACCTAAATCCCTATTGCAGCGTTATCCAGCACTTCTAATCGTGAATCCAAACTATCCAGGGACTCACTCAAACATATACCCTGTTGGTATGTGAGAAATCTTTTAAAATAAGCCTAGAATCTGTTCGCAGCATTACCTAAAGTAGTGTCATCAAAGTTAAGATCAAAACTAACTTACATATATTGCCGATAAATGTCTTCCCAGTACCCCTTGTAACTTCATCACTTAACATACTGTAAAAATTGAACTTTATCTACATCAAATTTCCATTTTGTTTTAGTTGTTTGTTTTATAAGAATTTGTAAAGTATACGTGAAATCTGCATTCAATTTTAATTTGGTCACATTTATTTTAGTTTTAACATATAAACCACCTTTTTTACTGAGATACTCAACTTGGGATAATATACCTATCTAACAGTGAAAGAATTTTTGAAATCGGATCAGTAATAGGTACCAAGCATTCCTCGAAAACAAAACTTTACCTCTCATTATAATATTAGTATAAATACAACATAATATGGTAACTGCAAACACCTCAACTGATTTATTTTAATCTTAGATTCACAAACCTGAACCCAACTACTTCAAGACTCAACAACATTTAGAAAACTAATTTTATCAAATATCGAAACAACACACGTACTGATAGAACTCTAGTTGAGATTCATCTTCTACAATGCAATGTAACTATTATCTAGGTTTATGTTTTAGGAAAAAATCTTGTCACCTTTGTTTAGCAAACATTTTTTATACAATAAAATAAATGTAACAACATATAAGTGACAGTTTCGATTACACATATTGTTTTCCATATGTGGTCAATAATTACGCATAGAAACGTCATATAGCCGTAGCTCAGTTATAACGTACTTGACATTATATGGTCCGCCGGAGCCGACAGTTCGAATCCGGGCGATCTTTTTTTTTGGTATTTTTTTAAAGTAGCTTAGGGAAATATAGCTTATCTTTTTAGCTAATCTGTCTGCTATATATAGCACAATGAAAATTTACCAAAATCCGTCAAAAATTTCATTAACTACAAATTTTTGACTTTCGTCCGTTATCCTGGAGAATCCCTTGCGTTTTATGAGATAAAAAGTATTCTAGATGTAACCTTGTAATATTAGTTATCACTGTGCCAAATTTCGTAAAAATTGGTTCAGTACTTTCAGAGTGGTACGTGTTCAAAGGGACAGACAAACAGGCAGATCCTGGAGAATCCCTTGCGTTTTATGAGATAAAAAGTATCCTAGATGTAATCTCGTAATATTAGTTATCACTGTGCCAAGTATCGTCAAAATCGGTTCAGTACTTTCAGAGTGATGCGTGTTCACAGGGACAGACAGACAGACAGACAGACAGACAGACAGACAGACAGACAAAAATTGTAAAAAGATTATTTTTGGCTTCTATATCGATAACAAAGTCTACCCCGATAAAAATTTTCAAAAAATATTTAATGTACAGATTTGACCTTGCTACAGTTTTATTATAGTATAGATTATCGTGTGTTACAAAGGTACACTGCGACTATTTATCCGGGCAGAGCTTCGCCTTACAACAACTTCCACATAGAAGTGTGTGAAGATCAACGACATTCTGCCCTTTTATGTGACAAACTGTGGAAGTCAAAGCAATTACTATTTACTCAAATTTCCCCAATTATGGCATTAAGCTCGCCAGTGTACAAATCAAAAATGCAATAAAGAATTCAGTCATTCATTCAAGAACAAACCGTTATTAGTTTAATAATTTACTTGCATACTCTTTACCTCATTTTGTATGGTACCAGTTATCGCAGACATATTCTCAAAAAATTGTGACAATACAAATAAGAATACATTTAAGAATAGTAATAATTTTAAAGGAATATAAAAAACAAGACCATTATTAGTTTAATTTACTTTTATATATATTGTCTCATTTTACACTATACCTATTGTTTATTAAACATTTTTTTTAAATTGAGATCGGAGAGATAATATTAAAAATCGTTGAATAATAGCACAAAGAAAGTTCATAAATTTCACAAATTACTTAGCCCTGAAATCCACAAAGCACGCCCACATGTTTCCTGTACTAAAATGTACAACGTTGTTGGTTTTCATACTGTTGTTTACAAATGAAGTGATTTATTATAAACGTATATATTATTTACTGCAGATGGCGCCAACAAGCGACCGTCTCCGTATTAGGGTTGCCCGGTCCTTGAACAATAATTTGAATAGTAGATCAAAATGAAATTAAAACAATGATAAATGAACATTAATAAGATATAACATGATTTAAGGGAGATTCTACTTGGGATCTATATGAATTTGATTGGTTACTAATTTCAGGAAACTTACAAAGTAATTATAATTGATACTTATTATTCGATTAATGAAGATTATTAATCTAAAATAGATTGTTTTATTCATCAAAAGGAATCTTTCTCAAATAGAACAAATATTATAAATACAAGTACTTAATGCGCTTAATTACACAATTACACATTGAGTTAAAATCTTTGGAAACGGGGTTTTCGAATATTTTCAATTATATTTATTCAAACTTTTATACGTATTTTTACAATATATAACAGACGCATAATTATTATTGTCTATTCACACATAAAATTCGACGTTAAAATACCATAGACTCACCCAAGCTCTGATTAAAATTTTACGACCTCGAAACATCAAATTAAACATTCCAGTCAACAGTTTGTTTAAAATATCTCTCGGGCACTTTCTTTAAACTTTTACATGGCAGCCATAACCTGAATTAGTGGGACTAAATCGGTAGCCGAACGAGACGTTACAAATTCTTCGAATGTTTTCTTATTTACAAAACCTTGTGGAGATGTTTTCCACGACATTATTATTGAGTAGGTCGCATGTAAAGATTGTAAGCGATGTTTATTTCTGACATCAGGGTATTTTTTGACAAACTTTTAGGTGCAATTTAAGTAAGATAAATCATGTAGGCTAGAATAAATTTAAATAGATTTTGAAGCGATGACGGCTTAATTGACAGCGTGTTTGAACACAGCGTCGGTGAACGTAGATTTTAATCGTTACAACTATGTCGGAACTTCCGGTGAAGGAAAACATCGTGATGAGACCGAGACCGCATTTTTACGAGACAATCATAAGTTGTTTCTAGTACTAAATCAATTTAAAAAATAGGTGCTTTATATTTGACCTAATTATCTCGAGAAAAGCAAAATTGATTTTCACTCAACATCAGATGATTTACGCAAAAAGCGCGATGAATCACCGCATACAGTGTGCGCCGCTGCGCAGTCCAGCCCGCGTCCCGCACCTCGGCCCGCACCCTTCTTCTCATTGTTCGACCGTGCTGCATTCCGACAATAAGCAGTTACGTAATTATTAACCTTGAAAAGCTCCCTTTAAATTCTGTTCTTGAACCTAGGTGTGTGTTTTTTTACGTTTAAAAGTATCGTTCCCAAACTTTTAAAGGTTTTACAACAAACTTTAACTAAGGTACTCTTTGTTGTTTATTAGTAAATGTTTTGATATTATTATGTTAAATGTGACCGTGAACTATCATCTCGTAGAATACTGTAAGCGACTAACCTAACAACTGGTATATTCTCATCATGAAAAAACCCTTAGTAGATATGTGAACTTTCACGATGATCCGGCAAACATTGTTGCAGCGTTGCAATTTCACATATAGTATATATTTAAAACTTGTCCATGTTATTATATTACGCTTGTCGTGATTTACTGAGATTATATCATTATGTAATATTGATATACAATTTATACAATTTTCAGCAAATTAATAGACAAAACTACATTTGTTTTACCTATAAATATTCATTTGTATATACACGAGCCGTCATAAATTCATGAAAACGTTGATCCCAGTCATTCACTTCATCTCTGTTTAATAAATATATTATAACAGACATTAATGAGAACTCAGACATTGGATTCTATTCCTTTATAATAATCTATTCAGTTAGTCATAGCTTTTTTAAATTATAATATTCTGCAAAATAAATTCAAAATGTCTTGGAACTAGTAGAATATATATTAAGTAAATAACATATGTTATAGTATAGTGTATAAGTAAATATATTTAGTTCTCCAAGGTCCAATGTTTAAAAGGAATCAAATTTATTAAACTGGTAAATGTACGTCTAGATTCAGATATATAAAATGGGGCCTAAAAATGAATATAAAAAACTGGAATACGAACCTAGATTCCATAAACTCAAAATCAAAATTCCTTTTTTTTTATACTTGACATGATCTTTTAGCGTCTGACCATAATTCCACTTGATGTCAAATCACGGTGCAGTCTAAGGTGGTACACACACTAAACCTTGAAGGAGAGTGGCTCGCAAGTGCACTCGCCGGAACACACCAGTAGGAGCTTGACGATACATTCAAATCGAGGATGTCGTTATTGCAGAATAAAAATACGACACCACCTTAAGAATCCTTTACCGTGCATTTGGGTGCTTTTTATTCGAATAGCTTGATTTGAATAAAGAAGAGAAAGAATTAAGACATTTAAAAAAAAACATTACCCGTTAATTCCCAAATCGAGTAAAAAGCAACGTTAACAATCATAATACCTTCACAAGTGAAAGAGCCAACCGATGCAGGCTTAACTCAACGTGACAACTAAAGAACACACGGTATATGAGACTGGAATTTAATTGGTGACAAAATAAGACCACAGTCCATCGTGGTAGCCGAAGACGCGCGCGGCATCCACCGCATACCGCAGCGGGATACGCTGGCGTCATAAATAGGTCACCGGCATCCGGCCATCCCAAATGGGAGTGGTATGCAGAACTGATAAACTGTTTATATTTACCTCCCATGTCCCCGAGCACGTGGACGCACGCGTATCTCGGATGCACAGAATATATGCGTGCTGTTCAATCCAAAACTTATTTACTTTATAAGCCTGAGGGTGCAAATCAGGTAGTTTGACCTTACGCCCTAATCTCATAAAGGGCTGACGGACATATTAACGCACGGCCCAAATTACTGGGGCCAAGATCTATGAAGTTTTGCAAATGGGTTCCTTTTACACTGTAAGCTAGTAGTAAAAAAGGGCTTTTGGAAATTCAAAGCCTAAGGTGGTTAAGTGAAAGTTTCTATGAAAATCCGTCATATTTTTGACAAAAAACGTTTGATTTTATTTGCTGTAGAGAGACATGGCAGCAGCAAATCAATGCTAGACGGAAGTGCTAAGCAACGTCCACTCTAATATTTAATTATGTGTCTCCTAAAAGTAACGCGGTCATAAATCATACATAAAAGGACTAAATTTTGCGCTCGGTTTCGATCGCCTCAATGTATATTTGATTTAACCCTTGAGATTAGTTCTGAACGAAAAGTACCCTATGTTCTTTTCTGTCTTTCCTTTACTCCTGAATGGATTGAGTAATTAAAGCGTACATACGTAACAAACAAACAAATTCACTTTCGCAAACATTTAATTAAATATTACCATTTTGTAAAACTATTCTTCTATCAATAATCCCGGTAAACAAACTACTTATTTCACCAGCAGAAATAAAAACCTGTTTGTACTCAACAAAATGAGGGTATTGGAACGTCCCCAATGACAGAATCTGGTGTAAGCGTCACAACGTTAAATATAAATAAAAACATCTGCCATTGTCCTTCGAAATAAAACAAAGACATCACACATGATTTTTAATGATACAATATATAACATTGAAATAGTTTGCACAGTTTAAATCCTCACTCTCTTACGCGTTGTTCCAAAAAAAAGTGACAAATAGCGGCGCTCATCTTCAATAATAAGCGATGCAATTATCCAGCTCTAAAATATTTCGCATGCAATACAGAGCAATATATTATCATAAATTCTATATATTTTTAACATTTGTGTTTTTAGCTTAACTTATATACATATATTATGGTTATAAGCACGTATTGTATTGGTACTCTGATTTGTAATTTATAGTATAATTGAATTATAGTTACATTACGTCAAAACTACTTAACGAATCAGCTTACGATTATGCTTTGTCATTATTTTTAAATTAAAAGTTTGTCTAACGCACAGGATTCGGGCGGGTATCAGCCAGTTTTTAATTAAATGAGTTTGTCAAAACTTTTGTAATATCCTAAAGATTGAAAATTTAACAATGATGGCATATCAATTCAAAGCTCTCTAGTTAATTTTTATTGTTCGTATATATTTTGTAATTTGAATTTATTCATTACACTAATGGCCAACGGTTAAAAATGTATAGGTGTAGAAAATTTGAGAAATTCCGTTAAGTAGTAAATATATAAGGAATTATTATAATAAGTGGGGGTGATCTATCAAAAAAGGTGAAATTTATCGAACAATGAAGGAATGAATGAACTCTTTATTGCACTTTTGATTTGTACACTGGCGAGCTTAATGCTATAAGGCATTTTCTTCCAGTTAACCAGGGGTATAGACGTTAAGCAAAAACTTTTATAGTTAGTGCCTATATAAACAAAACAGAAGAAAATGGATAAATAAATATATACATGTATACAATATTATAATAAAATAAATATATATATATATAACATAAATATATATATTATATGAAACGTTTACAAAACAATTTGAATATAACATTATCAATACGGTTCAAACCTAACAAATTTACTCATCCTAAGTGTATTTGTAAAATTGTAGACCATTTTGAAATACCCATTGAAAATGAATGATAAAATGTAGCTACAGGAATAAAGTATATTTTCATATATAGGAATGTATATAGAGCTTTACGCAACACCACTGTATAGTTGGCAATTCGATAACAATATTCTTCGAAAAGTATAATCTGCCAATTCATATTATTTTAAGCTCTTCTCCGGATCTTTTTAGATTCGCCTTTTAAGAAGTGGAAAAAAATAGGAATAACCGTTTAAACCTCAGGTGTTTGTTTATGCGTATTTATATAAACATGTAATCACTCAAGTCCAGATACGAAACGAAATGAAACAGAACAGTTGAAGGTTACATCGGCTTACGCATCAGCACCGTCTGCTATCGCAGTTAAACTAAATTCCTTCACCGCTTCATCCTTGCCCAAAAGTAATGGGATCAAAATATTTATACCAAGGTTGTATTAGAAATAGAACGTGATTATCGTGCTAAAGAATTCACTGTGTATTTATAGAGTGCAGTGTTTTGAAACAACACGATTAGAAAGGTTAAAAAAAGATACAAAATTACCAAAAACAAAGCAACTAGAGAACGTAAAATCTCGAGAAAATAATTGCAAGCATTATGCAACTTTCAATCACTGAATTAAGTCAGCTCGATAGTAAAATAAATAAGATTTTAGCACAATTAGATGGAATAACATAAAACTAAAGGAGTTCGTAAAATACAAAGTGTGACTTTTATTATATGAGAGTGTGCCAAGATACAACATATGCATTTCGTTTAATTCCTCACAGTTAAAAATGCATATAAAGTTGAATGCACAAGGAACATCTATTGACCAAAGAGCAACTATTTTCTAGATTATTCTTCGCCCTCCTAGAGATTTACTGTAATACGCAAAACACAGTTCTACAAAACATTTGTAACTTCCATCTTCAAAGTTATCCCAAGAAAATATAGTTTTCATATAGTTTAGGGCCTTTTGAGACAAAAAATTAAACTTTTACGTCTTAATTTCAATTCAATTGTGTCAAAACGTCACTGGGCATTGTATACTTAATGTACTACATAATTGCAGTTATTTATCAATACTATTAGAAACCAGAATTGAGCTAAAATACACCAATCCTACCAATGTTAAGAATGGCTGTGTGGAATTCCTTACACCGGTAGTTCACAGGTTATTGATCTACCAAATGGAATGTATGCGTCATATTTATTCAAATCGATTTTCGGTTCATAAAATTAATAGCGGTATCGTAATAGGGCAGAAAGAAAGAAAACATTTACGCCGGGAAATATAATTTGATGTTGTAGAAAATCATTCTCAAAATATCACTAAGGTCATTAACACTGAACGCTGGTAACGTGGGTTTATTTTAAACTTATAAATCTAACTACAAGACGCAGTTGTTACAATATATTAAAATAGCGAAATACCGTTCGTTACTATTGAAATAAGTGTATTAGTCATTATTCTATTATGTTAAACTCTTTCTAAATATTACGCAGTGTGTTTATATTATGTTTTTTTTTTAGTATCGCATATGCAAACGTAATCAACACCTACACTATTGTTATAAAGATGTAAAGTTTGTTTGTTTGCTGGAGGCTATCTCTGGAACTATCCACCGACCAGGTTCTGAATATCTTTTCAGTGATTGAAAGCTCTATTACCTCGGTCTGTTTTGTGTATTATGTTTGTTCGAAAGCGTATGACTTGAAAAATAAATTGAAATATAATGTGATTACGAAATAAAACAGGAGAATATTGTAGATTAGTATTAATACTCTATATATGGGATAACTAATCTTATATATTAATACGTGGAGCCAAAACTTTGTACCCCTTTTTATGCGAATTGCGTGAACGGATGGACGTGAAGTTTGGCATAGTTAAAGTTTATATGGAGGAGAAGTGCAGAAAGCTATTTATTTTATATAAAATGCATTAGAAATACATTAAATTAATTAAAATATGCATTACTCACACTACTGCTTCAATTTTACACAACATATACACACATGTAAATAAAAAAGACATTTTGACATACGTCAATAACGGATTTCAAAAAAGGTTGCGAAGGAGGTTGCTATGCTCGATTGTATATATTTTTTAACTCGTATTAATAAAATTACAATACAAAGAAAAACGAAACACGACAACGACATTGCGTTCATTAGAAGTCAGAGCTAGGTCCAAAGATAATTCATTACAATAAATAACTTCCTCTGCCACATCTGTCTATCTGTCTATTCGCGATAAACTCAAAAACTACTGAACGGATTTTCATGTGGTTTTTACAAGTAGATAAGATGATTCATGAGGAAGGCTTAGGGTATATAGTCTGTCAAAGTTTTTTAAGTATCAAGGCGGGATAACGTCACCGGGATTACCGGGCCCACTAGTAATTTATAAATTATACAACACTAGCTTTTGCTCGCGGCGGGAACCGTACATTTCTTCTAGATGAATGCTATCCTTTTCTGTACACCTGAGATTGTGCGTGCAAAATATCATAATAATTATTTGAGTACGTTATGCGTGAGAGCATTACAAACAAATAAGTTCACTTTTGAATGTATAATATTAGTTAGGAAGCCCCGTGTGGCCGCAACTCTTTTTGCTTAAAATGTAATATGCAACCATGATTTATTAAAAAGATGTCATTTTTCTTTATATATAAACTAGCGGGCCCGGCAGACGTTGGGGACATTTGGCGGGAACCCTGATTATGAAAAAAATCCTTGACAAATTATATACTAAACCGTTCCTCATGAATCACCCTATCCACTGGTGAAAACCGCATGAAAATCCGTTCGGTAGTTTTTGAGTTTATCGCGAACAGACAGACAGACAGACGCGGTAAGGGACTTTGTTTTATACTATGTAATGATTTCTTCTGTACGTGTGCATGTCACTGAACACCTCCTAAACTGCTGAACCGATTTTGATGAAATTTTTTGTGCATGTTCCAGTGGATTCGATAATGGTTTAGATTTACATTTGGAACCGGTAGGTGGCGCTACGGTTGATTTTTTTATTATCAAGGCAAGGCAACGTCCACCCAGCCCGCTAATACTTTATAAATTTTAACCTGTGACCACAGTTTGATGTGTTGTTAAAAGATAATGTAGCTTAAGATGGTAGCACATTTTCTTTTATATCATAGGAGGCAAACGAACAGACGGGTCACCTGATGGTAAGTGATCACCGCCGTCCATAGGCACTAGCAACACCAGGGAAGTGGCAAATGCGTTGCCAGCCTGTGTTTGGGGGGAGGGAGGAGTGAGGGGAAGGGGTAGGGGGGAGGAGGAGGTGGGCCTCCGGCGCTCTCACTGACCGAACGAAACGCAACAATGCAAACACTATTACTTCACGTCGGGTTTCTGTGAGAGGGTGGTAGTACCCCGAGCGAGCCGACGCATTCATGCTGAAACCAGTAGTAGCTTCAGCGTGGCTCTACCACCTCCGAAAATCAATCTAGACTCTAAAGGAAGACTATCAAATGCAGCTACCGGTAGTTTCAACGTAAGAGTTTATAAGTAAGTAAGGTAAATGTCCGAAAAATGATTAATCATCACGTTATGATTCCATCGTGACATTTTCCTTCACCGTAAGCTCCAGTCTATTACATACTTCGAACTACCATTGAGCCACTGTTTAATTGTAGATTTAATTACTATTCTGTACACTATCCACCTGGTATCACCTCTATGACAATTTCAGCATAACCATTAACATTTCATCTCAGCGATGAGTTTAGCACATTCCTCCTGCTCGTGTCATTCTGGATGCGAGCCAATACACCGAATACCGATATCTCGATTAGGCCAGACACTTCTAGTCGTCGACGACAACTCCAACGATTTTATTGCGTCGAATAGGTGTGTACGGGCCTTTAAATTTTATATCTGAGCATCCTCGTTCGCGTACGATTCGTGAGTCAAGCGTTGATGGATATTTTATAATAACATTTGTTCCACGAACCAAATGACACACTGAGGACGTTTATTTACGAAATGGTCGTTTAATTTAATTTAAACTGAAATAAAATCGCGAAAATTATAAGGAAAGAATATAAGTGAGTTAAAATATAATGACTATTGTGCTTTGTTATGAAACCGTGTTACGTACTGTAAGGTTCTACTATAGGTTATATTTATTGAATATGTGCGTTAAAATCCATCATGCAATATACATTTATCTATACTAACATTATAAAGAGGTAAAGTTTGTGAGTTTGTGACGTTTTAGAAGGTAATCTCAGGAACTACTGGTCCTATTTGAAAAATTATATTAGTGTTGTATAGCTAATTTATCGAGGTAGGTTATAGGCTATATATCATCACGCTAAGGCCAATAGGAACGGAGCACTAGTGAAGAATGTTTCAAATATGTTTCGAATTTATATCTGTGTGAACTTGTAAATGACCATATTTATCTTATTACTTATATTACATTGTTCAATTTTATTAGCTGTAAGTTCACCTTGTATCTTAAAAATAAAGTCAAAATCGCGGGCAGAGGCTAGTAAGACATTATATTGATTCGTACAATATGTGAAAAGAAAACTAAAATCCGGCAGTAAGGTTAATTTATTATTTCTTCTAATAATTCATAATATGAGAAGTAACTTAATTTGATTACATGTAGTAGTAAAGTATTTTTGAATATTTTGAATAGAAGCTAGTTTGGTAATAATAAATAATAATACTTATTTATGAACTAGCAATAAGGTTGGAATTTGGAAATAAGGGTTTATTAGTTAATCTCTTTAATAATTATCAGTAATTCAAAACGTAGAAATTGTCTAAGCTCATACAAATATATTTTAATAGTTTTGGATGTAAATACATTGTGTAATATAACTGTATGATATATAAGTATATATAAGTAACTCGATTACCGGGTATAAAACGGTCGACCATAAAATCTATGTCAGTCCTTGTTGAGATATGAACGAATAAGCAAGTAAATAAAAAATGATCTGATTGTTATAAGAAGGCATTTTACTTGTCCCCTACAGTATATTAACAAAAGTAATTAATTCTCAATTGTTATTTTAAAATCGGCTTCACAGGAATGTACTAAGGAAAAATATGGGAAAAGTTCTTCCCAATACTGAACTGAAAAACTTAAGATCAATCTTCAAAAATCTGTCAATATTTTTGAAGATATACCTGCAGTCTTCTATCTGATTCACTTTTTAATATAAAGACGAGGAATTAGCCAACTCGATATAACCGTTCTGAAATGATGCGCTTATATACATTCGGCAATTTATTTTTATTTATATAGAAGACAACGGATATTTTAAGTTATTTATATATTCTTTTTTGGAAAAAAAAATGATGTTTTTTTTATATCATAGGAGGCAAACGAACAGGCCGGTCACCTGATTTTAAGTGATCACCGCCGTCCATAGACACTAGCAACACCAGCGGTTGCCAGCCTGTGTTTGGGGGGAACGGGAAGGGGAGTGTGGGGGTAGGGGAGGGTAGTGGGCCTCCGGCGCTCTCACTGACCAAACGAAACGCAACAATGCAGGCACTGTTACTTCAGGTCAGTTTTCTGTGAGACGGTGGTACTACCCCGGACGAGCCGGCCCATTCATGCTGAAACCAGTAGTAGCTTCAGCGTGGTTCTACCACCTACACGTGGCTCTACTACCTAAACGTGTGTGTCAATTCTGATACTGGAGTACCATAAGAATATTTTTTTTTGGATTATATAAAATAGGCAAAGAAGGTAAACAAACGCATCTCTTGAAACACTAAAATCATTTATATACGTTTTAAATATTTATTTATATAAATCATCATTACATATTATAAAACAATTCCGCTGCCGTCTGTCTGTCGGTCTGTTCGCGATAACTCAGAAACTACTGAAGGTATTTTCATTCGGTTTTCACCAGTAGATAAAGTGATTCATGATGAAGGTTTGGTTAGGTATATAGTTTGTCACAGTTTTTTTATTACCAAGGTAGGACATCATCCGCCGGAACTTCTAGTAAGATATAAGTAATAGTGTTCAGTGTAAAACAGGAATAGGTCATGCGAAAGGACAACAAATGATAGGGGAGAGTGGAGGAATTGGGAACACTTAACTTCTAACGCTAAAAAATAATAGAAAAAGGTTATAAACTTAATCATTTTTTATTGCTACATGACCTTTGATTATCTGTGTACTTAGTAGTCATAATTTTTTTTAATTAACTTTTTGCACTTCTCCTCCGTATAAACTTTAACTTTGCCAAATTTCACGTTCATCCGTTCTCGCAATTCGCTTAAAAAGGGGTACAAAGTTTTTACTTCACGTATTAATATATAGATATTTCATAATTTGAATAGATAGATGCAAAAAAATTATATAACATACGCATTTGGCAACAAACGTAAGGAATTCAGAGATATCCGTCTCTCATTGCCAGCCAGGTGGTATGCTTAGGGCTGACACTGGCATTCTGACAGATATCTGCACGGTCTGATGATATGAGGTACTTTCATACCATGACGAATGTACCAAAATATTTTGCTAAAAACATATATTTTAAAATAAATATTAATTTTAATGTTGTTTAAAATACTTAACTAGTTATCGCTACCGATTTCGTCGGTGCTTTGGCGAGATGCAATAGTTAAAATTGTTTTACCGAAAGTAATTATTTTAATGATAGTCCCGTGATTATTTTTTTACTAATTTTAACTAATTCACACCATAAAGCAATGACGCTGGACTAAGAATACAAATCCTCTAAAGATTTTAGTATTGAAAAATAATTAGAAGTTGCGATTTCAATATATTTTACAATTCACTCCTTAAAACAAAATCTTGTGAACAATGAAAAACCACTATGCATATTTTTGCATGATTTTTGTTATGCATTTTGAAACTAATTTAAAAAAACAACAAAAAATTATAATTCACGGCCAAAAGTAACGTCAACTTTTTCATTCACACGTAAAGTATTTTCTAACGTTTTAACACGTTTTCAGAAACGCATACACACAAGTCTTTAAATAAAATTAAGTGAAAATAGAGTGCAGACAGACAGTCGGCAGCGATATGCATTTAAGGGTTAATACCAGATAAAATATAAACTCCTAAAAACGATATAGACTCTATAACAGCAGACGTATCTTTTATAATTATATATTGAAAGTATAGGTAACATGATTGTTATTACTTCATTGTTACGATGTTTGATTTCTTTAAATTGCCTTTTGTAAGAAATAATCCAATTAATAATACAATATGTCATTTAGTAATATTAATATTTTGACGTTACTTTATCTACTGGTGAAAGCCGCATGAAAGTCCGTTTAGTAGTTTTTGAGTTTATCGCGAACAGACGGACAGACATGGCAGAGGATTTTAATAAAATGCAGTGATATACACAGTTAAAAGGTAATTTAAGTGTTACATCATAAAAATAAAATAAAACACAGAAAATGGAGATAATCGATTTACAGTATTTTAAAGACTTAAAATCAACATTTACTGCCTAAAAGAGATATAAAGAACTATTAAAAACGAGATGCACTGTCTCAATCCAAATCAGATACATTACGTAAATATAATAATACAATTTCGTAACAAGATACTGCACTATTATAAGAAAGAATTCTTTCGCCCGCAAGGACATTTTCTGAACTAAAAAGAGACGTGGTGCGCTAAAAATTATTTCGTTTGGAATGTGCATAAAATATAGGAGTTTGGTATGCGACTACGACAGCCGGAACGGAATGGATGAAGTTGCTATATGTTTATTATTAATAGATCGGAATCCGCTATAGCGTCCAGACAACACACTGAGTTAACTGTAAAGTGTTCCCCAAGGATGAAGACTTTCTTGTCATATAAATAAGTTAGACAATACCGAGTAATCTAAACCCACTGACGTATACCTTGAATTCCCGTCTCCACAAGAACCAGTATCTTCACATAGTATTTCACATGCTATAGTAGCAACATCTAGGTACAGCAACACCTGTGTCTACTATACCGACGTGACTGACGACGCAATTAGTAGGTTCATCCATCGAGCCGTGGACGTTCCGGCGCGGGACATTGTTGATTATAGAATAAAAGGGCTATAAAAGATGACAATAAAGGCAATAATCTCAATTAAAAATCCGAAGTATAATAGTTAAGTAAAATAATAATAATAGTTGCTCACATTTAAAACGATTCTTAACATGATTAATAAAATAAAGGAAAGGAGAAAAAAGGTTGCAGATCAAGAGTTTGCAGAATTAAAAAAATGACCCAATATCAGCCAGCAACGATATAAAAAAGCATAAAAGGCTTCGCTTCAATTTTTCCTTTCTTATTAAAGTGCAAACGCATTGAATAGTGAATGGAAGTGAACCGTCACGCTCGGGTCGGTGACGCACGGAATCGTGTATACTCGGCTCCAGCCGTCATCAACCACTATCTGATAATTATTGCATCAATTCAATACTTTTTTATTATAACGTATTATAACAATAATAAAATATAATGTGTGTTTTGTATATAATCACTATAGACAAGTGTATACATTATGCGTATACAGTTAGTACTTAATATTTATATTTAAAAGTTCTATCCAGGCATACAATCAGCAGACGGACAAAAATTTTATATGTTGAACTTCAAACCTAGCACAACATTTAGAAAGTCGGACACGTACAGACATAACTATTGACTCATTAACATATATTAACAGAGAGATTCGTTTTCACTACTCAAGAATTCAAAATAATTAACCTACAAATTAACTTTACACACTTGTTTGAAAATTATATTTACAGCACTTAAACGCAAATAGGAAAATAGCTAGGAGATTCTTTAATATGTAGATATCACATCGCTACTTTAGTAAAAAAAATAATGAAGCAACAAAAAAATGACTATATTTATTTCGTTGTAATTTGTCTATAGAAAAATATTCGAATAAATTTTAAACAAATTAGATATTGTTAAAATAAGTATAGTAAAGTGGTAGCCTACGTTATATTAGTTATCGTCCGGTCTAAATGGTGACGTCTGCAAATGACGCTCCTCTCTGTGCATCCACTAAAAACGAATGCAGTTATCAATGTTTTGTAAAAATATATAACACTAGCTGTGCACGCGACTTCGACCGCGTGGAACCTTATTTGAAAAAAAAACAGTTATTAATAAAATCACGTGAATGTATTTACTTTTCTCTCGTACTTAAGTCGAGCCGTCATTCAAATTACAATAACTTTTGATAGAGTGGACCGATTTTAATGAAACAAAGACTAAGTTATGCTCGAGGATACGCTTTATGATGACGGTGTGGTTTTATTGTGAACCCAGTACTTTAGCAGTGATGCGTGTTCATACAAACAGACAGACAGACACACATTTCAAAAAATGATTGAAATGTATTTATTCTATTACTTATTCCTGGACACCTGCAACATTTTTTTTTCAAGGAAATCGAAAGAGTACAGACACGTTAGATTTACATTCCTATTATATCTATATACGTAGATTATCTATTTCCAAACGATTATTTACGTATACTTTTAAAAGATATCATATAATATCCTAAGTGACATTTATCGACTTTTTATTACCTAGCTATTGACTCACGCGAACGACCATCGTTCCACCACCCTCTCTAACATTCCTGGCTATTTCTATTCCACCATAAATATTGCTGCGACCTTTGTAAACGTTGTACTTAATTCTAAATCGAGAACATTTATAATATTGTGGTAAATATTCAAACAAAAATAAACTTTTATACCTTTTTTTTAAAGGAACAACATGACTCGCTCTTTTACATTTTAACTCGTGCATCCATAGTAAATGTACGTAAAATGAAATAAAGTAGACGTCTGCTCATGACCACTCGATAGAAGTGAAAACTTATAAATAAATTCATGCACATTAAAGTTCGTACAGACTTATCAATGTTCATATGTAAATATATAATAGGAATATTTAAATACACTTGACATAGTGTACTGATTATATACAACACGTACATAATATAATTTTATGATCATAATAGGTAATAACAAAATTCGAATTTTTGAAGTGAATCTTTTCAGCTGCATTTAGTTATTTTTCTTAAGAGAAAACTTATGGATTCGCGTCACCGACGACTTCGACATGCTCGTGACGTATTGCGCTTGCGCCATACTAGCGACGCTTAGTATAGCGGCCTGTGTACTTACTGTACATGTAATATTGATATTTTGTATTGTGCTGGTGCAATCCATCATATGTTTGATTAATAGTTATATAAAAATATACATAACTATTGTTCGGAGTGCCAATATATGTGAAAACCACACTAATGTTAATAATTACAGTTTACAAATTATGAAAATTAATTTAAAATTCCAAAGAAAAACACAGGTATTACATTATGTTTTTTCACTTCTGTCGGCAGTCCTTATGACTGTTTCGACTTTTTTTTATTGTAATAACAAGCCAAAGTGACGTCACTGTGTCTGTTGATAAGCTAGAATACAGCGACCACGACAGATAGAAAATTTATCTTCAATCGTCACCGTATTGCGAGATTGTCTCTCATCTGCTTAGTGATCCTAGCTGATTCCGAAATGTGATAAACTAAAAAGAGTCAAAAGTCACTGTGCCATGTTTTTTTATAATTTGCTCAGTAATAATGATCCAGCTGGGTACACATTCCTATCACTTCGCTTAATCTATACTAATTATTATAAAGAGGTAAAGTTTGTAAGTTTGTGACGTTGTAGGGAGTAATCTCAGGAAATACTGGTGCGATTTGAAAAAATCTTTCAGTGTTATATAGCACATTTATCGAGGAAGGTTATAGGCTATATATCATCACGCTAAGGCCAATAGGAGCGTAGCACCAATGAAGAATGTTTCAAAATCGGGTAGTTTTTCCTCTTGAGAGCTTCCGTTGCGTGTTAGCGTTAGCCCAAAGTAACTATTCCACGCGAACGAAGTCGCGGACAGGGGCTAGTTTCTAGATATAAACGAAGCACAATTATATGACGGACGTTAGCAAGTAATCCGAACTAACAAAATCCATTTTTCATACTTCAAAATTACGGAAATAGACAGAATAATAAAAGCAACATTATTTTACACTCCAACTGACCTTGCACTTATAACACAATAAATTCTAATAATATTGCGCCTAATATTTTGGCAGTTGATTCCAAAACATAAATGTTATACATGCACAAGGCCAAATTAACGTGTTGGGAATAATCCAATTGTCACTTCTCTTTTGCGCAATGTCATAGTGAAACTGGCAAAACGGGGTTCCTTTTGTCAACGATTTGCTATAAATATAGAATGCATCATCGAGACATATTCCCGACTTTTAATTTTAAATCGCTACTTAAAACAGAACAAAGACTACAGTATTATATTAAAAAAAAAACACACCGTGTTTAAAAACGAAATATTAAAAATAAAGTTAAAGTTTTTTTTTTTTTTTTATATCCTACTCCTTCCCCTTTATTTTTTCGGTTCTATTAAAAATTACAAGGTATATATTTACACCAATTGAGTGTAGGGCATCATCTGTATTATCGTCCGCATAGTAATGACTATTTTTTTTTTTATAGTCCCCCCTTTACCTCGGACATAATCCGAGACCTTGTTTTTCTACTTCCCTGTATCTTTATTATCATACTAGCTGACCCGTGCAACTTCGTCTGCACCAAATCGGGTATTACCGGTTTCAATTGTATTTTTAAACGCAAATAATCTTAAAATACCTAAAACCCTATTGCAGCGTTATCCAGCACTTCCAATCGTGAATCCAAACTATCCAGGGACTCACTGAAACATATACCCAGTTGGTATGTGAGAAATCTTTTAAAATAAGCCTAGAATCTGTTCGCAGCATTACCTAAAGTAGTGTCATCAAAGTGAAGATCAAAACTAACTTACATATATTGCCGATAAATGTCTTCCCAGTACCCCTTGTAACTTCATCACGTAACATACTGTAAAAGTTGAACTTTATCTACATTAAATTTCCATTTTGTTTTAGTTGTTTGTTTTATAAGAATTTGTAAAGTATACGTGAAATCTGCATTCAATTTTAATTTGGTCACATTTATTTTACTTTTGACATACAAACCACCTTTTTTACTGAGATACTGAACTTGGGATAATATACCTTTCTAACAGTGAAAGAATTTTTGAAATCGGACCAGTAGTAGGTACCAAGCATTCCTCGAGAACAAAACTTTACCACTCATTATAATATTAGTATAAATACAACATAGTAACTGCAAACAGTAGTCCGGTGAAGCTGTTAAGACCTTGCTAGGTCAATAGCGTGGTCAGTTCGAGAAAAAAAAAATAACTGCATACACCTCAACTGATTTATTTTAATCTTAGATTCACAAACCTGAACCCAACTACTTCAAGACACAACAACATTTAGAAAACTAATTTTATCAAATATCAAAACAACACACGTACTGATAGAACTCTAGTTGAGATTCGTCTTCTACAATGCAATGTAACTATTATCTAGGGTTATGTTTTAGGAAAAAATCTTGTCACCTTCGTTTAGCAAATATTTTTTATACAATAAAATAAATGTAACAACATATAAGTGACAGTTTCGTTTACAACCATTTTTTCCATATGAGATTGATAATTACGGATAGAAATGTCATATAGCCGTAGCTCAGTTATAACGTACTGGACATTATATAGTCCGCCGGAGCCGACGGTTCGAATCCTGGCGATTTTTTTTTTGGTATTTTTTTAAAGTAGCTTAGGAAAATATAGCTTATCTTTTTAGCTAATCTTTCTGCTATATATAGCACAATGAAAATTTACCAAAATCCGTCAAAAATTTCATTAACTACAAATTTTTGACTTTCGTTCGTTATCCTGGAGAATCCTTTGCGTTTTATAAGATAAAAAGTATTCTAGATGTAATCTCGTAATATTAGTTATCACTGTGCCAAGTTTCGTCAAAATCGGTTCAGTACTTTCAGAGTGATGCGTGTTCACAGGGACAGACAGACAGACAGACAGACAGACAGACAGACAGACAGACAGACAGACAAAAATTCTAAAAAGATTATTTTTGGCTTCTACATCGATATCAAAGTCTACCCCGATAAAAATTTTCCAAAAATATTTAATGTACAGATTTGACCTTGCTACAGTTTTATTATAGTATAGATGTTATAATTGCGGAGTGTTAAATCTGTGTAATTTTTTTTTATTGGTTTCATTTCCTTGGTTTATTTGCTTATCCTACTTACATTTCCTAAGTTTAATTTAACAATAATGGTAGTCATTGCCGTTTCATAATACATAATACATAAGTTTTTCATTATATTAAAATACAACTACAACTAATAAATAAAATACAACAGTAATGACTATTAGGGATATACAACAGTTCATTGATATGTGGAATGAACAGTGTGGGGAATAGCACAGAGCATTGTGGGATGTCGGCATTTATTGTTACAGCATCAAAGATTTACCGACCAACAACTCCTATGCTTCGCGCGGACAAAAATCTTGGTATACTTGCAGATATCCTCAGGGTTTCCTTAAAATCGTAATTAGGAGAGGACACTCTTATGCCAGATATTTCTTAAATAGTTATGTAATCCTGGACTACGTTCAAAATTGTATGTCTCTAACGTATCATGGAATTAGTTTAACATCGATTTCAAAATTTATCACCTACAGAGGACTAAAGGACCTGAATTAATAAAAACCTGGTAAAAGCATTTTAAACCTAAATCTCATTAAGCCCAGGTAAACAATAATCTTTTTTCACGGCCTTGAATCTGGAATATCTGAAAAATCTATCTTATTCTTCCATCCTTATTATCCCTTACAGTTTCATGCTAAATTTCAGTACGCAGAATGTTATTCGCATTCTTATATTTCGATCATCACCAAACATTACCTAAATATCAGTAAAATTAGATTTATTAAAATTCGAACGAGTTAATTAAACAATATTATATACCTATACGTTATAAAATGTTATGAGTGACTTTCCTTAACACTTTATTTTCAAAATTAAACTCGTGACAAAAATAACAAAGAAATCAAGTGAAAAACAAGTCTCGTAATTGTTTTTCTTAGGTATATTTTTGAAACAGTAAAAAAAAACTATTTCTTGCAAATTGCGAAAAACATCGGTAAACCGTCCAAGATTTTTTTTCTATTGACGTACAGACCACACACATGTACGTAAGGTAATTAGCGGTAGCAATGAACTTGGTACATGAGACGGCCAGATGACTAGCCGTCTTCACCAATCCAGGTGGGGGACCTGAACACATGCCAAATCACTAGCTAATTACGATTACTTCACCAGCCTAGTACACGAGGATGTAAAAATAAATTAAAATGTTTACGCCGTACTTAATACTGAATTTATACATTTATTGACTGATGTTTTAGGAGTACCAGGTGTCTAAATAAAATTCTTAAGGCTAGAGTAACAAAGAACGGACGACTTAAACCAATGAGATTTAAAGAATAACATTTTGTAGTTACTTAAACACTAAGAAAGAAGTCTTGATGGTTCAACCCCATAAGAAGGTTGACAATAGGATGATTGTAAATGTATATTACTTAGGAAACGAATAGGTATAATAGCGCTGCGGGTAGTATAGTCATTCTATTGAAAGCACAAACATTGTCCACTATAATCTCATAATAATCAATTCTATACTTTCATTTAAAAGTAGTAAAATATGTGCAATGGACCTCTTTCCGACGCAAATTAACGATGCCCACGCTGCTAGGTTCCGATCCAAAAGGTATGTTTGCCAACATGTATTAATACACGTGACATTCCAACTTGGCCCTAATATTGGCAGTCGGGACCCATCTAAGAACCCAAATTAGAACAGACCACAGCACAACGACCACCTTTGGGATTAGTTATATTATTTATTTAATGTACCAAAGTATAAAATTAAATTGTTTGATTAGGATTTGAGAAATGTTTGAGTAGGTTAATATGTCTAAATTAAATAAATGAGGTTCATGGTATTAGAAAACGTTCAATAGAATATCGCCTTCTCCGGCGCAGTCGGGTAATACATTTTGTCAGAAATGAGAAGTAAAAATTTGAATTTTGCGCTCCTTAACTCTCATAGCAATTTAAAGAAGTTCTAAAAGAAGAAGAATTTATAGAAAATAGGGTAATAATTACTCTGTAATTCTATCTACCAGTAAAAGTATCGTAGAAAGATTTTCAGGAATTTTGGAGATTAGACCAAACAAACACCAGATCCTACAATTATCTTATGTGTATGTATTTTCACTATACTATTATTTCTTGTTCTGGTATTTTGTAGTATTTATTTAACGATTTATCAACACCGTCTCTGAATATTTCATTTATTCTGTCAAGCACCAATTTATTTTTGACATTCTATATAAATAAAAAAGCAGTTCATTACGTTTCATTTTGCTGCATATTTTCGTAGGTTGGAGTAGACATTTTTTTAAAGTAATCGTGAGCCGTCTGATCGACACCTCCGTCATATAATATTGCATATAACGTGGCAATTCGACCAGCCTCCTGGGAAATTTTCCTTCTGGCAACTTAATTTTTAAAATTTTGATAAGTGTTTGTTTGTTAAAAATGTTTATTTTTTTCAAATGATCATCAGATTTTGTCAAGGAATACTAAAACAAAGACTGTTAAAATCCGATCTATCTTTTCTTGAACCGACTACGCCATTGGCCTATTAAGGCCTTAACAGCTTCACCGGACTACAAAAATCCGAACCCTTAATAATAGACGCTTAGAGGTCGAGAGTCGAATTTTCACACTCACTTCTCACATAATTAACACACGACTTTTTTTTACCTTAGATTTTTTTAACTCAGCCTCGAATTATCACTCTGGAAAAAAATCTTATACTCCTATAGAAATTGAATGCCCTACAAAAAAGGTATCTTATGATTTTTCGATAAAACCATTCGTGTAAAATTTATTGAAGGTTTTACTTAATATATATTAGCCACTATTCATACAATATTTAATTAATTTTGTCTTTTGCGTGTAACTTAGTATAATTTAATATTAAATATTGTTAATTATTAAAAACCATAGGTATAATAATAGATATCAATTTTTTTCTCTGTAGTCTTTATATTTCTTTGTGTATTTTTATATTGCCACCGGGTATTTTTGAAAATTAAATATCTTCTAGAGGTTTGTGGTTTGTAGAGCGCTATGCTATAACACAGCCTAAATGTACGTGTATATTGTACTTGTAAATTGCTCTTTAATTATGTATATTATTGAGGTGTTCAATAAAGAGTTTATTAATATTATTAAAAATGTTTTTCTAAACCTATTTCTATAACATTTCGTACACGAGGCTTATGTGATATTTAAAAATTGATACACTATAAAAATTAACAATAGTTCTCTCAAATATTGTAGAAAAATATATGTACCTAGTTGTCAACAGTTTAAATCAAATTTTAAATTTTAATTTCAAGAATTTAAGCGTCATGGCGGATTTGTTAGGTATAAGGACGATTAAACAAAACAGAAAAAAAATATTTTATTCGAATGAATTTTAATAAAGCATAAGGCTTGTCAATAATGCTCTATAAACATTGTTATTCTGAACCAATTTTCAACAGAAATTCTACACGGCAAGTAAGTCGTTAAAAAAATGATATCCTATGACAATAGTACTTTAATAGTTTTAGAAATGACAAATAAACTGTTATTTAAATAGTAGGTAACGTATCGAAAATAGTTACATCATACAAAAATGCATGAAAAGCTGGAGGCAGTTGCTAGCCATTAATAAATCCGTCAAAACGTTACATCAGTACACGGAAGCGTAGTCCCATGACGGATTATCTGTGCTCCTCATGCCCCATCCTGCCCCCGCCTGCCCCCTAGCGCCCCCTGTCTGTTATTTCTGTTCTGACACTCAATGCCACGAGGCCAACAACATCGTTCAATGAACATTACTCATTACTACATCTCGCTGCAATTAGATAACACGTATTTTACGCGTGATGTTACATTAATAAAAACTCTTTTGCCTTTCACCAACTAGTCTTCGATAACGTGAATTATATGAAACATAACTGTCATGAGTTTAAAAAGTAGATGTATGCTTATGACCACCATTTGGAAGAGAATATTGTTGAATACAGTAATAAGTATTAACTATATACTCACACCATTTCAAATTGTACACTGATTGTATACAATACTAATCATTACATAGTATAAAATAAAGTCCCCTACCGCGTCTGTCTGCGATAAACTCAAAAACTACTGAACGGATTTTCATGCGGTTTTCACCAATGGATACAGTGGTTCATGAGGAACGTTTTGGTATATAATTTGTCAAGGATTTATTTTTAATCAGGGCGGGACAACGTGTGCCGTGCCCGCTAGTATAATATAAATTTATTATTGTAATACGTAATAATGAAAACGTAATTATTGGAACGATGTACCTACTCCTTGTCAGACAACAAACGTAGTTGGTGACGTCTGGAACCGAGTATACACAATTCAGTGCGTCACCGAGAACGTGATAGTTAACTCACGTTCACGTCAATGTTCACAAAGTTTTCACTTCAAAAACAACGTGTCAAATATGTTAGGTAATTATTTGTGGAAATGTTAATAAAATAATTGATCGAGTAACGAAAACTCGTGCTCTGATGGTTACTTACTATTTATTATACTAGCGCGACTTCGTCCGCGTGAAATAGTTACTTTGGGTTAACGCTAACACGCAGCGAAGCTCTCAAAATAAAAAAAACTAATTTTGAAACATTCTTAATTGGTGCTTCGCTACCATTGATCTTAGTGCTATGATATAGCTATAAAAATAAGCCTATATATACATATATATAGCCTTCCTCGATAAATGCGCTATCTAACACTGAAATAATTTTTCAAATCAGACCAGTAGTAAGTAGTTCTTGAGATTAGTGCGTTCTACCAAACAAACTAACCCTCCAGCATTATAATAGTAGTCTAGAACATCCTTAATTTCTCAAATATTTTTAACTAGCGGCCCGCTCCGGCTTCGCACGGGTATAAAATATATAGCCTATATCATTCACTGAAAAAATAATTAAAATCGATCCAGTAGTTTTGATTTATTCATTACTGCCCGTGGCCCGCCTGCGTTTGTTGCAATGTAAGCGAAAAAAATGTAATTATTTACAACATCACATTAGAAACCTCAAAAATAACAGTATTTCTCCACTATTTAATGGATGTTATTATAGATATAAACCTTCCTCTTCAATCACTCTATCTATTAAAAAAAACGCATCAAAATCCGTTGCGTAGTTTTAAAGATTTAAGCATACATAGGGATATAGGGACAGAGAAAGCGACTTTGTTTTATACTATGTAGTGATACGCGACTGTGTCAACAAGTCGTTTTTCAGTGAGAAACATTTATTTTGCGACTACACAGGTGGTATGAAGTTAAGGGTTAAGATATACCAGGTATCATATTAAAAGTTAACAAGTCCGTGCGCGACCGTCCTGCGTTGAACAGACGTAGGCGGGGTGAGGTAACATGTTGTTCTCCCTTCTCCACTACATCCCCCGTCCTCCGTTAACATTTATAGTATCACGTCCCCATCATCGTCTGGCGCCCCGTAGGACAGTCGCGCACGAAATTGTCGGACTATAATTTGAGACGACATTTCAAGTATATTATTGACGTGAATAGGTATTTAAATTTGCTACCATACAGGGGTAATCCAAAAAACCTAATGATAACAAAATTGGGGGATACAGTTTGGCAATGTAGTTTTGAATCTATTCTCCGCATTTAAAATTAAATTATATCATTGAATAGCTAAAGGATCAAAGAATTTATTACGCTAAGTCAGGACTGTAACACATCGCACGCGATGTAGGGGAAGCGCCGCCATTTTGGGGTAATTATGCTGCGTTTTCAGATTTCCATTTAGTGTAACTTTCAACTCGGTGAAGCTACCACGTTTTTTGAAGTTTCAGTCGACATCTCTTGTCATAGTCTATCAAATCGGTCGATATTTTTATATTATTATATTTGGTCAGGTTGTTTGTTCCGAGTAATCTCCAAAACGGCTGGACCTATTTTAACGAGAATTTTACTTGCAGATAGCCGAAATTATAGCGGTTGACATATTCTATTTTATTTGTCCGTGGCGTCGTCCGCATCGCTATTTCCAAAATGGTTAAACCGATTTTCACGGGATATTCACTGGTACATAGCAGACCTCATAAAAAGTAATTTAGGTTTTTTATTCGCCTTCGGCCGCAGTGGAATATCCGAAATTCTTGAACTGATTTTCAAGGGACTTTCACTGGCAGATAACTAACTAATGAACTATTTTATTTTAAGTCGGCGGGCTGGGCAGACGTTTTCCCGCCCTGGTAGTAAAACCTTGATAAATTATACCTAAACCTTCCCCATGAACCGTTCTACCTACTGGTGAAAACGGCATGAAAATCCGTTCTGTAATTTTTGACTATATGACCAACAGATAAACAGACAGATAAGAGGACTTTGTTTTACACTATGTAGTGATGAACTGTTACCTGTGCATTCGTTAGTGTGAAATTGATCAAAAATAATTTATTTACTGCAAACAAGCGCGTGAGACGTGCGCTGTACTGGACTACAAGAATAAATGTATGTAATTTGAATTATATTATCATTTTGGTCAATTTGGCGGCCATTTTGTTTTATCTACCGCGTTTGCATATACATAACTCAGTGATTATAGCTACGTATAAGAATAACACAATTATATCGACAATATGAGCATGTATATCTATATAATAAAAAATGTAACACATATTGTTCGATAATGTATAGTTTAAAATTTTCATTTATTTCTTATATAGAGTTGGTCAGCACCGACTGTGGTATATAGTAGGTTAAAGGTATGTTGCTGATGATAAATCCCATCCCATTCGATATACTATTCGTATTCACATATCTAAAGTACACGTTACATGTTACAGTAGATGGCGTGGGTGTCGTAGTTACAAAAGTTTTTGAAAAAGCATTTCTGTAATGTATAAGCCTACTTACAATTTAACATTTCTTTAATACATTTTTAAAAAACGCGGGCAGAGCCGCATGTTTCAGCTAGTAATTTATATAGTTATAACATAGTAATTATTTGTTAGGTTGATTTATTTCCTGAACTAGTTAAATGGAACAGTTGCCATTATAAACAAAACATGAAAACCCGGAGGGCTTCTTGTGATTATGACATACATAAATAACAATAATTTATATAGAAAATATCGCCCGTTACGAGACGTATTCACGTACAACAAACGGCCGTGTCATGACACAGCCACACCACATTTTTTTTAAATGTATTCCTTATGCTTAAAGACCTTCCTTTGTGTCTAATCTCAAGACGGGATATTCAACACAAGTATAAAGAAAATAAAACCTCAGTCATTTTAATTTTATTACTTGGACCAATTAATGAGACAATTGGTTTTGACACACGGCCAGATAGACAGTAAGCTTTTAAGGATTCCATTTTTTTAATTATGAGGTACAAATCCTTAAAAATATAATAAAATAATTTATACAAATTTGTTACTAGATAAAGATTCCCTTAATACTACAACTACTATAAGTTATTTATAACTACACTATCTGTTTGTAATTAAAGGAATATAAATAACTAGCTGACCCGTGCAACTTCGCCTGCACCAAATCGGTTATTAGCGGTTTCAATTGTATTTATAACGCGAAAAATCTTAAAAAACCTAAAAACCTGATTGCAGCGACATCTACCGCTTCCATTTGTGAATTCAAACTATCCAGGGACTCACGCAGTTGGTATGTGAAAGATCTTTTAAAAGAAGCCTAGAACCCGTTCGGAGCATCACCTACCGGGTCCAATTAAGATAAAAACTAACCTACATATATTACCGATAAATGTCTTCCCATCCCCTTGAGTTGCTCCTGTGCCGCTTAACTTTGCGTCCGTTCACTATTTGCGTAGAGCCTACTTCAAGACTCAACAATATTTAGAAAACTAAATTTATCAAATAACGGAACAATACATGCCCTTTTTTTACATGTGGAAATCCCTACGGATTGCCACCCTAGCCAGGCAGCTGAGGGTGAGGTATGTCCGACTTGCACGGATTAAAACCCCATGGTGCCTTCAATCGTCTATAGGCCGGGGAGCAGGAGCTGCTAAACTGGCACTGCGTCTACTCGCCGGCAGGTGTCGGCCCCTCATTAGGTCAGAACGGTATACCCCTCAGAATCTCATAAACTAAAAATTTTTGACTTTCTCTCCGTTATCCTAGAGAACCCCTTGCATTTTATGGGACAAAAAGTATCTAAGATGTTACTTTATAATATTTGTTTATTTTGTGTCAAGATTCGTCAGAATCCGTCCAATACTTCTTGCGTAAATGTCTTCTCTTTTGTGTTTTCTTATAAGTAAGAGATACATGTATACGAATGTGATATATATGTAAAATATATATCTTAGATGATACACCGGTGTATAAACTATTACCATACCAAATTTAGTCAAAATCCGTCCAGTAGTTTTTTCGTGAATCCTGTGCAAACGACAGACAGACAAACATATTTTTTTTAAACTTTCGAAATGTGTTCTTTCTTTGATTGTAAGCCCCCGCCAAATATTTTTTCTTTAAAATATTTTATATACAGATTTTAAACCGTTAGCCTCTTATTATATGATAGATATGGATGGATAGATATATAGAAGTTAGATTTATCATGTCGCAGTGAGAATGATGACATTTTAGCAATTATAGGTACTTAAGATTATTTAGATGTATCGAGTGGTTGTCTATAATAATTTTATAATTTGAAGCTATTATCGGATCTTTAAAGTACGCCAGGCACTATTCTAAATCGATCAGTATACTTTAGATGTCTAATTAAACAAAACGTGGGAAGGGAATGACAAGAAATGAAATAAAAGTTATCAGTATTATAAGTACCATAAACTCATTATCACAAATCTAAGCCTATAGGTCAGAATATTCTAGCAAGCTCTTCAGGTGGATTAACTTAAATACTTTGATAAATTTACATCTCTGTCTTGATAAATACGTAATATCTCTGATACCATCTTCTAAAATATTTACGAACTTTGACGATAAATATTGATTTTACCAGTGACGAATTCTAACTTTAAATTCGAAAGTAAGTTTGTTCATCTAATTACGCTTTCATGTTTATTATCAAATTTTGCATAGGCGATGTGTGAGGTACAGGAAAAGGACACAAGGTAAAGTCACAAAAAAAATAGTAAAGGCTAGTAAAAATAAAAATAAAATAAATTTCAAAAATCATTTATTTATTTTTGGTCCCATTATTTTAGATATAGATTATGCGTTAAAACATTATTAATACACGATTAATCAAATAAGATTCCACGTTATAATAAGTTAATTTATCATATCACAATTTATTATTAACTTAACTAATTTATGAAATCCATTATTATTAAATATATCAACAAAATTTGGTTTAAGAACATCAGTTCATCTTCTTATCTTTACCATATGAATAAGTGAAACTATCGTGAATATTTCTCTTACTCTATCCATTTTTCAATTTACAATCAAACACCATACATTAATCAGAAATATAGTAGAATGATACAGTTAACTTATAACACAAAAATTACATTGGAAACAAAACAAGTGCATTCTTCGAATATCATACAAAACAAACGAGTAGATATCTCATCCTTCTCTTATCATTCCATTCTTATCATTCACCCTTTCAGTCTTATTTATATACACTCATCTCTTTGATACATCGCTCAAATCGGAAACCAGCTGTCCTTCAGTCATTCATTTCCTATAATTTCTCAACTCTTCTCAATGGGACCGTAACGCTGTCTGAACCATGTCATTCCACTGTAGTCCGGTTCGTAAACGTCCGGTATCTCTTTATCGATCGCTTCACAATATACCATCTTGACAGAGGCCTCTCCGAACAGCCTTTCTTCGTATTTTATCAACTGCTTGAAGAAACCAGTATTCGGTCGGATTTGTGGTCTACAATAAAAACAAGGGATTAAAAATCTACGAAATTATAGTCTATATTCTTAACTAAACAAATTTAGAAAAAGCGTTGTACAGTATCGTAAATTGTCCGTGTCATTTTTTTATTTTACCTGATTTAAAATGGCGCTGTGATCTAAGATGACAAACACGCTAAACCATGAAAAGACTGACTCTCAATTGAAATCGTCGGAACTCACCTATAGCAAATTTTTAACTTCAGGGTAATAATAGCTGATAAGGCGGACTTAGGTAGAGCCCTACCACCATGCTATGATCTCATCACGATGTTTGTACTTTACAATACGTTTAAATTTTTAGTTATAAATCTGTGGCCAAGCACCTATAGGTGTATACAAACAGCTGCACAAAAAACCCACTACCTCTCTAGGTTAATTTACTATGAATAAACATATTACCATCTTAAGGCACAATATTATTTAGTAGCACGTCATACGCTAAGAGCTATAAAGTAATAATAATATAATCAACAGAGAAACCAATTTCAGTAAACTCAAGAGTATTTATTTCTTAGATATTAAAAATTGAAAAAAATATAGTATCCGAAAATTCAGTTTATAAGTAATTTAGTATCAATACATGAGTTTTTTTTATAATATGAGGCAGCTTATTACTAACCGTCTTAGCTTCATATGATGGTAAGCATCTCTGAGGGTCATTTTGTGCCACTTGACTAAGTACGCTAAGCATAGCGTGACAGATCTAGATATACCAGCAACACAATGTACCAAAACGACTTCACCGTTGGTGACCACCTGCGTTACAATAAAATGGAAAACATAAATCATAGAATATACTCCTTTATTGTAATCATTTAACATGACTATATGTATGTATGTTACATGAATTCAAATAAACTACAATGATTTGTAGTCGATGTCTTTATAAGATGTTACGCAACATTTAGCCTTTCTACTATTTAAAATCAGTTTTATTTTGTATGTTACAAAGGGCAAATAAATAACTGTGTTGGAAGAAATAAAACCTACTTCATTGATTAGGTCCGCAGTCATTTCCATAAATGGGTGCATGTCAGAATTTGGTGTGTCCAGTAGAGGCACGAAATGCCTTGGAACGTAGTCTTCTGGAGGAGGTGGAAGTTCCGGTGCTGCGCTGACAATGAGGCCAGGATGCAGAATATTAACTGCGCCTTGGAGAGCATGCGCTCCACATATGTAGACTGATGCCGTCACGCGTGACACACCAAGAGGGCAACCTCTGCAAAAAACAAAGTGACATTTTAGAGATGTTTTTGATCTAATAATCATAAACTTAATTCTATCTTAAATTAATTCTAAGTAGTTGGGCCGACGGACGTTGTCCCGCCCTGACAATAAAAAAAATCTAGACTCAAAGACAGCGTCACCTACCTGAACCTAGTAAACGTAAATCTTCCTCATGAATAAATTTATCTACTGTTGAAAACCGCATGAAATTCCGTTGAGTAATTTTTGAGTTTACAACGAACCGACAGACAGACTTGGCAGAGGGCTTTGTTTTATAATATGTAGTGATGAGAGTTTATCTAGGTTATATCAGGGGTCAGAAATTAACACCAAAAAATAATCTGTGTAACAAGTTTAGAAGATACTAAATCATAATTCAAATAAAACTTTAGACGGAATGTCGAAACCATTTCATAATATATAACTTTTAAGTACTATGAATGTAAATTTTATGGGAAGGATAACAAAGTGGAACGATCGTAAACAGAAGATAAAAGAAGAAAATGTTATTGAGCGTCGCATTCCGGACCGAATCACGACAACAACCTGACTCGCTGAACACGTAAACATTGCATACCATTCGGTTGTGTCATTCTGGCAATATGCCAACAAAGTTTGACCTAGGGAAGTCGCTAAACTAACGTATTAGCTTTGTGTTCTGGAAGATCTGATATGGCCCTTTGATTATTTGCTACTTGACATCTAAAAAGTCACTTGTATTAGTAAGTCAATAATTTGGCATAAACTAATTACGGACTATAAACAGGACTTTACAAATGCAAAGTGCCATACACATATATGGCATTCAAGTTCAAATATCATTTTCTTCAGTGTCAATTGTCTTCAAGTATAGTAAGTAAATAAAATTAAATGTTATTTTATACACATTTAATATAGGATTGTTTACATTCCTCATTATAATTTGTTGTTTGGTACTATTTCAAGTGGACGAAATACATCACAGTTTTATTACTTCTTGCGGGGCAGTAAAATTTATAGTAAGTAAAATGCGGGGAAGTAAAATTTTGTAAATAGTAGCTCGTTACAAGATTAGAAATCCCGTAAAATAAAAGTCTGAGCCATCACTGTCTATAGTAACGCAATACTAATTTTAATCAAAATTCTATAAATTAAATAAATTATATTACAAATTAGCCTATACCTTTTGACCTTACCTAAACAAAATCACTGATCTAAAAGTACTAAAAGGATATTAGCAAATGTTTTTATCGTTTCGTTCCACCGGATCAATAGAAAGAATCCTATTGGAAACTGTTGTTATGTATGATGTAATAAAATAAATAGGCCGTTTAAATTCATTAATTTATATTTTTTTTTTTTTAAATCCCGATCCAATCAATTTTACACAAAACCTAAAGTGTTCCTTATACAACAACTTTAATAATAAATATGTTTCTAATGAAGAGAAAACGGGTACCTAAATGTTTAACTTAATAAACTGAATACCTGTTTAATTCTTCCTTTGTCTTCTTTTGTGTATCGACCACAACAGTCGGTTCATTCTCGCTACCAACACTGGACACTTTATCATCAACTCTCAAGACTTTCATATTTACTGAATCAAATATAAAGTTTTAAACAAAATTATTACTCGTCTCACACTCTTCACCGTTCACGAAGAATTCATTAAAAATTATATTCACTTGGCAAAATATTCGTATGTTGATGTAAACGATCGTGTTCAGTTTCGACGTTGGATTTAATCGGGGATTCGGCGCATGTGTACGCGCGATGCGTACTCCAAACGCGTACTGGATCTAAATCTAAAAGATTCTGGACCGGCCACCTGTAGGCTGTAATGGCTAACGGTTGTAGCTACGTATGATGCTTCAGTTCGCGACGGGCCGGCGGCGGCGGTCCGCGCCACTGCAACATCCGGCATTCCACAGTTATTCTCGTATGGAGATGATACGTATTTTGTTCAAATGCGCATGTCTGTTTTTGGTTACAATTTCAGATGTCCTTTATAGTTTCTTTCAAGACCTCAGACTTTTTAAGAAAATTATTTTTAACCCACTTCTAACCAATCGATTTTTATGATTCTTACTATGATAAATTGTATACTTACGAAAGTACTTAAGTAGCATTTCCATATTCAGACTTTCTTTATTTTATTTTTGGCAACCAATCTACCATTAGATTATTACTGCCATTGTCGAGTAGATAATGATATTATAGGTTTCTTGCGATCATTTCAATAAACTAACAAGATGGCGGCCGTCTTGTTACAACTTTCCAGGGAGTTTTTGTGGCAAGTCAGAATCGATGCTCCTTTGTATTATTTCCCATCCATTTCACTTATGCACAATAAGAAAACCATAGTACATAAAATACCACCAATATTACAAAATATAGAGCCAAATACCACAAGGCTATGAATAAAATATTAAATCAACTACATGACATTCCAAGATCCCGCCAAAAAGTTCTTTTATATACAGACTTAAAGAAATAACATTGTTCAAGCGTTTTGTTGATACCATAAGGTGGCGCATTACGTTATTACGACAACAAATTTCTCTGAAGAAATATGACATGTGATCTGGATTAAAGAATTGGTATCTGGAACCTTTTTGAGTATTTTTACTTAGATTGCAAAAAATATCGCCGATAGGTTAGTTTGGGATTCGTACAAATAATAAATAACCTCTTGAGTGTCATAATATTATTATCGATGAGATAGAAGTAAAAAATTATACAATACTTTAATAATTATGATAAAGTCTAGAAGTTATAATTAATGCTTTGAGAAAGTAGATTGCTCCGTTAAATACAAAGCAAACGATCTCAAAATAGCAATGTAACTTTTTTGAAGTTATACTTCTGTTGGCTCGTTAGAAAAATGAAATGAGTGTAAATTTTTACGATGCGCGCGCACACCGTCACGAAAAACCGACACCCTGAAGTTAGCTATAGTCAACATTTTGTTTCTTTGTATTTGTTGTTTGTATTTCTTTGTATTAAAACTTTCAATATATTAAATACCTTTTTTCTATCGTTAGTGTGGTTTTTTCTACAAACGTACAATAAGGCGAAAGATAAAATTTTTGAAAAGATTTTTATCTTGTTACGTCAAAGAAGTATAACTTCTAACGCGTGTACATAAGTACACACAGGGTTTTTTTAATTATTATTAACGTAGGGAAATTCCTTATGGATACCCACCCTCCCGGGGGAGTGAATGGGTTATGTCCAACTCGCACGGACTTAAACGCCACGGTTTACCGACAGACCGTATTTGTTGGGGCGGCAAGGGATCGTACTCGCTACTCAACCTTGGATAGCCACCCCAACGGTCCGCCCAGCGGAAGGTGGCTGCTGGGCTCCTACTTAATAAGGAGACAGACTGAGTACACACCAGCTGCCTCCCCTCGTCAGCCGGACCTGTGCAATGAGAAGATGGACCCCCGGCCCATCGCCTCCGATCCGGCTGCGGTGGCAGGAAGAGTTGAGCAAATCACCCGCCGGTTCTCCTTTGGCGTTTTAACAATGTAACCTAACAACTACGTTTCTCGCAGTTGCTATTTAAGTACCTTGAATCTACCTTTGTCTTGAACCCACAATTTATTAATTGAGTTATTACATACTTCAATGAATAAATATTCATTTCGATTATAACTTCGTGTTTTTAATTGGTCGCATTTTATTTATTTGCATTATTTTCTTCTTTTTTATTGTATTTTCGAATTTTAAATTGAACGTAGTAGTCCTCTTATATTAAATGCACTTATATTAACATCTGCATTAGGTGAATAGATAAGTCGCTTAATATATACGAAGGCCGCATTAAAATTATCGGAACTGGCTAAATACATTAAGAATATTTAAACACTAATTACGAGAGTTGAAAGTGGAACTCCTTGGCTTTAAAATGCAGTTTGTTTCATCTATTAGTCACTTGTTTTTACATTTTAGCGCTATTTTAAATATTGCATGTCTACATTACCATAGATTTAATTCGTGAAAATTCTTATAGTTTGATTTACTACGATTTTAAGTTTTATACCCAATGATATTAAAACTAAAAAGAAAAAAAAAAGAAAATACATTTAATATATATAAAGAGCTGTAGATACGTTATTTACTTGATATTTTGACAAAACAAATGGCACGATAACGCATACATACATAAAGTAATATTGTAACGCCACACCGTTTTAGATAAAATTAGATAAAATGTGGAAGTAAGATGGCATATTCTCAAAAAAAAATAGTTATATGTTGCTTAGATACGGGTACGTTGACGGGGCAGTGGCTAAAAATAAGCTATAGTTAGCCAAGTTTTAACAAGGCGCTGTCGAGGCGCTTATGATGTATCTACAGCTTTTTACTCATAATATCATTGTTTATACCTTAGTAGAATGTCGCTCGCCTTCAAACTGCTTTTGGGAATAAAGCACAATGCAAGTCGAGTGTTTATAGCAGATTTTCAGTAATCCAACTCAATCGGTTTAACCTCAGTGACGAATTTCGTAATGATCGTCAGTATACCACTGTAATCAATGACAACATTGAAGTTGTACGCCGTATGATCCAAACAGGCGAGCATGTAACCTACCATGAGATTCGGGTATCCTTAGACGTAAATCAACTGCAACTAATCCTACAAAATATTTGTTGTATTACCCTAAATTTAATCCTCATCATTGCTAATACAATAAACATGAAAGTGAGATTGTTTGTTTGTATGACACACTTACATATTTTAACAACTCAACCGATCGTCATGAAATTTTATACAGACGTTTTCAGAGCGGCAAAGAAGGAACATAGGGTACCTTTAACCCAAAAAAAATGTACTGTTCCTATAGAATACAGTGAATATACCCAAACATGAGTGAAACCGCAGGAAAAGCTAGTAACTATATATTTTATTGTCTTAATATTATCATTCCTTTATAAGTAAACTAGCGGGCCCGGCAGACGTTGTCCCGCCCTGATTATGAAAAAATCCTTGACAAATTATATACTAAAACGTTCCTCACCAATCACTCTATCCACCGGTGAAAACCGCATGAAAATATGTTGGTAGTTTTTGAGTTTATCGCGAACAGACAGACAGACAGACGCGGTAGGGGACTTTGTTTTATACTATGTAAAGAATGATAAGTTACTATTAATTTAGCTTCACTTGGTGATTATCGCAGATGCATCAAGCAAATAATTTTATTATTATGAACTTACGGCAATCGAAGACAGTTGAGCATGATTCAATAATTTACCAATGAATTATATTAGAAACTAGCTGTAGACGCAGCTCCGCACGCGTTATTTTTTAAATTGTACTAAAGAAATATAAAATTGTGAGACCATGCACAGTAATAGAAATGCTCTTTAAAAACAATTATAAGCACGAAACGCACGTCACAGTAACATGTAACGATAAATTATATTAATACTAACAGTGTGTGAAATGAGGTTTATCATCAGCAACATATTTGGAACCTTAACCCACCATATAACTACCCCAGTGCTCACTTCATTACATAGTATAAAACAAAGTCCCCTATCGCGTCTATCTGTCTGTCTGTTCGCGATAAACTCAAAAACTACTGAACGGATCTTTATGCAGTTTTCACCAGTAGATAACTATTCACGAGGAACGTTTTGGTATATAATTTTTCCAGGATTGTTTTATAATCAGGGCGGGACAACGTCTGCCGGGCCCGTTAGTATACAATATAAGGAACTAATGAAACAATGCCTTAAAGATATTACTATAATGATACAATATGCCCATATTGTCAATAAGTAATACGTTTCTGATCTAATGTCTTATTAGTAAGACCCCTTCTATCTTCCAAATTACTATTAATGATTATAATGTTGAATTGTTAACAATGAATGAGCTGACGTCTTGAAATCTTGCGTAAATATAAATCATGATATGAAACTTGATATCTGTCTAAGCAGTTTTTAATATTCGACAATTAATTAGTGCTCATTGAACTCGATACAATAGTCTTATATGTTACTATAGTTATGGAGTTATGTAGACGAAAGCGCGGTATTTAAAAAAAAATAGTCGCCCAAAATGTCACAAAAGACAATATAATTCAAATTACATAAATAGATACAGATATATTTCTCTATAGGTGGTAGAGCCACGCTGAAGCTATTACTGGTTACAGCATGAATGGGTCGGCTCGCCCGGGGTAGTACCACCCTCTCACAGAACACCGACGTGAAGTAACAGTTCTTGCATTGTTGCGTTTCGTTCGGTCAGTGAGAGCGCCGGATAACCCAACTTCCCTTCCCCTCCCCCTTCCCCACTCCCCTTCCCCAAACTATTTTTTGCTAAATTTCATGCGGACGAAGACGCAGGTTATAGCTAGTCTAAAATGGATTAACCTAAATTACTTCTTATAAGATCAGCTATCTGCCGGTGAAAGTCCCGTAAAAAACTGTCAAACCGTTTTAGAGATAGCACTGCGAACGAAACCACGGTCAAAATCGAGTCTAAATTAAAATAGACTAAATTACTTCTTAAAAAATTACTTCTTAAAATGTCTGCTATCTGTCGGTGAAAGTCCCGTAAAAATCGGTAAAACCGTTTCCGAGATAGCACTGCGGGCAAAGCCACGGTTAACAGCTTGTCTAAATTTAAAAAGACTAAATTACTTGTTATGATGTCTTCTACCTGCCGGTGAAAATTCCGTGAAAATCGGTCCAACCGTTTTGTAGTTAGCATTGCAGACAGAGCCGCGGTTAATAGCTAGTCTAATTTAAAGTAACCTAAGTAACCCGCTGTAATTTCAGATATCTTCCAGTGAAATTTCTGTCAAAATCGGTCCAGCCGTTTCGGAGATTACCCGGAACAAACAGACAGACAGACAAAAACTTTAAAAATTGCATTTTTGTTATCAGTAGCGTGTATACTTTCATACCCAATCAGTTATTTTTTTTTTTATTTTGATATTACATACAGACACTTCATTTTTATTATATGTATAGATAGAATAGATTATGATGTGATAGGATAAAGTACCACGTTAGTGTATATATTTTTAATAATATTTAAGTTTATTGAGTGACGTTGTAAAATTTATAAAGGTAATTCGCCTGAAACTTGAAAAAAAAACCAGAAAGTCGAATAAAATTAAAAGACAATACGACGCGACGTCTCCAAGAATCGTTGTATTTATTTTCAAATGTTCTCGTGTTAGATTTGAAAAGAAATAGACATGTGAATAATTCGAGGTTATTTGGCAAAATATCACGTTTAAATGTAATAGCTATTAATTTTGCATCACGTGTAAGCAATAAAACCGCGGTGTGCCGTCACACTGAGAATAAAATAATAATGTTACAATTGCTACGCAATACATTCTTTGATATAAGGCTACTTATAGCATTCGGTCACAAACTGGCATTATATGAATCATACTACCTGACCCGGCCACGCATTGCTGTGGCTCAGTTAATACACGTAGAATTGAATAAAACACGTGCACCATAAAATAAACTGGAGTTGGAAATGAAATTCAAAATGAAAACGTGGTTCTATAACAACCCGGTCCTACAATTTTCTGTCAACAAACTAACTTATAGCGCCATCTGTTCGAGAATGATGACATTTACAATTAATAACAATAATCAACATTGACGATAATTTAAATTGTAATAAAAAATTAGTGAGGCCATTAATCGAAATATAAATAATTCTATCTCTCAAGTTGGACCAAATTATACATAGATACCAACTTTCATGAAGATCGGTTGAGTAGTTTGGGATTTCATCGTGGACAAACATCAGGACACTGGCTCCTTATATATTTAAAATAAAATAATCAAAAACTACAATATCCATTTTTTTAATAACGAATAATCAATATTTAACCCCTCGACTCTCCAAAACAATAAACTTGTTATTACAAAAATGTTAAATACGTATTTGGGTACTTTCGTATTAAATGCACCGCAGTCGCCGATCGCTGCTGCAGCAAACTCGCGTTATCCTTTTTTGCACGTCTAACCTAACCTAACCAAAGCGAGATAAAAGAGCAAGATGTCGAACGTCCGGCGAGCGCGGTGCATTTAATACGAAAGTACCGAAACTTTTTTAAAGCAAGTATTCAATACGTATTTACCTTTTTTTTAATTAAACGGTAAGTGTTTAAGCTCCATATAAACGAATGTAGTCCTGTTGGCAACATACGTTTTAAAAGAATACGGTATTTATTACAAAAAATCACAAAATCTATGCTGCAGTATGTGACAATAGAGTTGACCTACTTAAATAGCTTTTATAACCGGTATTCAGATAGACATTCGCAAATGTTTCTACTGTGCCAAAACAAAAAAGAACTAGTAGGTAACCTTTTCTAATGATATAAGGCGTTGCGGTTGCCATTTAAAAAACGAGTTACACATACTTTTGAAAGATTAATTTTAGATGTATTTATTTTTATTATACGGGTTGTTAATTTTATAGGAAAGCCATCACATTTTTTTTCCACAAAACTAATAGCTCAGTTGACATAGCGACCGTGTGTATCCCTTCTCAAGAGAATCGGTAACAGGAATTTATGTAAATAGAAATAACTGAGAATCATTGAGTTCCCGTTGACGTTGATTTTGATTGCACTTATAGAAACTTATTAGCTCTAATATTTTGCTAATAATCGAGTAATAAAAATATTCAAAGACAGTTTAATTCATTGTAGTTGACTAACTCAGTCAAATGAAATAGTTTGATACAGAAGCTACTTAACAGTCACAAGAAACGATAGAAAGCAAATGTATATTCCAAGACTAGTATAAGAAGTTTTATAAAGTACTTTACATTTAATCACGTAGGTAAAAATGTATGCATTCTTTGTCGTAATAAACAGATGAATATCTCACCGACGAAGTGTAATATAAAATGCGGCACACAACAACAATTTGAATTTATAATATGTGCACAATTTTTAGCTTTCGCTGTGGGCTGCCTACGATCACATGACAACATCAATAACGATAGCGGTAATCCTTAACAAATATATTTGTTTTCTTAAATTCGATAAACGAGTTTAAATAAAGCGCATTCAAAAGATATCTAAACGTATAACATCATCTTAAGATCGTGTTGAATGGTGCCAATTTGCGCACATTACTACTTCAATGTTTTTATTTTAATAAAATTAAATAGATACGCATATTAATACAGGAATGCAAAAGAAACGACTGTAAAATGCACATTTTTTAAATCTATATAATGAAGATACAATTCCGCTGACACTTAATTAAATCAAAACTATACTAAATATCGGCATAGGTTTTTCGATTCTATACGAAATTTTTCATAGATGGTTCTAGACTACTTATTTTTCTTAATCAAATGACCCTTTACCATTTTTCTAAATTAAACTTTTAATTAATGTACGGCGTAGAGGGCGGTTAACAGCCAGCTATACCAATACACGAGTTATTAATTAAAATAAGTATTAGTAAGTAAAAAACTTATTTTTAAATGTCTTGTTTTTAATTCACAGATGTCACACTTAAATATTATGTACTATGTGTTAACTCCCTAAGTTGAAACAAAGTCAACGACAGCTCATATATTATAGTTCACCTAACTGTTGAGGCTTCACAGCATTCTTAAAAATATATAGTTACTAGCCGGCCTGGCAGACGTTGTTCCACAATGAATATAAAAAAATCCTTGGCAAATTATATACTAAAACCTTCCTCATGAATCACTTTATCCATTGGTTAAAACCGCATGAATATCCGTTCAGTACTTTTTGAATTTATCGCGAACAGACAGACAGACAGACAGACGCGGTAGGGAACTTTGTTTTATATTATGTAATGATATTCTATAGAAAAATATACTCGGATAAAATTCAACACACATTGCAAGTTAATGTCAGTCTAATACATTTATTATAAATACGATAACGACTAATAAGTACAACTATCAATAGTATTAGATGCTAATAATAATAATTCTATCATAATTAGTAATAACGTCGTATATTTTCAACGATTAATTAAAAGCACCAACTTCCTAGGTATCTACGGTTAATAATAATGATGATGATGATTGTTCCGACCGGTTTCGGCCATGGCGACCACTTTGACCCCTAAACTTAGAAATGGCGTTGGTGCGCTCGAAGATGGCTTATGTAGTCTATCTTCGCAGCGAAACTTCGTGCACATTGAGGGCACGTGAGTACGCCGGTCTCATTCTGCGCCATTCTGCCGGCCGTTGTCCTGCCAAACGTTCCCAACATGAGGGCTCTATATTGCATCTCTTCATGTGCCGCTTTTGGACATCCTTGTACCGGAGGAGGGGACCACCATGATACGGTTAATAATAGTGACATGCCGAAGTTTCAAATTCGGTTACAGTTTCGGCCAAAACTAACAAAATAGGAAAACATTTTCGGTTTATTTGAAACTGTCATTTATGTCCGTCCATGCATTCGAATCCACGGAATAAAAAATATAGAGCATTCTTTCGTGTTCGAAACACATGTAATTTGTTTACGGGTTACTAATTTGTGGAGAGTTTCTCAAAACACAGAGAAGATTTTTTAGAAAGTGACAGTATGTGAGGAAAAACTAGAAATTCTATAATTTTATTATATATTCTAAATCGTTAAATCTAGTAACCGACTCGACATATGTTGTGCCATTCCGGATTTCAATTAACTTATCTTTATAATTATGCGTATTTATAAAAGCTATTGAAAACGTCAAAAGTCAAGCTGAATACGGAAAAGAACATCATATGTCTGAGTGATTATTATATCTATTAAAATATATTGTGATATTAAATTGAGGTGGAGTACATTCAGAATATACTGAAAGCACATTGTTGAATTACTGGAAACGCGTGATGTGCCTATAATGTGATTAACCAGAAACTATGCTATTTTGTTGTTAAATTTAAATTACATGTTAAGTAAAGAACAAAGAAATACTTTAATTTGATTGGGTCTCTATGACATTACATTCTTTGTTTTGTTTTTTTTTTTTTTTTATATCATAGGAGGCAAACGGACAGGTGGGTCACCTGATGTAAGTGATCACCACCGTCCATAGACACTTGCAACACCAGGGGAGTCGCAAGTGCGTTGCCAGCCTGTGTAGGGAGGGGGGGGCGGGGGAGGAAGGGAAGAGGAAAGTGGAAGGGGAGGGGAGGTGGGTCTCCGGCGCTCTCACTGACCGAACGAAACGCAACAATGCAAGCACTGTTACTTCACGTCGGTTTTCTGTGAGAGGGTGGTACTACCCCGGGCGAGCCGACCCATTTATGCTGAATCCAGTAATAGTTTCAGCGTGGCTCTACCACCTAACTTTGTTGTCTAACGTGTAAATAAAGAAAGCTGATGTTTCTCCGATATGAGAACAGTCGACATACAATTGACCGTGCGAGAAGCATGAATTTTCAAGGTTAATGCCACAAACATTAAATGACTGTCCTTGTCATATGTTAATAGTCATTACGAATGTAAACAGCGCCGGAAATAGCAAGCGTTTGAAGTCGAATAGCACGTCGGTCGAAATCATTGTGATTCGTGGTAACAAAACGTATTTTCCTTTGTATTTTCTTGAATCGATAATTTTGTTTATCAGTTTCTTCACAGTAAGCCGGGAATCATTACAAAGACGTGGTTGATTCATATTTTTCACCGTTATATTTACCGTTCCAACTTTTGATTAAATTGTATGAGGCGGCAATGGAAGTAATTCTAGGAAACTTAAAATTTGTAGCCGATTCGTGTATAGTTTGATTAATAATGATTGAAGCATCGACAGTCATCGATGCCAGCTCTGAAGCGACTTTAAGTGCTTGTGAAATTGAAGAAAAAGGGAGTATCTGTCGTTTTTTGCGATACATATATATTCGGAATCAGTAAAAAAAGACACATCTAATAGTATATGGTATGTGTGTTCTGGAATTACAGTTAATGTAGAAACGAATTAACAATAATTTGCTATAGGTGTAAACAACACATTTTTTGACTTCTCTTTGTTTTGTCCTTTAATTAAATATAACAGTTTTCCTTAACACTCCTACTGTATAGTCACAAGTAGATATACAATTTGCTTGCCATGAGCTTTATGCAGATGATACCGAAAATTGTCTAATTATTTAAACGGCGAAAGGCCTTATATATATTCCCAATATTAAAAATTGCCTTTTTTTATTGTTATTAGCAATTGCATACATTAAAAGTAGATTCAGAAAACTCGAAGTCACTTTCATATAAATACTTTGTAATCTGTATATAGCTGACAATTTAAATAAATTTATCTAATACCTTTAAACGAGCAATTCTTGTATATTGTTATATATTCAGAATCTCGGAAACGGCACCAGCGATTTCCATGAAACTTTAATATATAGGTGCTTTCGGGGACGGTAAATCGATCTAGCTAGGTTTTATACACAGAAAACCTTTTTTTAACAGAGTTTACAGGCAATGAAAAAATATAACTAGAATGTAAAGGTAAATTTAACCGCCGCTGTCAAAACATTATTAGCTCAGATGTTCGAAACCGAGCTGTCTCTTTTTTTTAATTTATTTTAATTGAGGAAATATGCTTTTTTGTAACGCAAACCTAACAGTTAGTGTCTTTTAATTAAAAAAAAATCATTACTATAATTATAAACCATTTTTAACCCATTGGTACCCAAAACAATTATGATTGTTAGAATTTTTGAAAAGCCTTCCCACATACCTAAAAATAACAGCAATACTAAAGCTACGTGCCATAACATATTGAAATCTATTCAATTCTATTAATTTAATTCTATACATTACGATATAAATTATCAATTACAGCTAGCTACACTATGACAAAGTGTGTTTGGTTTGAGCATAGAATAATTATAGCCACAGCTATCCCGCATCGTTTTTTAAAGCGTAACCTACCAAAAACTTACTTATTTAGGTAGCCATGGTTAAAAGAGCAACTTCTTTCTCAAGTAAACTTAGTATATAATAAAATTTGAACCAATAATAGATAACTTGGCATATATATCAGAGCCTTTTTTCATTTAATGTCATACCAAGTTGTTTATAATAATTTATTGATAAAACATTTGTATTAATAACCAACGCATTCACTTAAAATGCGATCTTTGCAAAAAATGTTCAAAACAACTAACTCCACGAAGCCACGACTCCTCTCAAGAACACCTTGAAAACAGTCATCATCACATGACCATCCAGAATTCTCAAACTTCGCACAGTCAAGAGTCATTTCAAAAAAACCTTTATGAGAACAATCAGGTTTCAGCTCGTTCCACACGCTCAGTTAAAGTAAGATGCTTACAAAAGTTGACTAACGTTATACGAGCCGAAAGGACTTATGTGCATATGTAGATGCATCATAACGTGTGGGCGCTGAAAATGATGAACAATGATGACGACATCTACAAGATTTGAAGCAGCGTTCGGCACTACGTTTGACCACAACGAGAATACCGATTAGAAGAATAAAAACGCAACGGAAGACGTCGTAGAACTATAGAACTTCATAATTATGTACCGACACATAAATATGTTTTTACTTACATGTGAACGGACGAAGTGTGATGAAGCAAACAAATTTTTAAATGAATTAGTACATCTGTTTTTAAACCTTCACTCGCATTCGGATGAATTTTATGAAAAAATAAGTATTACAAACATCTCTTTTTCTCTAAAATTCTTCAATGCCGAAAATGACACAATAACAAATAGTCATGGCAATTATAGTTTTATCGTTTGCGGACAAGTATATCAAAAAGAAATGACAATTCACTCGTTGCAAAATCATGTTGGTGTTTTTGAGCAGTCACTGTACGGGCAACTGCACTTTTTAGATTTTGATGCAGCTTAAGTGTTAAATGCTAATGAAAGAGTTAACCACGCATTTCATTCTGACATTACTGCCTTACCAACGAAGTTATTGGAGTACATCATTCAAAGCGATGATGACTTCGTTGATAGTATGTTCGAGGACAGCGTCGATGAATGTAGGTTCGAATTCTTGCAATTGAGTCGAAGATTCCGCCTAAGTTCGCCTGTCTAGCTACCACACTCAAGTTGGAAATTTGTCGCCAAGAGAACCAGTACCCTATAGGATTGATGTGTTTACCGTCTTAGATCACGTTATCATTTAAAATCAGATGAGATTGTGTTCAAAAACTAAAACTTATGAAGTATAAAAAAGAGCGCAAAATCGCTATGTATGATATATATATAATAATGCAAGAAGTAGAGGACGAAATGAAATGGTTAACTTCTGCCCAAGGGTTACCTGACATATATATGAAGTTTTTATTTAGACTACCAGATCAAGCCGATCGCAGAAGGTTTAATATTTCAGCCTGTAATTAGGTTTATGCAGTTTTACACTAGATGTTAAAAAAATATTTCTAGACAATGAATTGGTTGTTCACCAGCGTAATAAAATAATTGTCCTTTTAAAAAACCGAGCTAGACTCGGTCGACCAGGTACTTGTAATTTAAGTGCTAAAAAGTATAAACTCTCAAGATATAAATGAATTAACTAAAATAAGCAAGATTTGTGTACAACTTACATAAATTTTGGTTTCGGCTGAAACTATACCATTATCCGACTATTCGGTTTCGGCTGCAAATCGTACATCAAACGGACACTAGCTGTTAGTTTCTTTACTTGTAACCATGGTTTATTAGGCGAATTTACATATTAGTAACTATGCTAATATTATTAACTTTAATATATTTTAATTATTCATAAACAACAAAGAGTATTTTAATGGATTTTGAATTACTTGATGATTCTACCAGACAATTAGTTCCGTGGTAAAATAATGCTCATCATACTATATATATGCAAACAAAAGCTTTGTCTAGACAAGATACTGTGCATTGTTTATTTAAATTTTACTACATTTTGCCTGTAATTTTATGCTCAGTTATTTTTAAAGTGAAACGATTCGCACGCCATCTATCGTACTCACACACCTCACAGTTCATCGACGTTTTACCGCATTAACTAGGTTTTGCTCACGACATTACTCGCATCAATGTAGATCTGATCTATCCCTCGGGAACAATATCCGTGTTATTACAAAAAAATTAAATACGTATTGAATACTTGCTTTAAAACAATTTGGGTACTTTCGTGATAAATGCATCGCGCTCGCCGCCGCATGGTAAATTTCAATTTCCCGTATGATTAACATGGGAAAGCTTGGTTTTTTGAGTTTAGAATGTTATAACTCTTTAATGGTTCGTCATAAAGGCTAGACCAAATCATTTTCTTATGTAAAATTGAACGCTCTACAAAAAAGCTATCTTGATAAACCGATGCATTTCATAGTTATTGTACTTTAAAATATTAATTTATAGTATTTACCCATTTTTTTCAATTTTTAGATGAAACTATCAAGTTTATCAAAAAAATTTGACAAGTTTTTGTATAATTTCCAACAATATTTTCGATATATTTAAGAAAAAAATGTAGATATAATAAAACGGATTTGATAAAACAATATATCCCATTTTATTGCTATTTGTTTCTGTAGTCAAGCCATTTGTCAAGTGAATCGTTCAATCGTGATTTTAACTACTGTATTTTTATTAATACACGTGACGACAAATGTCTACAATTAATATGTAATCCTAGTTCTATTTATAATATTCAAATCAACTTCGGTATGATTAATTCATTAAATCCATAACTTATTCTTAAATGTACTTATTATCTAACGTCAAAGGAACAAATCAATGATGTACTCGATTAAAACTGTTTTTTTATCAATATTACCAACAGAATCGTGTTTAATATTAATTTTGTTTAACCCAATAATGACCTTTATCAGAAAAATAAACACACAATTAATTAAGTTTTTTTTTTATTTCAAAAGGAGGCAAACGAACAGACGGGTTGCTTAAGTTTTTTTTTTATTTCAAAAGGAGGCAAACGAACAGACGGGTCGCCTGATGTTAAGTGATCCCCACCGTCCATAGACACTAGCAACACCAGGGGAGTCGCAAGTGCGTTGCCAGCCTGTGTATGCGGGAGGTGTAGGGAAAGGAGGCGGGCCTCCGGCGCTCTCACTGACCGAACGAAACGTAACAATGCCAGCACTGGTACTTCACCTCGGTGTTCTGTAAGAGGGTGGTACTACCCCGTGCGAGCCGACCCATTCATGCTGAAACTAGTAATAGCTACAGCGTGGCTCTACCACCTTTAAACACCTATAGATACAATTATAATATCTATTGTTCAGTCAAAACAAAACATCGAAACGGATGAACCGATTTTGACCATACTTTTACAAACAGATAGAAGTATTTTCAGAGAATTCTCTAAGTTACATATAGTTACGCTTTTCCATAGGGATTAAAGCAGTAACGACAAAATTTAATAGACTTAACTTAAAATCCGTAAAAGGGTCACTGACGTAATCTAATAATTACAAAATTGTATATTAAAAAAAATTAAAAAATTAATATGTATGAAGCAGCCTAGTACACATAAAATAGTTAAAACATTATCTGGAGAGCGAAGTCGCGGATATAAGCTAGCCAAAAATAGTAAAAGAAACATTTATCCTCTTTCGTAACCGACTTAAAAAAGTGACTTCGTCACTTATAAACCGATTTCAACTATTTTTCTATTGGAAAGGGGACATTTTCAAAGGGCTCCCATTTTTATTTCATTAGCATTTGACAATGAACTTCGAAGATGCACCAAGGAACCTTTCAAAATATAATAGGATATGATAAGGCATTGATGTAAGGTGTGTGAAAATCCTAGGATAGGCAGGTACCTAATTATAGTCAAGGATGCATTTTTAGAGGTATATTTTTTTTAAGTCTGTTCTATTTGTTTTTTTCTCATATTCTCAAATGTGTGTTGTTATTACGATATTTATAGATATAGTATCTCTGTTTGTAGCAAGCAAGGGCATCAAACTAGTTACCTCTATTAGTGTGACTTTCAGTCTAGATGGGTTTAATTTAAATTAACAATAATTATCAGGACATATTATAAAACAAGGTACCACGCCTGTCTGTTCGAGATAAACTCAAAAACTACTAAACGGATTTTCATGTGGTTTTCACCAGCAGGTAAAATGACTAACGAGGTTTAACGAGGTTTAGGTACATAATTTGTCAAAGTTTTTTTTTATTATCCGGGCGGGACAACGTCCTCCGGGGCCGTTAGTATTTAATACAAATAAACGAATACTGAAGGGACTAGTGGTGAGACCATGTTAATAGGTCCCACCAGGTGGAGATGTGGTAAACCGAGGCCCTGTTTTTCCACGGGCCTTGGAATGCGCCGCCTAGAGGATCCCAGATTCACGTGGGAGGCGAGTCCATCGGTATCGGGTCGAGTATGAGATATCTTGGTCTCCTCCTCGATAGCCGGTGGACGTTCGAGGGACACTTCCGGCAGCTGGCTCCCCGTTTAATGGGCACTGCGGGCGCGCTTGCCCGCTTACTGCCCAACCTGCGGGGGCCCAATTCCATCTGCCGGAAGTTGTACATAGGGATCGTGCGGTCAATGGCCCTGTATGGGGCCCCCGCGTGGGCGGACGGCCTGACGGCCACCAGCATCGCCCACTTGCGCAAATCGCATAGGGCGATGGCCGTTAGAGCCATACGCGGATACCGCACGATCTCTTACGAGGCGGCCTCCTTATTGGCCGGATACCCACCCTGGGACCTGGAAGCGAGAGCCCACGCGTCTCTTTACCATATACGCGTGGAGGCGCTGGAACGAGGACGACGACTGGCGCCCCGGAAAATCGAGGCGCTGAGGTCACAGCTCCACCAGGTCCTAGTGATCGACGAATGGCACCGACGACTTGAGCGGCCAAGCTCAGGCGTGGCAACTATTGAAGCTGTTCGGCCGGTCATGACCGAATGGCTCACTAGGCGGAGTGGCACCCTAAGCTTCCGGCTGACACAGATGCTGTCGGGGCACGGTTGCTTCGGGAGCTACCTGTGTCGTATAGGTCGGGAGCCAGCGGCAGGGTGCCATCATTGTGACTGCGCGACGGACAACGCGCAGCACACATTAGCAGTTTGTCCCACCTGGGACGTGCCACGCCGCGAGCTCGTCGCGGCCATAGGCCCGGATCTCTCGCTCTCGACTGTCGTCTGTAAGATGGTTGAGAGCGAGACCGGGTGGAACTCCGTCGCTTCATACTGCGAGGCAGTTATGCTCTCTAAGGAGGCGGCGGAGAGGGAGAGGGAGCAGACCACCAGGCTCAACTCCCACGGCCGACGAACACGGCGGCGACGGGTCGGAGACGATTTAATGCCGCCGTAAAGGGCCTACGGGCGACGTGACGCGGGCACGTCTGTCGCCCTGCACTATAGCAGGCCCACGTAGTGGAGGTGCATTGTGCCGTGCGACTCCTACAGTTCGTCGGGGGGGGGGGATTAAACACCCGCCCCTCCCTGAGGGGTCCACTATCTTGACCCACTCAGGCCGCAGAAGGGGCCCCTTATGAGGAGCCAGCACCTTCCGGGTGAGCAGACGCAGTGCCGTAGGCAGTTCCTGCTCCCCGGTCAAATAGGTGTAAGGAGGCACCATGGGGTTTTAGTCCGTGCTAGTCGGACATATCCCACCCTCAGCTGCCCGGCTAGCGTGGATATCCGTAGGGATGTCCCCATGTAAAAAAAAAAAAAGGTGGAGATGTGGTGAAAATAAAAAGCATGTAAAGAGAGCATGGAACAGAAAAACAGAGATCACATGAAACGGTAGGTGGCCTTCCATAAGTAAAATAACAAAGACCCCAAATAACGTGCAACTCGGCACATCGTACGGAGTAGCGGTTCATAATGTATTATCCTTTCCCCTTGTTAGTTGTTTGAAAGTCGAGATATATTATCCAATTCGGATGACACTATATGAATCTTGTTTTGATATACTATCTTAACGTTTTAATTTACATAAATCAATGTAAATGGGAGAACAAATATTACGTGTCTAGATTTTGTCACGCGAACGAAAAGTAAAGATCAGATGATGCAAATTTTTTTTGTTTTCTCTATGTCACAATCACGTCGATATAGTTAAACATATAGAAAAGCATCTGCATAATCCATATTTGATGTATGAGTGGAAGACAGAAACACATCTATCTCATTATCTGGAGTGCAGTTATTTTTTTATATCTCGCATATTTTCAAAAAATTGGCTTTCACCGTCTTTGACCTGGAATATCTAAGGACGGTTATCCGTAACCTTAAAGGTTTTGGAGACAACATAAACCAAAATAAAGATATATAAATATTTAACATATTTCGTTTATTACGATAGTCACTATAATTTCATTGTTGTATATTCTCAAAATTTACAAGTGAATAACGCACTGCAGCTATACAAATAAGTATATTATCTTTAGAAATACAGGTTCTTGTTGATAGCGAGTAACTTAAATGAATTTATACGTATTCTGTTTACTTCTTTAAGGTGGATTAATTGATTACCTTAATTATTACAATAGGGATTACCTATGAAATTGCCGTTCTGCAGTACTGGCCATTTCAAATCAAACTAATTTTTGTTTGGCTAAGAATTCTGATTTCAAATTAATTTTATTTTAAAAACATGGAATTCTTTTTCCAAAAGTAGTCATTTGTTTATTGATTAGTGTTACATTTTCATCGCATTTCAATCTTTTTTGTCATCATGGATACGTTAAAAATTCGAGTAATTATGGAATATGAGTACCGTCGTGGCAGCATCCCGGCACAAGCGGCACGCAACATCAACGACGTTTACGGAGCTAACACTACAAACCAACGCACCACCTGTTATTGGTTTGTTCGCTTCCGTTCTGGGAATTTCGACCTGAAAAATGAACCTCGCGGTCGTCCGAAGACTTTGGTCGACAATGACGAATTAAAGGCGATTGTGGAAGCTGATGATACACAATCTACGACTGAATTAGCAGCAGCTTTCGACGTTAGCGCCAAAACAATATTGGTCCATTTGCGTCAAATTGGCAAGGTAAAAAAGCTTGACAAATGGGTGCCCCACGAACTCAATGATCGCCAGCGCGAAGTACGCGTCGAGACGTGCCTTGCACTGCTCAACAGACACACAAATGAAGGAATTTTGAACCGCATTGTTACCTGCGATGAAAAATGGGCTCTGTTTGATAACCGCAAGCGCTCAGCAAGTTGGTTGGATCCTGGTTCAGCACCTAAACAATGCCCTAAACGAAAACTTAGCCCTAGAAAAATGATGGTCACTGTTTGGTGGTCTAGCGCCGGTGTGATTCACCACAGCTTCTTACCAAACGGGGTGAGCATTACTGCAGATGTGTACTGTGAAGAACTGAACACAATGATGGAGAAGCTGGCACATCTCCAACCAGCATTGGTCAATCGCTCGTCTCCGCTGCTCCTGCACGACAACGCGCGACCTCATACTGCACAGCACACGGTCTCCGAGTTGCAAGAACTGGGGTTGGAAGTTCTCCGTCATCCGCCCAACTCACTAGATCGTGCGCCTATAGACTACTACTTTTTCCAGAATTTGGATAACTCCTTGGCGGGAAAAAAATTCAATACCCGAGAGGCAGTACAAAATGCCTTTGAAGAATTTGTTGCCTTCCGTCCAGCTGATTTCGTCAGGGCATCAATAAACTGCCACTGCGTTGGCAAAGATGCATTGATTGCATGGGTGATTACTTCGATTAATACAAATAAAAAATACATGAAAAACATTCGTTTCAATTTTTTCATACAAAACGGCAATTTCATAGGTAAAGACCTAATATTTGTACACCTGTTCAAAATATTTCATTTTGAAATGTCGTCTTTTGGATATTAATATATATGTAAAGAAAATGTATTTCTTAAATATTACATGGAGTTTCATCATCTTCCAGTTACAAACTCTGTAGTAAATTAAGTATTTATACCTATTAAAAATAAATGTAATGTCATGTCAAAGTAATTTATAAAATATTACAGAAAAATTGTAGAAAGTTAAATTTTAAAAGATAAACTTGTAATATCGTTTCTATGTTTACAGGTGGGTATTTATGTAGGTAATTATGTAATTAGCACAGTTTTCTGTAATTTATTATGTAATAAATAAACTTTCTATGTTTACAGAGCAACACATACAAGTTTTATTTTTTATTCAAATATTAATCTTATATATATACCAGCGGGCCCGGCAGAAGTTGTCGCGCCCTAATTATAAAAAAAATCGTGGACAAAGTATATACCAAAACGTTCCTCGCGAATCACTTTATCCACTGGTGAAAACTGCATAAAGATCCGTTTAGTAGTTTTTGAGTTTATCGCGAACAGACAGACAGACAGACGCGGTAGGGGACTTTGTTTTATACTATGTAATAATTATTGGATTATATTTCATATCATAGGACGCAAACGAACAGGTGGGTCACGTGATGTTAAGTGATCACCACCATCCATAGACCATGTTGCCACCCTGTGTTTGGGGGAGTGAGGAAGTGGGGGGAGTGGGCCTCCGGCACTCTCACTGACCGAACGAAACGCAACAATGCAGGCACTGTTACTTCACGTCGGTTTTCTGTGAGAGGGTGGTACTTCCCCGAGCGAGCCGACTCATTCATTATGAAACCAGTAATAGCTACAGCGTGGCTCTACCACCTCTGAAATACTTACCAGAACTAGAACGCAGTAGTTTTGCGAGCATAACCTGCTTTATTCTGTTTTTAATTTCGAGCTTCGTATCGGTGGAGATATGCACCTAAAGACAGCTGAATTGTCGACAAACGATCTTTGCTATAGATACTGGCATACCAGCGAACGATTATACAGGACTCTACAAAAAAAGTTGTCGTTCTTTGTCCTAAAGTTTATTTTATGCTTTTCCGCTTAATTATGCACAAAAACGAAAACAAGATACCTTTTTTGGTATAAAGTTTGCTATTGTGATAGTTATAGTAATAATACTCATTACCGATTTTTTCTATAAATCTTATTTAATTTTAATGCGTTATGCATACAATATTTGAATAAATAATAAACGTCAACTATACACATAGCTCTATAATTTAAGGAGTAAATATAAACATAATTAAATGTACAAATCGGATTATAAGTTTGCGATTCTTATCTAATACACGTTAAGCAGTTCAGTTGGACTTTGTACGATACAATGAAGTGTTATTACCTGTATTTAAGTAAGATTATATATACTTCGATTGACAAACAAGATATAACGACATAACAAAGCAACATTACATTCTAGTAACATCTATTAGAAAATAATAACATAAGCAACGTAATTGTCTTTCTTTACTCCTTTCTCGTACTCTATTTGTATTATTAACTCGTAATATATATTACTAACTAGCTTCTGCCCGCGACTTCGTCCGCGTGGAATATTTCCTTTGAGCTAACGCTAACACGCAGCGGAAGTTCTCAAAAGGAAAAAGAAAACCCAAATTTTGAAACATTCTTCATTGGTGCTCCGCTCCTATTGGTGTTAACGTGATGATATATAGCCTATAGCCTTCCTCGACAAATGATCTATCTACCACTGAAAGACCTAACACTAAATTTTTTTTTAATCGGACCAGTCATTCCTGAGATTGTCGCGTTCAACCAAACAAACCTTCTAGTTTTATAATATTACGTATAGATTACTACTCTTCTCTCGTAATTACCTCGAGCCGTCATTCAAATTACAATAACTTTTGATAGAGTAGACCGATTTTAATGAAGTAAAGACTGTTATTCTCGAAGATATGCTCTATAATTTTCTTGTGAAGTTTTTATTGTTAACCCAGTACTTTAGCAGTGATGCGTGTTCATACAAACAGACAGACAGATCGACAGACATTTCGAAAAATGATTGAAATGTATTTTATTACTTATTCCTAGACCCCTGCAACAATTTTTTTCACGTAAATCGAAAAAGTATAGACACGTTAGATTTACATTCTTGTTATATGTATAGAAGAAGATATCACGGATTATATGCATAATTCTATTACACCAATTCCACTGGGATGAAGGACATCAAATATCTATATCATCTGTATTTCTTACAACGTTCTATATAGCGAGTTATGTTACGATAATTCTGAAACTCTGACAATATTACGCAATTTAAAAAAGAGAGCATTAGTAAAATGCCGGCACTTTTGTCATGCTTAAATTTAACATACTGTAGAAGTTAGTCCTAGTTTAACTGGACAAGGGAGCAATGATTTTCGTGTCACGATGGTATTTGAACAGCGAGATCGGTTATGCTCGATTTTAATCCTTAAGTTGACAACTAACTAGTTTAATAAGGCATTCGTTATTTATCATTAAGTTTAATTAAAAACGCGATTTGATCTCGTGATAGTATAAACGTTTGTCTGGTTTCACATTTATTGGCACCCGGAGCATTAATTATATACATTTTTATAAAGTTTATTAATCAATTAAAGATATGTTGAGCTGCAAGCGCAATACGGTCGGGCACGCTTACTAGCATGCGGTAGACGCTAAACTATTAAGTTGTTCTCTTGTCAAAAATACCGCTCAACGCGGCTAAAGAAGTCTTCACTTAAAAAAATAATTATAATAACAAAATAGATAACATTCCTGTCTTTTTTATAACATAGAAGGCAAACGAACAGTTGGGTCACCTGATGTTAAGTGATCACCACCGTCCATAGACACTAGCAACACCAGGGGAGTGCGTTGCCAGTCTGTATTTGGGGGGAACTAGGGGGTTGGAAAGGAGGGGAGATGGGCCTCCGGGGCTCTAACTGACCGAACGAAACGCAACAATGCAAGCACTGTTACTTCATGTCGGTGTGTCTGTGAAACGGTAGTACTACCCGAATAAGCCGACCCATTCATGAAACCTGCTCTACCACCTACAACATAAACCTATAAAAAAAAAACGCCGGGATCATAGCACTAAAATATAAAATATACGATAGCATATATCCACCTTAATAAAGAAAGCATTACGAATTTGTATCGTTTATTTTATCTCGTCTATATTACTTTTCATTCAGTATTATTATATACGTACTTGTTACGCCGTCACAGTATCTGGAAACCGTCAAATTGTAATATAACTTATAATCATTGTGAGACGCCGGCCAGCGATAACCCAACATAAATTGGAGACTCGTCACTCCCGTAGAATCGTAAGAACCACCTCACATATTTAAACACATAATTAGCACTTAACTCATAGACATCAACAACAAATATTATTCCGGCAACAACTTACGGTAATTTAAAAGCACCTTGAATTGATAAGAGAGTCTTATGAGTTATCAATACACGCGTTGGAGTTGTCTAGTCTAAACAAAGATGCATAAGAATTATGCGTTACCTATTATTAAAGCATGAATGTAATCATAACTCTATCCTATTTTTTTTTTAAATATAGGGTACCTTACATTCAGACAAAAGTGCTGTTTGTACTACATGTTACGAGTAGATTTTTAAAATAAAATTTATTAAAGTCTGACCTTTTGACTGTATTTAATTATGGTTTGATTGAGGTTAAAATGTGTGATACTAAATTGACGTATATTTCTGAGATTAATTAATATATTGAAAACTAAAAATAACCGGTAAATGACACTGGCTACTAAACGACACTAAATAATAAGAATAAAAAGTATTTATTTATCAAATTACATGCAATAAAAATAACTGTAGATTCACGCACTAGGAACTTAATTATGTGTCGCGGGCAATCATTAAAAACTACGTTACAAGATTTATAAACTGTTAGTGCTGTCAGTGGCCTACTTATTGGATAAATGAGATTAATAGAATGTAAAAAATAGGTACATACATATAAATATATATATTAAAAAAACCGTTACCGTACACTGATGGAACAATTTACCTGCCTTTAAAATTAAATAGCAAATGATTAACTTATTAGGTTAAATTCATAGTTTCGACGAGTTGCATATCTTATATACATATAATAAGAATGTAAATCTAACGTGTCTGTACGTTTACGATTTTCGTGAAAAAAATTGTTGCAGGTGTAATAAAATAGTATAGAATAAGAAATAAAATACATTTCAATCATTTTTAGAAATGTCTGTCTGTCACTTTGTATGAACACGTATCACTGCTAAAGTACTGGGTTCACAATAAAACCACAAAACCAATCAAATAGTAAAGCATGTCTTCGAGAATAACTTACTCTTTGTTTCTTTAAAATCGGTCCACTCTATCAAAAGTTATTGTAATTTTAATGACGACGCGGCGTAAGTACGAGAGAAATGTAGATAAATAAATGGACTTAATACATTCAGATGACTTTATTAATCACTGCTTTTAACATAGGTTTCACGTGGAGGAAGACGCGGGTAAAGCTATAGATAAAATAAAAACAAGAAACGTGTTTTAGGCAAGCTAACTGTTGTTCTGTGTACAACGTAGTGTCCCGAAAATGAGAAATGTACCTACATTCATAGTGAGAGCGACGCGACGACTGGATACTAATTATTGTACCACGCTGCGTCTTGTAAAGTATGTTCTCCAAATATGTATAACAAAGGGTGCGGTCAGGTTAAATCTTCGATATTAAATTTTAATATACCTATTTACTTATTAGGTACTTTATTTATCACTGTTTTTATATATATTATATATAAAAACTTTTCAGTTAATATATCTAAACCAAGACTATATAATTAAAAGTGAAAACACTTTAAAGGTAACTTTTAGACAGAATCGAAATGAAATAGAGTCGATCCGAATTGTTTTATCTTCAGATAATTTACGGTTAATTGTATAGTAAAATTAACCATAAGTTAAATACCGATCTTCTACAAATATTCAAATAATTTAACTTTTAATAACTAAATAAAATACGAACTTCATTTATTTATTTATAATTAAAAAATACTACATTATCCCAGGCACCAATGAGCATAAAGAATACTAAAATAAATTAACGAATCTCAAACAGTGCACTATTATATACGCAACCGTAAACGATTGATTAAGGTTAATCAGTTTTGTTCCTTAGTTTTATTCGCAAAGGTATACCACCCTTAACACCTTGTACTACGTTATGAGTATGTAGTACTTCTGGTTTACGAAGTGTATTTTCTGATGGCTCTACCGTGAACTTTTGCAGGATAGCTGCAAGCCCGGCTAATGACTGCATCTCCCCCAAACGAGCACCTAAAAGAAACAATAGAAGACCTAATCAAATATCAAATCTTCTTAACATCTCTAGAACTACTTAATCACTAGAATTATACTACTATATGTTATGACTAGCTGTATACACAATGTGACCTCATAAGTGTGTAAAAGAATTGCTTCTCCTCGCGACTTCTTCCGCGTAGAATGATTACTTTGGGCTAACGCTAACACGCAGCGAAAGCTCTCAAAAGGAAAACCTAATCCCGATTTTTAAAGATTCTTCATCGGTGCTCAGCTGGTCGCCAATAGCCTCCCTCGATAAAAGAGCTATCTATCACTGAAAGAATTTTTCAAATCCTTCCAGTAGTTCCTGAGATTATCGCATTCAACCAAACACACAAACCCCCCAGCTGTATAATATTAGTATAGATAATTTAATAAATTATACGCTACTGTGATCTGTGAAATTTTGAGTGAAGTGTTCTTATAGTCAATACGATATATTCCCGCCCGCTTTTGTGAGCATTATAAAAAGAGAAAAGGTCAGTCGAATCCAAATATTTAAAAAATTAAATAGCCAAGAAAGATCTAGGATTAATTTCGCATCAAACGATTAGACGCGATTAAGAGTCAAAAAACTGTATCTTCATTATATATGTATATATAAATAAACATTTATAGACAAGTTTGTCAGTCCCTGTCAAGGCCCCGTGTAATAGAATACGCAAAATCTAAACACAAAATACTTCGTACTAAATCTAGGAGTATTCCCTCTATAGTACACGACGACTTTTTCATACGCATATTTGTTGTACATCTCGACAGCTAATTCCGTTACACTTTTAACACCGAATGAAAATGATTTCCGAACAGCGGATATATTAGATTAGATATTAGATGTGTAAATTATTGATAACACACAAAGCTATGTGCTATGTTTTTGTAAGCATACCTAATAACTGTGTTCTCTCGCAATACTGAATGTTAGAGTTCTTACTTTATTTTATACTAAAAAGGTGACTTTATGATGTTAGGAATTTATAATATTAATCTCTTTATTAGCTAAATTATGCAATGAATTAAAACTCGGAATATATTCGACTGAACGAATATAATGTATTCGCCAAAGATCCACGCAGTTAGTTAATGTAATTAAAAACAGTGATTGCCGCTTAGCACTAAAACGGATTTAAAATTAATTCCGAATTACTTTAAATTTATGTTATAGCGTATTAAAATAGAATTTACTAACCTATACAAGCCCGAGGTCCGTCTCCAAATGGCAAGTAAGAGTATTTGTGCCCTTTCTCCGTTCCCTCACTAAATCTTTCAGGTCGAAATTCCGATGGATTTTCGAAATATTTGGAATCAGTTTGTATCGCCTGAATTGGTATAATAATTTTCACACCGGGATCTATAGTGACGGTCGTTCCTGGTAGTGTGTAGCGTCTGGCACAAACGCGATGCAAGCATCCAAGAGACGGGAACAGTCTCATAGCCTCTTTGAAACTCATGCTCAGTAAGGACATTTCAGCAATGGCGTCATAACATAGTTTGTTGTTATATTTCATCAATACTTCATCTATCTCGGCCTGTACGTTGCTCTGTATATCCGGATTGAAGGCTAGCTCGTGGAGTGTGTAACTTGTCGCTGATGACGACGTTTCGAAACCGGCAGCAAAGAACACAAACATTTGAGCGACCATACACTTTGTATCCATTTCCATTTCAACTTGAACTGGGGTACCATCTGGATTTATCTTTTCAACTGAGTCCCCTTGTATTATTCCTTTTTGTTCGAGTTCTAAAAGAAGATCGACGAAATCATTGCGTCCTGAAGGTTTGCCCATTCTTTGATTACGAACATTCTCAAGTATATTTGTTATGGCCCCTTGTACTCCACTATTGGGTACATATAAAAAATTCCTTACTTCTGGAAATAATTCCCACATCGCAACCACTATAAAGTTGGTCCACGATCGAGTGAACACTTTCTTACCTAATTCCCGGAACTGCGAATGTTCATCATTAATAGTATTTGTTTCAATTCCAAAGCCACATTCACCGATGAACTCTGTAGTAAATCGAGCCATGAGTTCACGTATATCGCACTGGCCGTTCTTTGCCGTTATCTTTTCGGCCGCGATCTGGAGTTTCTCAGCACAACGCACCACTAAAGGAAACATCGCCTTCAACTTAGCTGTTGTGAACGCTGGCGTTAACCTCTTGCGCATTAGCTTCCAGGAGTCACCGTCTGCATGAAACAAGTTTGCCAATAATGGTTCATGATCCGTGTTCCTGCCAAGGCCCCGTGGATAGAAGTATGCAAAATCTACATTCAAGATACTTCTTGCTAAATCCAAATCGCGAACAATCAGCTCGGGAGTATTTCCTCTGTAGTAGCCGACGATTTTTTCATGCGGATATTTGTTGTACATCTCGACAGCTAATTCCGTTACACTTTTAAAACCAAAAATATTCCTAAAATGGTTTCCGAATAGTGGAATTGGACGATCGTGCTTCACATCGCGTTTCAACCAGTAATCGTGATTCCTTGTAATATAGATATATATTATCACAATTAAAAATATGTATACCAAAAAAATCATGGTAACAGTTTAAGCACCGCGTCTTTTCTGAAACTAACCGCACATGCAACTAGTAAATTATCATGCTTTTGTTATTTATATAGATATCATAAAGGTGTATACACACACTTGTTATACCCATTTACGTATTTTTAAATATTTCTCAATGTGTCATGCACAAACAGCTAAGTTGTTTTAATTATTTATTTATTTATTTACACTTTATGCGTTAAATACGCAATGGCGGACTTAATGCCTAGCATTCTCTGCCAGTCAACCATTAGGTGGTGCAGAGATAAATGTTGGTAGGTGTAAAAGGTGAGGTTTTTATGAAATTATGTTTAGCCTATTTAATATTACAATATATAAATAAAATATCAACATGTATTTATCCTATAATTACATTTAGCATTCGTAATCGACCAATTAGTATTTCTCGTTACTTTTAAAATGATTTTTAGTTGTGGTTATTAATTGAACGCTCATTAATTTCAATAGCTCACCTCCATTTTGATAAGTTTGTGGGCATTTTAGAAACGTGTTTTAATATGAATGATTATTGTAATGTCATTTAGTTGTTACACAAATATTAAAGAGCTAATTTAAGTTCGATTCTATTGAAAAGGGTTTTGTAAGTTCAGGTAATCAACAAACATTTATCTAGATTAGATAAGATCTAGATTTTATTAGATAGAACTTTGTTATAAGTACTTAAATCAGATTAGCCTTTTTACCCATTTTAAGTTACCTCTGTTGAATAATATCGGTACTACTTAACTCCTAAAAAACGCATAAAATTTATCTCTTTGATAATACTCTAAAAAAATTCCTTATCTTCTAGTAAAAATCCGATCAAAATATATATATAACCGTTTCGAATATAGCATGGACAAGTATATTTAAATAGTTTCTTAAATCTCAATAAAAACGGGGAAGCAACGATTTAATAAAAGTATTATAAATTACTACAAGACACATAAATTCTACATATGCACTGACGCTGTTATCGGTGTGTCTACATCTTTACGAAGGATCAAAGTCCAACTATGGGTATAAGTTGCTTGCCAACAACACAGTGCCGCGGTGTGGCGAAACGTATAAAGTGACTCGCGTCGGGTTGCCACTCGAACTACGTAATAAAGTTAATTTGAATAATGATATTGTATATTACATAAAAACAATAAGGCATTTGAACGTTTAACAGGATTTGCTCTTGCTAAGATTAATTTTACGTGAATAAAAAAAAACTATATAACTTTTTGTTTGTAACAATAGAACGACTTAACTTGGAACGCGTTTTTAAACGTAACTTAAGCTGATACAAGTACTGTCAGTGTCGAACTGTCATGTTTGTGCGACGCAGACTGCATGCAATGAATCTACACGTATAAATAAAATTAAAGTGCCTCTTTTTATCCGGGTTAACCCCTCGACTGATTTGTTTAGACCCAGATCTTAAAATATGGCCAATCATGATTTTAAATATCTAGCAAAAAAAATTTAATTATAATTTCATATTACATCATTGTTATTGTTCAAGTTATTCAAATTTTGTAATAGATACGGTATTTATAACTTATGCTTCCAACAGTTTGTTTACCTGTGCATCATAAAGTCTACATTCGTTTGTATGCAGCTTAGACCCTTACCGTGTTATTACAAAAAAGTTAATTGCGTATTAAATACTTGGTTTAAAAAAGTTATAAATGCAAGTATAATATACGTAACGTAAAATAAGTATAAATGCACGGCGCTCGCCCGAGGCAAGTTCGCGTTATCCTTTTTCGCAAATCTAACCTAACGTAACCAAAGCGAGACAAAAAGCAAGATGGCGAACATTCACCGACCGCGGTGCATTTAATATGAGACCTTTTTAAAGCCAGGGTTCAATACGTATTTAACTTTTTCGTAATAACACCGTTATAGTTTTAGACAGTCCAAGGGTTAACCTCCAAAACGGTTAAACCTATTTTAACAAGACTTTTACTGGTAGATAGAAGAATTCTCAGTGTATTACCTAGGGCCCTAGGCTATACCTTATTACGCTTGCTTTTCCATAAGAAGTTCTAATGACAAAATTAACACAAGTATCATAAGAATTATAAAGGTTAACAAGTTTATTATTAGAATAAAGGACATCCCATAATTTACGAATTTATACATCTGTGAGAATAATAACCTATTATTGATTTGGTGAAATATTTGTTACATTTATTGTAACTAAATATTGTTTAAAAACCAGCTTCGAGATTTTTTACTTGTGTCTTCTCAATGATATCTGTATATAAAGCGGCTGGGTAGATTTTAACTAACAATGAGCGACAAAAACTACTTCTTAATGACAAAATTATAATAGCATTCTGCTTAATATGCATTCATATATGTTATAAATTCATATACAACAAAAACAAGGCATACTTATCCTCCCATTTTCACATATATCTTACGATATACCTACTCTATTTTGTTGCTATGTCTATTTTTATTTAATACTAGCTATACCCTCAGCTTCGCACGCCTTTTTTAAATTGTATTAAGGAAATATACAATTGTGAGAATATGTAAAATTACAGAAATGCTCTTTCAAAAAGATATGTAGGTATGACACGCACGTTACCTATTGTTACAAAAGATACATTAGCTACAAAAATACTAAAAGTGTGTCAAAGGAGCTATAACTGCTACCTAATAACTACCTTAGTGCTCACTTACACTGTATAAGGAACTATGAAACAATGTCTTATAATTGTTATTATAGAGTTATAATATGCCCATAATAAGATTTTGTGATTATACAAAAAATAAGCGCTATTGTGTTTCGCAAGAAATTGTATTATGGAACTCTTAATATAATACGTTTATGGTCTAAGATCTTATTAGAAAAACCCCTTCTATCTTCAGAATTAATATTAATTGTAATGTGGAATTGTAATCTACTGTTTACAATAGCGGATATTTATTTTTTAATTTAAAATACGAAGTGAACTAAAATCTTCAAACGTTGCATTAATATAAATCAGCTTCTGTAAGAAGTTTTTAATATTTGACTATTTAAATAGTGCTCATTGAACGCGATGTAATATTCTTATACGTTGCTATGCAATGGTTACTGAGTTATGTAGACGAAAGCGTAGTAGTTAAAACAAAATGGCCAAAAACACTATATAATTTAAATTACATACATATATATAAATATGTGAGTTTCAATTTATATCTTTGAGTTCAGTACAGCGTTCGCCTCATGAACATGTACAGTGAACAACATATTTTTGCTAAATTTCATGCGAACGAAGTCGTGAGTAACAGCTAGTCTAAAATAGAAGAGTCTAAACTACTTCCTATAAGGTTAGCTATCTACCAGATAATGAAAATCGGTTCAACTGTTTTGAAGATAGCACTACAGGCGAAGCTGCGGGTAACAGTTAGTTTAAAATAAAATAAACGAAATTATTTATTATAAGGTCAGCTATCTACCAGATAATGAAAATCGGTTTAACCGTTTTGACGATAGCACTACAGACGAAGCCGCGGGTAACAGTTAGTTTAAAGTAAAATAAACGAAATTATTTCTTATAAGGTCAGCTATCTGTCAGTAAAAGTCCCGTGTAAATCGGTCGAACCGTTTTGGAGATATTACGGCAGACGAAGACGGGGGTAAAAGCTAGTATAAAATAAAGTATATCACCCACTGTAATTTTAGCTATCTGCCAGTGAAATTCCCGTCAAAATGGTTTAGCCATTTCGGAGATTATCAGGAACAAACAGACAGACCGACAAAAAAAATTAAATTATATTTTTGTTATCAGTAGCGAGTATACTTTCATATCCAATCATTAAAAAAATATTATTTTGATTGATTATTTTGATACACGTACATACAGACACTTCATTTTCATTATATGTATAGATATAGATTAGTACCTGGACGACCGAGCCTAGCTCGGCTCATTAAAAAGAGAATTATTTTATTACGCTGATGAACAACCAATTAATTCTCTGGAAAGATTTTATTAGCATCTAGTGTAAAACTGTATAAACCTAATTACAGGCTGAAACATTAAACCTTCTACGATCAGCTTGATCTGGAAGTCTTTCTTTGGAAGGTAGTAATTTCAGAATCAAATGAGTGGTTAACTCTTTCATTAGCATTTAACATTAGCTGCATCAAGATCTAAAGAGTGCATTTGTCCGTACAGGGACTGCTCAAAAACACCAACATGATTTTGCAACGGGTGACCTGTCATTTATTTTATAATATACTTGTCCGCAAACGATAAAACTGTAAGTGCCATGACTATTTGTTGTTCTGTCATTTTCTGCATTGAAGAATGCTAAAGAAAAAGATACGTCAGTAATACTTATTTTTTCATAAAATCCATCCGAATGTGGATGAAACCTTAAAAAGAGATGTACTAATTCATTTAACAATTTGTTTGCTTCATCACACTTCGTCCGTGCACGTGCAAGTAAAAACATATTTATACGTCGGTACATAATTATAATGTTCTATAATTCTAAGACGTCTTTCGTCTCGTTTTTATTCTTCTAATTGGTATTCTCGTTGTGCATAATTTTCATAAGTCCGTTTTAGTGCCGCACGCTGCCTAAAATCTTGTAGACGTCGTCCTAGCTGTTCATCATTTTCAGCGCCCACACGTTATGATTCACGTTCTTATGAAACATCAAAATCATAAGACCTTTCTGCTCGTATAACGTAAGTCAACTTTTGCAAGCATCTATCTTCCTTTAACAAAACGTGTAGGACGAGTAGAAACCCGATTTCTTTCATAAAGGTTTTCTTGAAATGACTCTTGACTGTGCGAAGTCTGAGAATTCTGGGTGGTCATGTGATGATGACTGTCTTTAAGGTGTTCTCGAGACAAGTCGTGGCTTCGTGGAGTTAATTGTTTTAAGCGTTTTTTGTAAAGATCTCCTAGGCATTTTAAGTGAACGCGTTGGTTACTAATACAAATGTTTTATCAATAAACTATTTATCAAACGAAACAACTTGATATGAGATTAAATTTAAAAATGCCCTGGTGTATATGCGAAGTTATCTATTTTTGGTTCATTCAATTTTATCATATACTAAGTTTACTTGAGAAAGAAGTTGCTCTTTTAACCATGGCTGCCTAAATAAGTAGGTTGTGAGGGAGTATATAAATTAGTAACATATTATAATAAAGTCAGTATTGTATCAGCCTCCGTTGTATCACTTACCCGATCCCTACATGGCGACCCTGCCAGCGCCGTAACGTGAGATATGCATTTGCATACCGTTTACCTAAACGAGATGCCTAGTGACAATGCAGCGCGACAAAGATTGCATATTGTCGGCACTTGTGGCAATCATGGTCGTTTGCTATGATGATATCTTAATCTAACATGGGCATCACTAAAATTTTATACAAGATTTTCCTAACATATAGAAGGTGTCACCAGAAGTGGATGTTTAATGCTATTAGGCTCGACAGATTGCAGTTTTCTGTATGGAAAGGAAGATCCTATCGAGAAGGAGATTAAAAGCGGATATTAGTAGTCACAAAAAGATGACTAAGGACATCATTTAAGGTGTCGAGAACCCCATTTTCAAAAATACCAGTGCGAAAATATATTGCGTTGTGTATAAATGCGCGGTAATATTGTAAAATATGAATGAGTGCGCGAAAATATAGTACGTATCATCATATCGTATAGTGGAAATATACTTAATGTGCTATTTCTTTTTATCTATACTAATATATAAAGCTGAAGAGTTTGTTTGTTTCTTTGTATGGTTGAACTAATCTCAGGAACTACTGGTCCGATTTGACTATTTGATTTGAAATATTTCGGTTTTAGATAGCTCATTTATCGCGGAAGGCTTTAGGCTATATATCGTCACGCTAAGACTAATAGGAGCAGAGCGCCAATGAAGAATGTTTCAAAATCGGGCATTTTTTTAGAGTGTGCTGCGTGTTAGTGTTCTATACGTTGCCGTGGTAACGTGGTAAGTTTATATCGCAAACATTTTCAAAGTTTATGTGTTTATTAAGTGTAAAAAGTTTATTCTACGTTAGTTTTGATTCCAATTTTTTTTTGTAATTTATTACGCATTATAAAAATAAAGTGTGTGTATGTAAAATTAAAATAACAACTAATAACAAAAAAAAGACCTCATGAAAAGTAATTTCGCTTTTTTATTCTCCTTCGGCCGCAGTGGATTATCCAAATGCCTGAACTGATTTTCACGGGACTGTCACTGGCAGATAACTTACAATATAAGAAGTAACTTGGTGTGGCAGAGGATGTACAACACATTTTGATGGAATGTGTTTAATATCAAGGTTGTAGGAATTTTTTAAATGTTACTCGATCCATGGATGTAGGCATTTGTAATTTGATGCTGTCAGACCCTCTGTCTCAGTGTGCAAAGATGCTATACAGAATAGCAAGTTTAGCTTTAAGATGTGATTAAATGTGATTATTGTAAAATTTAATATTTATACGATGTTCTTACGTGGCGTCATAGTCGATTTACGACAAAGCCCATATTAAAGAGAAAAAAAAATGACTATTTTATTTTGCTAGCCAAGACTTCGTAGTAGTGATGAACTGTTTACCTGTGAAATGGTACGTGTGAAATTAATCAAAAATATGTTGTTTAGTGTAGACAAGCATGTGAGACATGCGCTGTACTGGACTCCAAGAATAAATATATATAATTGAAAGTCATATATTTGTATGTAATTTGAATTACATTATCTTTTTGGTCAATTTGGCGGCCATTTTATATTATTTACCGCGCTTGCGTCTACATAACTCAGTGATTATAGCAACGTATAAGAATAACACATTTATATCGACAAATTGGGCATATTATATCTATATAATAAAAGATTTAACACATATTGTTCGATAATGTGTAGCTTAACATTTTCATTATTTTCTAATATAGTGTTAGTGAACACTGAGGGTACTATATAATAGGTTAAAGTTCCAGCTATGTTGCTGATGATAAATCCCATCCCATTCGATATACTGTTGGTATTCACATATATAATGTACACGTTACATGTTACAGTAGATAGCGTGCGTGTCGTAGTTACAAATTCTGTTGAAAAAGCATTTCTGTAATGTACACACCTACTTACAATTTTACATTTCTTTAATACGTTTTATAAAAACGCGTGCGGAGCCGCGGGCAACCGCTAGTATATAATAATTGTGTAATCGCATATATGCAATTTTTTTAATTAGTTATATAATCACTAGTGTTTATGTACAAAAATAATATGTAAGTAATAAGTATATAATCATTACATAGTATAAAACAAAGTCGCCTACCGCGTCTGTCTGTCTGTCTGTTCGCAATAAACTCGAAAACTACTGAACGGATCTTCATGCGGTTTTCACCAGTGGATAAAGTAATTCATGAGGAACATTTTAGTATATAATGTGTCCAGGATTTTTTTATTATCAGGGCGGAACGTCGTCCGCCGGGCCCGCTAGTTATATTATAAGGAAAAGATTTTCTTAATGGCAAAAAATTTTAAAAGTCTACGTAACAGTTTATCTGATATTTTCAGTATGTATAATAGAGGCAGTTTATTCCAACACCATTCAGGATCGAGAGGCCACTCATCATTCACAGCAAGAAGTCGTGGACGATTCCGTTATAAACCAAGCCCTCAAAATAGACAATTGGTACAAGTACAAAGGTGACCACAGAGAACTTAGCGCGGATCTTCGTACCCATTTCATGGCATAAGAGGTAGGTAAAATTCTCATACAACTAGGGACCAACATCTACGTGACAGGCGCTTACATATTTTGACTAACTCATATCTTCAACAAAATTCAGTAACCAAGCAAAATCAACGTGATAAAAACCAGTCTTTTCGAGTCTGAAAATACTATTTTATCATTCAATAGTGTAAGTTACGTAAATCTAAAATCATATAATCAATACTCATACGATTCGTTAGTCGACACCGGTGCATCTATATCGGTCGTTAAGTATAAACATATTCTCGAACAAAATATTCCAATCCATATAGAGAAATGTTTTGTAATTGGAAGCAAAGTCCAAGCAATTGGATATGTTTGTTTAAGCTTCGTTATTAGAGATCATATAATTTAATATAAGCTTTATGTTTTTAAAATATTATCATGTAAAGGTAGCATACACTTACACTTATTATATATACACTTGCACAAGACTTTTTAATCAACAACAGCTTCAAAACTTTTTTACCTTTGATAATGACAAACAATAACATTACTATACCGGCGAGGTCAGAGTCCATACACTTTATTCGAGTAAATGATACAGATGAATGTTTAGTAAACGCGACAAAACTACAAATGGGGATTTTTATTCCGAGTACCTTAGTTAAACCTACGAATGGAAAAATAGAAATTTTTGAAGGCTGCGTAACGCAAATTTAATACTAAATCCTTTAAAATGTGATTTTCTTAAAAGAGAGATCCTTTTTTGGGACACGTGGTATGACACAATGGTCACCTGATCCGGATAAAATTAAAATTATAAAAAATTATCCTGTTCCCAAAAACACGGACGAAGTAAAACGTTTCGTTGCTTTTGCGAACTACTATAGACAATTCATAGGTGACTTTCCCAACAAAGTATATTGTTTAAATCTTTTATGTAGAAAAAATTCAAAATTCATATAGGACAGTAACTATCAAAAATCATTTGAATCTATTAAACTTAGTTTGATGTCACCGCCAGTTCTTCAATATCCAGATTTTTCAGAACAAAATCAATGTATAGTGCAAGCTGATGCATCCGGATACGGAATAGGAGCTGTTTTATGTAACTTAGATGGTCGACCTATATACCTATGCTAGTAGAAATCTTAATAAAGCCGAAAAAAATTACCTCAAAATAGAAAAAGAGCTGCTTACTGTATTTGGGCTGCGAAGTATTTTAGACCTTACTTATATGGTCGTACATTTAAAATAATTATCAATCACAAACCGCTAGTATATTTATTCAATATAAAAGACCTCTCTAGCAGGTTGTATAAATTTAGGTTCATTCTGGAAGTGGTAACATTTGATTAAATGGATTTTTGACGCCTTTTGACTCACTTTGATGGTTCGACATTTCAGCCTGGTTACACAAAAGCGGTGACTAGCTGAATGTTTTCAATTTCTTGGAACTATACTCACGTAGTCATTATCATTGAAGTATATTATCGGAATCACGACTTGTGGGACAACGCCCAAACGTGAAACAATTAAAGGCAGTGAAAACTTATTTCAGACGCGTTTAACCACATACTTAATAGGTGTACAGCACGTGAAATTACAAAAAAAATTAACGTCTTATTTTTAGTAATACGGGCACAAGCTTATAGGCGATCTTGAAGCCTACCTATTCCCTCTTCTCTTGAACACTTCGAAGTTATAAGCCGATTGGATAATGCGCTGGAAGTGAATTCTACTTTACCGTACTAATGCGGAAGTAAGTCGCTTCCTTTACTCAAATAAACGTTGACCATCCTAGCCACACATTCTGTAGACAGACTACGATATAACAGCAATTAAATTAGAAAGTGTTTATACTATATTGTATGTTTATACTATAACTATACTACTCTCAAATTAAACATTTATGTACTTATATAATTCCCAAAAAGTGGCTCCAAGCAGAATATTCTATGAAAACTGTATTTTGTTTTGAAAGATATCGTAAATAATTACAGTATCTGTTAGTTGTACAGTGGAAAAATACATATTGTCACAAATACAAATACATATTTGCATTTCATTTGAAAGTAGACACAAAGAGCAATGACGCCGAATAGAAAAATAACTAATTATTAACTTTAATACAATTGTTGAACACTTTTTATTAAAAAAAACCTAGCTAATATCCGCGTCTTCACCTGCGCAGTTTATTTTCTTAACAATATATTTTATGTAGAGCAGATAAAATATTTAAAAAAATCCAACCTTTTGTAGTACTTGTTACGATATCGCAACTCCTCATAATAGCTGACCAAGAGTGGATATGGAACCCAGGTTCCCAGTCCCACGGTGCGACAGGTGCACGAGGCATCAAGTCAGCAATCTCAGTGGAAACGTTCAGCGACCCGATTCCTCCGTTCCCAGATTGTTTTTGTATAAACTATTAGACCAGATGGTCATTCCGGAGTGGTAGTCTTGCATCGGCTGCATTCATATAATTAGGTTTAGAATGTTTTGTAATTTGTAAAACATATTTTTTTTTAATTAATCTCTGATTCTGACCTTCGTAATTTACTTATAAATATCACAGTTTCTTAAAATTATAATTACTTTATATTAAATAAAGATTAGAAAGATAGTTTATTTTATAAACTGAACAAATTGAAATTAGCACTGGAATTTCTTTACTGAATATGAATTTGTTATAATATAATATTATACATATGATATTTCAGGGGCAAACATTTAAACATACTTTCACAACTGTAATACATATATAATAATATGCACAGATAATAATATCATGAATATTTATATTTTTTTATCAGTACTGTCACCTACTTGTATAAAAGATAAGGCGCAATAAATTAATGTTCAGTAAAGAAAGACCAATGCTAGTTTCAATTTTATAAGAAGTCAAGTGAATCATGATTTTGTTGCTAATTTTTATTTTCTCGATAACATTTTATATATTCTCAACCAAAAATCATCGCTACTGGTTGAAAAGAAATGTGAAACACGAAACTCCAGTGCCATTGTTCGGTAACAATTTTCGTAATCAGTTCGGATTTAAAAATATAACCAAAGTATCAGTAGAAATATACAATAAATATCCAGAAGAAAAGGTTGTCGGCCACTACAGAGGAACAACACCGGAGTTAATCGTCAGAGATTTGGATATAGTTAGACGTATACTAACAGCAGACTTCGCGTATTTCTATCCCCGTGGAGTCGGTAGAAATCCCGAAGTGGAACCAATATTTAAAAATCTATTTCACTCCGATGGTGATCATTGGAAACTATTACGGCAGAGGCTCACGCCAGCTTTTACGACTGCCAAATTGAAAGCGATGTTTCCTTTAGTGGTGCAGTGTGCTGAAAAATTACAAGGCGTCGCTGAAGAGACCGCGACGAGAGGTGGAGTATGCGATGTACGAGAGCTGATGGCTCGCTTTACGACAGAGTTTATTGGCGCATGTGGTTTCGGGATTCAGATGGATACCATCAATGATGAACATTCACTGTTCAGGGAACTTGGAAAGATCATTACGAAACGCAACTTACGGCATATTATATTATTTATGCTCTGGGAAATGTTTCCAATTTTGAGAAAATTTATTTATATTAGTGATAAAAGAATTGAAGAAGGTATCATGGAAATACTAGAAGGAGTTCGAAGAAAAAGGAATAACAAACCATCCGGCCGTAATGATTTCATTGATCTCCTTTTAGAGTTAGAAACTAAAGGAATAATTAAGGGAGAATCAATCGAGCATAGAAACCCCGATGGATCGCCGAAACTTATCGAAATGGAAATGGACCAGAAATGTATGATTGGACAAGTTTTTGTATTCTTCGCGGCTGGTTTTGAAACATCTTCAACTGCAACCAGTTACACTCTACATGAACTCGCTTACAATCCGGATATTCAACGTGAGGTGCAAGAAGAAATAGATAATGTATTGGAAAAATATAATAATAAATTATGTTACGATGCAATTTCCGAAATGAAATTATTGAGCATGGCTTTTAAAGAGGCAATGAGAATATTCCCGTCTTTGGGTGTTCTCCACAGGGTATGTGCTAAGCGTTATACGATACCTGAACTCAATATCACAATAGACCCGGGAGTGAAAATCATAATTCCAATTGCAGCAATACAAAATGACGAGCAATATTTTGATAACCCTAAAGAATTTAGACCGCAGAGGTTTACTGATGAATCCATAAGAAAACAACACAATTACGCATACCTACCGTTTGGTGAGGGTCCAAGGTCATGTATAGGTGAGTGTTAATATAAAATACTTAATATTTATCTTTAAATAGACCACCAAGACATTGTTATGACTCCTTTCCTACTCCATCAAGAGAAACTGATCAGCTAATGTCAATCAACTAGCCATAAAAATATATTTATTCACTTGATTTCCATCTACATGGCAATGTAAAATTCTTTAGTATATTCCACATGAGAGATTATTCTTTGTAATAACTTAAAATAACCGTCAATGAGGAAATACAATGAAATTATAACACAGACAAAAAGTAGCGTTTTCACATTCAAGAAATAATTATCTCAATTTTTACCTCTTTTGTAAATTTGTAGAATGCACACAGATATTTCCAAACAAGTTGCTATTATCAAAATCATAAATATCATTATCTTTATTATCGCGAAGCCATAATACGTATATATCTAGTTTTAATAATGCATATTATCTAGAAGTCACTAATATATGCGTTCTTAATTCAGGAGCTCGTCTCGGTGAAATGCAGTCTCTAGCTGGACTTGCGGCAATTCTACAAAAGTTCACCGTTTCACCAGCACCCTCTTCTCGCCGAGAAGTAGAAGTGGACCACGCAATGAACGTAGTCCAATCAATAAAAGGAGGTTTACCCGTAATAATAAAACCAAGGAAAAACAAAACAATGTAACGATTTATAATAAAAATGAATTCCAATTAAGAAGTTATTCGGGCAAAAATTATAATACGTACGTTCATAGAACAAACTGTTAAACTCACATTTTTATTTTATATTTATTAAGTATATTTCATGATTTTCATGTGGTTTTCACCAGTAGACAAAGTGATTCATGAGGAAAGTTAAGATATATAATTTGTCTAGGTTTTTGTATTGTCGTGGCGGTATAACGTCCGCCAGACCCGCTAGTTAAGTATGAAGCACACAGCACTCTTTATTGTAAGCATTAGAATATAAATATTGTAGCGTACAGGCTTCCTTAGTAGCAGATGTAAGCAAGATTACTTTTAATCTATAGAACGTTCTAGCGTTTTAGCTAAATGTTTACAATTGTATCAAATACTTCATAGTATATAAATATATGATGTGAATTTAATATGTTAATGTAACAATAGGTAGATTATATTAACAATATACAAGATAAATGTAATTATTTCACATGTTTAAATAAAATATGTTTTTAATTTGATGTTGAAGCACGGAGCATTTTTTAATTTACTGTCTTCTATCATAACGTTGAACTAAATTAGAGTTAAAGTGAGTAGAAAATTCTCCAACATTATTATAATGGTCAATCATAAACGCTCGTTCTGTTGTCGCAGTTTATGAAACATTCGAAAAATATGCGAGTTTGTTTTCTCCCAATTTCGATGAAAGATCACGAGTAAACTAATTGTAAGATATTCGCTGAATTTACCACTTAACTTATTATTTGAAAACTAACGAATACCCGCGACTTAGTCTGCGTTGCTTATATATAACAACATATTTTATGTACACAGGAAAAACATAAAAAAATTGATAGCAAATATATACTTTGTCTACAAAATCACTTTCTTAACAATGTTATCTGTTTACTTCCTCTCTCCCACGTATACACACCATACCGCTTGCCCTAATTCTCCACGGCAAGAAGACATAAATCATGAACGCATAGTACTTATAAAAATCCTTGTTTCTTAATACTTTCCTTTTTAGATATATGGCAAGTCCACAACGGCAGACCTCTATCATTTTATTTATATAGAATATGTAAATATATAAAAATCCAGTGCCATGATGTTTGTCCACGATGAACTTCGAAACTACTCAACCCATCTTCATGAAACGTTGGCATTTATGGTTAATTTGGTCCAACTTGAGAGATAGTATAATTTATATTTCGATTGATGTCCTAAATATTTTTTAATCACAAATTAAATGATTGTCAATGTTGATTATTGTTATTAATTGTAAGTTTTGTGAGTCTCGAACAGATGGCGCTTTAAATTAGTTTATTGACAGAAAATTGTAGTATCGACTGTTATAGATATCTCATAGATGGCGCCACGTTTTAACTTTGAATTTCTTTTTCAACTTTTAATCAACATGTACTAACTGAGCCACAGCAAAGCATAGCCAGCTCATCTAGTTAGATATATTTTTGTAGAAAGTATAGAAACTTGCAAGTTTTTGCTAGCATTGTTCTTATACTTTGAAGTAAAGTCGGCAAATGACAGTCAGATATCCATCTGAACTATACCAAATCTTCCTATCGTAAAACTATGGAACTGTATCCCAGCCAGTACGATCCCTATTTATAATATCTGATACATTTACGCAAGTCGGTATAACAGTACCAACTGGGCGATGTATTATCTCCTGGTAGTCGTTATTGTTTTTAGATTAAACTGCACGTGCCGTCAGAAAAAAGTGTCGTACCGTTGCCATGCTACTATAAAAAAGTATTAGCGAAGGCAATACAATTCACTTCTGGCACTGAACTACTATGACATTTGAAATAACTCCTATCAAATAACTTTCTGCTCTGAAAACTATCTATAGTATTAATTACGATCTCCAAAAATTACATATTAACATACTGATATTAACACCACTGAAAAAGAGTTAAATAGAATAAGAATGTAGTGAAAACCATGTAATAACAACAGTAGGAGAACAGAACGAGTGAAGAGAAAATAAAGCAAAATGGGACTGAGACCACAGTAAGAAAAATATAAGTGAAGGTCATATAGTTTTTAACCTCCGATGCAAAAGGAAAAAACAACTGAAATGAATACAATTAAACTTACTAATAAGTCATTGTAACTGTTTCTATCCCGTTGAATAAATAAGTAAATAAAAGGATCATCTAGAATCAGTTACTTTTTATACTCTAGAGAATACGCACCTCACAAATATTATAAACCTACATCAAACAATGCTTATTTTTTATCACTGGAGATAAGATAATGTATGTTATTTATTATTTACTATCTATATTAAAGTAATACAGTGAAACAGGCGACTTTACCTACATACAATTATTAATAACTATAGCTTTACTCATATTATTCTATTGAAAGTTGATTTTTCAATAGATACGCATTCCGTTACTTGTAAAAAGAAAATATTAGGCGCATTATATACTAACAGGACTTCGCATACTTACTAACTTTAATAATCTATCCCATGTATATCTATACTAACTTTAATACCAACTTACGAAAAATCGATTGACAATTCCAAATTATCACTACATTGATTAGCTTCACTAGTAACCGCTCTGCGTTCGTTCACCATTTACTCAAGAACTCTTGCAGTATTTTTTTGTATGTATATTAAATTAAGCTTCGGTGCGCTTAAATAAAATAAAATTAAGCTAACGGAGGAAGAGATGGGGAGAGCGCTCGAGCGCCTCCGCAATCGAAGGAGAGCGCCCGTTCCGCATGAGGTCCTGGGCCGGGTGCTCGCGGTCTCGTTGGACCACATAGGGGTGTGGTTTCGGGGACTGCTAGATCGTTGTCTGGAGGTTGGGCGGTTCCCGAAGCCCTGGAAGCAGGGGTGGCTATGCCTGCTGGCAAAGGTGGGCCGCTCCCGGGACTGCGCGTCCGCGTATCTGCCCTTGGTGCTGTTGGACGACTCCGGGAAGGTCCTGGAAAGAGTTGTTGTTTTCCGGGTCGTTCAGCACCTGGAGGAAGTTGGGCCGAACGTGGCAGACGTGCAGTTTGGCTTCTGGGCAGGGCGTTCCACAGTGGACGCCTTGAACCTCCCTTAAGTCGCTGCCTATGGAGGCGACCTCCCAAGGGGAGAGACTTCTGGCGGTGTCCTTGGACATTGCCAACGCCTTCAACAGCCTGCCGCACAATGTGATACGGGATTCACTCCGGTATTTCGGTGTGCCTCCGTATCTGCGGCGGCTGAGGGAGGCGTATTTAGTCGATAGGGAGGTCGCCTACATAGATGGTGACGGTGGTATGGTCCGACAAGTCACGCGGCGGGGAGTTCCACAGGGATCGGCCTTGGGCCCACTCCTATGGAACATGGGCTACGACTGGGTGCTCCGCGGCGTGCTTCCGTTCGGAGCGCGCATAATTTGTTACGCGGACGACACCCTAACCCTAGTCGTAGCCCGGGGGAAAAGTTGGCAGGAGGTGGACCGCCTGGCCACGATGGCCACAACCCTCGTGGTCGGGCGCATTCGGCGTTTGGGCCTCAGAGTGGCCCTCGAGAAGACCGAGGCCCTACTATTTCATGGGCCTCGGCGAGAGCCACCCCCTGGGGCCCACATAATGGTGGAGGGCGCCCGAATCGGGTGGGGAGCCAGATGAAGTATCTGGGCCTCACCCTGGACGGGCGCTGGCGGTGTGAGCCCCATTTTAAGGGGCTCAGACCGCAAATTGTGGGGGCGGCGGCGGCACTCGGCCGGCTGCTTCCCAACATAGGAGGGCCGAGTGCTGGGTGCCGCCGACTATAAATTGGGGTCGTGCGGGCTATGGCTGTTTACGGTGCCCCGGTGTGAGCCGACGCTCTTGGTGCCGCTAATGTGCGAGCGCTGCGCGCTGCGCAGCGCATAGTGGCACTGAGGGCGATCAAGGGGTACCGCACCATGACTTCCGCGGCGGCCTTTGTGCTCGCCGGCTCCCTGCCCTGGGAGCTGGAGGCGGAAGTTCTTGCCGCCGTTTACGAGTTTACGGCGGCAAGGAAGAGTATCGGGGGGCCTCCGGCTCCCGGAGAGATTGAGGCCAGGAGAAGGAAGGGCCGGGAGGAGGCGAAAGGACGAAGGAGGCAGGACTTGGCCGACGAGCGGTATGGGCGTTACACTATTGACGCCGTCCGCCCGGTCCTGCCGGATTGGATAGGGAGACGCTGGGGCTCCCTGTCGTTCAGACTGGTGCTGGTACTCACCGAGCATGGTTGCTTCGGGTGGTACTTACACCAGATCGCTCGTAGGGAGCCAACCGCCGCATGCCATGAGTGCGGCGCTGCACTCTGACTGAGTGTTGGATTTGTCGCTGCCGAGTGTGGTTTCGGCCATGCTCGGCAGCAAAGAGGCATGGAATGCGATGGCCTCCTTCTGCGAGGACGTCATCTCGCAGAAGGAGGCGGCGGAGAGGGTACGCCAAGATAACCCTCTGAATGGCCCTCTCCGCCAACGGAGGACCGGAGGGAGGAGGCGGCGATTTGCCCTTCTCCACATTGCACAGGTCCGGTAGACGAGGGGAGGCAGCTGGTGTGTACCCAGTCTGTCTCCCTATTAGAACGGAGCCCGGCGGCCACCTTCCGCAGGGCGGACCGTTGGGGCGGCTATTCAAGGGGACTAGCGTAGGTCGATCACTTGCCGTCCCAACAATACGGTCGGATGGTACACCGTGGGGTTTTAGTCCGTGCGAGTCGGATATAACCCATCTTCTCCCCCGAAAGGGTGGCATATCCACAAGGGATTTCCCCACGTTAATAAAAAAAAGCGTTACAGTTAAACAATAAACATTTAAACAAACATACGTTCATATTCCTAATAAGTATTAAAAACTATATTTTATCAGTACAGTCTACGTGCATAAAAGATAAGACCCGATAAATAAAAATTTTGTATAATTTCGCTCTTCTCTGCACTATATGGAGTCATGATTTTGTTTTTCATTTTCATTTTCATTTTTTCCTTGATATTCTATGTATTCGCAACCAAAAATCATCGATACTGGCTGAAGAGAAATGTCAAACACGAAACTCCAGTGCCACTATTCGGTAACAATTTTCGTAATCAATTCGGATTTAAAAATGTTACGGAAATATCAGTGGAGTTGTACAACAAATATCCAGGAGAGAAGGTGATCGGCTACTACAGAGGAACAACACCAGAGTTAATCGTAAGAGATTTGGATATAGCAAAACGTATACTTACATCGGACTTCGCGTATTTCCACCCACGTGGAATCGGTAGAAATCCCGATGTAGAACCAATATTAACAAATCTACTCCAATGCGATGGTGATTTATGGAAATTACTGCGGCAGCGGCTCACGCCAGCGTTTACGACTGCTAAATTGAAAGCGATGTTTCCTTTAGTGGTGCAATGTGCTGAAAAGTTACAAGTCGTCACTGAAGAAACTGCGGCACAAGGTGCAGTGTGCGACGTACGCGATCTGATGGCTCGCTTCACAACCGAGTTTATCGGTGAATGTGGTTTTGGTATACAGATGGATACAATCAATAATGAACACTCACTGTTCAGGAAACTTGGTAAGATCATCGTAAAACGGAACTTACGGTATATTATATTATTCATGCTCTGGGAACTATTCCCAATATTGAGAAAATTTGTTTACGTAGGCGACAAAAGAATTGAAGAAGGTATTGCGGAAATATTAGAAGCAGTTCGAAGAAAAAGGAATAACAAACCGTCGGGTCGTAATGATTTCATTGATCTCCTTTTAGAGTTAGAAGCTAAAGGGACAATAAAGGGAGAATCAATCGAGCATAGAAACCCCGACGGATCGCCGAAACTTATCGAAATGGAAATGGACCAGAAATATATGATTGGACAAGTTTTTTTATTCTTCGCGGCTGGTTTTGAAACGTCTTCAACTGCAACCAGTTACACTCTACATGAACTCGCTTACAATCCGGATATTCAACGTGAAGTACAAGAAGAAATAGATAACGTATTAGCTAAATATAACAATAAATTATGTTATGATGCAATTTCCGAATTGAAATTACTAAACATGGCTTTTAAAGAGGCAATGAGAATATTCCCGTCTTTGGGTGTTCTCCACAGGGTATGTGCTAAGCGTTATACGATACCTGAACTCAATATTACTATAGACGCAGGCGTCAAAATCATAATTCCAATTGCAGCAATACAAAATGATGAACAATATTTTGATAATCCTAAAGAATTTAGACCGCAGAGGTTTACTGATGAATCCATAAGAAAACAACACAATTACGCATACCTACCGTTTGGTGAGGGTCCAAGATCATGTATAGGTGAGTTTTAATACAATGTTTTAATTTAAATATAGATTTTTTTTGAAGTTATACTTCTTTTTGCGCGTTAGGGAAAAAAATTGAGAGTAAATTTTTACGATGCGCGCGCACACCGTCACGAAAAACCGACACCCTGAAATTAGCTAAAGCAAACATTTTGTTTCTTTGTATTTGTTGTTTGTATTTCTTTGTATTAAAACTTTCAATGTATTAAATACCTTTTTTCTATTGTTAGTGTCGTTTCTTCTACAAACGGAGAATAAGGCGAAAGATAAATTTTTTGAAAAGATTTCTATCTTGTTAATTTTTTTTTCGAACTGACTACGCTATTGGACTAGGAAGGTCTTAACAGCTTCACCGGACTACTAACGCGAGCGCTTAAGGCACTCAGCCGATTTTGTTTGACAACTAGCTCAAGGGTGCACGGCACACCTCGGGTTGGTCTGTTGCCTAATACATGCAATTCGCGACCTGTCTGAGCTAACCTAAGCTAAGCTACATATTCATACTTATATGAGTTATTGAAACATATATGTGTACCAAGCATACATACCTCGACAACTCTTACATGTATTTTGTGTCGGATAATTTTACTAAACTATTTCAGTTCGATAAAGGAAAAAATACAACCCTTCCACTTTCATGTGTATTAAATATAGATGTATTACGTACCTCTATACATAATAAGGTTACCTACTTTCCTGTGATCATCTTTCGGCTCCACTGATTTTCACTTTAGACCATTGATCAGTTACTGTCAATTTCTCAAAATTATTAACACTAATACTTTACTTTCAGGAGCCCGTTTGGGTGAAATGCAATCTCTAGCTGGATTAGCGGCAATTCTGCAAAAGTTCACCGTCACACCAGCATCCTCTTCTCGGCGAGAAATAGAAGTTAACCATGCACTAAACGTCGTGCAGTCCATAAAAGGCGGATTACCTGTAATAATAAAACCGAGGAAAAACAAAATATTGTAGTAGTTTAATAAAAACTAGATTACAATAAAGTCCATCCATAATTCAAAATAATATTTGTAGTTTTCATTTTCCACAGTTTGATCTGCGTGTTTTAAATTGTATATCTGTTCTATAGGTTTGTTCATCGAACAGAAATATCAATTTTAATATTTTATTATAGGTATAGATTTCAAGTAAAAAACATTAGACATTTTCTAAAGGAGCATATAAAATTTACCTATGTTATTTATGTTTATATAATATTTATAATATTCATATGAGGTATTAAATTATTATAAATGTAAAATGTAAAATCTATTCAATTGTGATGTTAAAAATATGAAGTATTTTCGTAAAATATAACCTTCTTGATTATTTATTTGAAAAGTTACAAAAAAGTATCTAGTGACGTAAGTCATTTTCTACTAAAATGTCGAATCGTTAACTTGATAGATTGAAACTATTTTATGAAATTTCAAACAGTATTTATTTACTATGTAAGTAGTGAATCAGATGTCTTTAAATTACGTAAAAATATATTACGGGCCGTGCGATTCATTTCACACGGTAGTCCACAATCCGCAAAAGTTAAAAGGTTTGAGAGGTGAGTGCATGGCAAGAAATACGTATCCAGTACCATTAAAAATTAGGGTACTTTCCTATTAAATGCTTTATCTTTTTACGCAAGTCTAACATAACCGAACCGATTTATTTTTCTCAATTTTCCCGTCTTACTTCGGTTAGGTTAGGTTAGACTTACAATACAAAGACAGCGCAAGTCGGCCGCGGCATTTATATATTTTTAGCTAGGTCTTAGTATATTTTCTTGCAATAAGTTTTATATGAAATAAATAGGGAGGAAAATAGTAAAGTAACTTGACTAAAAAAACTGCTGCTATCCTATTCATACGTCTAAATTATTAGATATTTAATGTTAAATATTTATATAATAATAATAATTTAATATTTATTTAAGTATTTCATGTAAAATATTTTTTCTAACCTAAAAGTATAAATACAATAAATAAATTGTAAACTTCATGGTTAAGTAAAAAAAAAGTTCTTAGGAGTGAAAGAATAATTTAATAATATATTTTATACAAAAATTTTAATTTTACATTATATAATTTATTATTATTCAAATCTTGTAATAAATTCAGTATTTTTTTAAAACATATGCTGCCAAAATGTTTTCTAACCTGTGCATCATAAGGTCTACTTTCGTTTGTATGGAGCTTAAATCCTTATGGTTTCCGTCACTGGAGTGGTTAATACGAAAGTACCAAATCTAAATTATTGCTTAAAGAATGAAAATATTTACATACACGGATCAGAAACTCATTTTGTCTGTATATTGTCCTTACCAGTGATACATATAACAGTTTGGGTTTACTTAATACACTTGTGGGCACACATAACTGAACTTTAGATAACAGTTCTGGACAGTCTACAATTAAACCAATGATATTATTTCTATTTTAAAATTTGAACTCATTCTCCTCTGATGCTAAATGACGACGTGATCGAAGACGGTAAACATGCCAAACATAGAAGGGGGAAGAGGGGAAGTGTCTCAAGTGCAACTGCCGGGACACACCAATATGTGTTTGGCAACAGATTTTCAACTCGAGGATGGTAGCTAGCAGGAGCGAACTTAGAAAAACCCCTACCACCTTGCTACGATTTCATCAGGATATGAACAATCGTATCAAAGTTAGATATGACCTAAGAAGAAATTAAAATAATATCTACATAATAATATATCCGCATTTGACAGGTAAACATAATTACCATGTGGCATCATTACATAGTATAAAAACAAAGTCCCCTACCCCGTCTGTCTGTCTGTCTGTTCGCGATAAACTCAAAAACTACCGAACGGATTTTCATGCGGTTTTCACCTGTGGATAGAGTGATTGAGGAGGATCGTTTTAGTATATAAATGTCAAGGATTTTTTTCATAATCAGAGCGAGACAACATCTGCCGGGCCCGCTAGTTAATAATATTTTAATTGTTAGTCATTAAAACACATTTGTTACGAACATGATTGTTTTTCCTTATGTTTGTAGATCGGCTACAAAAACTCGGTTACAGAGTGGATTTGATTCCTATCGATTACATAAACTATTGTGTTTTAGAAATTTGTGGCCATGAGGTAAGTACAAAATCCCAAAAAAATATTTAATCTTACTGTAATTTTAATATTAGGTCCGAATAACTTTTTATTTTACCTTCTCCTAGAAAAGAGTCTATTTTACTAAACCTCGGTTATGAAGCCTACTTTTGACTGCTTGAAATTTTTAATCTAGCAAGAAAAAAGATAGCGGGTGAAGATTCTCACGCAGCTTAGCTTCTATGAACTTGATGAACTGTGAATACAGAAACCCCAAAATATGGGCCTAAATCGTTTAGTTAAGATGCCACATTAATATATCGCACCCATGCGAAGCCGAGCGATTTGCCAGTTCACTTTAAAACGATTATACCGAACTAGCGCTCTGGCCCGTGGCTTCGTCCACGTTATTATAGATTTTATATATCCCTCGAGAACAGTACAATTTTCTAAATAAATGATACTCTATGTCCTCTTCTATATGCCTGGTAAGATGCATGCAAAATATCATGATAATCGGTTAAGAATTTAAGGCGTGAAACCGTAACAAACAAACTAATTACCGTTTATAATATTTGTTAGGATATAAAGGAAGGTAGCTATTAAATCTTATAGTATATGTTTATTTGATAATTTTATATTACAGGTATTTCAGTGCAATGTAAAAAACCTACATTTCAACACACCTTACAATTTAGATCCGGTTTGTCAACGCGCAATCGCCGCCGTTCTGGAATCTTCTATCAGGTTCAAGAGAGCACGCACGTATCTTTGGCTCTGGAGGCTCATCGACAGCCAGATCTTCACGAGATCTCACTACGTGCTGAAAGATCACTGGTCTCTCGATTTGAAAATGAAGAAATATTCCACATGTCTAGACTGTATCGATTGTTGTAAAATCCGCGTTAAAGAAGCAGAATGATATGACCTAATCGTGGTCATCAAGATAACAAACAGTGAAATAAAATTATATTGAGATTTAGTGTATGACAGTATTTTCCTTCAAAGTCAATGTGTACAATAGATGATACGTTTATGACAAACAAACTTCACATAAGTATACTATCGCGTTGACATCAATAAATCTATTAATCTTTTATTAAAAAATTTAAACCAAAATTTCCCTTTACAGCAATTGAATATCTCAGAAAATGACAGATTTAAAACAAACAGCAAAAAATCGCTTGAAATTTTGATCGCCAATTGAATAAAATACATTTCATCCATGAGAGGATGGGGCGGATAAACTAGATAGAAATAAAACGCAAATGATCTCATATTGTTTATAATGACATAAATTACAATAACCGATAATCCCATGGTTACATACAAATATTATGCCATATCAGTCAATAAACCGTTTATTATGATTATTATATTAAAAGTGATCCGATACCTTGTCACCCCTTCTAACGGTATATGTTGTAATATATCTTGTCGATAAGTCTTATCCACGATAAAGCATATTTGACCGAAATAATCACGAGCATCAAATAAATAAAAAAAAAGCATTACATTCGTTTTGTAAATTATATTTAATATCGTTTATAATACCACTTTCACTGCAATAACAGCACAGTAATTATGGCTATTAATATATACTATAACTAATACTTCCCTAAAACACATGAAAAATGATAATTCATCCTAAACTTGATAATAAATATGCGAAAAAAATTAATTCATCTCGCCGTATTTACTAACACGCCTGAATTAAAGACTATCTATAAATTTCTAAAATATAATCCGCGTAATTGTACAAAATTTAATAGTTGCCAAATAATGCTAAACAATAAAAAAATCTCTATTCAATATATTTTTCATTGTTTGATATTTACCTAAATTAGTTCGATCAACAATAACTAGATAAAGGGTCACGTACAAAATTGAAGGTAAAAGCTGTCCGTGTAAATATATACTTATGTGTAGCTATTTGTTTACTAAGAAAGGGAGAAAAAAAGTTTTAAAACAGTTAGTTCAACCTAATTACAACCACGACACCTAGTAATAAAGTCACAAATGTTCAAAATATTATCTAATACTTACGATAAAACGAGCAAAACAATAAATTACTCCTCTCACAAATGAAAAGACAACATAAACAACCTTTAGTGTGAATTCAACCTTAACACGTAATGAATAAAGTACGTTTTCCCGTTATTGTGCGTGGTTGGAGAGCCTAGGCCAAACATTTGTACCACAGGTTTAAAATCGGTAATTTTGTTCAAAATTTGATATTATTTGTTAGTTTAAAGCTTAAAATATAACTCATTCAACATGTATTTAGCGAAAGTAAGATACTCCGGCCGTTAAATTGCTTTTTCGGGTATTATTTTTGCATCTTTTGAATACACTGCGGCTGTGTTTCAAACAAATTAACAAAATAAAAGCTCACATTTCAAGACTTTTTTTTTACTCTTTGATATCCTGTAACAGCCATCGAAATGGTGTGCTATATAGGGCTGTTTGATCTCTATCAATTGATCATTTTAGTTTAATAAGCCTTAACACTATATTGCTCAAAATAGTTACGTAAACAACTTTTCTTTTAACTAGCTGATACCCACGACTTTACCTCGTTATTTTTCTTTATAAATAATGTTATCCGTGTAGTTCCCCTCTCCTGCACATGCGCACCACACCTCTTTCCCCCACTCCACACATTGCTGAAAACGTAGTGCCTATCAAAGTCGTAGTTCCTTATTACTTAAATGTAGATATTGTGATATTTTTTTAGTTAAAATGTCTAAGAAAAAATAATTATGGAAATCTATCCAGTAGTTTTTGCATGTTGTGCACAGAACGGCAGACCTTAATGTATTTATATTTATTTATTTATTTTATTTAAGGTCCACAAAACTGAGTTCTATGAACAAAAATGGACACGAACCCTTTTATATGTGAACACAGCATGCATAATATAAGAAGACAAAGTCATAGTATTAATACAAAGAAAAATTAAATTATATTAAACATTTAAATACATTTTTTTTCTAATTGAGGCCAAAGAAACACAAAAAAATATATCGAATTTGAAACGTAAACTATTACAAAAAGAAAGCATGCGATATAAAGGGCAATGTTGGCCTGTGTTAGTATATAGATAAATATATGTAAAAGATAAATATGGCGACTATGGGACTTATCCTTAAAAGACAGACATTTTTCTATAAAGATATAGAATTTATTGATTAATTAAGTGAACAGGCATCTAGTGGGTAAGCGCGATACATCGTCGGCCTCATCGTCACTTACCATCAGGTGAGATTGTGGCCAAGCGCGTGCCTGTTGAATATAAAAAAAAGGTATATATATGGTCTGTATGGGTAACTAAGATTACATGTTTACTGCAAAGTCATTTACACAGTAAATGAAACTTGTCCCTTATAAATTACGACAGCTTCACTTTTATTCTTGTCTATGACTTTATTGCCCTTTACCACATACATTCTTATTTATTAACTTTAAAAGGTATCTAAGGCTACTCCCATACCTGCGTGTAACTTCACAAAGTTTTGTCTATGGTCCTAATTAATTTAGTTGTGGGAAGACATTATCGACATTCGTTACGAACTATTGGGCTGCGTGACGATGGACGCAGCTAGGTAACTGGACCCGCAGTTATTAACACACATCACAGGAACTTGGAAACGTTAATTTTGAGTTATTATTGAAATGACGCAGTCTTAATGTTATTCTGCGCCTTTATCGGAATCAATTTTGAGGTTAGTTTTTAGCGCGATAAGTGGCCGCAGCTTTGTCACGCAGGTACAGGAGTAGCATAAGATTAATGTTATTTAATCTACAAAGAAACAACAATAAGGAATAATAATGCTTTATTCAGCTCATTATATAGGACATATTTACAAGACATCGACTATCAATAAACCGATGACAACATTCCAACGATACGACAGTCAGTTTACGCTAATTTCATACACATCTCTCAGCGGAAACACGCATAATTATACATATTTTAAAAATAATACATATACACTTAATAAAATATTTATTCGACAGTAAACTATATTACATTGTCATTAAAGTTCAACGTGATGTGGTGTTCCCAGAACATTGACAATCGAGCGACACTTTTTTTAAACTATCGATAACATATTCATTTCTAAATGGCCAGTATCATTTAACTAAGTTTATTTTCTTTTTGTTTATGTTCTTAACCACTTCGCTACATTTATCGACAAGTTTCTCAAAAATATCAAGTAAAATCCTGTAATAAAATTTTTTATACTAAACGATAATTTACTAAAAACTTATAAAATTATTGCAATCTTCAGTCGTCACGTTCATAAAACTCTCAATACATTACTAGATAACCTTTGTATTATATTGATAAATGTATGAGAACGTACTCGGAAATAACTACCTAATTACTTGAATACGATTGTTTTTTTTATATAATCGAAAGGCTACTCTTTAAAATAAGGAGAGATAAAACGAGAAATCATAATTATAAAATATCTTTTGGTGTAATAGAACAGATTTAACGATATTTTTAATTTAAAAAACAATTATATTCGCAATAACATATATTTTGTTTAAAAAGTTATTAATCAACCAAATTATTCTTCTTTACATACAAAATTAGGTGGTAGGTTAAATGCAAATAATGTATTATAGATAATTTTTTGGAGTTTACGTAGGAATTAATTGGTAATTAATGTAATATATTTTATCAAATCAACATAGATAAATACGAATAAACATATATATTTGCTTCTACTATTATAAAATATGTATTTGTTTACCCTCTTTATCTATTACATATATTACAAAACAATCATTAGGGGTAAGAGCATCGGAGTTGACACACTCCATTTTTTAGATAAATAAATATAAATTACAATTTATAATTCTATGCCATAACCTAACCATTCAAAGCGTACCAAGACCATCTACATAATTTGACGTGTTCTTTATACCCTTAATAAGTCTAAAGTAAATGAAAAAAACAAAAATAGTTTATTAATTTAAAATAGATTTATTGAAAGGAATAGTTTACATATCTATACAAATAAATAAAATTTAAAAAATAAAAGCTTTTTCTTAGGCTCATAAATTATTATTTGCACGTCAACAAATGCGCATTTTTCTGCGTCTGTCAGTTTATCCGAACTAATTCTTCAAAACGGCTGTACCAATTTTTACTGGACTTTCACTGACGATTAGTGGAATTTACAGAGTATATAGGCTATTTTAAGGTACCCTATAATGTGGTTGAACGTTGAATGATTATTATTTATATACAAAGTAATCAAGTTTGTATCGCAATATATTCTGAAACTCGTAAGCGTTTACCGAACCTATAGTAAGAAATACAAACTAACGACATTCAATCTGATGATACAATTAATTATATTGTCACAAACAACAATAATTACAATACAGCACTTGTGAGTCGAGTTTCGTTGAAAACCAAACCGTAATAAATTATATCCTACGATATATTCAAACTGCAACTTTATAATTCATTAGAGAGACATGAATGTATATTCAATTTAATAAAATATTAATTACAAAGTGAATATTATTTACAATTTTAAAAATAACGTTTCTTTAAATATATTTTGGACTCCTTTAGCCTCCGTATTATTATATCTTAGAATAATTTTCGTTACACTCCTTTGAAGTGACAAAAGTGTTTCCTTTTTCGGGGTCGATTAATTAATTACCATTTTAATATGACCCTAATAACGTGCTACTTTTACAAGGAATGGATATTGGAATTAATAGACACGTTTATTGATAATGTATGTATAATTAGGCAGAGTTCAGTACAATTTTCTCCTATATTTCTCAATCGATTTTCTTTATTTTTCTTTTGTTTAGTAACTATCGACGAGCTTTAGTGTTATAATTGAAAAAAAAAATTGGAAAATGTTCGTTTTTTCCTAATCAATAAATTATGGTCGATATTCGACCATGGGACGACAATTAGCGGCCTTACCTTGATGCTACAGTTGATTAGTTTCGATTTCGTCGAATCTCGAACTCCGAGTACATGAATAATATCTTATACATAAGTCGTTTACATTTAAAAATGAGTTGAATCCAATTTTAACAATTCATATAACATGTTTAATTTATTTTACTATTTCTAGTTTTTATACACCGAGAACGAAGTTCAAATTTTGCCCGTTCATAAGGGTTGTAATATTTTTTTTTGTTCATATTTCATAGGTTACAAAACTTGAAGATGTTGAGAAATAATGTAAAATATTAAAAACGGCTAAAAATTGGATGTTTTTGTCACTTCCTTTTTGGGGGCACGTTTATTTTTCGAAAGTTGGTAAGTTCATAATTTTTTTTTTTTTTCTAAAAATGTGTTGTAATAATAAAAATAAAAAAGAAATGTACTCCTTATTTTGGGTACTTGGGGTATATAATAATACGATACTAATATAAAATTTTCAGAATTAAAACCAAATTAAGGCAATAATTTCGGTAATTTCGAATTTCCCTTTAAGGGCATTGCGTGCCTCCATAAAAAAGCCCTGATTTAGCTTATTTTGAAATGTAACGACTTATATGTGTATAGTAGGGCAGTGTCGCAGTACAGTTTGTTTGGCTACACCCACATCACTTCACTAGCTGGCGCACTCGATACCGCCTGTATAACGGGATACAAACACCCGTACTAAAGTGAATCGCGGGCGAACTCGAACTCATTTCACTTGGCTCTTGACGTGCTGTAAGAACTCGTAGTAAGAGAACGCGGATTCAACTCTATCGTCGACAAGACGTTCCGTGAATAGCGTCCGGGACGGCGAGTTGTCTCTGTCGGACAAACGGATCGTAATAAATAATAATTTAAATATATACAAATAGTGTCATGATATTTGTCCACGATGAACTCCGAAACTACTCAACGAATCTTCATGTATTTATGTATAATTTGGTCAAACTTGAGAGATAGGAAAATTTATATTACGATTATTGGCCTCAATATTTTTTATTAAAAATTAAATGATTGTCAATGTTTATTATTGTTATTAACTGTAAGTTTCATCAGTCTCGAACAGATGGCGCTTTAAATTGGGTTTTAGACAAAAAAAATTGTAGGACCGACTGTTTTAGAGATCTCATAGATGGCACCACGTTTAAATTTTGAATTTCTCTTTCAACTTCAATTTATTTTATAGGACGTGTCCTGTTAATCTATTTTCTACATAAGCACGCTTTTTCTACTTATAGTTATATTTTATTTCTAACTACAAAATCAGAGTAAAATTAATTTTATTAATATGTTAAAAAATGCATCAATACAAATTAATTTGACTAGACCTTATTCGAAGCTTATTTATGAGAGATAGACACTTCTGTTTCCCCTTGCATGTCCACTTTTGACAGTAAATACCACTAACTTCCGTTCAAATAACTCACTTGTCTTACCCCACCATTGCAGAGTGATGCGTACCGAGCGACGCCATCTTTTTGCATCATTGGCGTCAAGCAAAATACACAAAACGTCGTAAAAAATATTTTTATTTTTTACTTTTATGTGTATAAATAATGTGTAAGTAAGAGTGTGATAAATATTTGCAGAAAATAATTCTATTTCTACTTTCCAAATGTATGAGAGGGATGTTCTTCAATACATAAAAAGTATTTTTTTTTATTTATTTATTTTAGGTCGCTTTTTTTATAAAAAGTATTATTATACGTGCCGCGTAAGTAACTTTTTACATATTAATTCGTTACTTTTACTGAGGAACTTGTGGGCGCGCATATAATGATAAACTTCTCGAGACGTGTTTAATATAACGATACCTTTCGTTGAAAAATAATCACGTGAGTACATGCTACGTCTATTTTAAGAACAGACAATTTTATTTTATATAGTTCTTAGTAGTTTTCATTATGGTAACGGGTTACCCGTTTGGATTTAACATTGTCTTTTAATTATGACTACCAACTGTTAGGAGCTCATATCGGACGAAGAAGCTCGTAAGAGCACTAAGTAAATCTCGTGGAATCTCATGCCTCTGGCCTGTCTTCTGAGCATAATCTCCAGGGTTAACCAGTGTCTCCGCTCAGGAACACGTCAATTATATAAAGTGCCCGCATAAAGTTGACCAGTATATGCGTGCAGGAACACGTCAATTATATAAAACGCCCACGCAGGGTTAACCAGTGTCTCCGCGCAGGAACACGTCAATTATATAAAGTGTCCGCACATGGTTGACCAGTATCTCCGCGCAAGAACACGTCAATTATATAAAACGCCCGCGCAGGGTTAACCAGTATCTCCGCGCAGGAACACGTCAATTATATAAGTGCCCGCACAGGATTAACCAATATCTCCGCGCAGGAACACGTCAATTATATAAAGTGCCCGCACATGGTTGACCAGTATCTCCGCGCAAGAACACGTCAATTATATAAAACTCCCGCACAGGGTTAACCAGTGTCTCCGCGCAGGAACACTTCAATTATATAAAGAGCCCGCACAGGGTTAACCAGTATCTCCGTGCAGGAACACGTGAATTATATAAAACGCCCGCGCAGGGTTAACCAGTATCTCCGCGCAGGAACACGTCAATTATATAAGTGCCCGCACAGGATTAACCAATATCTCCGCGCAGGAACACGTCAATTATGTAAGTGCCCGCACAGGGTTAACCAGTGTCTCCGCGCAGGAATACGTCAATTATATAAAGTGCCCGCACATGGTTGACCAGTATCTCCGCGCAAGAACACGTCAATTATATAAAACTCCCGCACAGGGTTAACCAGTGTCTCCGCGCAGGAACACTTCAATTATATAAAGAGCCCGCACAGGGTTAACCAGTATCTCCGTGCAGGAACACGTGAATTATATAAAACGCCCGCGCAGGGTTAACCAGTATCTCCGCGCAGGAACACGTCAATTATATAAGTGCCCGCACAGGATTAACCAATATCTCCGCGCAGGAACACGTCAATTATGTAAGTGCCCGCACAGGGTTAACCAGTGTCTCCGCGCAGGAATACGTCAATTATATAAAATGCCCGCACATGGTTGACCAGTATCTCCGCGCAAGAACACGTCAATTATATAAAACTCCCGCACAGGGTTAACCAGTGTCTCCGCGCAGGAACACGTCAATTATAGAAAGAGCCCGCACAGGGTTAACCAGTGTCTCCGTGCAAAGTTAACCAGTGTCTCCGTGCAAAGTTATCCAGTGCACACATATACACATACAAACGACCCGAACTCACCTGAGTATGAGTATATCCGCCGGGTAGGGGCGGTCGTCATTCAGTTTGTCGATGAAGGCGTGCAGCAGCGCGTTCCCGTCCGAGTGCAGTTTGGGCAGCGAATGTGCCGCGTCCTGCAGCTGCGTGTACGCGCCGACGCCGAACGTGTCCGACAGGAACGCGGGACTCACCGCGTTGCACACATATATTATCATGCACTCGCCGTCGTCCAGCAGATACGCGCCCGTCGAATTTATTCTACAACAGAAAAGTATTCTTTATCAGAACGATCGACAAAAAATCGTAATTAACCTTCTCAACCACGTTAAAACTACAATCCTTGTCAACGTTTCTGACCGCTCTGAATGGTCTAGTAAGTTTGTATTACGCGTCAATAGATGGCGCTTGTTAAAAGTATTACTAAACGCATACTAAAATGTGGTGTCAAAAGTCACTCGCGATTACGTATAAGATAGATACTGGACTTTGTAATTTATTTTAATAGTCCGGTGAAGCTGTGAAGACCTTGCCAGGTCAATAGCGTAGTCAGTTCGAGAAAAAAAAAAGTTGTAGTAGACCGGTGAAGCTGGAAAGACCTTGCAACGTAAATAGCGTAGTCAGTTCGAGAAAAAAAAATATTTTGGACTTTTAGTTCAATTTCAAAGGTATCATGTCTTTACGTTTCAGTGCAGTGCAGTATCTAGGGATTGCGATTCTTTGCAAAAAAGAATCGTGCTGTATCGAATAGATTTATGAAAAAATCAAGGACTAGAGCAATCATAGCGATTATCCAAAAATCGATCTCTTAATTTTTTCCCTTTTTTGACGAGCTTTTTCCGATATTTTTTTAATTATAAATTATTGTTTTAAAACAAACTTTAACTAAGGTTCTCTCTGTTGTTTATTAGCATTTGTTTTGACATTATTATTTAATATGTTAAATATGACCATGAAGTATCATGTCCTTGAATATTGCTAGGGTTCAACCAGTCAACCGGTAGATATGAATAGACGGACCTCTCGGCGGAGAGGTGCAGGCGTGGGGGGTCAGGCGCGGGGGGCTCGTCGTCCTCGTCGCCGGGGGGTCCGGAGGCCGTAGGGGGCGCGGGGGTCGCGCGCGTGTGTACGCGCAGCTCGTGCACGGGGTAGAGGTCGGGGTAGACGAGCCGCAGGAGCTGAGCGAGCGGGAGGCACTTGAGCGCGCACATGTCCGCGACGCGGTCGTCGAGCCGCGTCGACGTGCCCGCGCGGAACGATTTCTGTAACCATACACATCTTCTAAATACATAAAAAAAACCAGTGTACATCTTTGTCCAAGATGAACTCCAAAACTACTCAACCGATCTTTATCTATAATTCGGTCCAACTTGAGAGATACGATAATTTGTTTCAATTAATTCCCTCAATATTTTTTAATTACAAATTAAATGAATGTCAATGTTGATTACATTACTGTTATTAATTTTATCTGTCGCAGACAGATGGCGTTTTAAATTAATTTGTTGACAGAGAACTGTAAGACCGACTGTTATAGATATCTCATAGAACTTATAAAGCATAGATAAGTGTTTTAACACAAACGGAGCCGAGAACAAAAGCTGGTATTTTTATTAAATAGAAATGAGTGGATAAAATGCGAAAAAGATTTATTGCGAGAGGTGTGGAATTGAGTAGATAAAAGAGGAAAAATGGGGAGAACAACAGAAGTGCCAGCATAAAAACACGTGCGTGGGAGAAGTAAGTGCAGCCCAAATAAAAATCGGCTGAGTGCCTTAAGCGCTCGCCTTAGTAGTCCGGTGAAGCTGTTAAGACCTTGCTAGGTCAATAGCGTAGTCAGTTCGAAAAAAAAAAAAAAAAAAGAAGTAAGTGCAGAAGAATACGTGTGTATGACGTTAAGGGGGAGAATGGGAAAGCAAGGACATAGGAAACGCGTACGGGTTCGCGTGAGAGGTGCGCGAATGGGGGAAATAGTGGATAAGAACGCGTGTGTGATCGTGTGTATGGCGTTAAGGGGGAAGAATGAGGGAAGCGAGAACATGGGAACGCGTACAATTCGTGAATAAAGAAAGTAAGTACATATGAACGCATGTGCGATCATGTGAATGGTGTAAATAGGGGAAGTAAGTATAGCAACGCGTGCGTGTCCGCCTTGGAGGATGCCTCAATGGGGAAGTCGGTGAATAAACGCGTGAGGATAAGTTTTTTGCAGGAAATTACAATGTCATGTAGTGGTCTTTATATTTCATTCATAATCTGGTGTTATTTTGCTCGATATTATGTAATGTTGGTGGCGATTTACGTACTACAGTTTGGTTATTGTGCACAAATGAATTGGATCAGAAATAAATCAACGGAGCATGGATTCAGACTTGTCACAATAACTCCCTGGATAGTTCTAATAAGACGGCCACCGTCTTCAATGGCAACGACAATGGCAATAATAATCTTCTAGAAGATTGGTGATGGATGGATAAACGGGGGAGATCGGGGTGGTGTATAGTAACCGTTTTGAGTAGCGCGAGGAGGTAGAGCGGCAGCAGGCGGAGCGAGGCGGGCGCCTGCAACGCCGTAGAGAGCGCGCCGGCGGGCAGGTTCTGCGAGAGCCGGAACGCGGAGAGCGCGTCCACGCACACGTTGCTGATAGCCTCGCGCGCCTCGCCCAGCGACGCCGTCACGCACCGGTCTGCCGCTGCACCACAACAACAAACAAACAAACACCTTTACATCACATCACTACAGGGACATTTCACGTGAAGCGGACAACGAAAAAAAAAGGTGAGGTTCTGAAATTCGTTCATATTCAGCCTAATTGGACTTCTAGTAGGTATGAATGTGAATGCATAATTATTTTTTCTTCTATCACGTTTATTTGTCAAGTTATACGGGCTTCTAAAGAACAGTCACATCTGAAATTCAGATTTTTTGGAAGTAGTTTTTCGAATTGAACAAATTTACCATAAAATATTAAACGCAGCGAATTATATAGAAGAATAATTGCTCTTTTTGAAAATAAAATAAAAATTGAAAAAAAAAAATTTTTTTTGTTAAAAGTTCTAATGGACCCGGGAGGTGTCGCTGCGGTTGAATTTTAGAGGACAACGTCCGAACGGCCCGCTAGTAATTATATAAAAAAATGAGTGCGTGTAACCGCCACACGCGATTGAGCCACAAACTTTTTTGGCGTTATAACAGTAGCTGATAGATTTCACTACAAATAATTAAGCTTTGATTTAATTTGTTATTTATTACTTACTTACATTAAAACCAGATGGCAGCACGGTCGTGCGCCCATATAAACATAATTAACTCTATTGTATGATTTCTACTATTAATCAGTTTAATATTTTTTTATTATTATTATTTTTTCTAAATATTTTGATTTATTTGTTTATAAACTTGACAATATCAAAAATATTTAAAAACCGGATGGTACAGAAGCGTGACGCCATATTGTCGTAACGGACTTCCGTTGCATTGTCGTCCAGTTACCTCCCAGTCGCTCCTAAAGAAGTTTTACTTCAAAAAAATAATATAATTTTATATATTCTTTATTAAATCACAAATCCAATATCACAACAACAAATAAATACATAAGGAGCTTGTGATTACGTAATGTATCGTATTATTTTTAGAGACACGCAGACAAGATAATTCTTCTAAGTCCATATTGTACAATGTATGCAAATTGAATAATAAATTAAGTAAAGAAAAAACTTACCCATTTTACTGACTAGCCCTATGATGCACTGTTGGTCGGCAAATTGGAGTACGTCTGTCAAGCTGTTCGCAATCGGCAACGCTATCGTGTGCACCCGTATCCGCCTCTCGCCTTTTATAAAAACATACACCATATTGGTACAGACGTATCTACAGACTATATGTAAACTCATTCTTACAAATAAACAATACATGAATCATCGACCGTGGGAACTAGAAGTAATGTGATTATAAAAATAGCCCGCCTCGAACTTTGTCGAATCGTATGATTAATGACGTCAACCTTCTAGAAGTTTCCAACCTTCGTCTTGAAAGGCATATTTATCGTCATCATATAAGGGACACACTGCAACACAATAGGCCTGTTTCTGAAGGAAGCTATGGGCATAACTATCACTCCAGCCCACGGCATATTGGCGATTTTAAAATCTGACAAATCCACAGTTCTATGTTTTCCTACATACTGTAGTAATACAAGAAAATTTCTCAGGATAATTTCCTTTTAGTAAAGACACACGCATTCGCAAAATTTTGTTGGTTCTTGCCGGGTTCGATCCAATGATTTATATTCCAGTTTAAGCCACTGGACCACCACGACTTATTGACAGGTATATAAGCGAATCAAAAGGAAGAGATCTTAGAGTGTACTGCAACTACAACGTTATAAAGTTTTATAGGGAATTTACTTAATTGAATCATTTAATCATCAAGCCTTCTAGAAATTTCCACCCCCTTTTCGGGAGCGATCCACAGAGCGACTAAAAGGAAGATATCTCCAAGTGCTCTGCGACTACAGCATTAGTTTGATAGTAAGTCTTTTTTAAGGAAGATATCTCCAAGTGCTCTGCGACTACAGCATTAGTTTGATAGTAAGTCTTTGTTAAGGAAGATATCTCCAAGTGCTCTGCGACTACAGCATTAGTTTGATAGTAAGTCTTTGTTAAGGAAGATATCTCCAAGTGCTCTGCGACTACAGCATTAGTTTGATAGTAAGTCTTTGTTAAGGAAGATATTTCCAAGTGCTCTGCGACTACAGCATTAGTTTGATAGTAAGTCTTTGTTAAGGAAGATATCTCCAAGTGCTCTGCGACTACAGCATTAGTTTGATAGTAAGTCTTTGTTAAGGAAGATATCTCCAAGTGCTCTGCGACTACAGCATTAGTTTGATAGTAAGTCTTTGTTAAGGAAGATATCTCCAAGTGCTCTGCGACTACAGCATTAGTTTGATAGTAAGTCTTTGTTAAGGAAGATATCTCCAGATGCTCTGCGACTACAGCATTAGTTTGATAGTAAGTCTTTGTTAAGGAAGATATCTCCAAGTGCTCTGCGACTACAGCATTAGTTTGATAGTAAGTCTTTGTTAAGGAAGATATCTCCAAGTGCTCTGCGACTACAGCATTAGTTTGATAGTAAGTCTTTGTTAAGGAAGATATCTCCAAGTGCTCTGCGACTACAGCATTAGTTTGATAGTAAGTCTTTGTTAAGGAAGATATCTCCAAGTGCTCTGCGACTACAGCATTAGTTTGATAGTAAGTCTTTGTTAAGGAAGATATTTCCAAGTGCTCTGCGACTACAGCATTAGTTTGATAGTAAGTCTTTGTTAAGGAAGATATCTCCAAGTGCTCTGCGACTACAGCATTAGTTTGATAGTAAGTCTTTGTTAAGGAAGATATCTCCAAGTGCTCTGCGACTACAGCATTAGTTTGATAGTAAGTCTTTGTTAAGGAAGATATCTCCAGATGCTCTGCGACTACAGCATTAGTTTGATAGTAAGTCTTTGTTAAGGAAGATATCTCCAAGTGCTCTGCGACTACAGCATTAGTTTGATAGTAAGTCTTTGTTAAGGAAGATATCTCCAAGTGCTCTGCGACTACAGCATTAGTTTGATAGTAAGTCTTTGTTAAGGAAGATATCTCCAAGTGCTATACGACTACAGCATTAGTTTGATAGTAAGTCTTTGTTTTTTTGTCTACTGTTTTCTTAAAAGCTAGCGTAATTTCCTTAACCTAATGCTGTAATACTAAGATTTCTTGTGTTACAACTCCAGTTACAAAATATCTCCAAACAATGACGTACCTTTACTGCTTGTGTAGAGCAACGCTGCCTGGAAACAAACCTGCTGCAGGTCAGAAAGCGACTCCTCTATAGTGAGCTGCATACCGAAACCTGCGTCCGGTGACACGTTTGGCAACGACAACAGATCCGTGGAACGCACAAAGAAGTTTCCATGGAATGTGTGAATCGCTATACCTCTGGAAAGTTAAATTGGACCAGAATTCAAGTAACGGTCTAGTGTTAAACATACCAATGTGAGAAATCATTGTTTACAATAAATACCATTACAAAATGAACAAACATCAATATTTCCATACTTATGTATGCAATGATATTATAATTAAGGTGTGGGTACGTCACCTACATGATATTTTGACAAAATAAATGGCACGATAACGCACACATACGTAAAGTAATATTGTGACGTCACACTGACTTAGATAGCATGTAGAAGTAAGATGGCATACTCTCAATATCGGTGGTGAAATAGAAATAGTTATATATTGCTTAGATATGGGCGGATTTACGAGCATTGTCATGCTCCCATTAACATTGACATGACACTGATATCATGTTTGCTAATTAGCCAAGTTGTAACAAGGTGCTATAGAAGCGCTTATGACGTATCTACAGCTTTTTAGTTATACATAATATCATTGCATGTGTATTATCTATAAAAGTTTCCAATAACATTCTTTATTATACATTACATCACATGCTAAATACTAAAAGGACGCATCACAAGAGTTCGAACTTCTTTTAGGGCGATTGAAATTGGATTTTATGAAACGAAAATGTGTAACAAAAAAGAGATAGCTATAGATGTGTTGTTATATTTCAATATAAACTAAATCCAATTTTAGACGTTCCTAATATTTTACGCTATTTTTTAAGATCTTCTAATTTTGTACATTTAAAATATGATTTAAAAAAAATCTAAAAACTCTATGGACTACAAAATTTTAACTTCCTTCTCGGTGTATAAAAACTGGAAATCTTAAAAAAAAATAACATTTTATATGAACGATTAGACTTTGATTTAGCATTATCAGTCTAGTTTTAACATAAAGAAGCCAATGTGATAAATCATTGTCTACAGTATATACCACCATAAAGTTAGGAACCATCTGTGAATTTATTTATTCATTTATAATTGGCGATAATACAACAGTCCGATCAAATGTTACTAAATTAAAAGATTATATCGTCCTATTAACATTATGTGTCTGTTAACTCTTGTTATGGATAATCACCTAATTGTAGAATGTTTGTCGAAATTTATTAAAACTAACAAAATTAAGGTTTTGATTTTAATGTAATGCTCTTGTGTAGTGTTATAGTATTAGATTTTACAACAGAGTCCCAAAGGATATTACCGATTTGCCGGATTGTGAATGTAAGCTCCATGTCAAGCGGGTTTTGGTGTCAAAAGGCTATTATAGAATGGATCAATATGTGAACGATGGTGATGTCAGGAATTGACTCATCACTGTGCATCCATTAAGAACGTTTGTGACATAAATGTACCTAATATATTCTAAATATTATATATATTTGTTAAAAAGATAAACCAGACCTAGTTTCTCGCCGGTCCTTCTTGATGACTGGGTTGTTTTCCGAACCGGTGGTAGTTTTGACGTTCATAAGTGCCTTCTTAGGGCCTAAATTAAATAAAGTGTTTTTGATTTGATTTGATTTGTGTATGTCTGTAATCTAACAATATGTTTTATGACTAGTTTATATGTGCTTTGTTTGTGGTGTCTTTTTGTAGATAGTCCTGTCTAGATATAAAGAACTTTGTTTAATTGTCATTGTCTGGCGCAATGTCCATTGTTTATGGTTCTATACACTTGATATTGGCGAAATTGTGTGAGCAGACATGTTGCCATTTAAAAAAGAAGAAGAAGAAGAAAGTTGTATATCGAACCTCGTACACCGGACTCTCATGACGGCTTCAAACCCGATCTTCCTGGTGAGGTACCTCGTGAACATCCTCACCAGTGTATCAGCTTGATGCGCACGCGCAGCATTGAACAACGGTATGTGGTACAACGTGCCCGCACTGAACTTACTCACACCACCTGGTAACAGATAACACACATTTAATTATTTAACACTAGCTGATACTCGCAGCTTCGTCTGCCTCATTTGATAACTGGATAAAAATTTTACATTTCATAAAAGGAAATATTTTAAGTGTACAGGAAAAACATAAGCACCCACATCGCTTTTAATCGAGGCACGATTCCTTATAAAAATATTATATTCGTATTGTAAAACTTTAATAACTTTATATTACATTAAGTTGTTGTGATAATTCTTTTTTTAGATCGTGTCTAAAGGAGCAATATTTAAAAAAAAATTAATGATATCTATCCAGTAGTTTTTATGTGAAGTGCGAACAACCACAGATCTATATTATTTTATTTGTATAGATTATATATGCAATATGGTGATATTGCATATATATTTACATATCACCAGTTGTGATATTCACTGATCAACAAACTGTTGACAATATAAGTTAAAAAAAACTATATATAATATTTTTTTTATTGTAGCACGCCAAAGTGACTGCACTGTGCCTGATGGTAAGCACAGTACAATTTAAAAATAACGGCGACCACCGAGAGATACGCCGGTCTCCGGCGGTCGTCGTTGTCATGCCAGCCTGCGTAAATTCCTCTTCACGTTACGCTTGAAGGACCCCTTGTTATAGGAAGGAGGGTTATATTACAAAATTTGAAAAACTTGAAGAATAACAAATTATATAATATAACAATTATAATTTTAAGAAATTTTCAAGACATATAAATAAATAAAAATATCTGCCTTGTTGAGATCTAGATCTTAAAAAATCAGCCGAGAGGTTAATTTATCTGTCTAACAGTTACATAACGGGATTTAAGTCAAAAACGACTCAACCAAGACGAATACTCGAGAAAAGAAAGGATCCTTAGATATCGTAGAAAATAATTAAAAAAAAAAGAAGACGGAAAAAACTTAAAAAATATTTTGTAAATGATCAAGCAAAATTAATAAAAAATCAACTTACTAAGTGTGGCGAGGTCTGAATATTGTGAGTTGATTAGGAACAAGTCAACAGCTATTTGTGCTCCACTGCAGTCCAGGGCTATACGTTTGTAGAAGTCAGTGGCCGGGTTCAAATGGGCTACATCCTTCGATGAACGTGCATTCGGGTCTTCTCTGTAATACCATTATATTTTTATAGAACATTAGCTGACCCAGCCACTTGTTGCTGTTACTAGTTTCGTGTTAATGGCTGTTACTAAATACAGAATACCAAATACAAAATAATAATGGGATATGAGTATGCCTAAAATTGATAAGCTTCTTGATATTAAGCTTTGATCATGTGAATACCATAAAATAAACTGGAGTTGAAAAAGAAAATTAAAATTAAAACGTGGCGCCATCTATGAGATATCTATAACAGTCGGTCTTACAGTTTTCTGTCAACAAACTAATTTAAAGTGCCATCTGTTCGAGACTGATGACACATACAATTAATTAAAACAGTCAACATTGAGTATCATTTAATTTGTAATTAAAAAACCTTGAGGCCATTAATCGAAGTATAAATTATCCTATCTCTCAAGTTGGACCAAATTATACATAAATCCCAACTTCCATGAAGATGGGTCGAGTAGTTTCGGAGTTCATTGTGGACAAACATCATGAGACTGAATTTTTATATATTAAAATTCCTGATCACTCTGCAGTTACTAAAATAATATGGTCGTAATGATTGAATGGTTTGACACCAGTGGTATGTCAATTAAACGTCCACAAGTTTGAAACCCAGTATGTACCAACAAAATGTTTGGAATTTACATACATTTACTTAACATTGGTAACACTATCGGCTGACGATGAAGGAAAACGTAGTGAGGAAACCTGAACCTGCATAATCTTTTTGCAGTACCACCACATGTGGGGAAAATACAGAACTGTGGATTTCTCAGAGTTTGAAATTGCCAATATATCATAGCCTGATGTGATAATTTGTCTCTTACAAAATAATGTGATGACAATGAAATACAATGCCTGGAATGCAAAAATACTAATAAAACTACAGTGTGTACCATCACGATGGTTCAGTGGTAGGGTTTATGCAGTGTTGATCAACGTAAATTTCAATTCAGACATAAAACCGAGACTTTTATTGAAGAGAAACATCATAATTAACCCATAGCAAAGTGTTGAGCTTTGAGTTAAAAATCTATAGCAAAAACCAGGGAGTTAAGCAGGAGCTATTTTATTTTTAAAATCTACATTAATGCAAACCAAGCTGCGAGCAATAGCTAGCAATAGTATTTAATACATTTATAGTTTTTTTTTCGGACTGTCTACACTATTGACCTAGCAAGGTCTTAACAGCTTCACCGGACTACAACATTTATAGCAGGCTACGTATCATAATATAGCAAAATTTTTACCAATTGTTTCTTATTATTTTTGTAAATTATACATTTTGTTATCAAAATTCCCTACAAAATACGGTTTGACAGAATTCTAAATTTTATTAATATTATTTAACTAGTTCCCGCCCGCGGCTTCACTCACACTAAAGTACATTTAGGCTACCCATCGGGAACAGTTTTATTATTTCTGGGTAAAAAGTACCCTATGCCATTTTCAATGCCCCTGAAGATATGTATGCAAAATTTCATGATCTGTTGATATTAGTTAAGGCACGAAAACGTAACAAACTCACTTTCGCAATTATAATATCACTAAAATTATTATGTATACGATTTCAATAATCAATATATATATGTATATTATATAATATATATTAGAATGTGTAATTACCTGGGTTGTAGTGCGCCCGGGCCACAGTTAGGTAAACATGTCTGGAATACTGTTATCCTTCCTCCAGTTGGAGACTAAAAACAAAAAAAAAATCAAATGAAATCCACCCTCTCACAGAAAACCGACGTGAAGTAACAGTGCTTGCATTGTTGCGTTTCGTTCGGTCAGTGAGAATGCCGGATACCCATCTTCCTTCCCCTCCTCTCTTCCCCACTCCCCCTTCTCCCAAACACAGGCTGGCAACGCACTTGCGACTCCTCTGGTGTTGCAAGTGTCTATGGACGATGGTGATCACTTAACATCAGGTGACCCACCTGTTCGTTTGCCTCCTATGATATAAAAAAAAAAAAAAAGTATCGAAGTGATAATGATTCAATGGTATCTTCCTGGAAGGAGTCAACCAAGGTGGGTAAAAAGAAAATGAACCTGAACATCCGATGATGAAAACATAAGATTGTGGTAGGGCTTTGAAAATCTTTTGTGAAAAACCTACAAGTGGCTTCAGAGAGTTGTAGTTAAGAGCTGGCTGTTAAGTTTTTTTTCCTGATAGCATCTCAGGTGATATCGTCATATTCTATAAAGTGAGAGTATACTCAGATATTAAACGTCTTTATATATAAATTTCTTCTGTACGTGTGTATGTCACTGAACTCCTCCCAAACGTCAGGACCGATTTTTATGAAATCTTGTGTGCGTGTTCGAGTGGATCCGAGAATGGTTTAGATTCATAATGGGATCCGGTAGGTGGCGCTGCGGTTGAATTTTCGATTATTTTGTTTTAATTATCAATGCAGGACAACGTGAGAGGAGACTGTGTCCGGGGAGGGCATCCCCAGAGGATAGGCATAGGGATATCGGTTGTAGAAGGGGAACGGGAAGCGATCAGTATATAACCATGAGCTTGTAGGCGGCCTGCAGCGCGGCGCCGAGCGCGGATGCAGGCGAGGCGGGCGCGGCGTGGCGCTGCGGCAGCACGCTCAGCAGCTCGCGCACGAGTTCACGCCGCTCCCCGAGGTTCACCAGCAGCGACTCCGGCGACGGCAGGAACACCTCTGACACACACGATCCTCGACTTATCACACCTTACAAACCACATTTTTATACATACTCTAGCTTCTGCCCGCGACTTCGTCCCCGTCGAATAGTTACTTTCGGCTAACGCTAACAACGCTAAAAAGCAAAAATACGCCACGATTTTGAAACATTCTTCATTGGTGTTCCGCTCCTAGTGGTCTTAGCGTGATTGTATATAGCCTTCCTCGATAAATGAGCTATATGATACTGAAAAAAAAATTCCAACCGGACCAGTAGATCTTGAGATTAGCGCGTTCAACCAAATTAGTTAAGCATTACACTACTCATCTCTCGTACTTAATTCGAGCCATCACTAAAATTACAGTAACTTATGATACCCTATCAGACCGATTTTAATGAAACAAAGACTAAGTTACTCCCGAGGATATGCATTATGGTTTTCTTGATTTTAAAAGATAATGAACTATTTGCTTTTTAGCCTTGGATGTATATGAAACTTTAAATCTATTAATAAAAAAAACGAAGAGCACAAATCATTGAGATTGTTTTGGTGTAAGTATTAATGCTCACCCTCAATATCGAGTACGGTCATTTCCTTGGGTCGGGTGAGACCTTCACTCATCAGATAGTAGTGGACGTGCGAGTCATAGCATATGAACCCGATCTGCGTACGCGCATCCCCCGGCAGCTGGTCCAAGTTGTTCTTCAGAGTGTCACACACAACCTGGAAACAATACAATTAAAAACAATCAAAATATCTATAATAAATTATTGTTATTTTAACGCCATCTATCACTCATTCTTCGAAGTGTGTCATTGGATGTACAAGTTTTAAATGTTTGATATTGTTAGATCATTAACAAATATATTTTTCACGACACTAATCAATATCAGGAATTTAAAAAATTCTTTTTTTGTAAATTCTGGTGATTCAGAGTGCGTTCAGGTTGATTTAAGAATGGTTTAAATTTACAATTGGACCCAGTGAAGATGACCCAAGGTGGCGTTGCGGTTGCCTTTTAGGGTTTTCTTTTATTATCAAGGCAGGACAACGTCCGCCCGTAAAAGAGTGACCTTTCTAAGCTAATCGTTTCATTCTACAACTTGAATAAAGCGGTTAGCCCAAAATAAATATACATACTTAGATAATTTACCTGTAAATATCCCGAGTCCCTAGCGAGCTGTGACACATCGAACAAGAACAAGTAGACAGCGGGCTGTGGCGGCCGCAGCATGTACTCCCCGGGGGCTATGAACTCGATGGTAGCAGATTTGATTTCGGGCCGACGGGACGGGTCCCCGTAGGACTTGCTCACCGGATCGTATTGGAATTCCTCTGGCACTGTGGACAAATATTATTCAATGAATTATTCAACACCCAACCAATAAAGACATATCGGTTATGTATAAATGGGTTTGTAAATGCGTAAAACAGAAATGCCTTGTACATTTAAAGTAATTTATGGGGCTTGCGAAAATCCCGATTAAAACGTAATCGTTTGGATTTTTTATATTTGTACTAGACATGTTTTCTCAAATTTCGATTAATAATGTTATACTTACAATCGTTGACCCGGTAACAGAGGTTGCACTTCCAACGCTTCGAGTCAACAAAATACACGAACGGGTTGATGTACGTACGGCAAGCGCGACATCGTACTATCGTCGTACATTGTATTACTGGTAAATGCTGCAAAAAATATAAAATTTCATTATGTTCCTGTTTATTCATGAAAATCTTCCAAAGATCTTAGATCTTTTATTACATAAACTTACTAATGGAGTAATTTCAGTGCCAAATGTATTAAATGGAATAAATTTTAATATTCCTAGATTTTTATGAACTAACATCTGTTCGCCTCTCAATCCTTTTAAACAGTTACATAATGAAGTTTTCTTTTTATTATCTTTTGGCCTCTGTGGTAAATTCCACAATTCTGCCAGTGTCATGTACATTAAGAACAACTCCAACGATAATACAACAACAATGGATTTGTAGTTGATTTCAACTACTATGATTTATATATAACATTGATAATGAAGTTACTAGCAATGTTGTTGATAATGGCATAGAATTCTTTTAAGAAATACCGGTCAGCATTATTAAAATTATAGACATGTTGATTTATTATTGAAGTATAATTTGTATTCAATTTCTTTTGTTGAGATAGTGCTACCAATAAAATATGACGCAAGATGTGCACATATATAAAGACCCTTCACACTGTCCTGAACTTGTGGGTTATTAGATTATTATTTTTTGTGAGTGTCCTTGATTTGTCAATAAACCACCTAATTTTGTTTTGTAAAATAAATATTTGATATTGTTTTTTAGTAAAATTGGGATTTAAAAAAATGGTTGCTGTTAGATCTTTCTAGAGCATTTCTATTAGAACTGAAAATTGGTGGTGTTGTTAAAAAATGCCTCCTATAATATATATACAATATAAGGTGCAATAATACAAGTTTATAATGTTTTTTATCTATATCATTACATAGTATAAAACAAAGTCCCCTAGCGCGTCTGTCTGTCTGTCTGTTCGCGATAAACTCAAAAACTACTGAACGGATTTTCTTGCGATTTTCACCAGTTGATAGAGTGATTCATGAGGAAGGTTTTAGTATATAATTTGTCAAGGATTTTTTATAGTCAGAGCGAGACAACGTCTGCCGGGCTCGCTAGTAAATAATAAAATCGATTGCCAAATTCATGTATTCGCATGACTTAGGGAGGCTGCATCTATATGGCTGATTTTTTTTTTATTTTTGTGTTTATAATTATCAGTGAAAGAATGTTTAAAAATTTTTTTGGAACTAAAAAATATATGTTAAAATGCGAGCTTGAACAAGTAATAAAAAATACATTTCAAGTTTTTTTTGCCCCTTCGCCCTAATAAAATATGACAATGTTAGCACATAAAAGCACTTACGTTATAATTTTTTTAACTAAAGTAATTATTTTGTAGTCGTGAATATTAAACTCAACTGAAGCGATAAAGAAAACTATTTTAAAAAAATGTCCTCTTTTAATTTTGCTTACATAAAATTTATAGAAGTAAGTATATTGTGGTATAATAATATTCTACATTTTTATATTCCTTAGCACAACGTAATCTACTCAACTCCCTGATGAATTTCACTATACAAACACCATTAACCTAATTGGCCATTTAACTACTTAATCATTACATAGTATAAAACCAAGTCCTCTACCACATCTGTCTGTCTGTCTGTTCACGATAATCTCAAAAACTACTGAACGGATTTTCATACGGTTTTCACCAGTAGGTAAATTGATTAATAAGGAAGGTTTTGGTATTTAGTTTGTCAAGGAGTTTTTTATAATCAGGGCGGGACAACGTCTGCCGGGCCCGCTACTTAAAATATAATTTATATAATCTAACTTTAACCATTACAGTATCTGTAACGTAAAACATCTTTGAGCAGAAATAAAACGTAAATCTCATTTCACACACTTGACAGATGCTATTGCAAAATTTGTTTAAGAAAATCAAGACCATTTATGACAATCGAGGTTTTAAACCCACTTAGTTACCCACCAATCTCAAGTTACAAATCTGTTCCCAAAGGTGATTACGATTTTAGATCACATTATCATTTACCATCAAGTGAGTTTGTAGTCAAACATCAAGAACTATATAATTAAAAAAAATATATACATACATAACTTATTCTCCTCTGTCAAAGTAAATAATAATAACTCACATTTAGGTCTTTGAAGGGATGTATCAGTATACCAAGGGGCAGTCTTGATTTCTGAAGCAGATTATTCGTCTCAGGTATGCGATTTAACGTACATCGGAATATTCTGGAAATACAAAATAAACATAACTAAGCATGGCAAACATATTTGACTTACGAGCTATGAAAATATTTACTTTGGTGTTAAACAAATCAAAGATTTCAGTTTGGGGGAAATATCTGTGTATTCTATGATTATGTATTACACTTGGAAGTATATTTGCTTTTATATATTACTAGCTTCAGCTCGCGACTTCATTCGCGTAGAATACTTACTTTGGGCTAACGCTAACTTTAACTCGCGACTTCGCTTACATAGAAGGTGAAAATATTTTTAAACAATATGTACGTTCACACCGATTTGGAAACATTCTTCATTTGGGTTGCGCTTTTATTGGTGTTAGCGTGATGATATACGATATAGCCTATAACGTTCCTCGATAAATGACCTATCTAACACTGAAAGAATTCAAATCGGGCCAGTAGTTCCTGAGATTAGCGCATTCAAGCAAACAAACTCTTCGGTTTTATAATATTAGTATAGGTCAATGATGGTAAAAACTCCAAACATGGCGAGGAGAGAGGACTCCAAACATGGCGAGGAGAGAGGAAACTGGCTTTCAATTGCAGCTGCCAGAACACATCTATAAATGCTTGGCGATAGCTTCTCAATTTGAGGGTGGTAGCTAGCCAGGCGGACTCAGAAAAAGCACTACCACTATGATATGGTGCTATCACGATTTTTTCCTTCACCGAAAGCTCCGACGTATTCCCAAAGAACCTACGTCAATCGAAGAGGTGTCCCAATACTCTAAACACTGAGCCATCATTGTTATTTCAATTGTCATTGCCAATAAAAAAATTTAAGTGGTGTTGATAAAATTTCTTTGCGGAATACCTCCAATTGAATGTTTTTAATTCATTAAATCAAAACAATAATGACATTCAAGCGTGCAGATAATGGAAAATTATCACCGCAACATCAGTGCTGGTATGTATAGGCCTCTAAAAAAACCTCAGTATGCAGATAATTCATTCCCACATCATCCACCGATTTCAATTTTAATTCACTACCTCAAACTCATCTATTACTAATTATTATCATCTATTACTAATATATAACAAACATCAATTGATATTACGAATAATAAAAATATATCGATGTTTCAGAACTATTTGATAGATTGCGATGATACAAAGAGTATTCCGATGTTTGTAAAACAAATTAATATTCAATGTATTTCCAACTGATATATCCAATGAACCGATTGTGATAATTTATAATCAATTATACAATCGTAAGTATATACTTTACACAGATTAAAATATCTATGTATTTTCGAAGGTATATGAAGTAAATCAACTTTTCAATGAAAACTTCACCTAAAATTAAAGAAACGTTACAGGTGTAATTAGTTTGGGGGCGTCCATAAATTACGTGAGGTGTTTTTTTAAATTTTCTGTCCCTCCCTCCCCCCCTGGTGAGATGTCGTGAGAATTCAACCCCTGCCCCAACCCCCAATCTCACGTGAGATTTCTCAAAATGTGGATTTCTTACGTAAACGCGTTGGATTGTTACTGTAAAAAGAAAATGAAATTATTTTCTTTCGAACGAATTAGTGAATGATCTTAATGGTATTACGATTAAGCTTAATATTAAATCTTAAGCATGTACAATCTGGATTAAATGGACCAAAACAGTATTTTTTTTTTGTTTCAATCAGAAAAAAAATTGTGTGATATTTGGCGAGACCCCCCCCCTCTCTCCAACTTAAGATTAGATGAGATTTGACTCAACCCCCTCAACTCCCCCCTTAAACATCTCACGTAATTTATGAACGCCCCCTTTTGACTTACAACTGTGTGCTTTTTACATTATCAAATAACGTGACAAAGGCAAGATTATAATCTGTCATAATATTCATGATATTTACGCTATTATTACACATGGGTAATAAAAAAATTACATGGCAGTTTGCATTACCTATATAAAACTAACTATTTATTTTTTTAATACTGTTAAATCCTATTTAATAATTTTTGAGACTAGTGAACAAGAAATTAACTTTATATTATTTGTTACTTCGAAAAACACAGAAAAATTGTAAGGCTCAAAGGTGTATCTATCAGACCTCATAATTATATAAAATAATACGGCGGCAGGCGGTGGACCGTAAAAATTAAGCCAAATCATACATCACAATATGACAAACGTGTTGTGTCGACCGTACTTAGATGAGATAAGTATAAGATGATTATTTGTTACTTTGAAATAGTATTTTAATTGAGTTTATTCTCTATCCAATTTATTCTAAAACAATGCAAATGAGTCATATAACAGTCACTTTGACTGTAAAAGTGTAAGGGTTGTTATTATTGACAATACAATTGCTAGTTTTAAATATGTTACTTAATAAAAAGGGAAATAAATAAGTGAGAATGTAAGTAAAATATAAACAAGACATTGAACAGAGCTCCTGAATAAATCCTTGATATTTATAAAAAAGGGAGTCATTGAAATAGTGACTCCATGAAAAATCCATGATGGAAAATGGGATATTACTTCTTTTATGCCTTTACTAACACTTATCTATATGTATACAGTCAGGAGCCTGCTATATACGAGTTTAATGTAGACTATGATGCTACATTTGATTGCTAGTACTAACGATCTGGTTGATATAAACACACACATGAGTGTCACATGTAATAGAAGTCGCTACAATCCATGCATTAAGTGTATCATCACTAAAATGTTAATTAGTTTGTTGATCACAAGTATTTTTTATTTTTCTAGCTTATGTTTCCTTTGTACTACTTACAAAACCCTCCCTCCTATGACCCCTGTAATTTGTATAACTTATCTAGCTTTACAATCATTTTTCTAAAAATATACAGTTTTTTTTGGTTTTCACTTTTTACCAAACATTGACTTTCATTGTGTAGACTTAACTGACAAATCCTAGCCAGACCAAACCAAAAGACGACCTAGCTAAAATCTAATATACAGGTATAATATCCTTAATTTGAAACAAACTACAACAGTTAAGTAAGACTCTTACAAGAATGTGAATTCTATTTATTTGACATAATTTTTCTTTATCCTTCATTATAACTGCCTATTGGCATAAATTATGTAGTAGAATAATAAAGTATAATTTCGAAATAAACTATACACATAATTACTAAGTGTGTTAGATACAGTGCTTGCATAATACATATGATAGTTAAGTAACAGTATATATGTAACTTTATTCATATAATAATATTAGAATAAAAATCAAAAATAATTATTTATACAGAAAATATTTATAGAAATGACATACAACAACTAGAAGTAGTCCTTGCAAAATTCTTGTTATAATGATTACAATCAGGAACCAGCATAAATACATGTAAATTTACAAAATAAAAGTAAGGCCAACAACATTAGTATAGGAATAATGTAAACACTAATTTATTATAGATTTATTTCATATAATGAAAGTGTCAAAACATGCATTCCACCTAATCTTTATCCACCAAAGGCAAATAGGGTAGCCGGAGTATTAATATAGAAAAACTTGTTTGCTAGTGCATTTTGCAAATCACAAACTTCAGACAGAAAATTTTAATGGAAGCACTGTTACTTTACAACATAGTGTAGTAATGGTTCAGCTGCAATCGAACCTTCTAGTTAATTTTATTTTATGATACCATATCATATACCATAATCAAAGGGACATGTTGATCACGAAAATAAAAAAACCATCAAAAGACAATTTCATTAAGTGAGCCTGAAATTACCACTGTGAACACACACAAATAGTTGTACATGAATCAATAAATCCAGTGACACAGTACAACAAAGAAATCCATGTGACTAAATTCCATTTGGCATAGTTTATGCAAATCTATGTTATCAATACAACAGGTAATTCATATGTGTTATTTTATAATTAACTAAATGGATACAAACTTCATACTCTTTGTCAAATCCCTTGGTTATATCTGAGCAGTAAAGACCTTGTCAGATACAGTAATATATCAGATTGTGCAAATGTTGACAAAATTGTACTATGATAAGGAGATTTTGAGCACCTAGAATTATATATATTGTTGTGTTAAATAAAATTTAAACATATTTGTGTAAAACCTGCATATCTACAACATACTTAAAGTTGAGAACATAATATTTTCTCAGTTAATATCAACTAATGTGTTTTCAGATTAAGCAAAAAGTGTACAACTCCTGTTAAACATGACATGAACACAAGTATAGCATCTGATATGTGAAAAAACAAGCCTATACTCGTCTTGGCACACAAGAAAAGGCTAAAAAGACTCATACCACTAAATCTTGCTACAGACTACACTTAAATAACAGGTTTCAAATACACCCAAAGTCACATTGCTATGACATGGTATCAATAAAATGGTGTTGGACATAAGACACTTGGATAAATATTACACAAAACTGTCCTTTGTTCTTCCAATATAATGTACAGCATAAATGCACTTCATTTTTCACCGATTTTATCACATTACTAATATAATGATACACATACTAGATAAAAAATATTATTAACAACAAAGGAAACAAAACAATTTGATTTGGAGTATATACAGAAGGACATCTTAGTCCAAGCAAGTTTAATACACAAATATATTATACATTTATAATATACTGTCTTGCAAATAGCACTGATATAATGTAATAATGAACAGATACTAATTACAACTTTATTGTCATTGCTTAGTTTGTACATAACAATAACCACAATTATAAATTACTAGTCGACCCGTGCCCACTTCGTTGGGCGGTAATAGGCATTATCAAGCTACAACTTTTCTCTAGAACTCAATCATATATATCTCATAATTAAGGCAGCGTTCGTAAGAAAGTTTTCGTTCACCATTTTTCTCCGACTCCCCAGATATTACCCTATAGTATAGACTATAGATAATATAATTAGTTAATAGCTTCTGCCCGCGACTTTGCACGCGTGGAATAGTTATTTTGGGCTAAGACGCAGCGGAAGCTCTCAAAAGAAAAAAATACCCCGATTTTAAAACATTTTTCATTGTTGCTCCACTCCTATTGGTCTTAGCGTGATGATATATAGCTTATGACACTCACAAATAACGTGGCTTTCTATTGATAAAAGATTTTTCAAAATCGGTTTAGTAGTTCCTGAGATTACCCCCTACAATGTCACAAACTCACAAACTTTACTTCTTTATGATATTAATATATAGATTATAGCCCCTGCCCGCGACTTCGTCCGCGTAGTAATAGTTACTACTCTGGGCTAACGCTGACACACAGCAGAAGCTGTCAAAAAGAAAAAACATCTCGATTTTGAAACATTTTATCTGTGCTCCGCTCCTATTGGCCTTAGCGTGATGATCTATAGCCTATAACCATTCTCGATGAATGAGCTATATAACACTGAAAGAATTATTCAAATCGGACCAGTAGTTCCTGAGATTACCCCTTACAACGCCACAACGTCACAAACTCACAACTCACAACTCACAACGTCACAAACTTTACCTCTTTATAATATTAGTATAGAAATATAGATAAAAATACTTTGGATAAACTTAACTTTGAACAATCTATATATATAATAGGAATGAAAATCTAATGTGTCTGTACTTCTTAGATTTTTGTGAAAAAAATTGTTGCAGGTGTCTAGGAATAAGTAATACTATACATTTCAATAATTTTTAGAAATATCTGTCTATTTGTATCAATACCCATCACTGCTAAAATACTGCATTCATGATAAAACCTCTTCAAGAAAACCATAAAGCCTATTTTCAAGTGACATTTAGTCTTTGTTTCATTAATATAGGTATGGTGTACCAAAAGTTATTGTACTTTTAATGAAGAGGCGACATAAGTACGAGAGAAAAGTAGATAAGTAAATGGACTTAATACATTCAGATGACTTTATTAATCGCTGCTTTTTTACATAACATTTCAAGCGGACAAAGTCGCGAGCACAGCTTGTACTCTATATATTGGTGTATGAGGAAAATATTATTGAAATATATTGTACCAATTCATTGGAGCAGTTGAATCAAACATGTAACAGCATAACGATTGAAACTAATTCATTTCTCGTTAATCAACAGATCGCATGTGAATGATTTTTGTGACTTAACAAGTATAGCCTAATTAAGTTGCATGCAATATAGATAATGTCATATCAATAACTTGATTCCATAATGAATTTGTGTAATTTCAAATAATAAGAAGCAATACTCACTCAGGACTACAATTAGGAGACTCTGCAAACTGTTGTGGAAGCCTTATTTCTGGAGGTTCCTCAGGGTATTCAGGTAGTATGTGCTTACACTGTAGCAAGTCAAACATATGTCGACCCCACAACTGGTCGAAACCTTGTTTTGTCACACTGAGTTGGCTCATTTGTTGACTCAAACCCTGAGTATTGTATTGTTGAGAGGATGGTGGTCCTGCTGGCTGAACGTGGGGTTGCTGATAGTTATAATTACTCGGTGCCATTTGAGGATATCTATTTTGCATGCTGCTTTTCGGAGGCCCAGGAGGGACAGGAGCACTAAAAGATCCGTGTGGCATTTGCATATTTTGAGTTATAGGTGGCATATGAGGCGGTTGCCCGCTAAATGTGTTTTGCCCAATAGGTGGAACAACCTGCCCTATGGGTTGGTTAGGACCATTATATAAGCCAGGATAATTACTTGTTGGAGGACCAGAGTAATTACTAGTTGGAGGACCAGGGTAAATACTCGTTTGAGGGCCGCTGACAGACGGCTGCATTACTGGGGCAGTCATTGATACAGGAGGTAACAAGTTTGGTGTTAGATTAGGACCATTTATACCCATTGGTGTATTTATTGGTTGGCTTAAAGGAGGTGCAGTTCCTAGAGATGTACTAACAGGCATTCCGGAAGGTCTGATAAGAGGCAGTCCAACTGGTGCATTATTCATGGGTGCTTGCATAGGTGGTCCACTTACTGGTGGCCCTGTTAATAAAGGACTGTTCCTAACAGCTCCAGAAATTGGCATATTAGGTTGGTTTGATAATGTGGTTGGTCCAGGAGGCCTAGTAACAGGTCGAGGGCCGAACTGTGTATTGACTGGCCCTGATCCATAGTTGGAGCTCACAAGTGGCCTGTTAGCCATTGGTAAAGAATTATAAGCACTTGAAATAACTGGATTCGAACTTGCAACAGATCCAGGTTGAACTGGGTGAGGCCCATTTGACAATGGTTGATTGTATTGACTAGAGGGTATAAGAGGTGGTGTATTGTCATTTATTTGTCTCTGGGGTTGGTAATTCTGAGTGTATTGATTAGCAGTGGGATTCTGTGGTAATGGTTTGAAACTTGGAGGCATTGATGGTCTAACTAAAGATTGTAATCCTTGTGGTAACATTCCAGGCTGATTAAAAGCAGGTGAACTACTCGCACTTTGATTAAAGTTATTCATATTATGGACTGCATTGTTTTGAGGTGAAATTGTCCCATGCAATGGACTGTTTGAGTTACTATCCTTCGGTCCTCCATATCCAGGCGGCAATTGATTAGGTGGTACTTGATTAAATGGTTGGCTGTGGCTGAAGGTTTGTTTAGTATTGTCGTTCGAAGGAGGCACTCCCACAACATTGTTGTACGTATTTGGTGGTAAATTCGACATCTTTTCGTCACTGAAAAATAAAAAAACTTATACACAAATTGAACCATACACAAACAAGTATGTCACTGACTTTCGTATTTCCCAAAGATAAAGAATAGTTTGCACGACAATTAAAATGTTGATATCAATCAGGATTTACCTAAAACATGCTAATTCACTATAAAAATGACGGATGGGGCAAGACAATTTGTAAGCGTAACTTACCACAGTTTTAAGGAACAATGCACAGTAGAAGGTACACAGGCACTTTTATATTATTAAACCATTGTCACTTATTAACACACTATGAAAAATACGTAACTAAAATAATCCAAGAATGAAAATACGACCCTGACTTACGTGGCCGAGCAATTATGAGCGCCCTCTGGATTTGTGTTGCTAGCCTAAAGGAAGAAAATTTCGGTGCTTATTAGGTCGAACTTACAAATTTTGGTGACTTTCAAATATAGCATATCATTAACATTGTTCAATATTATTTTAAGCTAAGGAATATATACGTTATTAAAGTGTTATATATAATATATCATTTTAATAAAAATTACGAACCTTATTGTAATTATTATATAATTCATTATTTCATTTTATTTATCGAAACTGTTAGTAAAAAAAAATCATATAAAAGTTTGTGTCCAGTCTAAAGCCAAGCAATCATGATTAGTCGTCAGTTTCGTAATTATTTGTCAACCATCCCAGAGTATAAATCCTTATGTACTAGTAATATATCTATTTTTTACACATATGCGAACGGATACATTTTTGATAATAACTAGAGATGAAACGGATATCCGGTAACTATCCGGTATCCGGCCTATCCGGCCATGTTTTCACTATCCGGCCGGATACCGGATAGTACTTCAGTACCCGGCCGGATTTCGGATAGTAGAATTTAAAAAAATCTCATGGTATATGGCAAATAATACCACAACAGGTTATGGACAACTTTTATTTTTATAATCGCACGTCAAAAGTGATTGTTTTATTAATTACTTTGTTTAATACTCAAAATTAACAAGTGGCAAATTGTGGTGAATGAATACCAAATTTTCCGCATTTGTTGGTAACAGACGACTCCGCTTGGCTTCGTATACCAGACCCGCTCCTGATAAATAGTCTTTCGCTGTAAACGCTACTGCCAGGTGCTGAAAGATAAACTCTAGCAAACCTTGACAACTGCGGGTACTGATTTAAATTAACTGACCACCAAATGTATGGGTCGTGATTTTGATTGATCCGAGATTTTTTTAAGAAAAAGTCAATCTCGTTACCAATTGGATTTTGTTTTTCTTGATCGCGAAAATCACTACTATTATCCTTTGCCACTTCATTGAAACAGTCCCAAAAAGTGTCATGAGCTTCACGTGTCAAGTTAGATCCAGTTTCATCTTCTTTCATTCGTTTAGCAGGTGTTGAAATCGGCGTTGATCTGTTACTGTCAGAAGAAGTATCGTCGTAATTTTTTTTATATACTCTATCATAATTTTTTGTCGGGCTTTTTCAGTTTCAAGAACTCTCTAAGTAGTCTGACTTGAATCTTGGGTCTAAAACGGTAGCAATTAGGTAGTTTGGATTGTCTCCTACGGATTTAAAACGACTCTCCAATTCAGCTTTCAAAGAAGCTCTCATACGAGCTAAGTCCGGTGTTTTTTGTGCAGTCTCGTTTTTGTCTAAATACTTTTTTAATGCAGAAACATGTGGAATCACCTCGGATATATACGAGAGGCCAGAGCTTGTAATTTTCGTTATTTCTTCAAACGGTTTTAAAAGGTATATGAACTGCTCCATCAGGTTCCATTGTTGTATCGTCAAATTAGTGAGTGTTCAACAACATAAAGAGTGATAGCTTTTTTTTTGTTCCAACAAGCGTTCTGCCATATGGAGCCTAGTGGTGATATCTTGCACTAACTGATGCTGCGATAAATTTAACTCCTTTTGGATTGCTAGGATATTTTCTTGTGCTAAACCCGAATGATTGAAATGACGTCTGAAACAAAAACAAACTGACACGCGCGAATACTCGAACGCCCCCGAGTCGTCACGATATCCGCTCACGTGCGACAACACCCGAACGCGCACGAATATTTCCGAAAGGGCCGAATATCCGGCGCTCCGGCCTTGCAGCTTGCCGAATATTCGGTATCCGGTATCCGGCCAAACCACTATCCGTTTCATCTCTAATAATAACTTATATCAATGAAGGATTATTTAAGAGGGATTTATTAGTTAGGGAATTTATTTAAGAGGGACTTTTGTTTAAAACAAAGTGAATTTTGATAAAATAAAGCACGTTAGAAATGAGGCTTTTCATTACAATTTACAAAAATACAACAAAAAACCAACGTCAATCGATGATCTCAGGCGGTCACCCATCCAAGTACTGACCGCGCCCGATATTGCTTAACTTCGATGGTTGGACGAGAAACAGTTTTCAGCACTCTATTCAATGTAGTATTCACTCCCACCACATTTCATTACATGAAAAAGTTGGTGATAAGAATTTCAAAGACCTGCCATAACAACTATGATTTCAAATTTTTTTTTTTTTCATATGAATTAGGCAATCAAATACGGGTAATATTACCCAATATTTATTCAACCAAACAAAAAAGTTGAAAATATACTTATATACTTTGGTACCATATAATCCATAATTACAGTGTAACAGAAACAGTATTATTAACATTGTAAGAAAATCCCGTAATTATGATACCGGTGGCAACTCAGTTTCGAATTGATCTTTGACAGTTTACGTCAACGATGTAAGTGCATTTTTAGTTAAGCAGACGAATTAATCGACTAATAGCGTATGAGTAAAATATAAAAAATTAATTATTATGGAATGTACAAAATTTCATACCCTAAAGTTGATTGTTTTTTTTATTAACAGCAAAACCTAATATTTTTTTAACGATGTTTAAGTGTTTTTACTTTTATCATTTCTGTTTATTTATTTTTATTACATATTTATAATTATTTTATAGTATTGTTTTTTTGGTATAATACATCAGATTATCGGTATCGGTATCTTAACTCTGCCCTCCCAATACATTCTTGACAATTTAATGTATGTCCGTAAGAACCTAGAAAAGCTAGATTTCGTAAAATACCGGCACAATCTAAATACTAGAAACTGTGACAAACTGGTTGTCCCACGTTTTAGACTTAGTAAAACCAGTAACAGTTTTTTGGGAAATAGTGTTAGATTTTACAACAAAGTCCCAAAGGATATTACCGATTTGCCGGATTGTGAATTTAAGCGCCATGTCAAGCGGGTTTTGGTTTCAAAAGGCTATTATAGAGTGGATCAATATGTGAACGATGGTGATGTCTGGAATTGACTCATCTCTGTTCATCCATTAAAAATGTTTGTGAAACTTACTATTATATAGAATATATTATTATTCTAAATATTATATATATTTGTTAAAAAGATAAACCAGATCGAGTTTCTTGCCGGTTCTTCTCGATGACTGGGTTGTTTTCCGAACCGGTGGTAGTTTTGACGTTCATAAGTGCCTTCTTAGGGCCTAAATTGAATAAAGTGTTTTTGAATTTGAAATTTGAATTTGATTAAGTACCTAATTAGCCTTTTAAAAGCAGAAGTAATCCGAAGATACCCTATCGAAGATATTTTTTTAATTTCATTTTTTGCTAGCAGTCTTCTAGATTATTAGTGCCATTGTGGAGTAGGTAGTAATATTACAAGTGTCTTGTGATAACTTCAATGTTTTGACAAGATGGTGGCCCCCTTGTTAAAACTATCCAGGGAATTTTTATGGTATTTCAGAATTCATGCTCTGTGGTATTATTTTCCATCCACTTCATTTGTGCATAATAACCGAACGATATTACGTAAAATACCACCAATATTACAAAAAAAAATACGTGCGTGTATCAGTGTACACACGTAAGATGTGAAACTTCTTTATGACATTATTTTTCGAAAAATGATCTACTATATTTACAACTTTACAGAAAAAATAAAATAAAAAAAAACGGAATCTGATTATTGTGAGCGCACCTTTAGAAATAAACATGGCGCGTAACGGAAAAATGTACAGAAATTAAGATGGCGCGTAACCGAAAAACGTTACATACGTTTTTACATGCTCTAAAATTCCTCCCTACGTCGATAAAGAAGCTTCACTTCAAAAAAGAGTCAGATAACACAAGATTGTATATAAAATATAAAAGCCACTATATGATAGGCTAATATTCCGCCAAAAACTCATATCCCCGAGTTATGGAATGTTTGTCGGTGTCAGCCCTAAATTTTCTATTTATTGGAAGGTAGATAATGATTGAAGAATATACTATTAATATTACCGGCATATAAATCAGTACCAATTCTTTATTAATCTGTGTTACTGTTCAACCTGGCGTGAAAGTGATGTTTTTATAAGAAAATTTTATACGTAATGACAATAATGTCAACTCTATAAAGCAAAACGTTGCATTGCACACCTTCTATTGAAGCATAAAGTAAAATACCTCGATACGTAGGTAGTTTTCCAATTACAGAGCATAGTGCGACTCAGTGGCGCACAATGCCGAATTATGCTGAAGCTTAATTGGAACGTGAATTGGTTTTCAAATGCACCGGTAGAGTGCGCTAAGTTCAGTGTTGAAAAAAAATAATAATCATAACATAATTTTTTTAACACAGGTTGAATTAACTTTGATTATTTCTAAAAAACTACAACGAAATGAAAGCTTTTTTATATAATTTTTTTTAACAATAAATAATATTACTAAAGATAATATAAATTAAATATTTCGATAACTGTCAACTTAAAGAAAAAACACTTGTTAATTTTCTGTCACTGAGTTGGTATCACAGAATTGTAGAACACATTCTGTAGGTGGTAGAGCTACGCTGAAGCTATTAATGGTTTCAGCATGAATGGGTCGGCTCGACCGGATCAGTACCACCCTCTCACAGAAAACCGACGTGAAGTAACAGTGCTTGTTTGCATTGTTGCGTTTCGTTCGATCAGTGAGAGCGCCGGAGGTCCCATCTCCCCTCCCCTTCCCCCTTCCCTTACTCCCCCTCTCCCCCAAGACAGGTTGGCAACGCACTTGCGACTCCCCTGCTGTTGCAATGTCTATGGACGGTGGTGATCACTTAACATCAGGTGACCCACATGTCCGTTTGCCTCCTATGATATAAAAAAAAAAAAAAAAGAATAATATTACTCCTAGCGGATGGTTGGTATCCATTGCACGCATCAAGCGAAAACACTACTTTTGAGAGTGCTCGATTGTGCGAAGCGTTGCTGTAGTTGAAACATTCAAAATTAAGCATTATGCCGCATAATGTGCTCTAGTGCTATAATTGGAAAACTACCATATTAAACATTGAAAGCACAGACAAATAAATATATTAAAGTAACCGATGTATACTCTTTGTCAAACTTTTTGGCTACTCTAAATATAGCAATAAGTTCGGGCTTGCGCATAATATAGTTAAGAGATTAATAATACGAAACAATTTAAGATGTTATTTTAGGAATCTAGTTTTTATTTATGTTTAAATCGTTTCGATTTTTTATAATATAATACACATTTATATCTAAATTTGTGTTCTGGACAACAACATCAGAGCGCGGCGGTCAATAAATTTGGAGAGGTCTGTAATAAGAATCACTATTCTAGTAATTTTTAATGATTTCCGCACATTAGTAGGTACAACCCTCACCAATATATGTCAAAAGTGTCAAAACGGCCATCGTAGCGTGCCGCTATATATATTTAAAAAAACTGCCATCTAGTATCATCTTTATTAAGAAATGTACATTTCAGTCAAATTTTGAGATGAATGTAATAATTTTAGGATATTATAAGACGGCAAGGTTAATCTTCTGTCTAAACATATAATAGAAATTAAGTGTCTGTATGTAATATTAAAATAACAATTTTTTGATAATTGGATATGAATGTATACATATGCAAATATATATATACACTGATAACAAAAATGCCATTTCTAAAACTTTTGTCGGTCTGCCTGTTTGTCCGGGTAATCTCCGAAACGGCTGGACCGATTTTGACGGGAATTTCACTGGCAGATAACTGAAATTACAGCGGGTTACTTAGGCTACTCTAAAATAGACTCGCTTTTAACTGCGGCTTCGCCCGCAATGCTATCTCCAAAACGGTTGGACCGATTTTCACCGGATTTTCATCGGATAGAGGACATCATAAGAAGTAATTTAGGTTATTCTATCTTAGACTAGTTGTTACCCGCGACTTTATGAAATGAAATTTAGCAAAAATATGTTGTTCACTGTAAATATGTGCGTAAAACGTGCGTTGTACTGGTCTCCAGGAATAAATATAATTGAAATGCATATCTGTACCTATGTATGTATTCTGAATTATATTAATTTTTTGGTCATTTTGGCGACCATTTTATTTTATTTACCGCCCCTTCGTCGACATAATTCAGTAACCATAGTAACATATAAGAATATTGTATCGAGTTCAATGAGCACTATTTAAATTGTCAAATATTAAAAACTGCTTAGACAGAGATAAAATTACATATCTTGATTTATATTTATGCAAGATTTCAAGACGACAGCTCATTCATTATTTACAATTCAACATGTTAATAGTAATTTTCTCTTAGTCTTTCTAATAAGACATTATACCATAAATGTATTACTTATTGACAATATGGGCATATTATATCAATATAATAATATTTTTAAGTCATTGTTTCATTAGTTTCTTATAAGTGGGCACTGAGATAGTTATATGGAGGGTTAAGGTTTTAAATATATTGCTGATGATAAACCTGATTTGATACACTGTTAATATTTATATTAGGTCTTTACCTATGAAATTGCCGTTTTGTATGAAAAAATTTAAACGAATTTTTTTCATCTATTTTTTATTTGTATTAATCGAAGTAATCACTCATGCAATCAATGCATCTCTGCCAACGCAGTGGCAGTTTATTGATGTCCTTCTTAAAGAAATCAGCTGGACGGGAGGCAACAAATTCTTGAAAGGCATTTTGTACTGTCTCTCGGGTATTGAATTTTTTTCCCGCCAAGGAATTATCCAAATTCTGGAAAAAGTAGTAGTCTGTAGGCGCAAGGTCTGGTGAGTAGGGCGGATGACGGAGAACTTCCAACCCCAGTTCTTGCAACTTGGAGACCGTCTGTTGTGCAGTATGAGTGCATTGTGTTCAGTTCTTCACAGTACACATCTGCAGTAATGCTCACCCCGTTTGGTAAGAAGCTGTGATGAATCACACCGGCGCTAGACCACCAAACAGTGACCATCACTTTTCTAGGGGTAAGTTTTCGTTTAGGGCATTGTTTAGATGCTGAACCAAGACCCAACCAACTTGCTGAGCGCTTGCGGTTATCAAACATAATCCATTTTTCATCGCAGGTAACAATGCGGTTCAATATTCCTTCATTTGTGTGTCTGTTGAGCAGTGCAAGGCACGTCTCGACGCGTACTTCGCGCTGGCGATCATTGAGTTCGTGGGGCACCCATTTGTCAAGCTTTTTTACCTTGCCAATTTGACGCAAATGGACCAATATTGTTTTGACGCTAACGTCGAAAGCTGCTGCTAATTCAGCCGTAGATTGTGTATCATCAGCTTCCACAATCGCCTTTAATTCGTCATTGTCGACCAAAGTCTTCGGACGACCGCGAGGTTCATTTTTCAGGTCGAAATTCCCAGAACGGAAGCGAGCAAACCAATAACAGGTGGTGCGTTGGTTTGTAGTGTTAGCTCCGTAAACGTCGTTGATGTTGCGTGCCGCTTGTGCCGCGTTGCTGCCACGAGGGTACTCATATTCCATAATTACTCGAATTTTTAACGTATCCATGATGACAAAAAAGATTGAAATGCGATGAAAATGTAACACTAATCAATAAACAAATGACTACTTTTGGAAAAAGAATTCCATGTTTTTAAAATAAAATTAATTTGAAATTACAATTCTTAGCCAAACAAAAATTATTTTGATTTGAAATGGCCAGTACCGCAGAACGGCAATTTCATAGGTAAAGACCTATTATATATATCTAATGTATAAATTACATGTTACTGTAAGTGGCGTGTGTGTCATACAATTGTTTTTAAAGTGCATTTCTATAATTGTACATGGTCTCACAATTTTATATTTCTTTAATACAATAAAAAAAAACACGTGCGGAGCTGCGGGTATAGCTAGTTCTAAATATATAATCCAGATGCAGTTTCTAGCAAGTCTTCTTGATGACTGGGCTGTTTTTCTAACCGGTGGTAGTTTGACGCTCAGAAACGCCTACTTAGAGTTTAAATTGAATAATATATATTTTATTATGATATATTTTTAATTTTGATTGTCTTATGAATAAATAGATGAATGTATATACCGATTGAACTACACGAAGATAGTATATTAATTCATTATTTTTCTGCGGGCAGCTTTAGTCCTAAATAATATTATAATGCGAATGTGAGTTTGTTACAATTTCACAGCTTCACTATGCAAGCGATCATCATGGAATATACGTACAGGAGTTTTGGCAACTGCATTTGAAGACCAATTCCTCTAGGTGACTAAACTTTAGACTGTTAGACCACTTGCCATGTTTTTCGGTTATGTGTAGACCTGATATTTTTTTTTTTACCAATCCCTGAATTTGAAATATGTTTTCTAACAGTAGATTTATCATTTACTAGCTTCTACCCGCGATGTCGTCAGCACGGAAGAACAAACACGCTATTGGTGTGATGATATATAGCCTTCCTCAATAAATAAGCTAACACTAAAAGAAATTATCAAATCGGGCCAGTAGTTCCTGAGATTAAAACACGTTCAAGCAAACTCTTCAGCTTTATAATATTAGTATAAATGTAGATAGATGTCTTTATATTATAAAGCATTATTCAATTAGACAGTATGTGTATATGTCTTGTTTCATTTATGGAAAGCTAAAATTACATCCACAACCTGCTTAAATGAGATCATCGTTGACACTTATTTGCATTTCATTTACCCACAATTATTTTTTAATAACATCGACCCCCTTCTCTAGTCGTACTAGACACCTCGGGATCAATAGACCATTTTGGGAATCACAACTCCAGGCTTGATGATATAGCATCTCGGACCAACCATATCTATATTGCAGAAACATCGAGGCATATAATTATGAATTATACCTTTACTAGCAGGCCCGGCAGACGTTGTCCCGCCCTGATTATAAAAAAATCCTAGACAAATTATATACCAAAACGTTTCTCATGAATCACTTTATCCACTGGTGAAAACCGCTTGAAAACCCGTTCAGTAGTTTTTGAGTTTATCGCGAACAGACAGACAGACAGACGCGGTAGGGGACTTTGTTTTATACTTTGTAATGATACTTGTGTACTAAAATATGGATCGGTATAAATTCAGGAATAACCAGGGAAAATGAAAATCAGTATGAAAAAATTCAAACATTTGTATTCCAAATGACATTTCAAATGAATGATTTAGTCGAAAACAAAATTTTAACAAAGGACTGCGTAAGTTAATTTTCTTATTGATTGGATAATAAGCGATTCTGTTATAATTACAAAACATAATTTACAATAATATAATTTAAATTTTACAATTTGAAAAAAATATAAAATTTGTGTAAACGATAACGATACCAAAGTGAATGCTGTTATTCGATTCTTTCTCCAATCAAAGAACTACGCAAGCTTACAGTCTAGCAAGTCTACACTTAACAATACCTCATCACTTCATTCTTTTAGCAATATAAAAAAATATTCAAACTAATCACAATGTTATGGCAGCTCCATGGAACCCCATGCTTCACTTATAAGTATGTACCGACACAGCTCAGATACAATATATATGACATTTCATACAAACAGTTGACAAGTGTCCTCTTAAGGATCGTACAATACAAAGCAATATTTAATTCTTAGTTATTAATTAGCGTAATTATGTAATGATCGAAAAACACGCGAAACTCTCTTTTATACATTACAACACTTGCATCGCACAGGAAAAATGTCACATTACGTCCACAAACTATCGTGAAGATGATCTCGATTCGATCTTAACTGAGATACGGTTACCCGTTCGTCGGTATAAAAACAAATGCAAATACAATCACATAAAAACAGGACTAGTATCCGAAAAACGCTATCGAAAATTACAAAAATTTCTATTTAAATTCAAGAGGGATAGGCCACGAACGAAACGCGACTATATGAGAGTAAACAAGCTCAACATTAGAAATGTGGATTTTATAAATCCAAAAAATAAATTGCGACCGCAGCCGACGCGACTCGCGGCCACTCTATACATATCGGTAAAAACTACTCAGTCGTTTTTATTTATTAGTAAAATATATATCTTTAAAAGGCTCAAAGGAAACGGTCGGCTCGGCTCAACGGCGGGGTAGGGTTACCAGATCAATAGACGACATTCCCCGACGATTTTCCCGACGTAACTTCAGAATATTACTTCAATATTCCCAAAAAATAAACGGGATCATAACCACTGTAAAGTACGAGGTAGGTATGTTTGTTCCCCTCCAAACCAAAAGTATTTGAATACGTGCCCGCCTATGGAGAAGTGCAACACCAAGAACATCACAAGGGCCCCCATATAGTTTCGTTGGGTAAGTTGTCGGGAGGTTATTGCAGTCTGGTAACACTAGTGGGGAGGGGAGAGGCCGGTCGAATCACTGGGAACGCGTCGCTCGGTGGAATGTGTTGTGCTAGTGCACGGGGAGGGGCTCGTCGGTGAGAGGCAGCACCTGCATCCGCCGACGCAGCAGCTCCGACTCTGTGGGCGGGGAGAGGCCGAGAGGCGCGTACTCCTCGCTCTCGTTGTAGCAGGACTTGGTGCAGCGCAGAGCGACCGGCCGCTCCATGTACGAGTAGTTCATAGAGAAGTGCTGCTGGATAACCCGGTTCACGGCCATCGCGGATTCCGCGAAGTTGGACAGGTTGCGAGCAGACATATTCCTGTTAAACAAAAAGCAACAGTTCATTATTTACTACATACATTGAGATATAAAAATCCAAGACGCACAGTCTCGAATAAAAGTAGCGCTCAAAACCAGCCGCAAAATCTTCCCAATATACATAAGTGGATATAGTTATGCTACACAAGTCATGATTTTCCAAATTCAACCTTAACTGAATGACTTACAGTTGTTTTTACAAGGAAGCAAGCGATGCGAGACTATTTGGAATGAGTGCATCATTTTCAATTGTGTGCATATTTTATGCGGTAGGATTTATGTCTACATATAAATAGGCAACGAGACAACAATTAAATACATCCTCCTCTTCTGTTTTTCAAATGATTTTTTTTTTTTGTTTATAGAAATTGATGTGCTTTGTAAAGAATGTTCAGAAAAGTTTGAGCTTTCCCCTTCAATATTGAAACTTGATAAATTTGTGAATTAGCACTGGAAGACCACCATTTCGAGTAATTTTACATAACTTAATATTTCCTAATTTTCTTCTGGCTGACTACCAAACTCAAAGACATCCACCATCAAATAGAAATATGTATGTAAGTCTCCTATAGATTTACTGTGTTTAGAGTCTCATGCTACATTATCACTTAATATCAAATGAAATGTGTAAAAAAGTTGTACATCAGCTTATTTATTTTACGACTGGTTTAATTTTAATATATTAGAAATAGATACAAATCAATCATAACATACTTCGAATATATTAAATTCAGTGAAACTGATAACAATTTTTTACGTAATAGTATTAAGTCCCCAATGACAGGGATGTTTTGTGAATTGATATGATAGTGATGTGTTAACAATAAATAAATTTCGACATAATTTTGTTTATCGATATTATTATTATCATTTTGTTTTGCGTAATCTGTAATCTAATGGAGCCAAATAATTAAGTGTAGTTTCAGTGTAATTTAAGTGTAGCCGACTTTATCTATATTATAGCTGCAGACTAAAGGCGACTATCTTGAGTTGAATGTCTGAGTTATAATGAGAGATTATTGGAGTATAAGCCCTGCCATCATCACACAATTTTTGAAATTGATATACGATAATGGGATTACAACATATCTAATGAAAAATTTCGTCCAAAAAACAACAGCCATCTATCAGCAGTCACTATTGTCATGCCTGCCTGAAAGAATCTCGGTAGTGGATACACACTGGTTGATCTCGAAATATACTAAACGAAAGACACTATGACGGGTTTATTATCATGGGTCATTAAAGATCTAGGTTTACTATATGGTTAGAGGCTGTGTTGTGTTATGTTGTTAAACATAACAACCCTAAAAAAGTGGCTTGATGGGCTTATCACTATTTGTCATCAAAGATCTAGTGTAATTATATAGTTTGAGACCGTGTTGTATTGTGTTGTTATATGTGAAAACCAAAAGGAAGTCATTGTAGTAATGGGTCAATAATCATTATGTTTATTGAAAACGTAGGTGTAGAGTTGTGACCTGTATAGTGTCGTGATTTCTATAATGCACAGTAGGTTTTACTGTTTGACCAAAATCACATATGTGGTCTAAGATGGAAAACACACTAAACCTGGAGACGACTGGCTCTCAAGTGCTGTTACCGGAACACACCAATAGATGCTTGATGACAGATATTCAAATTGACGATGGTAGCTAGCGTGCTATCTATGGTTACATCCACAGCCATCGACTCCGAGCATGCTATCAAGTAAGACATCATTCCTTGATGATGTGATGTGTTGTGTCGTGTTGTGCTCTATGTGCTTTTGAAAACCTAGTTGAATTGTAGAGCTGGCAGCTGTGTCGTGTCGTCATATGTCGTGTTGTGTTCCATGTGCTTTTGAAAACCTAGTTGAATTGTAGAGCTGGCAGCTGTGTCGTGTCGTCATATGTCGTGTTGTGTTCCATGTGCTTTTGAAAACCTAGTTGAATTGTAGAGCTGGCAGCTGTGTCGTGTCGTCATATGTCGTGTTGTGTTCCATGTGCTTTTGAAAACCTAGTTGAATTGTAGAGCTGGCAGCTGTGTCGTGTCGTCATATGTCGTGTTGTGTTCCATGTGCTTTTGAAAACCTAGTTGAATTGTAGAGCTGGCAGCTGTGTCGTGTCGTCATATGTCGTGTTGTGTTCCATGTGCTTTTGAAAACCTAGTTGAATTGTAGAGCTGGCAGCTGTTTCGTGTCGTCATATGTCGTGTTGTGTTCCATGTGCTTTTGAAAACCTAGTTGAATTGTAGAGCTGGGAGCTGTGTCGTGTCGTCATATGTCGTGTTGTGTTCCATGTGCTTTTGAAAACCTAGTTGAATTGTAGAGCTGGCAGCTGTGTCGTGTCGTCATATGTCGTGTTGTGTTCCATGTGCTTTTGAAAACCTAGTTGAATTGTAGAGCTGGCAGCTGTGTCGTGTCGTCATATGTCGTGTTGTGTTCCATGTGCTTTTGAAAACCTAGTTGAATTGTAGAGCTGGCAGCTGTGTCGTGTCGTCATATGTCGTGTTGTGTTCCATGTGCTTTTGAAAACCTAGTTGAATTGTAGAGCTGGCAGCTGTGTCGTGTCGTCATATGTCGTGTTGTGTTCCATGTGCTTTTGAAAACCTAGTTGAATTGTAGAGCTGGCAGCTGTGTCGTGTCGTCATATGTCGTGTTGTGTTCCATGTGCTTTTGAAAACCTAGTTGGATTGTAGAGCTAGGAGCTGTGTCGTGATGTGATGTGTCGTGTCGTGTAAAGGGTTGTGTAAGTTTACCGTTTGATGTTGAGCGGCGTGTGCAGCGTGGGGTGTCGGGGGCGCGCGGGCGAGCAGTCGGCGACGCGCAGCCACGGGTGCTTGAGCACGCGCTCTGCGCTGAGGCGGTGCGAGGCCTCGCGCACCAGCAGCTGCCGGATGAGGCCCTTCGCCTCGCTCGATATGTGCGACCACTCCTCCTCCGGGAACGTGTACCGACCCTCCTGCACACATCAATATACACACGCTCCATTATACCTTACAGTTCACATACCAAACTTAGTTGCGATAATCCTTAGATATGTATTGTTGGAAATTGGAAAAAAAGAGTTAAGAAACGATTAATTGTGCTTTTCCTATTTTAGGTAGTCCTTACTAATATTATAACAATAAATGCGAATGTATGTTTGTTACGCTTTTACTACTAATTTACCTACCCAACCGATCATTACAACATTATCAGTGATACATAATAGGGCATAGCGTACCTTTCATACAGTAAAAGTATTGTACTCAGAGGATAGCAAATCTACATTATCTTATGTGTATTGCAATTAATATTCTTGATAGTTATATAAAATTGTGGTGCGCACGTGTGCTTAATCCTAGTGATTTTGGTGTTTTTTTTTTTAATACTTTTGAATAGTTTATTGTTATGATTAGTCCCAATACTAAGTGGTTGTCCAAAAAATCAACTGAACTGTATAGAGGTGAAGAGCAGTTCCTGACAGGCGCGACAGTTCTCCCCGCGCTCCCACCCGCAGTCGGCGCCGCAGTCCGCGCGGAAGGGCGGGTACCCGCACAGGAGGATGTACGCGATGACGCCGAGCGACCACAGGTCGCAACGCTTGTCGTAGTGCGTCGCCGCCGAGCCCGCGAACAGTGACACCACTTCCGGTGCCATGAATTCAGCGCTACCCACCTGTACGACAAATAAAAAACATCTATAAACCAAATCTATTCTAAAATCCAAAAAGGCTTTATTCTATTTAGGAAGGTCTGAGAAAGTGTTTATGAATGTCCAATACAACCCCAATCATCAAAAAGTTCCAGCAAGAAACCCGATCTAGTGTATCTGTTGACCGTACATCGTTATCTTTAAATATAAATATCTTCTGTATGTGTATGTCACGGAACTCCTCCTAAACGGCTGGACCGATTTTGATGAAATCTTGTGTGCGTGTTCCAATGGATCCGAGAATGGTTTAGATTCAATTGCACCCAGTAGGTTGGCTTTTAGGATTTTTTTTAATTATCAAAGCAGGACAAAGTCCGCCGGGCTCGCTACTATTCATATAAAAATGTATCATATTATATATGTATCATATTCATATGTTCGTTTTTGGCGGATGCACAGAGAGGGTTTTATTTCCAAACATCACCATCGATTACATATTCTAAATGTGTGTATATTTTCAATTTTATAATCATAACTCGGGTGATTTATACCCATCCATTATGAATAAATAAATATATTGCGTACATTTTTCAATAATACCCGTACAATCACCGTCCGATATACTGAATCGGCACAATAACAATCTTATCACAAAACATATGTTTTTCAAACATAATAATAGCGGAAAGTTACCAGAATTCACGAATAGAAGATAAGTTACGATTACATAGTATTTTATCTACTTAAATAGACATAATGCCTAAAAACTTTTGTTGTAATAGTTGAGTTATAGAAAAATAATTATTCTGTAAATATTCTAATTAAACAGAGTTTCATGACCAACGGTTGAAAGATACTACGTTAATGTGCAGCTACGTCATCTAGTGGCGAGTTATAACAAGAATCCTTCTCTGTGAAGAAAACATTTAAGCATATTGGCCAATCAATATTACATATACCATCAACCATTTTTATTTTACAGATGTGAGAGTTCTTTTTTTAAATAAATATAACTCCATATTCAAAACTTCAAATAAAATTATGTAATCAATGAAAAAAAATCATTTAATTTAATTAAATTCATTTGGTCAACTTTCATTATTTCATAAATTGTAGGACTGGTTCCCAAAAATGGAATGGAAGAACTTGTAATACTATTTATTAACTACTCGACAATGGCAGTAATAATCTAAAAGATTGGTTGCCAAAAATAAAGTTAAAAATAACCTTGTAAAAGTTTAATCTATACTGATATTATAAAGAGGTAAAGTTTCTGAGTTCGTGAGGTTGTAGGGGATGATATCTGGAACTAATGGTCCGATTTGAATAATTCTTTCAGTCATACATAGCTCATTTATCTAGGAAGGCTATAGGTTATATATATATATATATAATTACGCTAAGACCAATAGGAGCAGAGCACCGATGTAGAATGTTTCAAAAGCGGGTTTTTTTTCCTTTTGAGAGCATCCGCTGCGTGTTAGCGTTAGCCCAAAGTAAGTATTCCACGCGGACTAAGTCGCGGGCAGAAGCTAGTACATTATACTTTTGAAAAGTCCTCTATCTATACATAAAATTCTGATCAAAAACATTCCGAAATTACACCGTTTTCTACACATTTTCAAGGTTTAAAACTATGGGGCAATAATCAAGTGTCACGTTTTCAACATAACATTCTGTATCTGAAAACGAGCCATTACACTTTTCGTATACAATACGTTATTTAAATGCAAACATAAATTAACACAACCAACAATAAAATTCCAAGCATATAAATAATAAAATATGATAATTTACCTGTAAAATAATACTTTACAGGCACAAGTATAATAAACTTATCAATAAATTATGACGTTACTTAGAGTTATTGTTTTACACAAGGATAAACTCTTTTCTGTGATAGATTATAATTTTTTAATTTATTAATATTATTATTCGCTTTTACGTTTTTTTACATTCCATTTTAAGTATAATAATCTATGGAGATGGAACTTACTAAAGTTGTAAAGAAAGCTGTTTCCATCAACGTACAACACTAGGCTACGTTAAATAAAATCAATGGGTTTTTATACCATTACTGATAATATTCTGGTTTTTGAGAGACCATACTAAACATTCAAGTGTTGAACGCGAACAATAACTTATTCTTTGTATGAAGACTTGTGTCAGTTCAAATCTTTATATATAAATTTCTTCTGTACGTGTGTATGTCACTGAACTCCTCCTAAACCCTAGGTTATCCTAGGTTAGACCCGGTAGGTGGCGCTGCGGTTAACTTTTAGGATTTTTGTAAATTATCAAGGCAGGACAACGTCCACCAGGCCCGCTAGTCTACATATAAATAAAATTGAAATGTCTGTTGTCTGTTCGAGTCAATTTCTGAAATGTCTGAACTGATTTAGACGAACCTTATACACGGATTCTTTGAATATTATTTACATATCAATATTCTTGTGCATAGGGGTTAAGCAGTAATAATAAAAATTCTCAGATATCTAGCAATATCGGAATACGGTTAAGTAATAATTACAAAGCTATAATAAAGGCATAAAAGAATCCACTTTTAATTCAGATGAAGCAGTAAAATATACGAATTTACGAGAATGAAGCCGCGGGTGCTAACAAGTTAATATAAAAACAAATGTTTATCTGTTACGTTTATATTCCTATTAAATTCATAAGATAGCGATAAAACTGGCGAGTTGCTACGCGTAAACCCGCGGAAGGTTCTAGAATTACTGTAACTATTACATGATAATTGGTGCATGAATCGTATCTATAAGTTAGTATATTGCATACAGTTTAGTGGCATTTCGTCGTATTGACTTGAAAACCAAGTGAACAAAGACGTAGATAATTATCCTAACTATTGTCACTTCCTAACTAATATTATAAATGTGAACGCGAGTTATTTGTTTCGTTTTTGTCTTAACTACTGTAATGATCATCGTAAAATTTTGCATATACGTTGTCTGAGGTACAATAACCGGTATAGTGTACTTTTTGTCAAATTTACGAGGTAGAATCGGCGGGCAAAAGCTAGTTGATAGGTTTTTTTATGTTATAGGAGACAAACGAACAGGTTGTCCATCTGATATTAAGTGATCACCACCGTCCATAGATACTAACAACACCAGGGGAGTCGCAAGTGCCTTGCCAGCCTGTGTTTGGGGAGAGAGGGAGATGGAAGAGAGAGGGAGATGGAAGGGAAAGGGAGGTGGGTATCCGGCACTCTCACTGACCGAATGAAACGTAACAATGCAAGCACTATTACTTCACGTGGATGTTTCTGTGGGTCGCATGATAGTACCCCGGGCGTGCCGACCCATTCATGCTAAAACCAGTAATAGCTTCACCGTGGCTCTACCACCTACCAAATATATATAAGTATAGGTAAATAAAATTAAGAAATTACCGGTGTCATAAGCTGCGGAGTGGCGAGTGGGCTCGCGAGGCTCGAGGTGAAGCTGATCCCGCTGCCGAGGTCGAAGTCGCATATCTTCACCGGGCAGAGTCTGTCGCGGTACACGCACAGGATGTTCTCCGGCTTGAGGTCGCGGTGCGCCACACCCTTGCCGTGCAGGAAGTGCAGCGCGTTCGCTATCTCGCGGACGATCTCCGCCGCTTGCGGCTCCGAGAAGTAATGATGCTCCTGTATGCGAGACAGGAGCTGACCGCCGTTGATCTGGAACAACGAAACAATTTGGATTTCTCATCTTTTCTCTCGGTTGCTGGATATTTTTGAAGTAAAACTTCTTTAGGCACGCTTGACTTGGAGAGTGAGCTGGTGAATGCGTCACGAGAGCGTTACGAAAAGTATGATCAGGCCAGGCGAACGGAAGTTGAAAGGGAGATATAAGTTAGTGAAGGTAGAAAGAGAGAGAGAGTTACGTTTCGTATTATCAATAAAAACCTATAACAAATTTAAACATTTGTAGAAAAATAATATAAGTTTTACTTCAATCATGTCTTCATGTGTTCTAAAGCACACTCGTTTTTTTAGGAGTGAATTTGAAAAAGGGACGGAAATGTGTTACAGGAAACCGCGGAAGCGCGCGCTATTTAGTTTGACCAATGAGCGCGAGCGGTGGCGGAGAGAATCAACTGTGCATTCATCTACACTTATACAGTTTTGTGTACAAAATTTGACACTATAATATAATACATATTTGTACCAAAATTTATGTTCTGCGTAACTACATTCAGAGCGGTCAATAACTTCGACGAGGACTTGTGTACCTCGTGATGTATATTTAAAGTCTCTAAGCGACATTGTGTACTTTTGTAAATAGGAAGTGCGCGGCCGCGGCTTTAGTCAAGCAACATTAATTTGAACTACAATAAACTTCATTTCTATATTCAATATTACTAATTTTGAATTATAATGAAACATTCAGTTGCGCATAGTCTCCTTGGTTTATTGTATCGTATGAATTTCTGGAAGTTATAAAAATAGTACCGAATACAAAGTGTTTTTATTTCAAATTAATTAAAACGTCCTCTTTCAAAGTCGATTGAGAATATTCGAGGACAAAATATACTTCTAAATCGAGACGGACGTACTAATCTTCGGACGTTACGAATGTCATGCGGACGCGCATATGCACATACAGTACACGTATTTCAACAAACACTGTTAAAACGAACCTGTTGGTCGTAAATATGGTTGCTTTATGATCAACATGCCTGTGTAAACACACGCCATCTGTGATATCTATTCACCAGACAGTATTTCGAAACCGTCCCGAAATAAAGGCAGTTCATAAGTTTATCACTATATATTATTATGTGTGTACGTATACAGGAACAATTGCCAACAAGATAACAGTGTATAAACAGAACCATATCTAATATCGGACGACTGGGAACGCCGGCCGTATGTATTTACAGGCGGCGATTACAGCATTCAATGTACCTATTCAATACCTAAAATACAATTCTTGAGCTATCAAATCAAGGTTGATGATATAAGGAGTGGTAAATAAACATACGATCTACGGAAACTTTGTTCACGAACATACATAAATATTTATCTATTCTTCATTATCATAATATCTTATGTTTGTATATTATTTAATTCAGATATGATATTTAGAAATTAATGATTTCTTTATAATTAATTCTTACAATATATTGGTAATTGATAAATTATCTATATTTTAAGTACTTTTGCCTTATTTTTTAAATTATCTATTAAGGTAAATTTGAATTATATAGATATATATCTTGGACGTTTACGATGATAAATCTTATACTATCTTAGCAATAAACGTTTTATGTATGTAAATAAACTATATTTTATGAAATCTAATGGTATCTAATGGAAATATTACTCAAATTAATTTGAGGTTTAGTAAGAAAAAGTTACAAGTTATAAATATATATGTAATATAAAAATAATTAATCAATTTTTTATCGTAGTTTCCTATTTCCAGCAGCATTATTATCGAGAGCCTTGGTCCTTTATTTAAATAAATATAAACCCTATCGATTCATATTTCCTACAGTACGTTATTATGATTCTTATTTTCTTAGATTTAATACACATTTCTTAGTATACTTTACCCTAATAACACCATCTGAGTATATTATATTGCCCCAGTTTATATATTATGTATATTGTAAGTTTGTACGATGTAATTTCTAGAAGTATTTTCTAATTCCGAAAATGATTTCACTAAAAGGACGAATCATATCTGAATATTATAGGTATATCTTATTATTACTAAATTCTTTATACAACGTATAAATGTATAAATGTTGCATTCAGTCTACATTTACAGTCTACTTTTACATTCCCGACAAAATATTATTGTAGGCTTGCAAACAATGCAAATTCATAATTTATCCGCTATTTGTTACAACAGTGTTGTAAATATAACTGAGGATTCCTCATTGTGTCTTCATTAAATCAAATGACATAATAATTGTGATATATATGTAATTGTTTTATGTATTTGAGATTGTTATTTCCTTATTCATCTGTATATATTTATGCATGAAGTATTCATTTATATTAGTCGTCTAACCTATCGTTTGATACACCATTTTATTTAGAGACGCTAAGTAGAATATTTTACTATTGATCAAATGAAGAATTGCATAGTTAAAATCTTCAGAGTTATAAAACAGTATAAATCTTTATAGTTTGGACATTTTCCTTGAAAAATATTTATTGCTTTTTACGATAAGCTCATATGTTATTGAGAGATATAATACATACTAATAAAAAATTGTTTTTCTTATATTATTTATTTAGAAATCGTAAATAAGAAGCTATTACTGTCTCTGTTAAGAGGAGCTCTGACATGCTTTTTGATCGTCTTTTTGAAAAGTAGTTATGTATGGTAGTAGTAGGAGGTATGCATATCCGTCTCACTAAAGAATAAATATATGATTAACTTAGCTCAGATGGTTTGATTTAGCTCAACTCGCGTTGTATCCCAGGCAACAGGTTCGGCCTCTCTGGAATCCTTTAGCTTGTTGTCATTCGGCTGAGTGCCCTAAGCGCCCTAAAAGCCCGGTAAAGCTGTGATTGCCCGTCAAGCCAACAGCGCTTAGTTAATTAGAAAAAAAAGCATCTCAATAACCACTATACGCCTTTATTGGAGAGAGTATCCTTTAGCTAGATAGGAAGAGAAATGCCCCTGATAACGTTGTCTGCATAGTCTATTCTGTTTGATTGAATCGAACGCTAAGAATTTCGCCTCTATAACTTCTTTAACCGAAACGTATTCATAATTTTAAATACTGTTACCACATTTTATAATACAATCATTCTTCACAATTTGACACCTTTTATGCCGTTAAAATGAGGTATTATGACTCATTCTTAATTTGTTACGCGTTTTATAGTTTGCACAATAGAATTTTAATTAAACGCATGCACGTTACATTATTGCTTGAAATTATCACGGAACGAGTAGTGCTTCGAGAAACTTCTTGCGATCGTGATATCGAATGATTAATGGAATAAAATATAATTGGAAAAGATTATATACCGAATATTATTTCATGTCGTTCTCATTTCTTTATTGGGTGACTTACATCGTTTTGTGATAATGTTACCGATTTATTGTTATTCGATTATTATTGACATTTTTACTGATAATTTATCATATCGACACAGTTATTTTACAGTTCAGATCATAAGAGACGACAGATACCTTCACTACCCGTTTTAATAACTCACACCTGGGTGATGCAATTGTATGAATATACGAGTACTATAGCTGCTCCCGTGGTTTTTCACACAATTCTGTTGAAGTGAAAACTTCTTCAGGCGCGTTGAGTGGTATTTTTGGCAGGAGATAAATTTTGCAATTTCGCGTAATGGCATGCTAGTCAAATGATCGGCCGTATCGCGCTCGCGTGGCTCGTGTCAGAGTAACGACGCGTAATATAGGCACAGTATAAATATGAGAGACAGTACGGAAACTACGAACAAATGTTCGAAAACGGCACACTCACGCAAACATGCCCATCGACGAGAGATTTTGAAAGAAATTCTATGGACACCCGCTTAAGGGTATCGTCGATGCGCATGTATGTGTGAGTGTGCCGGTGTGAGCGTTTATAGGCACTTTCCATACTGTCTGTTATGAGTACTGTGGTATAGGAGCTCGTGTACAACTAACATTGATTTTGGTATTCAGATTGTGCAGCCTATCATACATTTGATTAATTTATAAACTGTATAAAAATGTATATAATTATTGTTCGGAGTGCCAATAGATAAGCAACCCAGACTAATAATAGAGACAATGATTATTTTAAAAATAAAAAAGTGAACACAGTTATTCCATTGTTCTGAGTTTTCACTTCTGTCGGCAGTCCTTATGACTGCCTCGACTGATTTTTACTTTTGTTATTTTTATTTGTTATAAAAATGAGTTTAGTTTAGCAAAATATTATAAAAAGAGTTTCCTAGAAATAGCCCTACGATGTGTCAACAATGAGGGTACTGGACCATTCAATTGTCATCAGGTACACCGACAAAGTTACGCGCACTGGATGATCAACACAATTGGAATAGGTACATGAGAATTCATTTAAAATGAGTCAACTTTATACACCGACTATTTCAATAACTGTAGTAAATGTAGCGTATCGAAAACATGTACAATAAAAGTTTATTTTGAATTATTATTTACACACAGCTGCTTTGTAGCGACCACATAACAACCATCATCATTGTAAACGAGTCATCAGCGTACTGATGAAATAATAAGAAAGTTTCGATTATACTAAAGAAACTTAGATTATATTAAAACTTTTAAAATGCATATAAAAGTCATCAATAATAAATATTGATTTTGCATTAATATGATTTGAAAGCACAACTATAAAATTCTTGTGCAAAGTAACTTCCACTTGAAAAATAAATTAAAAGAATTAATTTCAACAGTATTTTTTTAATTACTTTAAATGCTGTGGGTGGACATATTTGTTCACTACTTCATTAGGTTAAACTAAATATTATCCATGGAAAATATTTGACACGCATCAAACAAGGTCAAGGTTGAGGTCATGGACTACTTACTTTTTGAGTTTTGTTTATTATTTAGTCGTATGGCTAAAGCGGAGTAATCAATTGTATTTTGTTATAATTGGAAATTTGATTCTTTCAGGCATTTTAGGGCGTCGTCGGTAAGAACGGTCAGGTCATCTGGAGAACCATTATATTTTCTTAGTGGGCATTGCTGTATGATGTGTGCTATAGATTGGATATCCGCTCCAGAATCTGAGCGTGGCGATTCAATCCATCGTGCCGGTATTTAAATTCTTTTCAGTCAATATTATTGACGAAAATGATAACTATTGGTGTTAATTAAAGAATCTCACCTTCTCGAAGACAAGGTAGAACTTGTCCGTGTCTTCGAAGAATTCTATGAGCTGGATTATGTTCGGGTGTCCCTGACAGTAGTGGAAGGTCTCGACTTCGCGGAACACCCGGGCGCGGGCGTGCCCCGGCACTTTATCGATGATCTTAACAGCGAACTCGTGGCCCGTGTATATGTTCACGCACGTTTGCACCGAGGCGTATGCACCCTCGCCCAATACTTCGCCCGTAAGCTTGTACAAATCTGTTGAATATTTAAAAAAACACCATTTAACAATTTCAAAATCCATCGTCTTCGTCTAATTTTACTTATTAATGTGTCACACTTTTCCTTTTGATTGCTCGATATTTTTTGTCCAAGCGATTTTGGAAAAGGGACGGAAATGTGTTACAGAAAACCATGAAAGCGCGCGCTATTTGATTTGATCAATGAGCGTGCGCGGTGGCGGAGACAATTAGTTGTGTACTCATCTACAGTTATACAGTGTTGTATTAGATGGTAGAGCCACGTTGAAATTATTACTGATTTTAACATGAATGGGCCGGTTCGCCCGGGGGAGTACCACCATCTCACTGAAAACGTACGTGAAGTAACAGTGCTTGCATTGTAGCGTTTCGTTCGGTCAGTGAGAGGCCAGAGGTCCACCACCCCTCCCCCAAACAAAGGCTGGCAACGCATTTGCGACTGCCCTGGCGTTGCTAGTGTCTGTGGACGGCGGTGATCACTTAACATCAGGTGACCCGCCTGTTCGTTTGCCTCCTATGATATAAAAAAGTACCATCTTATGTAGTCCAAGATCGTAAACACGCTAAACCTAGACTGGTTCTCATGTGTGTGTGCTGGAACATACCAACCAGGTGCTTGGCGACAGATTTTATACTTGAGGGTGGTAGCTAGCCAGGCGTACTTAGAAAAAGGCCTACCACCATGGTATGCTTTCATCACAATGTTTTCATTCACCGCAAGCTCCGACTTAGGTGCTAGGATTCGAACCTACGTCCATCGACAACTTTTACTGTTCACTTCTTCAACTATTCAACTTCGTGTTTACTGGTCCAAAGTTATACCGATGTATGATGGTTGCTTTTTAAATCCTGCCTCAAGTTGTCTTTATGCCTTAAGTCTTTAGCGCCTAGGTGTGTTCCGGCAGCTACACTTAACGAGAAATCCGTCGTCTACAAATTACTGCTCCAAAGTTATATCCAGTAGGTGGTTGCACGGTGGTAGGGCCTTTTCTAAGCCTGTCTTACAAGCTAGCAACCATCCTCAAACTGAAACTACGTTATCAAACGTTTCTAGCGGTTGATAGCCACTCCGCCCTGGCCTGGTGTTTACAATCATAGACCATATTATCATTTAACATGAGATTATGATCAACCACTTAAAACCTATAAAATATATTTTTAAATCGAGCCAAAAGTACACAAATATAATAAACCAAGTACGCAATATGATATTAACTCACGTGGCTGATTGTTATTCAATATTCCTTTATGCGAGAAAAAGTTTAAAACTGAAAGAAGCAATGGAAAAAACCACACGAATAAATTCCGAGAACTCTCCAGCCAGATACTCTGTATTTAGTTGTGGTATAAAGGTATACATATGTATTGATTTTAAACTTTTTAAAATGAATCAGAAAAAATTGAAGCGATCGTTACCAATACCACAAATAAATTTAGCTTTCAGAAACACACTGATGAACGATAGGATACTCTTAATTGTGTACCAAGTTAGGTACAACTCTCAAATTAGAAATATATCCCCAAGCATCTTACATACATACTCAATATCAACATACTTATATGTACTAACGCTTATATTTGGGAGCTTAATTCCTATAAAAGTACTGGAGAGTTTTCTGTCAATTACGATGATAAACGTGTTAATAATTACATATTTAGATACGATAATCGATCGCCAAAAAATCTAACTATTACTAATACCTAAGTTTAAAGAAAAATCATCACGATAATGCTGCCAAATATAAAAGGCAAGAGATTAATAGGATGTCATAAAAAATCAGAAGGAAAAATTGAATCTAGGAAGGGCCTTCAATAGAATTAATATTTAAAAAATAATCTCACAGATTTCGTGCGGAAAACCTACTTTGTAAAGTGGATTTCGTGCAAGTTAAGCCTATAATCTCGTTACAGAACCTTCGCACGATAAGAAGATACAGTTTGTTTGCCACCACCAATGACCAATATTGGAATTAATTCTAGATAGGTGTTATTTTCTTTATAAATACGGAACACACCTTATGACATATATAGTTAGATAATAAAGATACGAAGCAGATATTTATATATTTTAATCATATTTTATGATAGTTTTCGGAAAACATTATCAAATGTTAGAGAAAATCTTTGTAGCTTTTGAAACCTTTTGAAAAGCAGTTGACGTTTTTGACTCTCTGTACTTACGATTTTAGTTATTTTTTATTAGTTACCTATAACGTTTGACAACAATAACGTAGCAATAATAGAAGGTTACAAGCTAAACTTAGAAAGTGACATGCTTTCGAGTACCGCTGCCAGAATGCATGTATGTGCTTTGCTATAAATTTTCACCCACATAGTAGCAGGAAGGCATGCGGACATTAGCAAACACAAAAACACCAAATTTCATTGAAATATCAGGTGCATTGTAGGATTCAAAGAATCAGCCACTGAGCTTTCTTAATTTGCTTGCACTTACCTTGAAAACATGACGTGACAACAGAGCTCCCAGAGCGCTTCTTCCTTCGTCGCTTCCTGCGCGCTTCCTCCTTGCGTCGCTGCAGATCTTCACTGTCTGGTATTGGGACAGGAGCTGAGGATTCATTGTTGCGAGAGGTTTCCTCCGTCTCGCGCTCGCTGCCCGACTGACTGCTACAGCGTCCCACACCTGGACAATAAAAAGCATCTCATTGATATGAATCTCTTTTTCCTAATACAAGTATGTTTTTGAACTTTCTTATGTTTTTTCTTTATTACTGCGGCTTTGGGTCGCAAAGATCCAATTCAGTTGCTGGGATTCGAACCTACGTCCATCGACGCGGTATCCAAACACGCTATCAACTAAGGCATCGTCGCTTCGTTATAGGGGTCTTTGCAACTCCCCAGAGGGTCACGACCCACATGTTGAAAAACTATCGAGGCTATGAATAAACAAGAAAATTACGCCACAAGGCCTACTGGCCATGACTGAACAATAACTCTGGATTTCTCGACGAAGAAACCAACTCTCACTCAACAACTGTGCCGACTGACGACCCATTGTCTCTTGCGGAGTGTTTTCACCGCGTTCGTTTCAAAACAATCGTATCTAACGCATATATATATATATTTCTTTTCAAAACACGTAACCGATTGGTCAAACACCACGTACCTATATAATTATTAATTTTATTAAAGAAATTAATATAGCTCAGGTAGATATTATGTAACTAAATGTATAATATTAAAACGTGTCTACACACGTGACCTGACCAGAGTATGCAAACTTTGGTACTGATCCATATATTATAGAAATTCAAAAGGCACTTCAACTCAATACCTAAACGATAAGCGTTTAAAATGCAAAATATTGTTTAAAAATGTTCTTTTTATACACGATGCACTTACTTTATTTACAGTCTACTTTAGTACATCAGACTTCAAAAACCAAGGATTCCCTGCCTTTTTTCTTTTTTGTTTTAATCATAACATTAGTTTCATTTAAAGACTGTTGTTCTCGATTCAAATCTGTTAATTTTTCTATACATCTCCATAGCTTTTTCATATTTATACCACCTTTTTGCCTTCCTTTTTTTTCTTTCCAAAACCATCGATTCAATTTAAATCTCCACATTATTTAACGCGAATTGTTGTTGAAAACCTAATAGCAAAGTCTTTTGTTTTCATATAATAATTATTCACAACAAGAACACTCCCGATTAAGGAAACGATAAAAATAAAGGTTTGAAAACTCAAGTACTGGTACCATTTTTTTATGTAGATAAACCCTTGGGGGTTTTAAACGTTTCTGGTACAAAATGCGAAAGTTTTATCAGTCGAACAGTGATGTTCGACATCGATAATAATATTCTGACGTGAGACGTGACTATGCACGCTGAGTTGGCAAACAAAGCCGGTTCAACGACCCACGAGCCGCACCCAGCGCGTACGCACGCCCACCGCATTACGCGATCGTTCCAGAGTTTTGACGTAAAAACTTACTAGCGGGCACATGGGCACCATTCAAAATGGCCGATTATTGAAATCTCTGTAAATTATTACACTCAAAACACGGACACGAACAGTATTTCTAAAAATAATACACAATAATGCCAGTACCTTTCACCTTTTTAATTAATATGTAAATACTAAAAACATATTATAAAACAAAGTCCTTTACTACGTCTGTCTGTTCGCGATAAACTCAAAAACTACTGAACGGATTTTCATACAGCGTTCACCAGTAGATAAAGTGATTCATGAGGAAGGTTTAGGTAATATAATTTGACAAGATATTTTTTTATTATCAGGGCGGGATACCGTCCGCCGGGCCCGCTAGTTATGGTATAATATTTAATAATATATATTGCTAATGAGACGTCCATCATTAATTTATTTCGGGTTTTGCTGATGAGTTACGTCTTCTAAAGCCTTAAATTAAAAAATGGATTCAACCGCCTCTGGATGATTATTTTTATCAGTAAACTGCTTTTTGTAATTTCAAGTGTTTTTTTAAATCCAAATTTAGGTTGATTACGCATTTACATCGTATTTTAAACAATGTACCAAGTTTTATACATAAAAACCAAAGTCATACGTGGATAATTCGGTTGACACGAGTAGATTATACGTGGGATTACGAGACTTATTGTTCTGACACGAGATAATCCTTTTAAGAGCGTTACGGACATAGTAACATGACTGTAATTGAAGCAAATATATCTTAGGGATTAAACGATATGATATTACGATTAGAATAAGCAAAAGAGTTTCAATAAAAACTGCAAAGTTACGGAAGAGTACGGTAATGTGTAAAACAATTATACAATCAAAGAAACTACGTAACTATGAACTTGTTTCGATTTAAAATGAAATTTATTTGCAAACTAAGTGTACTTTTTTGCTGTACTCTCGTCTTTAAGTGTCTTCAACGTTTCATGTAACAGAAATTACACTCTTTGTCTACACTATATATGATAGGAGTTCAATACTTCTTATATTGTTTTTTTAGACAAAAATTTCTCATAGGAATTACGTAGTTTTGTCTGGATTAATTTGTTTGCTGTCTTTTATTTTTTAATGGTAATTCTTTTCACTTACACCTATTACACTTTTACTGGATTTTAGTTACCTTTTTAAAATTTTATGGTAACTACTTATCTCTTATAAAAAGCGTAATGAGATGTAGTTCAGATAACACTCTGAATACTCTGAGTCTCTCTACAAGTAAAAGTCAATTCAAAATATGTTCAGCCGTTTCAAAACTTGGCCCGCAAAAAGAAAAGACACCTTAAAATTTAAACGGTGACGTAAAATATATTTCAATTTATATGTAAGTCATATAAATAATTACTGAAATATAATAATAACACACACACAAAATGACCTCGACACAGGCGCGACGCTCGGCAACAAACATAACATCGAAACAAATGCGCAATAACCATGCGATTGTAACTATCTGGTTCCGAAACACACCCACTATACAATCACCCGTTTCAACAGCATACATTTCCTGTTTATACATACGTAGCACGATCGTTCTAAATTTGCATAGAAATTAATGTTTCCGAAACATCCTTACAATCATACTCGTTGTTTATATAAAAAAAAACCTTTTTAAATGTGTAGAATGAAAACAAAGAAACCAGTGCGACCTTCGAGCCGTTAAAATCGAGAGTGGATGACTCATTGTCATTATCGTATGACACTACAAAGGTGCTTCGGACTAAATTCGGACCAAATTTGATGTTTCAGAAACACCGCCTACACGTTCCACATTGTTCTTTAAATAAGGTTTACTATATTTATATTTAAACAAAAAAGAATGTAACAACTTTTATTAGGTATGTGTTCAACGAATTTTGTAATCAATTATTCTAACACAAAACTCGACTACTTTGAATTTATTAATACTCAAAACGTTGTAATTACATTTTAGAGAAACGCGGAAGTTATTTTTGTTATATGCTTATTCGATTACAATGATATAGAAAAACATATAATTTGCAAAATATCATACATAAAATTTTAAATATATTACAATATTCAATTGTTTATACTATTGCGTATTTCAAAGCAAAACAATAACACAAAACAAGACACTTTCTACTTAGTTTATTATAATGCTTGTTCAGTATAACTGAAATTGAATGTCAATGTATCTCAGTAAGCCTACAGGAGCCGCAACATCATATCGGATCAGTGGATTAAAGACTTTACTAACAAAAGGTTCGAGAGACCAACCACGAACATTATAGTGAACCCTTGGTGAACCATTATGGAAGATTATGTTCTTTATTTCTCTCGTTATAAGAGGCATAGGCTAAAGTAGTTTACAAGTTATTGGAAAACGAAGGCTTTATGAGACTCACAAAATATACTATATTATATAAAGGAGAATGGCAGCAGCCATAATAAATATCATAAAAACCTATGACTTTTCAATGATCAGGTTTTTTAAATTCCAAACAGCATAAATACGTTAAGTATTTTTTTTTCTCGAACTGACTACGCTATTGGCCTAGCAAGGCCTTAACAGCTTCACGGGACTACGGAGCATATTTTATTTTGTGCATGTCCGTAACATTGAATATTATGTGAATATTCGAGTGCTTTCTTGAGCCGATTCTCTGACCCGAACTCTTCCGTGTGCGACATAAGTTAAAAATAATCGTGTGGTTAAACTCAAGATCCCATTAGCCGAGTAATCGAACACTGGCCTGAGGATATCGCGTGTGCGACGCGTGACGCGTACATATACACAAAACACGTGGCATGGCACGTCTACACTCGATCAGCAACGTGGCCACTTACGTAAAGTAGCGACAACAGAGCCATAAATACGAATAACCTAATAAAAGCGCTAAATTATAATACATCTTAACAAACTCGGTAATATATTTCGCTTTCCAAACTTACTATGGAAAATTTCTTTACTTCTTTCAATTGATAGTCACAAATTTATACTATCTATCTATACTAATATTATAAAGAGGTAAAGTTTGTGAGGTTGTACGGGCTATATCTGGATCTACTTAACCGATTTTGAAAATTCTTTTACCAATAGAAAGCCACGTTATTTTTGAGCTTTGTGAGCGCATAGGCTATATATTAACCTGAAAAATGAAAAGACTTTTTTGTGGAAGTCAGATTTACAAAGTAGGTCGGAGAAAAAACGCTCGAACGAAAACGTTTCTTAAGAACGCTGTCTTCACGATGAGAGATATATGATCGAGTTCTAGAGAAAAGTTATAGAGTTTGATAATGCCTACAAAAACGTCATCGACAGCATATGTCTAACTTTAATATTTGTCACAAAAAGTAGTTTTTTAATATTAAAAAAAAATAATTTAAAAAATCCTTAAGTGATGTTTATTGGTCATATTATCAACAACAATTGTGCATTCTTATCAGTATGTAATGATATAATAACTGAGCCACAGCAACGCGTGACCGGGTCAGCTAGTGCATCTATAAAGCTGAAGCGTTTGTTTGCTCGAACGCACCAATCTCAGAAACTACTGGTCCCATTTGAACATTTCTTTCAGTGTTAGATAGCTCGTTTACCAAGGAATGCTATACATCATCACCTGAAGACCATGAGGCGCGGAGCCCCAATGAAGAATGTTTCAAAAACGTTTTTTTTTTAGTGTTAGCCCAAAGTTACTATTCCACGTGAACGAAGTCGCGGGCAGAAGCTAGTAGAAGATATATTGGAAAGCGTTTGTCAAATGCATCTTAATTGTAGCGTTTCCATTGTCGATATCTCTTTAATGCGATAACAAAGAATTATTTATGGAAATAAATAATTTATATTTTCAGATGTTACCGTATACAGTCTCATTTGCTTGCATCAAAAAATACATTAGATAGACATGATCTTATTAGTTTTTCTCAGACAAAACTATAATTACCTAATTACCCATTCGTTCGATCATTCATCGATCATTTTTAATGAAAGTTGTTTTAAATCACAATACTCATATTTAAATTTATTTTATATACCTTCGACCAAGTTTCTACTTTCTAATCTAGTCGACGGCCAGCAACGGCGATCATGAACAAGCCGTCTAGTTTACTGATCATAGGCTTATTATATTTTTATTTTAATACCCTTAAGCGGTCGAGAGATAGTCGCTTTCTAGTTGTAATGTAAATGCCCTTACTAAAGATGATTGCTTGCTGTCTCAACTATATCATTCTACTCTACAGACATTAACAGTATTAACAACTTATTCTATAAACTTACTTTACACGTACGTTTTCTATAATAAATAAATACTACAACGAAAACTATTCGAAATATCTACATATATAGGTAAGTATTTAAGTACATGTTATGTCGATGTCAAATTCATGTATATACAAGTCTTTGCGTAAACCATAGTGATAATTATACTTAATTATGGACACCTAATATACGTATATATCTATTTGTAAAATATATTATTGCACCAACTTTATATTGAAATGTGCGTTTAGTTATCTATCTATTAATTCTATTAAACTACTATTATAAAGAGGAAACATTTGATTTTTTTGTCTGTAATAGATAAACTCAATAAAATTTCAATCGAATTGAAAAGTTTATTCACCAGTAGAAAACCACATTATCGACGAATAACATGAGCTATATTTCATTTTATAAAAATTATGCGAGCAAAGTCTGGTCTTTAAAATAGCGTAAATTCTCAGAAATCACGACATTAATTATAAATCTACAACTAATATTTGATTAATTATTTTACGTTTTTCACCAATCAATATTAAATCTTCTCATTACTGCTAATCCCCTGCAGAAAAGCGTAATTATCTACAGCCTAGATAGCACTCTGAACAGTTCTATATATGTCTGTAAAAGATTAGCTGTGAAGTCTTGAAGGTTGAAAATTTGGGATTATACCTATATATATATATGTATTTTGATGTAAAAAATTTAGTAAAACAAACAAATATGTCGTAAAATAAAAATAAAAATCTCAATTTCGACAAATCATCTTTTGGGTTCAACTATAGCTAAGATACGTCTAAATGAACCTAAAAGTACCAAAAAAAAAACTATAGAAATTCAGTCCTTTCGGAGGAAAAGATTCCAAACACACTTGAACCACAATTTGATGACGAAGATATATAAAGATATAGAAGGATTCTTTATTTACATAAAAAAATAGCATTAAGTTCATTATTCATATTTAATATATAACTACGTTTAATAATGAATAATATTATACGCATTTCAATTAGACACAATTATTAATATTCAATTTAATCACAATAAAAAGTAAAGAGGACACAAGTAGAACGACTGCGTCAAATAAAGTTGATCTGGCACTGCCTAACTAAGAGATCTCAGAGAAACTTTCAACTAGGGCGTTCTAAATACAAGGCATACGGAACTACTTTCACTATTCACTTATATGAGCTTGATGACAATAAAAACGTGTATAGTATATATTTAATATAGTATAGTTTATTATACTCAAGTGATATAAGAATACCTCGGTGAGGTCATTAGTGAATTTAATTAATTAATTTTCAATATCTACATCATTATTTTTTCTCAGCAATATGTAAAGCATAATGTAATACGAATCATGTATTTGTATATGAATAATTATGGATATAATGTTAATGCTAGAAACAAAAATAAAGTATTAAGTCTATCTTGGTAAGACAAATATATTTGGATAATAATGTTAGAAACTACGATAAATTTAAGCATATTCCCGATATGGTCAGGCCCTTATAAGTTAAGGGTTATATAAAGTGAATATTATGGTCTGAAGGCTCATTATTGAGAAGGTTATGCGAATGATACTGATATGGGAGTACCTTGCTCCTGCAGTTTCACTAAAGTTTTAATCATTGGTTGACTATAAATAATACTTGAAAACTAAAAAAATAATGTTAAATCCCAACGAGGTATGCCTCGGTTGTTTTCAATAACTAATGGCATGTTTTCCGAACCATTCATACGTGCTTTTTAAGAACTGTAGTACTTAATAACTGAAAATAGTTACTCTTTTTGACGTTATGTGTAACTTTATTTACAAAGTACGTTCACGCTTATTTGGTGGCGTTTACTGTGACGAGATGTGAAATAGCAAGACAAATGTGTAGTATAAAAGGTATAATTATTGCATGACACATTTCATGAACGGCCCAGTAATCGGTAATCAAGTAATAATCGGTCTTCACATTTTTTTATAAACGAATTAAGCAAGATCTACTGACAAATGATATTGTAACTAAAAAGTTGTACATACGTCATAAGCGCGTCGACAGTGCCTTGTTAAAACTTGTCTAGTTAGCTTATCTATACTTCTATACTAATATTATAAAGAGGTAAAGTTTGTGAGTTTGTGACGTTGTGGCGTTGTAAGGGGTAATCTCAGGAACTACTGGTCCGATTTGAATAATTCTTTCAGTGGTATATAGCTCATTCATCGAGAATGGTTATAGGCTATATATCATAACGCTAAGGCCAATAGAAGCGGAGCACAGGTGAAAAATGTTTTAAAATCGAGATGTTTTTTTCTTTTTGAGAGCTTCTGCTGCGTGTCAGCTTTAGCCCAGAGTAGTAACTATTACTACGCGGACGAAGTCTCGGGCAGGGCTAGTTTTTTATATTTTTGACGGCTCCCCCTTAGTCCGCCTGTATCGAAGCAACATATAACTATTTGTTTTTCACCACCGATATTGAGAATATGCCATATTACTTCCACAGTTTATCTAAGACATTCTGGCGTTACAATATTACTTTACGTACGTGTGCGTTATTGTGCCATTTGTTTTGTCAAAATATCATGTAGGTAACGTATCTAAAGCTTTTTAGTTATAATATCATTGCTACTGACGCTACGTCCAAAACTAAACCATCACGTTGCTTGCTGTAAATAGGTACACTATTTAAATTATAAACAAAAAAGTTCCATTGACATATTATTTTAAACTAAACGTTAAATTAGTGGAAATGCGCACGATACAACATTCAATAATTAAGAGTAGGCAGGATTTGATATGTGATGCGACTGACGCATACTCAAATCGATCCGGACATGTAATGCAAGTGAGGCGCAGTTGGAAACTGGGGGTGAAGGGAGCGGGGTTTGTTATTACGCCGGAACAAAATGCTCCAGTCGAGTCACGGCCAAGGTTACTCCATTTTACAGTGCGATAGACACGGATGACTGACTTTAATCAACGCTGATTGAAAATTTAAACTGTAAAGACTTATTATACCTAAGTTTTGTTCGGAAAAAATCGAAAGTACGACTATAAGTTTACTTTTTGTTCGTTCAAATTTATCCATAAGATTTGTATTATATGAAATTTGATTATCAAATGTTGAAGTAAAATTCTGTAGACTGACTGAAATTGTTCAGTTACCGTTTTAAATATTATAGAAAAATAAAGCGATGTCTTACATAAATTAAGTAACAACAAGCAAATGCGCAGTTTTGTTTTAGTAGGTATAGGTGACCTTGGCCGTGAACGTTGTGGGGCGACGCGCTTCAGCGGCCATGTTGAAATGGAATCGCGGAGTTAATGAAATTTGCATTTAATTATTCACACATTCCCCAGTAATTTCATTTTTATATACCTACACGATTATAAAACGTCTAGTCGGCATTCGTTATACAATAACCTAAGCACACAGACTCAACATATAAAGAGGTTTGTCTCTAGGAAATTGTTATTCATAGATTTTATATACTTTAAGATACTGCAACATTTGTATTAATTAAACATGATATGATAAAAGAAAACTGTGTATTTATGCTTATAGTTTAATATTAAGGATTTCAGTGTTCGTGCAAACGAGGGCCTCTGTTTATACTTAAAGCGATGACGCCACCTAGTTACAATAATAATTTCGCCATTTATTACTGTAACCTGACGAAGAGCTAATCTATAAGATAGTACAAACTTTGTACGATTTATGTATGGACTTATTGTGACATATGTACTGATTAAAATTATGAAGACCTTTAAAGTTTCAATACACCGTATGGCTAGACGCCAAATGGAACAGATTATAAATAGTATACACTAAATCTTGCGCCTTCAATATTTGCGAAAAATGTTAATGTATAATTTTCATTAGCCTTATTCCACTATGATTTAGTTTTTATAATTAACCGAATCTATTGCTTACAACACATTTCTCAAATTTACATTTAAAACATATATATATTATAATGAATAATTAAATAGTTTTGGATCATAGACAAATACACACTGTTAAGAATACGAAAATGAATTATACCTTTTGTACATCGAAATCTCGACAACAAAAAAGTTTATGAATATAAAGAGCGGCCAATAGTGTATGAATTACACCCGTATAATAAAGTATATTCACGTTTTTAACAACTTACTTATGTACACCTATACTTAGAAAGATAATGACTATTTTTAATTTCGGTGACTTTAATGGAAATAATTAGATATCTATATATACTTCTATACCATTAACCATAACCAGTAAAATTTGTCAATTTAGCTGTAGGAAAAAATCTCCAAACGAACGTTTTTTTTTTTGCAAAAGCCAAGTGATAACAGAAATGCTAAAATATGAGCTTAAACACGGCAAATTCAGATTATGTGTCAAATATCTTGCAAACTAGAATGTGCATTGTAACTTATACATAGGCAGATTATAGTAGTGCATATATAGAAAGGCAGTAATATCGTTGCTTTGCTAAGACTTGTTGTTGACTTGTATATAATTTACCATTTTCGAAGACAATATTTATTTTAAATAATAATACATAGACACCGGCAAATGCTTTTGTAGTGCCAAAATAAGAAAAAAGAATAGTATGACTAAATGGTGCATTTGAGTTTTTGGCGGGATTTTAGTCTGTCATGTAGTGGATTTTATATTTTATTCATAATCTTGTGTTACTAGACTCTATATTGTGTAAAATTGGTGGTGTTTTATGTAATATAGTTTGTTTATTGTGCATAAGTGAAGTGAATGGAAAATAATACCACGGAGCATGAATTCAGAGATGCCACAAAAACTTTCTGGAAAGTTCTAAGAGAGTCACCATCTTGTTGATATTTTATTCATAATATTTTTATTTGACTCTATATTTTGTAATGTTGGCGGTGTTTTACGTAATGTAGTTCGGTTATTGCGCGTAGATGAAAAATAACCACTGAGCGGGGATTCTGATATGCCACAAAAACTCCCTTTAAAGTTTTAACAAGGGGATCACCATCTTAGAACATTGAAATTATCACAAGACACTTTTAATATTACTACCTACTGGACAATGGTGGTAATAATCTAGAAGATTCGTCAAAAATAAAATTACATAAAAACACAAACCCGAAGAGGCAGAGTCCGCACCTAAACATGGTAAATTTAACAAAAACTGGGTTGCCAGGATTCAAAGATTTTATCTGAAAAGTGAAATACGTGAAGAGGGAGTCGATTTTAAAAACCCTCTCGCTAACAGGAAGCTAATTTTTTTAAATTAACACATTAAAATGTGTAATTCCTCTTTTTATATAACAAATACACCGGCCCATTCATCTATGTGAATTTAACAATAAAATATATCAACCATAAAAGTGAATAATTATTACACTCGAATGTAACAGTAATAATAATAATAATTAATATGTTTACGTCAGTTTTGCTTGTAAACATAATAGAAGTCAATTTCATTGCGGACGGTCAGTTTCATCAATAATTGTTCCATTACTCATTTGTTTGATATAAAGAAATAAGGTCAAGGGGGTTTCCGAATATACATTTACTACAAGTATTTCAAATACAAAAAATGATAATAATGTAACTCAACGGTTGAATCAAGGTAAATAATTACAGTTTGAAGGTTTAATTATACCAACGAAATAAAATAAAGCGCTAGTAAACCTATGAAATCATTATAGATGATGCAACGACTACTAAGCATGTATATATGCTAATAAACCAATAAGTAGCCATATACCTATTGCAGAACATCATCAGTATTATTTTTATACAATTCACACTTGAACCTTGGGAAAGTACAAAGGCAATAAGCATTTCGAGAAATATATTATTATTACACCCTGTCGTCATTCACTACAAATCTATAAATATCACGTCTAAGCCTATTGGTATCAACAAACTCGGAAAAGGATTCTAACTCTAAACATCCTTCTATAAGTCGCAACGAAAAAATTATAGCTGAATTTTATGAATCAGCTGAATGAGCTACATTGAAATTAGTCTATGGTATTAGTTTAGTTGAAACTCACCACTATCTACACTCTCTTCTGACATCTTCTTCACCATCTTGATAATTTAATGCGTTTTCACAATATAAAAAAAAAATACCGAGTAGATGTACTACTCATGAAAAGCCGCTTTCAAACTTGTACCGGCCTGCCTCTTCTCGACGTGAAATCAGTACGGCGTTCAGTTAAGATACAAAAAATAAACGCCAATAAAAATAAAATATATAGAAACACTACGTTCAAGAAGAATTTGCGGAAGGTATGCCGGAAGGTAATAAACAAACACTGCTAGAAGGCGGAATTAAAAAAAACTGCTGATGTCGTTAGCTATCCATTCTACACACGCCCGCCCGTCCGATGTTCTGAAATCCAACTGACTTGAGGATTCGGCTCGGCCGCGGAGCCGGCTCGGGTCGGCCCGGCGCGCCGCTGTGCGCATTCACACGTAGATAATCGTAAGCAGTTGCCCCTCACTCCACCACACCTCCCTCAACTGATGAGTCGTAGTGACCTCTCCCTCCTGCGCATGCGCACTCGCTCACACAGCTGGTATCGTTTTTATATTTTTGGTTGTTTATTATCTACACAACTGTATAGTAAAAGTAGGTAGGTATCTATGTGCACTATAACACATTATGATGATGATGATTATTCCGACCGGTTTCGGCCATGGCGACCACTTTGACCCCTAAACTTAGAAATGGCGCATAATACCTTATGATAAGTTTTTACTGTGAATAATAACGAAGCTCCCAAGTAATTTTTTATAATAAAAGTAGTATTATTAATGAAAACTTATATTTTACTCATTTATAAATATACAGTATGTATTATTACTGCTAAAATGTAACAATGAAAACATTGAATGAATAACTACGTACAGTTGCGCGCAATTACATATTACATCATCTATGTACTTAACTACACAAGTGAATCTAAGTTTACAGAATTTAAAATTTACTTTAGGTATGTATTCATGTTATAACATTAATACGTACTTTTTAAATAAATTGCATGGTAGGGTTGTCTTTGTACCCCATAGAGTCTATGAATGACCTTCATATTCACAGGGTATTTGTTGACAAACATCACACGGCTGTACGGGATCGGATGGCACTGTACGACGCATAACCCACGTGGTACAACTAACCGGTCCAACCGGCAACCGGCTCCGCCATGTTTGTTGTCACGCCACTAACCACTTCAATTCTCTGTCCTCGTCTATCATCAATATTCACTCTTCTAAACCATTCCATCTCTGTCATATATCGATCTTCTCGCTCACGGGCCTACGTGACCGACAACAACAATAACATAACCCTAACAAATACTGTGGCAAAGATGTCAATATTTTATTTCATATACCGGACTAATCATTTAATTTGGCGATATAGCATTCGGCTCGACGAGTATGCTGCATTTTAATTTCGTCAATTAGCATACTTAGCTTGATGTCTATGAATAGGTAGGTTTATTTTGACTTTTGAGGGGCCTTAGATTTAGAAGGTAATAATATACATAAACAGGTGACAAGGCGATATCGCGTGAGCTAAATACTTATCATTGAAAAAACACATTAGATAATGTTCTAAATATTTTTAAGAAGATCCTACGGAGTAAGTTGATAGATGATTTAAGTAATCTACATGATCAATCTCGTAACTAAAACAATATTGCGCACAAAATATGACTTCTTAATGAATTTATGTACCCACCTATTAGCCAACGTATTTATTTACGTACTTATATCAATTATGTCGAGTGTTATGTTTCTGCACCAAATTGAGTGGATTCATAAGCTAATAGGAAGCTTTTCTAATAGATATTCGGAAAAAATATACATGATGCTCAAAACTACAGAGTATTCGCCTATTAAAAATGTTGCTTAGGTATCATTATTTTTACTTAAGTACCTATACATAACATGTAATAATTATGTGAGAAGTAAATATGTGTTAAAATCTATCACGTAACTATAGATTGGTGTACGTTAAATAATAAGTCTGCTACATAGTTTTTAATCAAAAAACCTTTTTCGATACCAGTTTATAGGAAACAGTGTATAAAACATCAAAAGGGAACTAGGTAAGTATATGTATGTATGCAGTTATAACCTTTTTTTGTCTTTAATGGCTATAAATTAACTTAATGTAATTATTATCAGGTAATAAGAATCGTTTACTTTTACGTAAAGTACATCACCATTATGATTATTATGGTATGAAGAGATAAGGATGGTAATTATGTTTGTAGAAGGTTCTGGAAGTATTGATTCGGTTTCATAAATTAATTAACTGATAGAAAGACTTATGCATACTATACTACTAATACTTGAGTATTACTGATAAGTATCAATGTTCTTTGCGAGTGACATGGACTATATTTTATTACTTATTTTGTATTTTAATTGAATACGTACAAAGTTGTAGGTGGTAGACCGTACAAAATATATGTAAATATTAATTGATTAGACAAAATTATTTCGGTATTTTTCTTGATTGCTGCTACTACGCATGATCATTCTAAGGCTATGTGCCTAGTAAAATCTATTATTTAATGAGTGTGTTTATGAAAAGATTAAAAATACGAAATTATAAAGTGTTTCTAAAGAAATTACAGCAAATTATGAAAAAGCTGTAGGCGTTTTGTAAAATCCCGCGTTTAAGTTTTTGATCAGTTTTTGGCTTTGAAGAGTGAAATATCATGTGAAAATAATAATATTGTAGCTGGTAGGGTAGAGCCACGCTGAAGCTATTACTGGTTTAAGTATGAATGGGTCGGCTCGCCGGGGTAGTACCACCCTCTCATAGGAAACCGACGTGAAGTAACAGTGCTTGCATTGTTGCGTTTCGTTAGGTCAGTGGGAGCGCCGGAGGCCCACCTCTCCTCTCCTCCCTTCCTTTCCCCCAAACACAACCTGGCAACGCACTTTCGACTCCCTTGGTGTTGTTAGTGTCTATGGGCGGTGGTGATCACTTAACATCAGGTGACCCACCTGTTCGTTTGTCTGCTATGACATAAAAAAAATATATACATATATATTTTGTTCTTCACCCTCTTATTTTACCAAACTATCTTCTCTATAGAAAATTCTTACTATCCTCATCGAGTGAGTAATATAATAATAGTGTCTTCATATTTAGTACACCCATGTTTAGTACTTTCTAGGGAGTTTTTGTGACATCGCAGAATTGATGGCCCGTGGTAATATTTCCCATCCACACTTCACTTGTGCACAATAAACCAAGTATACTACGCAAACTGCTGTAAATAATGCAATGCAAATTATGAGTCAAATAGAGAGATTACGAATAAAGACCACTACATGACAGGTTAAAATCGCGTCAAAAACTCAAATATTTTATTTGTTTCTTTTTATAACCATAGATAAAAGTTCAGAGACACGTTTTTAATTAATTTTAGTTACTAACGAAAAATTTTTTTTAAATATATTAATGAAATTGTTTGCAGAAAGGGTTTTCGTTCTTATTGGAACTTTTGACACTACATTTCAATATTACTTTGACATATTTCACACACTACAATTAAATATAATCAGTTATTTTACCCGTCAGCTTCCGAATTAACCCCATTAGGTCAAAACGACTTACACTAAGTTTTCTTTTTTAATCTCGCGACATTCGGCAGTAACTTTTATGTACGCGTATGCTTGCAATAATATATTTATTTATATGACAATGTAATACATTGTATATTATCATGTTGACAGATTCTCTAAGTTGCTACAAACTATTCAGCTTAGTCTGATTTTTTCTAAAGTTATCACAATTAAGCAATTCCATTTGTATCAGTTTTATTGTTTAGGAATCTATGTAGTTCTAGCATAGATACGAGGACATAGTGTATCCAGGGTTGACTGTTAATCTTATCGCTAAAGAAAGATAGGATATTTTGATCACTCTAAAATCTATGTTTAGGATTTATCCTCCCCAAACAAGACTGATTTGTTTCCATCATGGAACTCAAATTGGAATGTATCCAACTCAATTACAGGCAAATCATATGCTTCCATTCAGAACAACATTCTTGGTAAGCCTTGGCCATATAAGTTTCGTGACTGTTGTAAGTTTGATGCGTCTACACATTTTTTTCCATTGTCCCGATTTAGTATTGTATTATATATTGATATTTTACTGATTATTTGATATTTTACCTAACAATATACTACGCCCATCTGATTTTAACAAAAGGCACAAGGGTGTGTATTTTCTTTTTTTATAACTCTGGCTAATCATATAAGTTTTAACAAAATTAAACTATCACTACATCACAAACAATCACTAACAGTAATTATTATGTAAATATATATTTATTTAAGGCATAATGTCTGTAAGTGTTGTGTTTGTCTTTGTATATCTTAGTGGCCTAATCTGGAAGAACTAAATCTATACTAATATATAAAGATGAAGAGTTTGTTTGGTTGAACGCGCTAATCTCAGGAACTGCTGGTCCGATTTGTCTGGTCTTTCGGTTTTAGATAGCCCATTTACCGAGGAAGGCTTTAGGCTATATATCATCACGCTAAGAGCAATAGGAGTGGAGCGCCAATGAAGAATGTTTCAAAATCGGGCATTTTTTTCGTTTTAATTGCTTTCGCTGCGTGTTAGCGTTAGTATTATGTACGTTGCTATGGTAACGTGGTAAGTTTCTATCGTAAACATTTTTAAAGATTATTTTGTGTTCCTATTCAAAAAGTTTATTCTACGTTAGTTCTGTTTCCAATTTTTTAATTGCAATCTATTACATATTATAAAAATATTGTGTGTGTATGTAAAAATAAATAATAACTTTTTGGTAAATGAATTATATATAGCAAATAACAAAAATAATGTTTTTATATTCGGTCGATATTTTTATATTATTATATTTTGTCTGTTTGTTTGTTCCGGGTAATCTCCGAAACGAATCTACCTATTTTAACGGGAATTTTACTGGCAGATTGACATATTCTATTTTATTTGTCCGCGGGTTCGTCCGCCTTGCTATTTCCAAAATGGTTAGACCGATCTTCACGGGATATTCACTGGTAGATAGCAGACCTCATATAAAGTAGGTTTTTTATTCGCCTTCGGCCGCAGTGGAATATCCGAAATGCTTGGAACTGATTTTCACGGGACTTTCACTGGTAGATAAATAACTACTGAGCTATTTTATTTTAAGCTAGCGGGCTCGCCAGGCATTGTCCTGCCCTGATAATAAAAATAAAACCTTGACTAATTATACCTAAACCTTCCCCATGGACCGTTCTACCGACTGGTGAAAACGGCATGAAAATCCGTTCTGTAGTTTTTGACTTTATCGCGAACAGATAAATAGACAGACGAGAGCACTTTGTTTTACACTATGTAGTGATGAACTGTTACCTGTGCATTCGTTCGTGTCAAATTGATCAAAAATAATTTGTTTACTGTAAACAAGCGTGTGAGAAGTGCGTTGTTCTGGACTCCAAGAATAAATGTATGTATTTCGAATTATAATATCATTTTTTGTTTTATTTAACGTGATTATAGCAACGTATAAGAATAACACAATTATATCGACAATATGGGCATGTTATATCTGTATAATAAAAAAATTAACATATATTGTTCGATAATGTATAGTTTAAAATTTTCATTACTTTCTTATATAGTGTTGGTGAGCATTGAGATAGGTATTTAGTAGGTTGGGGTGCACGTCAGAGAGCCTCCACGTGGCGCACCCTGGGCAACGTCGACCGCTTCTCGGTTGGCGGCTGATCTCTGACACGACCTTGGCTTTTCACACGGACTCCGATCCCTCCTCACTTGACGACCCTGGCTTGCCTTATGGACTTTGTTTCTTCTTCTCATAATGACCCTGGCTTGCGTACTGGACACCGATCACGACCTTGGCTTGTTTACTGGACTCCGATCCTTCCTCCCTCGACGACCCTGGCTTGCCTAATGGACACCGATATAAAAATATGGAGTGTACAAGTGAAATATTACTACCCGAGGAGGGTACCGGTGCCTCCGGCACCGGAGAATCCCTCCCTGAGCCCTTGGGCTCAGGCTGCCCCATGTTCTCTCGGGGGGGCAAATTTGTACGAGAGTTAGATCTGAATACAATGACCTTGGCGCGAAAATGGATACCGGATGCTGATATGATGACCAACGCAGGAAAACGGAACAACGATTTAGTAGAAAGTATGGATAGTGCAAGCAAGTCAATACAACTACCCCAGGAGGGTACCGGCACCTCCGGTGCCGGAGAATCCCTCCCTGGGCCTTCGGGCTCAGGCTGCCCCTCGTTGTCTGGGGGGGGGGGGCAACTTCTTGCCAGTGGTACGGTTGGAGCGATACCCATCTATCGATAGGCTATCGGAAGCGAGTAGTTGCACCGGCATGGTGTCGATAAAGTCGGCTGAGGGTCAGGCTTCTCCTACCCTCACTAAATTCTTTAGGCCTCGAAAAGGGCCAGGATCCCGGTTGTCGGACTCTGCCTCTGCGAGTGAGGCAGACGCCGAGATGGAGGAAGCTCCTACCAGGAAGGAGAAGAGAGATAGAGCTCGCGCTTCATCAACTGGGGAGTATGTAGACCTAATAAACGTGAAACAACATTATTTGCGTCTCAAACAGGAGGAGATCCGCCTGTTAGCTGAGGAAGAGGTAGTGCATATAGCCAAGCGAGCGAAGGTCAGGCGTGCTACTCAAAAGGCTGTTGTCCCATCTACGAAAGAGCAACTGGCCATTGACCTCAGGAAAGGAATCCTAGAAGACGCCCAACTAATAGCGGACGTCGTCCAGAAATCAAAAAACCTGAAGGGTGTCTGTCGAGGCGCCCTTAACGATGCAGCTGATTCAATTCTGGAGAGAGTCACCAAGCTAGCCAAGACCGACTCTGAAGAGATACAGAGGCTACAAGAGGCGTACGAGAGCCTCAAAGCTAGTGAGGCTAAGCGAACTGCGGAAGTCGAAGAGCTACGCAAAGAGCTAGCGGACTTGCGAAACGACCTCCAGAACGCTAGCCGAACGACGTTGGCAGCCGGTCTTGTGCCCGTCGCCGTTGCCTTGCAACCGAATGAGGCTGATTCCCCTCCCCGCAAGAGAGTAGCAAGGGAGCTGAGTCAGGGAGAAGCGGAACCTGTCAGTGCACCTTCGACCCCTTCGGTGGTTACAAAAGAGATGCTCGACAAGGCCATGCATAAAGTAATGCAGGAGATGGTGAGTAAGATGCAGTCGCACATGCAGGCTTTGGAAGGAATGATGTTGCGTCCTCCTCTAGCTGGGGATCGTAGATTGCCGCAAGCGACGGCCGCCGCCGTGGCACCAGAAGTGCGGCCTACCAAACCCACCGCGCCCCCTAACTCAGTGGGGAAGAAAACAGGAAGGAAGAAGAAGTTATCGCTAGCAGCGAGAGAAGCGGAGGCTATATCGCAGCAACGAGTTCTTCCTGCCCCGGCACCGGCAGGACGAGAAAGTTGGACGACGGTGGTGAAGCGAGGACCCAAAAAGGGAGCAACCCAGGCGAAGACAGCGCCTTCGAAGATCACGCCTGCAAAGCTAGTTGTCCCACGGTCTTCAGCAGTGGTGCTTACGCTTAAGTCAGGCGCTTCGGATAACGGAGTAGATTATAGGAAGGTGGTGTCATTGGCTAAGGAAAAAATAGATCTACCATGTCTTGGCATCCCCTTCCTAAAAATTAAGGAAACGGTGACAGGAGCTCGTAAGCTTGAAGTGCCTGGCTCTACCAGTACGGAGAAGGCCAACCAACTGGCTGAAAGGTTGAAGTCTGTTTACGCAGAAGTTCTAGGCGAGGGGATGGTACTAGTCTCCAGACCTACAAAATGTGCTGAGCTGCGCATCACGGGTCTGGATGACTCGGTAACAAAGGAAGAGGTGGCGGCCATGGTTGCTGAGAAGGGAGGCTGCCCCACATTGCAAGTGAAAGTAGGGGAGGTGCGTCGTGTCCCATATGGAACGGGGTCTGCGTGGGTGCGTTGCCCTATTGCGGCCGCCAAAAAGGTAGCCCAGGAGCGTAGACTTCTGTTAGGTTGGGTGGCCGTACAGGCGACGCTTCTACAACCGAAAGGCACGAGGTGCTTTCGCTGCTTGGAGTCTGGCCATGTCAGGGTGCACTGTAAGGCGGAGGTCGACCGCAGCCAAATGTGTTACCGTTGTGGCAAGGACGGACATAAGGCAACGGTTTGCACCAACCCGCCGTACTGCTCTATTTGTGCGGATGCCGGGAGACCATCCGGACATAGATTGGGAAGTAAGTCGTGCTCGCCCCCTTCGAGAAAAAGGAGCAAGGCTGCCAAGAAGACCCAGGCTGCAAACAGGACTGCAGATAATGTTGTGCCCAACGCCTTCGCAAGCCTTGAACAAGAGCAGGACATGGACACACACTAATCATTATGGCATATCAGTTCCTGCAGGCGAACATCAACCACTCGGCCGCGGCTCAGGACCTCTTGGTTCAGACCATGGCCGAGTGGTCGATCCAGATGGCGGTGGTTGCTGAACCTTATTTCATCCCTCTCCGGGATAACTGGGTCGGGGATGCTACGGGCACAGTAGCTATCGTCTCTGTGCCGGCAGCAAGAACCCCTCTTCTGATCCCAAAAAGGAAAGGCCCGGGGTACGTTGCAGCTCAGTGGGGGGAGCTGTTGGTTGTTGGGGTGTATTTCTCACCCAACAGGCCCCTCTCTGAGTTTGAGGATTTCCTAGACGACCTCGGTGCCTATATTCAACAGACTCTCCCCTGTTCCGTGCTGGTGGCGGGGGATTTTAACGCCAAGTCGTCGGCATGGGGGTCCCCCGTCACTGATGTGCGGGGTAGGGTCCTCCTTGACTGGACTGTCACATCCGGCCTCTCTATTTGTAACAGAGGGTCGACCTATACTTGTGTGCGACAGCAGGGAGGTTCAATCGTGGACCTTACGTTCGCATTCCCTGCTGTCGCCCGACGAATTAGGAACTGGCGAGTCGTGGAGGAGGCGGAATCTCTTTCAGATCATCGCTACATCCGATTTGAGATCTGCCTCCTACCAACGACTTTTTCCTCGAACCCGGACTTGACCTTAGCCCCCAGGTGGGCTCTAAACAAAATGAACGAGGACCTACTAGTGGAGGCCTCAATTGTTGCGTCCTGGCCGCCAGTGCCGGATGCGCCTATCGATGTTGTCGCGGAGGCGGGTTGGTTCCGGGGAACAATGTCATGCGTTGCCGATGCTGCGATGCCTCGGGTCAGGCCCCAGCCGCCTAGACGTCAGACATACTGGTGGTCGTCTGACCTAGCATATATGCGGGCTCTGTGTGTTGCTGCGAGGCGCCGTTATGCACGGTACCGTAGGCGGCGTCACGGTCGGGATGCAAATGTTGAGGCCACTCTCTATGATACATACAGGGGGGCGAAGAAGACCTTTCAGATCGCAATAAGAAGAGCAAAGGCCACAGCCAGACAAGAGCTTTTGGAAATGGTGGAAAGTGATCTGTGGGGTCGTCCCTATAGGACGGTGATGGGCTTTCTGCGACCCTGGGCTCCTCCGGTCACTCAAAGCCTGGATCCACAATTGTTGGGGGACATACTGTCTGCTTTGTTCCCACAGAGAGCGCAGTTTGCTCCTCCCTTTGCGGCTCCGCCCGAACGCGGCATTTGTGGAGACGTTCCTCCTATCACGGAGGCAGAACTAGATGTGGCCGTGAGACGGCTCCGGGGAAAAAGTACAGCCCCAGGGCTTGACGGAATCCCTGGCCGCGTCTGGGTTCTAGCCATGGAGGCCTTAGGAAAGAGGTTAAGAGGACTTTATAATGCATGTCTCGAACAAAGGCAGTTTCCTCCCCAGTGGAAAGTTGGCAGCCTCGTCTTGCTGCGCAAGCAGGGAAGGCCAGTAGAGTCTCCGTCGGCTTACCGCCCCATTGTACTGCTTGACGAGGTGGCTAAGCTCTTCGAAAGAGTCATTGTGCGACGCCTGACTGAACACCTAGCCAGGATAGGGCCCGACCTTTCTGACGTCCAATTTGGATTCCGGGAAGGTCGTTCCACGATTGACGCAATCACACGCGTCAAGGTCCTGTCAGAGAAAGCCGTTTCCCAGGGTGGAGTGCTGTTGGCTGTATCGTTAGATATAGCCAACGCGTTCAACAGCCTCCCCTGGGAATGTATAACAGAGGGACTCTTGTACCACCGGGTACCCCAGTACCTGCGTCATTTGGTGGGTTCCTATTTGGAAGGCAGGCGGGTCATATGCGTCGGGCAGGACGCACGCACCCACCACAGGGAAATATCATGCGGTGTTCCACAGGGGTCGGTTCTTGGTCCGCTTCTGTGGAACATCGGCTATGATTGGGTGCTGCGCGGCGCTCTTCTGCCCGGCGCCGCTGTGACCTGCTATGCCGATGACACGATGGTGACGGCACGTGGGAAGAGTCTCCAAGAGGCACTTCGTTTGGCTACAGTAAGTGTGGCCCAAGTTGTCGGGAGGATCCGGAAGCTCGGTCTCGAGGTGGCCCTCAATAAGACGGAAGCAGTTTGCTTCCACGGCCCTCGGAGAGCGCCACCTCCTGGCACGCACATCGTCGTTGGTGGTGTCCGCATAGATGTAAGGCATACCATGAAATACTTAGGCCTCGTCCTAGACAGCAGGTGGAAATTTGAGGCCCATTTTAAGGACCTGGACCCTAAGGTCATGCGCAGTGCCTCTGCGCTAGCGGGTCTGCTGCCGAATTTAAGGGGAGCCGGCTTGGCCTGCCGTTCTCTCTACATGGGAGTGGTGCGCTCTATGGCGTTGTATGGAGCCCCAGTGTGGCACGATGCCCTGACGCCACGCAGTACTGCCATTTTGCGGAAAATACAACGGCTAATGGCTATCAGGGTAGTACGAGGCTATCGTACTGTGTCTTATGATGCAGCGTGCCTGCTGGCAAGCTCTACCCCTTGGGAAATAGTCGCCCACTCCTATGCGGAGATGTATCTTTGGCGCTCCGGGAGGCTTGCTCGAGGCGAAAGGACGGCTCCCCGGGAAATGGAGACTCAAAGGATCCGTCTGCGACAGTTTGAGTTGAGGCTATGGAGTGGATCTCTGGCTTCACCTTCAGCGGGCCTCAGAACAATCGAGGCGATCCGCCCTGTTCATGAAGAATGGGTGGTCCGAGGACATGGTACGCTCACTTTCCGACTGGTGCAGATATTGACCGGTCACGGCTGTTTTGGTAAATATCTGCACCAGATCGCGAGAAGAGAGCCAACACCTGAATGCCACCATTGTTCATGTCAAATGGATTCTGCTCAGCACACGCTGGAGGAATGTCCTGCGTGGGAAGAAGAGCGTCGTGCCCTGGTGGCAGTAGTTGGGAATGAACTTTCTTTACCGGCCTTGGTACGAACTATGGTTGATCAAGATAGGGCATGGCATGCTGTACTTGCGTTTTGTGAGTGCGTCATGGCCAAGAAAGAGGCAGCCGAACGTGAGAGGGAGAGATCGGCCGATGCTCCCGCTCCTCGCCGTGGGAGAGTCGGTCGAGGAAGGAGGCGTGGTGGAGGACTCTTTCACCGTATGCCTCCCTAATAAGCCTCCAGGCGGCAGGCGCGGGGGCGCTTGTTGCCGTGTATTGGAGGTCCCGTGATGGAGGAGCACGGTTCGCCGCTGCTTCTGAATGAAGCAAGGGAGAAACAAATCTCCCAGAGATGAGGGTCCCCGCATTAACATCTTCGGGTAGACCCAAGCGCGTGATCAGGGTTAGTGGAAGTATGCTTGTCGCGCACCCGCAACTCTGGTCAACTTACGCGCCCAGCGGCCCAGGGGTTTTAGCCGGTAGGAGTCCGGCATAACCCTCTCACTGTCCCCCGACAGTGGGAGGTGTATCCCATGTAGGATTTCCCCTGGTTAAAAAAAAAAAAAAAAAAAAGGTATTTAGTAGGTTAAAGTTTCAGGTATGTTGCTGATGATAAATCCCACCCCATTCGATATACTATTCGCATTCACATATCTAATGTACACGATACATGTTACATTAGATGACGTGCGTGTCGTAGTTACTTACAATTTTACATTTCTTTAATACATTTAAAAAAACGCGTGCGGAGGCGCGGGTGGCAGCTAATTATATAATAAAAATTAATAATAATTAATTAATTAATAATTAATTAATTAATAATACTACCTATGAAGTTACTCTCCCATGACTGACTTGACACTGGTAGAATTCGTATCTATGAATCTCTAATATTAAATAGTTAAAATTGAAGTTAGTGAGTTTGGAAGTTTGGGGTAATATCTGGTACTACTGATTCGATTTTGAAACTTCTTTCACAGTTAGAAAGGTATATTAGACTAATATTCTTGTTGTGCGTTGTTGCGAGGATAGTAAATGGGGCGTGGAGGTGAGGGCCAGAAGAGCAACCCAGGGGAGACCAGGAAGACATTTCTTGCCAATATATATAGAATAGTTTGGATTCACAATTGGACCCGGTAAGTGTCGCTACAATCGGGTTCGGGGTTTTTTAAGATTTTTCTCTTTTGGAAAAAAAATTGGAACCGATAATAACCGATTTGGCCCAGATGAAGTTGCGCGGGTCAGCTAGTTACATAATGCATACATGCTATAAACTATTATTAGGTTACGCGAACCAAAACCTGTAACTGTGCTAATTAGTAAGTAGACAAAATAGTATTTGATGTTTTGGCAGTAATATTAATATAAATATAATTAAATGAGAATTGTTGGAGAGATTTTAGTCTACAATGTAGTGTATTTTATATTTTATTCATAATCTTGTGTTACTTGACTTTATCTTTACTAATATTATAAAGAGGTAACATTTGTGAATTTCTGAGTTTGTCACGTTATAGGGGGTAATCTCAAGAACTACTGGTTCGATTTGAAAAATTGTTACAGTGTTATATAGGTTAATTTATCGAGGAAGGTTGTAGGCTATATATATCATCACGCTAAGACCAATAGGAGCGAAGCAACGATGAAAAATTATTCAAAATCGGGTTTTCTTCTTCTTGAGAGCTTACGCTGCGTGTTAGCGTTAGCCCAAAGTAACTATTCCACGCTGACGAAGTCGCGGGCAGAGGCTAGTATTGTATAAAATTGGTGGTGTTTTATGTAATTTAGTTTGTTTATTGTGCATAAGTCAAGTGGATGAAAAATAATACCACGAAGCATGAATTCTGAGATGCCACAAAAAGTCCCTAGAAAGTTCTAACAAGGCCCATCTTGTTCGAACATTAACATTGACGTTGAAATGATCGCACGACACTTGTACTACTATTAACTACTCGACAATGACAGTAATAATCAGGAAGATTGGTTGCCAAAAATAAAGTAATAATAAAAATAAAGAGGTTAATTAAAATAAGTCACTATACACGATATAAACGCACCGAAGAGAGACAATATTATTATTATGGAATGTAAATAACAAGAAAGATAAACACAGCAAATCAAATTATGAGAATTATTCGTGATTTTCTCCGAAACTATGACGGGCAATAAACGTTTTACGTAATCGTAATTCGTAAATACTTAGCGGCGAAACACTAAAATATTTATGCAAATATGAAGAACGCACAAATATTGGCAGTTAGTTCACTTCGGAGAATAGACTCCTTGCGTACTGATATATACCTACAACTACTATAAAACTTTTGAATGCATAATGAAAGTACACACGACTAGAATAATATATTTAAGAATGTAATTTGAAGCCAGCGTTGACTATACGTTAACGGTGTTGCCATACATAATTTAAACATAACATAAACATGCTCGCAATCTCTAAGCACACGAATAATAAAGAAATGTACATTCCTTATTCGTGTACCAACACGAAATCCAACATATATGGATACTCTAGCGGTTACGTCACCCCGAACAAAAAGATAAATTGTTAGTCCTTAATAAGTATCATTATCATTACATAGTATAAAACAAAGTCCCCTACCGCGCGGTCTGTCTATCTGTCTGTTCGTGATAAACTCAAAAACTACTGAACGGATCTTTATGAGGTTTTCACCAATGGATAAAGTGATTCACGAGGAACGTTTTGGTATATAATTTGTCCAGGATTTTTTTTATAATCAGGGCGGGACAACGTCTGCGGGGACCGCTAGTATAGTATAAAACAAAGTCCCCTGCCGCGTCTGTCTGTTCGCGATAAACTCAAGAATTACTGAACGGATTTTCAAGTGGTTTTCACCAGTGGATAATGTGATTCATGAGGAACGTTTTGGTATATAGTTTGACTGTCGGTTTGTTTGTATACGCATCACTGCTAAAGTACTGCGTTCAAGGGAGAACCTCACGAAAGTAATAAGGCATATGCTCGAGCAACATTTAGTCTTGGTTTTATTAAAATCGTTTCACTCTATCAAAAGTTATTGTAATTTTAATGACGACGCGACTTAAGTACGAGAGGAAAGTAGACAAGTAAATGAACTTAGTATATTCAGGTGATTTTATTAGTCACCGTTTTTTTACATTAGGTTTACTTTAAGACGCGAGTTCTTCTCGCGACTTGTTTTTTTTTATTTAACACAGTCTTCATACTCGATGCTTTACAGATTTTTTAACCGCTTTATAGTACAACAGATGTACAATTAATGTGTTCCATGAATGATAATTACAAAGCGCTTAAGAATTAGACACATAGAGCTGTTAACGGGAGTGACGTGTTTTGTCTAAATCAGTTGTTAATTGTTTATTATATTTTCTATTCTAATTTTCTAATCATATTGTGGTAACAGATCTTAAGTTGACTTTTAAATTGTATTATTACCGCTTATCTATTATGCATAAGCGTAATGACATGTAGCCTAAATAAATTAAAAAATTGAGCCGTCACGGGACGCCTGGCAGATGTGAAACACATGTATAGCGTAGTAAACCACACTGTATACACTATAGGTATGCGAGCTCAGTGCGGCAGGAGAGATAGCGATTAGCGCACAGTCGCTTGCGCCTGGCATCGCGTCGCCACGTCTCGCCACGGCAACAATCAGGTTTACCCTCGCCTATAGATGTTTCACACCAAAACTTTCATCAAAACCGGTTCAGCTCTTTCGGAAATTGTTCCGGACAAATAGCAAACAAATGAATTTTATTTTTATGTGAAGGATTATAAAATAAATAGTCAGAACACGTTTAATAAGAAGAAAGAGTAGTTCATATTAATAAAAAAAAGTATTCATAATAACAAAAAATGAATATAAATACTACATATCACAGTTATATTAACATTTCAAATAACTAAAACAGTCACAGATCTCCAATGAACTGCAAAGTCATTGAGATGACATCTAATAATATATAATAGTTTGTGGAAATAATTTCAAATGGTACCTACTAGTAGTTGCTAGACAATAACACATGACAATAAACAAATAGGCTATTTTCCATGACATAGGTATACTGCAGACAACAAACATTCGTAGAGATTGTAAATTATCGTAATAAAAATAAAAATATTAAAGACAACATGAAGTCATGTTACCCAGTTAATCTTAACTCATGAATGTAAGAAAAGTCGTATACTTTTTTATTTATGGCTTTTGTCTGTGTAGGCAATTTCGCCAATGTCAAATATGACAAATTCCGGCCAGTTTTTGTCGAGATTTAAAACTTTCGTTTTTTATTCATAAATTTGCCTTTTTTTTCTATACTAGGTTTCGCCTGCGGCTTCGCACGCGTTAATTAAGGTATTGCCAATACCTTGACAATAGTCATTTTTTCTGGATGGAAGATTCTCTGAAGTTCCTTATGTGTACTTCTGACAACGTTCAACCAAAGTTTCATAATGTTCGGTTGAGTAGCAAAGGTGAGAACTTATAACAAATATATTCACATTTCTGTATATAATATTAATTGGATTATGTTACACTGATCGCATTTTATCCAATATAGTTAGGTTATTACACATAAGCGGGTTCGAAAAAACAACACAGAACATGAACTTTGAGATGTCATAGAAACTGGCTGGAAATATCTAAGAAGGGAGCGACAACGTCCGCCGCCACATAATATTTTCGTTATGTCATCTATAAACGTGTTATGACCAGTTTTTCATATTGCTAGGATATACAATTTATTTTCTTCGACAATGGCTGGTAGAAATGAAAATGCAAATACCTGAGTAATAATATATACGTGTAAATATAAATGGTAAACATGTGTAAATTATGATAGCATCAATTTTGTACATCGAAGCTAATAAACACTTAAATATGAACCAAAAGTTTCCTATAAATGGAAATGTAATAAACGAACTAATAGATGCTAAAAACAAGAGTATCAAACATGGCTTGATCAACTAAAACAGCGCTTCCGAATCTCTTTTCGCTCCCGTACCCTTTAATAAAACTTTTCATTTATGAGTATCCCTACTCCGATAACTCCATACCTACATATAAAAATGTGTCTCGTTTCTCTTAACGTCTATCTATTGTAAATTTTTACTTTGAAATATAATTGATACTATCTCTAGAGAATTGTGATTTATAGAGAACTAACGGCCCGACCCAGCTTCGCACGGGTGAACAATTGTTTTAAAAATTTGGGTTAAACATATGTGGATTGGCTAAAACTGATCATAGTTTTGAAAATTTTGTACCCACGATCCAACCCAGAATCGAAAATGTTACAGAAAGAAATGTCTTCTGTTCGAGGGTAGATGATTGTGCTAACCTAACAAAATGATAAGATAAAACTTACCACCATGCATTTTTATCATTTATTTATTTATTGTTGTTATTTATTACTGTCATATAACACATTATAATAATGTTTTAGGTTAACTGTTTTAACTTCTCAGTATTTCCATCTTGACCAATATAATTTTCATGTACCCCAATGGGACCCCGCGCGGCGTAACCCGCAGGTTGAGAATCGCTGAATTAAACCTACGGAGATGACTTCTGTTAATTCTATTAATGTTTTTTAGGTTACTTGTGAGTTTTTTAGCAAGCTGAAAACAACCATTCGTTGGATCTCTATTTAATTAATATTACCACGTAAAATAGTATCAGAATCTGACTATGGAGATATGCTGTGTAATAACTTACGACTACTCAATAATTCTGTCACCCTGACCATTACCATTGCGATATGTTCTATGTCCCTCGATTTTTTTTTATATCATAGGAGGCAAACGGACAGGTGGGTCACCTGATGTTAAGCGAGCCGACCCATTCATGCTGAAACCAGTAATGGATTTAGCGTGGCTCTACCACCTTTTTTTTTATTAACGTGGGGAAATCCTTTATGGATACGTCACCCTCTCGGGGGAGATAATAGGTTATGTCCGACTCGAACGGACTAAAACCCCACGGTGTACCGTCCGCCGCATGGTAGGGGCGGCCAGGGATCGAACCTGCTGTCTTCCTGAGAAACCGCCCCTGCAGCAGCCTTTTTTTTTATACATGGGGAGATCCCTTACAGATGCCCATCCCGTCGGGCAGCTGAGGATGGGTTATGTCCGATTTGCACGGACTAAAACGCCATTGTGCCTTCATATACCTTTTTGGGTGGGGGAGCAGGGACTGCCGGCTGGCACTGCGTCTGCTCCCCCGATAGGTGTAAGCCCTTCAAGAGGCCCTGACTGCGGTCTGAGGGGTCAAAGATGGTAGACCCCTCAAAGGGGGAGTGAGTGTTAGCCCCCCCTGACGAACTGTGGGAGTCGCATCGGCACAATGCACCTCCACCACATGGGCCTGTGCAGTTTAAACTGCCAGGGCGACGGACATGCCCGTGTCCATCGCCCCCCAGGCCCCATCTACGGCGGCCGGAGGTCATCACCTACCCATCGCCGCCGTGTGGTTCGTCGACCGCGGGAGGTGAGTCTAGTGGTCCACTCCCTCTCCCTCTCCGCCGCCTCCTTTGCAAGCATGACTGTCTCGCAATAGCAGGTGACAGAGAGCCATCCGGCCTCGCTCTCGACCATCTTATTAACGACGATCGGGAGCGAGAGATCCGGGCCGATGGCCGCGACCAGCTCGTAGCGTGGCACATCCCAGGCGGTACATTCACTCATCGTGTGCTGCGCGGAATCGTCCACGCAGCCACAGTGATGGCACCCTGGAGTTGGCTTCCGGCCAATGCGACACAGGTAGCGCCCGAAGCAGCCATGCCCCGAGAGCACCTGTGTCAGCCAGAAGCTCAGGGTGCCATGCCACCTGGTGAGCCATTCGACCATGACTGGTCGAACAGCCTCGATGGTTACCACGCCCCAGCTAGGTCGCTCAAGTCGTCGAGACCACTCTTCCACTACTAGGACCTGGTGGAGTTGGGACCTTAGCATCCCGATTTCTCGAGGTGCTAGACGTTGACCCCTCTCCAGCGCCTCCACGTGTCGATGATACAAAGACGCGTGGGCTCTCGCTTCCAGGTCCCAGGGTGGGGATCCGGCAAGTAGGGAGGTCGCCTCGAAGGAGATCGTACGGTACCCGCGTATGGCTCTGACGGCCATCGCCCGCTGCGGTCTCAGCAGGCGAGCGATATTATAGGCCGTCAGTTTAGGCGCCCACGCGGGGGCCCCGTAAAGGGCCATCGACCACACGACCCCTAGGTACAGCTTCCGGCAGGCAGAGTGCGGCCCCCCGAGGTTGGGTAACAAACGGGCGAGGGCGCCCGCTGTGCCCATTAAGCGGGAGGCCAGCTGCCGGAAGTGTTCCTTGAACGTCTATCGACTGTCGAGGAGGAGGCCGAGATACCTCATACCTCATCGACCCGACGTCGATGGACTCGCCTCCTACAAGAATCTGAGTTCTTTGAGGTGGCGCTTTCCGAGGGCCGTGAAACCACACGGCCTCGGATTTGCACAAGGCCACCTCCAATCCCAGACGCCGGATCTTGTCGACAACCTGAGTGACCCTTGCTGTAGCGATCGTCGCGGCCTCGCTGTGCGTCCTCCCACGGGCGATCACCAGCGTGTCATCCGCGTAATAGACCACGCTGGCGCCGCGGGGGAGCGCACCACGCAACACCCCGTCGTATCCGATGTTCCACAAGAGAGGGCCCAGGACAGACCCCTGCGGAACACCGGACACGACGTCTCGTCGACTTTCCCCCCCACTCTGATCTGGGAAGATTACGTACCTCTCCGAGAGGTACGCCCCCACTATGCGGCGGAGGTAGTGAGGCACTCCATGATACCGAAGTGCCTCTTTGATGCTAGCCCAAGGCAATGTGTTAAAAGCGTTGGCGATGTCAAGGGACACCGCCAACACCACCTCACCCCGGGCAACTGCTTCCTCCGCCTGAATCTTCACTCTCATCACTGCATCTATGGTGGAGCGCCCCTGGCGGAAACCGAACTGGTTATCCACCAGATCCGGCCTGACTCGTGTTAGATGATGGACGAGGCGGCCTGCGATTATACGTTCGCACAGTTTTGCCACCTCGTCCAGCAACACAATGGGCCGGTACCCGGATGGACTGTCCGCTGGGCGCCCCCGCTTCTTTAGCAGAACCAAGCGTCCGGTTTTCCAGAAGCGTGGAAACTGGCCCTGCTGTAGCGACGCAGTGAAAATCCTCGCTAGTCGGGGTTCGAGCGCCTCGTAAACCAGGACCCATGCGGCAGCCTGGCGAGTGAACGCCAAGTTTGTCCTACTATAGAGAGACTACTGGGTACACAACCAGTCGTCTTCCCTCGTCAGCCTCACCTGTGCAATGAGATGGGTCCCCCGACCCATACCCTCAGGCTCGGCTGGGTTATGGGAGTGGGCGAGCGTTCCGCCTCCCCCTCTTTCCTGCTCTCCTTTGACGGAGAGGGCCACTTCGCGGATCTTCCTCGCGGGCCCTCTCTGCCGCCTCCTTCTGCTAGATGTCTTCCTCGCAGAAGGAGGCCACAGCAGTCCACCCGCCCTCGCTGTCGAAACCACGCCCGGCAGCGAGAGATCGTCCCCTACCGCCGCAGTCAGAGCGCGGCCCTGATCGACCTACGCCACACACTCAGAGAGAGTGTGCTGCGCGGTGTCCGTCTCAGCGCCGCACTCGTGACATGTGGCGGGTGGCTCTACCACCTACCAAAACGATTAAACTAGACCTAGAATACGGAAAGGGGCCTTATAAAACATTTTTTTATAAGCAATATATACTCATGTAGACATTAAGCATATCCCATTTTATTGAAAGCCAGTATACAGTCATCCTATCCAAGGTTATAGAGAATCATATTTACAATTCTGATTCAAACTTTTTGCGTTGTTTTGTTGTCATGTTTTAAACATTCATGGCTCTGGACGGTGAGTTAGTGTCGATCACCTCTCTTTCTATACCTAGCTCTTTGACTTTCATATTACTGAAACTTTGAATCGTAATCGACCTGTGAACATCACAAACGTATAACAATAAATTGTGAAATAAATGTATTGTTTCTTCAAAAATCAAATAAGTTTTTATTCTCAAAGATAGTGTTTCTATTGGACGATGTTTTTATACGTTTTCTGTACGTTATTCTTCAAATAGGAAGAGACAGTGAGTCAGAATTTCTTAAGCTGGCCACTAAAAATCATTTCAAATTATTGCAAAAGTTCTGTCATGAAAGTTACAAAATCTGTAAAGAAATAAATTCTAAATTTTAATAAATATTTAATAATGTCATTTATTTTTAAAGTTTTATTTAGCCTGGAAAATTGCAGAAGGTAGAAGTATGTTCGGAAGCTCGGCATAGGAGCAGCGCTCGGCGTAGCACGTCCGCCTCGGCCGCTGTCTACCACATTCAATCGTTCATATCTTTTTCCTGGTAAGAGAGCACTAAAATTTTCTTGTGCCATCATTTAGTTAATAGTTCAACGAATATTTTTATAAAAAAATTTTTTTTCTACAACACCGAGTAGTTAGTTAAATTACCATTTGTTTATTATGAAACTAATTAATTATAAACATTTTTTTTTTACGTAAATTATTTTTGTACTATTCATCTGCTATTCCTTAGCATACAAACCGAGTTTCATTAAAATCCAGCAATTATTCACTGATATATTTTAATTAAAAAAAAAAGTACTCGAAATTTTTACTCGGTCATAAATTTTTGAAAAATTGAAATTTTCAAAAATCATTTTAGGGTATTACTTTCAATCTATAAACCTACCAAAACATGCTCATAGATATATCAAAATCGAATAGTCGATATTTAGTGGCCCGCTTAAGAAATTCTGACTCAGTATATTTATATAGAAAAAAAATCTAACAATAAAGTATTTTTATTACCTATCGACCCTATCCTATCTTTCAGTATGAAAAATATCAAGCATCGAAGTTATGTTAATTACGAATTTATTATTAAGTTAATTCAATTGGCCTAGAGATTTAGAATTTTTGCGGGCTAATGTAAAACACATTGTGAAGTTAGTTTTAGGTTAAAACGAAAGTTAGGCCCGGCCTATGTAACACTCCATGAAGTGAGTTTTACCTAAAAGGAAAGTTGCGCGCGCCCATGTAACGCACTACGAAGTTAGATCGAAACAAAATACATTCCCTTATAATAATTATTATAAGTTTTGTAAGTTATTTATTCAAACATTTATTTATAGTATTTAATTTCCTTGTTCGAACTTTTGTTAAAATGTGCAGTTTAATAAGATTTTTTAGTATCATCACAACAAATAAGTATAACTTCTCACATGCGAACATAAGTACGGACGCTCTTTTTTTAGTTATAAATGAGCTAAGAAATGCCATGATTCGCTCACTAACTTACAACTACTTCATTTTAAAAATATGTACACTTTTCAGTTTTTGTGATCATATTAATTGACGTTTGACCTTCCATACTTAAACGAAAACTTTTATATAAATAAAGCGTGTTCAAAATATAATATCTCTACCATACAGATGTACTTATATCTATTATCACACAATATATATATTTTTTCGTACTAATATTAGGCGTTTTTATCTGTTTTCACATCCTTAACCATTGAGTTTACATAAAAATAATATTACACATGTACCTTATGATAAAATAACATAAACATGTGAGTTATAAATTATAAATACACAATGAAAATAAACAATATCAATGTAAACACCGAAGCGAGTACTGTAAATATCAAATGAACTGTATGCTATTGCTAAACTGGCAATCAATTAATGTAATTGGGTCGTGTGTTATGTGGCTAACCGCAGACGCAGGACACTGTAATATTGTTCAGAAAAATCGGTATGTTTTCCACTAAATAATATAAGTTATAAACAAAAACTAATATTATAATTGCAAATGTGTGTTCGTTTCTTCGCATATTTATTAGAAACTAACTATGCCCGCGACTCTGTCCGTGTGGAACCTAATGTAAAAAAAACAGTGACTAATATAATCATCTGAATGTATTAAGTCCATTTACTTATCTACTTTTCTCTTGTAAGTCGCGTCGTGATTAAAATTACAATAAGTTTTGATAGTGTAAACCGATTTTAATGAAATCCAGACTAAATGTTACTCGGTCATATGCTTCATGACTTTTATCGTGAACTCAGTACTTAGCATTGATGCGTGTTGAAAAAACAGACAGACAGGTAGGTGGTGCAGTCATGCTGAAGCTATTACTGATTTCAGCATGAATGGGTCGGCTCGCCCGGGGTACTATCACCCTCTCACAAAAAACCGATGTGAAGTAACGTTGCGTGAAGTAGCGCCAGAAGACCACTAGTAATTCCCCCTCCCCCTTCCCCGCCTCCCTCCGCTCCCCCCAAACACAAGCTGGCAACGCACTTGTGAATCCCCTGTAGTTGCTAGTGTCTATGGACAACGGTGTTCACTTAACATCAGGTGACCCACCTGTTCGTATGCTTCCTATATTATAAAAAAAACAAACAGACAGACAGACGTTTCTAAAATTATTAAAATGGATTTTATAATTTATTTCAAGACACCTTTTCACAAAAATGTAAAAAATACAGAAACGTTTGATTTACTTTCTTATATATATTATATATATATTTTATTTATAAGGTTTATTATATTATTATTTGTTAAAACAATAATAGGATTACAGGTAAAATTTACATTAATGTGAGCGAACCCGCGGACGAAATTTAGCAATACATAATTAAACTTATTTATTACATAGTTTGGCAATTTTATTTTTATTCATATACTAGCGGGCCCGGCGGACGTCGTCCCGTCCTGACTATTAAAAAATCCTTGACAAATTATATACCAAAACCTTCTTCATGAATCACTTTATCCACTGGTGTAAGCCGCATGAAAATCCATTCAATAGTTTTTGAATTTATCGCGAACAGACAGACAGACAGACGCGGTAGGGGACTTTGTTTTATACTATGTAATGATTATTATTCTGAAATTATTATTGAAAGTTATATGTTATTGTTTCTTATATGAGTTTCATAGTAATTACAAATACATCAGTAGAAGCTAGACATTAATAGACTCCCGAGATAAAACAATTACAAAACCCCAAAAGTAATACCAACCTGTCTTGGTGTCAAATATTATCATTAATTAAAAGGTAAAAACATGACGGTGAGCTATGTATAAATCAATACAAAGCATTTATCAAGTCGTCAATTCGACAATGATATAAGTATACTTACATTGTAGCGACAATATTATTAAATATAGTAGTTTACTGTCCTCAACATTATCACATTATTTAATTTATATTTAGTCTACAACAATGAATTTATAATAACGATAGACATAATAACTAGAACAAATGCATTCATCATTATTTGTTTAATTCCTAGGTTTCGATGTGACATAAATATATCATGTCATGTTCACATAATGAAATATACTTTGTTCATAATGATCTCTGTGAATATTGGTGTTGAATTTAAATATATATTTATAACTCGAAAGAATATTCAATATCTGATCATTACTTCTCGAGATTATTTTCTGCATTCAAATTCACAAACACTGCCTCTTTTGCAAAGCTTTGATTAGTGCAGAATGGCTAACAACCATTATAAGTTTTTCGTTCTTAGCGTTCGAGTTCTTGAGTGAAGACTGTGTTACATGGCAAACGTTGTATATGTACGTTCTAAAGTTAGATGGATCAAACGACTTGTAAATAAGAAAAATAATAATAATAATTGCGCACATTTAAAATAATATTAACATGATTAATAAAATAAACGAAAGCAGAAAAAAGGTGCGGACCAAGAGTCTGCAGAAATAAGAAAAAAATATATAAAAAACGACTTGTGAGAAATGCAGCTAACCGTGACTAGATGTGGAAAATATCTTGCGGCCTGCTGTAAACCTTGAAAAAGATTTATACCCTGAAGTATACTACCAGGGACTGATGATGGTAAAATAATAAATGATTGTATGTTGTGAGTAAAAAGAAAAGGTTATACATACTACAAAAATAACTTTTGCAATAATCCAATATCAAAAATATATTATTTACTACATCCTAAAATGTATGCAAGGACTTATTACAAGTATTTGTAGAAACTACAATTTTAAATAGGTATTTTTATAATATGTAAACTTCTTTACAATAATAATAGTAATAAAGTATTTAACGAAATACGCGATTAATCACAGAATGTATCAATAACTTTATGCGATATATTTTTCGCTTATCACTGAAAGTGGAGTAATGCCCTAATCTCATAACTGAACGAGTGAGAACTAATACATTGCTATTATATCGCCAACACTATTCAGTTGTTTATTTTTTTAACAAGCCCTCGTGATAAACCATAAACATAGTTATTTATCTTACCAGCCTATATGGCCTTGTACTGTGTAAAGTGAACAAGCATCTTTTCTATTACGTGACTTACTTGTAGTATGTACTATAATGATTTTATATGAAACTTTCCGTTTACTTAAGCTGATTCAGATTACCATTAGTGACTGACAAACCTGCTTTTTTTATTGTAGGTACACAGAGAACTCGACATCCTTAATTGTATTCTATACTTGTTTATATTGTAACTAGCGGGCCCGGCAGACGTTGTCCCGCCCTGATTATAAAAAAAACCTGGTCAAATTATATACCAAAACGTTCCTCGTGCATCACTTTACCCACTGGTGAAAACCGCATAAAGATCCGTTCAGTAGTTTTTGAGTTTATCGCGAACAGACAGACAGACAGACGCGGTAGGGGACTTTGTTTTATACTATGTAATGATGATATACTGTATTGTTTTTCGGTTTGTTTTTCCTAATACATGTATCTTCTAGGTACTTCAAGAATTAAGTAACTTATACCCACCTGTCATATTTGACACGAGGTGGTCGCGGTCAAGGACAAATATATATTAGAAATTCAAATTTCCAAAGTATTACCAATTCCATAGTAAATTTAAGCGAACAATCTTCAGGTTCGTTGCACCGACAATTGACGGCTATTTGACATTATAAAAAATGTGTTTTGCATACATTTTGTATAGTTTGCTAACGTTTTCGTAGGTTTGTTACCTTTGCTAAAAAAACTTTTTGACACCAATTTGTTTCTCAAACTTACAATACTGTGCTTAAAGCACTTTTTTATTATTTATAGATATGACGACAAACCTGGAGTTCAATTATTATGTGACCCAAGACACACAATAAATCTGGAGAGAATTGACTTCATATTGCAGCTGCCCGAAGAAATATTAAGGTGCTTTAGCTGAATAACTATTAGGCAGGCATTAGAAAATACGAGTATTACCACTGTGCTATGGCTCTTTCCCAGTATTTTTCTTCATCGAAAGCTATGAATCGACACATTGCCATTAAGCTATTTGTTTAAGAAGTATAAAAGTGATATGTGCATGAAAAAGCTATAGGTTCCCAAATACCCTCCATAACGTGTGTAATATACAATGTATAAATAAAAAAATCAATTGCCGAATGTATGTAAGCGAATCACTTAAGAACAGCTGCACCTATTTGGTTAACTTTCTTTTTCTTCTATTTGCAATTGTCAGGACAAGGTTTGTATGGAAGAAAATTCTTAAAAATGCTGAAAATTGAATAATATTTTTAGTATATAGCATAAAGTATTTCTACTCGGGTTAAAAAATTCCATAAGAAGGAGCGACATAGAAATAGCAGGGCGAGATAAACTGAGATAGATTCATTAGATGGTCGTATTGTAAAAGGAAAGGTAGGTGTAGGTGTTAGCTGAAGCTATTACTGGTATGGCAATGAGGCATGAATGGGTCGGCTCGCCCGGGGTAGTACCACCCTCTCACATAAAACGGACGTGATGTAACAGTGCTTGCATTGTTGCGTTTCGTTCGGTCAGCGCCAGAGGCCTACCTCCGCTCTCCCCCAAACACAGGCTGGCAACACACTTGCGACTCCCCTATGGACGGTGGTGATCACTTAACATCGGGTGACACTCCTGTACGTTTGCCTCATATGACATTAAAATAAAATAGGAAAATTTGCTTTTATTTTCTTTGTCGGTACCGATGTACAAAGCCGATTTTATTTCACATTTTAATCTTCGTGAATATGTATCATGTTTAGTTTTTTATTGTTTCATCCTTTTACATAATAAATTTTCCCTTTCCACGTACGTTTAGTATGAATATTAAATTATTTCAACGCATTGCCGTGCTCCATTCCAGTATATATTTCATTATTCTTATATTTTATCCTTCTCTGATTGTCGTTCTTGTGTCGCGACCATGTATCTACACTGTACCTGAATAAATAATGGCAACCACCCAGACTGCAATCCATCGCTTTACATGCCGACCTGCAAGTCTTCTTGTCTTCTAATTGAAATAGACGGTTCTGAATAGCATGTAATGATATAAGCCAATTTAAGATAAGTATAATAATAGCTTAACTTTGTTTTGTATTAAAATCTTGACTATGTTACACGCCAGCCCGAACTTAGGCTACGTTCAGAGTGGCTAAAAAGATCGATGAGAACTATACGCTGGCTGGTACCGAAACGCGACAAGCATAATGGGACTCAACATGTGTATGCGACACGGCTAAGTATGCCACTATGGGGGTGTTATATCTAGTGTAGGGTGGTCCTGATTTAGTCGGAAGCAGATGATCTATACAATAGGAGTCGGATACACAATGGATCCGTTCATTGTGTGTTTCTGTGGTATTTGTTTTATTTACCACTAGCTATGCCTGCGATTTCGTCCGCATGGAACCTTATGCAAAAAACAAGTGATTAATGAAGTCATCTGAATCAATTAAGTCCATTTACTTATCTACTTTTCTCTCATACTTATGCCGCGTCGTCATTAAAATTACACTAACTTTTGATAGAGTGGACCGATTTTAATCAAACAAAGACTAAATGCTACTTGATGATATGCTTTATGATTTTCTGAGAAGAGGTTTTATCATGAGCGCCGTATTTTAGCAGTAATGCGTGCCCCAGACAAGTAGAGAGACAGACATATCTAAAGATTTTAATATATTTTATTGCATATTCCTAGACACCTGCAACATTTTTTTTTCACAAAAATCTAAGAGGTACAGATATATATATATATATATCTTAGGTTAGATATATATATATTCTTATTATATGTGTAGATATGCAAGAATAAATAAATGTGCTGAGTACAAAAATTGCAATAATAAGTAATTAAGGTAAATGAATTCATAAAAAGTACCTACATAATATATTTTATATAACTTTGTCTGCATAGTTTGTACATTACATCAACAGTTTTTGTTACTTAAATACAAACAATAACTATTGTTGGAAAACGCAACACAACTCGTGCGTCGATACCAAAACTTGCCTCGTAACAGGTCTGGCCAGATTACTGTGATACGAGACATAAATGATGTCATCATAATTTTAAATTCTCGAAAAATGTGTGTATGATATAAATTATTTTTATTATTATTACAAATTATCTAAATGGTGAAGCGCACGCAAATTTATTTTATACCATAATGGTTTTTTCCATTGCGCGTTGCATATAAATAACAGCCTTCTTTTTTCTTTTTGACTTTCAAACCGTATGCTTGATTAATAGTATTTATTAACTATAGTATTATTTATCATGACCGTCTCGAACATTTTAAGTTAACCGCACTATTACGAATAAAATGAGCTGTTTGTAAGACAGCTTTAAAAAAAATTATAAATTTGTTTTATTGATGACTAGGACCTTGGTGATTCGCTTGGTGACTCGAAGACTCGATGCTCTCATACCTGTTCCCAGTAGACACGTCTCTTGTAGAATGGTTATTTGTAGCTCGTTCCTTGTACCTTGTTATAGATTACTCGTAAAATTGTTGAGTATCTTACTGCCTTCTCGAATTACCTCTGTCGAACTCTGTTCTGTAACTGTCATTCTATGAGTCTGTCCGCGATCCTTATCAACTTACCTTGTAGCTCCGATCCGCCAAGGAGCGTGCTCCGCGTATGTTGTGCACTCTATAGCTACATGTAGGAGCTGCACCGTCCGGACCAAGACCCGCTTGAGCCAACGGGATGGCGCCGGGATACATTTTTATACACCATACTGCACGATCCGTATGTTTTTTGCTGCGTCCCTTCTAGCCAGCGCCAATATTTTTGTGCCCAAAAACCTATACCTACAACTATATATACCTATGCAATACATTATTATCTCCATAATTGTAATTTAACCTATATCAATGTTATTACGAAACAAAACGAATACGGCTATAAAAAAAATATTGATAATATAGGACTGTAAACGCACTGTATTTCCAAAAAATAAATCAAAGTTACAAACAAAATTCCATTTGATTCGCGATCGAATATTTTGTTCATGTTGTAAACAAGTTATTATTAGAATTTGCAATAAAAAAACCTTTCATTCCTCACGTTAATCGAAATTGGTCAAGGACGATCTGTTGATTGATCTGTGAATAAAAAATAAATAAACATGATATAACAAACTGTGATAACATTTTTTATATAAAACTCGTTTCATACTGTCTTGAACTTGAAGTAGAAATGTGTGGGATTCTTTTTAATCGACAGTATCTTATTGATTTACATTAATTTACCTATATAATTATTATTATCTGTTCTCATTACAACGATACACTATGTCTGGTCTTTCACCCTATGTATAATGGTATCTTAAGTTAAATAATCTTAATATACCTTCATTCCCTTAGTTATGCATCGATGGCGCAGTGGCTTAAGCGGTCCGGTCGCCTCGCCGCGTCGCGCTTTCTGTTTTGAGTTCGAATCCCACACAGGACAATTATTTGTTTAATCCACTACTTGCTGTTTTGAGTGAGTGTACTTTGTGACTATTCACTACATGTTTCTAAAATCCATCGTAACATAAGCCTTGATCTCTTGCGCGGGAACTGTTTTTGTAGAGCGATAAAAATTTTACCGTTTACTACTTTGATATGCTATCCTTTGTAATCTATATAGTGTTTAAAACTTAATTAAAACTTCATATTACCTTATATGGTAATTCTCGGTTAAAACAAGCCAACAAATACAAGTAAAGCGGTAAAAAGTGAACAAAGAAGTCCAAACTTATAATTTGCATCGTAAAAGTTTATAATGAACGGGATGTGATATCGCTAACCGTGACGCGTTACTCGTAAAATATAGCTTTTAATAACTATGATAAAGAATACAATAAATGCCTTACTTTATTTAAACTTGTTTAAAGTTCAAATTTTACTAAATCTCGCTTTCCTAAGTTTTGGCGGATGTAAATTAAATTATCAAATATGTATAGGGTAGGCAGAGTTAAGATACTGAATTCCTCAAATATATCAGGTCACATATTGTACATTGCGGAATTCGATAGGACCGAAGTTGTGAAGAGAATCATAGTAAGTGGTAACTATTGAGGATTGCGTTGGAACGGGAACACTACGAAGCGAGTACTGCTAATTTGTGGAAGAAATAGGCGTAGTAAGCAGTACAGTAGTACAGTAAAGCATTAGAGTGCTTTCGTAGTCGTCCCTCGCATAGACTACCACTCTTTAAAAACTGTATTAAGTTTTACATATCATTACATAGTATAAAACAAAGTCCCCTACCGCGTCTGTCTGTCTGTCTGTTCGCGATAAACTCTAAAACTACTGAACGGATCTTTATGCGGTTTTCACCAGTGGATAAAGTGATTCACGAGGAACAAATACCATATACCAAAATATAATTTGTCCAGGATTTTTTTATAATCAGGGCGGGACAACGTCTGCCGGGCCCGCTAGTATTCTATACGTTAAACTTGTAATATTAAATACTTCACATAAAAAAAAAAACTACAACGAAATTCTTTAACTCGTAATATCATGAGAATTAACATTTTAACAAGCGATTTTCAAGCTCTTTTTTCGTCATCCAGTCGCAACTGCAAACAATAATTTTGGCCTACATTTTAATCTAATTCAGAATTTCGGAAAACTATAACTAGTAAACGGAATTCCAATTAAAATGACGTTAAATCTAATCTATTTTATCTATCACAAGTTAAAGTAATTAAGCTACATCTATTGAAATGTAAAATAATCCGTAATTAAAAATATAATTTGAGGACTTAAAGGTCACGTTATGTATTTAAATATTTTTTTAATCTTGTAATATAATATACATAATGTTTAATGTTTGCTAATAAACTAAGATACGAACTAACAGTTATTTTTACAGCTGTCAGAGATAACCTGTAAGGAACGTCCAATGAAAACAAACGAATCGAAAACATACTTATTATACTAGCAGTTTATTAGCGATGAAAAAATAATTATTATAATATTCTCACAGTACAACTTAGATTAATTCAATAACATCCATTAATTCATATCTTTATATGCGCAGCATTACAAAAGGTTATTTTAAATACAATATCGTATTAAAATACCGCGTGACTGAAAACTTCTGAGCAGTTAACAAATACATAAATATATAGCTATAACTAGCAGGCCTGGCAGACGTTGTCCCGCCCTGACTATAAAAAAATCCTTGACAAATTATATACTAAAACCTTCCTCATGAATCACTCTATCTACTGGTGAAAACCGCAAGAAAATCCGTTCAGTAATTTTCGAGTTTATCACGAACAGACAGACAGACGCGGTAGGGGACTTTCTTTTATATTATGTAACTAGCTGACCCCGCGGCTCCGCACGTGTTTTTTTTAAATGAATTAAAGAAATGTAAAATTGTAAGTAGGTGTGTACATTACAGAAATGCTTTTTCAAAAACATTTGTAACTACGACACGCACGCTATCTACTGTAACATGTAACGTGTACATTAGATATGTAAATACGAATAGTATATCAAATGGGAAGGGATTTATCATCAGCAACATACCTGGAACTTTAACCACTATATACCACCCTCGGTGCTCACTAACACTATATAAGAAAGTAATGAAAATTTTAAACTATACATTATCGAACAATTTTTGTTAAATTGTTTATTATATAGATATAACATGCCCATATTGTCAATATAATTGTGTTATTCTTATGCGTTGCTATAATCACTGAGTTATGTAGATGCAAACGCGGTAAATAAAACAAAATTGCTGCCAAATTGACCAAAATGATAATATAATTCAAATTACATACATTTATTCTTGGAGTCCAGTACAGCGCACGTCTCACGCGCTTGTTTACATTAAACAAATTATTTTTGATCAATTTCACACGAAAGAATGCATACTTAACAGTTCATCACTACATAGTGTAAAACAAAGTCCTCTGATCTGTTTGTTTATCTGTTCGCGATAAAGTCAAAAACTACAGAACGGATTTTCATGCTGTTTTCACCAGTAGGTAGAATAGGTAGAACGGATCATGGGGAAGGTTTATGTATAATTTGTCAAGGTTTTCTTTTTATTATCAGGGCGGGACAACATCTGCCGAGCCCACTACCTTAAAATAAAATAGCTCATTAGTTAGTTGTCTGCCAGTGAAAGTCCCGTGAAAATGAATTCAAGCATTTCGGATATTCCACTGCGGCTGCAAAAAACCTAAAATACTTTTTATGAGGTCTGCAATCTACCAGTGAATATCCCGTGAATTGGTCCAACCATTTTGGAAATAGCAATGCGGACGAAGCCGCGGACAAATAAAATAGAATATATCAACCGCTATGATTTCGGCTATCTGGCAGTAAAAAGTAAAATTCCCGTTAAAATAGGTCCAGCCGTTTTGGAGATTACCCGGAACTAACAAACAAACAAACAGGCAAAATATAATAATATAAAAATATCGGCCGAATATCAAAAACTTTTTTTTTGTTATTTGTAGTTATATACATTCACCAAAAAGTTATTATTTATTTTTACATACACTGGTTGCGCCGCTTTATGTATATTTGAAATTCCCGCATTATGGATTAAATCACGCCACTTTGAAGCCCGACCAATTAATTGCGATCAGATTACGCCACCCGCCCCGCTTCCCTGTACTATGGCACATGCTTATATAAGGTAGCGCGACGTCCGCGCCGCCAGTGTTCGACTGCTATCGTCAGTGTTGTTTGCGCGCCGCATCGAGATTGTTGTGACCGCGCCGCATGCTAACATTTTGAGTTTTCGCATGGTCGAGTGAGAAATAAACGCATCGCTACATACGTGCCGACATATATTATGAACAATAAGTGTTGTGTGGGAGAGAACTCAGTGGAGAGAAACGAGAATCACCTAGCCGGCTAGCCACGTGGAAACTGCAGCGCCGCGAGGTATGTGCCAAGTTTCCTTCCTACCCTTATCTCCCTCTTAGTAGCTGATCGCAATAGTTGAATATCAAATATAGCACCCCCGCATATACAGTCCACTTAAATTTAGCATAGAAATCCCCGCACCGCACCCTACGGTGACATCGACATCGCATCGGCGTCACCATACACATTCTTTATTTTTATAATACGTAATAGATTTACAAATAAAAAATTGGAAACAAAACTAACAAAGAATAAACTTTTTGAATAGGAACACAAAATAATCTTTGAAAACGTTTGCGATAGAAACTTACCACGTTACCATGGCAACGTATATAATACTAACGCTAACACGAAGCAATCAAAACGAAAAGAGTGCCCGATTTTGAAACCACACTTTATTTTTATAATACGTAATAGAAAACAAATAAAAAATTGGAAATAAAAGTAGAATAAACTTTTTGCATAGGAAAACAAAATAAACTTTGAACATGTTTGCGATAGAAACTTACCACGTTACCATGGCAACGTATATAATACTAACGTTAACGACATCTCTCAAAAGGAAAAAAAGTGCCCGATTTTGAAACATTCTTCATTGGAGCTCCGCTCCTATTGGTCTTACCGTGACGATATATAGCCTAAAGCCTTCCTCGATAAATGAGCTATCTAAAACCAAAGGATTTTCTCAAATCGGACTGGTAGTTCTTGAGATCATAGCGTTCAACCAAACAAACAAACTCTTCAGCTTTATATATTAGTATAGATTACCTAGTGTATACTCAGAAACTTTTTTTTATTTTAAAATTAATAATAAGTTTCTTTCTGAAATATTATTGTATAACTCTCAATAATGTAGAAATTTACATATCTATTAAACTTTCAGAGAAATCAGTTCAAAAATCTAGTATTACGGACGAATATGTGAATGTGAAATACTACGTGATTGATATTAGTATTGATGGTCTACACCCTCGGAGTTATCACAGTTTATGAAGAACTAGTTCGCGTTTTTTCTAATATCAAGAATTACTGACCGCAGACTGGAATGTCTTCGTCAGTTAAAGGATTGCAAAAATAACTTATACATACAAAATAGTAAAGGTTTAATGATAAGGTGTATGGATACCGCATTCGTACAAATAGACTTGAATCCTACAATACATCTTAGGGTGAAATATATATAGCATACTCAGCCATATCTTACTCTTAGCTCAGCTTAAACTTCGCTAAGTAGTTACTCAACGCAATCTTACAGGTCAATATATTTTTACAGGGCATCATAAGTCGCCAGTAGATCGCAATAATAAACATTCACCATGTTATTACAAAAAAGTTAAATACGTATTAAATACTTGGTTTAAAAAAGTTTCCTAATAAATGCATCGCGCTTGCCCGAGGCAAGTTCGCGTTTTCCTTTTTCGCAAGTCTAACCTAACGTAACCAAAGCGAGACAAAAGAGCAACATGGCGAACATTCAGCGACCGCGGTGCATTTAATATGAGACCTTTTTAAAGTCAGGGTTCAATACGTATTTAACTTTTTTGTAATAACACCGTCAAAGTTTTGTTGTATATTTCGAAATTCTTCAAAATAGAAACAATCGTTGTATGAGTTCGCTCTTAACTATGAACATAAAAAAATGGTTTTGTTCAGAATTAATTAACTTACTACCTACGCGAGTTCCACGCGAGCAACTTATTTTGAGTCCATTGTAAATGGAATACTTACAAATGTATTGGTTGTTGGGTTGCCATTTATATAAAATGAAGGTTGAACGCCAATCAACGCTAAATTTTTTACTTATTTCGTACTTTACTTAGCTTCATTAAATATTAAGGAAAACATAGTTGTATTCAGTTGAAATATTGCAATATATTTTAATAGCTTTGTTAATAATCCTTTATTATCTTTTAGCAGATTAACAGATGGCAATGATTTTAAAAGCAATAGTAAAGAATTGTTCATAAAAATATTTGCAACTCTATTCTAATTACCACCGTCACACAGATACGCCGCAGGGAGGTAAAGCCTGTCTGCCTGTGATAATGTACTAGCCTAGTCAAATACTTCTTTCACTTTCACTTCTTTTTATTTCTTGAAATATTCTTAGGGTGATGTATTTGGTGCTGGTAAGGGATTCACATTTGATGTACCTCAGGGATTACAACTTTTATTCCTACCAACATAACTTAGCCTAGAAACTAGACTATTTTATTAATTAGACCATTAATTAAAAGAAATATCTAGAACAAGAACAACCTGATGAAACGAAAGCTTTAATAAGTTTTAACACTCAAATATGAATCTGTTTCATATATGTCAGAGTAAGTTTTAAAATAGCACCAGTGACATAGAAGTCGAGGAGTAATAGATTAGCATGATATAGGCATGTCATGAGGAGAGATGAAAATCATGTAACTAGAAAACACTCGAGTACGAATGTGGACGGATATAGGACTAGAGGAAGACCGAAAAAGGTAAGAATGGATTTTGTGAAAAATGATGTGTGTATAAAAGGTGTGAATACTGAGATGACATCTGACAGAGGAGAGTGAAAAAGGAAAAAATGTTGTGCCGACTCTACTCACATGGGAGAAGAAGAAGAATTCAAATATGAATCTAAAAGTATTTATACTGAAAAACACAAATGAAAATCTATTTTCTAACTTAAGCGTCAAGAAAATCACTAGTGAATATAATGTCTCATGCGTCACAAATCAATACACAGAGGAATATGTAAACAAGTATTAATAAACTAAGACTAGACGAGGAAGTCGCGTCCCCTTGCAACAATGTGTGATAACAATGTTAAATTAACTGCAAACGTTGGGAATATTATCATTCTATGCAACAATGTGCAGTTTAAACGCAATAGAGTTCATGTTATTTACCATCCATGACCTGCTTACTCGTGACTTGTTGCTTTCACATCTGCTTAACACAATATTGATCTTTACTTTAAGATGTTCTTATTTCAAAGTAAATATTGAGAGATATTCATTTTATATTTATTGAATTATGCATTCGGATTGTTTTGTAAACATCTTTCAATTTTTTTTTTTTTGTACGTGGGGAAATCCCTTATGGATACGCCACCCTCCCGGGGGAGAGGGTGGGTTATGTCCGACTCGCACGGACTAAAACCCCACGGTGTACCGACCGATCGTATTGTTGAGGCGGCAAGGGATCGATCTATGCTTCTCCCCTTGGAGAGCCGCCTCAACGATCCGCCCGGCGGAAGGAGACCGCCGGGCTCCTGCCTATAGTGAGGCAACCGGGTACACACCGGCTGCCCCCCCTCGTCCGCCGAACCTGTGCAATGAGGAGATGGGCCCCCCGGCCCATCCCCTCAGGTCCAGCTACGGTGGCGGGAGGAGTCGGGCAAAACGCCGCCTCCTCCCGCCGGTCCTCCGTTGGCGGAGAGGGCCACTTAGAGGATCTACCTCGCGAGCCCTCTCCGCCGCCTCCTTCTGCGAGATGACCTCCTCGCAGAAGGAGGCCATAGCTCGCCAAGCCTGTTCGCTGCCGAGCATGGTCGAAACCACACTCGGCAGCGACAAATTCCCCCCTAAATTCCCCATCGCCGCAGCCAGAATGCGGCGCTGCCCCTCCCACGCAGCACACTCGGAAAGAGTGTGCTGCGCGGTGTCCTCATCAGCGCCACACTCATGACATGCGGCGGTCGGCTCCCTGCGTGCGATATGGTGCAGGTACCACCCGAAGCAACCGTGCCCGGTGAGTACCTGCACCATTCGGAACGTCAGGGAGCCCCACTCTCGTCCCATCCACTCCCGCAGGACCGGGCGGACAGCGTCCACTGTATAACGCCCATAGCGCGCGTCCGCCAGGTCCTGCATCCACCTCTCGACCGCCACTCCCCTGAGCTCCCGCCTCTTGACTTCAACTTCCCTGAGAGCCGGAGGCTCTCCACTACGTTTTCTCGCCGCCGTGTACTGATACACGGCGGCGATGACACCCGCCTCCAGCTCCCAGGGTAGGGAGCCGGCGAGCGTAAAAGCCGCCGCCGAGGACACCGTGCGGTACGCCCGGACCGCCCTCAGTGCCACCGTGCGCTGCGCTTTGCGTAGCGCACGCACGTTGTCGGCACCGAGGGCGTCGGCCCACACTGGTGCCCCGTAGGCGGCCATAGCCCGCACGACTCCCATATAGAGTCGGCGACAACCAGCACTCGGCCCTCCTATGTTGGGGAGCAGCCGGCCGAGTGCCGCCGCCGCCCCAACAATTCGCGGTCCGAGCCCCGCAAAATGGGGCTCGAACCGCCAGCGCCCGTCCAGGGTGAGGCCCAGGTACTTCATCTGGGTCCCCACCCTGATCCGGGCGCCCTCCACCATAATGTGGGCCCCAGGTGGTGGCCCTCGCCGAGGCCCGTGGAAAAGTAGGGCCTCGGTCTTCTCGAGGGCCACCTTGAGGCCCAACCTCCTTATGCGCCTGACCACGAGGGTTGTGGCCATCGTGGCCAGGTGCACCAGTTCCTGCCAATCCCCCCCCCTCGTCCGCGTAACAGATGAGGCGCGCTCCATGGGAGCGCGCCGCGGAGCACCCAGTCGTAGCCCAAGTTCCACAGGAGTGGCCCCAACAGCCGCCGCAGATACGGAGGCACTCCGAAATAACGGAGCGCCTCCCGTATAACCCCGTGCGGCAGGCTGTTGAAGGCGTTGGCGATGTCAAGGGACACCGCCAAAACCATCTCCCCCTGGGAGGTCGCCTCTGTGGACAGCGACTTCAGGAGGCACAGGGCGTCTATCGTAGAACGCCCTGTCCGGAAGCCGAACTGCGCGTCCGCTAGATTAGGCCCCACACCCTCCAGGTGCTGGACGACCCGGGAAGAGACAATCCGCTCCAAGGCCTTCCCGGCGTCGTCCAGGAGGACGAGGGGCCGGTATGCAGATGCGCAGTCCGGAGGGCGGCCCTCCTTCACCAATAGGCAGAGCCGCCCGAGCTTCCAAGGCTTCGGGAACTGCCCGACCGAAAGACATTTGTCGAACAGCTCCCGAAGCCACCCCCCTAGATGACCCAACACCAGGCCGAGCACCCGACCCGGGACCCCATTAGGGCCGGGTGCTCTCCGCCGGTTGAGGAGACGCTCAACAGCCCTCCCCATCTCCTCCTCCGTTATTGGCGGGGGAGGACCGTCGAGCGCCTCCTCGACTACCGCCCGAGGCGGAGGCATGGGAGGAGCTGATAGCAGCGGAGGGTCGGGGAATAATTCTCCCACGACCCTCGCCACCACTTCCGGCCGAAGGGTCTCCGTCACCGGGGGCGCCCAGGACCGCAACTTCTTCCGCACGATCCGGTATGGGCGCCCCCAAGGATCCCCCTCCACCGTTTGGAGTAGCTCCTCCCATGCAGATTCTTTTGCCCAGCTGATGGCAGCCTGTAGGGTCTTCCGACACTCCCTGTAGCTGCCATACAGCCGGGCCTCCGTCTCAGGGTCACGGTGCCGTCGCCGACGGCTGCGCCCGAACAGCCGCTGGGCCGCGGAGCAGGCCGCGCGGAGCTCTGCGAGCTCCAGCGACCACCAGTACACCGCCCGTTTGTTTGTTGGGCGGTGCATGCTCCGCGGCATCGACGCGTCGCAAACCTCCGTGAGGGCACCACGGAGGCGGGCTGCGGACGCGTCGACGTCTTCCCCTGTGGGAGGGGGCATGGCCCAGGCCTGGACGATGGCCGCCTCTTCCGCTAATTCTCGGTTGAGGCGGCTCACCGCCCAGCAGGGGAACTTCGCGCCCCTCCGGGGGCGGGTACCAGTACCGGCTTGGGAGGTGGAGACCTCGAACCTAATGTACCTGTGGTCCAACAGGGTCTCCACCTCCTCGAGCACCCTCCACCCCCGGACACGGCGTGCGACAGACGGGGTAGCGAAAGTGACGTCTACCACCGACCCACCGTTCTGTCGCACACACGTGTGGACGTTCCCCTGGTTGAGTAGGGACAGCCCCAATTCAGCTGCCCACTCCTCAACGGCCATGCCCCGCAGGTCCGTGGCTGCCGCTCCCCAGGTCCTGGACTTGGCGTTTAAGTCGCCCAGGACGACCACAGGGAGCGGCGACAAGCGCCTTACCGCCCCCTGCAGGGAGTCGAGAAAAGTATCGAACTCCCGCAGGGGCCTATTAGGGGAGAAGTACGCCCCCACAATGGCGTATTCTCCCCAGACGGCTGCCACGAAACCTGCGGCCCTCTCCCTCATCACTAGGGACGAACCTGAACCAGCCATGATCGCCACGGAGCCATCCCTATCCCCAGCCCACTGCGGCTGGGAGGGAACGTAGTAAGGCTCCGCAGCGACCGCGAGCCCGATGCCCCACTCCGCCACTGACTGCACTAACAGATCCTGTGCAGCGGCGGAGTGGTTCAGGTTCGCCTGGAGGAAGTTGCAATTGGCGTGATCCATCACTGGTCCATTGCAACTTCCCCCTGCCTGGTAGCTACTACCTTCGGGTCTATACCCACTGCTGGGGAGGCCCTACCCTTAGTCGTGGGGGGCCTGCAGCTGCGGCTCCCCATGACATGCCCTGAGGGCCTCCCAGCATCCGCGCATACGGCGCAGCGGGCCGCCTCCGCCTTGCAGTCGGCTGTTTTATGGCCCGCGGCACCGCACCGGTAGCAACCATCACCCCTGCTGGATGAGGAAGGGCACAAGGGGCGGGTGTGCCCCAAGCCCATGCACTTATAGCAGCGCATGGGCTTCTCGCTCAGCAGCTGCACGCGCACGACACTCCACCCGACCAGGAGCTTGCCTGCCTGCACAAGCTCCTTGGCTGCCGCCGCGGGAAGCGTCATGTGGACGGCTCCAAGCCCGCCCCAATTGGGTTTTATCTCTCCAGCCTTAATTTCTTCGACTTTGCAGTTGGCCTTCGCTGCCACGACCGTCAAAACCTCCTCCCGAGACACTGAATCGTCGAGACCGACGATCCGGATGTCTGACTTCTTGGTCGGGATGACGACCGTGGCAATGTCGGCCAACGCCACTTTCAATTTCCGGGCCAACTCGGTGGCCTTGTCCCTATTCTCGGACGGCAACTCGACGATTCTGGCCCCCGTCGCCGTCTTTCTGACACGCACGCCGTCGATGCCCATATCCCCAAGGAGCACTGATTCGCGTGCCTTCTGCAGGACCTCCCTGTAGCCGACCCCTCTGCTGGCTGCAGCATCCTGCAGGGACAGTATGACCGCAGCCGATTGAGGGGCGGACGGCAGCTTTGGATTGGACGACTTCGGGGGCGCCGCGGCTGCAGTTTGGGCCGTTGGCTTTATTGCTCTTGCTTTTTTCCGGCTGACGACTGTGGCCCAGTCTGCTTCTGGTACAGTCGCAGCCGGAGCAGGAAGATTTGCCCACTCCAGCTCCAAAGGGGCAGCGCTAGGCCCCGCCACCGCTCTATGAGCGCTCCGAGACCTCCGAGCCACCGTAGCTTTCTTCGCCTTAGACTGAGGGGCCGCAGAAGCCTTTGGCTTAGATTGCGGAGCCGCGTGAGCCCCCTTCTTCTTGTCCGCTGCCAACTGCGGGCGAACTGGAGCTTCCGGGGGCAAACGCCCCTCCAGGTTCTCCAGGCGCGCGTTAAGCATATTGCTGAACGACGCCTGGAGGGTCGTCTGCAGTCGCGAGACTGCCCCAGCTAGTGCCTCCTCCCAATTGAGGTTAGGAGCCTCGACCACCAGTGGCTGCCGGGGGGGAGGAGGAGGCATCTTCTTCGCCTCGTCCACCGCCTTTTTCTATGCCATGACCTCCGCCTTGAGGTCATCCACCTGGCGGCGGAGGTTTTTTGTCTCCCTCCTTAACTTTATGGTTTCCTCTGCCTCTGTACGCTCGGCCAAGGACTCCACCACCTCCTGCAGGATCCTAGCCGCCCCCTTCAGCTTGCCGGCGCAAACACCCTGCAGGTTTTTAGACTTCTTTACAACGTCAAATATAGTGGCTATCTTGTCGCCAGCCAAGGCCTTCAGTGACTCGGCGTCAAGAGCGTCGACGTCGATTGGAGGAGCACGGGGCTCACTTTCTGCCCCTGAGCTGGAGGCTGACCCAGGCCGAGATCCGACGACCACGCCACCCGCAGCAGAGCTGGCTCTGGATCCCGCTACGGAACCAGCAGCCGACCCTGCAAGAGAGTCGACGGCAGAGCTCGTCAAGCTCACAGACAAATGTCCGGACAACGCCCTATCATAGGAGCCATCCGCCTCTCCCATTATTCCTCGTCCACCGCCGCGATTCCGGACACGTCCCCTGACTGTGCCTCTGTGCCGGTAGGTAACCTTCGGCCCCTGCCGTTCCTCAACCTCTGTATCCGAGTCGAACACTCGGGACACGCTAGCGCGCTTTCCACTAAGCCTAGCCGCTTTCTTTCTAGTGCCGGTTTCCGCCCTAGCCATCTCTGCATCATCCGATTTCGCCGACGAACGGGTGGTAACACCCGCTCCATCCTTAGTATTATTTTTTAAAAGAAAAGAATTTGAGTCCATTTTTGTTCCCACGAGTATGGGGGAAAAACCGTCCGCCCAGGCAGTGCCCCCTGTACCTGGGTAAGCCTAGCGTAACCCGTCAAGAGAGTCGGCCGGTTCTCTGGCGGGGGTCGCACTAAAGACGGATCAGCCCATCCGCCATGCATCCCCTCACGGTGCGCCGCCGCTTGGGATTGGGGTGATTTTTTATAGAGGTTTTCTTCCTCGTGGTCCGGGCGGTGAAGCCAAGACCCTCGGTCCCATTAGGAGCCGCGAGACATGACCACGACACTCCAAATAGGATAACGAGATCGACGGTTGGAGGCTAGACAAAATGTCCAACCTACCCCGCCCGACGGCAGTGCTATTGCACGCCGGACCCGCCCGTGCCCCATATTTGAGACGTTGAGAGAATCAAGTCCGTTAAGCAAGCCCAGTTTGCCAGGTATCAGCCGTCGGTCAAAGGGACCGACGTTGCCCGGGGTGCACCACGTGGAGGTTCCTGACATCGCACCCCTTTTTAAATATTACCTAGTATATCCTTCGTAACTTGGACTCTCAAAAGATTACCTAATGGTATGTTATGGTACCTTTGTGGCAAAGACGGGTGGAAGACCCGTACTTCTAATATCTGCAGATATTGCAATAATTTCAAATCTTCTTTTTAGCATCTTAATATCGAGCAAGTCATGCTATTATGTAATGAAACGAATAATTTATCGAAATGAAATATATAATAAATCATAACTTGTAGTATATAATAGATAAAAATGACATTTGAGATTTAATATTTTTTGAACAAAAAAAAACGAAGCATAAAGTAATAAAACACAAGAATGAACATCTTGTACGACAATATCCAACAACCAACTCTAGACAGCTATATATGTACTGCTGATGAACTACTGACAAAATCCTGAGATTGGGTAGAAATAGATCTCTACCATATTTATTGGAAAATATTCATCATAGTAACTTACTTAAATAATTATGTCATGTGTTATAATTGCCTGTACCATGACCGTGTTATTTTACCAAGTTTAGTTATTTTATAAAATTTTGATTATATAAAAAGTGAGAAATTATATCATTAATTTACTCAGGTATTTAAACCATATATCAATGACGAAGGCTGGACTCTTTCTAATTGCCATCGGGTTAACTTTTAAGCAATTAGCCTTTTACTTTTGTTTTTATTAAACTATCATTACTCGAGATTTTTTACCGAGTTAATTTCAATCTACTGCTTAATAACGACAAAACAATAAGCCTAAAGGTAGCTTTTTATCAGTGACAAGAGGTGGTAGAGCCATTTTGAAGCTATTACTGGTTTCAGCATGAATTTGTTGGCTCACCCGAGGAAGTACCACCCATTCGCAGAAAACAGACGCGAAGTAACAGTGCTTGCATTGTTGCGTTTCGTTCGGCCAGCGAGAGTGCCGGAGGCCCACCTGCCCTCCCCCACTCCCCTCCTCCAAACACAGAGTGGCAACGTACTTGCGACTGTTCTGGTATTACAAGTGTCTATGGACGGTGGTGATCACTTAACATCAGATGACACACCTGTTCGTTTGCCTCCTATGATATAAAAAAAAGAACCATACGAATAAGTCCAGAAATTACTTCCTCCTATAAACTTATTCCAAATGGAAATATAGGCTGTCTTAATTCAATCGTTGTATGTCTATCATCTGCTACTGATAGATTTGCTACAATTTCCAAATATTTACAGACTATAGACTTTTACATTACCAGATAATTATTAAGATAGACGTTACTTTGCACTTCGATCAACAATGCTTTTTAATTACTTTTGGTTCTTTTGCAAACGTTTTCTGTTGCATTGGGACATGGCAGCGACAAATAAATTCCACGCATAAGTGCATTCCAGTATCGTCCATTCCAATATTTAATTATTGATTACCGCAAAGTAATGCCTTAAAAAATCAAACTACCAGATAACTTTGAACGCATTTTAAAAACACTTCTCAAACCAGTCTCTATATATGTTAAACTAGCGGGCCCGGCAGACGCTGTCCCGCCCTGACTATAAAAAAAAATCCTAAAAAATTAATAAAAATAAAAAATTATATACTAAAACCTTCCTTGATGAATTACTTTATCTACTGCTGAAAACCGCAAGAAAATCCGTTCAGTAGTTTTCGAGTTTATCGCGAACAGACAGACAGACAGACGCGGTAGGGGACTTTGTTTTATACTATGTAATGAAATACGATATAAATACAATAAACGAAAACATTACATAATTCAATTAAACATCTTCATCAATATCATCAATCTCAAGCAGCAAGGTCAGTAAAGACTGTGACAACAAAAAATATAATATCGTTCATGAAGGTCTGTTATGAAAAACTAAGTCCACAGTGGAATGACACAAGAAGGTCTTTGATGAACGCTATTTACCTTATTACATAACAATACTTAATTGAATGGTAATAAAGTTTGCAAGGTTACAGATAAGATAAACATTCAACGAGATCACACTCATTAAAACAACACGGTAAGCATACTATTTCCTGTAGCGTATATACGATGGTAAGGCTTAAATTTTACGATACTCTTCTCTCTTAACGCAGTAAGCAAATTTTTAGCTGAATTGTTACTGTCCGTAAGGTGAAATGTTTGAGACTATATAGTGTATTTAGATTATTCCGTGTCTAGTCCCAGTAAGAAAATTCCATCTTGTATATAGTTAACTCCAGCCCTGGAACTACGATTTTGTTTTCGGACTGGGACATAAAGTTGATTGTGACGCAGCTCTCTCTAGGGTTTGAGATAAATTATTTATTTTTTCTTTCACACAATTTCTGCCAAAATGCGTCATTTATTGACATGGCAAAGGTCAAATCGGTATCTGGAGTCCAGAAGTTCACTTGTGGTGTAGATTTGTGTGACGCTTTCTTCTTCCAAGTCGACGGTGAGCCATCTAGGCTTCCGTATGCTAAGTGCTTTTTGATTATATTATGATTTTGATTAATACTAGAAACAAAAGATTATCTACTCATTAACGAAAGCCATCCTTACTTATCCATATAAGGCCACGCCTCTTTGTTTGTTAGTTTGCTTGAAACTTGAATATCACTGAATCGATTTACACTGTATTATTAAATTACAGGTATATTCTCTAACCACGCTTTAGTTATGTTTTGTGATATTAGGCAATATATAAATCAAGTTATGGGGTTAAAACTAAATTAAGTTGAAACAAAAATTTTATTGCAAAATTTTACCTGAATGATTAAATATTAACCATAATGTTTGAAAACAAACACGTTTTCCATTAAAACACTTGAGTGCGCCAAATTTCATGGCTTCAGTCAAACTTTGTTGGAGTTTACCCAACAAATTACAACGTGAGTTGTTTGTTTTTTACGTTAACACGTATTAACTACTGAACCGATTATCAGGAAGCTTTTCATAGTCGTTCGTTGTCTGGGGTACAGAAAAGGGCAAAAAATACTTTACATCCATAGAAAAGGATTATTCCCGAGGGATAGGTCTTTCCCATATATTTATACGAGCAGCCGTTTTAAATAAAAGCCCATATTTTCACTATATACACACCTGATGTTAAATTATGATATGTTTGAATAAGGTAAACACATTAAGACTAGAATGGAATTAATTATTAAGGAATTTACTCAACCAGTTGTCTACAACCTCCCAACCGAATCAGAGCATGCAAAGATTTAAATATTATTTTGTACCCAATGGTTACCCTAGCATCGCTATACGATATATAACAACAAATTTCATCTATTGTAGATGTATAAACAAAATGATAAGAGGTGTGAAGTTGTGTGCACATCACGCGCAAAACTACTGGAAATATTTCGATCATTTATTTTAGTTTAACTTCTTAGATACTAGGTCCATAAAAAGAAAGATTATCACGATAGCTTCATTTAATATAAAGTTATTACAGTTTTCTTACCGTCCTTCAAGCGGTGTGTTGCTTATATTTTTCCTCTGTACATCATTACATAGTATAAAACAAAGTCTCCTACCGTGTCTGTCTGTCTGTCTGTTCGCGATAAACTCAAAAACTACTGAACGGATTGCCATGCGGTTTTCACCAGTGGATAAAGTAATTCATGAGGAACGTTTTGGTATATAATTTGTCAAGTTTTTTTTTATTATCAGGGCGGCACATCGTCCGCCGGGCCGGCTAGTAAAGTATATTTTTTTGATAATAAACTAAACGAAGTGCTGAGTATAAATGTTCAAAGAATTCAACTTCAAGGTGAAGTTACATAAATTCGATTTTCCGCTTCGTGTATTTTCTGGTTTTTCTTAGGTTTATTTAATTAATCGTACTTCAATCAATTTTGCATTCAATCATCGTATCATCGTGAATCATATTATAAGGTACTGTATCTTCCTGTATACACTAATATACCTATATAGATTAATAAAATTGTAGCGTCGGTCCGTGATTTAACAATAGCCTTTTTCTTAAATTCATACTTGCAAGTCACTAAAACCAAAACTACGTTTTTAACATTTTTTGTCTGTTTATTGGTTTATTTGTCTGGTCTATTCTCGAAACAGCTGTATCGACGAGGCTTTCGTAAAGTAATATAAGTTACACTTTTATTATAGCACGGTACTCTGTCAGATTGGAATTACAATATAATTGAAATATTTTTTTTAATTCAATTAATTAACTGCCACCAGCGAAATATTGGGAACCCATCGTCAGTCAATAATGTCATGCCAGCTTGTCAGCCTCACGACTACAGGTTATATAATAGTTAATACGAAGCAAATTCAGAAAAGACAACTATGAGGGATTTATATTCCCTAAGGGACTGGTCAGCGCCCAGTTTTATGAAAATCCCTACCAGGTTGTTGGTTACTGGACAGACATAGGCTAGTCCATAATGCGACAACCTAAATTTGACAATGTGACGAATGTTAGATCTGATGTGTGACAGTCTCGATCCAGTCACAAAAGATGTTCTGTCCTTTTGGTGATTTTTACAGAATACAATACATTTATATATTCTATAATTCTAATCTATTATATATTTATATATATATCTATATGTATATTTTTTTTATGCCTTCGGAGGCAAACGAATGGGTCGGTCACCTGATGTTAAGTGATCACCACCGTCCATAGATACTAATAACACCACGGGAGTCGTAAATGTGTTGCCATGTGAGTAAACATTTCAGCTAAGCTAGATTTAGTAAAAAATGGCGTAATGTTAACACCAGAAACAACAATACGTTGGCTATCTCATGTTTCAGGCTTAATAAGACCGATAATAGTTTTTTTTAAGTAATAGTGTTAGAATCTACAACAAAGGTCCAAAGTAAATTTACGATCTGCCGGTTTTGATGTCTAAAGGATGAATCAATATGAACGATGGTGATGTCTGGAAATAACACTCCTCTCCTGCATCCACTAAAAATAATCGTCGATACAATGCATTGTTATAAAAAAATACTACAGAAAGATAAACCAGATCGAGTTTCTTGCCAGTTCCTCTCGATGATTGGGTTGTTTTCTAAACTGGTAATACCTTGGAAGTTTATAACCGCCTCCTCAGGGCCTAAATTGAATAAAGCATTTTTGATTTGATTTTTATTCATTTTTTATGTTCAACAGGTACGCGCTTGGCCAAATCTCACCTGATGGTAAGTGACGACGAGGCCGACGATGTATCGCGCTTACCCACTAGATGCCTGTTCACTCTAATCTTGAAGACTCCCAAATTATAAGATGAGGGGAAAACAGACGGCGGGAGTGAATTCCACTCCGTAGCCGTACGTATAATGAATGTGGAAGCAAAACGCTTCGTAAGAATTACGGGAATATCAACCACGTAAGGGTGTAAACACTTACTGGGTCTAGTCTCACTTTTTTGGCAATATGACAATCTTGTTGAGTTGTAGTAAAACGCAATCCTTATACAGATAATAAACGCATGTTGATCTGTCGATGCATAATGCAATACATAAATGATGTGTCGTGTTAAAAATTAACAAGTAATTTGAAGCTGTCAAGTGGTAGAGTAATAAATAAATAAATTGCGATCACTTATTATATAAATGATACCAACGCAGACGATAATATCTATACCATTGCGCGTAGAATAAATGAAACATATTTGTATAATATTACATTTGAATTTTACAGTTTCTTGAAAAATTCATAACGAACCATCGAAACGTAAACATAGCCGTAAGTACTTAATTTTACTAGTGGCATATGAGTAAAAAAATACAGAGCGATAACTGTGATTCGATAAAACCTAAGTATATTATGATCGTTCTGCGGGAGTATTTGGCTGAATCTTATCCTGTGGTGCAGTGGTTTCTGTTCTTTATTCATACACAAGAGGTCATACACGATTTCGTCTCTAAAATGATAACGTCATACATGATCATTGAGTAATTCGATGAGAAGAGAGAATTAGATGACAAGATTTTTCTAATTTACTTGGCACTTATTTTTATATTTTAGTCAATATAAACAACATCTTTGTTAATGATACCCAATGTGTTATTTTGATGCATATTGCTGTAAAGTTTCATGAAAATTCTGTTAGTAGTTTTTGCGTGAAAGAAAAACAAACTTCTATCTATCCTCGAAAACTTTCTCGTGTATAATAGGAATAAAATACGACTGGTGACATATTGCATAATATTTGTTATTGGGAGAGCAGGTGAAGTAGAGTAGAAGTAATCACAAGAAATCTGAAATGCGTGCTACCATTTTCTTAAAGTACTAAAATTACCCGAATTGTGTGAACGGTCCGACGATCCGCGATCCCCACTCTTTTTGTTCAAACTGACTAATCGGTGTTGGCCTGACGGGCTTTTAGGGCTACCGCTTAATACACTCAACCAAATGCAAACAAGTTCAAGCCTTGGACTGTTTCCTTAGATACAATGCGTATCGGAATAAAACTGATTCTCTCTCCTTTTTTGCTACGTCTTTTATAGGATTGCCTCGTATTAGAGGGTAAGGAATAATATTTTGGTCAATACAGATATTTTTGACGTTAGTATGGGCCTTTACACCGACTTATATATTATTCAATTATAATTGTAAATAGTCTATGTTATTTTCTAACACATTTTTACTCATGTGCTTAATCTGGTGCAAAACATCGATGATTAATATGTATTCAGATTACATAATTAAATTATACGGCGAGACAAAAACAATGCAATATATGCGAATTTCGATAAGAGATTGTAAACATCACATTACTTCTATATATTCCACGTAATAAGGATTATACGATACATAATCATCATAATTCTTGAAGAACTTGGTATTGATAAAATTATAATAACAAAGGCTGAATAAGCGAATAACAAACGACCAATTCACCTTTTCTCTGGATAAGATAACATGATAAGTTATATCGCGGTAACAAAAACAAATGTAAATAATAACTGATAATTGAGGGGACTGGGAGCAATCTGAACACGTTTGTAGCGACAACGATCACTCAGCAAATTCTGTTTATTATAAACTCTTTAGCGCTCGCGATTACTTCTTTCTCGCGAAATGGTTTATGATTTTCATGGAAAAGATGTGTTTTGCCTATGTTAATTTTACGCTAATTTTTATTTTTTCCATTACTTTTAACCCTTTTTAGAATTTGGGCAAGTGTTATTTATATGTACAATGGCATGTAGCCTAAATAAATACACTTAAAAGTTTTGTATCCGCCAGCTAAAGTCTTATCAAAATTGAATCAATTTCGTTTATATCATCATTACATAGTATAAAACAAAGTCCCCAGCCGCGTCTGTCTGTCTGTCTGTTCGCGATAAACTCAAAAACTACAGAACGGATCTTCAAACGGTTTTCACCAGTGGATAAAGTAATTCATGAGGAACGTTTTAGTATATAAATTTATCAAGGTTTTGTGTAGATTAATTGAAATATAACGATAATTGTTGGACAAGTCGGAAAAATTCAAACCACCTGGGAGATTTCATCGAAAATGCTGCCTAATCCTTTTGAGATATAACAATGTATGTTGGGTAAATGTAATAAGGTTTATTTTTGTATGTATAGGTTAAAATAAAAGAAAGTGACGTCCATAGCTAAATGCATTGACGACTTAATATAATGACAATGGCATGATACATTTTTCTTTTTCTACAAAGATTTACAAAGAAGTCTGTGACGGAATATATCTATCTTTTAAGGATAGCCACTATACTCATTATGTTCTAAAAAAAGGTGGCGTACAAGTTGAAAGCTATTTAGACGGATAGAGTATTAATAATTATCAACTTAAATACTTTAGTTACATTCAGCATTTCATGCACATTCATATCTTTATGTCACGGTGTTTATGTTCGAACTCCTCCGAAACGGCTAGACCGATTTTATTGAAATTTTTAATGAAGATTTGTTAGGTTTGTGAATAGGTCGTAAAATATATATTTATTTTGTATTTTCTCACAATTTTTTTTAGTGTTGTGCTGTGTAGGTTTGTTACATTGAACAAAACTTTTTAAATAAATTACAAGAGGAATAAGTTACGCCTAACAGCCTTATTTTGAACATAATTTAGATGTATATATTTTGGGTATAAAAATGTATGTAGTTTGTATGTTATTATACTTTTGATCAATTTCGCGGTCATTTTCCTATATATACTCAACTCTTAATGTGTTTAACGAGAAAAACGATTCTCAACTTATTATTTAAAATCTTTATACATATAATAAATCGGTGGCTAGATCAATATTGTACATTAAATATTTTTATGAAAATTATAATCGGGGTGGGCTTTGTTATCGATATAGGAGCCAAAAATGTCTTATTTAGAAATTTTGTCCGTATTTCTGTCTTTTCCTGTGTCCGCATATCACTCTGAAAGTACTGAACCAATTTTGACGAAACATGACACAGTGATAACTAATACTATAAAGTAACATATAGAGTAATTTTGTCCCATAAAACGCAAGGTCCAGTGTAAATGACAAAAGTCAAAAATTTATGGTACCTATATGAAATTCTTGATGGATTTTGATGACATTTTCTTTGTGTTATTGCAGACAAATTAGCTAAAAATCCAAGCTAACGCACATTTTTGACATACTGGTGACTGTTGAGAGGTTAACACCCTTCAATAGTGTGGTATTTCATATTCACATTTTTTAACATATAAAATAATAATATTAAAACTAATACTAATACACAACAAAGAGAAGCTTAGATAAAGTATGTTTTTAAAAGTATGGGAACGATACTTTAAACGTAAAAAAATTACACCTAGGTTCAATGATCAGAATTAAATGGGATCTTTTCAAGGTTAATCATAACATAATTGCTTATCGTCGGAATGCCGCACGGTCGAAGAATGGGAAACGGGGCGCGGGTCAAGGTGCAGGACGCGTGCCGGACTGCGAGCCGGCGTACTTTGAAAGCGATAATTCTTCGCACTTTTTGTGTAAATCATCTGATGTTGAGTAAAAATCAGTTATGCTTTTCTCGAGATAATTAGGTCAAATATTATGTATCTATTTTTTTAATTGATTTGGAACCAAAAATGACTAATGATTGTCCTGTAAAAATATTGCCGGCATCTAAACTAACACCCAGTAGTAACAAAATATGGAGCACAAAGACAAAAATTGAGTCAATTTATGTTTGTTTTCAAAAATTACCTATTACGGCGTTGCTAAACAATGAGTGATTCCAGAATCAAGGTCAGAAGATTTTTTTAGAAAACATAAACCTACACAATATTATATTTCGATATCTATACTAATATTATAAAGAGGTAAAGTTTGTGAGTTTGTGACGTTGTGGTGTTGTAAGGGGTAATCTCGGGAACTACTGGTCCGATTTTTATAATTCTTTCAGTGTTATATAGCTCATTCATCGAGAATGGTTATAGGCTATATGTCATCACGCTAAGGCTAATAGGAGCGGAGCACAGGTGAAAAATGTTTCAAAATCGAGATGTTTTTTTCTTTTTGAGAGCTTCTGCTGTGTGTCAGCGTTAGCCCAGAGTAGTAACTATTACTACGCGGACGAAGTTGCGGGCAGGGGCTATAATCTATATATATATATACTAATATTATAAAGAGGTAAAGTTTGTGAGTTTGTGACGTTGTAGGGGGTAATCTTAGGAACTACTACACCGATTTTGAAAATTCTCTTTTCATTTTTGCATTTTTCATTGTTGCTCCGCTCCTATTGGTGTTAGCGTGATCATATGTAGCCTATGACACTCACAAATAACGTGGCTTTATATTGGTAAAAGAATTTTCAAAATCGGTTTAGTAGTTCCTAAGATTACACCTTATAACGTCACAAACTCACAAACTTTACCTCTTTATAATATTATAGCCCCTGCCCGCGACTTCATCCGCGTAGTAATAATTACTACTCTGGGCTAACGCTGACACGCAGCAGAAGCTCTCAAAAAGAAAAAAACATCTCGATTTTGAAACATTTTTATCTGTGCTCCGCTCCTATTGGCCTTAGCGTGATGATATATAGCCTATAACCATTCTCGATGAATGAGCTATATAACATTGAAAGAATTATTCAAATCGGACCAGTAGTTCCTGAGATTACCCCCTACAACGCCACAACGTCACAAACTCACAAACTTTACCTCTTTATAATATTAGTATAGATAATGAATCACAATAAATGTAATTAAAATTGGCAATAATGCAATAATATGACGTGCACCGCTTAAATGGTTTAAAATAAAGGAATAAAATTTGTAGCAAAAATATTCATTACCTTTAGCTTTACAAAAAATCCACTTACAAAAACAAATAGCTAAAAAAAATGGAGATTTCATGGAGATAAAGTTTACTTTGTACAGCATGTTAATTGATGAAATTGGTCAAAAGATAATGCGAAATAAAAACTACAAGTTGGTAAAAATATTGCGTTGTCGCTGCCGCTGGGCCAATGAGAATAGTAAGTGGGGCGCGGTCGTGAGTGGCACAGAAGCTATCCAGGGGGTACTGGGAAAACATTATGTCTTTGAGTGGGTCGCTAAACTGTTTGGTTTCACAATTTAAAGCGGTTGGTGTCGCTGCAATCGGGTTCTAGGTTTTTAAGATTTTACGACTTTGGAAATACAATAGAAACCAGTACTAACTGATTTTACGCAGACGAAGTTGCGCGGGTTAGCTAGTATATCTTAATATATATATTTCTTGTGTGCGTGTGTATGTGACTGAACTCCTCCTAAACGACTGGACCGATTTTGATGAAATTTTTTGTGTGTGTTCGTGGAGATTCGAGAATGGTTTAGATTCACAATTGGACCCGGTAGGTGGCGCTGCGGTTGACTTTTGGGATTTATATTTTTTATTATCAAGGCAGGACAACGTCCGCCAGGTCCGCTAGTCTTAATATATATATTTCTTGTGTGCGTGTGTATGTGACTGAACTCCTCCTAAACGACTGGACCGATTTTGATGAAATTTTTTGTGCGTGTTCGAGTAGATCCGAGAATGGTTTAGATTCACAATTGGAACCGGTAGGTGGCGCTGCGATCGACTTTTAGGATTTTTTTTGTTTTCAAGGCAGGACAACGTCCGCCCGGTCCGCTAGTATATATATATATATGAAAAAAGATTAAGAAGCCTTTTAGCTCAAGCGCTAAAAGTGGCTTTCGTGGAAAAATCAGGACGATTTTGTAAATCAGTTACATGCATAAACAAATCATTGGATTAATTTTACAAGTAAATAGTTTATTTATTATAGATTTTATTTTTAACCTTTTTTAAGATTGCACTTTTTCATTTGCTATCATTTAATTAAGGATTCCGTAAGAAGGTTTATGTTCCCTAGTTTCTTTTAGGAACTACTGGTTTCTGAAACTATTTTATAAATACATACTTTAAAAATAGTTTATCTAACACACTCTGTTATTCGCTCATAACAAACTCATACAAAAACTGAATAAAATAAAACTAGCGAGTTATAGCACTAAACATCGAAATTATGTATACACTTATAGTTGTATACGAACTAATAACATTTATAAACAATGAATGATCATCGATTGTGGAAACCAAAAACATTGGTGTCCTAAAAATAAACCGTCTTGAACTTTGACAAATTATTCTCGTAATTACTTCAACCTTCACAGTTCTCATCATTTCTTTATTGAAAAGTTTACAAGTGTGTCTGAGTTGAATTTTCCACCAATATCACCGCGGCTGCGGTGGGCGAGCAGTTAACTTCGCTCCCACACACTTTCCGCGGCCCTCAGTGGTCTCAAGCCTACGTTCGATTTCCGCATTCGAGACTTAGATAGCATGTAGTGACAGTGCATACACTGTGTGCTCACCCTAAAAGCCCGGTGATGCTGTGAAGAGCCGTTATACGAACAGGAGTTAGTTAAAAAAAAAACGATCTCAATTCTATTTTGGACATAGAAAAAATTTTCAAGCAAACTGTGACGGTGTAAGCGTAATAATAACAGTATCACCTATACTAAGTTTACTTGATTTTTTTTGTACGAGTCCCAAAATAAATTTATTCTATTAAATGTAAGGCAGAAAAAAGGCTATTTGATAGACTACATGTAAAAGCGCTTAGGGAAAATTTAAAAACTTGGTTATTTCTATATTTTGTTTTGCGTAATATTTCTAAAGTATTGTTATTGATTGATAAATATAAATAAAATCAAGCGCCTGTTATTTGTTCGGGCCAGTCCCCGAGACGGCGATGAATTAATATTGACGACGTTTACTGATAAATGGAGGACATACCAGACTGTTATTTATTATCATCACGATTTATCACAAGGGCTAAGTATGATTGATAAAATTTTACTGAGGTACATAAAATACTAATATCATAAAGAGGTTAAGTTTGTTAGTTTTTGACGTTGTAGAGGGTAACCAGATATTACCCTATATTACGTTTTATTTTTTTTAATAGCTTATAGCTCTACGTAGCTTTTAGCTTCAACCACAATCTTATATGATGTTAAATTAGAATGTATTTTTGATGGTAAACACAATAAACCTATAGGGGGCTGGTTCTCAAATCCACCAACCGGAACACACCAACAGATTTTTTTTATATTATAGGAGGCAAGCGAACGTGTGGGTCACCTGATGTTAAGTGATCACACCGTCCATAGACACTTGCAACACCAGGGGAATCGCAAGTGCGTTGCCAGCCTGTGTTTGGGGGAGGGGGAGTGGGGAGAGGATGGGGGTGGGAGGTGGTCTTTTGGCGCTCTCACTGACCGAACGAAACGCACTGTTACTTCACGTCGGTTTTCTGTGAGAGGATGGTACTACGGCCCATTCATGCTGAAACCAGTAATAGCTTCAGCGTGGCTCTGCCACGTACAAAATTGTTGATGATGATTTTCAATTTGAAAGTGGTAGCTGGCCAGGTGGACTAAGGAAAGCCCTACCACCGTGCTATGGTGTCATTACATTGTTTTCCTTCAACAGAAGTTCCGACTCAGTTGCAAGGGCGCGGTGTCCGATCACACTATCAAATAAGCCACCATCGCTTCAAACAAACAAAGTTGTCAGACCAGGAGATATACGTAATTCATTTGCATCATTTAAAAATTCAATCTCGCTTTTAGTACAATTGAATCTCGTAACAATCCAAGTACCGAAGAAACCGCTTCTATTTAAATCTCCAAGTTATTATAACCTTGGTCGTTCGATATAATAAACATCGATTAGAGCTAATAGTTCGAGGTATAAATAAAAATGGACCGGCTATTTGTAGCACCGATATGTATTTTAAGGCTTCGGAATTTTTTAAATCAGTTGTTGAAGCTCCGAACTATATTATATAATAATAATAGAAACTTTTGGTGCAATATGGTTTGTTAGTGAAATGACTGCAATTCGGGAACGCGGTTTAATAAAACATTCTAATAACAACATTATAATGCATAGTATGTAAAATGATATATAACGTAAGGTTCAAATTTTATTAAATTGAATTTACGAACAGGGCAAAAACCTCAGTAATCGCAATTAGTTAAACAACCTAGTGATATATATGTATAGATAGTACAAAAGATACAAGAATGTCTTCGTAAAATATTGAACATGGATTTAGACAGATATTATCAATTTGTTACTAATTTATTATGACACAATCCCTTAAAATATACATGTAAGAGCGTCATTAAGAACGGCAGCACCTGTTTAATTTTTTTCAAATTGTTTTTCTCTTATTCTGTACAAAAGAAAATTTCTGACAAATCGTATGAAAAAGTAAAAAAATATGGTAAAAAATCTGTAGACAAAAAAGTGATTAACACAACAGCAGGGAAATCTTCAAAAATATTGACAGATTAACGTTAAGTTTTTATTTTATTTCACTACATGGTAGAAATACTACTGTAAGGAGAAGATTTGGTCTCATTCCCTTTCTTATTACACCCGTGCGAAGTCGGGTCGGGTAACTAGTTTCTTATAAATAATATTTTACGATATAATCTGATTAATACTTAATAATATGGGTAATTAAAAATATTTAAATATACATTGTAGTTTACAGAAACAATGTTAAATTAAAAAATGATAAAAAATATACATTGTGTTTTGTTCTATTTCATAAGATAAGATTATACGAAAATTTATACATGTATATACATAATAACCTTAAGGATAAGAATGAAACTTCAATCAGATCATAAATAACGATTAAGCAAACCGTTACGAAATATTAAAAATTGTCACACTTTCCGATGTGATAATAATCAATTATTAAATTGAATTTAAATTAATGGATTAAATATTTTTTAGTCCAAATAAATTACTATTCACCATTGATATACAAAAATCCAAGATGCTCACTTCACGTCCCACAGCCGGCACACGAAAATGAGTGCATAATTTTGGATTATGCAGCCATTTCATATAGTCTCGCGTCGCTTGTGTCCTTATAAAAACAACTTTTAATCATTCAGTTAAGGTTAAATTTGCAATTTGGGCCGGTTTTGCGCTCTACTTCTATTCGAAACTGTGTCCTGCCGTTGTCTTGCCTTGATAATAAAATAAATCCTTCAAGTCAACCGCAGCGCCACCTACCTGGTCCAATTGTGAATCTAAGCCATTCTCGGATCCACTCGGACACGCACACAAAATTTCATCAAAATCGAACCAACCGTTTAGGAGGAGTTCAGTGACATACACACGTACAGAAGAAATTTATATATAAAAATCTAATACTTTTTTTATTTTAGTTACCAGAAACTTTTAGTTGCTTGGCGACAAATGAAGGTCTAAATAATAATTTAAATGATAATACCAATCGTCATTATCCTTAGGTTGAAGTTTTGTTAAGATATACACATATATACAATACCTACACATTAAAAAACGAAAATACAGAATTCCTACTAATCTTAATATATATATTTCTTGTGTGCGTGTGTATGTGACTGAACTCCTCCTAAACGACTGGACCGATTTTGATGAAATTTTTTGTGTGTGTTCGTGGAGATTCGAGAATGGTTTAGATTCACAATTGGACCCGGCAGGTGGCGCTGCGATCGACTTTTAGGATTTTTTTTGTTTTCAAGGCAGGACAACGTCCGCCCGGTCCGCTAGTAAGTTCATATATTCTCAATGAAAAATAAAACATTAATCAAAATATAAGGTATTGGTTTTTTTAAAACGCTTTGCGTTTATTACTTTTTGAAATAAGCATAGACGAAACATCTGTTTTATTTTTATTATTTTTGAAATACAGAGAAACACACATTGAACGGTAATTGAAGAAAAACTTTTTTTTCTATTTTATTTTTGGCAACCAGTCATCTAGTAGACTATTACTGCTATTGTCAAGTGAGTAACGATATTATAAGTTTCCTGATATAATTTCAATGAACTAACAAGATGGTGGCCATCTTGTTAGAATGAAGAAAAACTTAAAAACACTGTTACAACAGAAGAATTAAAAAAATACCTATAAATGTTCTTTTTTGAACGATAATTGAAATAAAATTTAAAAAAAAGTGACAATGTTGCCACAGAAGAAATTAAGAAAAAAACATTGTTTTAATGTCTACATTCATAATACCTAGAAAGATACATTTGCGTATAATCACTGTATGATGTTAATACCAAAATATATTTCAAGCATTAGACACTCCAATTATGTATTCGGAAGAGTAAAGCGACAGCAGAAATTGTTAATTACGATATACCGAATGAGAAATACAGGTTATGTTTCAGTCATAAGCAACCTTAGTAAAACGCAACGACAGTGCTGCTTTCTCTATAAATTATACAAAACTATTCCTAGAAGTAATTCTATAGAGAAAATTGAAGATTGTTGTTGTATAATCTATTAAGCTATTTTAAAGTTCATAATTTAGTATTTCATTTAACGTTTTTATTTTGAGAAATACGTAATAAAAGTGCAGGTTTCATCACGATGGTATTCTTCATAATCAATAGTTACTTATTAGATTCAAAGTAGTAATACAAAGACCTCACTACCACATTATTAATTTCAAACACGCAATCAAACATGGATAAGTTTAAATAGATTATTATAGTAAACAACTGAATGGAATCTTTTTGTTATAATTATCTATGCATGGTATAAATACTCAACGAGTTAATGTGTGTGCAAACTGGGTCAAATGAGAGATACAATGTAACTGTATGTAACAGCTGACGGCTAACAGGGGTCATTACCCTGCGCAATAAAGAGGTCAACGCCCTAGTGCCACCACACCCCTGTATAGAGCAGGTGAATGAAACCGAGGGTTGTTTTGCTCGCATATAAACAAACTTTAGTATATGTTAATTTATGTGTACATAATATTCATATGTGAAAATTAAATTAATTAATAAATAAGGTTATTTTCTCGTCTTTGTAACGGTCTCGCAAAGGTCGGCAATTCAAACAGCCACTTGTAAGTGCAACGAACAAATAAGGTTATTATAACTTTCTAAATGACAATTATGTTGAAACTTGTTTGTGTGTGTTGATTGAAAAAAATAAAGGCATATTGAATTAAAGGTTTTCGGGTATTAATTTAATGGTTTTTATAATACATATTAATGGTATATGTTTAGCAGCTCTTGAGATACAATATAATTACTATTCACAATCATACGCTGAGTTTATGACACGTTTAAAAATACAACTTCAATGAACGTCCTCGTTTAAAGTCTATAACTAATAAGTATGCTGAACTAGAACCCTTTGTGACTACGACAGACATGCGTTATTCATACCGTATTGTGTTATTTGTTGTTATCAACACAAAGTATTGGCATTTGTTTCCCTCTCTCTCTCTATTAAAGTGTTTAATTCTTTATTGTATACAAATACAACAACAATATAATTTGTAATGTATTGTATATAGGATTCATGCATGCAAATAGAGAAAACATTTCATAAAACTGACTAACTAATTAAAAAGTACATACATTATCTCAGTAACAAAATAAAGAACTTTAAGTATTCTTATTTTAATCGTGTGTACGTGTAGAGGAAAATGTTAAATTTGTATGGAAAATTTATACCAATTAACAAATAACAAAAGCGATTAAGTTCACTGTGAATTCACCAAGGTAACTGTAAGTCGGTCGCTTAGCACCCATACATTTTGTAGAGTAAACACGGAGGTTAATACGAGAGCTATCGGCTTCGTATCGGTCGTTCGCCGCTTCGATAATTCAAAAAGTTTGTGTTAGATTAAAGAAAACAGAAACCCGTGTCGACGTAGAGATGTTCGGAATTGGGGCGTATTTACGCGTGTGCGTTGCCGAGAGCACGTACCCACGACAACTCGCCCGGCCTTGCTGGTATTTGTAACTACAGAATAAACAACCATAACGAGATATTCAACGAGACTTTATGACTCGGTTGTACCTTTGAATAAGGAAGTAAGACGTCATGTTTAATAACGCTGGAAGTTTAAAGGCTCCGTTCAAGTTTTGTCAATAATAAATGTTTTGGTCGTCCCATGATCTAGTCGGTCAAGGTTTTTGATCATAACCACGGAAACTAGATACGATTATTTTTCCTTTTTCTTTCGTATAACTACAGTCTTACTTGATGTTAAATAATAATGTAGCTATAGACTGTAACACTTCAAAATTTAGAGAAAGCAAACTCTCAAGTATCATATCATTTAATCGTATGGCAAAATAGAGTATCAATCTTTTATTATTGCCGATTTATTGCTTCAAATCAAAAATACTTAATTCAATTTAGGCTCTAAGAAGGCACTTATGAATGTCAAAACTACCACCGTTTCGGAAAGCAATCCAGTCATCGGGAAGAACCGGTAAGAAACTCGATCTGATTTATCTTTTTAACATATACCTATATACATAAATTAGTCTAATTTTGTCGCTACGAGGGTCAATTTATTGTGGAACAATGCGGGGGCCAAAAATTTGTTCGTCTTTAGTACCAACCAGGGAGCTGGTGCAGGGGAATGAGACTACACTTCCTGCGGACGCGAGTAGCACCAGGCCCCCAAGTACGATGTTGGAACAATTCCCAACACCTCAGAGCTGTAGCTTGGAAGATGGGCATAGGACAACGCTCACAATATTTTTCTTAAAATAAAATTTAAGATAACATGGGATACGTAAATACTTCATTTGATGCAATAAGTATTAAAATCGTAACGACTGAACCACTATCACTTCAAAATTGATCTAAATTATAGTTCAATTTTTGTATGACGTTTACGCATTTAAACACAATATCGCCTGATCTTAAATGACGAATGTAATCTACTGGCTTTCAAGTAGAGTTGCAGAAACACACATATAGGTTATTGGCGACAGATTGTCTTCTTGACGTTGTGGGCAAAGCCCTGCCAATAAGTGAAACTAACTAAGCTTCATCTGAGTATAGATTAAATGAAATTTCACTACGTACTATCAAACACGGCAATAGTACCAGTTAACTTTAATGAATGTTATGATAGCTAAAGTGTGTTTATTTGTTTGTTATTCTGTAACTATTCAAGCGATTATCCTGAAATTTTGCATTGTCAGGGAGGGGTGCCGGAAAATACGTAAGGTGTATTTAATCCAGAAAAAAGTGCTGTTCCCGAAGAATAGGGTAAATCTACATCAAGGCGAGCGAAGCCGCACACAAAAGCTAGTTAAAAATAAGTGTATACTCTCACCGCAACCGCTGTACCGCGCCTTAGGTATGCAATGGGGAAGTGGGGAGTGGGAATGAAAGAGCATGAATTCACATGAGATTCGTAGTGTCAGACAGGTCTTACGATATCAAAGCACAATTTTTTGAGACTGTATATTTACAAGTATAATTATATCCGATCCCTATTTTTGTACAAAATGATTTTTGGATAAGTACAAATAAAGAATCAATATAAATGAAAGGAATTTTAATTCTTGGATAGATATCGATGGATCGTCGATCGGATGGAAAAATTATCCATCGGGCAGTGTGCACTCCGGCGCGGGACATTGTGGATTATAACTTTAAAATGGCCATAAAAGATGATAATGAAACCGCGACAAAGGCCTATAATCTCAATTAAAAATTCGATGCTTACTCATAAATAAAAAATGAGTGGTTACATATAATAATTAAGTAAAATAATAATAATCCCATCATAAACATAAACGTGAAATGAGAGCCAATTTCAATATTACGATATACGCGTTGGTTGTTGACTTCAACGACAAAAGAAGTGAGATCTAAATAGGTGCCAAGTTCAATGGTCAGTCCTGAAATTTATTTATAACAACATAAAATATGTTATAACAACTTAAAATATCATTTCTGTTTATAGCTTAGGATAATATTCAAGCACAAGGTCTGACTTGGCTAGTTCGAAGATACGAATTACAGTATCTACTAAAACAGTCATGGAAGAGCCCTATGTTCGATGGCTAGTTTCTACCAGGAAGCCAAAGGTTCGGAAAAATAAAATAAGAATGGAAATAATTCGTATATTCGAACTAGTCAAGTCAGACCTCAGGCTACAATATTATCCGAAGTTATAAGCAGAAATAATATTTTAAGTTGTTATAACATATTTTATGTTGTTATAAATAAATTTCAGTATTCAGTATTCACCCAAATACCTATTTGGATGCCAAATTTGAACTTTGTAGGTCATCTGGAACTGGGTTAGAATTTAGGTCTATAGGTCAGTCAGTGATAAAAATGACGATTTTTGGATGTTAATAACTGTTTGATGTGTGTTTAAAAAAATTTGGAGCACATATATATCTCGCAAGTCTTAATACATAAGTCGACATCGTTTTTGAGATATGAGGGGGTGAAAAGTGAATCCAAATGGTTCGTGTAATATTACACAGGGTAGCACGCGCTCGCCATTCTGTTAGCTTGTACTTGGCTTGACATGCTACCGCGTGTCTAGATAGTTAGTAATAATTATATCGTAAGTCCTGCTCACTGTATAAGCTGCACTACATTAAAAATTAATTTTTTATCGAAGAAAAGGTACGGCTTAGTCCTGCAGAAATAAAAAACATATCGAAAATTATTGCAAAATCCTGCGACGTGTATTAAGAATAGTAGAACCTGTGCAAAGTTCTACTGTAGGAGTACCAACCTTCGCGCTTATTTCTGCACTTATTTCTGCACTGCTGCATTCGGTGCGAAAGTTGCAAGCACTGAGACATGAACTGTTTCTACCCAGTTCTCAAGAGAACCATCCTACTATGACCAACACAAGAACTGCTGTTCTTTTCAGGTTGGTTGTAAATAGCCATATATTACAGTGACCACTTAACAAGCGATGGACTGTGTGTCTTAGTTAAAGTAAAAAAAGTGATACCACAGAAAACAACACCTCTTACATAATACAAAACTGTGGTTTTTGATAATATCTTATTTCTTCATAAATAATCCACTGTGTGTTGTTTTCGGCATTAATTATTTACAATTCATTAATAGGTTTTTAAGATATTAATTTATTTATATTGAATATTTACAAAAGTGAACGATAAATAAACCAATTCAGAAATATCCTTCACAAGGCTCGCCGCTAAATTACATAATAATAGATATAATTACCATATTTGTGTGATAAACAAATTATAATTGATATATGGGAGAACTTTGGTATTATCTCCTCCAGATCTATATGAATAAATTTGTAGTTCAGTCTGTATATATATTGTGGTAGACATTGTGATGGAATGGGTGATCACAAATGTGATATTAAAAAAAATGATCTGGCAGCTTTTGTTTGACTAGTATCAACTATTTTTGTATAGAAACAGTGTCGTTTCTAAATTTATTACCTAAAAGTAATAATAAATATTTTTAGAAAGTACTAGCTGTGCCCGCAACTTCGTCCACATGGGACCTGATGTACAAAACAATGACTAATAAAGTTATATGAACGTATTTAGTTCATTTGCTTATCTACTTTTCTCTCATACTTAAGTCGCGGTACCATTTAAATTACAATAACTTTTGATAGAGTGGACCGATTTTAATGATTTAAAGACTATGTCACTCCCGAGGATATGCTTTATGATTTACTTATATGAGGTTTTATTGTGAACTCAGTACTTTAGCAGTAATGCGTGTTCACACAAACAGGCAGACATACAGACAGATTTCGTACATTTCTAAAAATTATTGAAAAGGAATTTTCATGTGATTTTCACCAGTAAATAAAGTGATACATGAGGAAAGTTTTGGTATATAATTCGCCAAGTTTTTTTTCATAATCAAGGCGGGATAACGTCCGCGGTCCCGCTAGTAAAACATAAAACATAGTTCTCTTCATTCTGATTTGATGGAAATAATATCTATACTTCTTTCTTTACACAGTATAAAACAAAGTCCCCTACCGCGTCTGTCTGTCTATCTGTTCGCGATAAACTCAAAAACTACTGAACGGATTTTCATGCGGTTATTTCCAGTAGATGAGCTGATTCATGAGGAACGTCTGGTGTATAATTTGTTATGGATTTTTTAAGAAACAGGGCGAGACAACGTCTGCCGGGCCCGCTAGTAATATTATAAAGCTGAAGAGTTTGCTTGCTTGAACGCTCTAATCTCAAGAACTACTAGTCCGATTTGAAAAATTCTGTCAGTGTTAGATAACTCATTTATCGAAGAAGGGTATATATATAGATGATGTATATATCATCGCGCTAAGACCAATAGGAGCGGAGTAACAATGAAGAATGTTTCAAAATCGGGCTTAACGTACGTATTATTTAAAAAAAAAATTCACATATGTAAACTAAGTTGCGAGTAGGTAGCATTAGCCCAAAGTAACTGCTCCACGCGAACAAACTCGCGGGCAGAAGTTAGTTACTATACAAAAATCCGATGTATTTTAAAACAATGATAAATATTTACGGTCGAAGTCTCACGATAAATACGCATAACGGTTTCAAATCATGTTAAAACACAATGCAAATAGAAATGTACGCGAATTAGATACATAGACGTTCAGTGATAAACGGACAGGCTTCCATTTTGTCATATGACACCTTATTATGCGCTAAATGCAACTGGACATCTCATATTGCTGCCATTACACATAGGAAACTAAACTCGTGACTCGTTTGTTATCTATAAATTTTATCGAATACAACTGTAGTGACATAAATGTATGGAATTTTTTATTTAAAAATACAATGAACAATAACTTTATCACGTTTTTATTGACTCTCTTTTTTGTACGTCCGATCAGGTGGAGTTTTCTTTTTGACTTTTAACCAAATGCTTTTTGTTGTATGACAATGAAAAGAGGGAACAAAGAGAATGTGTCAGACGTGAACAGTTGAAAACAAACTAGAAGTAGGTAATCTAGCAAGGTGTGTTGCGAAATTTTTGACTCATAAAAGTTGGAACACATCACAGAAAATCGTATATATTTATTTCTAAAAAAAAAATGATTTTTTCAAGTTAACAATTGCTTGGTCATTCGTACTTCCATACAGTAAACCTGTTGAGTTGTCTTCAGACATAAATCACTATAAATAGCGATCATAATCATCTGTGGCCCTAGAATTTACTCACGTGGTGTCTGAGAATTGCTCTACCTAATTAGTAGATACCTTTAAAAAATCTCACATCATACATACATACTTTTTTGTGTAATATAGCCTATAACTTGAACACAGTTACACAAAGCTATTATATTACCTATGATGACGAAACACTAAACATAAATAAAGTAAAAAAAAAAATAGAATAACAAAATTTAATACTTCGATAAACACCGCAAACTGTATAACATGAAACTCACCAACCATTTCGTAATAAAACCGACAATAAAACATACGCAATTAAAAACAAAAGGAGTTGAAACAAACTTAATTGAGTCCTTCACGAAATGTATTCTTATTGGTATCCTAGTTCATGTAAAGTGGGCTACACCTGTAATTATTGTATCAGATGAGAAACAAAATATTATGGTACATTATGTTTCGTTATCTGTAAATATTACGTACTAGCGAGCCGCGTGCTCTAAGCGGAAATTAACGATTTTCAATTTATGTTATTACTAGCTTCTGCCTGCGACTTCCTCCACGTGGAATAGTTACTTTGGGCTAACGCTAAAAAGGAGCGGAAGTTCTCAAAACGAAAAAAAAAAACGATTTTCAAAACATTCTTCAATGGTGCTCCGCTTCTATTGGTCTTAGCGTGATGATACATAAGTCTCCCTTGATAAGCTATCTAACACTGAAAGAATTTTTGAAATTGGACCAATAGTACCTGAGATTAGCGCGTTCAAGCAAACAAGTATAGATATTATTTGAAAGATAAAAAAACAACAGAAAGCGATATAAAGAAAAACCTATATTTACAATTTTCCGACTAAATTATGTTTACAATAATAATACCAGTAGAAAATTATTAATAAGACTATTAGAGATGGCTATATTTCTTCGTTATTTTATAGCACGGGATAAAACATGTGATAGGAACAGCTAAGATACTATTAAACTAGAAATATTATTCAAGAAAACATAGTCACATATGAAATCAGTTGTAGAAAGTATGTTCTTTCAACATTACCGAACAGTCTTACATTGTTTTATAAAATGTAAACAAACGTGTATTCGTACTAAATTCAGCTAAAACTTTCTTGGATATTTGGCATGGGGAATCAAAAACAACACTGAATGTTATCGCCGAGAGCAAAACACTACTTTAATTTAATGTACATCATTTTATTAAAGAATGCACCCAGAAATGTCGAATACAAAGTGTTACTACCGCTACAGTCTTTTTGACCGAGCTCTAAATATAGATGTTCAGAACTCAAATTCACGTATAAAATAGCTACGCATTATATTATACGCATAACTACGAGACAATAAGGATAAATAAATGCCAATTTTAGATATTATATATTTATATTTAATACAATACGCTGTACTTACACTAATATATTTATCTCATCAAAAGTGACGTATGTACAATAAAAAGAACATGAAATAACCGAGGAAGAAAAAAATTACGTGAATTTAAAAATATTGTCTCTTAATTAATTATATCAAAACTTCGATTGATTTGTAGCAAGCGTTTGTAATACAGATCATGTCAAACTTTTTGAGCGTTCTAAATATAGAACAGAGTAGAACAGAAATTTAGGTAAAAATGAGTATTATATGTTTTTTTATATCATAGGTGGGTAACGAGCATGCGGCTCACCTGATGTTAAGTGATCACCACCGTCCATAGATACTAGCAACACCGGGGGAGTCGCAAGTACGTTACCAGCCTGTGTTTGGGTGGAACGGGAAGGGAGGTGGAGGGGAAGGGGGGTGAGGCTGAGGTGGGCCTCCGGCGCTCTCACTGACCAACGAAACGTAGCAATGCAAGCACTGTTATTTCACGTCGGTTTTCTGTGAGAAGGTGGTATAACCCCGGACGAGTCGGCCGAATTATACTGAAACTAGTAATAGCTTCAGAGTGGCTCTACCACCTACGAAATGGGCCAAAAATATTGACCAGGATTGTGCCTACACCAGAATTAATCCTCCTTTGTTAGTTAGGGGTATAGGCTGGTACACGTATCTAGTAATAATAAAAGTCTGACGTATGACAACATAATTTCGCAAATAAACTTTTTTACAGTTGTTGGCATTTACGTGAAAGTTCCTGACATAATACTTTTGCTTAAAACATGCTATATAAAAGGTGACGCTTGTTCCGTTTTAATTAAGTAGTGTATTTCGTATAGCTTTTGATATTTTAAGACCGTATCCGATGTCGAACGAAAGATATGTAACTTTAGGTGTGTGTCTATGCTTAAATGTGAGCCCGGTTGGATGAATTAATAAAAATCATCTTCTTCTATACATGTAATAAGATATGTCGATTTTTGTGACAAAAACTATCGCAGGTGTCTAGGAATAAGTAATAGGGTACATTCCAATCATTTTTAGAAATGTCTCTCTGTCTATCTGCCTGTCTGTCTGTGTGAACACGCATCACTGCTAAAGTACTGGGTTCACAATAAAACCGCATATAAGAAAATAAAGCATATTCTCAGGAGTAACTTAGTCTTTGTTTCATTAAAATCGGTCCACTTTATCAAAAGTTATTACAATTTTAATGACGACGCGGCGTGAGTACGAGAGAAAAGTAGATAAGTAAATGGACTTAATATATTCAGAAGACTTTATTAATCATTGTTTTTTACATAAGGTTCCACGTCGATGAAGTCACGGACACAGCTAGTTATTTCATAAGAATTAAGTGTTTGTATTGCTCTCATTACACATTACATCGGTATATAAATTACTATAAATAATTGTCCATAGACACAGATTTATTTAATGTACGTACGCTTACATACACATCTACTAGCGGACTGCTGTAGAATATTATAGTGGAACGGGAAAACGATGAGTGAAATTTGACCCCTGCATATCCATAGCATGCACTCTATAGATATGCAAATGTGCGTCCCTACAGTAAATTTACGATTTTTTGTAGCAATACCTAAACAGTAATTAAATAATCACCATTAAATAAAATGAAACACAATCCACCTTTAACGAACGAATTACGTAGTTCCCGTAGAACTATGATTATCAAATTTTGTTCGACTAAATTATAAAAATATAATATTTCGTCGTAAAAGTAAAGAAGATAAACGTACGTAGTTCGTTTATTTATTTTTATTAAAAAACTGTAGATACTTTTTGTTACACTGATGAAGGTTTTGCGGAAATCCATCATTAAATATTAGAGTGAACGTTACTATGCTCTTCCGCCTGGAATTGATTGGTCGCTGCCACCGGCCACGTCTGACCGCAACAAAAGAAAAACGTTTGATTTTATTTCCGTGACGAGAACGTGAAAGATGTAATTTTTTTTTTTTATTGTAGCTCGGCAAAGTGACTGTACTGTGCCTGATGGTAAGCACAGTATAATCCAAAAACAATGGCGACCACCGAAAGACAAACTATCCATCGCCGGTCGCCGCTGTCATGCCGGCCTGAAAGCGACCCAGTCAGGGACAGCCTTGTAACAGAAAACTAGTAACAGAAAGAGCGACATATTAGTAATTGAAGCAACAAATACTAATTAAACGCGACGTTTGTGACTATTGAATACTGTTCGTATGTAGTCGTAAAATATAAAAGTTAAAATGAATTAAAACATATTGCAGATTAACGTGTACTGACCACAATTGATTACACCTGTTTTGCTCCCGTCACAGAGCGTCTTCCGATGTTGACTCTTCTGATGCGAGCGAGCGTCTCGGCAATTTCAAATCTTATCGTTTTCTTTATGTAAAACTTATTAGGGGGAGGTTTGAAATTCTGATCCGTAACCTTTTAGTGTGACGAAATGTGGTAGGGTGAACACTGTGTCGAGTAGAGTGCTGAAAACACGAATTCTCGTGCGATCATCGAAGTTAAGCAACATCAAATGCCGTCAGTATTTGGATGGGTGACCGTTTGGGCACACCGCGTGACGTTGGCTTTTTGTTGCATTTTTTAAGTTAAAATGTTTCTTTATAACTGAAAGTTTCACTTCTATCGTGTGTCTTTACAACACACCCTGTTTTTTTGTTGCAGTGAGACATGGTAGTGGCCAATAAATATCAGACGGAAGTACAAAGTAACATTCACTGTAATCTGGGGGCACTGCCGTTAGCTAATTACGTAATAACTTAAGACAGTAGGTCCCTTAAGTAGGTACTTAATAAAGTAACCGACTTGGTATTACATGGATCTCACAACTTTTTACGGTAGAAGAACTGAGTTGCGAGACTTGGTTTTTTTTACAAGTTTTGTTCTTGATGTATATTATTCTTTGTAGTTTTCTCCAATTTTTAACAATCTTTTCGCAAATTTGCGACAATAATATTGTATGAATCTATGAATGGCATGCAAATGCGACAGTGTGTAGACACATACTCCAATTATAGTGTTGAACTATGATACTAATATTATAACATGGATGGCAACCCTACATAGGATATCAAAATCGCAGGTGAACGAAATCGCAAGCACCAACTTATATGAAATGAAAGTAAATAGTTTATTCAAATGAATACAGCTAACAAAGTACTGGAAAAAAAATGGTGTTAAATTTAATCATGTTAACTTGACATACCGATATGATATAATGTTTATTATTGCAAAATGCACGTTATCAATCTGTTTATGACATGGTGACGTATGTATATCTCGAGACCGCGAGATGTCTCACGTGTCTGTCACAAGCCACAAGCGTATTAAGAGTTAAACATTATTATTTTTAATCACGCTTTTAATAATGATTCTCTCAATATATTTATTTCGGTTATATAACTATGGTATAATAAAATTTTCCTTAGGTCTCAAGCACAAGACATGTTTGAAACTCGTGTTACAAATGAAAAACAGGAATTCTCGCGTTAAAAAAGCGCTAGCCTCGAAAGAATATAAGCATTGCTATTCATTCAAATATAACGTTTTTATAGATCGCGTTGGAAAAACGCTCATGCCTCCTTATGATTCTATAGTAAAAATTGGGTGTAGTAAAAATATTCGAGGGTAAATAAACTGTTACTTTTAAGTTTCACCGATTTCGCAAAAAATTTTTAAAGACATGGAAAATTTTTCCCTGAAGATATGAGCTGATATTATTACTGAATTTCGTCTTTCTCCTTACTTTGAATAATTTCTAACATAAATTTAAATTAACGAAAAGATTAATTCAACACAGACTAATATAAAACATACTGAAATCAAACTACCAAACAAGGATGAGCAGTATTTTGGAATTTATTTGCATTCAAAATTAAATTAATGTGGACTTGATAGACTTTTTTAACGATGCAGCATTTTATGCTATTGATTATATTAAATTAGTTAGTTTAGAGATCCGGTCTCGGCTAATATTTTGTATAAAATTTGGTTTCCTACAAAACCTTAACCCGATCTTTTTTTAAGTTAACACTTTTCTAGACTTATACATACTTGAGTTTACATTTTGATGTTTTTTTTTATTTCTGTCTGTCTGTTGTTTCTTTTGTACATGTATCACGCAGAAACTACTCTACAGATTTGAACGAAACTTAGAACGAGAAGAGTTTATACATTTTAGTACGTACTAACAATGCAATTTTACACATACGTACATTTATATATATATTTATATAAAAACAAAGTGCTGTACGTATAATAATGTAGACACAAATTTATTCTGCACTGAATCGCATTTCGCCTATTAATTGGACCAAATTTTTCTGTTGTCTGCTCGACTGAGCGTAAATAATGATGACGCTTATGAGATAAAAAGGTATTGCGCATTTCAAATTTAAGTTTTTCTTTAATATTTATAAATATTGTCTCAGTATATTTAATCATAGTAATGTAAACATACAATGATTTTGTAGGTAATGTATCTGATTACGTAAAAGTAAATAAGGTTGTGCGAAGATGTAATTTAGAATTTTATCAGTATATTAGAGAAACTGATAGTTAAACTTAGTTTTCTTAAATTACCAGGACTGATTGGTGATCAGCAGTGGTCCTGATACAACGATGGCTTAGTAGATTCGAATCTTTAAAAATGACTTGCAGCTTTCTATGAATGAAAACGCTGCAATGAAACCAGAGCGTGGTGGTACTGGTTTTTCTAAGCCCGTTTGTTTAATTTCCACCCTCGAGTTCCGGCAGCTGCACTTGTTATCTAGCCCACCGTAGATTTAGAGCTATGAAGTATTAAAAAAATGTTATTTAATGGCTCCTTAGTAGGTATTCATAGATAAAACTTATCATAATTATATAAGACTAATATATGTATTTAATTGACGAACGAATTGGCGATACTAATATCATACCGGTGCCGCGGTGGTACTCTCATAAAGAGGGTAAAAAAACACATGTATGGAAACTGACGCACCTTACAGAGAGCGATAGTTATAGAACATTTCAACACTAATACACATATCGCGTAAGATGTTTTTTTATTGTTATTATTAAAACCAAATATGCGCTTTTCAATAAGTGCTTTTAAATATAGCCATAAGTCTAGACTTGCATATAATATAGACACTAATTTAATACAAAACAAAGTTAAAATGTAATAAATAAATATTAATAATAAATTAAATATTAGTTTAATCTGAAATTGACACCTATTTATCCTTCAGTTATGTCGACGTTATATACATATAAGAGCACATATATTTATACCTAAATTTGTGTTCTGCGCATCTATACCCAGAGTCGAGCGGTCAGAGAGATTGGCGAGGATTGTACATACCCTAAAGGTATCGCGTCATCGGTGCAGGCCAGCCATTTACCAGTTGCATAGACTTTGCCGAAACTTCCCGAAAATTATCGAAACGATCCGAAGTAATTCCTGTGGTTATGGTCATTCGAAACAATATAATACGTTGGCACAATTTTTTAATTCTTGTTTAATACATATCATTGTGAAATTAAAGAACTCAATTACGTAATAATATTAAGGCATAATAACCAGTTTGTGTTACAATTTGTTCAAGTTAAAGAGTACTTTATGATTATAGTGTGTACGAAAATAGATTATGCACGTATTTAGTCGACGATATTTTGGTTTTTTTAATGTGTATTTTCTGCCTAGTGTTTTAAGCACTCGCCAACAAAGCACGGTGAAGTCGCGAAGGCCCGTTAGGCCATCCGCGGATAGTTCGAAAAAAAAACAAGATTTCTTATGTCAGTTGTATTTGCGAATTAGTTACATCAACAACGGAACTTGATTTTTAGCGATTTTCACCTGTTGAACTTTCGTTTGTACGTAATACATACATTGAGTATTATCATTTATACTCTTAGCTAACAATCTCAAGCCCGATAAAGTAGCAGAGAAAGATTTCACTTCTCCCAGGACAAATAAACAAATATTCTGTTATTTGCAATTAAAATCTATACAATTTTTATTAAAATGAAATTACGTACATTGTAGACGTGAGTAATGGATGCGTTTAACTATTTATATTAAGTTCATCATTATTAATATACTTAAAAGTATTTTAATCGTAGATGCTGCACTTTGATTTTTTAATACTTAGAAAAAAATATAGGAGTTTACCAAAACAATACGGAAAAGAAGTTATTAAACAAAAAATTGAGAGAAAAGATAAAAATAGGTACACAATCAAGAGGATATGAAAACCCACATGAATGTCACAAATAATAAAACAACAAAATATGCATTGGACAAAACATATGGTCCGAAAAAGTATATAAAGATAAACAAAAGACACTGTAGAGTAGGAGATACGAAAAAAAATACTAATTAAATACATGGGTCGATAATATAAATAAGATAATAGGAGAAGAGCAGATGAGAGTCGCAAAAGATGTGGAGATACCTATATGTCTATGTATGTAGTAAGACAATTTGAAACGATTGCCGACGATGAGAATGCTCTATAAAATATGCATAACAACTATAATTATACTTATAGTCAGGCCTATTTTTGTAACTTCCTTTTTGGGGCACGCTAATTTTAGAAAGTTGTAAATCCATAATTTTTTGTATCTCAAAAAGTGCAATAATGTATACCTTGTTATTTTAGGTACTTGCGGCATATAATACTGTTCTGAAATCTTTAGAACGAAAACCAACTTATGGTAATTTTTCGGTATTTTCGAACTTCCCTTTGAGGGTACTGTGTGCGCCCACAAAATAGCCCTGCTTATAACTACATGTCCATACCATATTAAACTATTACTCCTCAACCACTGTCATTAAAAAAAAACATAAATAAAAAAAATAAAAACACAATTCCTCAAGTCTATTAACACTATCTCTAACGAGTTTTCTAAAAATGACAAGAATAGATCGGACGGGAAAACTTCGCGTTTACAGTTAAAATAATTTATGTGGGTTTTAATGGGAACAAAGGCCCACTTTTCATATTGTTAAAGGAAGCTCGCGTGTTTTCCCAGAACTATAAATATACATCTAACTCATAAATCAAGCAACAGTGAAAAAATTAAATATATTTATCACACTAATACAATGAATGGATATGTTATTAAAGAATTCTCACGAATATTAAATAGTAGAGGTCTGATAAAATTGTAATAATTTCTTTTAGTGCTTTATTGTTTGGCTATCCACATGGCAAAGAAATGTTAGAGAATCCGTTTATACATTTTCAAGAAACTTATTACGGCTCTCGATTTATTTCTATGGCATAAGAGTGAAATATTTAATTGTAAGATTTTAATAATATTTAGATATTATAATTTAAGATGTTAAATTATTGTTAGAATTCCAAAATAAAATTGTTAGTATATAGAATTTTAAATGAACTAGTCCACCTTCAATAGTTAAGGGTCAAGAAGTAGTTTGCTCGGAATAAATTTTGGAAAGGTAAAATTTTACAATAAATAATAATAACAATTTATAATTAACAATAAAATTATGAATGACTAGCTTTTGGTCGCTACTTCGTCCGTAAGGAATAGTTACTTTGGGCTAATGCTAACACGCAACGAAAGTTCTCAAAAGGAAAAAAAACCCGATTTTGAAACATTTTTCATTGGTGCTGCCGTTGGTCTTAGCGTGATGATATATATGTAGCCTATAGCCTTCCTCGATAAATGAGCTATCTAACACTGAAATAATTTTTCAAATCGAACCAGTAGTTCCTGAGATTAACTCGTTTAAGCAAACAAACAAACCCTCCAGCTTTATTAGTATAGATTTTATTTCACCTTTTCATTACACCAATAATTCGGATCGAATAAAATGTGCTCGGAACTTTTTAAATTTAACCTATGACAGTACCGGAAAATCCCCTTTTTTAAGTAAGTATATCTTACTCGTTCTAACGACTGGCAACATCGTCTATACTAATTTACTTTGCAGTTATTCCCCGTCTTTCATAATATGCTCTTTTCATTCATAACGAATATTCAGGGAGTTTTAACTATATCATATAAAGAGTTCAACCCTGTATTTATGCCTTTATGTACACTTCTTAAAAATTAAGATATTGCGCAGTGTTTACTATAAAACGTGCACACGTGACTTCTCTGTTTGAACTCTGTACAATACACAATAATTAATTTATCATTACTTGACGCAAAAATTCTTCGACATATCTGTAAATTTTACAGTATTTTGGATCGAAATAATTAAAAACGAGGAGATAAATTGAAATCCATATTAAGTCATCAAGTATTTTTTACGTTTGTAAACACAATTTTATTTAGAAAACTTGAAATCCCTGTGCCGTCTGTTTAATTTATTGTCCCTCTGCTTTGCTTAAGCATCTTATTTTATGATTGCTAAGTTATAACTAATAAGGGAAAAAATATTATAAAACGCAATTACCTAAATAATAAAAAAAAACAGTATAATATATACGATAGATAGTGACGTGGTAAAGTTAACTCACATGAGTATGATAAATAGATTAATATTAGGTGGCGATGAGTCAAACACAAAAATGTGTATTGTATCATTTAAAGAAATTATTACGTGTGACTCATATCTCATGTCACTGCACTAATATCAATACAAATGAGTAGGCGTTTAAATTCCTTTCGCGGCAAAACAGAATACAGCCACGATAGTTCTAAAACAACAAAAGCGTGGAACTAAATCTGTTTCTTAGCTTTGAGCTTCCTTGAAGGCAATGGCCGGAAAGAAATTTGAAGGTGTAGTCTAACAAAAAGTGAGTCACTTTGCAAACAGATATTTTAAAGAAATTTAATACTTATAAAGTTATTATAACATGAAGACGGCTATATCAATAGTTAATTATACGTTTATCTTTTATATCTATACATATAATAAGAATGTAAATCTAACGTTTTTGTACTTTTTTTATTTTCGTGAAAAACATTGTTGCGGGTGTCTAGGAATAAGTAAAAAAATACATTTCAATCATTTTTTTTAATGTCTGCCTGTTTGTCTGTCCGTTTGTTTAGACACGCATCACTGCTGAACTACTGCGTTCACGATAAAATCTGACCAAGCAGATTATAAACCATATCCTCGAGTAACATTTAGTATTTATTTCATTAAAATCGGTTCACTCTATCAAAAGTTATTGTAATTTTAATAACGACGCGACTTAAGTACGAAAGAAAAGTATATAAGTAATTGGACTTGATACATCAGGTGATTTTATTAATCACTGTTTTTTATATAAGGTTCTACGTGGACGAAGTCGCGGGCTCAGGTAGTTATAAAATAATTCTTGTCACAACCGTTATTGATTATTCCGCTGTTGCGTAATTTGCTGTTTAGTACCGTGTTGCAATTTGAAATGCTCTCTCTCTTACACTCCTATTGGCTGTTGCATATTTCTTGCTTACTCGCACATTGCGATAAAATCGTCTGACTATATTCGTTGTTGATATTAATTATGGAAAAGGGTTATTCAATAACAGAATGTTAAATAATGCGTAGAAGTATTGTGTTACTTATAACAGTTGTTGTTATAATATTCTTCCCTAAAAGCAATACAAAAAATGCCGATCTTACCCTTTTCTTCAAAAGCAGAACATAGGTAAGAATTCCAATGTGTTGATTAATTGAAAAATATGTTTTTCGACATAGTTTCAACTGAGTATATATGCCTATATTGATTAAAATATAATACTCTGTTTAATATTCCAAATAAGACGATATTGCAGCTGATACAACAGACATCAACTGTCATTAATAAAGACTTTACAAGGTATCGTGGAATACATGTATACATTCATGTTTCTAGAGTTCAATGCGTCTAAAATGACTCAGCTTTAATGGTGCAATTCTTTAAACTATTGCGATGGAACAGCCTTTCATAACAAAATCTGGTTCTCATTAATACACTAATGTCTTTATTACTAGTATTATTATATTACTATCCGATAAAATGAGATTCCATTATAATACAACATTTTGTCTGTCAGTATGTTTATAGATCGTTGTCAATTCATTTAAAAACGGTATGACCGATTCTTATGAAATTTGTATACATTGTACACAAGAAGGTTATGTAATACCTCACTGAATTGGATACATGAATTGTAAATAACAACTTTAGAAATCGTAAACAAAAGCATTTTTATTAAAAAAAATGTTTTTATTATTTACCGTTAATTTCAATGTGGCTGTAGGTTTGCACCAGGATTCAGCTTTAAGACTTTATTTATTCCTGCTTGTTATGGATGCGTTAACGTTAGACATAAAGGAGGAGATATCTTGGTGTATGCTGTTTGCTGATGGTATTGTTCTTGTCGGCGTAGATGCTGCCGAGGTCCAGAGTAGGCTGGTAAAATGGCGAGAAAAATTGGAGAATGTTAGTTTGAAAATTAGTACATTAAGAACTGAGCATTTGTTTTGCGAATTCGGTGGTCCATCCAGTTTTCTCCTATAGCTTTAAATGGTATATCCTTACCAACCTGCTCTGATTTCCGGTATCTTGGTTCTCTGATCCAAAACGACGGTTGCACAGACAAGGACATGAGGAATAGGATGAATGCAGGTTGAATGAGATGGCGAAAGTTGTCAGGTGTAGCTTGTGACACACGAATACCCTTGCAAATCAATGGGAAGGTGTATAAAACTATTATAAGACCAGTCATGTTGACCATGAAAACTACATGTTGCAGAGTTGAGAATGTTAAGGTGTGCGGTGTGTGGTGTAACTAGAATGGATAAAATTAAGAATGAATATATCAAAGGAAGTTTGAAAATAGCACCAATGACAGAAAAGTTGAGGAGTAATAGGTTAGCATAGTATGGGCATGTCATGAGGAGAGATGAAGACCATGTAACTAGAAAAGCTTTGAGTATGATGGTGGATGGATATAGGATTAGAGGAAGACGGAAAGAGGTATGGATGGATTGTGTGATAAATGATATGTGTATAAAAGGTGTGAATACTGAGATGACATCTGATAGAAGAGAGTGGAAAAGGAAAACATGTTGTGCCGACCCTACTTACTTGGGATATAGGGTAAGAAGAAGAGATTTGTTTTTAATAATTCTTATCTAAATCCATTCAATCATTGATAGAACACTTTTAGAACTCATAAAATGCGAGTAAAAATAAAATGAATGAGTCGAAAGTAATTACTGCATTTATACCAAATATACTTCAGTTAATATATGTTCGAATTATCAGCACTGAGTTAATAAATCGATTTGATTCCCTATTAACCTTTAAAGATATATCCGTAATCAGCTTTCACAAACAGGGCGATTATACCCATAAATAAAACTGTTGTCGTCATAGCCCGATAATCACATTCACGTGAGTCCAGAAATGACGTCACTACAGTACGAATACACCAGGAAACAATCACATGTGCGTCCTGAATCATAATAACATCAGTTGTTATAGAGTAGATAGCATGTATGCAATAATAAAACCATACGATGAGTCGATTAATCAAATTGTTAAAGAAGTAAACAAACAATATTACAGCTCAGAAGCGACAGGGCGTAATTTGAATCAATTACTCCTAACTTACGCCCTTATGCTTTTACGAAACATAAATTTGGAATACAATGTAATTCTGAATTGAGTATTTAGATTTTGCATACGTTTATTGTTATGTGTTGCTATTATTAGTAATTGAAATTAATAATTTTTGAAGTTATACTTCTTTTGGCGCGTTAGGGAAAAATGATGAGAGTAAATTTTTACGATGAGCGCGCACACCGTCACGAAAAACCGACACCCTGAAGTTATTACGATGCGCGCGCACACCGTCACGAATAACAGACACCCTGAAGTTAGCAATAGTCAACTTTTTGTTTCTTTGTATTTGTTGTTTGTATTTCTTTGTATTAAAACTTTCAATGTATTAAATACCTTTTTTCTATTGTTAGTGTCGTTTTTTCTAAAAACGTAGAATAAGGCGAAAGATAAAATTTATGAAAAGATTTTTACCTTGTTACGCCAAAGAAGTATAACTTCTAACGCGTGTACATAAGTATACACACTTTTTTTTTTTTGCAAAAAAGAAAAGGTATTAATAACAAAACTGCATCTTAGAAGCGCCAGACCGCAACTTGCAACAATTACTCCTAACTTACACCTTCATGCTTCTAAAACATAAAGGAATATATTTCTGAATTGAGTACGCGCATTTGTTGTTATTTGTTGCTATTATTATATGATATGATATAATGAAAGAAATAGTTTTTCAAATATTCAGTGTTCAAACATCTAGATAGATCAATTTTCATAAGGATTGATTAAATAGTACAAAAGGTGATGTACTGTACCGCCATCTAGTGTCGAGTTATAGGCAAAATTAGAAGCAAAAAGTTCTCTACAGAAAACGGTTCCGTTTACCGACTGCCATGATAATCGCTATAAGAGTATGTATAAAAAAATAAATGCATATGTTATATTTTTATTTATCGCATGAGTGAGTTAAGGTGCCATATCAAAGTTACCTTTCCGAATATAAACAAACAAAACTATCGATAACTTTATGCAATTAACGTGAAAAAGACGACACATAAATACCGATATGGAATAAAGCTGGGACATGTAGATTAGACCATAGTTATTTGGTTGAATTAAGTATGTTTTAGTTTTCTAAGAACTAATTATGAGATTGTCTATGTGAGGTAACTTTGATAATTAACGCTATCCGAAACATCATTGTTACATATACTTTTCATTTGTCTTTTGACCATCAAACGTCATTTAAGGTTAAATTTAAGATTATTGAAGATATTAAGTTTTTTTTTAACTTTATTTTGGCAACCAATCTTTTAAATTATTACTGCCATTGTCGAGTGAGTATCGATATTACAAGTTTCTTGATATAATTTCAATGAAGTATCAAGATGGTGGCCATCTTGTTAGAACTTTCCATGGAGTTTTTGTGGCATCTCATAATTCATGGTCCGTGGTATTATTTTCCACTCACTTCACTTATGCTCAATAAACAAACTACATTACATAAAACACCACCAATTACACTACACTAAACTACACCAATACACAAATAGAGTCAAGTAACACAAGATTATGAATAAAATATAAAATCCACTACATGACAGACCAAAAACTCGCAGATATTAAGGTTAACTACCTAGAAACGCAAAATTATGTGTTTTACTACTATTTCCTGAGACGTTATGGGAAACGACACCACATTATTGATTTTCTGACTATTAGATACCTAGTCAATATCACAACCAATGAGTTTAGTACTCCGTGCCATCTAATATCCATTTTTTAATCAAATATAATGATCGAGTTAATCAATTAATAGTATGCAGAAAAATACAGTTCGGGATTAAAATAAAGGACGATCGAATAACAAAGTTATAAGTATGCAGATAAATGTATTTCGGGATTTAAAATAAGAACGGCCGAATAAAAAGGTTATAAGTATGTAAAGAAATGTATTTCGGGATTTAAAAAAAGAACGATCAAATAAGAAAGTTATAAGTGTGAACAGGAACGTATTTCGGGATTCCAAAAAGAACGATAACGTAAAGAAATTAATGCTAGACATAAAAATGGATTTCGAAGTTTAGTTTCTTCCGTTCTTAACATGTCTTCTACACGCATAGTCCAGAAAAAAAAAACTTTAAAGTGACTTACTACATGGTTATAGTTTGTATTTGTGCTTAAAATGGAAGTAAAAATCTGAATCGATCTCTTATCGTATCTCTCAAGATATAAAGCCGGACGAGCGATAGTACAGATGAATCTAGAATTTCAATATTAGTCAGCATTGACGTCAAATGTCAAAAGCACCAGACAAGCAGCTGATACATTTATTATTTGACAAAGCAATGAATTCATCATACAATTACGTCATAAGAACGTTTGTATCGCGCTGTTTTTTTAAATTAGATACTTATCAGTCACCGAGGTTCGGGGGAATTTCTATGAATTTCCATTTGCATATTCGTTATACCGAGATAGAATTGAACTCTGGGCAAACGTTGAGGCAGAGTGTTGAAAAGTGGCAACACGTTGGCCGACTGCCAGCACCTTTCGCCAGGTCATTCTCACAAGAAAGCTGGAATAAGTGACGCAACGTGGCTGCTCTAGTAAATATGATTAGACGAGTTCTCTGTTCAAAGAATTTGACATTCTTTCAACTCGTACAACAGGTACGGAAATATATCTAATTATGTGGTTGAGGATGACTCATTCGTAAGTTACGCTAAATTCTTGAATAAATTAGACTGCTCTATAAGAAAGGAGAAAAAAATATTGATGGGGTCGTCTAAAAGGTCGTATTTGACGATTTTAATGTTTCTTGAAGTAATAATTCTGCTTGCAAGTTTAAATATCATTTTAAAACAAAAAAAAGTCGAGGCAGTCGTAAGGACTGCCGACAGAAGTAAAAACAATAAAATAAATGTGTACTCTTTTGAATTTTCATATTAATTATAGTGTGAATGACAAAATTTAAATTTCTGAATTTGTTTATTGAAATTATTAACATTAGTGTGGTTTTCATATCTATTGGCACTCAGAGCAATAATTATATATTTTTTTATAAAGTCTATTAATCAATCAAACGTATGATGAACTGGAAAATATCAATATTACATCTACACAGGCCCCTATACTAGGCGTAGCTAGTTCCATTTTTACGGATAGTACTCTATGGTCGCTAGTCTGATGCAAGCCGCGCAAGTGTAATACGGCCGGTCATGCTTACGTAGCATGTCATGACGAGAAATTATAAATTTATGTCATACCAAAAATACCGCTCAAAAAGTTCAAAAACCGCTCACTTCAAAAAGTACGTAAAATTCCTGTACATATTTAAGAGTAGTGAAATGAATGGACGCAAAATATTTTAAGGTTTTGTCTGTTGGCTGTGCTCTTAACGCGACATATTAAACAAGAGGCACTGTGATCGTTATTTGTATTGTAGTACGGTAAAGTGACTGCACTATGCCTGATGGTAAGCATAGTACAATCCAGAAAACAACTATCGAGAGACAATCTATTAATCGCTAGTCTCAGCTGTCATGCGTAAAAAAAACGTTATGTTTGAAGGTCCTCATCTAACGGGAAAAAGGGAACACACTATTCGGGAGTCTTGTTAATGAAATGATACGCCAGCTCGCACCAAAAAAGCAACATTGGTATGAAGATTCTTCGAGACGGAACGAAACTTGTGTAATCAATAATTGTGGGAACTACAAGACGTCGATCTGCAACAGATCTTAATAAATTTTAATCTTTAAATTTTACAGCATTATACCAGTGTCAGTATAAGTGTCAGTGCCAGTTGCATTTTATTCTATTAAGATTTAGCCTCTTTTATAAAGGCCTCTAGTATAAAATATTATTAAGCATCAATAATTAACTCATATTTTTATCAAACCCATACTCTTTCTTAACACATTATTATAGTTACAATTAACACCTTGAAGCAGAATGAACAGAATAACAATAACGCATTAACACATATGTACGAGACCAGCAGTGACTCATTTCCAGGATAAATACTAATTTAACATTCGATAAAACATTATGAGTCTACTCTAAGCGAATTATTTATCAAGTTTTAATTAATTAACATAGCTAATCAACCAGTCGACAATTGCGCAGTTAGGTCGACGTGAGGAAAAAATATTTACACTTAGGTAATATTAGAATAAGTATATAGGTTACTTCGATAATAATTACTTACTTTATTATAATTTATTAGTGTCTGGAATACTGGCGTCCGCTATGCATATTCAATGTAGATTATAATGTCAATGTTGAATTTCAGCTTATTATAGCTTCATTGGTTATTCATTCGTATGAGAAGTTGTCGCTAATTTATGCGTATTAAAATATAGTAACCTAGCTGACACCCCCGACTTCGTCTGCGTTATTTATTATCTCAATTGTTTTCTTATATCTGAAAGGGATTAATTATGCAGCATTTTAGACGTAAGATCCCAGACGGTTTGACTTTTTCCGACACTTCCAGCAATTATCGTTTTATTTTAACCAATCTACTGAAAATCTTGACAAATTATACGCCTTCCTTGTAAATTACTCTATGTATCAATGAAAACCGCATGAAAATTCGTTCAGTAGTTTTTGAGTTTATCGCGAACACACAGGCAGCCGCGGCGGAGGATTTTGTTGTATAATATGTAGGTAGTGACAATAATTGCTTGTATGATTTCTTTCACTTAACATTGAGTGACTATTATTTGACATAAGCGGATCAGTGTGACATGAACAACTCTAAAATATCTTCGTATGCATTGTCCTAGATAATAATTATTGAGGAATCTGATCTTTATATATAAATTTCTTCTGTACGTGTGTATGTCACTGAACTCCTCCTAAACGGCTGGACCGATTTTGATGAAATTTTGTGTGCGTGTTCCAGGGGATCCGAGAATGGTATAGACTCACAATTGAACCCGGCAGGTAGCGCTGCGGTTCAATTTTAGATTTTTTTTATTATCAAGGCAGGACAACGTCCGCCCGGCCCGCTAGTTATATACATATTAATGTTATAAAACGGTTGGCTTTTGGGGTTTTTATCTTGACTCTTTAATTATGCAACGGATTTAGATACTGCCTGTATTATGCGTTAGATATTATAATACATGTATATTATTTTTATATAAAGTATAGACAAGCCGATATATTCTGAAGAGGTCGTTAGAAGGAGTTTTCTGGCGCTTACGTCGGTAACGAACGGTGGGTAAACATTATGAAACAGATACATATAATGTACAACTCAATTGTATATCTTAAAAATACCTATATTAAGTCCCTGATTGTACGAGTATGTCTTTTGAGGATAACTCTCACTTTTATATCAAACTAACTGACTACTAACAAAACAACTGGTTATTTGCGATGTTATTTTGATCAATATCTTGTCTTGTCAAATTAAATATTTAAATAATTTTGTGCACTTAATTCAAATCACAATTGTCCTTTACAGTATATTATTTCAATGAATATCTCAAAACATATATATTTCAAATTACACGCAACGGAAAAAGTTGTGTGCTTCTATGACTTTGATGAAGACGCCGAAAATAGATTTGTTTAAATAATTATGACGTCGCATTTAGTACATTGCACTCCTGTTAAGCCGGAGCGGAATTCTAAATTTTCTATATTAATGTTACAATTGTTATCTATTTACAAGGGATCACAGTTATGCGGTTATGTCCAAATTTATTCTGGCTTTGTCTATCGACTAAAAGTTACTTTACCCATACCTATATGTTCATTTCTAATTTAATAATAAGTTCTAAAATAAACAACACGTGTGTAGAATTTCATAGGTCGTTTCCTCGAAATCTATTTTTACACATCTACCAATGTTTTATATGAAATAACGTAAACCCGAAATGTTTCTTCATGGAGAGAGTTTATATGCCATTAATTTTACTATAACTCACCACTACGTGGCGATAGCGTGTATTATATTGTTATTAAGTTTTATATTGTAATTTATATAGTATATAGTTGTAACATGTATATAGTAATATAATTTTGGACAACTTATTTTCAGTACCTAATTATAAACTAATTCAAAAATTGTAAGTAATTACATATTTATAAACTAGCTCACCCGGTCACGCGTTGCTGTGGCTCAGTTGTTACATGACAGAACACGTGCACCATAAAATAAAATTTGAATTGAACAAGAAAAAATTGGAGTTGAAAAAAAAGCAAAATTAAAACGTGGCGCCATCTATGAGATATTTATAACAGTCAGTCCTAAAGTTTTCTATCAACAAACTAATTAAAGTGCCATCTTTTTGAGATTGATGAAATTTGCCATTAATAACAATGATTTTAATTATTTTTTTACAGGCATACGTTTTGCTCCAATCTCACCTGATGGTAAGTGACGATGAACCCGACGATGTATCGCGCTTACCTGCTAGATGCCTATTCACTCAACTCTTGAACGCTCCCAAGTTGTGTGATCACGGGAAGACAGACGCCGGGAGTGAATTCCACATCTTGGCCGTACGTACAATAAATGTGGAAGCAAATCGCTTCGTACGAATCTCAGGAATATCAACCACATAAGGGTGGAAACCCTCACCGCGTCTAGTCGGCCTCTGATGGAATGGGGTCGGTGGAATGATATCATGTAATGCCTGTGCATATTCTTCAAAGTGTAACCTATAAAACACTGAGAGACAAGCCACTTGCCGTCGACGCTCTAAATTGAGCATTTTTGTCTCCGACAGCGCTTCATCACCGACAAGCCGACGAGCGCGACGCTCAATGTAGTCAACAGCGGCCAGCTGATATTTGGCTGATCCATCCCATAGGTGACAGCAGTATTCCACACGTGAGCATACTAGAGCTTGGTATAAGCTGAGAAGCTGTTCCGGTATTAAATATCGCTTAACCTTAAAGAGGATCCCAAGGTACCTTATAGCTCTTCTTGCTTTTTGTTCAATTGAACGTCCGAAGTTGAGATCTGATGTTAGCTGGATCCCAAGAAGCTCGAGGTTGTGCGTAACTTGTAAGGAAACCCCTTGAAAAGTAGGCGTCAAGTTGAACGGACTCCGTTTTGTAGAGAAAAGACACGCCTGTGTCTTTTCGTCGTTACATTTAACCCAACCTGGTTATTTAATTTGTAATAAAAATATTGAGGTCATTAATCGAAATATAAATTATCCTATCTCTCAATTTGAACCAAATTATACATAAATATCAACTTTCATGAAAATAGGATGAGTAGTTTCGGAGTTCATCGTGGACAAACATCATGACACTTATTTTTTATATATTTAGATATTGCATGACATATACATAAGTGTTTAGAAAAATAAATAACTTGTCATAAAAACGAAATGATTTCTATCCAATAATGTATTTTTCAAATATATTGCCTTATCATCAAGTACCAAGATAGCCTAATATTGTCAAATCAGCATGAAACTAAAACAATAGAAAAACCTTATAGGAATGTCTTTTTATTTACTACCTGTTTTATTAAGATCTTTAATGTTTTCTAGAATGTAATCACTAAGAATCGACATAATTTATTTCCTGATTCACATAAAAAGTAGGAAGGAAGGAACTATAACATGTACCTAAGTAATAAAAAGTCGTAACTACTAATTCCATTAGTATGCAAAAATCTATTGTTCTGTTGGTATCCGTGGCTGGCATGTTTGTACCCATTTGTCAAGCCTTAATAACAAACTAAATATCGAACTGTCTGCATAGAAAATTATTCTATGCTAGCTGTGACCGCAACTTCGTCCGCTTGGAACTTAATGCAAAAAAGAGCTTTTCTTTTACCGTGTCTTAGATATTACTTATATATTATATAATATCCTGTTTTTGTAAAAGATTGAATTGCATTTGCTTACCTACACTTTCCTCGTACTTAACTCGAGCATTCATTCAAATTACAGTAACTTTTGATAGAGTGAACCAATTTTTACGAAACCAAGACTAAATGTTACTCGAGGATATGTTTTATGATTTTCTTGGTGAGGTTTTATCGTGAACGCAGTACTTTACCAGTGCTGCGTGTTCAAACAAACAGACAGACAGACATTCTAAAAATAATTGAAATGTGTTTTATTACTTAGCAAGCAACAACCAAGACACCTGCAACAATTTTATTTCTTCACAAAAATCATAAAAGTAAAGACGTAACGTAAAAAATGTAACGTACATTTACGTTCTTATTATTATATGTATAGAAGACAAAAGTAAAACGTAATAGTTGATGCCTATATCATAAGTGGCGGGTGAGCGCCGTGAGAGAGGAGGGGGGTATTTTTAGCTGTTGCCATTTCTAAACCATCCGCTGCGCAGTTCGTTATTTCGGTTGGACTAGCAACTGGCAAAATGTAATACAAAACACGCGGCACTTATCCACAACGGTCGTTTTAACAATTCAATTATAATTGTGATCTTTAAGTGAAATCACATATTGTTTTTTTATTTACGTCTTATTTAATGTGTGTTTTGGCTAAAGGAGATTTGGTTAAATCTTATGTTCATATCACATAGATAATTCTAAACAAATAGATGAAAATTACATGTAATCAAACAATATTCAATGGTATCTCTCGAAAGACATACCTCAGTTTTTATCAGCATAGTATAGCACTGTTTAGGTAAATTATTATTAACCCCTCGGCTGATTTTGAAAAATCGGATCTCAAAATGGCGGATCATATTTTTAAATATCTACTATTTTTTTAATCATAATTTTATATTACATAATTTGTTATTGTTCAAGTTTTTCAGATTTTGTAATAAATACGGTAGTTTTTTAAGCGTATGCTGACAAAATTATGTTGACCCATTCGTCATTTGGTCTACATTTTTGTTTGTATGAAGCGTAAACTCTTAATAGTTTTTGGTGAAGTCATGGGTTAATGAAGGATTAAATATATTATATTGATAATGAAGAATAATTCTGTAAAAATAAAGGTTGATCTATTATTTTCTATTGACCCCTAAGTTGTTATTTCAGCTTCTTACGATATCTATACTAATATTATAAAGAGGTAAAGTTTGTGAGTTTGTGACGTTGTAGGGGGTAATATCAGGAACTGCTGGTCCGATTTGAAAAATTCTTTCAGTCTTATATAGCTCATCTATCGGGGAAGATTATAAGCTACATATCATCACGCTAAGACCACTAGGAGCGGAACACCAATGAAAAATGTTTCAAAATCGGTTTTTTTTCCTCTTGAGAGCCTCCGCTGCGTGTTAGCGTTAGCCCAAAGTAACTATTCCACGCGGACGAAGTCGCGGGCAGAGGCTAGTAAACAATATATTTAAATTCGAAGCCAATGATTCTAAGAATACTTTTAGTTAAAGTATCAGAGAGAGAGAGAGAGAGAAAGTATTGGTATAGTTATTTATATCGTTTCATGAGGACTTCCTGTTTTATCAATATTATTTGTGAATTGTTTTTTATCGTAATTTCATGATTACTATATAAGTAACTAATAAAATTATTTTGTTGACGATAAGTTGTCACTGTAAGTTTTTTACACTTTGTAGATTTTAGCGTTTTCGACCATAACCTCAACCGATGCTAAACGAGAATGTGATCTAAGATAGTAATCACACTAAACCTAGAGAGGCTGGCTCTCAAGCGCAGCTGCCAGAACACACCAACTGATGCTTGGCGACAGACTCCCAACTTGAGGGTGGTAGCTACTAGCTAGCGAGGTGGACTTAGAAAAAGCCCTAACACCATACTACGGCTTCATCACGATTTTTTCCCTCACTTCACGTCCGCTAAATCCGAGCACACTACCAACTAAGCTATAATTACTTCAAAGTTACTTAAACTTAAGAAAGAGAAAGAAGAAGGAAATACTTTATTGTCGGAACAAGCATACAATGAAATTGAATTACACAAACTAATTAGACAAAAAAAAATTAAAAATGAAAAATAGATGTCCAATAATTGGCGAAACAAGTCATCAAAAATCTGCACTACAGTAAGTAGTACTGCAGCGCTAATTACTGAGTTTGAAGTTGCAATAGATAACGCTTATATGAGAGTTTAAAGCTAACTTCACTCTTACTTAAATGTTACTGTTTAAATACTATCGAAAAGCTTAGATAAACTTTGAAAAATCCTCTATTAGTAATTATCGTCTCAAAAAGGGTTCTACCCTTTCAGAGAATAGCTATGACAATAAAAACTTCCAAATGTAAAAGGTTATGGAAAATATAATTGAAAAATAATACAAAATAAATATACATTTACTCGTGGCGAGAGGAATATATGATAATAGAACTTAGATATCTACACACACGAACACGTTCCCCAAACCAGTTTGAACAATTAGTTATGTTGCTTTAAAAATGTATACAAGAAACAAGTTCCGATGTCGAGATATTAAATGAAAAATGATAATAATCCTTATTAAAGTTATTAACATATATGCGTTTTAAATTTCCATTGTAATAATTCTTTAAATATGTTTTTTCTTTAAACTCATTTCAATTTCAATTTACAACGACTGCTTTAGAATGAGACTAATTCATCCAAATCGTTACATATTATGAAACGAAGTCTTCTGCTGCGTTTATCTGTCTGTTCGCGATAAACTCAAAAACTACTGAACGGATTTTCATGCGATATTCACCTGTAGATAAAGTGATTCAAGAGAAAGGTTTAGGTATATAATTTGTCAACTTCAAGTTAGTAATCAAATAACTCATACGATCAGTATATAATTACGGGTGACAGGGTCAAATATATATTGAAATGTCATTAAACGCAATCAATGTTTTATCAATTCATAGTAATTGCGTCATTACTTTTAAGCATGAATGAAAGTAGTCGGTTATATTCAAATTTTCAAATAACCGGTGTTTGTGGTTAATATTGGAGGGTTGCATACATTACTTAGTAGGTATTGTAGTTTATAGGTTCAAGTAGTTATTGGTACAAAAAAAATTATAGAAGTTTTAATATTATACTTAATATAGGAGTCGTTACGTTTCAAAATTACGTAAACTGGACTTAACTTATTTTGAAATGTAACGACACATCTTTATATATAAATTTCTTCTGTACGTGTGTATGTCATTGAACTCCTCCTAAACGGTTGGACCGATTTTGATGAAATTTTGTGTGCGTGTTCCAGTGGATCCGAGAATGGTTTAGATTCATAATTGAACCCGGTAGATTGCGCTGCGGTTGATTTTTTTTTAATTATTATGAAGGTAGGACAACGTCCGCCCGGCTCGCTAGTATAATATATAATTTTCTATACATATAATAAAAATGAAGTGTCTGTATGTAATATCAAAATAACTTTTTTTTACTGATTGGGTATGAAAGTACACACGCTAAAGATAAAAGAAATGCAATTGTGTCGTTATGTCTGCCTTTCTGTTTGTTCCGAGTAATCTTCGAAACGGCTGGACCGATTTTGACGGGAATTTCACTGGCAGATAGCTGAAATTACAGCGGGTTACGTAAGCTACTTTAAATTAGACTAGCTGTTAACCGCGGCTTCGTCCACAATGCTATCTCCAAAACGGTTTGACCGATTTTCATGGGACTTTCACCGCCAAATAGCAGACATTATAACAAGTAATTTAGTTTATTTTAATTTAGACTAGCTGTTAACCGTGGCGTCGCCCGCAATGCTATTTCCAAAACGGTTTGACCGATTTTTACGGGACTGTCACCGGCAGATAGCGGACATTATAAAAAGTAATTTAGGTTATTCTATTTTAGACTAGCATTTACCCACGACTTCCTCCGCATGAATTTTAGCAAAAATATGTTATTCCGTGTGAACAGGTGCGTAAGCCAAGAATTAAAATATAATTGAAATTCATATATCTGTATATATGTATGTAATTTGAATTATATTGTCTTTTTGGTCATTTTGGCGGCCATTTTTCTTAAATTACCGTACTTTCGTCTATGTAACTCAGTACCCATAGTAACATAAAAATATTGTGTCGAGTTCAATGAGCACTACTTATATTGTCGAATATTAAAAACTGCTTAGACAGATATAGAATTTTATATCTTGATTTATATTTATGCAAGATTTCACGACTTCAGCTCATTCATTGTTTACAATTCAACATTATAATTATTAATAGTAATTTTGAAGATAGAAGGGGTCTTTCGAATAAGATATTAGACCATAAACGTATTACTTATTGACAATATGGGCATATTATATCAGTATCTATATTTAAGTCATTGTTTGATTAGTTCTTTATACAGTGTAAGTGAGCACTGAGGTAGTTATATGGTGGGTTAAGGTTTCAAATATGTTGCTGATGATAAACCTCATTTGATACACTTAGTGTACATAAGTGGCGTGCGTGTCGTACTTACAATTGTTTTAAAGAGCATTTTTATAATTATACATGGTCTCACAATGTCATATTTCTTTAATACAATATATAAAAAAGCGCGCGCAGCTGCTGGTACAGCTAGTTTGATTTAATGAATCTAATATATAAAAATCTCGTATCACGGTGTTTCTGATCAAACTCCTCCGAAGCGACTGTACCAATTTTTATGAAATTTTTAATGTATATTTGGTAGGGATGAGAACAGGTCGTAAAGTATATTTTATACCTCTAAGTGATTAGGGTGTGCCTATCCAGAATTTTTTATTTCAATTTTTATGACAAATTTTCTTTTTTGTATTTTTATTTATTTGCCATCAAAAAATATCTATAACCCCAAATTTTCACCGTCGCAACCTCACCCTGTAATTTTTTACGCCTATATTCAAAGCACCTAAAAATATTGACTTAGTCTGTACTGACGTAGGTAATACGGGTGGCATTTGGAGGGGCAAATTGCGCTTTAGGGGTCTACTAGACGCGAAAAGGTAAAATATACGGACACTCTGTTTTGAGTGTTTTCTCTACTTTAATACACTTTATTAAATTTGTATATTTTTCACGGTCGCGTCTCATCTCTAAATGGGCTCCGCCCGGGTCAAGCTACCTACGTTCTTCTCTCTAGCTACGCCACTTTTTGTAAGTAATTTATATTATAAAAACGAAATATCAAATTGGTCAATTTATAATAAATTATGTAATGTAATGTATGCACGGTAAATGCGTGTGCGAACAAGGTCAGGCCACGTCAGCTTTAGTCACAGACGATTGAATGTTTTCGATGCTCTACCAAGCGCTGTCGAGGGTAAGTAGTTAGCGTACTTTTAGTCACGCGACTAACCTAGGCTGTAGGTATAAATAATGCAGCTGCCATTATTCTCTTTATGAGTCATGTTTCAAATTGCATTTCAAATAAACAATTTAGTTCCATTCTGGTTTATATTTTTATGTTTTATTATTGATCTGTCACATCAAAAATAGATTATTACGTAGCTTTTACAGATTATATAATTTAACGATCATTTTTCGACTACAGATAATATATATTAGCTGTTATAACATTTAAGCACCATAACATAAAACTAAAAAAAGAGGTTCTTTATTTCCTTAGTATTTTTGTATAAACACGATTATTTTTAAACAACAGAACCGATTTTTATTAATCTATTAATGAGCATTTAAATCTATTATATAAAATATTTTCTGTTTCTTAGGCTACGATAAAGTGTTTTTTTTTAAATAGTGATTCTAAGCATTCCGTGGTTTATTATATGCTTAATTGTTTATTACAAGGCGCTTTTAAACACAACATTAAATAAATAACGGGACCAAATTTAACGATTTCAAGTTCATTGAAATAACGAAATTATTTACTTCAATTCTCGTATGTACTGTATTTTTTGTATGTCACTTTTAATATTTTTAGTTCCCTATAGCACGTCAAAGCGGTCATTATAAAAGTTAAATGTAAGATTCTGGCGAATTTTATTTAGGAGATAATATACAAAAAAAAATGTATTTTGTGTCGAAGGCGTGTGCGTTTAATCTTGGTATAGGAAAATTAAAATGTAAATAACTTATATGACAACGTATTGCGTGTAATGTGTAACCGTTGACAATGATAGTGGCGTTTACAAAGCAGTGTTGTTAGTTAGTTTATTGTATTATATTGGTTAAAATTTAATAGTTTAGGTAAAATATAACGATACAATATACGTTCCAAGCTACAACACAATTTCCTTTAAAGAATTTCAATTTTATTTAGGTCCTTATTTGTATAATCGATTCAAAAGAATTTTTGATTTAACAGGTAGGCCTAAATATAGGTTGAAATCAGATCTTACATAACGGCATCTAACATTAACGTACAATCAGACAGAGAATTTATTTGTAATAATGAAGTAATAACAACGCTACTTTACATTACAGTAGTATACTTACAATATGACAATGGAATGTGGTTGTACCTGTATTAGAGGCTAGGCCTAGTACGGATATTACAAATGCAAATAATTTTTCATGTATAAATAGTAAGTAAATAATGCATTAAATGTAAATGTTAATTTAATCAAACACTTGTAAATTTTATGAATAAGTAGTTAATTTGTATCTACTTGATTTACTTTTAATCTCATAACCTGCTGCATATATCAATCACCTTATAAGAAAGCGTATGATATAAAAAACTTGAGCCGTCACGGGACGCCTGGCAAATGTGACACATCGAAATTGTTTTGTATAAGTTATATGCATAAAAGAACAGATTACGACAGGAATCAGCTATGGCATAATGAAAAGATAAAGCATTACAAATTTGTTCCATATAATAATTACTGTTTATTTATTTTATTACGTAAATATTAATTTTTATTAAATACAAAAATTCAAAGAAATCACCACTAGGCGCAGGCAGGGTGTGTTTGGCGGCATTTATCAAAGGGCGCTAGGTCTTCGGCGCGTGCCTTGTAACACTAGTAGAACGAGTGGCCGACAAAACAATTTGAATCTTATGTTTATACAGATAGGCTTACAAATATTTTGAGTATTTCGTTAATAGTGCTAAGTTCGTGTTCGTCATGTCTCTCCACGCCTGCAATCAGGTTTACCCGCGCCTATAGATGTTCCACATCAAATAGACTCATGTAAATCAGTTTACTGATTTTTGAGCTATAAGCATACTAATGAACGTATCGACAGATAATGGGTTTTATAATATGTAATGGAAACAAATTAATTTGTATTTATTGATTAATGTGCCTTTAAAAAAATGAGTTCCGTTTTATTTATTCTTTATAATTAATTTTTAATCGCTGTATTAATTGCATATCTTTCTGATGTGAAATCTTGTTACCAAGCCACTTCGTAATTTTAATACGAACGTGTTACTAAGTGGTATTTATTTATCTGAAATCAACGCTAGCAGCCAAACTTGTACTGACGGCATCGCTTCCGGTTCTTATCTATCATATAGTATGACTAAATTTTACCTGCGGTATCGTCAGAGCAGATAATAAAATTTTTCATTTATTTCTAAATGTTACCGGTGGTATTGTCTGAGCAAATGATTTCATTTGCTACTAAATGTTACCTGCGGTATCGTGTGAGCAGAAATTCCATCTTTCATTTGTTTCTAAATATTACCTGCGGTGTCGTTTGAGTAGATAATTCTATTTTCCATTCCTTTCTATGTATCACCTATTTGTAAAATTAAATTTTTCGTGTTTTTTTATATTGTGAGGAACTAATTAGATACTTATTACAGTAGAAATTAAATGGCCACTAAGGATATAGGCAATCTCAAATTAAGCCGCAATCCTAATTGGGACTACCTAATGAGAGCTCAATAGGAAAGTTTCGTGTAGTACCAGTGTTAGCACTCATTCTTAGCGGCAGTAATAGCTGTGACTATGTTACTAGTACGTGTTAGAAGACTATGTTACAAGTATGTCAATCTTGTGTTTTTTAAAGTTTAATTTGAGAACAGAAGCTAATAAGTGAACAAGAATACTATTAGGTGCACCGTTTCCTGATTCCAGATCGAAATATACCTATATAGATGGGAAGATAAACAGTTCCGTATATTTATCTCCTCTGTTTTTCAACCGATTTTCTTTATTTTATTTCTTTATTGATGAACTTCAGCGCTATCAATAAGAACAATATTTATGGGTTATTTTTTATCTTTTCCATCGACGAGTCGTAACATTTATTCAAAAGTCTCTATTCTCTATTCATTACATTCCTTACGCCTACTACTTTAGAAGTCTTTTACACTCTTTGGCAAAAAATCTCAATAGCATTGAAATTTAAAAGTAGGTAATGAATTATGGTTGAATTTTGACCACATTACGACAAATAGTATACTGTGAAAAACGGCAAGTGCGCCCTTATTTCTTTGGACGACAGACTTTTCCACTAATACTTTACATCAAGCTTAGCACACTGATCGATATCCAACTCAAAGGGAAGTAGTAAAGCGCTAGAAAATGTCCTAGTATCATACTATGATTCTTTTACTATGGTTCTTTTCGATGGATCATTACAAGATTACGAGGCAACATCGCTTGGCATAGTGTTTGAAAGCGTTGACGCTGAACCGCCATCGTGTTTTTCAAAATATTGTAGGCTTTTCCCATTTCCAATATAAAGTTAGTTGTTATCAATAACACTGCGGAGCTTGAAGCGTTACACTGATAAAGAAATTATTTCATTCACATACCAAGCTGATTAGTTCAAGAGTTCGTTTTGCTTCGCTGTATTATGATTGTTTTTCCTTAACACGTCTAATGTCGCCAGTGATTTCTAACTTTTCTTTTTTTAGTAATCGCTTTTAACCGACTTCAAAAAAAGGAGGAGGTTATCAATTCGACTGTATTTTTTTTGTATAAATAGGTACACGCTGAATAGTGTGTTCAAGCACCATGTCAAGCGGGTTCCAATGTCTAAAGGTTATTATAGGGTAGATCAATATGTGAACGATGGTGACGTCTGGAAATGACACCCTTCTCTATGTATCCACTAAAAATAAATGTATCTAGCTATATTCGTAGAAGTATATTGAAAAGATAAACCAGATTGAGTTCAACCAAGATGCCGGTTCTTCTCGATGACTGGGTTCTTTTTTCGAACTGATGGTAGCTTTGACATTCATATCCGCCGTTTCAGGGTGTAAATTCAATAAAGTATTTTTGATTTTGATACGCGACTCAGAACTTCATACTGCCTCTTATTAGAAAATTATATCTCTAAAAGCTCGTCGATATTTCAGATCGGCTCAAATTTATAACTGTCATCTGTATGGGAATCCGATATTCTGTTTTTGTAGAGATTGGTGTATGCCAGGATGCCCCGTATTTAGACTCCCGAAAGAAGTTTTGCCTGGAAAAGTAGATTGCACTGAAGTACTTTAAATTGATAATTGATTAGTAGGTTTTGTAATCTCACTCCAACTGGCAAAACAGTGGAAATACTGTTTTTAAAAATGACTGTTACTTTCTTGTTAATTTTTACCAGGTGCAGTTTCCTTGCAATATCTATTTCCAGTAATTCAGCTATCCATAGTTGGCAACCCTGATGTAACGCTCATTTTGCATCGAATACGATTATGCATTCGAAGAGCCGGTTCAGCCTTGAGCGTTATCGAGTTCACTCCACTATCGATTACCTATTACAGAGCCACTGCGTAATGTAATTCTTATTTTTTCCTTAAGTTTTACAATTATTGCACTATATACATTTATACATGGGCCGGTTATACCCGCTAATATTGCAAGTTTGTTGCAAACAGGATAGGGAGAAGATATAACTATATTTTTATTTTTGCAGCGAAACTTCTTATTCGAGGCCTTTAAAATTCTGATCCGCAACCTTTTTGTACGACGAAAAGTGGTGGAGGTAAACGCTGTTTTGGGTACAATGGGAGCGGTGTCTTGCTTGCCTTCGAGTATTGGAGAACAGTGAGAAATGCGTTCTTCTCGCTTCCTTTCTTGTTGTCCGTGGTTGCTGCATGTGGCGATGACTGAACGCAATCTATGCTATTCAAAATTGATTGATGAATAATTAAAATGATTAACTGTAATTCAAAAATTTCGCTTCTAACGTCTGTCTTTACGAAACATCCTGTTTTCTCTCAAAAGTTAGTTCAGAGTAAAGACAAAGAACAAAATATTTATTATGTAAAAAGCGGATAAAAGGGTATTTTAAAATAAAGTTATTCATAATTTTGAATACGTAATGGATTTTAATCTTATATTTGAATAACATTATAGAGGTCTGCCGTTGTGCGCAAATACGCAAAAACTACTGGAAAGATTGCGTAATCTTTTTTTATTGTTACTTCTGAAATAGTCGATCCGTATAAAAAAAATTAAGATATAACTTTTTGGATTTTTGTGAAAAATATTGTTGTAGGTTTCTATGAATAAGCAATAAAATACATTTCGGTCATTTTTAGAAATGTCGGCCTGCCTGTCTATTTGTTTGAACAAGAATCACTGCTAAAGTGCTGTGTTTACAATACAACTTCGCCAAGATAATTATAAAGCATATCCTCGAGTAACATTTAGTATCACATGGCTGTATCAAAAGTTATTGTAAATTTAATAACGATGCGACTTAGGTACGAAGGAAAAGTAGATAAGTAAATGGACTTAATACATAGTCACTGTTTTCTTACATTAAGTTACACGCTGACGGATTCGCGGGCACAGCTAGTATGATATCAAGTTACTAAAATTATAAAAAAAACTACAATTTTTGTAAGCACAACACGTTCAACGATGTGTATTTTCTTCTCGTGGAGAAGTGGAGCAAGCGGTGTGTTACGCATGTGCAGGACAACGCATACAAAGTCGCGGACATCAGCTATTTAGTCATAAACAGATAGACGTGGCCAAGAGAATTATCGACCGACATCCTGACAGTTACGTAATGTTATTTAAATAAATATAATTTAAAATTCAAACGAGTTTCAGTTGGTTATTATAAAATCTTTGGCTACATAGAGCGGCCACTTGCATATTAATCATTCTTTAAAGAATTTGAAAGCAATTCCGAAGTAAAAACGTCGCATCTTAGAGCGTATCCTTTTACTGCAACCTTAGTGACATTATAGGATTATCACCATCACTACTATAACATTATATTAGTTTTACTCAGCGGTTTCGCTTGCGTTATGTGGATATGATATTCTAGGGCAGGGATTCCCAAGCTGGGTTCCGTAGAATAGTCGTCAGTCATGTTGTCCCACCCTGATTATAAAATATCCTAGACAAATTATATATCAAAACGTTCCCCGTGAATCACTTTATCCACTGGTGAGAACCGCATAAAGATCCGTTCAGTAGTTTTTGAGTTTACCGCGAACAGACAGACAGACAGACGCGGTAGGGGACTTTGTTTTATACTATGTAATGATTAGCTATTCAATAATAACACGGTTACAAATATTTTTGAAATAAAAAAATATATTGAATGGGTACAAAATCCATTTATTATAAAAAGTCAACCAGCGGTGCTGACCGTCCTGGATTATGAAGCATTTATAGATCTTCAAAGTTCAGACATATTAAAACACACATTTGAATCTGTATTTCTGAATGAGTTTTGGTTTGGTTTCACGAATTAATACCCTGAAATAGCCAAAAAGGCTATCTTAACATTGTAATTAATATATTACACGTAATTTCGTTTAACGAATGGGGGCGTCCATAAATTACGTGAGGTGTTTTTTAAATTTTCTGTCCCTCCCTCCCCCCCTGGTGAGATGCCGTGAGATTTTATTCAACCCCCTCCCCCATCCCCCAATCTCACGTGAGATTTTTCAAAATGTGGATTTCTTACGTAAACACGTTGGATTGTTATTGTAAAAAGAAAATGAAATTATTTTCTTTCGAACGAATTAGTGAATGATCTTAATCGTATTACGATTACGCTTAATATTAAATCTTAAGCATGTACAATCTGGATTAAATGAACCAAAACAGTATTTTTTTTTTGTTTCATTCAGAAAAAAAATTGCGTGATATTTGCCGAGACCCCCTCTCTCCAACTTAACATTAGATGAGATTTGACTCGACCCCCTCCCCCCTTAAACATCTCACGTAATTTATGAACGCCCCCTTACAACGTATCGTTGTGAAACAGGCTTTTTAGCCTACGTTTATACAAAAAACAAATATAGATCGAGATTGGTTGGACGCTACCCCAGATATACGCATACAATTGTCGGACATAATACCGAACTATAAAACAATTTCATTCTTGACATTAAAATTTTAAGTTAAGAATAATGTGTTTAAATTATATTACACATTTCTTTTTAAAAATGTGTAATATAATAGTAATGAATATAAACGACGTGACAACCCTATGTGATCAAGTAAGTATCAAACCATCGCATCGTCCCGTTTAAGGAACAGAATGAAGTAAGGTATGCCAAACCTGCAAATGCATCGCATTCAATCTAGTAATGAAACTATATCTAGTAAACATGAATTAAAAATAAGGTAAATATAATCGAACGAGTGCGAATATTTGAGGAGTGCCTACCTAAAATCGCAAGCCAGGTCGCACCAGATTGGGTGAATTCTTGAATTATTTTCGTATACGACCTCACATCTAACCACTTAAGCCGATTGTTCCATTAACTAATAACCAAAATAAGGTATTTCTCGGAAATTAGCAAGTTTGTTTACCCTTACGTTGAAAGATATTAAGCCCGACAGCACATACATCCCACTCGCTTCTTGATAACCATTAAACTCTATATCTCTCCCGTTACATAAATCGAATCGTTATTCCGTGGAATCTTTGTTTTATTACAAACCTATAGCTATCGATTATTCGGCAAAATATTCTTGTAAAGAGAAGACACGAGCATCGTATTATCTTGTGCATTTCAAATGCCGACAAATCGATAGACCTTTTTTCCTTCTACATCGTGATATTTATGATTGTCTGCTTCTAATTCTATTATTTTACAATTTACTGATCCGCCAAGAATCGGGAACCAGAAACGAACGAATTAAATTATGTTTTAGTAGTCATTATGTGTCAAAAAAGACGTGGCGTGGTCGAGCGTTTTAACCGGTGAAATATCAATCTGTTGTCCGTAGGTTCGAACCCCGTCATGTATAAAGGAATTTTCGGAATTCGTGTACACTTACAAATTTAAATTGGTAGCCACTATAGGCTAACGGTGAAAAAAAAAACATCATGAGGAAAATTGAATCTCAGAAAAGTTCTTGTAGTAACACTGTATGTGCTTGCACTGTTGCGTTTCGTTCGGTCAGTGAGAGCGCCAGAGGCCCCCTGCCACATCCCCCTAAACACAGGCTGGCAACGCACATGCGCCTCCCCTGGTGTTGCTAGTGTCTATGTACAGCGGTGAAACACTTAACATCAAGTGACCCAACTGTTCGCTTGACTCCCTCCTATGATAAAAATAAATGGTGTTGTGATTATGTCAATATCTTCCTTCGGGAAGAGCCCTATGGCCCTGCAGTGGATCTTTTACATACAGATAATAATAATGACTATAACCTAGAAAGTACAAAACAAAAGATTTACTATTTTTAGACAGATATTAACTGTTACTAACTAACTGCGTATAAATAGTCGCATTTAAATTTGATTTTAAAATTGCGCTCTTGTGGGAAAATAAATTTCACGACAAAACATAAGTACGTATGTTTTAAGTTATATTAAACGCAGTCGGTTAAGTTTATATTAACGGTGGATTTGCTCGAATAAACCGTACCACTATTTATAACTGACCTTTCCTACACATAGTTAAAAATGATTACAAGCGTTAAATGGTATGTGTATTTTTAAAATACCCATGAGACTGGGTGGTATATTACGGATTTTTTGTGGGCAATCTGTTACATATCACTGGTAATGAACGATTATAGGGTTTGAGATAAATATTTCTCTATGCTATAATAAAACTCTTACGTGGATTGTTTACAGTGATTCTATTTTATACGTGTGAAGGTAACGACCACGAGATTGTTATTATCAGATCGAATTGGATATATTTATATTAATAATAGTCTATATCCATAATACTACTACTTGATAGCCGCGATTTTGCCTGTGTTGTTTATTATCTTAACTATATATTTTATATATAGAGGAATACCTACAGAATGCTACAAAGTCAGCGAGTAACATGAACATTATTTTCAAAATCTACTATAACGCGACCGAAGTTGTGAGCTAAAGCTAGTGTAAAATATACTGCGCTGTAATAAAGTAGTACCTATAAGTCTGAAGGAGACTTTGAACATAGGAATTAATTAATAAAATCCATTGATATATAAAAACCCAAGATGAAAAGTCTCGCTCAAAACTGTCCCAAAAAACTGAAAGATATACCTAAGTAGTTATAGTTATACTGTAAACTTATGAATTTGCAAATTCAACCTTACACGAATTATTTAAAGTTGTTTTTACAAAGCAGTGTACAAAAAGTACAAAGACGCGACTGACGACAGACTGTTTGTAATGAGCGCACAATTCTCAATGAGCGCATCATTTTATACAGACGGTTTTAGACGTTGACTGCGCATTTTAAGTTTCTACATATCAATGATAAATTCCTTAAAAATAACAACATACTAGCTGTGACCGCGGATTCGTTCGAATTTGTTATTATTTTTTGTAACAAATCATATAGTTAAAGTAAAATAGATATTTTGTAAATATCTATAAATAAAACTTTTCATGGTAATCGGTTAAACGGTATATGAAGAAGTTGATCCGCTGCAGCGCAATCTAGCGGCAAATTATAGTACCTAAAATGTATAAAAAATAAAACTTTTTTAGGCGAGCGGTTTTGAAATTTATCAATCTCTGGTATATATCATACGATATACGGTATACCAAAGATAACAGCATTTATTTTTATATATGCAGATTAATCTTAAAAAATTATAACTATAGTAATTTAATAGTTCTCTGTGAAATTCGAAAACATATTATTGCGTAATGTTGTTATAAAAAAATTAAATACGTATTAAATACTTGCATTAAAAATGTTTCGTAGTAAATGCATCGCGCTCGCCCGAGGTAAGTTCGCGTTATCTTTTCTTCACAAGTCTAACCTAACCTAAGCAAAGCGAGACAAAAGAGCAAGACGGCGAACATTCAGCGAGCGTGGTGCATTTAAAACGTAACCTTTTTAAAGCAAGTATTTAATACGTATTTAACTTTTTTGTAATAACACCGATAAAGTTCTCGCACTTTTATTATACACTCATCAAAAAAGTCTAAGCAACATGTACTAATTTAAATTTTAGGATGGTTCTTCACATTATAACGTTGTATTTTATTTTTAAAATAATATCTTTAGGGTTCTATGATGTAAAAATAACAGCTGTTGTCTTTATAAGTTCTTTTAATAACAGAAATGAACAATATTAGAATATACTGTAGAAACTAAGATACATAAGAAACTAAACTTTTTTCTTACAAAATGAAATTTCTAAAGAAAATGTATTTATTGTGAAAGAATAGAACAATTTAATACAAAGTATGGGCTCCTTTGCTTTTCAGAACTTGTCGGCAACGATTATTCACTGAATTAATGAGACTGCGGTATGCGTAATGGAATTGTAGCAAATCCTTCAGCTGTTGGGTTGTTGTCGCTCCGTCCAAGTCCTTCAAAACACGTCTCTGGAGCATGTCCCATGCGTGCTCGATGGGGTTGAGATCTGGCGATTGTGCAGGCCAGGGCAATACCCGGATGTTCTCCGTTGCAAAGTATTCACTGGTTCGCCGAGCTGTATGTGAACGCGCATTGTCATGCATTAACCTAAAATCGGAGCCAAAGGTTTGTGCAAATGGGTAGACATAAGGTCTGAGAATATCGTCAATGTAATTTTCAGCATTCATGTTTCCATTTACAAAAACGAGCTCAGTTCGCCTGTTCTTCATAATACCCGCCCATAACATAACCGTTGAGCCGCTGTATGGATGAACTTCCTGAACGCACCTGAGCCTTTCAGTATTTCCGGGCCGACGATACACTTGCACCCTTCTTGTATCAGGCTTAAACCCGAATCGCGACTCATCGGAAAACATAATTTTATCCCATTGTTCCTGGGTCCATGTTATGCCTTCTCTACACCATTCATATCGACGAGCGCGATTCCCGTGACGTATCGGTGGGCACCTGATTGGGCGTCGAGCTCGTAGGCCGTACTCATGCAGTCGATTTCGCACAGTTTGAGGACTTACATCAACACCACATGAAATTTGTAGCCTCAAACTTATCTCTCGAGCGGTTAACATCGGCTGGCGTCTTGCAGTCAGTTGTATGTACCGGTCTTGCCGAGTGGTTGTACTCCTTTTACGGCCTGGATGCTGTTCAGCGGGTTCTCCTGTATTATTGTAGCGCTTCCAAAGACGACAAATAACACTTCTATGAATGCCAAAATGTCGAGATACCTGAGATTGATTACTTCCCGCTTGCAACATCCCTACAGCTCTTTGCATTTCATCTGCCATCAAATGACGTCGCTTCATGACGTAAAGAATATCTAACAATTCAATTTTGTCGCTAACTTTATTTAAATGGTTGGTAAAATTATAAAATCAAGACTAAAAGTAGCAATTAAAACGCACTTAAATTCAAACAAATTCGCAGTCATTTGAATTTTATGAAAAAACAAAACATAATCAAATTTTTTTTTACAACCAGCTAGTATGTCATCAATAACAAAAAAGTTTACTTACCTACGCACTTTGTTTGAGTAAATACTTAGAAATTAATTAATATAAATGGTAAAATTTGTAATATCACGCATGTTGCTTAGATTTTTTTGATGTGTATATATATATATATATATATTTATTTTATTAAAAGGATGTTTTTTTCGGCAAACCATATATTTAGTTCATTAGGATTATATAATAAACAAGATTCTATGATACGTATGATCCTTCTTATGCCGTAAATAATTATTTCCGTGTTTCTGCTACAAATGGTCATTAATATATAAATATTGACGAACTGTCCACGCAACTTCGTTTTCTAGAAATACGTTTTAGGTTCTTTCTCATCTGGGCTAATAAAATTGTGAACTGTTTTATTACACCACTAGCCGGCCCGGCGGACGTTATCCCGCCCTGATAATAACAAAAAACTTTGACAAATTATATACTTAAACCTTCCTTTTATCTACTGGTGAAAATTGCATAAAATACGTTTAATTAGTTTTTGAGTTTATCGCGAACAGCCAGACGTTGCAGAGGACTTTATTTTGTAATATGTTGTGATACGTATTAAGTACACTTTATTTAGCAGAACAAAAAATAATTTGTAAGTAATTTATATTTAAGTTTGTAGTTTTTATCCGTTATTAGTGATTGAATTGAATATAGCTGTATGTTCGGACATCTGCAGATTGTAGTCAATAGTTTAATACAAACCAAAGTTAAAATATTATTATTATAGGAATCTAAAATTGACATTTATTTAACCTTAAGTTCGCTCGATGTTTTTTGTTTTATATCATAGGAAGCAAACGGACATGTGGGTCATCTGATATTTAGTGATCACCACCGTCCATAGACACTTGCAACACCAAGGGAGTCGTAAGTGCGTTGCCAACCTGTCTTGAGAGAGAGGGGGAGTAAGGGAAGGGGGAAGAGGAGGGATGGTGGGCCTCCGGCGCTCTCAGTGACCGAACGAAACGCAATAATGCAAGCACTGTTACTTCACATCGGTTTTCTGTGAGAGGATGGTACTACCCCGGTCGAGCAGACCCATTCATGCTGAAACCATAATAGCTTCAGCGTAGCTCTACCACCTTCGAATATGTTATCACTACATTTTATAAAACAAAGTCCTTCCCTGCGTTCGCAATAAACGCAAAAACTACTGAGCGGATTTTCATGCAGTTTACTAATAGTTAATATTAATAAATAGAGTGATTCACGAGGAAGATTTAGGTATATAACTTGTTAAGATTTTTTGTAAATTGGTTGTTATAGAACGATAAATGTTTGAAGTGTCGGAAAAAGTCAAGCCGTCTAGTTTCCTTCGAAACGTTGCCTAATCCACTTGAGATATAACAAAAAAGTTGAGATAATAAACGACGCAGACGAAGTTGCGGGAATCGGCTAGTATAATATAAATCGTTTTTATACCTAAATTTCTGTTATGCGTAACTATATTCAGAGTGATCGAAAAGTTTGGTGAGAACTGTCTAAAATATTCCTTTTTAAGCTCTGGCGCTGACAGTTCATCGAAGAATTACAGAAGAACTACGGGAGTAAATATACAGCTGCGGATAGAAACGTTACTTCTAGTCGCCGCGTCGTTTCTAGTAACCGGTTTTATAATTTCACTAGCAGTTACCCGCGGCTCCGCACGCGCTTTTTAAAAATGTATTAAAGAAATGTAAAATTATGAGTGGGTGTGTACATTACAGAAACGCTTTTTCAAAAACATTTGTAACTACGATACGAACGCCATCTAGTGTAACGTGTACATTAGATATATGAATACTAATAGTATATCGAATGGGATGGGATTTATCATCTGCAACATAACTGGAACTTCACCCTACTATATTCCAAACTCAGTTCTCACTAACACTATATAAGAAAGTAATGAAAATTATAAGCTATACATTATCGAACAATATATCTTAATTCTTTTATTATATGGATATAATATGCCCGTATTGTCGATATACTTAAGTTATTCTTATACGTTGCTATAATCATTGAGTTATGTAGAAGCAAACGCGGTAAATAAAACAATATGGCCGCCAAATTGACCAAAAAGATGATATAATTCATATTACATACAAATATATGACTTTCAATTATGTATATTTATTCTTGGAGTCCAGTAAGGCACACGTCTCACGCGGTTGTTACATATTTTTGATCAATTTCACACGGACGAATGCACAGGTAGCAGTTAATCACTACATAGTGTACCAATTCAAATAAAAAAAGAATCATTAAAATCGGTTCACAATTGACGAAAATATCGATTAACATACATAAAAAAAATACATACAACCGAACATAGTAGCCTCGTCCTTTTTCGAAGTCGGTTAAAAAGAAAGTCAAAAACCACCATTTTCATGCCGTTTTCACCAGTAGATAGAATAATGATTCATGGGGAAGGTTTAGGTATAATTTGTCAAGGTTTTCATTTTATTATTGGGGCGGGACAACGTCTTCCGAGCCCGCTAGTAATCTGCCCGTAAAAGCCCCGTGAAAGTCGGTCCAACCAATTAGGAGATAGTAGGATATTGCGGACGAAGTCTTGAGTAACATAATAAAATAGTCTAAGTTACTTCTTATAAGGTGAGTTATCTGCCAGTGAAAGTCCCGAGAAAATCAGTTCAATCATTACGGATATTCCACTGCGGCCGAAGGCGAATAAAAAACCTAAATGACTTTTTATGAGGTCTGCTATCTACCAGTGAATACCCCGTGAATATCGGTCCAACCATTTTGGAAATAGCAATGCGGACGAAGCCACGGACAAATAGAATAAAATATGTCAACCGCTATAATTTCGGCTATCTGGCAGTAAAAAGTAAAATTCCCGTTAAAATAGGTCCAGCCGTTTTGAAGATTACCGGAACAAACAAACAAACAGACAAAATATAATAATCTAAAAATATAGACAAAGTATAAAAAAAATTTTTTTTGGTCATTTGTAGCCATATCCATTCATCAAAAAGTTGTTATTTTAATTGTACATACACAAACTTTATTTTTATAATACGTAATAGAGAACAAATAAAAAATAAAAGTAGTATAAACTTTTTGAATAGGAAAACAATATAAACTTTGAAAATGTTTGCGATAGAAACTTACCACGTTACCATGGCAACGTATATAATACAAACGCTAACGAAATCTCTCGAAAGGAAAAAAGTGCCCGATTTTGAAACATTTTTCTTTGGTGCTCTGCTTCTATTAGTCTTAGCGTGATGATATATAGCCTAAAGCCTTCCTCGATAAATGAGCTATCTATTACCGAACGATTTTCTCAAATCGGGCTGGTAATTCCTGAGATCATAGCGTTCAACCAACCAAACAAACAAACAAACTCTTCAGCTTTATATATTAGTATAGATTCATTACTTACATTACATATTTAACCGTCATAACCTTTTTATCTGTTATCAAGTTATATGTAATAATTTTTAATATTATACTTAACCTCTATGGAAAAGCGTAATGGTACCCGAAAACATCCTTATATCCCAAAAAAAGTTTGCTTAAAATCGGTTTAGCTGTATCGGAGGTTAGCCCAAACAAACGACAGACACGTTAATTTGATTTATACGTGAAGATATAATTGTGTTTTAAAATAAACATATAGATTATTTATTTATATATATATATATATATATATATATACAGATCAAGTGGTCGCACCGGTGAGTCGAGACAAACAACCACTAAAACAGAAGTACGGCTCATAAACGAGCGGAAGTGTGTTCTCATTTGAAAGCGCTGTCATAATGATTTATTAAATAAACATGTGGTGAGGAGAGACATTATTATGAAATTATGAAACAACAAAAACAAAATAATGTTGTTTAACCGTATCATTTAATTGTAGTACATTCAGACGGTCCATCGGTCGGACCACGACTAAGGTTATTGACTAAGGTTCAATCAAGCCAGAGTTTTTGTTTAAAAAAAAACTGAGATACAAGAAATAATGTCATGTATTTTGGCAGTCAATTGTAACAAGACAATTGTAGCTATTTCAATATAATTAATATATTAAGCAGTGATATTATTTTTCATGACTGCTATTTCACAGTTGAAAAATAAAGTGTGTTAAATTCTAAAGTAAAATAATTATTGCAAATACTCGTATACCCGTGTGCGACCTTCTATAGCTACTCCGTATGTACCTAACGTAATGAATAAATAAAATAAAGGAATAAATTCCGGAAAGGTCTCTCCTCTCAGTCGACCGACCTGTTTGCAAAATCATAAGTTTATCGTATAACTATAACCACGTATGTATATTTGGCAGTTCAGTGCGTCTTGGGTTTTTATGCCAATGATAATATATGAAAAATAATAGTCATACAAAATTCACATGATATGAAATATAACAGTAATATAAATTTATAATTTTTGGGACGGACATGGACGGATGTATGAATAGGAATAGGTTATATAATATAGTAAAGGAATACCGAAACAGATATCGATGGATTGTGTGTGTAAAAGGCGGTGTAAGGTATAGCTTGATAAATTTACAATTTGTATATGACGTATTTTTACAAATTTAATATGTGAAATAGTAGTGTCACATGCAACATTCCATGTTTATAATAAAGGGGCATAATAATTATTGTTTATCCACACAGTATTGTATTTTATGTGACGTCTTCCGTTACGGCCTACGGGTTTAAAGCACGACATAGGGCGATGTCGAGCCACACCTGCCCCGGCTGGTTCCACCCACGTCACGAACACAACCGTCGATACAAATTCATACTTTCAGGAAACAATAGAATTTATAAATAAACACCAATAGGAAGCGTTAACTTCATTCAAAACTATAATTAAATATTGTATTTATTGTTACTTCCTATTTGTAAGAGTTCGAATAAATTTTATCTCTTCATTAAATTATTATGTCCGTAGGTTAATAAAATACCTTTTGCGTCAAAAGAAATTTATTTTGTACTTGTACAGACAAATTCAAGTAGATTCACTATTAAGTAATACAATAAAAATCAATATTTAAATAAGTCGAGGCAGTCATAAGGATTGCCGACAGAAGTCAAAACTCAAAACAACGAAATAAATGTGTTCTCATTTAAGTTTTCATGGTATGAATGACAATACTTAAATTTCAGAATTTGTTTGTTGAAATTATTTTAATTATTGACATTAGCGTGGTTTTCATATCTATTGGCACTCGGAGCAATAATTATATACATTTTTATAAAGTCTATTAACCAATCAAAAGTATGATGAGCTGCAATATATACATATATGTATATCATATATATATCAATATTACATGTATACAGGCCCGTATAATACGCGTCGCTAGTCTGACGCAAGCCGCGCAAGCGCAATACGGTCGGACATGCTTACGTAGCATGTCATGACGTGAAATTATAGATTTATCTCCAGCTAATAATACCGCATAAGTTTTCACTTCAAAAATAATAAAATAAATTACTAATTCTTAAAATGAAACTGCCGCAAGAATCCTAACTATAGTAATACTATAAATGTGATGGTCAATTTGTTTGTTACGCTTTCACGCCCTTCAGAAAAAAAATACTGCTCCCGAGGGATATTTCAAATCTTCATACACGCGAGGGAAAACGTGAACAAAGATTAGTCATTTATATTTTATTATGAGATACAGCTTATATCTCGAAATTATGAATATTATATTACATGCCAATCAAACTACTTATCATTTTAATTATAAATGGTTCTTTTTACTCACTAACGCTGTTGGCATAACGGGCTTTTGCAGCTCCACCGGAATATATTAATAAATATAGCCGCAAATTACCTTTTATATAAAACCGAGCAATAGGTTTCAAACTTCAAAATGAAGAAGGCATCCATATTTATAAGGCAATTATAATTACGAATGGCCACTGTCGATCATTTTTGGATAATTATGTAAACCTTTTTACAAATTCCGTGAAACAATTTATTTATAAAAAAAGAGAAACACAATTAAATCTTTATTAATATCTGTTTTGTTTGAATCTGTAAAACCTTTTTGTCCGTAAACAGATTATGTCCGTAACATATGGTAAATTATTCCGAACAACAAGTCTTTCAATCGGTTTTTTATCTACATAGTTTTTTTTTGGCAATCAATCATCGATATTATTACTGCTGTTTTCGTTTTCGAGTAAGTAATAATTTAACAAATTTCATGTCATAATTTCAATGTTCTAACAAGATGGAGGCTCCCTTGTTAGAACTTTCCATGGAGTTTTTGTGGCATCACAGAATTCATGATCCATGATATTGTTTTCCATCCACTTCACTTGTGCTCAATAACTGAACTATATTACGTAAACCATCACCAGTTACAAAATGTAGAGTTATATAACACAAGAATATGAATAAATTATAAACTCTACTATATGTCAGACTAAGATATTTTATTTTCTCTTTATTTTTTTAAGGGACTTTTATCATTTTTTGACATGTCAGTCCCATAGTAACTTATATCTATGTACAACTAAAACTCTTAAATCTAAAAACACAAATAGCTTACCTACTAAACCTAAATATATTACACAGCTTTTTGCAACAGTCCGATATCGGTTCTGACAGAATACTGTGATCCACATCCCCGATATTAATATTATACTGTTTAATAAAACGCATCCTCTCAATTTCAAATTTTTCGCACTCTTTCAAAAGATGATGGATGTCGTCAATGTTACCGCACTCGTTGCAAATGGGTGAATTTATAATTTTCATAAGGTGTTTAAATTTCCCTGATGGAATGTGTCCGGACCGTAATCTAAAAGTAGAAATAAGTAATGTTCTTTTTATATTCGACTTTGCGAACCACGGTACAGGTGGAGGCTGACACTGTATAGTACGATACCAAATCCCCTTCTATCTTGAGGTCAAATTAAAATATTCTTTCCACATGGTATGACACCTTATCTTAAATTTATATTATACGTAAACTAATAATATGTAAATATATAACGACACAACCATAGATTTTTTTTTTTTATTGTAGCTCGGCAAAGTGACTGTCCTGTGCCTGATGGTAAGCACAGTACAATCCAAAAACAAGGGCGACCACCGAAAGACATACTATCCATCGCCGGTCGCCGCTGCCGCCACACACACACACAGCCCCCCCCCCCCTATGACGGGTGTTCCACATGGTGTACGGTGGTCGTGATCCAGTCGGGTACAAACACCCTACCACCCCGCTAATATAGATGTTCGCCGAGAGATTTTCAGTGTGAGGTTGGTAGCTAACCAGACGGACTTAAAAAAGCCCTACCGCCATGCTATGGCTTACCATGTTTTTCATTCATGAGAGCTCCGGTTAATTCGCAAGGATTTGATACATATAGGGTCACACGTGAAACTTGCATTAAAGTAAAGCTTTCTATACAAACTGACACTATCAACTGACAAGGATATCACGATCACTACATAAATTATGAAACTAAGTCCTCTGCTAGTCCTGCCACGTCTGTCCGACTGCGTGTTCGCGATAAACTCAAAAACTACTGAACGGAATTTCATACGGTATTTACCAGTAGATAATGTGATCCACCAGGAAGGTTTGGGTATAATTTGTAAAGGTTTTTTGATTATCAGAGCGGGAGAACGTCTGCCGGGCCCGTTAGTTTAGCATAACGTAGTTACGTCACTAAAATTAAGAACTTAAATTATCTGAGATTTTTTAAAGTGAAACTAGTTATGAGAGCATTAAAATTTTAAAATTGAAAAATGGTAGGGATAAACACTGTGTCGGCCAGAGTGGGAGCAGTGTCTTACTTGCCTTCAGGTATTAGAATACAGTGAGACATACGCTCTTCCCACTTTCTTTCTTTCTCGCTGTCCGTATTCGCGTGTTTTGCGTTCAAACAAAAATAAATACTGCGAACAAATGATTTTTATTATCTATGATCTATCTATGCTATTCAAAAGTGATTGATGAATAATTTTGATGAAATTGATGAAAAAAAATTGATGAAAAAGTTAGCCTGTAACACAAATATTTCACTTCTATCGTGTGTCTTTACGAAACACCATTGTTTTTTTCAGTATGTAGAACAATATTTTGTTGGAAAAGCGAAAAAAAAGGCGTTCAAAAGGATAAGAGACAAAACATACAAAAAATGACAATGAAGAATATCTGAGATAAAATTAGTTCTTCAAATAATTGCATATAAAGCTTCTTAGAGCATTATCATATATTTAGCATCTTGTGGAACATAACTACGTCATCACATTTCTCTCTACCCAAAAATAGACCAATCTAGGATACTTTGGCACCATATACCATTGCAGGAGACACGGTCCTAATTTCATCTCGAGATCAGAGGAGCCGGGAGAAAGGTTAATATTATTTTTAGTCTGACATAAACAAACACACCGTTGGCATCGAAGATTCACAGGTGAAGGCTAAAATTCTCATAAAACACGTTTAGATCGTCGGTGTCGCATTGCCTCGTAGCATCCACGTCGGATGCATGAATATAAATAAACAACTTCTTTGTAACGTTGGAAAGAACTTCGACGCTTACAAATATATGTTTCTTATACACGGTTAGTTTAACTTTACCAAGATTCATTATAACATAAACCTGTTTTGATTATAATAACTTATATAACATTAATAAAAAAATAGTTAGCTGATTTATAGAAGATTCCATTTTACGTATTAGACAAAGAAAAAAACACTAATGAACCTTGGTGTTTTATGTTCGTAGTATTTTGGTAATTTGTATTCTTTGAAATCATGATTTATTGAAAAACTTTCTCAAAATATATTACTATGTTTTACTTGTTTTAGAAAAAAAGATTGGTTGTATGTATTAAGTCGAATTACGGACGATAATTTCACGTGACAACGTCATAAGAAAACATTGATGAGAAATTGTATACTTTTATATGAATTGAATTGAATTATTTATCACAAGATTGATCAATTTTTTTTTTCGAACTGACTACGCTATTGACCTAGCAAGGTCTTAACAGCTTCACCGGACTACTAAGGCGAGCGCTTAAGGCACTCAGCCGATTTTTATTTGGGCAAGATTGATCAAAGATTGATCAAAACATTTATCGTGTAGGTTGTGTGCTGCCGCTGTCTCTCTTCCGCTCGGACGCATCGGCCGATGGAGTGAAAGAGAGATAGAAGCCATACAAGCCGAACGCTAAGGCGAATCACGCCTCTCTATCGCTTGTTCCACGCTCTCGCTTGCACGCTCGGGTCAGGCGGAACGTGACAATGAGTCATGCTTTTTCGTACGTGCAGGCAGCGTTCTTCGATTTATAAGAAGACGTTATCACGTCATAATATAAAACTAATACATAGTTTGAGTCCATTTTTTTTAAGAATAACGTTAATTTCAAAGTTATTTTTTTACTAAATAGTTATATATAAACAACAATTGCTCGTGGCTTTGATCGCGTTGATGTAGATTTAAATTATCTCTCGAGAAAAGATTTTTTAAGTGAAAATTAAATTTTTAGGCTTTGTAATTCTGATTCCCAAACTTTTTGTGTAACAAAAATGGTGGCGGTAAACACTATGTCGGTTAGAATGGAGCAGTTTGCTTTCGGGTATTGGATAACAGTGAGACATACGTGCTTCTCATTTTTTTTAATGTTCCACTTCTATCGCGTATGAACTATACACATTTTTTCTTCTATATGAACGGTATCCTATGTCCTCTTCTTTATCCGTGACAACGTGCATAGAAAATTTCATAATGATCGGTTCTATAGTCAAAGCGTAACAAACAAAGAAACATCACATTCGGATTTATAATATTAGTAAGGATTTAGGTACTAAGATAGGTTTTCGATTTGTATCAACAAGTCTTCAATAAATTGCACGCATAAATGTATTGTTAAATATGTCGAGAAACATAAATCTCAATTACTGGAAGTTCGTGATACTTTGTAACTCTTTTTGAATATATAACGTATAATGGGTGATATAAGAGCCACCATTTGTGGAATAAATGATTGTTCTGTCATCCTGAATGTCAACCACATAAAAGTCAAACACATTAGTTTTTGGCCAAACAGTCACTCTGAATAGATATTGTTACTAATGAAGTTCTATATTCTATATATATGCAAGCCTTTAGTTGTCACTTCTTTTTAGGGGGCACGCTGATTTTCGAAAGTTATAAGTCCATTTTTTTACGACCTCTACTACATAGACAATCCACTGTGCGAAGCGGTACCCGTTCAAGAATAATAGATTAGATTTAGGATTTGGATAACTTTGATCTATTAAAAAAATCCATTTTTTTTTGTAAAGGTTACCAAGATTGTTTTTTTTCAACTCTTTCATTTTTTTTTTTCAGTTTTTATGGCAATTTTTCGATATTTTCGAAATTCCCTTTAAGGGCACTGCGTGCTCGTGCTCCCACAAAAAAACCCTGCATATATGTATAATATGTAATTATATTTTAAATATAATTAAATCGAAAATTAACTACATGACGTATTTGTATACGCTTGCAGCTGAAGTAATAGATAAAATAAATAAGTACATATAACGATTATGGAACTTACTCTCTTTGAAAAAAAAACCTTAGTATAAGAAATAAATAATTACAGTTAAATCTCGGCCACCGGATAACAACTAGTTTCTTTTAATATATATTTTAAATTTTGTCATTTCACTGACTTATAACCATACCTAAACCATACCAAAACATACCATATTCATTCTTTTTTACCAATAACTACGATACCATAAGAGTAAATTCTATATACAGTGGAACCTGGTTAATTGGGATGTCAAGGGACCAAGAATGTTGTACCATTTATTGAGGGTTTCCCTTAATCCAGTTTTCCAATTAGGCAGGTTTAAAATTATAGTTGTCTCATTTAGAGAGGCTCCCGATTATAGAGGTCGAAATGTACGGCTATTCCATTTATGCTATGCTCCCTACACAGTTCATCACGCGACTTTCCACAATCATAATCTGATAGAAGTTTTAATTTTTCAGATACTGATAACGTTTTATATTTACGTTTGGGCATTTTGTACACTTTTACTCCCTTGTTTTTAAGTCAAATCCTGAGATAGTACTGACAAACAAAGCGTGTGCGAAAGACATTCTAATGTTAATTAATTTGTCTCATTTATAGAGGAAATTGAGTTACAGAGTGCCAATTATATAGGTAAACATCGAATAAATCCTAGAAATCAGATCTCATTTAACCAAGTTCGAAAAGTCCCATTACTAGAGGTAATTCAATGAAAAAGTACCGGAATCTCATTGCAACTCTCACTAATAGAGGTTTCTCATTTATCCAGGTCCCATTTAACCAAGTTTCACTGTACCAGATTTAAATCGTAGCCAAATGACTGGTATTTTGTATTTAAATGTATTATTCATAATTTTTGACTCTTTCTCCAAAACTCAATTCACTACCAATTTATAAACAACACAATCAAAAACTAGAGACGATCTACGCAAATAACAACCTTTGTTCATTTATGTGTAACAGTAAAAATTGCTGCGATAAACGAAACACCATAAAATATTCTACATAACAGGCGTTTCAATGCTTTTTACAAGTTGACTTTATTTTTACGACCAAACGGGAGGCCCGCATACGCAAATGGATTTGACGCAAATTTAAAATAAATTGGGCAATCTTCCAAACAGACGGAAACCATCGAAACTATCAGAATATTATACATTCATAACTATGATAATACATCGCAAACGGGATAAGAACATAAATAACTATGTGAACATATATTATACGATATATATAAAGCGATTGAGTTTTATTTCCTTCTTCCCTGTTCTTAGTAAGTTTATACAGAACGAGCTACGAATATTTCATAGTTATTTTCAGATATCAAAGACCGGACGTATTACGAACTATAACAGTAACTAATATCAGAGATAATGCGTATTAACACTTATGATTCTAGGTCGACGTTTCGGGTTGGCTACACGTGACGTGGTGACGAGCTGACGACTGATATGGCGTAAGACGCAAGGTTTTATTATATAATTGCCACGTTTTTTTTTAAGTTTTGGGAGAATGTCATTTATTCAGGATAAAATTGAAAATGGATTTTGATGTAAAGTACTTATACAATATATGTATGAAAATGCATAAAAAATACGTATAACTCAAGATCAGAGCGATAGCGGATATAAAAAATAGTGTCTTTTTTATATCATAGGAGGCAAACGAACAGGTGGGACACATAATATTAGGTGATCATCACCGTCTATAGTCACTTGCAACACCTGGGGCGTCGCAAGTGCGTTGTCAGCCTGTGTTTTGGGGAGGAGGGAGTGGGGAGGGGAGGGGAATGTTGGCCAGGGGGAGAGGAGGTGGTTTCCGGAGTTCTCACTGACCGAACGAAACGCAACAATGCAACCACTGTTACTTCAAATCGGTTTTCTGTGGGTCGGGTGGTACTACCCCGGGCGAGCCGACCCATTCATGCTGAAACCAGTAATAGGTTAAGCGTAGCTCTACCACCTGTCCTGTCTACCACCTGTCCTGTCTACCACCTGTTATGTGTCTTCAAATTCATATTATGTCCCAGTCATAGCTATTGAAAATAAAGACAATTCTTTGTCTATATTCATAATTCTAGAATTTTTTATAGTAAAATCTATAGAAAAGAGAGCACATTTTGCTTTACATTAGGATTGAAACATAATCTCAATTTGCAATTTTAAGCCAATATTTAACCATTGCTCCTATCGTTTTGCTAAGCAAAGGGTAATGACAGAGTCACTTATGTATTTTTATAATACTATATTAGGTGTCCAATAGATGAGAAAAAATTGATAAACTGATAGACTATAAAGAAGCATGTACTATATACTAGCAGCTGTTCGTGACTTCGTTTATATTTGTATAATTACAAACTAATAAACCATACATTATCTTCCTATAACTCTTAACGATTAATGCATTGCATTTCGCAATAGCTTGACACTTACCGATATATTTTGGTCAGTTGAAACAATACCTTTTTAAATTCTTTTTTAAATCTGCTCAGTAGTTTTTGGGTGAAAGAGTAACAAATATCCATAAATCCCCACAAACCTTGTCATTTATAATGTTAGTAGGATGCGTTCTTCTTTCTACAAATTCTACGAAACGAAATTCTTACAGAAATAGATCCAGAGGCACCGACATAGATGTCAGAATTGCTAGATTTGAATGATTTTTTTAAATATTTTATATGTTTCAGCGTTGGACCACAATCTCGTCTGATATTAAATGACGACGTGATCTAAGATGGCAACACGCCAATTCTAGAGAAGCCTGACTCTCATGTGCAACTGCAGGAACACAACCATCTGTCATGAGGACAGATATTCAACTAGCCAGGCGGACTAAAAAAAAACCCTATTAACATGCTATGGTTTCGTCACGATGTTTTCCTTCCCCAAAAGCTCAGACTTAGTTGCTAGGATTGGAACCTGCGTTCATCTTCACGGTTTCGGAACATGCTATCAATTAAGCCATCGTCGCTGAAAATATATTTCGTAAAACAGATGGCCGATGGACGTAGGTAAGGTTACAAGACTGGCCGTTGCGGCTTTTTTTTTTTCGAACTGACTACGCTATTGACCAAGCTAGGTCTTAACAACTTCACCGAACTACTAAGGCGAGCGCTTAAGGCACTTAGCCGATTTTATTTTGACAACTAGCTCAAGGGTGCGCGGCACACCTCGGCTTTGGCTGTTGCCTGATACATGCAATTCGCGACCTATCTGAACTAACCTAAGCTAAGCTAACTATTCATACCTATATGATTTGTTGAAACATATATGTGTACCAAGCATACATACCTCAACAACTCTTATATATATTTCGTATCGGATAATATTCTAAACTATTTCAGTTTGATAAGGGAAAAAAAATTAAATAATAACCTTCCACTTGCATGTGTAAGCGTGTGTGCGTGCACGTGTGTGGAGGTGATATGTGTAATGTTGTCGCAGTGATGTAAGATTTTGTGCCGTTGCGGCGATCTTGGATTAACGTATGGTTAATGACTTTAAACGAGTTGACACTGAATGAGTAGATGGAAGAATATGTTAATAATTTGGACGGACGTTCACCGCGACACATCGGTGTTAGTCGGTGCGGAACGCATGGCGAAATGTATAAACATTGCAAAAACCGAGAACTGAGACACAGTATAAACATAAGAGACAGTACGGAAACTACCTACAAACGCTCACACCGGCACACACACAAACTTGCGCGTCGAGAAGATCCCTAAGCGGTTTTCGCGGTGCTGTCCATAGAGTAAGTACCTTTTAAAACCTCTCGTCGATGCGCATGTTTGTATGCCGTTTTCGAGCATTTGTAGGTAGTTTCCGTACTGTCTCTTATATTCATACTGTGACTGAGAAGAGGCAGACTGCGCGCGAGCACGACCACGTAGATAAAATTTAAAATAGATTTTGGCTAGGCGCCGTGTGCGCTGCGCCACGTTCTAAACAATACTCGAAACTAGGTCGACAATCTGTTTACCGTGTCAAAAATGCGAACAATCTACATTAGGTCTCTAAGAATGCATCCGCTCGTAACACTAGAAGTATATTTATTTTAACAATACAGTTTTTGTACTGAGTAAATGATGCAATACAATAATATACCTTCGCTATTCGCGGTTCTATTTTGAAAATATATTTCGATAATGATATCAAATTGCCTCTAAATTTACACCTATAAAATATATAAAACTCTATTATAACAAAACCATAGAGTATGTAACAAAATACAGTCTATTTTGAAAAACAGTTTGTACATTAGTCACTTAAATCTCGCTTATCTCCAAACCTACTCGACAAATTTTTATGGAGTTTATACATTACTATAGTACTTTTTGGAGCACAATAGAACGGAGAGAGTAATTAATAATGCAGATTAAAAAAAAATACTGATTTTTAATATTTTGTGCACGTCAAATTAATCTTTTCTTTCTTTTAAAACACAATTTTTTCAGATGTAATGGTAATGGTAAATATGATTCCGCACAAGGTAACAACTGTTAAATTTGGTGCAAGTGTTATTTCTTCATTTATAACAGACTAGCTAAAATAAGTGTAATGTTTTATAAGTGTACATATATCTATGTTTTCAGGAAGCTCTGCATCTTAACCAGTTTGATGGGCATTATCATATAGAGTGTCGTGATAAATGTGACGATGAAAGGGCAGTGTAACATTTAAAAATGGCATGTGTGTGTGTGTTAAATAAGAAGTTTATGTATATTAATTAACAATACTAAACTCACTGATTTAAGACATAATAATAAACATAAGATATGCGTGGATGAAGGTAACATGCAACATTTTTTAGTTTTCTATGTAAATTTCCATATACGTGTTATGTTTTTACAATGTTAACGCAAATAAGCTTAGAAATTAAAATAACTAAAGTAACCAAGCTTATCGAGGATATAACCAAAATTAGGAGCGCATTCTTGTAAATTGGAAATTTGTGACATATTTCGTGTCTTTAATTTATTCAGAAAAGTTTCAGTGTTTTTTGTTTTTACTGGCAAGTTTTAAAAGAATGTATATTAAATGAATAAAGTTCTTGATAAATTGAAAAACAATGTTCATCAGAATGATCCCGGAATTTCAATTAAAACCGTAGATGTATCAGCGGTACAGAAACGATGTCCTTGTCTGTCTATCTTCCGCATTATATTATTAAATTCTTCGAGAAAGTATGGCTGACTTGTCATTCCCGACACGAATGCCAAATAAATTTTAAAAGGCAATCAACATCGCTCGAAAGTATTTACAATGTTCTCCTTCCGTGTGACGCACTAAGGCAAGAAAACGAAGTAAAAAATATTTCAAAATAAATGTGTTAAAATCTATATAGTGGACTTTCCTAGACGTATTCAATGTTATTGAGTGCCAATTTATGTCTAGTGATTCATACATCTTTATATCTATTACGGTTCTTTTTTAAGATTGTAGTGGTGATTTTATAAGATTTATCAAATTACAATTATTGTGAGTACTATTCATTCAGCGATGTTTTCTTGCCTTGGAGAAGTGGTGCAAGCGGTGTGGAGCAGATGCGTACGGGAGGGGAAGTAAACGGATCACACTAAGAAATGTTGTAAGAAAAGTATAAATTTGCTGTGGATTATTTAAATGTTTTTTCCTCTCTACATAGCGGATAATGAAGGGGAAATATTTACCCAGTATTCATTTTCATATAACACAACTATTTATTTTAAAAAAAAACATAATGAACGCGTATGACGCCGCGGGTACAGCTTATGAATTTATATTAAGTTATGCAACTAATATAGTTATTATACATATTGATTCAGTGAGAGTTCCTTATTTTAGCCATATTCGAGTTTCATTACCGTTAATTACACCTTTTCGTGGTCATTTCTATCTAACTTTGATTTATTTGACACTAACAAGAATTAAAGCATAGCAATTTTTAATAACCGACTTGTTCAGATATACTAAAGCAATTTAATCGTGAATGAAGTGTATTAAAATTATTAAAACCAAATAAATAAAAAATAATCAAGTAACGAAGTTATTCGATTGAATGAAGTGTTATGTTCAATTTTGTTTTCATAACTTTCTGTGTTGAAGTTTTAAACAACCGGTAACAGTAAGCAGTCAAACGCACGAAGCGTTGTCTAAATAATGAGCGTGCGTCACTGAAAAATGTTGTCAGGTGATCCAAATTATTGGCGTGCTTTAATTTTACAATGCTCCACTAACCCAGTCCACATTTTATGTCTAAAGTCACTATTTTTAAAACATTACTGTATTATTAAAATATTTAGGAACGATAAAGTTACGAGTTAACCGAGTAGAATATTAATAAACTGAAATTAAAAACCTGATCGCACAGACCCTGAAACTTTTTTTAGCTATATTAAAGAAAATGTTGTTAGTTGGTTCGTTAAATATTATTAAAGGGAAACTTGTTGCTGTTCAATTAACAATATTGCGCTACCCACGACGTGTGAGGTAGGAATCCATAGGACCTAGAAATGCTATCATTAATTGAAGTAATGATATCTCAGCGGTTAGCGCTTTGGGAGACCGCGTCAATTTACGTAGTTTCGAATTCTTGCGGATGAGCAGGAGCCTTCAGTAAATGAAAATATCATGATGAAGCCATGACATGTTGGTAGGGCTTTATCTCTAAGCACATCTGACTAAGTACTACCCTCAAGATATAGATCTGTCGCCAAACACCTATGTGCGCGTTCCGGCAGCTGCACTTGACAGGCAGTCCTTTTAGGTCCAACGTATTTACCCTCTTAGACTACATAATCATTTAACACCAGATGAACTTGTAGTCAGAGTCTAAAACCTTATAAAGTATTTAAAAAATCATTATCTTCTTACCCTTATCCCATCTAAGTAGGGTCGGCACAGTATGTTTTACGCTTCGACTCTCTTCTGTCAGATGTCATCTCAGTATTCACACCTTTTCTACACATTAAATATTTCACACAATATATCCATACCTTTCTCGGTCTAGCTCTACTCCTATATCCGTCCACTTTCATACTTAAAACTTTTCTAGTTACATGACTTTCATCTTTTCTCATGACATGCCTGTATGCTAATCTATTACTCCTCAACTTAAAAAAACGATAAGAGTATAAAAAATATATTTTCAAAGAGAATTTATGGTTTTGAGTAACATTTTACAAATATTTGCACACGTCAATGACCCTGTAGTTCCGGGTACTCGTATCATTGATGTAGCTGATATGACGAAAGCTATGGCCCTGTTATACTGTCCATATATATTATATATACTCTCAAGAAAGAAACTCAAGAACCATTATAAGACGGGTATAAATTAAATGTGCTTTTGATTTATATTAGGTAGTCGTATTCGTATTTCACGTAAACAAACCAAAATTAAATCAATTTCTATGCCAATTTTTCTTTGATTAATTATTTCCTCATGGCGAATGTTGCCAGAATCATGGATGCCAATTATTCATGTCGAATTTTTGGAAAAACCATGTAACTGGAAAAGTTTTAAGTATGAAAGTGGACGGATTTAGGAGTAGAGAAAAACCGAAAATGGTATGGATAGATTGAGTGAAAAATGATAAAATATTATGTGTATAAAATATGTGAATACTGGGATGACATCTTATATATTGTGCCAACCCTATTTAGGTGGGATAAGGGTAAGAATATAATGATTTTCGAAATGATCATTTGCCTACTTTCTAAATAATAATAAACCTTTTTTAGATACAAAAGACAACGTCTAACTATTATAAACGGCTCCATGGATGCATTTCTTATCAACCACTTCTACCTCAGACCTAATTCCCAAACATTGCGTAATCCACATATCTTTGCCATTCCAACTGCGACCATTAACACCGTATATAACAGTCCTTTAATACGTATGCCTAGATTGTATAATGCCGTATCTCGAACAAATAACAACATCGACATATTTTTTGATGCATTTGGATTATTCAAGTGGCACTTTCTTAAAAACATAACTTAATAGTGTACTTGTAAAAATTTATATGTTATTCTGTCTATATATATATATATATATATATATATCTAGTGTCATGCATGCCTGTAATTGTAATTATTAATTTGTAATTTTATTTTGTAACTGACCGTATGTGATTTTATCTATATGTAATACTAGCGGGTCCGGCAGACGTTGTCCCGCCCTGATTATAAAAAAATCCTTTATATATATATCCTTTTATATATACCAAAACGTTCCTCATAAATCACTTTATCCACTGGGGAAAACCGCTTGAAAATCCGTTCAGTAGTTTTTGTCTTTATCGCGAACAGACAGACAGACAGACGCGGTAGGGGACTTTGTTTCATACTATGTAATGATTTATAAGTTGGTGTGCTAAATCCATAACGATAAAATAAAATAAATATCTGTCTGTATGTTAGTGTGCTTATAACTCCGAAGCTACTAAACCTATTAACATGATTCTTCTTTTAGATCATAGCTATATTCTTTAACCAGATTGAAGTATTACATTAGTTACACTACATAATGTATATAACAAGTTATGAAATGAAAAGTAACTTAAGTCGGCTCAATCTTTTTGAGCAATGCACTTAGTTTTGCGATATTTTACCTATACTGTGAAATATTAAGTAATATCGTTATATACATAGTAGAAAGTTGTATATATCAAAATTAACAGAAAATTGACTGTACCATAAAATCTATTAATATATAAAATATCCTGCCCTGATAATAAAAAAATCCTAGAATCAGACCGCAGCGCCATCTACCAGATCCAATTGTGAATATAAACCATTCCTGAATCCATCTGAACACACACCAAATATGTCATCAAAATTTGTCTAGCCGTTTAAGGGGAGTTCAGTCAGACACGTGCAAAAGAATTATATATATATATATATATATATAAAGATAAGACATATAAACCACACCATGTTTATGATGCTTTAATATAAAAATACACCTTAATAACCATTCTATAGTTCACCAGAGCTGGAAGAGCAAGGTATATTATAAATGCTCTGAAGTTCAATTACGTATTGAAGATAGAGATTTAGCCTAAATTTGTTTACTTAACGAGTGCCACAAATCGCCATGTATGTAAATACAGTAGACGTGCAATATCCAAAATACAAGGATGTCATAAGTTAAGAATATCGTTTTTAAAGTGATGCCACTTTGTAATTGAACACGAAACACGCGCCGGAAGACGTCGACCCGCGACAATACAGTCTCAATGCCAACCCATTGTTGTCGGCCACAACACACCGAGAGAACCTTGATAATACCGTTGAACTTTCCTTCTAACCTATTTATAACTTTAACCTACTTAAGTGTTATTCATATTAGTTTATTTATTAACTTATTACATGCCCGACTTCCCATGAGTGCAGTGTATTAATTGTACTCATAAATATTCAAGTAATATACACAATGTACTCTAAACGTTCAATTTTTGACCTATTGACTTTGATAGTCCATCACAATTAAAAAGTCTTCATAAGTTTCATCATAGAGTTTTCGGCGGGTTTGTAGTGGATTATATATTCTATTCATAATCTTGAGTTATTTTACTTTATATTTTGTGATATTGGTGGTGGTTTGTGTAATATAGTTCGGTTATTGTGCGCAATTGAAGTGGAGGGAAAATAATGCTACGAAGCATGAATTTTGAGATGTCACGGAATCCACGAAAACCAGATCGAGTTTCTTACCGTCTTGTCTCGATGACTGATTTGTTTTCCGAACCGGTGGTAGCTTTGACGTTCACAGTCACCTTCTCAGGGCCTAAATTGAATAAAGTATATTTTAATTTTGATTCTCCCTGGAAAGTTTCCACAACGGGGACACCATTCTGTTAGAACATTGAAATTATTACAAGATACTTCGAATAGTGTTACCAACTCGACAATGGCAGTGATAATCTAGAAAATTGGTTACTCAAAATAAAATTTAAGAAAGGTTCACCACACAAACATTTTTTTGGACATAATTTAAAGTCTGTGATATCTTCTAATATATTCATTGAAATGATATGAAATATATGATAAGTAACCAACATATTTCGTTGCATAACGATTATCAGTATATTGTTCAAAATAAATTTGCAAATAACTTATTATTTATATAACTAAAAATCAACTAAATAACTACATAAGTTAGTTTTATATCCAACAGCCAACAATAGTGTTTTAAAAGAAATTGATACTGCTCAATTTAAACGATCTACGTTACAAGTTTATATAAAAACAAACCCACGCTATTCGCCGTTCCTCGCGTAACCTCCGTACAATGAGTTCGCAAATTCTACAACTGCAATATTGATTCAGCCTTGGACGTCTTTGGACGATAGATCTTTTACACAACATCCAATAATAGGTATAACACCTACCTACATTAAATAACATCGGGGGAAAATATTCTGCGTTCTTTAAATTTTAGAATTACTGTAAAAAATATAGTACCAATATTTTATTTTCGAAATAAGATAAAGCTTCCAGCTGACTCGGGCAACTTTGTCTGCGCCAAATCGGTTATTACCTGTTCCGATTTTATTTTCAAACGCGAACAATGTTAAAAACCTAGAACCTGATTGTAGCGTCACTTACCGAGTCCAACTGTGAGTCCAAACTATCATATATATATTGGCAAGAAATGTCTTCCCGCTATCCCCTAGGTTGCTACTGTGGCCATTACCACCGCGCCTAATTTGCTATCCTCGCATCAACCCAATAATTTTACTGAAGTTTTTATGTTATTATCTTCTAACCAACTTCATCAATAAACATGCTGTAAAAAGTAAACTTTATATCCATGAAATTTTCAATTTGGTATTTAGCTATTTGTTTTATTAAGAATCTGTAAAGTATACATGAAACCTATATCTAATAACTTTAGTAATATGTAATTATAACATTTATTTTATTTTTCACATAAAAAAAATCATTTCGATTGAGATATTAAACATAGATATATGGTACTCGTATTTTTTGTAAAGCTAACAGTAATGAATTTTGCTACGGATTGTATTCCTTTATTTCAAATCATTCCAGCAACGCACGCTATGTTATACAATTTAGCTAATTTGAATTACATTTATTATGATGAAGTATGGTAAATATAACCTAAATAAAAAGTAGTCTAATATACCTTTCTAACAGTGAAAAAATTTTCAAAATCGGATCAGTAGTACCAAAGATTACTCCGGACATCCAAACCCACTAACTTCAACTTTTTAATATTAGAGTTTCAAAGATACGAATCATATTAGTGTCGAGTCAGTCATGGAAGAGTCACATTATAGATAGTATTACATTTTTATTACATAATTTAATTCTTCTAGATTAGGCTACTGAGACACGCACAGACAAACACAACACTTACAGACATTATGCTTTAAATAAATATATATTTACATAATAATTTATGTTAGTTATTGTGTTATACTAAAGTTTAATTTTGTTAAAACATATAAAATTAGCCAGATTAGTGATAAAAAGAGAAAATACACATCCTTGTGCTTTTGTTAAAATCAGACGGACGTAGTATATTTTTAGGTAAAATATCATACAATGCAATACTAAATCGGGCAATTGAAAAAAATGTGTTCTAGAGGTTCTTCATCCAACCCACATTCACATATTGAGTTGTCCCTGATTCTGAGCTTCGCAAGATGGACTGGAGAGCAAGCGTCTACATATAGATCCTTAGTCTAGTTCCATAATGGAAACAAATCAGTCTTATCTGGGGAGGATAAAACTTGAACATAGGTTTTATAGTGATCATAATATCCAGTCTGGATAACTTCTTTAGCGATACGATCAACAGAATCATTACCCAGGATCCCACTATGTCCTCGTATCCATGCCATCATTACATAGTATAAAATAAAGGCCCCTACCGCGTCTGTCTGTCTGTCTGTTCGGGATAAACTCAAAAACTAGTGAACGGATTTTTATGCAGTTTTCACCAGTGGATAAAGTGATGCACAAGGAACGTTTTGGTATATAATTTGTCCAGGTTTTGTTTTATAATCAGGGCGGGACAACGTCTGCCGGGCCCGCTAGTAACTATATAAATTCCTAAACAATGACATTGATACAAATGGAATTGATTAATTGTGATAACTGAAGTTTCATTGAAATATGTCAAACAATATCAAATGTATTGTAAAAAGTTTCAATAAGAAGGAAAAGCCCTTTCTCTCTTGACGGCAAACAATTTTATTGATTAAAAATATTTATATATACATATATAGATTTTTTGGGCTAGGAACCATCCCGGGCGTCCCCAGAACACCCTACATTATCACAATATGATCAGTAGTTTTGGCATGAATTGAGGACAAACATACAAACATTGATTTTTATATATAAAGACTAGCTTTTACCCGCGATTTCGTCCGCGTGGAATAGTTATCAAAGTAACGCTAACTTTAGCTCGCGACTTCGTTTACGTAGAAGATGAAAATATTTTTTTATTGTAGCTCGGCAAAATGACTGTTCTGTGCCTGATGGTAAGCACAGTACAATCCAAAAACAATGGCGACCAACGAAAGCCTATAGCCTTTTAGCCTTCCTTGGGAAGTGAGCTATCTAACACTAAGAAGAATTTTTCAAATTGGACCAGTTGTTCCTGAGATTAGCACGTTCAAGCAAACAAACTTTTCAGCTTTATATAATATTGGTATATATAGTATAGATATTGTAGCGCATTATGCTGTTACTCCGTCTATATTGAAATTATTTAACAACATCTTAATATATATATTTCTTGTGTGCGTGTGTATGTGACTGAACTCCTCCTAAACGACTGGACCGATTTTGATGAAATTTTTTGTGTGTGTTCGTGGAGATTCGAGAATGGTTTAGATTCACAATTGGACCCGGCAGGTGGCGCTGCGATCGACTTTTAGGATTTTTTTTGTTTTCAAGGCAGGACAACGTCCGCCCGGTCCGCTAGTATTTTATAAAAGTCTAAATTAACAACAAACTTTGTTTTTATGTTATTTTAATTTTCATTATAATCACGATGATGTTTTCTACAACGACCAAATAGCAACATAATTACACTACTTGTCCCTACTTTTAGAATTGACAAATTGATAAATTTAAAATGAATTGAATAGAAAAAAAAATTGATAAATTTAAGTAGAACGTCTAATCATGGTCTAACTTTAAACGGATTTTGCAACATAACGGGATTTTTGAGATACTTCTTTTTTAATTAAAGGTGTAAATAGCGGTCTACGTCACAAAATTCAAATGGAATAGGTGTCTTTCATATTGTAATCTTGCATCTACTGGAGTTCCGCAGTTATTTGTAGTTATTTTGTCCTGTATAAAACAAAACTGATAAGAAATCACGATTAGTAATTTTATGTTAAATTCATTTAAAAAAGAATTCTAGTAAAACCAAATCTGGTCTTATTTCAATGAACATTAATTAGGTGGGATTTGCGGATTTTGATATAACGAAGTAAAGAGCTCGAGAAAGGAATCATAGCACGTAGTTAGACCTAGTTCGAAGTGGAATGTTATCAATTTACAAAAACTGTAAACCTTTGCATCAAATGAGTTCTCATACTAATACGCTTGATATATTGAGTTCAGTCACATACACACGTACAGAAGAAATATATAAATATATATAAGAATATGTTTTAGCGTTTTAGCCTTACTTAAGGTTAAATGACGTTGTAGTTTACGATTTTAAGCACACATCTAGAAAGAAACTGACTCTCAAGTATTATATTCGCAGTTACAGTAAGTGTATTTTTGTTGAATACCTATACATATAATAAGAAAGTAAATCTAACGTGTCTGTACTTTAAGATTTTTGTAAAAAAATTGTTGCAGTTTTCTAGGAATAAGTAATAAAATACATTTCAACCATTTTTAGAATGTCTGTCTATCTATTTGTCTGTATGAACACAGATCACTGCCAAAGTACTATGTTCGTGATAAAACCTTTTCAAGAAAATCAGAAAGCATATCTCCGAGTTAACATTTAGTCTTTGTTTCATTAAAATTGGTTCGGTCTATCAAAATTTATTTTAATTTTAATGACGACGCGACTTAAGTACGAGAGAAAAGTAGATAGTAATTAGATTTAATACATTCAGATGACTTTATTATTCACGGTTTTTTGAAGTTATACTTCTTTAGGCGTGTTATGAAAAAATGATGAGAGTGAAATTTTAAGATGCGCGCGCATCTGTGACACAAAATTAACAGTATGAAGCTGTCTGCAAACCGGCACTCTGAAGTTAGCTATAGTCAACATTTTCTCAAATGTGCATACTAGATGGCGCTAAATTTAATTATACTCAACCTGTAAGGTAAAAATATAATGCAAATGTTTTTGAAGTTATACTTCTTTAAGCGCGTTATGAAAAAATGATGAGAGTGAAATTTTAAGATGCGCGCGCATCTGTGACACAAAATTAACAGTATGAAGCTGTCTGCTTAACCGCTCACCTGAAGTTAGCTATAGTCAACATTTTGTTTCTTTGTATTTGTTGTTCGTATTTCTTTGTATTAAAACTTTCAATGTATTAAATACCTTTTTTTCTATTGTTAGCGTCGTTTTTTTCTACAAACGTAGATTAAGGCGAAAGATAAAATTTTTGAACAGATTGTTATCTTGTTACGCCAAAGAAGTATAACTTCTAACGCGTGTACATAAGTACACACACACTTTTTTTACATCAGATTCCACGAGGACGAAATCGCGGGCACAGCTAGTTACTATAATAAAAGTAGGCACAAGTACATTGTTTAAAATTAATTTTTAAGTAGATAATCTAAGGAGTCAATCTGTTATCCTGAATCGTGTTTTAATTTATCTGTAACGTTAAGAAATTGTCATGAATAATCATTTATGTTATCGAATATTTTTATAATAATCTGAATGTATCCGAGAATAGCTGCCACCGGAAATCGCAGTCATCGCCGGCGTTTTAATTACATGAATTGAAATCGGTGCTGACTACATTATATTACGGAACTTGTTTATCTAATACTATCGGACCGCACCGTCGTCGCATGGGTGCAAAGTGTAATTAACCATATGGAGTTATAAAAACCTTAACAATTTCTTTGATAGAAACCTAGTTGTCAAAATAAAATAGGCTGAGTAGCGAAGCACTGGCCTTAGTAGTCCGGTGTCAAGCTAGGCCAATAGCATAGTCAGAGCGATAAAAGTAAACCTTAACAATTCACATAAACCCGTTTTTTACCACTATGCATCTGAGTATGAAAGAGACGGATGAGAGAAAACTATATGTGGCAGAGATGCGTATGTTAAGGTGGATGTGTTGTGTAACTATAGTGGATAAGATCAAGAATGATTATATCAGAGGAAGTTTGAAAATAGCTCCAGTGAGAGAGAAGTTGAAGAGTAATAGATTAGCATGGTATGGTCATGTAATGAGGGGAGATGTAAACCATGTAACTAGAAAAGTGTTTGAGTACGATGGTGGCTGGATGTAGTACACGAAGGCTGAAAAAGGTATGGATGGATTGTGTGTAAAAGGTGTGAATACTGAGAGTGGTAAAGGAAAACATGTTGTACCGACCCTACTTAGGTGGGATAAGGGTAAGAAGATGATGATGCCCACTATGATACAGTTCATCGATGTAATAGAATCTATGTAAAAATTTTCACACAAGCATCTTTGTTTTGTCGCATAGATTTTCAATTCTGTAATATCTTCTAAGACATTCGTTAGGGTAAAATACTGTAAAAGGCGATTTAAATTAACACAACCATAGTATTTAATTAGGTAAGGATTAATAGTATACCGATGAGAATAACCCAAATAAGCCATTATGTTTTAATAATATATAAAAGACTAGCGGGCCGGGCGGACGTTGTCCTGCCTTGATAATAAAAAAATAATCTAAAATCCAACCACAGCGCCACCTACCGGCTGCAATTGTGAATCTAAATCTCCAATCGGATCCACTGGAATACGCACACAAAATTTCATCAAAATCAGTCGAGCCGTTTAGGAGGAGTTCAGTGACATACACACGTACAGAAGAAATTTATATCATTATATAGTATAAAACAAAGTCCCCTACCGCGTCTGTCTGTCTGTATGTTCGCGATAAACTCAAAAACTACTGAACGGATTTTCATGCGGTTTTCACCAGTGGATAAAGTGATACATGAGGAAAGTTTTGGTATATAATTCGCCAAGTTTTTTTTTCATAATCAAGGCGGGATAACGTCCGCGGTCCCGCTAGTAAAACATAAAACATAGTTCTCTTCATTCTGATTTGATGGAAATAATATCTATACTTAATATTATAAAACTTATTTATTTGGTTGCACGCGCTAATCTCAGAAACTACTGGATCGATTTTGATGAAATTTTTTGTGCGTGTTCCAGTGGATCCGAGAATGGTTTAGATTCACAATTGGACCCGGTAGGTGGCGCTGCGGTTGACTTTTGGGATTTATATTTTTTATTATCAAGGCAGGACAACGTCCGCCAGGTCCGCTAGTAATATATAAAAGACTAGCGGGCCGGGCGGACGTTGTCCTGCCTTGATAATAAAAAAATAATCTAAAATCCAACCACAGCGCCACCTACCGGCTGCAATTGTGAATCTAAATCTCCAATCGGATCCACTGGAATACGCACACAAAATTTCATCAAAATCAGTCGAGCCGTTTAGGAGGAGTTCAGTGACATACACACGTACAGAAGAAATTTATATCATTATATAGTATAAAACAAAGTCCCCTACCGCGTCTGTCTGTCTGTATGTTCGCGATAAACTCAAAAACTACTGAACGGATTTTCATGCGGTTTTCACCAGTGGATAAAGTGATACATGAGGAAAGTTTTGGTATATAATTCGCCAAGTTTTTTTTTTCATAATCAAGGCGGGATAACGTCCGCGGTCCCGCTAGTAAAACATAAAACATAGTTCTCTTCATTCTGATTTGATGGAAATAATATCTATACTTAATATTATAAAACTTATTTATTTGGTTGCACGCGCTAATCTCAGAAACTACTGGATCGATTTTGATGAAATTTTTTGTGCGTGTTCCAGTGGATCCGAGAATGGTTTAGATTCACAATTGGACCCGGTAGGTGGCGCTGCGGTTGACTTTTGGGATTTATATTTTTTATTATCAAGGCAGGACAACGTCCGCCAGGTCCGCTAGTAATATATAAAAGACTAGCGGGCCGGGCGGACGTTGTCCTGCCTTGATAATAAAAAAATAATCTAAAATCCAACCACAGCGCCACCTACCGGCTGCAATTGTGAATCTAAATCTCCAATCGGATCCACTGGAATACGCACACAAAATTTCATCAAAATCAGTCGAGCCGTTTAGGAGGAGTTCAGTGACATACACACGTACAGAAGAAATTTATATCATTATATAGTATAAAACAAAGTCCCCTACCGCGTCTGTCTGTCTGTATGTTCGCGATAAACGCAAAAACTACTGAACGGATTTTCATGCGGTTTTCACCAGTGGATAAAGTGATACATGAGGAAAGTTTTGGTATATAATTCGCCAAGTTTTTTTTTCATAATCAAGGCGGGATAACGTCCGCGGTCCCGCTAGTAAAACATAAAACATAGTTCTCTTCATTCTGATTTGATGGAAATAATATCTATACTTAATATTATAAAACTTATTTATTTGGTTGCACGCGCTAATCTCAGAAACTACTGGATCGATTTGAAAAAATCTTTCAGTTTTAGATAGCTCATTTACCGAGGAAGGCTTTAAGCTATATATCATCACGCTAAGACTAATAGGAGTGGAGCGCCAATGAAGAATGTTTCAAAATCGGGCATATTTTTCGTTTTGATTGCATTCGCTGCGTGTTAAAGTAAGTATTATATACGTTGCCATGGTAACGTGGTAAGTTTCTATCGCAAAGATTTTCATAGAATATTTTGTGTTCCTATTTAAAAATTTTCTTCTACGTAAGTTTTGTTTTGTTTATAAAAATAAAGTGTGTGTTTGTAAAAATAAATAATAACTTTTTGGTGAATGGATATAGCTACAAATAACAAAAAAAAATGTTTTTATATTCGGTCGACATTATTATATTTTGTCTGTTTGTTCCGGATAATCTCCAAAACGGCTGGACTTATTTTAACGGGAATTTTATTGGCAGATAGCCGAAATTATAGCGGTTGACATATTCTATTTTATTTGTCCGCGGCTTCGTCCACATTGCTATTTCCAAAATGGTTGGACCGATCTTCACGAGATATTCACTGGTAGATTGCAGACCTCATAAAAAGTAATTTAGGTTTTTTTCAGCCGCAGTGGAATATCCGAAATGCTTGAATTAATTTTCACGGGACTTTCACTGGCAGATAACTAACTAATTGGCAGATAACTAACTAATGAGCTATTTTATTTTAAGGTAGTGGGCTCGGCAGACGTTGTCCCTCCCTGATAATAAAAAGAAACCTTGACAAATTATACCTAAACCTTCCCCATGAACCGTTCTACCTACTGATGAAAACAGCATGAAAATCCGTTCTGTAGTTTTTGACTTTATCGCGAACAGATAAACAGACAGATCAGAGGGCATTGTTTTACACTATGTAGTGATGAACTGTTACCTGTGCATTCGTTCGTGTGAAATTGATCAAAAATAATTTGTTTACTGTAAACAAGCGCGTAAGACGTGCGCTGTACTGGACTCCAAGAATAAATGTATGTAATTTGAATTATATTATCATTTTGGTCAATTTGGCTCCCATTTTGTTTTATTTACCGCGTTTGCACCTATATAACTCAGTTTTTTTTTCTCGAACTGACTATGCTATTAGCCTTGCAGCGTTTACGGCTTCACCGAACTACTATACATAACTCAGTGATTATTTATTTATTTATCATAAGAATCAACAACAGTAACATAAAATAATAAGGTAAAAACATACATGGAAAAAACTTAAAATTATTTATGTCACTAATTATAGTTGAATACAGCATTAACCATCATAAGATGCGATGCGGAAAACAATAAAAGTAGAAGAAAGAATTATAAAAAAATTAAGAAGAAAATAAAATAATACAATTCGATAATGAATAACTTAAAAATTAAGGAAAAAAAGATCCTGCAGGGATTAATTAAATAAAAAACTAATTTTTGATTTGAAATTAAATAGGGAATTACTAAATAAGTCTATACTGTAATCTTTTTTAACAAGGTCATTATATTGTCGAGATAATCTGGGAACAATGGAGAAATGTCCTAAATTGGTTCTGTAGCTTTTGTGACCAAATAAAGAGACAGGAAATCTAGGTAGCCTGGAAGGCACAATAATGTTAAATCGATTCAAAAGTTCTGAATTATCAATGTAGTTATTGAAAAGTTTATATAAAAAAGTCATGTTCAGCATAATTCTTCTATCGTACAAAGATTTAAGTTGTTTTTTTTTATTTTTATTATTATAGCAACGTATAAGAATAACACAATTACATTGACAATATGGGCATGTTATATCTATATAATAAACAATTTAACACAAATTGTTCGATAATGTATAGTTTAAAATTTTCATTACTTTCTAATATAGTGTTAGTGAGCACCGAGGGTGGTATATACTAGGTTAAAGTTCCAGGTATGTTGCTGATGATAAATCCCATCCCATTCGATATACTATTCGTATTCACATATCTAATGTACACGTAACATAATACAGTAGATGGCGTGCGTGTCGTAGTTACAAATGTTTTTTGAAAAAGCATTTCTGTAATGTACACACCTACTTACAATTTTACATTTCTTTAATACATTGAAAAAAAAACGCGGCGGTGCCGCGGGGGACAGCTAGTTATACATAAAAACCTTCTGGAAGAAATCCCTAAGGATGCTGAAAATCGTATAAAAATCCATTGCGCAATTTAAAAGAACTTAGGGAATACACAAACAAACGCGGGAAGCGACTTTGTTTTATAATAATTATAGATAACATATCAACTCAGTAGGAGTTTTTAAATGTACTTATTTCATATTCTGTAACTCGTCGTAAGCGAGTTTTGATTAGTCATTAAATATAGTAATTTACAGTCAGATAATATATTATGCTAGGCTTTTAATTATTTGTTACTAGCAGATACTCGCGACATCATTTGCGTTGTTCATTAATTTAACCATATACATATCTACACAGACAAAAAATCATAAAAATATAAAGTAAAAATATACTTCGCTTACAAAATTTATTTCTAAACAATGTTATGTGTAACATTTTCCCCTCCTGCGCAGGCATACCACACCGCTTGCCCCACTTCACACATCGCTGAAAACATCCTGCTAAAAATGTAGTTTCTTAAACTTTGATAAGTTTATATTAAATGAAGATATCGTAATATTTTGTAGTAAAGTACTTAGTGTCTAAGAAGTAAAACTAAATAAAATTGGTCGAAATCTATACACTCGTTTTTTGCGTGATGAGCACTCACCAACAGACCTTTATTATTTTATTTATCTATGTACGTATAAATAAGCATTCTCTACAAATTTTCTATTTTTTATTTAGCCATTTAGCCACTGACGAGCTTTAAAATTTTAAGATCATAAAAAAGGGAAAACTTTACGAACGGCAAAAGTTAAGTTAAAAAATGTGTATAAAAACTGGATATCTTAATAAAAAGCATTTTATATGAACGATTCAAATTCGATTTAGATCATTTTGAAATATAACTGCTCAGTTAAATATAACTGAGATTTATAAAGTCAATATATTGCCAATTATCATGACAGTTGGGTTACAAAGGTTTTTCTCTTATCTCTTTTACAATAACTTGCTACCAGGTGGCGCTATGTTTTGTATTGTAATTTAACGCAAATGAAGTCCCGAATGGTTGCTAGTATAATTAAATTAAACTTTTATTCAACGAATATCGTTAAATTTCCAGAGATAGTTAAAGCTGAATCTAAAAATGATGTAGTAGACAGTTACTGTCTTGTAGACAATTGTGGTATTTAGCATAATAATATAAACGAAGGCCGGTGCTACGGAAAATATAATATTTTTGTATTAAAATTTTTCCACAACACATGTTTTTATGTATAAGATATTTGTAGGTACCAAAAATAACTAACTGAATGCAATGGAATATTTATGACTTATTAATTCATTATAAAACTGAATATTAAAAGTGCTTTTGAATACACCTATTTTATATATAAACATAAATAATTTTCTTTTAAACGATATGGTGCGGGAGTTAGCAATGTTTTCGAGGAATAATTTTGGTTTGGCTTGTTTTCCTTGTCTTGCAGCAGAAGTCTCGTTATTTCTCAAGATCTTCGTATTTTGTACCTGTAAAATATGAAGAACATGAAAAAGCCTTATGAATGGCAAAATTTGAACATCATTCTCGGTGTATAAAAACTGGAAATCATAAAAAAACACGTAATATCAACGATTAAAATTGGATTTCGCTAATTTTGAAATGTCATGACTCATATGGCAGCAAAACGTTGTCAGTTCTAGACAGACATGTCCAGCTGCTACGCATCACGATGAAAATGCTGCGATGGATATGTGGCGTTATGGGACAAAATTACATCCCAGTCGAGCACATCTGTAAGCACCTTGGAGTCCGTGACGTCACGGATAAGCTGCAGGGGAGTCATCTCCGTTGATACGTTCACACAAGTCACGGGGCATCAGACTACGTCTGATGTCTCGACATCACTATACAAGGGCCAATATCTCGCGGACAGCGCAAGAAGCGCTGGCTGAACGTTATGAAGGAGAGAAAAAAAGGATGCCAAAGACCGGACAAAGTGGAAGAAACAAAATCGGAAAGCGGACCGGGACTAGGTCGGGAAAGCGCTAGGCAGATAAAATGGTTTTTGTAGATAAATAGATACTGTTCCAAATGTTCCGTATACTGTGTCTTCGATCATCCGAAATGTTTTTAAAAGTTGAATAGGCGATCCCTTTGCGCTGAGGTAACTGGGCTACATATTTCAATGCTTTGTCATAGTGTTTCTGGAAAAGGTTTATTCACCTTAAATATAAGATTATTTTAAAGTTCATTTAGCGGATTTTAGAATGCTCATAAGTATGTTATAAACTCTGAAACTATGCGACCGATAGATTTGGTCGAATGTGGGCACGGTTACAACGCGACACTTAATTAGTTTATATACTAGCTTTCGCCCGCAGCTTCGTTCGTATTAATGTAAGTACGATCTATCCCTCAGAAGCAGTACTTTTTCTGGATGGAAGGGTGCCATATATCTTTTTCTGTATACATTACGACGTGTATGCAAAATCTCATGATGATCCGTTAAGTAGTTAAGGCGAGAAAGCGCAGTATACAAAAAAACAGAGTCATTTTCGCATCTACACATATAATAAGAAAGTAAATCTAACGTATCTGTACTTTTTAGATTTTTATGAAAAAATATTGTTGCAAGTGTCTTGGAATAAGTAGTAAAATACATTTCAATCATTTTTAGAAATGATGGAGAAGCTGGCACATCTCCAACCAGCATTGGTCAATCGCTCGTCTCCGCTGCTCCTGCACGACAACGCGCGACCTCATACTGCACAGCAGACGGTCTCCAAGTTGCAACAACTGGGGTTGGAAGTTCTCCATCATCCGTCCTACTCACCAGACCTTGCGCCTACAGACTACTACTTTTTCCAGAATTTGAATAACTCCTTGGCGGGAAAAAAATTCAATACCCGAGAGGCAGTACAAAATGCCTTTGAAGATTTTGTTGCCTCCCGTCCAGCTGATTTCTTTAAGAAGGGCATCAATAAACTGCCACTGCGTTGGCAAAGATGCATTGATTGCATGGGTTATTACTTGGATTAATACAAATAAAAAATACATGAAAAAAATTCGTTTCAATTTTTTCATACAAAACGGCAATTTCATAGGTAAAGACCTAATATATTTTATTAGTCACTGTTTTTTTACATTAGATTCCACCGGAGGGACTTGCGGGTACAGCTTGTTTATAATATTAGTCAAGGTATAAACTAGACTGTAAATGTAGCGAAAATATACATCACTAGAATTTAGAGAAATATGCAACAATTGGTAATATATTGGTATATGCTTAACACGTATGCAAAGCCAAGCTTCACAGTCAAGAGTTCAAACCTAAGGGAGCAATATACTTATTTTCCTTATAACATGGATTATTTATGGCTACTTTAAATTTCATCCCACAAGTCCCATACATTTGTATTAGATTCTTCGAATTATTTTAAGAAGGGTCATTTTGTTTTCAAAATGCACTGCGCGTGCATTTTTTTAAGTGTCGTTGACGTTTCGACTCGGCCCTGTAGGTTAATCAACTTTAAGATATACCGTTTACTTCTCACTGAATGTATCGGAACGTTAGGTCATGGTACGAATGTTCGAGACGGTTCTATGAAGCGTGTTATTCCTTGCTTTATTTAATTTACCTCAACTTAAAAAAAGGTTGTCCCCAATTCGACTTTCATGGATTTTTTATATTCTTTGTAGGATATTAGTTCCATAAATATGCACTGTTTCGAATGATTCTTTTTTATATGGAAGGGTATATTCACATTGCAGTACCATTTGTCAATCTGTGGAGACAAATACAGCTTTCTAATCGATGTAATTAGGTCTGATCATTTAATAAAATTATAATAATATATACATATAATAGTATGATAAAAAATACTTTATACTTGAAGTGTATATTAAAAATAATGTACACGAGGCTAAATAAATTATCACTTCAATAATAAGATAGACCTAAGATAAAAAGAGTAGTGTGTGTTGTGTTTGAAAAGTGGTTTTATATAAAACAGTTTGGCGCTCCTAACGCTTCGTTGGGAGTAATTTTTTATAGTTACAAAAATCGCTGTTGTTCTCTACGTTTGAGGATATCTCTACGCAAAATTTCATTGTGATTTGTTTAGAGATTCAGTTGTGAAAAAATAACAAATAGATAGAGTTATTTTCGTGTTTAATACTTTAATAAATAGCTTACGAAAATTAATACATTAAAATTTAAAGTGTTAATAACAATCAAGAACAAATATTGATACACAGCGACTGTTGTCAAGCGTACCTCTACATAATTCTAGGAAAATCTTATCGAATCGAATCCCTATAATATAATTATAATAAGCTTCACAATATCACTACGTATTATAAAACAAAGTCCTCTGCCACGTCTGTCTGTCCGTCTGTTCGCGATAAACCCAAAAACTATGGAACGGATTTTCATGTGGTTTTCACCAGTAGGGAAAGTGATTAATGAAGAAGGCTTAGGTATATATTTTGTCGATGTTTTATTTTTATTTATCAGGATTACGTCCTTTGGATCCACTAGTATACCTATAAAACCGTGAAACTGTCACTTTTATTCCATAAATTACTTTTGCCATTGATATATTGGTAACATGGGTAAATTGTTCTTTAACTTTCACGGATCGAAGCCACAAAAATAACTTGGTGCCTATTTTATGTCATTATGGTGCACCCAAGTGATTTCTATTAAATTTGACATAATATTTATATTAGAATTTAAATGGAAGTGTCAAACAAAAATCAACCTACGTACTTAAACCTTAAATCAATTGATTTGATTAATCAACTTTTATTTCTCGCATGATCATAACCTCGCCTTATAGTAAACGACAAAATTATTATACATATATTACGCTAAACTTAGAACCGAGACTTATTTCAAACAAAATTACCTGAACACATTTAATACATGTTTGGTACCAGAAATTCATTTTTAAGGTAACTTAACGAGCATTATAAAATGTCCCTTTACCGCCACAAAAGGCAATACTTTGTGAAGATATTATGTCTTGTATTAATTATTCTGACTACCCAAGGCATACTATTTCACGTGAAGTCTGAACAAACATGGAGCGTTATAACATTTTTACAAAAATAAAATTGATTTAGCAGGATTATTGCAATTTTATTAACAATACAAAGACCCAATAAGGTGAATTTATATGACAGAAGACAATTTACGTCACAATCGAACAAGTTCGCAGATAAGTTAAATATTAAAATTGAAAAAAAAAATGGGTCAATGCCGTATGTGCTATCGTTTTTTTAGGAACATTGTAAATACTTAATTCACGTGTGTCACTTCGGCATATGACAATGATAACATTGTCTTAACAAGTAACGCGAAGGTCATTGATACTGGAAATTAAAAACAAATACAATATGGCTGTTATATCCTATGCTATCACTATTATAAACGAGAAAGATTATTACGGCCACTTTCGAGTAAGTAATAATATTACAAGTTTCTTGTGATAATTTCAGTGTTCTAACAAAATGGTGGCCCTCCTATTAGAATTTTCCAGGGAGTTTTTATGGCATCTCAGTATTTATGCTCCGTAGTATTATTTCTTATCCATTTCACTTGTGCACAATAACCGAACTATATTACGTAAAATACCACCAATAGTACAAAGTATAGAGTCAAATTACATAAGATTATGAATAAAATATAAAAGCCGCTACATGACAGACCAAGATCCCGTCAAAAAAAAGAAAGAAAGTTTGCGAGCATGGATATATTACTTTTTCATGCAAGATCTACTGAACGGATTGTAGTGAAACTTTACAGTAATGTAGATTATACATAAATGAATCAAAACATAAATAAAAATAGATATATGTTCACAGTGACCAAAATATGCTGATAAGTTTCAAGTAAGTTTGAAAAAACCATCTGCCATCGGAGGATTACCTACGGGTTCGCTGCATAAATCATCATTACAATTACACAAAGACAATGTGTGATCATTATTTATAAAGGGACAAACGCAGAGGAAGTCGCGGTCTGCAGCTAGTATAGTATATAGTCGAAAAAGAATAAGCATAAAAATGTATGTGCAATGGAAAAAATTGTAAGTAAAATCCGTTGTCAGTCGGGATTGATCCGCAAGGATTGCAGAAAGTATAAAATACCACAGTGATGATGTATAGATAGATAGATGTAGTCCGGTGAAGTTGTAAATGCCTCTCAGGCCAATAGCGTAGTCAGTTCGAAAAAAAGAAGTATAGGTAGATAGATACAGATGAGAAAAAATAACATACGTCTTCAAAAATGTGTTAATCTTGCACAACTCCAAGGTATTTGAAGAGACGCAAAACTATTGTTACGAAGCATTGTAGCTACCGAGTATGTCATCCTCTTTGGCAGACTGGCTGAAACTTTTGTATATATTGTACTAGCGGGCCCGGGAGACGTTGTCTCTCCCTGTTTATAAAAAAATCCTTGACAAATTATATACCAAACGTTCCTCATGAATCACTTTATCCACTGGTGAAAACCGCTTGAAAATCCGTTCAGTAGTTTTTGAGTTTATCGCGAACAGACCGACAGACAGACGCGGTAGGGGACTTTGTTTTATACTATGTAATGATGATGAAATAAATTGTCGTTCAAACCAATAAACGATCGCCTCATATGTATGTCATGTATAAATACCATATATGTATATGGTGTTGTAAATAAACAGTAACATTAATAAAAATGATAGCATTGAAGAGTAAACAATGAACAGAAATACGAAACGAAAACTTATCTACAGTCTTGTAGTTATCACATGCTTTTATATTCGTATTATTTTGTATTATTACAGTTTTGTATCTGAATTTAGCCATCAGAAAATTGAAGTAAAATATTTTATTATTGAACTCCTTTAGGATTCAAGAGAAACTACAGAATTACAGGCAAAATAAAAGGCAGCTCACAATAATCCACATAAACATGATCTCATGAGAACATAGTCTAGAATTTATTATAGAATTTAGCTTAAATTCAATAATCATGAAATAAAAAGTAATTTAATGCAGGCCAAGGTTTATGAAACCAGATAAATGTTGCTGCGAAATAAACGATATCATTTTATTTTAAGCATAACTTCTTAGAGTTTACAACTATGCAATGATAAGGTCTCAATAACGACTCAGTTTAAAGTAAAAGTTGTCATTATTTGCATAATATTCGCAATTTTATAAAAAGTTGCATCAGATATCGCTTGATTGTAAGGCATGAGTCGATTACTTCAAATGAGTTCATCAGAAATGAGTCAACTCTGCATTATTTTATGAAATTCCTTTTGAAAGAAAATACTATACTCAAATTTCCTTGAGAAAAAATACACATAACAAAATTTGAATGTTTTTTTATGATTAGACCTTATTAAAATTAAAATAAAACACAGAACAAACTATCTCATTCCATAAATATAAAGAGTATGTAAATTAAATTTGAAAAGTAAAATTTTTTAACCGTTACAAACAATATTTAACAGTTAAAAGAAATAATAAAGAAAACAAACGGTGTTCTATCGAAGCGAGCGTCGCCAGAGAACCGTTTGTTGCAGAGAGAACCATGTTTGCATGTCACTTAGGTTGTTTGAAATTTAAATGAAGGGAATAGGTTACTGCCCCAGTTGCATAAGCCATAGTTATACTTGGTCACGAAGGCAAACGGAGGAACGTTTAATATGCTGGCTTGTAAACAGTATTGTTGTTTTATACTAAAGATCAGGCCAACGTAAAGTAATTTTTATGTTTACGAATTAAAAATTATAAATCAACGTGATTTATTAATTGAAATAAAACGAAGTAAAGTATAACTTTGTAGTAACGGGTACTTTTTTTTTAAATCTTTTATCGTTATTCCTTTAACATGAGGATCAGAGACATTTTTTTTTCGAACTGACTACGTTATTGACCTAGCAAGGTCTTAACAGCTTCACCGGACTACTAAGGCGAGCGCTTAAGGCACTCAGCTGATTTTATTTGACAACTAGCTCAAGGGTGCACGGCACACCTCGGCTTGGGCTGTTGCCTGATACATGCAATTCGCGACCTATCTGAGCTAAGCTAAGCTAAATATTCATACATATATGAGTTATTGAAACATATATGTGTACCAAGCATACATTCCTCAATAACTCTTATATATATTTCGTATCGGATAATTTTCTGAACTATTTCAGTTTGATAAGGGAAAGAAAAACTCTTCCACTTGCATGTGCATGCGTGCATGCGTGCACGTGTGTGTAGGTGACTTTTTTTGAGTTGAAAGCTGCATATCTGTTAATAACCGATACACATCTTTTTAATATTAATTATTAATATTAATGATTCAATATTAAACATAAATTTTATTTTTAAATAATTTTTTTTTTTTTTCAGGAAATCTTCAAATAAAGTTGTTTACTGATTAAGACAGAGTCGCTTATAACAGGACTTTAAAAGTATTATCATGAGTCATAAATCATCATATATATAAATCATCAGTCTTAAATCAATTAAGTGATTAACATCATGGCGCCGTTCGACAGACAAGAGAGTAAATATTGCGTCGGAACTGACATATGAAATCAATTAACTCAAACATTAGCACGATGTCAACTAATAATGATCAAACATTGGCAGTAAATAATGATTACATAAGTGCTTTACGTTCTTGTATATATTTAAAGTGCAATCATTAATTTGCAGAGAAGAAAACAGCATTCATAGAATGACTGATATCTTTCCTTATTCGCTTCACTAACAGAGCAATTGCAGAAATGAGTCGATAAACCATATTACACCTATGACTTGATTAGCTGAAGAATCAAGAAAAAGGGCTTGTAGCTAACGGAGATTGGAAAACATTAACAATTTTACCATATTCTCATAGCAGGATATTGAAAGAAAATTAGAACTGAGTGTTTGAACTTATACTTCAACTAGCGGGCCGGGCGGACGTTGTCCTGCCTTAATAATAAAAAAAAAATCTAAAATTCAACCGCAGCGCCACATACCAGGTCCAATTGAAACCATTCTCGGATCCACTGGAACACGCTCACAAAATTTCATCAAAATCGGTTCAGCCGTTTAGGAGTTCAGTGACATATACACGTACAGAATAAATTTATATATAAAGATAACGTAACCACAACTATCTCATTTCATGCCCACTACAAGACTGTTTAACATCATCCTCCTACTAAGATTTTTCTTAATCGAGGCAAAAATTTTACGCTACCGCTTCTTATTTCCTAAATTTGAATTTTGTAAATAAGACGGGAATTGTGTCATATATTAACAAATCAGTATATAAAAATGTATAGAGTATTATGTTTGTAAAACAAATTCATAAACTCGATAAATATTAGAAATGATCAGAATTTATGATAGGAGAGAGTGACTAATAAAGGTAGCAGTTCCGTTTCAACTAACCGTAAGTCAGAATCGCATTACTATTTACTTAGTTTAAAACATTATCAGCACACAAGTACATGTTCCATATACATAAATGAGTGATGATCTGTTATATTATTCCCACACTGTTAAAGGTCACTACATATTCCTAGTCTTTATGTACTACACGATTTGTTGGCAGAGCACTGTTATTCAAATAAGAGTAGAATATATTTGTACTGAATTTGTATGCGTTCAGTTTTCAGTGGATCTCATACACACGCGAGAAGCATTTGATTCTTTGCTGTCCCAAAATCTACAATCTTTGTTGTCCTAGACTCCGACATTGCTACTTTTTATACATTATAGGTTTTATCATTTGCACACAACCACAAATTGTAAAGAGGGTAAGTCTAAAAGCACTTGCTCTTAAGCGCAACTATTGGAACACACTTATAGTTTTTAGTGACGAATTTTTACTTGAAAGTGGTAGCTAGCTTAGATCTTGATCTTAGAAAAAACCCTACTGCCATGGTATAGACGCATCGCGATGTTTTTTTTTTGAGAGTGGTAGCTAACTTCGATCTTGATCTTAGAAAAAACCCTACTGCCATAGTATAGACGCATCGCGATGTTTTTTTTTTCACAGAAAGACCCGACCTTTTCGCAAGGAATGCAAGTTGAGCATCAGCTTCACGATTACACTGATTATATGCCTTAGTAAGTTTTTTAAACAATTAATGTATCTGTTAAATGAAGGAGCCTCCTGCAGCAAAGTGCTCGGGACTCAACGTGTTCCTCCGAAGCGGCAACAGTGAAGATTCTTGTTTCATTCTACTGCAACGGCCAGAGAACTCCCAACACTAGACTCTCGCGTAACGAATAAAGCTACCCTAATCTGCACTGCGGCGAGGCCTCAAGAAAACTTCCACCAGCTGCCATGACGTTAAAACCTGGTAGTAGGTGGCAAAAATGCCCTTTTCAGGGCCAACCAGAAACACTCACCTCACCGACGACCTTGCTATCGAACCTGGACACCGAGTCAAGCACATCGAAGACCCCAAGCAAAACCACTGGACAACCGAACATCGAGAGACGCCCGCCACCAGCTTCTCCCGACGAAGAGAGTAGCTACCCCACGTGAAGACTCCCCCACGCCCCAGCAAGGAGCGCGGTGACTACGGAAGAGGCGATCTCACCGAAGGAATGCTACGAGAGGGACCTGCTGATGCACAACTGGAATCGACCGGAATACTCTCCGACAAGTTAATCCGCTGGATGGCCCTATACCTACGGGTACAGGAAGCGGAGAACGAAGGAAAGGAACCAACAGGAAGCGACCAAGAAGCCCTGATATCGGCCGTCAAGGAAATACTCGCCCAAGCAGACCCCCACAATCACAAGCCTCCAGAGAAAATCTGAATAAAAAATTGAATATCGAAAAATAGGTCGCCACTGAAGCACCTAGATTTACGGAACTCCAAAAGAGCCCGAAATGCCCATCGATAGTGGTAGAATCGCTACCGATTGGATAACTCATTTCGAGGCGATTGCAAAAAAATCGCCAAACCACCGAACGCGCGGCCTTTTGGTGCTGGAATGCGTTTTTTACCGCAAGACGGAGGGGAATATCGTACAATACAAAGTTACCAAGTGACCTCGAAGAGACAGAGAACATCGAATGGTTTTAGAATGTACTATGGAGAATGTATCCAACCAAATTAAGGCAAACCATATGCTTTCATTCAGGACAACATTCGTGGTAAGCCATGGCTTTATAAGTTTCGCAACTGTTACAAGTTTGCTGCGTCTACTATCTGTAGACTGAGGATGTATCTGTAGACGTGTGCTCTCCAATCCATCTTGCAAAGCTCATAATCAGGGATAACTCGATATGTGAATAAGGGTTCGATGAAGGCACTCTAGAATACATTTTTCTCGATGAACTGTGTTGTTTCCGAACCGGTGGTAACTTTAACGTTCAGAAGCCTTCTCAGGCCAAAATAAAATAAATTATATTCGGATTTGATTTATATTTAATTTTTATTTTGATTTCATTTTATTTTATGATGCTTTAAAAAAGTCCTTCACGTCATTTTAAAATTGATTTCACTTAATCATCGCGATGTTTTTATATTAAAAACAAAAATAAAATAATCTAACATATTCACAAATTAAATGTGTATTACAAGCTTAGTGGTACATGGCGATGTCCAGTGCGATGTCCAGTTATCTTTCTGAATGATATATGCCAACATTGCGGCTAAATTGTGGAGCATTATTTAAATATATAAAAATCCTGTGTCATGATATTTGTCCACGATGAACTCCGAAGACTCAACCGATCTTAATAAAAATTGACATTTAAGATCGGTTATGTATAATTTGGTCCAACTTGAGAGATAGGTTTGTCAATGTTAATTATTGTTATTAATTGTAAGTTTCATCAGCCTCGAACAGATGGCGCATTAAATTAGTTTGTTGGCAGAAAAATGTAGGACCGACTGTTATAGATCTTATGAATGGTGCCACGTTTGAATTCTGAATTTCTTTTTCAATAACAAAGCGACAGCAACGCGTGGACGGTTCAGTTAGTGTTCTGATATTTGTTTAAATTCTATGTGATATAAATTGCAGAGTACGCAGGTCACAAATGAGTGCAGGGTTCCGCAGACAAACAGTCGCTATTTCCAAGGTGAAAGGAGGGCACTGCACCGATCCATTACCCGTGTGGTACACTTCTAGTAACAAGAACGGACCAGAATGGTGAACTACTAACATTCCTAATGCTTCCGGAACTCCACGGCCCCGGGGCATTGTTGAACCTCTAAAATATATATTATACGTATAAATATAATACGTATTACATAACGACAGCTAGTTAATGATTTAAATTTAAGCATATATTGTAGATTTTTTAAATTATTCCGTGTCAAGTAATTTGTATATGCAGTGTGCAGCACTTAGCCGCATGGCAATAAACTCAAGGGTGCTAAAGTGGCAGAACCTCTGCTTGGGTTTGTTGCCTTAAACGCAACATAGCGAATTGAACTAAGCTAACTAACTAATGATTCATAAATAAGTTAATAAAACACATAGTTACACACACATGAAACTGACAATTTGTCTGTGATTAACCAACCAAAATAAAAAAAATACGTGGAAGGAGAAATAAAATCCCTTTCCCTTTATTTGTACCTACGGTGTATACATGCACGAGCGCATTGTGGTGGCTTATAATAGGTCTTTACCTATGAAATTGCCGTTCTGCAATACTGGCCATTTCAAATCAAAATAATTTTTGTTTGGCTAAGAATTCTAATTTCAAATTAATTTTATTTTAAAAACATGGAATTCTTTTTCCAAAAGTAGTCATTTGTTTATTGATTAGTGTTACATTTTCATCGCATTTCAATCTTTTTTGTCATCATGGATACGTTAAAAATTTGGGTAATTATGGAATATGGGTACTGTCGTGGCAGCAACGCGGCACAAGCGGCACCCAACATCAACGACGTTTACGGAGCTAACACTACAAACCAACGCACCACCTGTTATTGGTTTGCTCGCTTCCGTTCTGGGAATTCCGACCTGAAAAATGAACCTCGCGGTCATCCGAAGACTTTGGTCGACAATGACGAATTAAAGGCGATTGTGGAAGCTGATGATACACAATCTACGGCTGAATTAGCAGCAGCTTTCGACGTTAGCGTCAAAACAATATTGGTCCATTTGCGTCAAATTGGCAAGATAAAAAAGCTTGACAAATTGGTGCCCCACGAACTCGATGATCGCCAGCGCAAAGTACGCGTCGAGACGTGCCTTGCATTGCTCAACAGACGCACAAATGAAGGAATTTTGAACCGCATTGTTACCTGCGATGAAAAATGGATTCTGTTTGATAACCGCAAGCGCTCAGCATATTGGTTGGATCCTGGTTCAGCACCTAAATAATGGCCTAAACGAAAACTTACCCCTAGAAAAGTGATGGTCACTGTTTGGTTGTCTAGCGCCGGTGTGATTCATCACAGCTTCTTACCAAACGGGGTGAGCATTACTACAGATGTGTACTGTGAAGAACTGAACACAATGATGGAGAAGCTGGCACATCTCCAACCAGCATTGGTCAATCGCTCGTCTCCACTACTCCTGCACGACAACGCGCGACCTCATACTGCACAGCAGACGGTCTCCAAGTTGCAAGAAATGGGGTTGGAAGTTCTCCGTCATCGGCCCTACTCACCAGACCTTGCGCCTACAGACTACTACTTTTTCCAGAATTTGGATAACTCCTTGGCGGGAAAAAAATTCAATACCCGAGAGGCAGTACAAAATGCCTTTGAAGAATTTGTTGCCTCCCGTCCAGCTGATTTCTTTAATAAGGGCATCAATAAACTGCCACTGCGTTGGCAAAGATACATTGATTGCATGGGTGATTACTTCGATTAATACAAATAAAAAATACATGAAAAAAATTCGTTTTAAATTTTTTCATACAAAACGGCAATTTCATAGGTAAAGACCTAATATATCGTAGAAAAGTGAAGGGTTGAAGTTTCCAGAGAGTAATAATAATTGATTAATGACAAGCCCGATAACGGATAGAGGAAGGGGAAGTTCGAGGCATTTTATTTTTAGAACTTGTTTGTTTATTTATTTACGACACTCGACCCGATAAGGATTTAATAAATACGTGTTCCGCGAGTTAACGCATCTCTATCAACGAGCATATAAACAATGTTTATAGAAAATTCTTGTTTTTTCCAGATATTTCTTTGGTGTTCGAAAATAGTGCATGAATTTGTACATCTTACAATATTATAATGAAAATAAACACTGTCGTTTTTAAATGTCAAGGGTTTGTAGGTCAGACTGGTTAAAACGTTTAAATTTATAGTAAATCGAAATTGAAACAATTGAAAGATGTCTCCTAACTATAAATACCATATATGGAGTTAAAGTTAAACAGTCTATTTCACGCACTTCAAGCCAGTCTACGCTCCTACAGGTTTATTGGGAGCGTACAGTTTCCATGCTGAGAGCACTGGGATTTATCGTTGTCTATCGTGCAATAGACCAGAACTTTCGGTAAAAAAAATCGTAAAGCCCTTTAGTATTTGTGTTACCTTTACAAGATTATAATGGCACCAGTATCATTATTCCAGCCGCATCGTAATTTAACGTCAGATCAGGTAATTAAGTAACCTAGCCTATAAAAAACGAGATAAAATTGTTTATGTTGTATCAATGTCTTCCGCATCTTTAATGCGTAGTTGAGAAATGGTCTTTCGCATAAGGAATATTATTGTTGTTTATGTTGTTTTATATTTCGAAACGAAGTCTTCTCGTTTCAGTGTTCATTTTATTTCCAGTACGCTTTCAGTATGTGTGTGAAAAAGATCAGATCTCGCATCTCTATTTAAGCCTAGATTTAGTGCTTTATAAATGTTATAAGCTATACCCGCGACTCCTCGCGCATAGCCTACCGAACTATTATTTTTAAATAAATTTTAATACTAGCCTCTGCCAGCGACTTCGTCCGCGTGGAATAGTTACTTTGAGTTAACGCTAACACGCAGCGGAAGCTCTCAAGAGGAAAAAAAAAACCCCGATTTTGAAACTCATTGGTGCTCCGCATCTATTGATCTTAAAGTGATGGTGTATAAATTTATAAATTACTTAATAAATAAGCTATATAACACTGAAAGAATTATTCAAATCGGACCAGTAGTTCCTGGGATTACCCCCTACAACGTCACAAACTTTACCTCTTTATCATATTAGTATAGATATCGGGATATTTTTCTAATTTGACTTAACATTATTGTTATTTCTCATATTTCTTTTCTCTACATCAGTGAACTAATAAAATACTGGGATGAAACTATAGAATATTTATACTTGCGTGAAATGTATATTTTAAGAGACACAACAAGATCTACAAGAGTAAATAAAACTAAGTCGATCACTTTCACACACAACAATTGCACACAATTCCCTCAGTAACAGAGTGGGACTGAACTGGAACCGATTGCCTGACGAAATAGTATCTGGTAATTCCGTCCATGATTTTAAAAACTGAATCGACAACTGGCTCCGGGGACTAATAAACTCACTTTAATAAGTGGACGTCCGCAGTGACCAAAACCCAACAAAAAATTTCGACACAGTGTGATATAGACGTATCAGCAATTATGCTTCTTGTCTCATCATTCATCATCATTACCCTTATCCCACCTAAGTAGGGTCGGCACAACATGTTTTCTTTTTCCACTCTCTCCTGTTTTGACATCTTTGTTTGTTTGTGTCATCTCAGTATTCAAACCTTTTACGCACATATCATTTTTCACACAGTCCATCCATACCTTTTTCGGTCTTCCTCTACTCTTATATCCGTCCACAATCATACTCAACACTTTTCTAGTTACATGGTTTTCATATCTCCTCATGACATTCCCATACCATGCTAACCTATTACTCCTCAACTTCTCAGTCACTGATATACTCATTCTTAATTTTATCCATTCCAGTTACACTACACATCCACCTTAACATTCGCATCTCTGCCACATGTAATTTTCTCTCATGCGTCTCTTTCGTAGCCGATCACTCAGATGCATACAGCATGACTGGCCTTATTATAGTTTTATAAACCTTCCCCTTGAGTTTCAAAGGCATTCGTGGGTCACAAGCTACCCCAGACACATTTCGCCATTTCATCCATCCTGAAATTATGCTGCTTGTCTATAAATAAATATATACTTAAATATTGAACCCTGGCTTTAAAAAGGTCTCTTATTAAATGCACTGCGGTCGTTGAATGTTCGCCATCTTGCTCGTTTGTCTAGCTTTGGTTACGTTAAGTTAGACTTGCGAAAAAGGATAACGCGAACTTGCCTCGGGCGAGCGCGGTGCATTTATTACGAAACCTTTTTAAACCAAGTATTTAATACGTATTTAACTTTTTTGTAATAACACGGTATAGGTTTTAGCTTTTGATGTTAAATGACGATATGGTATAGGATGGTAACAGATTAAACATGGTACTGGCTCACAAGGGCAGCTGCAGGGACTCGCCAACAAGAGCTTAGCGACAGATTTGCAATTTGAGGGTGGTAGCTAGCCAGGTGGAGTTAGTAGAAACCCTACCATCATGCTAGGTTTCATTACAATGTGTTCCTTCACCAAAACCTCCAACTTAATCGCAAGGACTCGAACCTACGTTTATAGACGCGGTATCTCAACACGCTATCAACTGAACCATAATCCTTTCAATACATATACTATAATGCTACTCCCATATCTGCGAAACGAAGCTTCGACTACTTGTCACGCTAAAATTAACGTTATAAATCATTTCGTGGTTCTTTTAGATACGCGGCCACTAAGTGTTGGAATGACATACCTCCTCCTATCCGTAACCTTACACGAGGTCATCGTCTTAGCGTTAAAACACATTTTAAAAACTATTTATTAACATGGCAACCGTCGTATGAAATTCAGTAAATTAATAAATTCAACAAACTGGTTACATCATGTGATCTTTGAGTTAGTGTGCAGTCTTTTGAAAATTGTATTTAACTCTGCAGTTTCGTGAAATCATTGTATTGTATTGTATCGTATATAGGCAGTACTAGATAGATTACATTATTAAGGGCATGTATAATATTAATTTGAAATCATCTCGTAAATGCGTCCGTGAGTTTGAAATTTTGTCCATCTATTAGTATATAGCAGCCTTTGTCTGAAAACCAGCGCTCCAGCGCTTGCGCTAGCAAATCTTTCTCACTCCATGCAACACTTTTATGTTACTTGTAAATATGTGTTGTATGTGCTGCTAAATAAAATATCTTTCTTTCATTCCGATAAAGGCACAGATTATACATTGCCACATCTATGTCTTTCCAATTACTCGAAACTAGCGTCTGCTAAACTCCTTTGATATGTGTAAAAACCGCCAGCCCAGTATCGCGCTACATATATCGTCACGCAGCTCGATAATTCATAACGCATAACAACAACGTCTTCCCACATCTGCATTTAGTGAGACCATAGACAAAACTTCGTACCGATACACGAAGGTATGCGAGTACTTTAACGAGTTAAAAAATAGTCACGTAAATCTGACGAGCAGTTTATGATTTATAAGCAGACAAATAGGCAGTTACGTATCGTCATATCTAATCATAAATTTAAGATTGGACACATGAACTTATAAAAAAGGTTCATGATTAGATATTGTAATCGCAACGTCTGTTTGATCAAATATCTGTACTTAATGATGTATGTACAGTGTACACCTTTTGTAAGACTCATTTGTAAGACGTAACTAACGATCCTTTTAATATTTTTTAGGTCGACGTGTCTCAATTTTATTAATAAACAGAAATCAATTTAATTTAAAAAAAAAATCAAGACGTATAGTGCTCAAAATAATGTCGAGGTTTTATCTGTAAGAACTAAGAATGACAACATAATTTTAACTGTAAGTTCAAATGCTTAGAAAATATATATTACAATCGCCAGTTACAAATAATTATTTTTTCATTCTACATAAAGAGAAATATTTACATACGAAAATCTGTTAATGATACAGTTTCTAGGAATATTGTCGAGAACTACGTCATTGCAAAATTCTAATGCTTCAAGGAAGTCGGAGAAGTTTGCCAAATCTATTTCCATTATTACTACTAGACACTATAATTTTTCTAGAGTCGCATTTGTTTTAAGTAGTAATGGAGGTCATTTCCACTTTATGATCGTAATTAGGTAAGATGTTATAAAGTAGAAAAAGTAAAACAGTTTGCAATTGAACAGTTTTTTGTCATTAGATTAATAAAAAAACTTATCATAAAATATTTTTTCGGCTCTTGCCTTAATTCTTCAGAAAATATAATTTCAAGATATTCTTGCGATAGTTATTCGAAAAATAGTTTCCTGTAGTCTACTTATCAACAGATTTTTAAACAATATTAATAGTAACGTATTCTACTAGTGTTAAAATGCATAGAATCATTTTTATCGCTCCAATCAGCGTCAGCAGAACGACGTCAGCGGAGCGTCAACCGGCCATGACCGCGTTGCATCGCCAGCGACAAGATGACCTCCCTCACAATAAGGGCTATATCACAAAGGCGTCTATAAAACTAGATCTTTAATAACAGTTATGTACATTCAAGTAACCATGACGTCAATAAAATTCAGTGGAATTCTCACCATTATAATTGATTACGTGATTATTTCATATATAACATATATACATTTTAAACATCAAAAACTATTACTCTTTTACATTTTACTGGTCAATATAACATTACTAGAGTTCATGGGGTCACGTTGCAAACATGCCCTCTGGTGTTAATATGTATAATACTTAAATGTTGCCAGCAGCGTTCCGCTAAAATTGCCGGTAATATTTCTGCATAACTCTTTCCTGTAACTTCGTACACGTCAAAAATAAATTTAAAAGCTTACCGGGTCATTTATAATCGCTGAACATTGTAATTGGGTGCAGTAATACGAACGTAATAAATTGCGATAAAATAGTCGCAAAATGAATGCAGTTTAGTCGCACAATCGCATACATTTAGAAATCGCTTATGTTGCTTAACGTCCTTTATAAATGCACGTGAGTAATAACTCCTCGTTATATACGCTACGTAATATTTGTAATGCATTAGCCACTTCACTTGAACTGTCCAAGTAACTCAAGTCACTGAAGATGTTATTTTTTTCCTTTTATACTTCAGTAACTAATTAAACAATAAAAGATTATTACAAACGTTATCACGTAACTTGATAACACAAAGTGTCTTGTATTCTTAGCGTTCTAACAGGAACAAAATGGTGGCCTCCTTGTTAGATTTTTCCGTGAAAATTGGTGACATCTTTGAACTAATATTCCGTGTGACTATTTATAATCAAACGTAAGAGTTTTTCAAACCCATTGTATTATTTATTATCTCTGTACTTCATCATTTCCGATTTGAAAAGGAGATATTTTCAAGGGGTTTCGTTTTTAATTATTAACATTTGAACTTGGATTTCGAAGAAACACCAGCGTGTGTCCTCAAAATCGAATAGGAAATCTATAGTAATTAGGATATTGGTAGTTTTACGATAATTCAAGACTAAGTAGTTACCTAACTGTGGTCAAGGACGCTCTAATGCATTTTTAGAGGCTAAGTCGGCTTTATTTTTTTATCTTCACTTGTGCACAATATCCAAGCCATATTACGTAAAATACCATCAATATTACACAATATCGGAGCAAATAATGCAAGAAAAGGTTTTGTAGGTGGTAGAGCTACGCTGATACTATTAATGATTTCAGCATGAATGGGTCGGTTCGACCGGGGTAGTACCACCCTCCCACAGAAAACAAAACCAACATGAAGTAACAGTGCATGCATTGTTGCGTTTCGTTCGGTCAGTGAGAGCGTCGGATGCCCACCTCAACTCCCCTCCCCCTTCCCTAACTCCCCTCCCCCTTCCCTAACTTCCCGTCCTCCCCAAGACAGGTTGGTAACGCACTTGCAACTCCCCTGGAGTGCAAGTGTCTATGGACGGTGGTGATCACTTAACATATGGTGACCGATCTGTCCGATTGCCTCCTATGATATATAAAAAAAAAAGAAAACCCGCTACAACCCCTTCAGGTTGCTCAAAAACCTCCATTTTTTTGTCATGTTTATGTCACTTACAGTTTTTAATAAACGTCTAAATAGACAGTTATTATTACATAGTTCAGATTTGCTGTTAGTTCCCGATTTTCCAAATTTGTTGTTACTTATAAGATTCCCCGTATAATTATAAACATCCTAAAGAGCAGTTATTTTATATGTATGATGGAACATACATTGATATTTTAGAGAAGAAAGAGAGAAAGAAAATATTTATTTAACAAAAACGCAACTCAGTCAACAAATATATAAAGAAACGTAATAAATAAGTGTTGTATGGAGTTACATAGGCCTTTCTGTCAGTGTAAGAAACAGCAAACACTGCAATACCCATATTTGGATAATGATAGTGAATATTAACCTTGTGTTACACGATATATTAAAAAAGTACATAAGTATTTATAAAAAATGCAAACTAAATTTATTTATTAACAATTTCTGTGTTCAAATAACTTATAAGTTCAAGTGTTTTTGTTCCGTTACCTACATACATTAATTATCTACCGATCTATATAAATACTATATCAATATACATATATATGTACTCATTGTTATCTGAGTTATCAAATATGCCCAAATACATAAAGATGATCTAGAATGAATTTATTAAACAAATTAAAAACAAACATTGGCTTATTCAATCAATAATGTTTATTCGGCAATTTTTACAATATACAAGTCTCATAGACAAGATCTTGATTTTGTTATTTGTAGTATGATATTTGTATATGATTAATAAATTAATACCGAAACTCAGAAAAAAATATAATTTTGAATACGGTTTGTTATTATACCCTCTATGAGAATACGATTACATCTCGTGCGCGATCTATATTACTACTATAATTTGAAACACTGCTTTTAAAACGTTAATTAATTGTATTTCAAGAATTTTGATGGCATGTCAGTTTGACATCTAGTAGTTTATAAAAAAATCTAATCTTCTATTCGTAATCCGGTGAAGATGTTAAGACCTTGCTAGGTCGATAGCGTACACAGTTCGAAAAAAAAATCTTCTATTATTTGATCCTAAAGTATTTATGACATCTTACGTTATCATGGTATAGTTTAGTTGGCGTGCATTAATGATATGCAAGAGATGGTACGGAGCCATTGACATATAAAAACATATATCAATGTACGGAGCCTAAATTCTGAGATATCACTAAAAGTCCTTGATAAATGTTAACAAACGGCTCATCATTTTATTACGTAAATAAATTTTTTGTCACTTTAGTTAACAAGATGTAATTTTCTGTAATGCTAATTAATATAACAAATTAAATTTGATCATATAATTAGGTATCATCAAGCTAGCGCCATCTAGGTGAATAGCATGTACTTAATAAAATACGCCGTACTTTTATATTAATCTCACCAAAAGTGATGTATGTTCAATAAGAAAAATGAGAGAACCGAGGAAGTAAAATATTATCTGAAAAGTGTCTTTAAAGGTATGGTATTCCAATTAATTAATCAAAAGTGCAATCGATTTGTAGTAAGCGTTTGTAATACAATCTACATTAAACTTTTTGACCGCTCTGAACATAGCAGCGCAGAACACACTTTTAGGTACAAATATGTATAATACTATATATATAGCAGCGAGACAACTTAAGGATAAATAAATGCCAATTTTAGACTCTTATAATAATATTTTAACTTTCGTTTGTATTAAACTCTTAATAATATTATGCGCAATATGGTATTATTCAGTGGCCAAAAAGATCGCCGAGGGCTGTAAGTATAGTTCTGTATTTAACAAAGCATAAAATTTTCAAACTTGTCGATGCTGGTAATTATTTGTACTTTTAAATTTGACATAGATATTCTGAATTATGACCACTTTTATGCCTACTCAATTAACTAACAATTCAATTGATCTAGTTACAATTTAGACTATATGTCAATAGTATTTTAATTTAATATGAGCACAGAATGTAAAAATTTACAAACCTAGAATGTGTAATGTTTGAATGAGAACAACTATTCGTTTCTCATATAAATACTAATTATTCTAATATTAGTAATTTTAGTCGATTCCGAAAGACATCACTAATATACAAATTTGTCTTTGTCAATTGTCAAACCGTCAAACCCGTTAGGGTTATGTTATGTTCTGTGCTTGTAAACTTTTTGATTTGGCTAATAATGGAGCTCATTAAATAAAGTCTCATAAATCTTATATAAATTACTAATATAATAATAAAAATATCATCACAAACATTATTTTTTGAGTGACGTTTCTTTTTTATACAGAGCTATACAGTCTATAGTTTTTCCGACTAAAAGGTTAGGTTTAGTAAGATTTTAGACAATGAACAGTGAAAAAAGGAATGCCCGAGGTAGAGGCCGCGGTCGTGGCCGTGGTCGAGGCCGAGGCAGAGGTCGGGGCCGAGGCAAGAAAGTGCCCAAAGTTATGTCTAGCGACGAAGAAGAGTGTTCTGTAGAAGAAACGTCACAAGAGCAAGAAGAACCTGTAGCTGAGGACATAAAAGAGGAACCTGAGCAGTCTGAACCGGCGAAATGTATGTAAACTTCTACTTACATATCTTCTTTTATGACTGAAACACTCCTATACAGCGTAAATTAGTAACTGGGCTTATATATTATATTGTTATAACAGGGGCTGCATTAGAAATTCGCATCTTGAAATAAGAGTTGAGGGGGGCGAGAGGGGAGGGGAGGGGGCTGACTACCATTCCCCACCGCGGAAGTCATAGTTACTGAGATATTCATGATAAAAGTTTTGAGATTATATCACCTCTGAACAATCATTAGTAATTTTGTATATTAACAACTTGGTGATTTTTAAATTAAAACAAAAAAGTTTGTACGATACTACGTCTATATACAAGTAGAGCAAGAAATGAGTGCTGTAAAAGTGTGTCTATGGAAAAACAAAAATTTTAGTATTTAAAAATCTTGTAGCAGTACTAAAAAGCATAGCAACTTTGCATAAAAAAAAGTTGAGTTTTCAACTAAAAACATAATAACTTGTATGAAACTATGGATATCTACATGTTAAGGAATAAATTATTGATGGTAAAGCATAAATATTGAGAACAAAAAAATTACCATAAACTTCTGTCCTCAATTTTCACCCAAATATTTCTTTCAGATTTAAGCTCATAGTGGTTAAAAAAATGTAATCTAAAACAACAAGGAATGTGAAATGTGTTCGCAACACTAACCTATATAGAGGACTAGGGCGGGAGCGAAGCTACGCTCCGGCCCTATTCCTCTGTTAACCTAACGTGACTCAGTTGGATTTGCTCCAACTAGTTTGCTAGCTCCCTTCGCTCACTCGCCTGTGTTGTATGTGCAAAGGCTTTATGATCATACAAATAATTTATATTATATTTTATTCTAGGATTGTGACAGTTGCGTTTTGGATTAGACATAATACAAATAAAACAAAAAATATAAAATCAGGAAAAGCATTCCATTTGTTATACAAATAATTTATATTTGACTTTTTCTAAAATATTAGTGACCAATTATAAAACAACAATAGATATGTATAACACAACAAAATTGTAGTATTATAAACCTTAAAAATGTGCATCTGAAGGAAAAATCACTTTCCATTACATGTAACTTCAAACACATGTAAAAAAAATTATGCATTTCCGCGGGTTGAGGAGGGTGTCTTTTGAAAGGGGTAACCAACCCCTATAAAAAACAACCCCAAATTCGTGATGCGAATTTCTAATGCCAACGCAAATAACTTAGAGTTACTCTCTTCACATAAATAATCAACAGTGACTCTAATTTTCAATTCATTCACCTCATAGGTATTATTATTAAGGATATCTCAAGTTTCCTGATATAAGACAAATAGTAGACTTGTTTAAAACACTGAAATGGAAATGATAACTTACTATGTCATAGTTTCTCATGATATCATATTGTAAATATTGTGGCTTTGAACTGATGTTTTGACATAATCTAAGGTGTTTATGCTCGCTTTTAAATACACATTCAAACCTGAATAAGTAAGAGTTTAAGGGAACACAATCTCTTTTTCACCTAAAATGGGTGTTTCACCAAAGCATGTTTTTTGATTAGAAAAGGTATAGGAATGGCTTTTCTCACTTACAGAAGTTTCAAATATACATTAAAAATGCAGTGACATGTATGTATTGTATAGTTATTGTTTATCAGAATTAAATATGGACACTTAACAAAAGAAAACAATAAATTGTACACTAATATTTACTCAAAAAAATCTTTGAATTTCTGTTTTTACATTTTGTATATGTTTTTCTAGTTTATAAATTTTACGAAACATTAATCATTTTATCAATAACTCTTTCAAGGAAATATGGTGAAAAACAGAAAGAACCCTGTTAGGTAGTTAATTCCATGAAATATAAGAATGACTCATACATAACAAGTATTAAAGACAATACTACTACTTATAGAGGTACAGACAAGTAGTAGTGGTCTCAATTATAGAGGTCTGCGAGGAAAAACAGTTTTCTCTTGTAGAGGTTACTGATTCTTGCTTATAGAGGTTTTACAGGGTTAAAATGATGGAATCCCGCAATTACATTTACTTATAGAGTTCTTTCGCTTATCCGGTTCTCACTCACTCAGTTTTGACTGTATATTAATATCACAGAAGTTTTCGTATACAAGAATGATCTACGGAATTTAGGTAATATATTTCACTGGTTGAACTACATCATACAAATAATTATCTCAAAACTTAGTGTGTTAGTTTGTCTCAATTTTTTGTGAATATAACCTAAGATGGAAAACATGCAAACCTAGTGAAGGACTAGCTCTCTAGTGCATTTGCCAGAATATACGGAACTGTCATGGGAGTTGGTTAAAGGTGTTGAAGTTTATCTCAAATGTATACATAAAGTAACATCAATGATCATACTTATATACAAGTAGACCAAATACCTTGTCCTCCTACCATAGACGTTAATAATTCAAGAATGAATTAATACTAAGATATGCTAAGGTGGATGATAGTCAGGTTTTTTTTGTCTAAGAAATCTTGATTGTTCTTGATGAATGTTGGTTGACAACTGTAAAAGAATTTCAATGTCTACATCAGCTCCACCTGTTTCTGATTGTAGCTAAAAATTATCAAGATAACAAGACAAAGATAAAAAAAAATATTTCAATTGTTGGACTTATTTAAAAGGAGAAAAGTTATGAACATATGCACATCTGAATTTTATACATATAGAGAACTACATTTTACCTTATACATAAGAAATATGTGTGGAACCACAAATGCAGTTGATATTTTAAAGTTTTAACTTCAGTGTGGTATCTCATCCTGGATCCAGGATGTTTTGATATTACTGAAGGAAATAATGTTGTATTTCACACCTTGGAAACAGAAAAGGAATCTATCTTATTTTCGTAAGGCAGGCCTTGATAATAATTTAAGTTTATTTCTAATTCCATTATCCCATAATAAACCTTCAATGTTGTGAAAGGCTTCTCTTAAATCTATATTATCTGCTGTGTTGGCAATAATTAGCAACTACAGCCTAATCAAGGTGTGTAAATAAAGTTTCAAGTGATTTATATATCAAATACACTATCAGTTGATAGCAGAACCTGTACATTACTTATCAGTAATCATATGGAAGATATAAACTACACTATATCTGAACAAGTGAGTTTTTTACAATTATTTATTTTATTTTTAGTTAATAATTAAGAGTTCATAGTAATAGGTATTGTTACAATGCATCTTTTAACTTTGAAGAAGAATTTTCAAATTATACAGAGTGCAAATTGTACTACACAGTATAAATTAGCTATTTGTGTAGCAATGGTCCAGGAAGGGACTAATGGAAGGAACTTCTTTATGTCTTTATCTCGTTTAAAAGAAGTAATTCCAGATTCAATATACCTTTTATGCATCTGCACTAATTCTAAATATTATTGTAATATTTATTTTGTTATTAATTAAAATCAATTGTTGATATAAACTGATTTTGAACCAACTTAAAAAAAGCAGTTTCTCAAATCAGCTGTATTTTTTTAACGTTTGATGTCAGAACTTCAAATTATGATACAGAGATTTTTATTTTTTTTATTGGAAAGAGGATATTTCTAAGTGAGCCCATTTGCATTTAATCTTGAATATCAAAGATATAGCAGGGATCTCCTTAAATCTGTATAGAAAATGCATAATAATTGAGATATAGATAGATTTATGACAACCCATGACTACATAGTAGAACATAACTGTTGTCAAGTATGTTCTGGTGAATTTTGAAAATTGATATTTTTGAATTTAGTTTTAGTATTTGTTAAAAATATTAAATTACTTATTTTGATAAATATGCTACATCAATCTATTATGTATTGTACAGGGAATCTGTATTCTCTTCTATGATTTTTAATCAGGTTTAATATGATTTATCAGGTGATAGATTAATATGTTCATGATTATTTATAACATTCAGTATAGATACAGATCTATATACTGGTTTTTAATTCTATATGGGCCACTTTGATGCTTATTTATATTTAATACAGGTTGGTACATATCAAACTGATGTCCATTTTTTTTACTAGATAATAATCCCATTCACCTGTATGTATATCTGTATTCCCCTAGCCCATCTTAGATAAAACAACCAAAGTCTAAGTGTTTGACTCATAAGTGACCATTATACCCATTTGTAATTGCAAATTTAAGGATGCAGTAAGTGCATGTTAGTTTACTATTAAAAAGTTATTTATATTATATGTAAAGAGTGTTTATTTTTAAGTTTTTTGATTAATATCTTCTTTAAAAACAATAGATCTGTAATTATTCATTAGAATCTGTACATTTTTATGTATATAAAAAAATATTACAGATAGATCATGGTGAAAAGTAGTGAATGACCAATACTCACGTGTTCCACATACGGTCCGATATCACTATAGTCACTTAAAAAAAATATTATGTATCTGTGTTCAATTACAGTGGAGGTCCCATCAGATATATCACAGCTAGAAGCGCCAGTGTTCACAACATTACAACGTGGTCCTCCTGAGCCCATGTTACGACTAGACTGGAGCCACCGCGCCACCCTTATAGGAGAGAAAGTTCTCAACCCCATGATCTATTGCTGTGATACATGCTCAAAGCCCATACTTATATATGGTCGTATGGTAAGTATTTTTTAAATTAAATGTTTATACTCTGAAGCTATGAATAGGAACATTTTTACATCATTTAAATAGTAGAGTTCAAAGACATTTTGATAGAACTTAACGAAATTAGAGAAATATTTTTCTAAAACGGGATGTAAATCATGCATACGAATTTACATGCTGTAGGTAACTTTAAAAACCTTTGTAAGTTAGCTAAATTTGTTCTCCTAGTACCTATTTAATTTGTGGTAAATTGTAGGTAATTTATTTTCCTGTGTAACAGTCCTATGATATCATTATCCTGGTATTTCACTAGTCATGGCAAGCTTTAGAAACACCAAAAGTCTATATTTGTGCTGTAAATATGACCTAGATATGTTGCTTTAGCAATACATAGAAAATTAATTTAAGTAATATGTATGTACAACATATTTCAGATACCCTGTAAACATGTTTTCTGTCTGTCATGTGCCAGAGCAGATCATACACATTGCCCAAGGTGTCGAGAGAAAGTAAGTGCCATTTAGAATTTTTTTTTTAAATATTAATTATTTTAAATACCCACAATTCATGAACGTAATAATATCTTTTACTAGACTTATTATAATTTAAATGCAGTTTTCTCGTTACAAAGGACTATGACCCTCGCAACTACTCCCGCAAGATAGCGAGATGACGATACTATACGCTACTGTGTCTGCATTGAAATTTGCAAAAAAATTTCGTTCACTATGGTCACGATGCGGGACATTGCTTTTAGACATTAGCTAGAGCAAACAGACAGACAAAAACTTTAAAATGTGGATTTTTGCTATAAATACCTTATATTTAAATATACGGTTTATTTCACCATAACATATTTTCAATTAAGAATGTAAACTATCCAAGGATTCACTCAAACACATAAAAAATTTCATCAAAGTGGGTCCAGCCGTTTATAAAGTTTACACACATGTATTTGCCATTACAGGTTTTGCGAGTAGAACAAACTGGCTTAGGTACAGTGTTCATGTGCACCCATTCCGGTACTAGATATGGGAACACCGGCTGTAGAAGGACTTATCTCTCACAGGTAAACTCATTTTTTTTAAGACCCAGATATCAATGTGGTAGATGATTAAATATCTAACCAAATTTTCTAAAATTATAATTTTACCTTACATCATTTGTATTAGTTTTTCAAATTTTGTAATACTTTTTTCTTAATCTTAGGCACTTTTTTGACAGTCTTTTGACCAGTGCATCCTATGGTCTACATTCGTTTGTATGGAGCTTAAACCCTTATGGCTTTGGACAGTCCAGGGGTTAAATACCGTCACACCTTATTATTCTAAAAACAACAATCTGTTATCTCTGCTGTCAGAACTAGAGCCATTTCCTAGTTTGTTGTACATAGGTTTGTGTTCTGGTGACTACACAACGTCAGGTGATCTGCATGTCTGCTTGTTACTAATCATTCCGATAAGTTAGACAGTAAATTTGTACATCGCCGAGTCTTCTTTTTTTTATTTAGTCTATGGAATTATTCGACAACTCTACCAGTATCTCGTGATGTGCTTACTAGTCAAAAGCAAAATTTTACTTAGCAAAAGAAATGTAACAAACTTGAACTCTAGAAAGATGAAAGTTGATATAATGCACAAAGTAATATATAAAGCAGAATAATAGGAGATTCTTAGTTATTAGGTATATTCTGTTTAACTAAATTAGTTTAAAAAAAATTTAAAACCACCTGTGTCTTCTGAATGTAAATCATACAAGGATGTCCAACCATTTATAAAAATACACAAGAGTCATTGGGTATAAAAAAATAATCAATAGCAGGATATGATTGTTATCATAATTTTGACATAACATAATAATAATGTAGAAATACTTTCAAGCCATAAAACTATTGGTTTTTTTTCTGGAACTGATTACGCTATTGACCTAGCAAGGTCTTAACAGCTTCACCGGATTACTAAGGCGAGCGCTTAAGGCACTCAGCCGATTTTATTTTGACAACTAGCTCAAGGGTGCACGGCACACCTCAGCTTGGGCTGTTGCCTGGTACATGCAATTCGCGGCCTATCTGAGCGAACCTAAGCTAAGCTACATATTCATACTTATATGAGTTATTGAAACATATATTTGTACCAAGCATACATACCTCAACATCTCTTATATGTATTTTGTGTCGGATAATACTATAGTTTTATATTATTTTTAGATTTTACCATTATATTGATTACAGAGAGATTTGCAAGCGCACATCAACCATAGACACGTCTCGTCTGGCAACACTGAAACTAAACAAGAGACGGAAGCGCCATCTGCCTCGGTTGCTATTGTCAAACCACTCACTGTAAGATGTTTCTTATAAAAAAAAAAAATTGATATTTCTATAAAATCAGGACGATAACTGACGCCAATAGAGTTGCCATCACCTGAAATGCTGAAGCCGTTAATTATAGGGCATTTTGGTCCAATAGGGTTTCTCCCCTGGAATTTAGTAAAAAAATCCGGTTAATGGACTTTTGTACTGTGCGATGATATTGTATTTGTTTTATTCATTTACTAATCAGTTAAGTTAGATTATTTTTTCACCGGGTACTTTGTAAATCCTTTCCATATGTCTCCTAGATAATTTTTAAATTAAAACAAATCTGAGGAAACTCGAGTGGATGGCAGTACTAAGTTTTATCTAAAAATACAGTAGCATTATGCAACAATTAATACATATGACAGGGAGATAACTTTACATTGTTTATACTATACAAACAACAAATATGAAATTCATTATATAATATTAATAGAAATTGCAGTGTGTTAGAAAATATCAAATCACCTAACAGCAGAATAACATACAACAGTTTTTAAAAATAACTGTTATAAAACAACGTTACAACGCAACCCATTATTATTATGATATAGCTCTTGTTGTCATGTAGTCTTGAGTCACATCTTCACTTAGCATTTGATGAGATTATAGTCCGATTGCAAACATATCTCTTGATGTTTTAAATTTATACTAAGGTATAAAGCTGGACCTTGTTCGTTTGGTTGAACGCGCTAATCTCAGGAATTACTTGTCCGATTTGAAAATTATTACAGTGTTAGATAGCTCATTTATCGAGGAAGCCTATAGGCTATATGTCATCATGCTATGACTAATAAGAGCGGAGCACCAATGAAGAATGTTTCAAAATAGATTTTTTTTCTTTTGAGAGGTTCCGCTGCGTGTTAGTTAACCCAAAGTTACTAATCCACTCGGACGAAGCCGCGTGCAGAACCCAGTAACTATATAAAAGAGATTAGAATAATGTATGGTTTATGTGGGCAGATATCCGGTGGTGCTGGAGATCCTCGAGCACACTCAGTGAGGCCAGCGCGAACCAATCTCATCACAGTGCCCATACACGACCAACCAGAATCACATTCCTACTATAATTACTATCCGGTAAGTTATATCTCAGTTTTCTTACTATTCGCTGAAATAAATAATTCAATTAGAGTTTTGGCGGGATCTTAGGGTGAAATCTACAGAGCATACTGAGCCTTATCTTAATTTAAAGATCTATAGTTCAACTTCAACATTTATATATTGGCGTCTCGTAGATACGAATTCTGCCAGTGTCAAGTTAGTCATGGGAGAGTCACTTTATAGGTAGTATTAAATATTAATTGTATAATTTTGCTCTTCCAGATTAGGCCAGTGTAATATATCCAAGGACAAATACAATATATATAATCATGCTTAAATAAATAAATATAAATTTACATAATAATTAATGTTAGTAATGTTAAAGTTTAAGTTTGTTACTAATTATAAAATTGGCCATAGTATAGACAAAGGGAGAAAACACATATAAAAGCAAAGATTTAAAATCAGAAGGACGGTTGTGTGTCGATATTAAATTGTTTTAAGCTATCGTCTTTTGCGGAGATTAATCGCTAGTTATCTATTTAATTTGTATTTGTAAGCCATTAATTTCAATTTGATTGACCGATCACTGAATAAAATTAAAAGTTGCAATCCTATCGCTTTGATGGAGCGTAGGTAGTTATTTCATAAACGAGGCTTAGTTTCCGTTCTGTCTATATTTACACTGTGTCGGTGGTGATGTTATTGTATCAGCAGCCCCCGCAGACGATGGGTGGGGGGTCGGTGGTGGCGGGCGGGGGCGCGCCCCCCGTGGGCGTGATGCACTCCATGAGCGTGCCGCCCCCCGCCTACTACACAACGGCGGGCCCGCAACCAGTTTCCGCTCCGCAACCACCCGCGCTCTATTCCACCGCGCAACCTTCCTACGCACAACCTGGTAACATATGCAGATTCTTCTCTAATATTGTTTATTTTTACAGCTCGTTTATATATCACAATTACTCACCATTTTTACAGGCAGATTGAGGCTTCCTAGAAAGCACCAAATTTAGTTTTTAACCCTTTTTACTCGAAGTTTTTTTTTCATTCGTATTACCAGCAGCTCGAAACCGTGATTGTCTGCTGTTATTGAGAGCATAAGAATCCGCGAACCGCAACCCTCATTTGTCACCAATATTTTAAATGGCTCCGCTGGGGTACCCTCGAGTGCAAAGGGTTAATTTTATTCTAAAGCAGCTTATATCCGCTACTACGTTTACGTTGTTTATTATCTTAATAATATATTTTACGTGCAAAGAAAAAATCTTTGGTGCTCTGCTTCTATTAGTCTTAGCGTGATACCATAAAATTACTATAATTGTTTGGTAAAAGACGAGTTTGTATATAATAATTTGTACCGTCAGAATATTTTACGGTATGAATGCCAAATTTTATAATATTGTAGAACCGGTGATAATGTTATTAAAAATTAATTATCAATTATCTTTAAATAAGTATGTAGTACAGTTTTGGAAAAAAAAATGTCTGTAATTCAGACACGGTAGAAGTGAAACTTTCAAAAAGAAAGCGAGAAGAGTGACTCACTGTTCTCCGATGTCTGACGGCAAACGAGACACTGCTCGCAACTCTACCCGACATAGTGCTTACCCCACAACTTTTCGACACACGAAAAGGTTTCCGATCAGAATTTCAGAGCCGTCGCATAAGAAGTTTCACGTCAAAAAATACAGATAGAACTGCAGATTTATTCCGCAATTTCTCTCGTGTTAATGCAGAATTCACTTATTATTAGTAAACTCGTACTTTTTTCTTGATGAAAGTTCTTACCTTCTATGTCCTTTTCTGTAAACCCCTGACAAAGTATGTACATTTCATAATAATCATTTGAGTAGTTAACCCCTCGGTTGAATTTTTAAAACCTGCTTTAAGATCAGTTTGTACAATTTGAAAATACATTTTCTAAAAAAAAAATGATTTTACGATACATCATTTGTCATTTGTCCAAGTTTTTTAATAAATCAATCGTTTTTAAGTTTATACTGCCGACAGCCTTTTTGACCAGTGCCTCATGAGGTCTAAATTCGTTTGGATGGAGCTTAAATCTTTAAAGACAGGGGACGAACGGACTGTCTGTGTCAGACGCAAATGAGATAAAATGTCTAAAGATGGGTCGTACGTTCTGCGTTTAGATTTTATATTTCAGTGATTTAAAGATTCATTTAATTTATATTGGTTCTTTATTTGTACTTATCTAAAATCATATTGGACAGAAACAGGGATTGGATATGATTATACTCGTAAATATACAGTTTAAAAAAATTGTGCTTTGATATCGTAAGATCTGTCTGATACTACGAATCTCATGTGAGTTCAAGCTCTTTTCTTCCCACCTCCCCGGGCATACCTTTTTTTTTTTTTTTTTTTTTTTAACGTGGAGAGAAAAATCCATCATGGACTGTCAGGCCCTCGGGGGAGAGCCCGACCTGAACCGCCCACCAGCCTTTGTGCTGCCACGCAGGGGTGGGGCCATACGGCGACTTTAACCGGCTAAAAACTCCACGACAACCTACGCCGCACTATGGGAGCGCCTCGGGGTAGCGTGAGCAAGCTCCGAGACGCCCCCAGGCGGCAGGCGTTCCCACGCCACACCCGACTGAGGCAGCCCGGTTGCGAGACTGCCTCCCAGCCCAGCCCCCGCCGAACCCGTGCAATGGGAGTCCAGGGCTCCCGCCCCTTTCCCCCTGGGTCCGGCCGGCAGCGGAGAAGCCAAACCGCTCCGCCGCCGCCCCACCGTTGATTTTTTAACGAGGTTTACTCCTCATCACCTCCGCCTTCCCAGAGGCCCTCCGTCCTACCTAACCTAACTACCCCTCCCTCCCTATCCTAGCCCTATCCCTAACCTTACCCTACCCTAACCTATCTCCCTATCCTAGCCCTATCCCTAGCCCTAAGCCTACGTCTACCCTCCAGTCTAGCTACTTAGATTAAGTAGGTGAGCTGAGAGTGTCCTATGCAATTACCCCTCCCCCCGCCCTACATGGCCTACCTGGGAGTTAGTCTAGGGAGGCATTTGGTGATACCTGCCTCCTCTCCTCCGACGTCCATCACCACGGCGACGAGTGACGGGAGCCCCAGGGTCCCTCTCTCTCGCTCTCTCCGTAGCCTCCTTCTCAGAGATGACGCTCTCACAGAAAGATACCACGGCGTTCCATGCTGTGTCCGTGTTCACCATTGCCTTAACAACGCCTGCTAGTGATTACGAGAGTTGTAAGTGCTCTTCTATTCTCATCCCACGCAGGGCAATCTGCCAAAGTATGGGAAGCAGTATCAATTTCTGCGCTGCAATGATGGCACCTCATATCGGGTTCTTTCCTGGCAATCTGGTTCAGAAATTTGCCAAAGCAACCGTGTCCAGTAAGTATTTGGACCAGTCTAAACGTCAGATGTCCATGACACCTCTGTACCCACTTATCGAATACCGGGTAAATCGCCTCAATGGTCTTAGTACCGGCACTGGGTGTCGCCAGAGCCTCTCTCCAAACCCGCACTGCCTCCTGTTGAAGGTGTGCGATTTTGGTCTCCTTTTCTCTTGGGTCGATCCTCTCCCCTGTGGCCTTCTTTCTCGCAGACCAGAAGTATAGTAGAGCCTGCGTTTGCGCAACCAGTTCCCAAGGCACTGAATTGGCCAGAAGGCATGCCGCTTCATATGATATTGTGCGGTATCCTCTGATTACCCTAACTACCATTATTTTGTGCAGCTTTCTAAGAATCCTCGTATTAGTAGGATTCAGCGCATCGTTCCAAGCTGGTGCACCGTATAGAGTCATCGACCGAATGACTCCCTCATACAGCGATCGACAAGACGGTCCGGCGCCGCCCAGGTTGGGAAGCATACCTGCTAGTGCAGCGGCGGTGCGCATGGCCTTCGGTAGCACATGTTGGAAGTGGTTACGGAAGGTCCAGCGGCTGTCTATATGGAGGCCCAGATATTTAATCGTGGGGCTTATATCTACCCGGACGCCCCCGATGACCAGATGGGTGCCCGCCGGTGGTGCTCTGCGTGCGCCATAAAAGCACACAGCTTGAGTCTTGGTTAGCGCGACTTCTAGCCCGATCAGTCTAATCCTAGACACAGTCTGTGCTACGGTGGCCGTGACCAAGTGGAGAGCCTCTCCATAGGTCCTCCCGTAAGCTGTTACCATTGTGTCATCGGCGTAGCACAACATGGTAGACCCGGGTAACAAGGTGCCCCGCAGCACCCAGTCATATGCGATGTTCCACAAGAGCGGGCCAAGGACTGACCCCTGTGGAACACCGCACAAAATTTGCCTGGAGTATAAAACCCCATCCTTCCCCACATATGTAATGTGCCTCGCCTCCAAGTATGAGCCAATGATTTGGCAGAGATATCTTGGCAGACCATGATATTTCAATGCCTGTTTTATACATTCCCACGGTAGAGTGTTAAAGGCATTCGCTATATCCAGCGACACAGCCGATAACACTCCCCCCCGTGATATCGCCTCATCAGAAAGCGATTTGAGGCGCAGTATAGCGTCAATCGTGGATCTTCCCTCGCGAAATCCATATTGATTCGTCGACAAGTCTGGTCCAGAACTTGTCAGGTGTCTGTTGATACGGCGTGCGATGATCCGCTCGAAAAGCTTTCCAATCTCGTTGATAAGTACGATCGGCCTATATGCGGACGGGGAATTCGCAGGTCGATTTTGCTTCATCAGTAGTACAAGGTGACCTACTTTCCACTGGAGTGGGAATAGGCCCTCTCTCATACAGGCAGTGAAAAGTCTCCTGAGTCTATCTCCTAGGTGTTCAAGAGCAATCGCTGTCACCCGGCCTGGCACCCCGTCTGGCCCAGGTGCAGTGTTTTTTCCCCGTAGTCTGTTCACCGCTGCATCCAGCTCTACTTGGCTTACCTCCGGTGCCTCTTCGGTGCTGATTGGCGTACCGAGAATTGCGAAGGGAGGTCTATGTTCCATTCTCCGTGGGAACAAGGAGGAGAGAGTTAACTCCAAAGTTTCGGGTTCAAGGCACTGCGTGACAGGTGGAGCCCAGGGTCGAAGTTGCCCCATGACCGCACGATAAGGGCGACCCCACGGATCTCCATCCAGGGAACTAAGCAGTTCCTCTCTCGCGCGATCCTTACGAGTTACAGCGGTTTCGAGCACAAAGACCAGTTAGGATTTTGTTTATCATTGATATGTATTGTATTTGTTTTTTTTTGTTTTTGTTGTTATTCAGGAGGCATGTCGACAAACGTGTCGGGCGGTATGTCCTCAGTGCCCCTCGGTCCGGTGAGTGGGATGGGCGAGTCGGGGCGCGCGTGGCCCGACACTAACTACACGGCCCCGGCGCTGCCCGTGCAGCCGGTGCAGTGGCCGCACCACTCGCACCACCACTACTACAGGTTAGTCCCTTCACTTTCATTCGAAGAGGCAAACGCATCTTATCTTTCAATAAATTTTATAATCAAAGTCGCTTTTCGTGTTTTGCATGATTATTCTCTTATTTCTTCTAAATTTAATAATCAATTTTGATTCATTTTTCACTATCGTTTGGAAATTGTCTTGCGAAAAGTTTTTTTCACGTATAATAAATGCACACTATATTTATGCATAGTATAAATTAATAGAGATAAATTTGTAATAAAATATTGATCTATTTTATCTATCGTAACAATATAAAATGATTTCTCATTTTTCGTGTTTCCTATTCATTCAACATATTAATTCATTCTAGTCATCTCGATCCCACAATAAAATATTACTTCTAAAATTGCGACCAATTTATTTTTCAACACTGTGATCACAGAAAGCGAAGCTCAGGTATCAATTGACATTGACTAAATCATGGGCACGGTCATAAATTGTCCCAAAAAACCACCGTTTTAAGAGGTTTCCTATTTGCTGTATTATCTAATATAAATCTTTATACATTTTAAACCGCATCTATTTTAATCCTCACTTACACTATAAACGCGAATGTGTATTTGTTTGTCACGCCTCAATTACTCAACCGATCAACGTGGAATTTTGCATAAACGTTGTCTGGGGTACTAAAGAGGACATAGGGTACATTCATTTAAAAAAAAGCACGTTCCCAAACGATATTCAAACCTACATCAACGCAAGCAATATCTAGTCTACTAGATAAATTAAAACACCATTATATTTACACATGGTAACGGTTTTCTTCAGATAAAAATAAAAAAAGTAAAAAAAAATTGTGTGGTTTTATGAAACCTCGATGCAAGTGAAACTCTTTTGGATTGTTTAGATCTATTTAGGGTGTTTAAAATCGTGTTTTTAACTTAATAATTGTCAAACGGGAATGATAATGGGAAATCAATAGTATACAAGATATCCAACTATAAATTTTAATTTCGATTTTCGTATTGGAGTACGAAATACGTTATAAATACTATCATTCAGTTGATACACATATTGGCGTTGATTACTGCCGAGCGCCTTTCACTTTACCTCTAATTCAGGGACGTCTGTAATGCGATATGCAATAGATGGACGAAAATATTTGAAGCGATGGAAAAAAGTTTCACTTTAATAATTATAATAATATATTACTTTATTTAACAATAGTAATCGATTCAAGAATCGATATCTCGTGTTACAGGTAGCAGTACCAGCATCGGGCACACTCGTACGTACGTCACCGCTATCTGTGACGTCTGTCTTTGGCCTCAAACGACAGTTAGAAGAAACATACACATTGCTATATAAACCACTAGACCTATCTAACGGTCATTCCAAAAGTTATATACACCACTCACTTTAAATCTCAAACAGTTTATGATTAATTTATTACAACACAAAATCCATCGATATTATAGTATTACCTGGAATGAAAACGAGCAAAGAAATACGCGATGCTTGTATATAGTTTTATTATTATACCTTTGGTCAATAATTCTCGAATCCTATAATCTATATCAAATATCGATTTAAATATTTTAATAAGGGAACGAATCGTCTTTGGTGACGTAATTTATTCAAATTAATGTAGGCATTAATGATTTGTCTGACTCGGCATTAATTGGTAGTCTGCCTGAGCAATAATGGCTAATCTGACTGCACATTAATAGGTAGTCTGACTGGGCAATAATGGCTAATCTGACTGCACATTAATAGGTAGTCTGACTGGGCAATAATGGTTAGTCTGCGTAGACATAAATGGATAGTTTGACTGGGCAATTGTGGATAACATAACGACCATTAATAGGTAGTCTGACTGGGCAATAATGGTTAGTCTGACTGGGCATCATTAATGGGTAGTCTGACTATGCAATAATGGTTAATCTGATTGGGCATTAATGGGTAGTCTGACTGGGAAATAATGGTTAATCTGACTGGGCATTAATGGGTAGTCTGACTGGGCAATAATGGTTAATCTGACTGGGCATTAATGGGTAGTCTGACTGGGCAATAATGGTTAATCTGACTGGGCATTAATGGGTAGTCTGACTGGGCAATAATGGTTAATCTGACTGGGCATTAATGGGTAGTCTGACTGTGCAATAATGGTTAGTCTGACTGGGCAATAATGGGCATTACAGTGAAATTAACATCCCGTTATAATTTTCTAATTGTTTTCAGATGGTAATAAAGTTTCGAATAAAAAACGGAAGAACTTGAGATATTTAAAGATACATTATATATAGCAAATGATATTATAACGATTTTGTGAAATTGATTTAAGAAGCGAATAGGTTTGCTTTAAACACTTTTTGTGTTTATGAATTTCTATGCCTATATATAATAATTACTTACAAATTAAGAGTTTTTTTTCTTCTAAAAATGCATTGGAAATTATTACACCTGGGAATAAAAACTCGTATACAAGTTTTCAAATAATAAATACGTTTTATGGAAACAACATTTCTGTACATGAATTTCAATGTCTACAATTGTACATGGTTCTGTAATAAGAAATATAATAATTGTTTACAAATTTAAAGTCTTTTTTTCTGAAATGATCTTACCAAATAAAAGTTCATATACAATTTTTTAAATTGCAAATTGTTACTTTCTCTGTTTTGTTATTAACAACAACAATATATATAACAAATATATATCGTTGTTACAAATGTTGATAATAAAATTGTATTACATTGGCCCCTACACTCATTTTGGTGCATGGGATCTCAGACATGATTTTAAGTATAGGTTATATGGTGATATTAAAAATGCTACTGACTTTTATGTATCATCTCATCATGAGTATCATTATATCATGAGATAAAAAATGCACTTTTTACAAAAATATCGATTTATTTTGGCATTAAATACCAAGAAATTGACTGATTTTCCCGAATGAAATTGTCTTGAAGTATCATGTATAATTCCCCAACAATAATCAGCCTCTATAATCGTTATGTTTTGATGGTAACTTTCTTGTTATTTGCCAAAATCCCCTAAATTATGTCAATAAGTGATCTATATTAATAATTTTTTTTAAGCTAAGCAGCATTTCCTCAACTAATTCCATATAGTTGTCAGCCTTGTAATTTCCTAGGCATTTTTGTACAGCCGTTATAAAAGATTTCCACACAAGTCGTTCCACATCAGCCATAGAAGACTCAAAATTAGTGGTGTCTTCAATTAATTGGTGTATTTGAGGTCCATCAAAAATACTTGCTTTTAATTTCTCAGTACTTTAGCCAGAAAACTTTTAAGAAATAAACTAAAAAAATCGACCATTTTTATCTAGTACAATTTACTCTACTAGTCCTAACTTTATGTACAATGACAGAATAATGTTTTTTGCGTATACTATGAGCCACCCACACTTCATTTTTATTTCAAATTTCAATGCCGAAGTAAGCAAAATACAATTGAATCAGTGTCGGAAATCGTTCAATTCGTGGATCTTTTGATATATATACAACAAAAAATAACAAAACATATCAGGATCGTTAACATCTGGAAGTACTAGCCATAATGAAATAATAAGATTTTTTTGTGGTTTTATTATAAGAATGATTATTTAAAAAAGTTAGATAAGAATTCAAAATGAGAGTAAGAAGTAAACTATAGCTTTTTGTAGGCCTGTTATACGATACGCATCAATCAATCTCAACACTTGAACGTCTACCATTTTGTGCCTATTATAATTTAATAGTTTCATTTATGAATTATCAAATTTTAATAAAAATATTAACCTTAAAACTTAATTATTTAACGACCGATAGTTTACAGTATAATTTCCACATATTATTGTCTTTCTTATAGTTGTATGCGAAGTGCGAATCAAGATGGCGGTTTGACGGTTATATTGTTTAGAAAGCAAATAAGTGAAATGGATTACTTTTTGTTATCGTAAGTAATATACTACGTAAACGAATACATTAAAAAAAAATTCTTAAACAAATTCTTTTTTGTAAGTTTTATGATCTGTACAGGTTTATAAGTAAATGAAAAATAAACAAATACCAGAGAATGTTTTATTTTTATTCATTATTAAACACTAATCAATATCAATTATATTTACAATGTCTCAACGCCTTCACACAATATATTATTTAACAAATGCTTTAATTAATTTAATAAAATTTGCAAAAATATATCTATTTTTATAATATAAAACATCTGTGAACGTACAGTTAACTTTACCATTTTCTATAAATGAATTAAAACAACAAATACTTGTACAAGTTCACAGGGCCACTGCAGAAAAAATGTTAACCGATAATGGAAACAAATTTAAATATATATAAATATATTATTATTACGTAGTGTCTGTTTATCACACATGTTAAAACCGTTTAATTTTTGAACACAGGCATGTGTAATTGACTGTAAAATATTATAAATTGTTCTTATTCCACATTCGTATTTCAAAATTTATATCCATATTTTTTATTTTTAAACTGTACAAAATTCGTTTTGTTTTTAAATATGCTTATAAAATTAAATTCGATAGTACTCCGTTTCGATCAGTGGTATATTTAAAATATTCTAAGAATCCATTCAATCAATTCTTTGGTTCAAAGTCTATGATGTAAAATGTGTCTAAGAAACTGTTCAGACAAGTTTATTTAAAAAATAATATTGTTACACTATATGATATTTCAATAGCAATAGTCATCAACCGTGGGAATGAAATGCAGACATTCTAAAATAGCTCATTTCAAACTTATTTATTTTATTTTTGACAACCAACCTTCTAGTAGATTACTACTGCGATTGTCGAGTAGGTAATGATATTACAGGTGCCTTGCGATAATTTCAATGTTCTAACAAGATGGTGGCTCCCTTGTTAGAACTCTCCAGAGAGGTATTATTTCCCACCTACTTATGTACAATAACTGAACTATATTAAGTAAAATGCCACCAGAATTACAAAATATAGAACCAAATAACACAAGATTATGAATAAAATTAAAATCAAAAACATGACATTCCAAGATCCCGCCATAAACTCATCTCGAACTTTATCGAATTATGACGTCCAGCTTCCAGAGTTTTCCACCCTCTGCATTAAAAGGTATATAAAACGCGCAGCGATACGTGCAAGTTCTTAGCCCGGTGACGCTGTTAATACCTTGCCAGGCCAATAGTGTACTTAGTTCAGAAAAAAAAACCTCACGAGTTCTATTTTAAACTTGGGACCGAATATGAAGAGAAACAAGGAAGCGATCTTCAAGAGCATTGCGACTACAGACCATTAGGGGTGAGTAAGACTGTAGTATAATTATTTGTTAGTAACTATTTAAGTACTTACTATTAGTTTTATGAAATAATAAATACTGTTTATTACTTCACTTAGGTCGTTATGATTATAGCAACAATTATCGCGAGCGAAATATAATTGGCTTCCTAAGTAAAAATACTAATAATTCTCAACTTTCGTTTATTATAAAAAATATAATGTGTTGGCAACACTGTTAAGGTGTACATGGACTCCATTAGAATGGATAAGAATTTGCGCATAATGTGAGAGGCCACAGTTTATTTTGTGTCAGAAGTCAAAATACGCTCTCATATCTCTACAAAGGTTTGATTATTGTTCAATATATTTAGCACAACCTTCGGGCAAGTGATATATAAAAAGAAATGAAAAATAGCATTGCATACACATCGGTACCTAGTAATAGTTCCACAAGGTCCAGTATAAGTAATGCTGGTTAATTATTATGTGTGTTGATTCTAGACTACAAAGTTTATGCTTGAACGGCTACATATTCTTTCAAATAAAACGTTCATATAATATTATGAAACAATGTCTGACTGCATGTGTAATCAATATTTTTCCCATGCATATATAATATTGTAAGGACTTTTAAAAAGGTATTACAAATCCAGAATCGAGACACTATTCACACAACATCACATTTAATTAAGTATCCGAAAGCAACAAGTAAAAGAGACAGCATATTTTGTGTAACCTTCCTTCAAAGTAATCCTTAATTCATAAAATCTCTATTTTCTCATTAATCAATATACAATATGATGTAAATATTTCTTATAAATGCTGTATAAACGTTTCAGGTGATGTTCGAGTTGTGATATCATAATTTAATGTTAAATTTCCTATAATATGACATCATTCCTTCTTAATATTTGATGCATAATTAATTCTCTATAAGATGTATAACCACATAATAAATACAATATTTAAATTTTTGTCCACTCTTTATAGTTTTTGAGACATGTTTTAAAACACAATTTTATAACAATTTATTAAGTGTTCTTTATCCTTCATTATATATACATAACTGAACCCTCTTATTTTATACATTGGTCCTGTGAAAATACTTGCTTTATCCTTACTGTTTATGTCAAAGATCATGACTGTTTAGTTGTCGGAGGTGCAGTATCTGGTTCAAGATCCACTAAGGTGGCTTCCACGGGCATAGGAGGAGGTCCTTTACTTGTCTCTGGTTGTGAGAACTGTGGTATCACTTGTGACGACTGAATTTTTCTGACCGCATCTATGCTAACTTTTGTTGTTAGATTCTTTTGTCGCGCCTGTTCAGATGTCTTGGATAATCTCTCACTCAAAGCCTTGAGCGCGATTTGCCTAAAAAAAGAAAATCATTTGATAAAATTAAATAAGAGAAATACTATATGTATTCATTCGATTTCCCATCTCTCACACCTGCATGTATTGCTATAAAGTTTGTTTATGGTCCCAATAAACTTAAGTGTGAGGAAAAGCGTTACATGACTCATGACTCGTTACATTTCAAAATAACCTAAATCATTCATATATTATATCAGGGGTCTAATAACAAAGGCGGCAAAGTCCAGTTAATGTAATTTTACGTCATTTACAAAAAACGAATAACATTTAAAGTATACTACATATTTACTGTTATAATGTATATCTATATGTAAAATTTAGATACCGTTTCGTTTAAGCTGTATTTTAATGCTAAAACAAGTTAGTTGACTAAAAAACTTAAATAATGTAATGGACTTTGCCACATTTATTAGTAAAGCAAGGACATTTCCGTTTTTGCTATGAATGGTTAAAGACTTTGCCATATTTGTTAGACTTATAATGTTAACTTTCAAGTTCAAGTTAACTGTCAAGGTTGTCAAAAAAACATATTTTTTTATTGTAATGTTTTATTTTACTGCGATAAACCAATTAAATGAAAAAATACCAAAAATAACCAGACTTATAGCAGATTATTAGACCAAATTATCAGAAATTATAGCTAGTGACCATCATTTCTTTGTCTTATTTTGATTCTAGTTTTCTGGATTTGCGGCTCTTTTCCTGACTTTACTTTTAGGTACAACTTTAGGTCAGCACTCCAGCTTCACTTTATCATCTTTTTTATATAAAATAATATGTTTAAATAGTTAAGTATAATAAAAAAAAAAACATGTACATTGCAGTTTCGTTAGAAACCGCCATTGAAACATCTCGTCCCTGATTGGTCGAAATGGACATTTCTAAGTTTGTTATGCCAGTCAAGGAATTTCCACAATTTGTTATAAAACGTTTCGTTTATGACTACAATTCTATTGTATTTTGCCAAATTTGTTCAAATCTCTCAATGTGATCTAGTACGAAAGGTGTTACTACATCCAATAAAATTAAAATCTATATTTGTCATCATATAGGACTTTGCCGCCTTTGTTATTATACCCCTGATATTTAATTTTTTGAAGATTTCCACTTTTTATACACAGAGAAGGAAAGTCAAATTTTCCAGTTCATAAGGTTTTTAGTTTTTCTTTATGATCTTCATATTTTACATGTACAGAATTTGATCGTTATTATTATTTTAGTGCTACTAAATTACTTTGAAGAAATTTGAGTGAATAGCAATTGCTTTCACTTCCACAGTTTGGCAGATAAAAGGCAAGATGTCGTTGATCTACAGGCACTTCTATGTCGCAGTTATTGTAAGGCAAAACTCTGCCTGGATATATAGTAACTATACCACACAGGCAGAAGCTAGTTTAATATGATATTTGTACTTAGAGAAAATATACAATTACACATTTTCCGCACACTCCACCACAACTATATGCATCACTCCTAATTATTAATTCAAATAAATTTTCATTATAATTAAAATAGCTATGGCAGACTTTATAGTTGCGAAAGTATACGCATTTACCTTCGTCTTTCCATATCTTGAGGCTCTACACCAGGCATATTTATAGAAACGCCTCGAGGACTAAGCGCAAGGTGTACACGTCGTGGACTTGGTGAGCATATGCCAAGTCGTACGAGACATCGATGTGGCGGTCCTAGTATTCCACGGACAACTGGTTGCAGGACAGTTGGGAAGAAACTGAAAAAACAGTCAATGTCCAAATAATCTATTATGTAGTGGTAGGGTTATATTCTGTACTAGATACATGCAGCATGAAGATGTTAGCAATATATTGCATCTCTGCTTGTGTCTTTCACTCTCCATATGACTTGAGTACAGCCAATATTCCAAACGAATTTAAATGGGTAAAATCAAGAAATTTTATATGTATATAAAAATGACTGTAATAGAAAGAATCATTACATATTATAAAATGGTCTCCTACCGGGTCTGTCTATCTGTTTGCTATAAACTCAAAAACTATTGAACTTATTTTCATGTGGTTTTCAGCAGTAGATAAATAGTAGATTTAGGTATATAATTTGTCAAAGGTTTTTTCATTATAAGAGTGAATAACGTCTGCAGGGCCTGCCAGTTCTAAATAAAAACTAGTCTATGTTATGTAATTAGAATCAAATAAAGTGATACCCTATTCAATCAAGGCCCGAGGGAGGCATTTGTCAATGTTAAAACATTACCACCAGTTTAGAAAACATTTGACTCATTGAGAAGAGCATGCTCACAGTAACTATACTGAGGGAGTAATTGCCATATAACAATTCATTTATTTGATGATAGTAAAGTGAAGCCATTATCGATAAAATATACAAAAATATATAATCTACTCTAAATTTCTTAAAAGAGACAGCCATTTAGTGTGATTTGTCAATATTTATAAAGAATATATCAAAGTTATTCAGACACAAAATTATAATTCACATACTGCTACATCTCCAATAAGTGTTTTAGAATCTTAAAACTCACTGATGTGGTTTTTGAATATATTGTCTAGTACATTTGTTTATTAATGTACATTAGCATATTGCTTACCACATACTTTATAACTAAGTTTTTCCAAGGACATGCACTAAAATATTCATTGTAAAATAATAGATCTCACCTATCAAAACCAAAGTTTTCTGCAGTATCACCTCTATTGCCACTGCTGTGTCTCTGCCAGAATCTAAGATATATCCAAGAGAGTATAGTTCCGCTGCCCCACATACAAGGGTATGTGCCTTCCAAAGCACCAACAGCCCATAATATTATAGCTGCTATTAGAATTAATAGTGGCAGTGATCTGTTAGTCAGTTTACCTGTAAAATTTCCAACAAATTATTATTCCATAATTCAAAATTGTGGTTAAAAATTTATATTGAAAATCTATAAGGTTTCTTTAGATTTTTTTTTATATAATAGCGAGCAAACAAACAGTTGGGTCACCTGATGTTAAGTGATCACCACCATCCATAGACACTAACAATACCAAGGGAGTTGAAAGTGCGTTGCCAGTCTGTGTTTAGGAGAAAGGGAAGGAGGGAGGGAGGGAGGGAGGGAGGGAGGAGGAGAGGGGAGGGGAGGTGGGCCTCTGGCGCTCTCATTGACCAAACGAAATGCAACACGAACAACAAAAGATTTCTATTCACAATTATTTAAAAGTTATTTTTTTCTCGAACTGACTACACTATTAGTCTAGCAAGGCTTTAACAGCTTTACCGACTAGTAAGGCACTCAGACGATTTTATTTTGATAACTAGCTCAAGGGTGCACTGCACACTTCAGCTTGGGCAGTTGCCTAGTTCATTCAATTTGGGACCTTTTTTTTATTAATGTGTGGACATCCATTATGGATATGCCATCCTCCCGGGGGAGAGGCTGGGTTATGTCCGGCTCCCACGGACTAAAACCGCATGGTGTACCGACAGACCATATATTCAGGACCTGGGCTAAGCTTTATTCAAAAGTCTGTCATATGAAAGCTATATTTATAGCTATTATAAACTACATATTTATTTTACCTGTTGTATCTACCATCTTTAAAAATTAATAATTACCAGCAATAGCTGTAGATCACATTAATGCTGATCAATGTCTGCAAAAAACATCTGGCAACATTATTTTGTATGAAATATTATTTATAAAAATGTTTACTAATGTACTGAACACCTTATTTACATAGTTAATCATATTTAACAATGTTTATCAAGTAAGATTTGTAACATGAAAATATAAAACCAAATGTAAAATACAAGTTATTTCAAATAAGAGCCAGACTTCATAAACATATTTTTACAAAAAAACCAACTATTGTTATAAGTTAATTCTGTAGGTATAAATTGTACCTTAATATAAGTGTTCTCATGAGTATAATAAAAATTGGTGAATATTTCTACATCACCTATATACATTTATCTACATTTCTTAAAATATTTTTTTAGTTGTTTTTTAATTTTTAGTTTTACTGATGAGATTTATTGTTCTAATTTTAAGAAAATTTAGAACTTTTTTTTTCAAATCATTCATTTTTATTTACAAGTTCATCATAATTCTTGCTCCTTATGTCTATGAACTACAATATTTGTACAATACTCAATAGAGATAATAAAATCAAAATCCCAATAGATATAACAAAATTACTTTAATCAATTCAGACCCTGACAAGGCACTTACGAACATCAAAATCACCACCAGTTCGGAAAACAGCCCAGTCATCGAAAAGAACTAGCAAGAAATCATCAGGTTTATCTTTTCATCATACTTATTTACATTACAACACTTACATAGTCACAAACATAGACGGTAAAATCCGTTTTTAACGGATGCACAGAGAGGGCCATCATTTCCATTTATCATCATCATTCACATATAGATCCTAATTGATAATAATCTATATATAATGACAAGTCAAGAAAGAAGTTTTTACCTCACTTATTGTAGTCGCATTTTTACATTTCAACAACCACTAGCACATACAAACACAAAACTTTTGTTTTTCTCAAACTGACTATCCTATTGACCTGTCAAGGTCTTTAGAGCTTCACCTGACTACACTAAAGTAAATATTTTGGAAGTTGGTTAACAATAGATACATGTAACAAAATACTTATCACAGTATTCGCACCTAATGGTGTTTTGATCAGGAGATGATCTGGCATGATCTGCTTTACGGCTACACTCACCGCGGCTAAGTACCCGGCCAGCCCGTGTACGTGAATATCGAACAAGTAGGATGTCTGCTTAGTGCACGCAAATATCACCAAATAGTAAAAAGTCGTCAGAAACGCTACACCAACGTTTGTGAATACGAAAAATTTCATCATCTCCCTCTGCCCCCATAATGGTTCAATCAACTTCCCGCACAGCCCCACAGTCACTATATCAATGATCACCTCCCACAAATGTATCTCAAGAAACCAGAACGTGAAAGTGGACCACAATTGGAATGAAGGTGGTAATAAATATCCGGGAGTAACGCTGAGAACGTCCACGACATCATCGGAAAATGATAATACGTATCCTATTACTACCACCACGCAAATAAATTTGACTGAGGGTGATGTGTTTCCTAATAAAGCAGCGAATTGCTGTCGTAAATACGGTAAATTTCTGCTAAACACTCTAAACGCAGCCATTTTAGACCCGCGGAATGACGGACTTGTAATTTGACAGCAGTCAAAATTTGACGTTAGTCTTTTTTTTTGCTTGGCAATCCCTTTGATGAAAATTCTTCCGTATTTTATGACATATAAAATAGAAATTATCTCTTTTATAGTAATTAAAATGAATTTCTAAACCATTAAACTGTACCTTATATTTCAATATATCATCATGATATTACGAATCATTGTTCTCTATAAGTAAATATTTTTATTGGTACATATATTTTACATTTGCTTTTTTGTGTCATTATAGTGTTCAAAATCCTTACTTAATTTTATCTTTTGGGAATCTATTATTATTATATTATAACGCATAGAATGTATATAGATTTTTTAATCACATAACAAAATGATTTTTATGAGGGGTGTGTGTCTCATATGATGGAAACAAGGCTAATTCTCAGGGCTAACGGTTTATTCATACACAAAAGTATAATCGTGGCGTTCACAGAAATGTAAAAAAACACGGTAAACTCAACAAAAAAAAGGACATGGGGCGCGTGCGTGTGCGTCGTAGGCGCGTGTCGATAGGCGAGTGTCAAGCCGTCACGAGTGCTTGGGCAGACTCCTTTTGGCGCGAGGACGCGGCGTCGCGTCGTACGATCGCACGCGCATGCGCAGAGACAGCTTTTTTGTCTCAGTCGCGCAGGCGCGCGGGCAAACAGCCCCGAGTGACGCGGTAAGGTAATATCGCGGCGGGTTGGTTTGCTATATACTCCCCCTCTAGTCCAGGGGAACGCCCTCGCTCCTGGACTAGGACTCTAGCTTTTGTTACCGGACGTCCTCTTTTCCTTTTTGGGATAACGGGACCAGGTGGTGAATTGTCATCTCTACCTCTGTAAGCTGATATATCCTGTGTATGAAATTTACCAAGGATTTCACTAGGTTGATCTACATGCGACAATGTATAAGTCGTTGGACTTACCTTAGTCGCGATTCGGTATGGACCATCGCGTTTTGGAGCAAACTTAGCAGTTATATTCTTTTGAGCATTACTGAGCACGTGAGACTTAAGAAGTACTAAGTCACCTACCTGAAAGGTTTCTGCAGGTCGGCGTGATTGATCAGCGTAATCCTTTGTTTTATCTTGCTCGATTTCTACACGTTCTCGTATTTCTGAAAATGAATTTACAAACTTCCTTAGGTAAGGAGTTATTTGAGGAACGAAATTATCTTTTCCCATGATAGTACGAAAGTCATGTGTGACCTCGGTGAGAGATCTCATTTCTCTTGCGAAGGTGAGATATGCTGGAGACATACCCGTCGTTCGGCATTTAGCACTATTTAATGCGAAACGGATTAGTGCCAACTTCTCTGGCCAGGAGTTATGGTGTTTTCCCACAAGATGTGCTAGCATTGCTTTTAAATCTCGGTTTTTTCTTTCTGCGGGATTAGCTTCTGGGTGATATAGTGGAACAAAATTTTGTTTTATCCCCAGGACGGACATGCATTGATGCATGACTGCAGAAATGAACTGAACTCCGTTATCTGATATTATACGACGAGGCAATCCGTATCTCATGAAGAATTCCTCTATAAGAACCTGAGCACAGGCTTCTGCTGTTGCATCTCTGAGTGGGAAAAGCTCTACCCACCTTGTGGCTGTATCCTCAATGAGTAAAATCCAGCGCTCCCCCTGATTCCCATCTGGTAGAGGGCCGAAAAGATCAATAGCTAATACTTCGTTGCGTTGATTCATCACCGGTGTTTGAAGTAGACCAGGTGGTTTAGTATTATTCGCTTTATAACGCTGACAATGGATACAGGCTTTGATGTAATCGGTTATTATTCTTCTCATTCCCGTAAAATAAAATAATTGCGCTACCTTGTGGTAGGTTCGGTCAATTCCTGGGTGTCCTGCTAAATCAGAATCATGTAGTTCTTTGAGAACTGGTATAATTTGCTCAGCAGGAATGACAAGTTGAGGGGACTCGCACTCTGAATCAGGGTTGTATCGATACAAAACTCCTTGGTTCATGAGGTATCCTCTTTCATTCCATCTCTGGGCAGCAACCTCATCGGTGCTTTCTAGTTCTTTAATTATTTTCATTACTTCCGGGTCTGAGAGTTGTTCTCGGCGTAACTGGTTAGGAGACTTAGCAGGTAGGTCAATTATTATGGAGCATATGCCGCAGCTGTCGTGTGTTTCAATTGAGCAAATAGGCCTACTCAAGGTGTCTGCTATGACGTTAGCCTTCCCTGGTGTATATTGAAACTTAATATCAAACGACTGGAGCTTTAAGGCCCAACGAACTAACCTTCCAGTTGGTGATTTTAGTGATAGGAGCCAGCGTAGTGGTTGATGATCACTCCCGATGACAACTGGCTGACCATCCAGATATGAGCGAAAACGCTCAACTCCCCAAACCACAGCGAGTGCCTCTCTCTCCGTAGTAGAATAATTTCGTTCCGCGTCGTTTAAGAGACGACTAGCGTATTCTATAGGCCTCTCTTCTTTACCTTCCCCTTGTAACAAAACTGCACCTAGAGCGTAGTTGCTGGCGTCTGTGCGAAGGACGAAGGGATTATTGAAGTCAGGCTGTACCAGTACTGGTGCTGATGTGAGTAATCTTTTTAATTCTGCAAAAGCGTAGGACTGTTCTGAGCCCCAGATCCAAACATTGTTCTTTCGTGTTAAACGTGTTAATGGTTCAGCTACTTTCGAGAAATTCGGAATCAATTTCCGAAACCATGAACATGTTTGCAGAAAGGTTCGCAGATGTTTTAAATTTGCAGGTTCTTTCATGTGCATTACCGCGCTCACCTTTTGAGGGTCGGTGGAAATACCTTCCTGTGTAATCACATGTCCGAGGTATCTTACACTTTCTCTTGCGAAAGCACATTTCTTCCGATTTACTTGAAGATTAAATTCTTCTAGACGTTTCATCACCAGGTCGAGGTCTTTTAGATGTTTTTGGTAACCTTCAGATATTATCAAAATGTCGTCCAAATACCCTAAGATAGTTACCTCCTTTAATGATGAGCAGGAGCGGAATCGGTCGATCAGACGCTGAAAAGTCGCCGGTGCGTTTTTCAAACCAAATGGCATCTTTTTGAAACGGTAAGTACCAAGAGGACATATGAATGCGGTTTTGTCTTTATCAGACTCCCGTAATCTTACTTGCCAGTATGAGGAGCGAAGATCTAGAGTACTCATGTAGCAGTTCCTCTTTGTGTTTTGAAGAAGTTCATCAATACGTGGCATTGGGTAAGTGTCAGACTTCGTTATGGCATTAAGACGTCTGTAGTCAACACAAAACCGTATCGTGCCATCAGACTTCGGCACTAACAATGCCGGCGAAGACCAAGCTGACTCGCATTCTTCGATAATATCTTCTTCAAGCATTTTGTCGATTTCTTTCTTCATTAATTCCTTTCTCGTCGGATTAAGACGGTATGGTGGCACGGCGATCGGTGGGTGGTTACCCGTCTCAATGCAGTGCTCCGCGTAAGGAGTTGAACTTACTTTAGGTTCAAAAATATTCGCGTGATTAACAAGGACTTCAGTGAGCGCACTACGCTCAGCTGGATTAAGATGAGAACCTTCATCATCACGGAGAACATGTACAGAAGAGCAGCTGATACCTCTAGAAGTAGGTTCAAAAAGCAGCTGATATTGAATATTTTTATTATTACTAAAATACCAATTTTGTTTACTAAAGTCTAATACTACTCCTGCAGCTGTAATAAAATCAATGCCAAGGAGAGTTTCATTATCATTAGAATTTGGTAAAATTATAAAAGGAACTGTAATGACTATACACTCTAAGCTTACCTCCAAACACGTAGTAAAAACTTCCATTTCTCGTACGTGACCGTCGGCGAGTTTGATTTGACGCCTAGATGGAACGAGAGGATGATTCCTACGAAGAAGGAGAGTATATAATGTATGACCTGCTATACAATATTTCGCGGCGGTATCTATTAACGCTGTACCGATAACACCCAAAATCTCTATTTTGAAAATTGGACGTAATTTATTATTCGTAATGGGCCCCTCGCGACTGTTTGCAGGCATAAATACATGGTCATTACAATTTAAAACATTTATACAATCATCATTTAAAACGGTAGGCATATATAAAATATCCTTAAAATTATTATTATTATTATTGTTTATAACGTTCAAATTTTTATTTGAAAACGTACTATAATTATTATGCGTATCCGAAAATTCGACACTATAAAAACTTTCTTTACATTTATAATTATTATCACGCACTTCCGCGGGCGAATTGTTAGTTAAATTGGGCTCACCTTTATTGTCCATCAACTTACGACACTGATCTTTGTAATGTCCGTAACGTTTGCAGTACGAACACAGCGGGCGTTGTTTCTTTATTATAGACGCGGGCGGTGACGTCACGCCCTGTGAGCTAGGCACGGTCGCGTCACGGGGTGCGGGAGGCGGTGCTGTCGGTCGGTTAGCAATGCACGTACGAGGCGCTGTCGGATGCGGCGGCATGGCGCGAACGGGCACCCCTCTTACCGGCGTCGTACCAGGCGGTACCGGGCACTGGTATGCGTCTGCGACGACATTGAGTCTCGCATACCTCCTCTCCCCCTCGCCGAAAGATTCTTCAACACTTCTAGATAAGTTTAATAATTCGTGAAACGATGAAAATTCCTCTCTACGTACCCTTTTCTTTATTCTCGTATGTAAAAGGCCGTAGGTAATGTCTAATTTGGCGTTTTCTGATAGATCGTTTTTGGGTAACTTTGCGAATAATGCACGTATTTTTGATATGAATAAGTCGGTATTTTCATTCATCTGTGGGTGGTCAAAAATATCAAGATATATTTTATGTGGAGGTCGCCGGTCGTCAAATGCGCTTAACAGGTTGTCTTTGGCTTCTGCCCATCCAGTTACCTGATCTTTTACACCTTGCCACCAGATGGCAGCATCCCCTAGCAACAGCATCGATAAACCCTTTATGATGTTTGCGTCCGACACCCCTACGCAATCAATGTAGCTTTCTACGCTATCTATAAATGTAGACACTGATTCCGATACTGTACCACTGAACGTAGCTCGGCAGCGGGCTAAAGTAGCTTGTGAGCTTCCGATTGTATTGGACGTTCCCATTATATGCTGAAATATTTCTTTTATTGCTTCTGTTTGCGTTCTCTGTAACGAAGAAATAAGTGATGCTACGCTTTCCTGTGAGAACGTTGCCTCTGCACTTATTGGCGTTGAGGTTGAGGCGCCGCCAGAGATTTGCTCGCAGCGGGGGCGCTGCGGAGTCTCTTCTTCGGCGGGAATTTGCACGTCCGGGACGGGGGGTTTGGGAATGCATGTTGCATCATCCTCGTCACGGCGGTTATACCTTCTTGTCTGCATCTCGAAACCCAATGGTGTTATACACTTGCACAATAAATACAAAATGTTATTGTTTTGTAAACTGACACGGCACTATAGTGTTATATAATAGTTATACGACGCTTTATATTTTCACTCACACACGTTGTGGCGCCATATATGAGGGGTGTGTGTCTCATATGATGGAAACAAGGCTAATTCTCAGGGCTAACGGTTTATTCATACACAAAAGTATAATCGTGGCGTTCACAGAAATGTAAAAAAACACGGTAAACTCAACAAAAAAAAAGGACATGGGGCGCGTGCGTGTGCGTCGTAGGCGCGTGTCGATAGGCGAGTGTCAAGCCGTCACGAGTGCTTGGGCAGACTCCTTTTGGCGCGAGGACGCGGCGTCGCGTCGTACGATCGCACGCGCATGCGCAGAGACAGCTTTTTTGTCTCAGTCGCGCAGGCGCGCGGGCAAACAGCCCCGAGTGACGCGGTAAGGTAATATCGCGGCGGGTTGGTTTGCTATATTTTGAATTTAATCTTATAATCAATTGCAAATTTGTAATATTTTATAATATAGCTTTCTTTTTACCCATACCCATAATTTTTATTATAAGCCTACTATTATAACTATTTTGTTACTTTATCCAACAATTACCTTTTAAGAGTAACAATTATTCGACTATTTATCTATCTTCTATATAAATAAAAATGAATCGCAAAATATGTTGCTAAGCACAAAACTCGAAAACGGCTGGTCCAATTCGAGTAATTTTTTATTTGATTTATTCCTTGAACTTTGAGGAAGGTTTTTATGGAGATAAAAATTTTAAAAAGTGCACAGAAAAACCTACAAATCAGTTTTCTTTTTCTGTAATTGTGAACGCAACTCCAAATTGCTATTTAACAAGTTGAACACATCTGTAATTACGATGTTTTTTTTTTTCATTTTTGAGTTGACTCATGTAATTTTACCATGTTACTGCAGTTTATTTTAAAAATTTCGCTTTCTCTGTTGTATTCCGGAAAAGCGAACAGCCTCTATGGGGTAGCATAGCAAAATGTTCCATATGTTGTTATCTATCTACAAAAGAGGTTGGCTATGAAAAAAAATCATATTAAGGCGAAACAAAGTTCGCGGGAGAAACTAGTAACAAAGTAAACGTAGCCGAGAAGTTGAATATACAGCCATCTGAGAAGATACTTGTAGAAAAAAAAACTATGTATGTTGGCTAGTGTTGGCATTTACCAATAATAAACCATGCCTCATTAAATAAATAGTATAAATTATAATATAACTGTATGATTTATAGGTATAAATCTATTCATTTCAAGACTGCATTGTAATGAATTGATATAAAAATGTTATTAATGCTTAAAAACTTTAATTGACTTTTAGAAAAATTTAATTATTCTAATGTAATAGTAGTAAACAAATAGTAAACAACTTTCTTATAAATTCCTTGGGTTTCATACTCCGCTTCAAAGACTATAGTAAGTATTATAGCTCCGCTTTATAGGAATGTTTACTCTGTTTTTTTTTTCGAACTGACTACGCTATTAACCTAGCAAGGTCTTTACAGCTTCACCGGACTACTAAGGCGAGCGCTTAAAGCACTCAGCCGATTTTATTTGGACAACTAGCTCAAGGGTGCGCGGCACACTTCGGCTTGGGCTGTTGCCTAATACATGCAATTCGCGAGCTATCTGAGCTAAGCTAAGCTAACTATTCATACATATATGAGTTGTTGAAACATATATGTGTACCAAGCATACATTTTTTTTTTACATGGGGAAATCCCTACGGATATCCACCCTAGCCGGGCAGCTGAGGGCGGGATATGTCCGACTTGCATGGACTAAAACTTCATGGTGCCTCATTACACCTATTTGACCGGGGAGCAGGAACTGCTTACGGCACTGCGTCTGCTCACCCGGCAGGTGCTGGCTCCTCATAAGGGGCCCCTTCTGTGGCCTGAGTGGGTCAAGATAGTAGACCCCTCAGGGAGGGGTGGGTGTTAAACCCCCACCGACGAACTGTAGGAGTCGCACGGCGCAATGCGGCTCCACCACGTGGGCCTGCTATGGTGCAGGGCGACGGACGTGCCCGCGTCACGTCGCGCAAGCTAACATACATACCTCAACAACTCTTATATATATTTCGTATCGGATAAAATGTTTACTCTGTGTTTCTGTGTAAATGTTTACTTACTCTGTGAATCATTACCACAGAATCGTTTTGTTTGTTGACGTTATATTCATAGATAAGATACTATATACTGAGTTATATTTATTATCATGTTCCTATCACAATATTAGATCTAACTGTATTATAATTATAAATTCTCATACCTCATATTATTCAGTTACAAATAGTCTAGCGGCATATAATAAGGCGACAAAATTTTTTTAAATGTTATTTTCTAATATAATTAAAAAGTTCTTATTGGTAAGATCATTCAAGATAAATTCTTTTAGTAACCGAATTTTAACCAATTTTGCTATAACATCTTCTATTAAGTTGCATATAAGCAACGTTTGGAGCGGAGTCGTGATGGCAAATCGTGCAAAACAATGTTGTACCGAGAGTTTACGGTACCTGACACAAATTGAGGCTGCTGCTCTAGATGAGGAATTATTCAATGAATACAAGTTTAGTGTAGACCAGCTGATGGAGTTGGCTGGATTGAGTGTAGCAGTGGCTGTGGCTAAAGTCTTCCCACCTAATATGTTAGTAATACTTTTAAAATAGTAATTTCAAAGGAAAAATTAATATTATTCTTTATTTGTTTTTGCTTTATTTTATTTTTCTATTTTAGGAAATCTTATGTCACCCACATTGAAGCCATAAATTGCTGGCCATATTATATATAGGAATTTCATACAGATAACTTTTTCATATCGAGTTCCAAAAAACATTTAGGACTATGTATGTATTTATTAATATAAAATACATATACATTTTGTGCATTATTGAAAATTAAAAATAATTATATGGTGAAAATGTTTATCTATAAATACAAAAACAGTATATTTAAAGATCGTGTCTGTGATTTCCAATACAAGCTATTCTTTAAGCCGTACAGGTATTTGCATATTGATAAAATTGTTTATGTGATTATTACTTACTGTTCGTAATACCTGAAACTGTTAAACCAGTATTAAAAAGTAGTTGAACAGAGTGTCGGATGATTTATCACTGAAAATCTTTTCAGGTATAAATCAGCTTTAATTATATGTGGGCCAGGGAACAATGGAGGAGATGGCTTAGTAGCAGCGAGACATATGACTCTGTTTGGATACAATGTATCTGTCTATTATCCGAAAAGAACACCAAAACCTTTGTATGAAAATTTGCTAGAGCAGTGTAAACGTTTCAATGTCTGCATTTTGGAGGCTTTGCCACCACAAAATGAACTAGATAATAAGTACAATGTGCTAGTTGATGCCCTTTTCGGGTTCAGCTTCAAACCTCCAGTGCGGGATGAATTGAAACCCGCTCTAAATGCCTTGATTGATACTCTACTTCCCATTTGCAGGTAAAATATATTGTGCTTTTTACTGATTTCATAGAATATTTGATAAATGTTTTAAGCATTAAAATAGTAACAATATTAAATGAATAGTCTACTTTAATCACTGTCTATGTTAGTCAAGTATTTATTTGCGTGTAAGGTATCTAATGTGGTCAAAATAAATATAGCTAAGTTTTAACCATTTCAAGTTTTTGTGCATTTATTTAGCTTTATATATAAATTTTTAATTGATGACAATGTAAATTTTATCAAATGCGGTTTAGGATATTGTATTCATGAGTTGTGGCATGGTATTGGTATTAGCCACTGGAACATTTATGACCATTAAAATTTTGCTTAGAAGGTATTGCTTACAATACAATAAAGAAATACTATGTAATATTCTCTGCTGATATGTTTCCAATGTTTCTTTATGGATTCTATATATTTGTTCCAATTACCACATATTTCGATAGAAATGTTTTGCTCAGAACACATCATTTGTGTAAATTAGTTGGATCACTTTTTAATTCACCTTCCAATTACTTTTACCACATAAGATTGATTTAATGTTTGCATCTCTTAATTTTTTTTTTTAATCTTTATAGGATCCTTCGATCACAATCTCAATTGACATTAAATGATGATTGATGATGGAAATGTATACATGTTAAAATTATAAGGCCATGCATGAATTTGATGATAAATCAACTTAAGGGTGGTAGCTACCACAATACTATGATTTCATTATGATGTTTTCCTTCACTGTAAACTTGGGTTCATTCACAAGGATTCGAAACTATGTTTGTAGACACTGTGTCATAACACACTATTACTTTAATTTGCAGTGTGGATATACCAAGCGGTTGGCATGTCGAAACAGGACCAGGCACAGAAACAGCTCTCAAACCAGCACTCCTCGTATCATTATCTGCGCCTAAACTGTGTGCTAGGCCTGAAATTCTTAAGGAATCTAAGCACTATCTAGGTGGGAGATTTTTACCACCTGAGATCATTTCTAAATACAACCTAACATTACCACAGTACCCTGCCCAAGACCAAGTAGTAGAGTTATCTTGCTAAGAAAAATTATGTTTGCTTAGTTTTTTACTCTCAAAATGACTTAGATTGAAACAATCCTGGAAATGTTTGAAACAGCTAAAAATAAAATACTTATAAGTGTAGTTATGTTCTTGTAATTTTTATTGTTGAATTTTTGGAATTTCGTTAATTATGGAAATAAACAATAAAATATAGCATGCGTTTTATTTTTGTTTTATTATTATTTCTAAGTTATACAATTGATGATCGATTTTAAACTATCTGTGCTGTAAAAAAACTAGCCAACACAGAGTATATTATGTAAGGCCAACATATCCGGTAGCTTGCGAATTTATCGTATACTTTAAATAAGTATTTTTTATTTGAGTTTTCAAATTAGTCGTTGTTAAAGTATGCTATACTTTTCATTACATGGTCGATGTGATTTTTTCTATACACGTTGTCGTAATACAAACATACTAACTTTCTTGATCTCTGGTCCATGACGAAGCTCTGGAATAAAGTATTTGACATTTGACTTTTCGCGCTATTTTTTCCCGCTGCCGGTTGTCAATTGTCATTTTCAGTTGAGAGGTCAGCGACTTTTTAGCGTTGATCGTTGTTTCTGTTGTTAAATATATATATTATAGTCAACTTTACTGTCCTTATGTAAGTATTTATTGAGTTTGCATATGTTTAGAGTAGCATTACATTTTGAACTATATAATATACTTGAAACAAATGTTGTCCCGATACTCGTGTGACCTTAGTTTGGGACATGTTTGGAACCTTATTGAAGTTTGAAAGAGGTTTAGGTTGTGGTTCGTTGTAGTTGTTTATACGTCGATTACTTTATCTTTCGTCCACACCGGTTTATTTGAATGAGTTGCATCATTGTCATATTGTCGTTCTCAGACCATGTTCGAAGCACGCCTACTCCGTAGTTCAATTCTGAAGAAGGTGCTGGAAGCCATCAAAGATCTACTAACACAAGCAACCTTTGACTGCGACGACAATGGCATCCAATTACAGGTATCTCATAATTATATTTAGTTATAATAAAATGTTGATGCAACCATTGATTCCAGTATATTCTTATCATTTCTCATTACACTGTAATTTAGCTTTGCCTTGATCATATGTTAATAGTTCTATTATTGTTTTAGATAGGTTCTTTGCTTCTACTTACAAAACTACCTTATTTTGTGATCAGTCTTGGTTATAAGAAGGCCATTTTAAAAACCATCAATTACAATGAACTAATCATAGTTGACCATTTAATATTATAATGTAAAATACATTCTTTTTATTTTTTATTTTTGGCAACTGGTAGATTACCGGTAGATTATTATTATTATATCTTTTTTTTATTGTAGCTCGGCAAAGTGACTACTGTGCCTGATGGTAAGCACAGTACAATCCAAAAACAATGGCGACCACCGGCCTGGGTTAGGCCAGTCAGGGACAGCCCCCCCCCTCCCTCCCGGTTGCTGGATATACACCGGCTGATCCCGGAATGCGACACGCCCAAACGTGCCACTATAGCGGGTGTTCCACCTGGTGTACGGTGGTCGCGATCCAGTCGGGTACAGACACCCTACCACTGTTGACTAGGTAGTGATATTATAAGTTTATAGTGATCATTTCAATGTTCTAAAAAGATGATGGTAATGAGTGAGAATCCATGCTCTGTGGTATTCTTTCCCATCCACTGCACTTGTGAACAATAACTAAACTATATGACATAAAACACCACCAATATTACAAAAGATAGAATCAAATAACACATGGTTATGAATAAAATATAAAATCAACTACATGAACAATTATGAATGATGTAATTAAGAATTAATTCGTCATGACAGGCAATGGACAATTCCCATGTGTCATTGGTATCACTCACACTCCGAGCAGATGGATTTGACAAGTATAGATGTGATAGAAACATATCCATGGGCATGAACTTGGGTAGCATGTCGAAAATCCTTAAATGTGCAGGTGATAAGGACACTGTAACCATAAAGGCTCAGGACAATGCAGACACAGTAACGTTTGCATTTGAGAGTCCTAATCAAGAGAAAGTTTCAGACTATGAGATGAAATTGATGAACTTAGATCTGGAACATTTAGGTTAGTATTGTCTTCTTTTTTCTACTTTGGCAATAAATCTTCATTATTATAGATTATTACTACCACTATCCACAGTCATAGCTAGGGGACCCCAGCCCTACCTTGAAATCACAATGCCGTACCTTAAAAATACCAAAAACTAAGATATTATAATTAAATTGTTTGTTCATAGTTTGAGATATAAAAAATGTAGCGATAGGTATCTAAACTTTTCCGAATATACCACAGTTTGTGACATTCGAGAGTAGATCAATTATGATAAAAATGTTACTTCCGCTCTACCTGTTACCAATGCTGCTCTACCTCAAATTCGACTCTAGCTACAGCCCTGCCACCATCAGGTGGGTAATTTATTAATGTAGTAAATTGTTTTGCAATAACTTCAGTTTTTGTGTCTCCTTTTTAGAAAGTTCTAGGTAGTTTTTATCTTATTGCAGAATTCATGTTCTGATATTCTTATTTTCAATCAACTTCATTTGTCAACAATAAATAAGTAAAGTATACAAAATACCACCAATAATATAGACGTAAATAATTCAAACTTAAGTAAAAAAATTAAAGGCACTATATAACAATCACAGATACCAATAAAAAAGAATTTTCTTATTATTTTCATGTTACAAGTTATGTAAAGTGATTAAACTAGAAGGATTGTAATCATTCTAGGGTAAGAAAAATCTAGATTAAATTCTAATATCACATGGTTTTCATTATTTGGATGATATATAAATGTGATATATATATATTTTAGCATTTACCTAAATAAAGTTTAATGTCTAGTAAATAAATCAGGTTTAAAACAAAAGCAGTATTGGTTTTTTTTATTGAATAATCTTTAAGAATGGTGTTTAATTTTGTGTAAAACTGAAAATATATGGAAATTCCACTAACAGTGTTTTGATAGATGAGATTATAGTGATGTCAAAGATATTCTATTCTTCCTTGTTATTATAAAGTAACTGTAGTTTATAATGTACTAGTTATAGCTCTTGGCTTTACTCGCATTAGTGTCGATTTGATCTAACCCTTGAGAATAGTACATTTTGCTGTATGAAAGGTATTCTATGTCCCTATTGCATACAAAGTGTATGCGATATTTCATGATCACCAGTTCAGTAGTTAAGGCATGTTAGAGTAACAAACAAAGAAACACATTTACATTTGTAATATTGGTAATGATAAGGTATTTTTTACAAGTCTAAGTGTAAAAATATTAATTAGAAGCATTTAGCACTGCCTCTAATTGAAATGTTTTGATAGCTTCAATATGGTTTGTTTTTTTTTTTGTATCAGGTATTCCAGAGACTGAATATAGTTGTACTATTCGACTGCCTAGTGTAGAATTTGCAAGGATTTGCCGTGATCTCTCCCAGTTTGGTGAATCTATGGTTATTTCCTGCACAAAGGAAGGTATGTTTATAAAGATGAATTTTTATGTTTGATAAATTTTTTTTAATGTCATTAAAAAAAGTTGAATTTCTTGTTTTGTTGTCAAGTAGCACACATGTATACTGTTCATTTTATGTTAGGTGGTTTCGGGAGCCTATAGATATTACATACTTAATATATTGCTAGGCTTGAAGACTTAGTTGAAACACCAGTACTGATTTTTGTTACTGTGGTGATCATTTCATTTAACAGTGAAATTAATTTTAACGCCATCTAGACTTTAAATAACTCTTTTGTTAATTCTTGTTTTGACTAAAGACTGTGTGACTTACATTTACTTGGACTATATTTTGAAAACCAATTAGCTAAAACAATCCTAATGCAAATTTAATAATTAGCAATGTAATTTGATTTACGAAATTATCAATTGTTTTATATGCAATGTATATAGACATACCGGTTTTCTTTATACAGTGAAATCTCTATAATTTGAACCTCGTTATTTCGTAATCCTCAGTAAATCGAAAAAAAAATAATTCCCTTCTGCTGAAAACCCCTAAATTCGCCAGTATCTCGAATTATGTAGACTTTGTAAATCAAACAAAATGTTATGTGAGGTATTTATAAGATTATATTCTATAACTCGAATTTCTAATATATAAATTATTTTAATCTCTAGATAAATATGTAGCAGTCCTATTGTTATTTAAATTTGACTCTGCAATTATAAAAAAATATATGTACTTAGATATTGCGCCTTTGTAAGTCGACTTTTTAGATGTTAAATCCATTTTATCTCAAAATTCTTGTTAAGTTGTAAATTAATTAACTCTATTTTTTTTTATTTCACTTGACATTCGAGTTATATAAATTCCACTGTATTAACATTTTTCATTATTCATTAGTTAAGTCGCTTTCACTCACAGTAAGTTTACATACAGTTTTTTTAAAGTAAATATAATATTTCTCAGGTGTGAAGTTCTCTGCGTCAGGAGACATTGGGTCAGCAAATGTGAAACTCGCTCAAACAGCCTCTGTAGATAAGGAAGAGGAGGCAGTTGTCATTGAAATGGATGAGCCAGTCACTCTAACATTTGCTTGCCAGTATCTCAATTATTTTACTAAGGCCACATCTCTGAGCCCACAGGTATTATTTGTTAATATGCTATTTATGAGCGGTATGATATATTGTGATAAAAAAAAATTATACCATTTTGACCCAAAGCCCACATTATTTCCGCTATGTTAACTGACCTAATCACGCTTTGCTGTGTCTCAGTTATTACATATTAAATTAAAATTATGATAAAGTATTTTGTATTATCAGGTAATGAGTCTACCTAAAAACTAAACGTGGCGCCATCTATGAGATATTTATAACAATCAGTCCTACAGTTTTCTCTCAACAAATTAATTTATAGCGCCATCTGTTCGATATATATATATAGTTCGATATATATTATAGTTCGATATATAGTCAACATTGACAATCATTTATGATTAACGAAATATTGAGGCAGTTAATCGAAATATAAATTATCCTATCTCTCAAGTAGGACCAAATTATACATAAATGCCAACTGTCATGAAGATCGGTTTGAGTGGTTTCGGAGTTCATTGAGGACAAACATCATGACACTGGGTTTTTATACATTTCATTATATAGTATAAAACAAAGTCCCCTACCGCGTCTGTCTGTCTGTTCGCGATAAACTCAAAAATTACTGAACGGATTTACATGCGGTTTTCACCAGTAGATAAGGTGATTCATGAGGACGGTTTTGGTATATAATTTGTCGAGACGTTTTTTATAATCAGGGCGGGACAACGTTCGCCCTGCCCGCTAGTAGATTAATAAAAAAATGAAAGTATCATTTCTTGTATAACAGTAGAAGAGTTTCAGAGAATTTATACCACTTTTTTTAATTAACAGGTACAACTTTCAATGTCTGCTGATGTCCCATTAGTAGTTGAATACCGCATCCAAGATATTGGGCACATCCGCTACTACCTCGCTCCTAAGATTGAAGAGGAAGATAGTTGAATAACATGCCTTCATATTTGTGTAAGATCTTCGATTTTTTTTATATAAGATATATCATGGGCGTCATTTTTAATGTATACATTATTTAGCTCTGTTTTCTAACAAACTTGTGATAAAATAACTTTTGTGGTAAAAATGTTCAGTTCCAACATAAAGTTGTCATTAAAACACAATTTATTTCGAAATTTTTATTTCATTTTGTCACCGTTAGAAAAACCAAGTCTTAAATTATCTCAAGGTATGTTCATGTTATACATGAAAGATGTTAATTAAATTTATACTAATACTAATATTAAAAACACAAATTAAATAAAAGTTAGAACTTATATCAATGGAATGTTCAAATTAAAGCTATATAAACTTTGTGACTGAGGTAATTTATATTCTTAAATAAGAGATCCCACCGCAGAAAATTATTTCTACGTAAGCACACAAATAAATCTAGGATTTATATTGAATAATATTTTAAATTATAATAATAAATTAATTAAAAATTATATTATAATTTTAAGTAAATTTATAATACTAAATATAGTGAAAATACTTAACACACATTAATTAGGGGATACATAGAAAAATAATTATGTCCTTCCATTTCAAAATGAGGTAAATCCAATTTTAAGAGTTTCTAATATTTAACATTATTTTTCAAGATCTTCAAAATTCGTACATGTAAAATATGAAAATCTTAAAAAAGAAAACTAAAAACCCTTATATGACTCATATGACATATATAATGTCATAATTTGAAATGTGTTGTAGGTGCATAAAAACTGGATATCTTAAAAAATAATTAAACATAATTATGATCAATTAAAACTGGATTTCGTTCGTTTTGAAATGTAATGACAAAATTAAGAGATAGATTAAAATAAAAGTATGTGAAACGAGGGTGGGCAGGAGTGTGAACAAACGGACAATTCGCGAACTTCGCTACAATTTTCGAACAAAAACATAGAAGGTAAATAATATGAATTCGGACGAAAGTGCCGTAGCGAGTTGTCGGAACGCCGAGTGTCACTGCTTCCACTTCTTCGCCGAGAAGAGAACAGCGCGCTGCTTCAGGAATAACGAGTAGTTCTGCTTGCGCGGCAAGCTGCTTCCCGGTATTTCCTCCTGCTGCTGCTGCTGTTGCTGCTGCTGTTGCTTCTTCTTCTCGTTGGCGCGTCGGTTCGCGTCGGCCATCGCATGCGTATACGATGAACGGGCACCACGCCCTCTACCTACAAGTAAACATATCCATCAACTCTACCTACAAGTAAACGTATCCATCAACTCTACCTACAAGTAAACCAATCCATAAACTCTAACTACAAGTAAACATATCCATAAACTCTACCTACAAGTAAACATATCCATAAACTACCTGTAGGTAAACATACCCATAAACTCTACCTACAAGTAAACCAATCTATAAACTCTACCTACAAGTAAACATATCCATAAACTTTACCTGTAGGTAAACATAACCATAAACTCTACCTATAAGTAAACATATCCATCAACTCTATCTACAAGTAAACATATCTATAAACTCTACATACAAGTAAACATATCCATAAACTCTATCTACAAGTAAACATATCCATATACTCTACCTACAAGTAAAGCAATCCATAAACTCTACCTACAAGTAAACATATCCATCAACTCTACCTACAAGTAAACATATCTATAAACTCTACATACAAGTAAACATATCCATAAACTCTATCTACAAGTAAACATATCCATACACTCTACCTACAAGTAAACCAATCCATAAACTCTACCTACAGGGAAACATATCCATATACTCTACCTACAAGTAAACATATCCATAAACTCTACCTAAAAGTAAACAAGATATGTTACAGTCGAGCTAAGCTAGCTAGTGATGTCAGAAATGAAAGCAGCATGGCGGCTAACAATTTTACTAGTAATACAGTTTAATTTATTTTATCTCATAAAAATGCATCTTATTTAAAAAACTCAATGTCTTTTGTTAAAAGCAAAATAATGACCGCCATAACAAATTCTCACGTGACGTTATTATATAGTAAACATCATTCACATAAATTACTGTCTTCCATTCAAAATGTTTACAGTTAAACTAAGCTAGCTAGTGATGGCAGGAATCAAAGGCACCATGGCCATCAACAGTTTTACTAGGACTACAATTTTTGGGTTACTTATAAAGTTTATAAAATTTAAATAAATATTCTAGGTAGCTTTTTGTTATTATATGAACAGATTAAGGTCCTGTTAAAAATGCTATAATATGTATACAGTAGGATCATAACAATAATTTGTGTTGGTAGAAGAAATGAGACGAGCAAAATATCGATTCACCGGCCGTAACTTTGAGCCTCAGTATAAAACAACGAATTTCTCGTACACTGATTAATTTGAATACTTAAAACTATCGACCATCGGTGGAAAAAACATTAGATTACTTGGCGTTTAGAAGTGCCAAATACATCGTAAATACATGGGAATTGGGCCTGTACTTTCCTCTAGAAAAGGTCTTTGCCCAACAATGGGATACGTGAAGGATATACCAGCGTTTATTATCTAAAAGTTACCACAATACAACAGAATGCAATACCTAAACCCTGGACTATTATAAATTATAAAAATGTAAGCTGCCTACAAAACGAATGTAGATCTCATGAGGCACAGGTCAACAGACCGTTGGCAGTATAAGTTTAAAAAAATACCTGCTTTATTACCAAACTTTGAAAATTAACAAATTATAATTTTTATGTAAAATGTATTTCTATTTATTTTTTCATTTATACAAAATGCTTTTTACTAAACTATGAAATTTACAATATCGTGAATTCAAAAAAAATGTATATGATCCGCCATTTTAAGATCTGGGTCTTAAAAAATCAGCCGAGTGGTTAAAGATAGTCATTTTCAATTATATTATGAGTAAAAAGCTGTAGATACGTTCCATGATATTTTGACAAAACAAATGGCACGATAACGCACACATACGTAAAGTAATATTGTAACGCCCCACACTGACTTAGATAAAATGTAGAAGTAAGATGGCATACTCTCAATATTGGTGGTGAAATAGAAATAGTTGTATGTTGCTCAGATACAGGCAAGTTAGGCAAGTTTTAACAAGCCGCTGTCGAAGCGCTTATGACGTATCTACAGCTTTTTAATTATACTATCATTGAATTTTTTTCTATTGTACAGTGTTATATGGGTTACCTGCCCGCCCTCGACGTCCTCAGGACTCGCGCTTGACCTCCGAGGGTCCCGCCGGGGGCTCCTCCTCTTCGCCCTCCACTTGTGCGGCGCTTATAATGTGGCCGTGGAGCGTTCGCAAATGCCGTAGCAGGTTCGATTTCACGTTGAACCCTTTGTTGCACAGTCCGCATACAAAAGGACGTTCCCCTGAAGATCGATTTTCAGTAATACAGTTTGCATATTTCGTAAAAGTGAAATGGATTACAAAATAACAGTATGGCATATTAAATTCAAGATATCACAAAAACTTGGAAAACATGAAACACATGAGGGACCACGAATTTGTTAGAACACTGCAGTCATCACAAGAGTCATTTTATAATCGATTTAACAATCACAATGATAATCTTCAATAACAAGAAGTCATTGTTATAGTAGAAAAAAGATTTCTAGTAATTTTCACAAAAGCAACTCATAAGTTTTGCCTCATATCATTGTGAAGTTTAGACAAAATAGTTCGTCATATTATAGTATAGCTCATTAACTAGAAAGCATTATTTTCTTTGAGCAACTGTCAATAAGATACGTGTATGTATGTATAAATAGATTTGTATGTATTTGTATGCCCACATAAATCTATTGTCAGCTTCTGTCCGAATTGCAAAACAAAGTGTGAGAGAAAATAGCAACTCGGGAGTATTTAACCTTAATGAAATCATAATTTCTTATTTCTCTGTTTCTATTTACCAAAATTGGACCAAATTTAATATTTTTTCAAAAATAATGAATACAAGAAGAGATTAGCAATTATACCTATATATATTTCATTAATGTATCTGTCAACTTTGTGACACTATAATGATATTCGAGTTATGATTACTGATAAATATTGTGAAAAGATTCTTAGAGACATACCATCGTATGAGTCGTCACATTTCAAAATGTGCGAAGCCAATTTTAATCGTACATATAACATGTTTAATTTTTTTGACGTTTTCAGTTTTTATACACTGAAAACGAATTTCAAATATTGCCATCTTTGATCATCAGAAGGTCTTTAATTTTTTTATGATCGTCATATTTTACATGTACAAGATCTGAAGATCTTGAAAAATAAAGTACAATATTAGGAACGGCTCTAATTGAATTTGGCCTAATTTGAAATGTTAAGGCTCAAATATCGACGGCCAACGTAAGTATAACGACGTATGTGAAAACAGTTAACTTTACGAGTAACTTTAGAAATATTGTGATTTTTGTGACAAACGATTTGGCAGGTTATGAGAGATTTAACTTTCAATGTTATATAAAAAAAAATAGATGCAACAGAACATATAGTAACCTCCTCTTTTTTCGAAGTCGGTTAGAATGTCATAAAATCGTTTGAGGTGGTTGTTGGTTCTTTACTCTCGAGATTGTTTTCTTTTCACGATGATAGCAAATGTTGCAAACAGTATGACATATGATTAATTATTAATCATATAATTAACCAACCTGTGTGCGTCCGCATGTGTATTAGCATCGAGGCGTGCGACGGGAACGTTTTCTTGCAGAACGTGCAAATCTTGTTTTGCGCGCCCTCTGTGAAACGATTGTGACGTTTTGGTGGGGCACTGTTGTTTGATAAGGCCAATTCTAGACAATCGACATCGAACGACATTTAGAATACGATTCAATCACAGACAATCACGGTTGAGGTGGACAATGCTTTGTTTCGGACATTTTGCGAAATGAACACAAGCCATCGGACTAGTCAACGACTTCGGTTAACATTGCAAATAACAAAGCATTCCAGCGTTAATATCTTCGAACATAACTGAAGTGATTATCATGAGTGTAGCAAGGTACTCGGATAGGATGAAATGGAGAGAAAAACATACCATTCATACACATTGAAGCTAGGTGAAACCATAAAAACAAAAATACGTGACATGTCCCGCGCGTTAGAAGTGAAACTTCTTAATTTGCCATTTTATTATTCCACTCTTATATGGGATTTTATTGAAGAACAATTCAATTGCTTCAATTAACATTTATATCGTTCATCAATTCTCATTTACAATCTTATTAAATAAATATAGGTGTAATGTACATATACTATTTGATAGAAACAATTCTTCAATGCTGTTTTCTCCAATCAGCTGTCTGAGAAAGGGAAATATCTATTTTTTTTTTAATTCAAAGTAATTTGCCTTCAAGCCCCTAAAGAAGTTTCACTTCATAGACATACAACATTCATCATTAACCGTTTTATTACTAAATATTTTGACATAATGTTCGTTTGTCGAGAATCAGCCACATACATAACAATCAGTTTTCAGCTATGTTAGTGAAAAAATACATCATTAATACAATAAAATGAAACACTTAAATCAATGAACAGCTTTATTTCCTGTAAAAAAAATTATTATAAATATTATCTAGCAATGCACCAATTTAAGATCCAAGTCCACTACACTGGTCCAAACAATGAATGTATTAGGGCAAAAAAATACGAAGGACACTACTTTGCTCACTGTTATATCTATATAAGTATAAATTCGGTGTTGATTGCTGATGGAACGTTCTAGTATACGTTATTAAATATCAATTTATACAATCAATATTTTTTTTCATGATACGATATGGTTATGGTGTGTTCCAGTGTAGTGGGACGAGACCTTTAATTTGGAGAAATGCTAAAAGAACTCGTTAGATTTAATCACAAACGAATAATAAATCTCGTATTAAAATCTATATCAATTTTAATGTATCTCTATTATCAGATCAGGAAGCTTTTACATTAATTTGGCTGCTTTCATGACCATAGAGGGAAAAATGGGACTGGGAAATGTATAGGATAGAAAAATTAACCAGAGGATTTAGGAATATTCCCATAAATAGATAGAAATTCAGTACTATTTTTGAAATATAATTATTATTTGGGTACTTTATATATACTAAGAAATATAATTCCTAAAAAGTTCGCTCGGTTAAGAGTTAAACGTTTTAGTTTAATTTTTTTTTTTGCATATGGCTTTCAATGTTTAATAAAAGTTAACGTAAGTAATATTAATATAAGAGATTTTAATTTTAAAACTCGACTTTGTTGAATTAGGCCTAGGGGAGAATGAATCTTTCTTTTACCTTCTGGCAACAAGAAAATATAACTTAAATGTTTCTATGTAAATATATACAAGAGTAATTTGTTACTATTTAAAGTGCCAGTTTCGCTTATGGCCATAAAATGAGTCAAGGCAACAAATGAGTTGAGGCAATAAAATGAAATAAATAAAATAATGAAATAAATTATACATCTGTGGCGAAAGTAATTGTGTAAACATACAGGTTGATTACAAAGTATTAAGATTTTTAACAAAAAATTCAAAACTAAGTTCAAATTATATCGCAAAATATTGTACATGCCCCAGTTGTTGCATTCTTAAGATATACGTTAAAAAAATTTCGTCACAAGAATTACTCATTGCCGATATTTACAATTTAGAATATAAGCTATTAAATGAGATGAGTGTGTTTTGATGGGTTTTACTGACCTGATTCTGTGTGCGTGCTCTGTACGTGCCGCACCCACTCGCCGGGGTTGGGGAAGTGCTTCTGGCACAAGTCGCAACGGAGTAGGGCCATTGTCTCTTCCGTGTCATCGCTCTGGTGGAAAAGTATAGGCACCAATCAATCTGAGTCATTAAATGCGTCGTTACATTTCAAAATGAGCTAAATCCGTTTTTAATCGTTCATATAACATGTTTAATTTTTTTAAGGTTTCCAGTTTTAATACGCCGAGAACAAAATTCATATTTTACTGTACAAACTTTGATAGACCTTGAAAAATAATATAAAATATTAGGTACGGTTACAATTGGATTTAGCTCATTTTGAAATTTAACAGCTGAAATAATCAATAAACAATTATTTAATTCAAACTACGCTGGAAATTGCCTGTCGATTTTTTTTTTTAGTTTTGCTGACGCTCTAGTTAAAATGGACACTTTAATACAGCACTTAGTATATAAATTTATATTATAAAACTACTATGCAAGTGAAACTTTTTTTCCAATCGTAGGTATATAACTGAAAATTAAAAAAAAAATTTGAATTAGGTAGGGTATTAAAGTCGCGTTTTTAATCTTAACTAAATAATTGTAAGACGATGAATGATAATGAGAAATCAATAGTGGACAAGGTAACACTACGGTAAACATAGATACAATCATTTGGATGATAGACGCATTTTAAAAACTGAGCAGGATATTTATTTAAATCATTGAATTATTTTGAATTGAGTCATGTGCGCCGCCATATTGGCGTTTGGTGTTCTGCCGAGTGCCTTTCATTTTATCACTTATTGTGTTATTTTATCACTACGCCGAGTCCGGCTGTAATGCGACATGCGATAGATGGATGAAAAAATTTGAGGTGACAGTAAGAAACGTTTCACTTTATAAAATCACTAGCTTCTGCCTGCGATTTCGTCTGCGTGGAATAGTTATTTTCGCTAACGCTAACACGCAGCGGAAACTCTCAAGAGAAAAAAAAAGGATTTTGAAATATTCTTCATTAGTGCTCCGCTCCTATTGGTCTTAGCGTGATGATATATGGCTTCCTCAATAAATGAGCTATATAACACTGAAATAACTTTTATAAATCGGACCAGTAGTTCCTGAGATTACAACGTCACAAACAGAAATCACAAAAATTCTGCTTACGTAATACTTGAACGCGTCCCCCCCCCCCCCCCATGAGATACCATAAAATAGAAGGTATTTGATTGGTGTTCCGTTATCGTTTAAAGTTTAGGAGCCCCTGATATAGATAATAATGACGTTATTGTGAGTGGGTGGTACTGACCGCTGATCGGCATTTCCGTTTCCGTGGATGGTTCTGGTCTGCGTGCGCGTGTCCCTGCACGTGCCGCACCCACGCGGCCGGCACCGTGAACACCTCCGCGCACAGCTCGCACGCAAGCGGACTGTATATCTGCAACAGTAATCACCCTCTATACAAGCTGAATGTTTAGACAGTAGCAATATTTATAGAGTATACTCTGCACTCGATTCTCGTTCTAAATCAATTAAACAAATTTATTAAGTGGTAGAGCCACGCTAAAGCTAATACTACTAGTGTGGGCCGCACTATACTGCATCGTATAAGAATAATCTTCCTAAATCTCTTTTGTACTTTTTATAAATAAAATATAGATAATGTAATGTGAAGTAATTATTTCGTTCATATAAAATGTAAGTATAAGTTATTTCGTACATATAAGTGATTTAGGAAAAATAAAAAAAGCTAGCAAATTAGCAGATATTACAGTTAACTAAATTTCTGAATCGATTTCGATAAAAGTTGGCAAAAATGAAATTTATTATGTACTCAATATGAAGGGTGCTGAGAAAGGGGTGGCTGGTACTTCCTACATGGCCTGGGGCCTAGGGAGGCCAAGACTGCAAATCCGCCACTGACAACCAATCTTCTAGATTATTATTGACATTGTCGAGTAGGTAATAATATTACAAGATGGTGGCCCCCTTGTTAGAAATTTCTAGGGAGTTTTTGTGGCAAGTCATAATCCATGCTCCGTGGTATTATTTCTAATTCACTCACTTGTGCACAACAACCAAACTATATTAGGTAAAACACCACCAATATTATATAACTACCTGTGTCCGCGATTTCGTGGGCATGGAACCTGATTTAAAAAATAGCGATTAATAAAATCACCTCAATGTATTACATCCATTTAATTACCTACTTTTCTCTTGTACTTAAGTCGCTTTGTCATTAATATTACAATAACTTTTGATAGACCAAACCGATTTTAATGAAACAAAGACCAAATGTTACTCGAGGATATGCTTTATGAAGTTTTATCGTGAACACAGTACTTTAGCAGTGTTGCGTATTCATACAAACAGACAGACGTTTCTAAAAATGTTTGAAATGTGTTTTATTACTTATTCCATGACACCGGCAACAATTTTTTTCACAAAAATCTAAAAAGTACACACACATTAGATTTACATACTTATTATATGTATAGATTATCATATAGTGTTTTTAATGATTTTTATCTGTACACATACTTGTAACTACAAATGTCACTCACCAGTGTTTCCTCTTCGATATCAATCTCATCAATAGGCTCCGATTTGACACTCATTTCACTTTGAAACATCTCAGCTATGGAACGTTCCTCCTCTTCAATACTGCTTGCATCCCATTCGGGTTCATCTTTTATTTGTAACTCTGTGCCTGCTTCTACCGTGCTTGTTGACATTTCTAATAAAATGAGAAATAGCTGTAGGTAAATCAAAAGAATTGTTAAATTGTAGACAACCTGATAACCGCTACTTCATCCTGATTTTTATCGAACAGTATACTTTGCTTACAAAATTGATTTATAAACAAATGTTAACCATTTACTTATTCTCTCCTGCGTATGCAGACTCCACCGCTTGCCCCGACTTAACACATCGCTGAACGCGTAGTACTTATAAAACTCCAAGTTTCTTTAAATTTTAATAACTTTATATTAAAAATGTAATTATATTAAATTACTTTATATCATGCAAATTATTTTTTGATTAGGACTAAATGCCTTAGAAGAAAAATAAAAAAACCGATCAAAATCGATCCAGTAATTGTTTTTCTATAATTTTAGCCCCAGAAAAGAAAATAGATTGTGTCGTAAAGATTGAAGTGAAACTTATGCATTACAAGGAAACATGTTAATTACTCATCAATTATTTTTAAATAGCATAGATTATGTACAGTGATCGTCACATCGCCTGAACTCAAAACACGCAATTATATTACAATACCCGAAGGCAAGCGAGACACTGCTCCCACTCTATCTGACACAGTGTTTACCGCCACCATGTTGCATTGTCACATGAAAAGGTTGCCAATCATAATATCAAAGCCTTCCCATAAGAAGTGTCACTTCAATTATTTTATTGTGACAAAATTTACCACCGACATTCGCATTTCCCTCTGCTTAGGGTTTCAATAATGAAAAAATAAAAAATAAATTACTTGAACATTCTGAAGCATTGTCCCCTTGACCTCCATCGTCAGTGTCTTTCGACTCATCTTCAGTATTAATCTCAGTCTTTGGCCTCTTCCCATACTTTCGTTCTGTGCCATGCCTCCTCAATATCCTCGGAGGTGGAGTCTCATCAGCAGAGTCTTCAATGCTAGTGGCGACACTCGGCGACGGCGTGAGGGTGGGGAGAGGAGAAGAGCTCACAGTTTTAGGAATAGTTGCAGTCCCAGCGTCAGATGTGGGCGCCGGAGCAACCAGTATCGTCTGACCCTTCGGTGCAATTGGCCGTAATGCTGCCTGAGTTCCTCCTTCCGTGGTTTTTATGAACACCAATTTTGGTGGGCCAATGAACATTGGTCTGCAAGAATTATTAAAAACGAGCTTTAACCCGCGGCACCGCTGGCGTTTTTTTTAAATTGCATTAAAGAAATATAAAATTATGAGCACATATACAATTATAGAAATGCTCTTTCAAAAACAATTGTACGACACACACGCCACCTACAGTAATATGTAACTTGTACATTAGATACTAAATACTAACAGTGTGTCACGTGAGATTTACCATCAGCAACATATTTGGAACTTTAACCCACCATATAACTACCTCAGTGCTCATTTGCACTGTATAAAAAAATAATGAAACAATAACTTAATTAAAAATATTTTTGTGCAGATAATAGTACATGTCGTCATTATAATTAAGTTTTAGTAGACTATACAAAAAAAACATTCACTTGTCTGTTCCGAAAGAAATTGTATTATGGAACTCTTAACGTAATACGTTTATGGTCTAAATTCTTATTAGAAATACCTTTTGTATCTTCAAAGTTACTTATTATAATGTTAAATTGTAAATAATAAGTTGATAATTAATTAAAAATACTGAATTAGTTGAAGTTTTGAAATCTTGCTAAATTTCATGCGAACGAAGTCGCGGGTAATAACTAGTCTAAAATAGAATAACCTAAATTACTTCCTATAGAGTCGACTGCTAAAGTAGCCTATCTCACCAGCTGTGATTTCAGCTATTAACAAGTGAAATATTGCATTTTTGTTATCAGTGGCGTGTATACTTTCATATCCAATTAGTAAAAAATTGTTAGTTTTTTATTACATACAGACCCTTCATTTGTATTATATGTATAGATTTATTTTAATATTCGCGGGGACCCGGCAGACGTCCTGCCTTGATAATTTAAAAAAAATCCTAAAATTCAACCTCAGCGCCACCTACCAGGTCCAATTATGAACCTAAATAATTATTTGTTTATAGGTGATAGAGCCACGTTGAAGCTATTACTAGTTTCAGCATGAATGGGTCGGCTCGCCCGGGGTACTATCACCCGACTCACAGAAAACCGATGTGAAGTAATAGTGCTTGCATTGTTGCGTTTCGTTCGGTCAGTGAGAGCGCCGGAAGACCAACTCCCCTCCCTTATAGCCCCTCCCCCAAACATAGGTTGGCACCGTAATTTCGACTCCCCTGGTCTTGTGTCTATGGATGTTGACGATCACTTAACATCAGGTGGCCCACCTGTTCGTTTGCCTGCTATTATATAAAAAAAATCTTGTATATGTATCGAATGGTATAAAAAAATTCTTGAATCCACCTTTAACACTCATAAAAAATGTCATCAAAATCTGTCCAGCTGTTAAGGAGGACTTTAGTCACATACACAGGGACAGAAGAATTATATATATTAAGATGAATGAATTGATAGAGGTCTATTCGATAGTTTATTTTTATTTTAAATGTTAGACACAGGTCCTTATTTAAAAAAAACACTGTAGCTTCATTTAATATAAAGTTACTAAAATTTTATGAAAATACGATTTTTATAAATACTACTCTCCTCCAGTGGTGTGTTTTTGCAATGTAATGTGTATGTTTTTACCTCTATACATAGAATATATTATTAATATAACAAACAACGCAAAACAATGTCACAGGTATCAGCTAATTTTAGATAAAATATTCGTAATAATACCCCAAAAACAAGTATTATTCGCATATTTTGCGATATCATTATACATTATATCAGCCTGTAAGCGTCTCATTTTACATCAGTTTAGTATCATTCATTTAGTAGTGTAACCAACAAAACTGGATTTATTTTCCATTGATGAAATAATTGCACATATAGTATAGGATGTTTAGGTGGGGAATACCAGTTCACAGCTCAACTTAAAGTTGTTAACCGAATGACCTTTTCTTTTCGAACTGACTACGCTACTGAACTAGCAAGGTCTTAATAGCTTCACCGGACTACTTCAAATGACCTCCATGCTATGATATCCTTTATAATACCTAAGGCATACTATAACAACCTACACTGATTTATGTGTTGTCCGAATGCTGATGATCACTGCTTAAAACCTTATAAATATTGTAATAAAGATTGGAACACCACAGAAATAATCTGGCCACAAATATAAATACATACAAATCATACTCTATCACAACTTAAAAGGATGGCATTAGCTTTAATCTGACCATCTGACCTCTCTATGTAGTTTACAAAATAAGTAACGACACATCATTGGATGTGTACTCAGAAGAACATTAATTTCTGATAAAATCTGATAAAAGCTATGTGGCTGACTTCAGATGTTAAAAAAGAGAGAGGAATAAAAATAAATTTTAGTAAAGTTTATATTCTGTACCTAGTTCCGGGCTGTGATTGCATGGGGGTGAATGCTTTGAGTAATTTCTCATCTTTTTTAACAGCTATTTTAGGGTGTGTTTCATCAGATTTCTTTGTAACAGTCTGTTTGTTTACACTGGCTGTAACAGTTTGCGTTGCACTTGTGTTACTTTTATCAGATGGTGATGAATCTCCTTCATCTGTTTGTCTCCAGAGACCTCTAATTTTAAGTACTTCACCAGCTTTCAACACTGTGTCTAAAACTTCATTTGAAACTGTTGTTTCACCTGAAATAATATTATTTTTTATTTTTACTGGGTACTTAAATAATTATAACTAAGGATATTGGTGTACTACACCTTTTATATACAATATTGTGATTGATTCATGACAAAGTGTACAAAATGTACAAACCAAAAATCTGAAATAGAATAGGCAGTATGGTAATATCACATTTTATTTTCAGTTGGTCATTTGAAGTACTTAATATTTTTATTCGATTTCGTTTCTCAAAAACCTGTATATTAAATTTAAATTAGGCATTTATTAAATGCAATTATGGTCTTGCACATAATATGGGGAATAAAATCTTAATGTAAAAGTATTTGAACTACCATAAAAAAAGGATTTTTAAATATAAATGAAATTAAAGATTTTCAGGTGAAATTTCTCAGGTGTATCTAATTTTGAACTGTAACTATATTTTGTATTTCACTTATGATTGAAACATCTTACAGGAACCAGTATTAATGTGGCAGACTGGGGCAAAGAGTCAGACATCTGGAAAAACCGGTTAACGTTACTTTTGTACAGTGTTCACTATATCACACAAAGAAATGAGTGTGATAGACAAAGATAATCCTAAACAAACCGGAACATAGCTGACAATCTCTGTCTTCTGCCTGATGTACCAAATCAAAAACCAAGTAGTATATTAAATTTTCAACACGATCAATATAGGGATAGAATAAAGTGGTAACATATATTATTACATTAAATAGGAACTCTGTTTTCGTCCAATCTGATATAATTAATGGAACAGATTTTTTAAGTGACATAAGTTAAATAACTCAAAAGCCGTTAAGAAATTGATAACTATAAAATTACACAAAATTTCCATAAAGTTAAAATTATATATATGAACGAGGCATTGTGGTGTGAAAGAGCATACTAACATCTTTAACAGGATCAATAATTACAATACAGAATGTAAAAATCAGTAATTATCTTTGATAAATCATGTTTTAGAATTAGCCAGCAATGTCTACTTATAACTTTATTTATTTTGTTAATTTTATTTAATAATATTTTAAAGATAGTATATGAATAAAAATAATCATTGGTATCAATGAAGAATAATAGTTTACCTTTATACATGTATTCTACCAATATTTTTAAAGCTTTTGTAGATATCTCTGAAGGGAGTACTACGTAGAGCATTCCTCCCATCCGCATAACTGACCGTTGACCATCGAAGAGGTTGCTCAAATAGACGCTGCAAGAGCTTAAGATAAACTTGTGGGCAGGAATCTGCGACCCATCCATCGTGCACAGCACAACGTCCGTAAATCGTTCCGAGCGCAATAAAGCCGCCACGGAACCATTTAAATGGGAACTGTGCGAATGCCATTTTAATTGATAAGTGTCCGTGGACGTCATATTTTAATATGAAGTGTAGTTTACGCCATCTGAATAGAAATTATGAATAATTATCGTCATAGTCGACATTTGGTATTTCTAAATTTTGCCGCCTTTACCGACAACCAGTAGGAAAATTTAGTACAGAGATTTGACGTTAGTAGGGATGCTACCTGCTAATGATAAATCATCCGTTACATGTAAATCACTCACTCAATAAAATTCTCAAATTGATTTATTACCTAAAATTAGAACGTATAATGGATAAAAGTTGTTAAGGTGAATTAAAAGCAAGACTTAATTGTGTCATGAGATACTGCTATGAATGTTCAAGTAATGTAAGCACTTCAATATAGGTGATTCAACATCAATGTTGGTACCATGGAGATAACGTTTATTTAAATTTATTATGATATATAAAATTTGAAATGTTTTTTTTTAACCACCACAATAATCATATTAACTAAATAGTATCTATTCCATACTAATCAAGTTTCAAAATTGATTTCCAGTTTTATTGTGATATAAACTTAATAAGAATATTCCTACATATTAATGTTTTAGAAGTAACTATTCGATGATACCGTTTGATACATCGGGTGTTTTGTGAAACAAATGAATAAACAACGTATTTTCATGCGATATATCGTTTCAAATAATTGAGACAACTTTTATTCATTTATAAAACCCTTGGATTATGTCTTAGAATTGATAAAGAATCAAATACTGACTGCGGTAAAAATTATTTCTCCTAGCCTAGTATTAAAAAAGAGCATTGTCCATTGCAGACACAGTGCGCAAAACAAATAATCAAGATACTTCAGATAAAAATATGAAATTATTTATACTATGTATTTAAATCGTATCATACACGCAGATCAATAATAATATCTATGGTATTTGTACATGCACAACTCGAGGGTGACGGGCGCGGGCGAGGAACACGGTAGTCTTGGCGATTTTATGTTCACGAGGGTTTGAAAAATGGCGGAAAATATTTTATTCTTAATATGAAATTCAACTTAAAATCAGAGATTATATTTGACATCTTCAAAATTAATTAAGAAAGAGAACTGTACGATGCTTGTCACACCTTGTACCTACCACAGTTTTGCGACAATATATAATAATTTATTGGATATATTATGTAGCATTACTTTCATCATTTTGATTGTATACCGGTTTTAATAAGGTATGAAGTTGTTATATCGGAAAATAATGTATATTAATTTTACTTAAATGAAGAACATTATTTTTATATGACACTGGTGTTTTCTTTGTTACATTAGAGTTTTTGTCAGAAAATTTATTGTAATTAATTGACGTTCTGCGTGAGCTACATATTCATCGCTAGGCTAGTTCGACGTGAGAAAACAACAACTTTACACGTTGAACGTGGTTGGTTGCGCACCACGCGCACCTGTCACGATTTCGCCCGCTACTCACACCTCTGCGTTTCATATGTGAATAATTGCATATTATACTACATGTTTGATATATTGTGGACAGCACCCGCAAGTTAACGTAAACAAGCAGTAACAGTCGCACTAAAATAATTTTAGCGGAAGTACTCGATGTTGAAAATAAATCGATATTTATGAATCGTTGTATAAATCGAGCAAACACATATATTTTCAATGCGAAAACCCTAATATATTGAGTTATGGTAATACTACTGAAACTTGTTCAAGAAAATTGTCATTTGCAAATGCTTTTGTGATACCAAAACAAAAACTTTATAGTTTACTTTACAACGGTACATTTAATTATTTGTCTATGAAAGGAATGCGCGGGTTGTGGAAATCACGGAAGCTTTATTCGGTGGTGGAAATCGAGCTTGATATAAATGAAAACTAAATATTGTTACTCTTAATATCAAATTATCACGCTTGACTTAAAATTTTCGAAATGTTATTTTTTATTGCGTAAATCAAAATTATAGGAGAGTTTTCAAAATGTGAACTATGTCGTTTATGTAAAATATTAGGTAAATTACACGAGTTAGAAGAGATTTTGTTTTAATGTAAATTATTTATTAAGCTAGTTCGAGTTTATACTAGTTATAAGGCTTGATAACAATTCAGTTTATTAAGCAATATGGTCCATAATCTAAAAATTGGACATGTTCATTATTACAACACGTTTAACTAATTATTTAAACGTAGTAAAGTAAACAATGGTTCTATATTTTACGATATATTTAGCCAAATAATTATAACTAGATATAATTTATGAACGTTGTAACTTTTATAAACACGACTACTGAAGCTGTTCGAGGCGCGAACGTTGTGAGTGTTAAAACTGTGGTAATTCCAAATGGTACCAACAACAAAAACAATCTACATAGGTAAAGGGTGTTGTTGTCAAGTCCTTGTTTGTTCTATATTAGTTAATATGATTTTATAAGTGTACCATTTCATTTAACCCTATATGATTTGGCTATAATAAAGAATATTTTTTATATTTAAATTTACGTCTATTGAAAGAGACAAAATTCTCAAGCACGAAAATTTATGACAGCTGGACGAATTTTCCAAATATACATCATTATTTATCATAATATATGTTTATATTACAAAAAATATGAATAAAAAAGTTACCTGAAATTATTTGAAATTGAGAAAGTTTTTTAAAATTTTCAACGTAAACATTTTCGTTTCTACTACTGTAAAAACTACACTTAAAAACACTAATTATAAAACATAATGATTACAAATATGAATATATAATGAAGGTATGCGCGCAACCACCGCTTGCGACCCTCTGATCCGGTGTGCGGCGGCTGCGGCTGCAAGGATCGATAGAATTCGTATTGATTTAATTCGTAAAGCGGGGTGCGCGTTTATCTCATCGATCGAGGGGCTAGCGTCGCGTCGCGCGCCTGCGCCGTGGCTTGTTGCTCGCGGGTTGCTTGCATCACGTGTGTCGGCGCGGCGCACCGTCCGCCCCACCGCATCGCCACCCTGTTCACGCGCAAACTCTTTCATCTTGTTTTTCCGCTTTATATACATATACGTAAAGGCATGATTTTGTGCAACAGCATTTTACAAAATATTAAGAGGAAACGCGGGCATTTACTCATACAAATTTAGACCTCTGTATTGTCCTTGGGTAATGGAACTAGACCACATATTTTTATGCTATATAATCTGTATCTATCACAGTCATGTTTTTATATTTTACTCTAATTGTAATATTATAAAATATAGGAGCCTTCTAAAAGTAATATAACTGGCCAATTACGTCTCCGTTTTTAGACACCGTTAAGCAAATTAGACGACCATAATAACCCCGAAAAAGAAATAAAGACATGACCAAGTCCATTTTAAGCTGATTTTCAAAAAAATTATTAATATGAGGTCATTTCCGAAAGTGGAAACAGGCTAACCATGGTTTCGTGTTTTATATCCCTGAATAATGGAACGTATAATATTATATATACATATTTTTACTTTAATATACTCAATGTATGAAGTTGTTTTTAATATGGTTGTTATATTTATATCCAAACTGCAGTTATCTCACTGACGTTTTCTTTGAAAGTTCGGGATAGCATTAAAGTTAATCAAAAACAGAGAGAGATCAAAAGAGACACACATTCTCAAATAAAAGTAGCGCTCAAAACCGTCCCGCAAAAACTACCTAATGTACATACGTGGTTATATTTATGCGATAAACTTATGATTTTCCAAATTCGAACATACCTAAATGATTTAAACTTGTTTTTAAAAGGACGCAAGCGACGCGTGACTATTTGAAATGGATAACATAATTTTGGATTATGCACTCATTTCTGTGTGCCGGCTGCGAGACGTTAAGTGTGCATCTTGGGTTTTTGTATATCAATGGGCGCAAGACTATCCGAGACAGGAAAACATCCTTCAGTATCACAATTCGACGAATCCACGGTACATGTTTTGAAGCGTTGATCGACATAGGTTCGCATTTGACAATTCGAACCTTTTCTTTAAGAAAAACATTGTGATGAAACTATAGCATAGTGGTATGGTATAAGATATGATTTCTATTTTAAAATATGCCTAGCTAGCTATCAGCTTTAAGTTAAGAATATAAAACCAAGCGTCTACAAGTGTGTTCCGACAGCTACACTTGAGAGCCAGTTTTCCTCTAGGTCTAGCGCAGTGGTCAGCAAATCGCGACTCGCGAGCCACAAGAGGCTTTTTCACTCCTTAGTTACCGCTCTTCCACAGGGTGTTAAATGCAGACACGGAATATTATTTACATATTACTTACCTTGTAAAAGACGAGTGAATATTTTTGAAACGTAAGTCTACAGAGTTACACTTTTAGAAAGCTATAATAGCACGTCTAGTGCCTCGAAAAAAAGGCGCATTGAGGAGAGGCAATTTCGAGAGTGTACTTTTAATCCTAATTAAGTATTACGATAAAAATGTATCAAATCTTAAGTTACAAAAAGGCTCTTTGAATAAATTTCAATTATGTATTGTTTATATTTGGCTCTTTTGGATGAAAAGTTTGCCGACCACTGGTGTTTAATATTTATTTAACATCGGATGAGAGGTCGAATGGTAAAACTTATAAAGTATATAGTAAGGTAAGTAACAACTTACGTCACATATCATTAAGCTCTTTACAAGGGGACAAACAGTAGCTATAAAATTTAAAATAGGTTCGTTAAAATCGTAGAAAGTATTGTCAAGTAGTAATTATATAATAAGATTTAAAAAAAATGGGGCGTGGCTGTGTCATGGATACGGCCGTTTGTTGTCCGTAAATACGTCTTTAAACGAGCTATATCATTACATAGTATAAAACAAAGTACTCTACCGCGTCTGTCTGTCTGTCCGTTCGCGATAAACTCAAAAACTACCGAACGGATTTTCATGCGGTTTTCACAGGTGGATAGAGTGATTGCTGAAGAACGTTTTAGTGTATAATTTGTGAAGGATTTTTTCATAATCAGGGCGGGACAACGTCTGCCGGGCCCGCTAGTTGTCTATATAAATTATTATTATTTTTGTATGTCATAATCATAAGAACTCCTCCAAGTTTCCATATTTTGTTTATGATGGCAACTGTTCCATTTAACGGGTTCAGGAAATAAATCAACTAAATATATCATATCATTCAAATATAATATATCATTCAGCGTAGAGCGGCTCGAATCGTCGGCGACGAGGTAATATCCGATCGGCTCGACTCATTGGCACTGCGTCGGGACATCGCGTCTCTTTGCGTTCTTTATCGCATTTACCACGGGGAGTGTTCAGAGGAGTTGTTTGGACTTATACCTGCCGCTAATTTCCACCATCGTACTACCCGCCAAAAACTAAAATTTCATCCACACCACCTGGATGAGTGGAGGTCTTCCACGGTGAGGTTTTCAAGGTCGTTTCTGCCTCGTACTTCAACCTTGTGGAATCGACTCCCAGCGGCGGTATTTCCAAACAATTATGAAATGCAAACCTTCAAGAAACGAGCGTATACTTTTCTATAAAAGGCCGGCAACGCACTTGTGACACCCCTGGTGTTGCTAGTGTCTATGGACGGCGGTGATCACTTACCATCGGGTGACCTGTCTGTTCGTTTGCCTCCTATAATATAAAAATAAAAAAAAAATAAACAATTACTGTGTTATAACTTTATTAATTATAGGTCTGTGTGATCCGCTCGGTCTCATTCACTTTTTTACGTTGCCGACACTGCTTGACTCGGTCATATACTGTTTTATTGGTACCATTCGATTGGTTTTGAGATGCTCTTTCCAACCCTATACGATTTCTGTATTTCGATTTGATTATTCGACGCGTATAGGCCGACACACAGTAACAATTTTACTGTAATGTTTTATATGTAATCAATAGACTTCGACAAGTGCTGTCGGTTGAAACTTATTTATAATAAATGGAAATCTAAATTACACTAAATGGCAATCTCAAAAACCAGCAAAATGACCTCGAAATGGTGGCGCTTCTTACCCCCCTGCCGCGTGCGATGTGTTACAGTCCTAACATAGCGTAATAAATTTTTTGATCCTTTACCAATACAGTGGTATAATTTAGTTTTGGATGTAGCGTATAGATGCGAAACTACATTGCCAAACTGTATCTCCCGATTTTGTTATCATTAGGTTTTTTGAATTGTCCCTGTATGGTAGCAAATTTAAAGACGAATTCACGTCAAAAATAAAATCCACACGATTAATACTGATGTAGTATGTAAGTACTTCTTTCCCATGGGAGAATTATACCATTTTGACGAGAACTAAGTTGCAGGAAGCCTCAAGTTACAACACAACAATTGACAATACTATTACAAACAACAAGAATTAAACATTTGCTTCTACAAACAGGTTTATAAATTTTACTTCTTTAAAAAGCAGTATAGATATGTCCTTTACTTTCATTTTCTTTAACATTATCGTTACTATATATTCGTAGAATTTTGTTGAAATGTACCAATCAGAATGAGCATTCGGCAGTCATGTCGATAGTTATTTGCGGCCTAGAACATTCGGCCAACGTTAGGCTTCCAGTGTTTGTCCGGCTTGTCGGATTGTATCAATAGGCGCTTATCAATAGAATTACTTAACTACAAAGTTTATTTTTAATGTAAGTTATGCCACATGATCTTTATAACATAAAACCATTTACGAGCGATCTACCACCGCGTCATAATCGCTTAAATTAAGCAGAGGCTTATAGTTATTCCAGGGACCTTTATCAATTGTTATTAAGAGGCTCTACATTTTGTATGATTTTTTATTTTATATATTTAACACACCAACATATAGGTACACTGTAGAAATATAATGATGTATATTGTTAACTAGCGGGCCCGGCTGACGTTGTCCCGCCCTGATTACCCCCCCGCAACCCCCCTTGTGGGTGGAATTTCGTAAAATCCGTTCTTAGCTGACCTCTACTCGGCGAAAGGAATACTCCTACCATATTTCAAGTCGCTACGCCTTATGGTTCCAGAGATATCGTGATGAGTCAATATATAGGTGGGAATATCTTATATATATATAGAAGATAGATAGATAATTCTACCATACATTTGGAAATTTGGAAATAAACACTCAGATCGCGATCGAAGAAAAATAATTATAAGATATGATTAATAAGTACTAAGTATAATAACAAATAACCAATTTCAGTTGTATTTTCTTGTAGTTGTAAAGTTGTCTTCTAAGAGTGTTCGTGTGGGCTAAATGCATTAGAAAATATGTCAGAAGCATGTTCATCGTGCAAAATATTTCGTTATACGTATATTATTAGAGGGCTATTATGTACTGTATTTAGTGTGATAAGAAATATCAAAAATGCGTGTGTTATGAAACACTCGGCCATTAGGTCTCGAGTAAAAGTGAGTCAAATAATAAAGAAAGCATCTATCATGTCACTTTTAGACAAATCATGTTATAACGTTCTAGTGTACTATTATAATCAGGAATAGATTTACGAACGCCATTAGATATTATACCATATCAAGCCATATTAAGTTCATAACAAAACCTGCTTGAAGGGAATCTAAATGGGTTAATATAGCTAGACTTATATGTATAAGTATATAGATTATTAATTCATTTTAAAGAAAATTTTGTTTATTTGTTAACGTTATGGGATAATTGCACGGTATTTGTGTACGCCCACCTCCAAACTGTCTACCAGAAGTGTATCTCTTTATAGTTACTATATAACTGTGAATTTTTTTTTTGGCCCTTATCTAGGGTGATGTTAAGCATTTTCGATGTCCAGGTGCGAAAGTCAGCCAGAATTCCAGAATTCTCGTAAACCAGAAAAACGCAATATATTTTTATACCTATGTACTTTTCTAAAATATAAATAAACTATCATAAATTGAACTTAATCTTTCAGATTTTTGAGATGGTATTTATTTATTTACCTTGTTTACTGTAACGTCCAATTTGATTATATACTTATAACAGCCAAATTGTAAATGTATCTTGAATCATAATTGACCGTAGATAGTTTTTATTAATTTTGAAAAAGACCTTTTATTTTCTGTAACGCATGGATTTCGTTTCCTCGAACTCTGACCCCTGCCCAATTCATAGAACTGATTCATTTTACTTTTCCAATACGTGTGGGTGGCGACTGATCTGTAACAATTATACAAATCGAGTATAAAATATAGTGCAAGAAGATGAGTTGTTGGCCATAAGCTTATTTAATATTTGGCAAAATTCTGCATCGTTTTTTACATACAAACTGAGATAACGAATTTTTGTTATGTTTCCATTCTTTTATAAAATTCCCACCTATTAATACTATTTCTAATTTCATCGTGGTTACAAAATAATAATGAATCCTCATCGCATAATACTGCGATTCGAAAAAACACGTTAACAAGGGCATCTTCTATACATATAATAAGAATGTAAATCTAACGTGTCTGTACTTTTTCGATTTTCGTGAATGCTTGAGGGTTTGTTTGGTTGAACGCGCTAATCTCAGAAACTAATGGTCCGATTTGAAAAATGCTTTCAGTGTTAGATAGCTCATTTATTGAGGAAGGCCATTATCATATAATACCAATAGGAACGGAGCACCAATGAAGAATGTTTCAAAATCATTTTTTTTTCTTTTGAGAGCTTTCGCTGCGTGTTAGCGCTAGCCCAAAGTAACTATCACACGCGAACGAAGTCGCGGGAACGGTTAGTAAATAATATAAAATTTCCATTGTTTCGCTTAATTTAGTCGCCACAGATGGAACAAATAATATCTTTATTACGTTAAAGTTAGTGTCAGATACTGGACACAGGAAAGCAGTGCTTTACATCTATGTTGCTGTTGGAAGTTTGGAGCTTGTAATATACACATGCATGGGAAGTTTTTTCCTTCGAACTGACTACGCTATTGACCAAGCAAGGTCTTAACAGCTTCACCGGACTGTCATGCATGGGAAGTATTCCAGCTTAATGTACCACTAAAAGTCATTCATGAATCATCACTTTTATTATCATTTATCATCAACATCTCACGAGTCACGAGCTACAGTTGCAGATGAAAACCGTATCAAATCGACATCATTTATTTTATTTAAACAATAAAATTATGTAAATAATATTATAAAATAGTAGTGAACAAATGCATAGAAGCAAACAAATACTTAATAATTTAACACCAGAGAGAATTCTTGTCCGCCTATTGATTTCGAGAATTAAAAACAAAAATTAAGTAATGTATCTAATTGTATAATTATTATTGGTAATATTGGTTAAAATAACGTCATAAATAACCAATAATTTTTAATTAATGTGTAAAGGATAAAAATGATTACTATCATATAATTAATTAATATCATATAATTTATATTATATGTTGTATACGGATGTTGAGTTAAAACTTTTTTGCCATCCCCGTTCAACTAGTCAAAAATTTGTCCGAAATTACCGTATTACCCAAACGTACCTTACAATTGTGGATTTTTTGTAGGCGTTATGTGATGTGTAAGATACGCAGTGCATTATTTTAGTCTTAATGAAAGTTAGTTTTGCATAAAATTATTTTCCAATGATCGAGTACTAAGCCGCATTATTCAATAGCGACTTTTAAGAAATAGACAATATGTATCAATTTTATTTGATACGTACAAACGTTTACTACATAACAAAGATTTTATCAGATATATCCGAATTAAATAATGTGTACTGCATTATTTTGTATTCGTGGTAATAAAGAATATACTTCACTGATGTGACTAAAGAAATTCGCTATAGAACTGTACTAAAATCAATAAGTTATTTGAATACAGCTATGTGCACGAACTAACGCTGATCGCGTGCGCAGACACTATTGATTTTGCTTCCAACCCCACGCCTAGCCTTCCCAGTTCTCGCATCACCCCCTGACTACCTACGTACATCGTCTATAAATACTATAAGTATTATCATGCTTTATGCAACTATTACGTCATTCTACTGGGTTCGAAATTAAACAATCTTACCTATAAAGTGGAAAAAACGAGCTGGGTAAAGACGAAAATTAAATACTGATATAGAAAACTTTCCTTTGTTTTTAAAAATAAGAATAACTGCATTCACAGAGTTTTTACAAGTTTAACTCAGCTGCAAATCGAAAGGAAAAATGCAAAAAACTAACCGCACTTTCAATCAAAAAAGAAGTAACTCAATATTTACGTTTTTCCAGTTTTCACTAGAAAGTAAATTGAAGTTGCGAGATGAATACGTCCGATTTAATAGCCACTTCAATACGATCAAAACTACGGAAATGACCGTCGGTCTCTTTTTGTTTGAATGTGTGAAAAATTTAGTCTCCAAAGATAGTGAATAAAGTGGAGTAAAATGAAATGAGTCGATGTTTTAGTAAATAGTAATTATCCTATTTACTCCCATTTATTACAAAAATGCATTACTTTATAAAAGCACAACAGTCATTTCATTTAAAAGAAATACAAGATTTTTTCAGTGTAATTGCGAATAAATTCATTTTTATGCTAATTATTGTAGTGCATTATTCTGTTAATCAGTCGTATTGAAATTATTCTATAACATACCTATACAAAGAAATAAAAAAACGACGATCTTTTTTTAAATGTTTATTTAAATGTATTTTTGTTACAAATGGTGATATATTCAACAACGGCCAAATACCTACACTAATTATATCAACTTTTAGAGTTATTTAAGCACTTAATTTGTTTTTAAGATATATTGAAGACGAACGAGTAAACATGATCAATCTTTAAACGCGTACTTCTACAAATTTCATTTTTTTAGTTACTTCTTTTTTCTTCATTAAAGATACGAAACGCCTTCTATGTTTACGTACAAATCAAGAGGAGCATCTATGATGAAGATAAAGTTTCCCGAATAAATTGAGTTATTGTTATTATTTACACAAAAGAATATCTCCTTTAAGTAAAATTTGCTAAGCAACAAGAAAATACAAGACAAGACAAGACAACAAGAAAATAAGCAACATTTAATGTGCTTATTCTCCATGTATCTTTGGTTTTATTCACTCTGTAGAAACTGTATAAATTACACAATTATTACGAACTACTTACCCGCCGCGGCTTCGGACGGGTGTACCAACGAAATAATTGAGACAAAATATTCCCTTTATAGCACGACCGTGTAACTAAATAAAATGACAATTGAACGTCAATCTGCCAATATCTTTGACTCAATGACCCCCTCACTTTTTATGGGCATTTTAAAAATTATATTTCACTAGCGGGCCCGGCAGACGCTGTCCCGCACTGAGTATAAAAAAATCCTTGACAAATCATATACCAAAATTTTCCTCATGAATCACTTTATCCACTAGTGAAAACCGCATGGAAATCCGTTCAGTAGTTTTTGAGTTTATCGCGAACAGACAGACAGACAGACAGACGCGGTAGGGGACTTTGTTTTATACTATGTAAAGATTATTTTCCGAACGTCTATTCAAACATTTACTTTCATATATCCTCACTTGTGCTCACAATTACAAACACGACAAAGAAGGAATTTGTGAAATAGGTGCAGTCGTTCGTAAGTGATGCACGTACATATATTCTGCAATTGATTTTTATATACACCAGTGCTCATCCAGTGCTCGAACTTCGACCATCAAGAAAAAGAAGATTTTTTATTTATTTTTTGATAACACTAAAGATCATCAAAAGCTATCAAAGAAAAAAGAATGAAGGAAATCGGAAACAGAGGAGGGGAGATCCTTAGCCTTTTCCCCACTGCCTATTTATATATGTATACTAGCAGTGCCGGCGGACGTTGGATAATTAAAAAAAATCTCAAATTCAATCGCAACGCTACACCTACCGGGTCCAATTTAGGTCTAAACGATTCTCGGATCCACTCGAACACGCACACAAAATGTCTTCAAAATCGTTCCAGCCGTTTAGGAGGAGTTCAGTGACATACACACATACAGAATAAATTTATATATAAAAATGTAGATATATTATATTGGATTAATTTATTCCCGCGATATTGTTCATAATAATTACCCGTTGTCTGGATTTATTATGGTCTTTTTCATAATTTTTATTATCATTTATTACCACTTCACCCATATAACATTTGAAGTGAAACTTCTTTATCGACGTAGGGAGGAATTTTAGAGCGTGTAAAAACGTATGTAACGTTTTTCGGTTACGCGCCATCTTTATTTCTGTACATTTTTCCGTTACGCGCCATGTTTATTTCTAAAGGTGCGCTCACAATGATCATATTCCGTTTTTTTTTTTCTATGAAGTTATAAATATAGTAGATCCTTTTTCGAAAAATGATATCATAAAGAAGTTTCACTTCTTACGTGTGTACACTGATACGCGCACGTATTTTTTTTCTTTTATTAACTTACATCTGTAAAATTTTATCATTACTACGTAGCCTATACGGGAAACCGTAACGATATGTAGCAAATGTAATATACTTAGAATAGTTGAATCAGCCTATAAAAGTGTCGTCAAACCCTTTTACACTTATTTCAGATATTATTCGGGCCAATAACAGATATTTCAATTTGATATAGTCTATAGGTATATTATTGTTGCTAGCGATTCGCCCGGGCTAGGCTTCGCATAAGTGCAATGTACTAATATGACGTCGTACAAAGTGTCTCCAACATTTCGATTAATCTTTTGGTGATTGGTTATTTACAATTCATCAAAGTCAGAGAATCATCATATATATAAACATATACATATATAGAAGGGACATTCTTGCTCGATCGTTTCTCTTGAAGGGTGTATTGGGTGACTGTTGTTGTATTGCGTGATTTCTTTCCAATTTACACTGTTATTTCTATCTCTGTGTGTTTTTATGGTTTATTGTGTTACTTGAGTTATTTAATTGTTGATGTGAGTTTTCGTGTTGAGATATTATGTTGTTGTTGTTATTTTATTATTTTTATATTTTATTATTTTTTTTTTATATAAATCCATTTCCTAATACATGTTTTTATTAATATGTAAAAGATGAAAATGTTTACCTATCGTGGATTATCCTTAACAGATAGATATGTACTGTCAACAAATTATATACCTAAACCTTCCTCATGAATTCCTCTATCTGATGGTGAAGACAGCATGAGTAGTTTTTGAGCTTATCGCGAACAGACAGACGCGGCAGAGGACTTTATAAAACAAAGTAATGATAAGTGCATTGTTCACACAAATCTTCGGATAGAAATTAACGAAATGATAGTGAAACCGTATCAAAATCTGTTGCGTGGTTTAAAAAAACTTAACAGCCGCAGTTATGAAGAGCAACTTTGTTTTATAACATTTATAAATTTATAAGAGAGAAAATCTCTGGTTTGATTATTCTTTTATTTCTATCCTTGTACATAAAATATGCCTTTATATATTTATTTATTGAATAGGATCTTTAACAAGGAATATACACGCTACTATTTATGTAACGAATTAATCGTTTGACATATGAGTAAAAAATATTATTAAAAAATACTTAATATTTGTAAGAACAATTAGCTACTGAAGGATACCTTGTCTGGCGACATTTACTGTACTCTGGTTTATAATATGAATTCCATAAATTCATATTTTTAGCATGCAAATTAATAGATATTTGAAAGGAAGGCGTAATATTCGTACAGCTGCGACAATTCAAGGTAGCTATGACCAGTATTTGCCCATGGAAAACGAAACGTAAGTAATGTTGATAAAGCATAATTAAAACTAAGTAAAAGATTCTCATGATATTGCTATAATTGGATACAAAATAAAAATTTAGAACAATAAAAATCTTGGAACGCACTATGTAACTAGTGAAATATGTAATATATCTAATTATAATTATTTGGTTATATATATGTTTTAAAGTAATAATTAAACAAATTATAAAGCTGTATAGTTGTAGTTCCTATGTGCCATATGACTAAAAAATATTTTAAACTTCGATTCTGTAGCAAATGTCATATATGTCAAATCTGGATGTAATCGTGCTTGACGAGACGGTGTTTTGTTTATTTTTCTTATAATTTGCAGTTCTATAGATCTGCTGTATTACAATGAATCTTTCAAATAAATCTACACCCCTATCGGCCGACCTTAATAGTTTTATTTATGGCGTTTCAAGAAGGAATGCACAAAACGCGCCAGATCTAACAAAAATTGGCCTAACTCTTTTAAAAAACTTCCCAGCGGCCAGAGATGCTGTTTTGGAGTATTTTGCAATGGTTTTTCACGATGCCGTTAATGTTTCGATTAATCAAATGGACTATGAGGTAATATTTTGTTGTGTAAATAACCTAAAGTTACGTTGTTTACATAATTACAGTAGGCAAAGAAATTATTACACATCTACCGTGATATTTCTTTAGATATTTAGTTTGAGTTTATTTTCGTTCTATACAAAAATTATTTTGTATATAATTTCTGTATTATGTTTATGTTGTTACTCCTGAGTACTGTTTGGTACTTACGCCTTATTACGGATACAATACAGAAGTACACTTGTGTATACTTCAATTTGTAGGTGATGGATCAGTGATAAGGTAATAGCTGTGTCGCTCGAGCTATACTTGAACCTCAGCTTGTTATAAGTTTAAAAATTATTTGTAGAGAAAGTGTAGGCTGTGTTTTTAAACTTGTTGGGACAACTACCTGCATCCTGTAGAACAATTGTTGTTAGACACTTTCGTTGTATATAATACTAACTGACCCAGCTACATGTTGGTGTGGCTCAGATATTATATCATTACTTATTTATAAGAATTCATTTGATAATGACCAATAAACATCACTTAATGATTTAAATTATCTTTTTGATATAAAATATTATTTTTGTGACTTAAATATAACAATTAGATATATACTGTCGTTAGCTTTTTTGTAGGCATTATCAAGCTCTACAACTTTTCTGTAGAACCCAGTAATATATCTCTCATCGTTAAAGCAGCACTTGTAAGAAACATTTTCGTTTGACGTTTTGAAGTGAAACTTCTTTATCGGCGTTGGAAAAAAATTTACCGTCACATTTTTCCGTTACGCGCCATCTTTTTTGTATTCATGTCTATGATAATAAAATCCTTTTGTTTAAACTTTATCTAATTTAACTTTATTTTTTAATATATTAATGAAATTGTTTGCCATAAAGAAAGAAAGGGTTTTTTTTTTTTTTTTTTTTTTTTTTTTTTTTTTTTTTTTAAGTTGCATATAGATCATTTTGCGAAAAATAAGGCCTTAAACAAGTTTCACTTCTTACGTGTGTACACTAGTACACGCACACATTTTTTTTCTACTTACTTTGCAAATCTGACAACTACAAAAAAGTCGTTTCATTTCTCGCATTAATATATAGGCTATGACACTAAGAAATAACGTGGCTTTCTATTGGTGAAAGATTTTCATAATCGGTCTAGTAGTACTGAGATTAACCCCCTACAACCTCACAAACAGTATACCTCTTTATAATATTAGTATAGAAGTATATATTCTTTATATAACACTTCGAAACCGGTGTAAAATGTTCTTTATAGTATTTCTTTAAATAAAGAAATTAAAATAATGTGAAATATTGAATTTAGTTTATAAAAAGTTGTATTTGTTACAGGCCGACAGTGCAAATGGATCACTAGAGAGTGTTAGTATGATTGGTCCTGAACTGTGCAATTTGGGTCAATCTTGGGCACCTTTTATTGCTCCTTGGTGTATTAATTTAATAATAGATATTGCAACAAAGAAATCTAATATTCCAAGTAAGTAATGTTACATTTTCTATTGTTAATTGCTCCATGACAGTAGTTAATGTAATTTGTCATAAATAATTGAGTTACATTGTAATTGTAATTAAATAAAACATATTTTTATGGACATAAACATATTAAATAGTGTATAAAATAATTGTAGATGCAACTCTACAAAGTGCAGAAGCTGTAAGAGTTCTTTTAGATATTACAACGCAGAACTTGACTCTTTTGAATTCTGAAGAAAGGGCAAAGTGTATTGATATGATGCTTGGTAAGTATTTTTAATTACATAAAAATAATTGTTAAATTATTTTCAGAGTACCTATTTTAATTATAATCTTTATATCTTAGTAAATATATATTAAATACCTATACATTTTATACAGTACTAGCAACTATCTGTGACTTTGATTGTGTAGTAGTCCGGTGAAGCTGTGAAGACCTTCCCAGGTCAATAGTGTAGTCAGTTCCAGAAAAAAAAGGCTTTGATTGTATTAATTTGCTGTATAAACAGTAAATGAAAATAAAATATAGCGGAGTGCCATCTAGTGTCAAGTTGTACTAAAATTGATGGCATAAAAAAAATCCATGAGAAAATACATAAGTATGCCAACTATTGTGGTAATTGGTCTGATGAAATTTTATTTGGTTCAGATATACCAACATTCATTTTTATATATATTCATTATGTCCGAACATACTACCTCCTGAGTCCAGGTTGTTTAAAATCATATAAAGAGATGATGGTTAAGTATTTAGTTTGTTTGGATACTGCCTTAATCAGTATTGGTTTGAATCCTTGCTAATTAACTGTATCTTCTGGTGAAGCATAACATCCTGATGGAACTATAGCATAGTTAAGGTTTCGTTGGTTTCAGATTTTTGGAAAGAAACAACTTACAGACTGTAGTGGACTGTGTAATTTTCACAATTCACATAAATGTATATAACGAGCCGCTGACAAATATATTTTGTCCTGGTTTATATTTACATAGTTATCCTTACAACTAGTAGGTGATTAGCGCCATAATTCCGGCACCTTTTAACAATATATTACCATTTTACATAAATTTATTCAATTTCCTTATAATAGTTAGATATTAATATACTATAATAATAATTCCTTACAATATTATATTTATTAGTAATAATAATACTAATGGCAGTTAAATTCAAATTACTTTACACACATTACATTCAAATACAAATCCATCCTTATTTATAAAACTAAATGGACACATAAAGAACATTTACATAGAGAAAAAGAAATACGAAATATGATAACTCATTTGTCCTCTACAATAGTGGTAGGTAGGTCTTTTCTAAACCTGCCTGGCTGACTACCACCCTCAAGTTGAGGAACTTTCATCAAACACCTATAGGTATGTTCTTGTAGCTGTACTTGAGAATCAGTCTAGGCTTAGTGTGTTTACCATCTTGGACCACATTATCATTTAACATCCGGTAAGATTGTAGCAAAGAAAAGAGATAGTGCTTTTATTGTCATATTTAACTCCTATCTAAATCTTTTGACACAGCACAAGAGAGACATCCTTACTTCAATACTCTTCTAGTAATAAAACTTGAGAAATTTCTTAAAAGGGTCATGGGCATGTTCATGGGCTGTGGGATGGGTAGGGCGTGCTGAACCAGCTCTAGTTGCACCAAGAGCTCTGGCATTAGGTGCAGATGCCGCACGAGCGGTTTTAGCACATCTTGCTAATCATCCACCAGCATTGTATCATGTACGAGCAGCAGTTGTGGATCTTTTCCATGTAAGTCAATCTTAATATATATATTTCTTGTGTGCGTGTGTATGTGACTGAACTCCTCCTAAACGACTGGACCGATTTTGATGAAATTTTTTGTGTGTGTTCGTGGAGATTCGAGAATGGTTTAGATTCACAATTGGACCCGGCAAGTGGCGCTGCGATCGACTTTTAGGATTTTTTTTGTTTTCAAGGCAGGACAACGTCCGCCCGGTCCGCTAGTATATATTGAAAACTTAAAGAACTATCGATATTTGTTACACAAAAATCTATTATTATATGTTGTGGGGTATAATCTAGTTGCAAAAAATAATGGTACAGCCCTCATCAATCTTTTTGGCTGCTCTAAATATAGCCCTATGTTTCCTTACATGTTATGTAGTCAAGAGTTTAATACAAAACTTACTACAAATTAAACTATTATTATAGGAATCTAAAATATAATAAAGGGCATTCATTTACTCCATGTTCTACATTATAATAAAACATGTATTTATAATTAAATTTGTGTTCTGCATAATTATATTTAAAGCGGTCAAAAACTTTGGCGAGGACTGTATATTATGGTAAGATGATCTACATACATCGTTTACAGAATTATTTCTTATTAATATTACTTACTTTCTATACTTGCTATCTTTTAGATATAAATAGTTTTCTTTTACTATCATACTGTTGTAGATTGAGTCAGTCAAATATCCAGATGTTATGCTTTATAATATGTAAGGATGCTAATGTAATAAATCCTGATTTAATTTAACAGGAAGCAATCAGGGAAGACAGTAAACCAGAAAAGAAACGCGATGTTATACCATACCTATTAAATTTAGCTTCAAAATCGGATATTGTTTTGAAAGCTCTAACACAGGATATTGAAAAGACAAGTAAGTTAATAGTTTTGTACAATATTTCATTAGTGGAGTAAATGAGACTCATTGATAATGTATTTAAGGAATTCTTTTAAAATTTGTTGTCATTGAAGATTAATTATTTGTGTATTCAAAATTATGTGTAAATGCTAGATTTAGCTTAGGTAAAGTTAATGTATGTTAGCATTTAAAGATTTTTTATTGATATGCCAAACAGAAATTTATATAAACCTAAGAAATATTTGAATTAGGAAAAAGTAATAGAGAATAGACATATAAAAACGGTTGTGATTGAAAAAGCTGGTTCACTTAAACAAACAATGTTAGGAGAAATATAAAATAAAATCTATAAGCACGGACAAGGATGCAAAAAATTACATGTAATATACGCAAAAATTTATATGTGGATAATGGGGCAAAATGTTTTTGGGATATTTGATATAAATGGTGTAAATGTTTATATTAAATTCATTTTCAGTGACCGACGAAGTCATGGAACGTGTTTGCGAGGTGTGCTCGTCCCAACGTCACACGACCGCATGGGAAGGCGTGGGGCCCGCATCATTAGTTACTCTACTCTTACGTGCTGATATACACTGTTTGCTGTTGTTGCTACGACATGCACAAAAGAATCTTTATTGTAGGCAATTGTTAGGTGAGTGTATTAAATTATCTATATATTTAATATGATTGTCTGTATATTAGATATGGTTGTATGTATATTAGATATGATTGTTTGTATATTACATGTTTTCATCTGTATATTAAATTCCTACACATGTTAAGCAGGCTTTTCTGTTTAAAAGTTTTTATAGGTTCAATCAATATGTGAATGATGTCTCATCATGACCCTTTTTTGAATATGCGATAAAATAAATAAAAACCATTGTGAACAAGATCCATGGGTATCCTTTTGATAAAAATGAAAGTGAATGAAAATCTTAATGATGATAATTACCTTTTTAGGGTTTAAATGTTTTGATTTTGATTTATTTGTAGTTGAAACATTCCAAATAATATTTTAAAAGGTTTTCTCGAAAGGTGAATGTACGTACGTACTTGATTTGTAAACACAAAATGAAAATATTCATTCAAATTCATAAACATGTTTTTTTTTACTTCACAGAATATCTTCTACAAAAATTAGAATATGAGAGTTTATTTCCTGATAATACTCTACCGTTACTGACAAGTGCGGCCGAACAGATACAAGTGGTTAGAGAGAAGTTGCTGGTTGGAAATCAACTGGAGAAGTATTCACTAGCCAGGATACTTATATTAGTCTGTGAGTTTTACTAATCATTCTACAATACATTGTATACAATCTTATTACATACTTTGTTATATAATTATGTTTTTTTTTTTAATCAGTGAATGTTATTAAAGTAGAACAGTGATAAAGTAAAAATCTCTATAATTTCAAAAAATAATCTGCTCTCTTCCCCTCTGAGCCCAAAACCTCTGTTACTTAAAATATGCACCCTCTATAACTTAAGCTAATAATTGCAGTATTAGCCCTCAGTTACTTAAAGAAACTCCGTCTAGGAGAGTATTGATCAACATATCAAGAAGAACTATAGGGCTGTACAACCATTTATAGAGCAATGTAACAACATTCAAGATAATGTGTTCTCCTCTCTATTTATCATAGACAAACAAACCAATTTAGTAATCTAAGTAAAGACTAAAGTTTTATTTTATTTAACATATTGTGTATGTATTTTATTTTACCATTGCTGGCGCATTCGGATAAAAATAGGAACTGTGTATTAACACATAAATCAGGCTCTAACATAAACCGTTGATAAATTAAAAACTCTATAACTTAAAATATTTTTTATTTCCCTTGATTTTTAACTTAACGAGGTTCTAATGTAATTGTGTAATATTTTACATTTTTAAATTGATGCCGTAGAAACATTTATCTGTGTGAACTGTATATATTAATTTATACAGTATATAACTATAGTTACGTTTGTTTTATGCTATTAAATGTATATGTTAATCTGTGAATATTTCTAAGTTCTGTTACTTTCACCTAAAATCCACTCACGCTTAACAAGCGAAATGAAACGCATGAGAGTCACTAAAGCTATAGAACATCGTGTAAAATAAGCGGAGTTCAAGAATTACAAATAAAAACACTATCAGTTTCGTTAAGTTTCTAATAAAACTATTTTTTAATATCCATCTGTATGAAGACCAAAAAAGTAACCGTATACTAGATGATTATGTGATTATTTTTATATTTAATATAATTATCTGTATTATACATACTAGCTGACGCCCACGGCGCCGCACGCGTTTTTTTAAATGTATTAAAGAAATGTAAAATTGTAAGTAGGTGTGTACATTACAGAAATGCTTTTTCAAAAACATTTGTAACTACGACACACACGCCATCTACTGTAACATGTAACGTGTACATTAGATATATGAATACTAATAGTATATCGAATGGGATTGGATTTATCATCAGACACGTACCTGGAACTTTAATCTATTATATACCACCCCCAGTGCTCAGTAACACTATATAAGAAAGTAATGAAAATTTTAAAGTATACATTATCGAACTATGTGTTAAATTTTTTATTATATCTATATATAACATGCCCATATTGTCGATATAATTGTGTTATTTATACAAACGCGGTAAATAAAACTAAATGGCCGCCAAATTGACCAAAATTATAATATAATTCAAATTACATACATTTATTGTTGGAGTCTAGTACAGCGCACGTCTCACGCGCTTGTATACAGTAAACAAATTATTTTTGATCAATTTCACACGAACGAATGCACGGGTAACTGTACATCACTACATGGTGTAAAACAAAGTCTTCTGGTCTGTCTGTTTATCTGTTCACGATAAAGTCAAAAATTACAGAACGGATTTTCATGCCATTTTTACCAGTAGGTAGAACGGTTCATGGGGAAGGCTTAGGTATAATTTGTCAAGGTTTCCTTTTTATTATCAGGGCGGGACAATGCCTGCCGAGCCCGCTAACTTAAAATAAAATAGCTCATTAGTTAGTGATCTGCCAGTGAAAGTCCCGTGAAAATCAGTTCAAGCATTTCGGATATTCCACTGCGACCGAAGGGGTATAAAAAACCTAAATTACTTTTTATGAGGTCTGCTATCTACTAGTGAATATCTCGTGAAAATCGGTCCAACCATTTTGGAAATTGCAATGCGGACAAAGCCGCGGACAAATAAAATAGAATATGTCAACCGCTATAACTTCGGCTATCTGGCAGTAAAATTCCCGTTCAAATAGGTCCAGCCGTTTTGGATTTACCCGGAACAAACAAACAAACAGACAAAATATAATAATATCGACCGAATATAAAAAGTTTTTTTTTGTTATTTGTAGCTATATCCATTCACCTAAAAGTAATTATTTAATTTTACATACACACGCTTTATTTTTATAATACGTAATAGATTGCAAATAAAAAATTGGAAACAAAATTAACGTAGAATAATTTTTTTGAATAAGAACACAAAATAATATTTGAAACTGTTTGCGATAGAAATTTACCACGTTACCATTGCAACGTACCTATATAATACTACCGCAAACACGCAGCGAAAACAATCAAAACGAAAAAAATGCCCGATTTTGAAACATTCTTTATTGGCGCTTCACTTCTATTGTTCTTAGCGTGATGATATATAGCCTAAAACCTTCCTCGGTAAATGATCTATCTAAAACCGAAACATTTTTTCAAATCAGACCAGTAGTTCCTGAGATTAGCGCGTTCAACCAAACAAACTCTTCAGCTTTATGTATTAGTATAGATGATAATCTGTATAATAGATATAATTTTCTGTATATTAGATATGATTGTCTGTATATTAGATGTTTTTATGTGTATATTAAATATGATCTTTATCACTTTCTATTTCAGAACTCGCTTGATATGTTAAATGTATCGAGGTTATACTACTAATTACCATGTTTATTTTATGAGTAACTTGTTTGTTTTTTCAGGCTACAATCAACCGTCTGAATTCGTTAGCACAATAAGCTACCTCCTGCAGTATTCACGTGATGATACAACTTTAGCGTTATTAGTTAGAATAATATCAGGGACTATAACAATGCATACTCCAAGTGATTCAACAGACATCAACATGGATACAGAGAGATACCAGAGTTTAATAAAAACTGGTGTTGAGTATGCATTGCGAAACTCGATGATATCTGACACACAAATAAAAAGGTGCTTCATCGAAGGCAAAGCGCCCGATGATGTTAAGACTTACATGCATCATTTTTGTTTGAATATCATCAAATTGTTAAGGTGAGTTTGTTAAATGGTTTTGTTAAGTGTAAGTTCGTCTTCTGGCATGAAGTATGGCTGCAGAGTATTCTGGCTCTGTAGAATAAGTTAGACATTTATCCTTAACTAGCTGACCCGGCCACGCGTTGTTGTGACTCAGTTTTTACATGTTTAATTAAAATTATAATACAAAATTAAAACGTGGCGCCATCTATGAGATATCTATAAAAGTCGATCTTACAGTTTTCTGTCAACATACTAATTCAAAGCGCCATCTGTTAGTGACTGATGAGATTGGAATTAATAGCAATAATCAATGTTGACAGTCATTTAATTTGTAATTGAAAAATATTTAGGCCATTCATCTAAATATAAATTGTCAGTATCTCTCAAGTTGGACCAAATTATAAATGCCAACTTTCATGAAGATCGGTTGAGTAGTTTGGAGTTCATCGTGGACAAACATCATGACACAGGACTTTTATATATTTAGAAAATTCTTACTAATATTATAATGTGGATTTTACTTATCCTTGGGGATCAATACCGTTTTGCTGGATGAAAGGTTGTCTATTTTATACCGCTCATAGCATGTATCAAAGTCAAAATGGTGATAAAGAAGTTTTCACTTCGAAGATCTGATCGATATTTATCTAGTAACTTTTATGTGTAGTGCATACAACGGGAGACTTCTATAATTTTACTCCTTACTAATAATATAAACGCGAAAGAGTGTTTGTTTGTATGTTACGAATGCTTTCATGTTTTAACTGTTTAAGTGAACTGATTATGAAATTTTGCATACACGTTGTGACGGGTACAGCTATAGGCATAAACTTATATCGTTATAGAAGGTGTGTATTGTATTCAAAAATAATCTCCTACCCTTGGGCATAGATGAAATATAAATTAACGCGAGTGAAGCAAAAGGTAGTCATAAGTAATTGCATTTCTTAAATAAAGACTTGTAGTAATTTATTTAAAAAAAAACCACACATTCCTAGACGCCTGTCAGTCTCAATATCATGATGATACATTTTAATTTTACGGGGATTTTCAAGTAATTATCGCAATTTTAGGGGGGGTTTGGCTTTAGCTTTGTGTTGGCTTTATGTGTGTTTCTAACTCTGTAATCTGATGAGTAAGTGTTTACTATCCTCAGTTTTTGACGGGACCTTGGAATGCCATGTAGTGGATTTTATATTTTATTTGTAGTCTTGTGTTATTTGGCTCTATATATTGTAATATTGGTGGTGTTTTACGTAATATATCACGTAGTGCACAAATGAAGTGGATGGGAAATAATTGGATGGATTCTGACTTGTCACAAAAACTTATTGGAAAGTTCTAAAAAGAGGGCCACCATTTTGTTAGAACATTGAAATTATCGCAAGACACATATAATATTACCTACTTGAGAATGGCAGTAATAATCTATTAGAAAATTGATTGGCAAAAAAAAACGACTAAAGTAAAACTTTTTTAGCTCCATCTATATGTATGTATATATGGGTATATATATAAATATACCTATATCTATATATATATATATATATATAATATCTAAATATATTATGGGTTTTTATTGATAATACGAAACTTAACTCTGTCTCTTTCTATCTTCACTACTTTTATCTCCCTCTCAACTTCCGTTTGCCTTACCCGATCAAACGTTTTTGTAACGGTCTCGTCACGTATTCACCAGCTTAGTTCTCAAGTCAAGCGTGCGTAAAGATGTTTTAGTTCAAATGTGTGATTATCTGACAGCGGTTTTTTTTAAATTAAAGGTGGGAGAATTCAAACCGCGTGTCTCAATTGCGAACGCGTCCTATAGGTCGCGCGGTGGAGGCGTCCCTTCACCGCATGGGGTCCGCGCTGCAGCAGTACGCATCGGTGCTGCGCGAACGTGAACCCTGCACCATGGCGGCTATCGACGAGATGCCCACCTGCCATGCCATAGCCGAGGTCAGTACACATCTCCACACCATCCATACTGCGTACTTCACAAACATTTATCCTTAACACTTACGAGAACAAAACTTCTTACTACAATCCAAGTACTTCTTATTACAATCCAAATAATTCTTACTGTAATCCAAATACTTCTTACTACAATCCAAATACGTCTTACTACAATCCAAATAATTCTTACTACAATGCAAATACTTCTTACTACAATCAAAATACTTCTTACTACAATCCAAATACTTCTTACTACAATCCAAACCCTTCTTACTACAATCCAAATAATTCTTCCTATAATCCAAACATGTCTTACTATAATCCAAATAATTCTTACTACAATCCAATTGTATTTTTGACTCGTTTGTACAATGAGCTCACATCCAAGCACATCTCATTACAGATATTTGACCGTCGAGCTTTTAACTTCAAAAGGACAAACATATCTTATATTGATGACTATTTAAACAACATTCAGTAAATTATATAACCGAAAGGTAAATGTACGGTGTAAAAGACATATACTAGTGCCTCGCAGTATGAGCATAGGTCATAGAAGCTGTCTCCAAATTATAATGATGATTAGGTAATAAGGTATTTAAATTCATAAGTCATTAATAAGGTTTTTTAATTACAGGTTTTAGATAGAGTCGATATGACGGGTACGAAAGCGCCGCCGCCGAGTGTTGAGGCTGTATTGAAAGTTGTACAGGCGACCGTCAAGTATTTCTTCCGTTGTTTACATGAAAAAGGTATACCATAATCATTTTTTTGAAAATATGCAATTGAATCTATAATCACTAAAATCATCGCTATTTTAATCAGATTTGATTTAAACGCCACCTATCCGCTGATTTTCGTACTAAACTGTTGGATGTAAATGTTGATATTTTATAGAATTATTTTTAGCATGTATTTCATGTTTTAAAAGGAACTCGAAATAAAAAATTATAATGAAAATATTATTGATCTGTGGCGTCAAGTCACACATCCAATGATATTAAAGAAGTAGATACGTTATATGTGCTCCGAGCGCGACATGTCAAAACTTTGCTAGATAGCCAATAGTGACCTGATCGTATTAGCGGTAACTAGAGTGGAATGTGTATAGATCAATTGGTTGAATGCCCTAAACCTGTCAAAATGCCCTCGCGTATTATGAGATATTGTACTAACTATACAAGCCTAACTTCTAGAAGTCAAGGAATCACCTATCATTCGTAAGTAATTACTATTTCCATGAATTATTTAATATTTGCAAAAATTCAATATTACAGCTGTAAAGTTTTACGTCAAAAAATTACAAACTGAATAAAGAATATCCTTATGAGCGACCCCTATAAGGATTGAAATGGATACCAATCAAACCATACAAAGATCAAAGATTAAAATTATATTATAAGAACAGTACTGCCTGCCAATACAAATTGTGAAGCATATTTAAATTGTAGAATTTTTTTTTCTTATTTGTATAATGAAATAAAAAAATATTTTGAATGTGTTCTATTAATTCCTATTTCATATTATTTAGCTGGATATTCTAATGATATGTAAAAAATAGACAAAATTTGTTAATAACAATGGACTAGGAATAATAACAGCATACCTAAACCCTAGTGACTCCTAAATTATACGTCATAGTAATAAAACACCCTCTAAGAGTTTTTGATACCGGGTCACTTCATGTCTAATTACGTCACCGACTTCAGTATAACTGCTAATAATAGCGTTATTTTGATTAAATATTATTGCATATCTAAATATTATTGATGTATAACTCTTGTAAGTAAAAGGAAATTTGCATACACCGAAAAAAAAAACTATAAAATGGTAACATACTGAAATAACACTTTAATAATATTCGTATAATTAATTTTTTATATTAAAACTGATTATATTTTCATGTACATTCAATAAATATTCATTTCTTCATTAATTTTATACGAAGTTGCAATGAAGCAACTGTGAGTCAATCCATCTTTAGGCATATATTTAACAAAGCAAGATGTCATATCTGCTTTGATTATTCTTTATTTTTGATAAACAGAACTATATAATCGTGAAAACAATTGTTGCAGGTGTCTAGGAATAAGTGATAGAATACATTTCAATAATTTTTGAAAATGTCTGTCTGTCTGTCTGTTTGTATGAACACGCATCACTGCTAAAGTACAGAGTTCGCAATAAAACCTCAAATCACAAATCATATATTCGGGAGTAACATAGTCTTTTTTATTAAAGTCGGTCCACACTATCAAAAGGTATTGTAATTTGAATGACGACGAGGTAAGTGGGAGGGAAGAGTAGTAATCTATACTAATATTATAGAGCTTGTTAGATAGATCATTTATCGAGAAAGGCTAGGCTATATATCATTACGCTAAGACCAATAGGAGCGGAGCACCAATGAATAATGTTTCAAAATCGGGGTTTTTTTCCTTTTGAGAACTTCCGTTGCCCAAAGTAACTATTCCACGCGGACGAAGTCGTGGGCAGAAGCTAGTCTAAAATATAATTATTTGTTTTTCAACACAGAGTTTAAAATATTACTTCGCGTATGTGTGTGTCGTTATCGTGACATTTGTTCTGTCTAAATACCACGTAGGTAACGTATTGAAGTCTTTTTGCTTATAATATCTGTGCACTCATCATGTAGATCATGGAGATTGAATGTTATAGATGTTTTGATACCGGGTCATTTTAATACTTGCTACGTTACGTTACTTACGTTTTGTGGTCATTGATAATTTAATCTTTTTTTATTTTATTTATTATTTTTTAATTCCTTTTAAACGTTATCCAGTTTATACATAAAACATTGTAGTATCAACTTTATGATATTAAATTCTCTATCAAAACTATATTTATTTATTCTGTGCAAAGTTTTTTAAAACTTGTCGAGTGGTGGTGGGTGTGGCGGTAAACACTGTGTCGGGTAGAGTGAGATCAGTGTCTCGCTTGCCTTCGGGCATTGGAGAACAGTGAGACATACAATCTTCTCGCTATGTTTCTCTCGTTATCCGTGGTTGCGTGAACTGAGTTTATGCGGCGCGGCGATCACTGAACACAATCATTACATAGTATAAAACAAAGTCCCTTACCGCGTCTGTCTGTCTGTCTGTTCGCGATAACCTCAAAAACTACTGAATGGACTTTCAAGCGGTTTTCACCAATGGATAAAGTGATTTATGAGGAACGTTTTGGTATATAATTTGTCAAGGATTTTTTTTATAATCGGGGCGAAACAACGTCTGCCGGGCCCGCTAGTCTGTAATAAAAAACTTTCACTTCTGTCGTTTGTTTTTACGACACATCCTGTTTTTTTTTATAGATATAATGGATAAGGTTCGCGGCGTGCAGGCAGCATGCCGACTGCTTCGGAAGTTGTGCCTTCACAGAGCGTTGGCTCGTGCCGTCGCTCTACGGGATTTGCTGGAGACGGCCATGTTCCGAGAAGAGAAGACGTTTGGGAGCCGCAGCCTACTCTCCACCACCCTCGCACACACCAAGGATTGGACCTCCGACGATCTACTCATACACCTCAACCAGAGACATGTAAGTGGTTTTTTTATGTTAAAGGTTAGCAGACAGACAGACGGCCCATCTGATGGTAAATGGTTACCGTCGCCTATGAACATCTGCAATACCCGGGCTATCACTATTGTGTTACCTTTTTGAAGAGTGTGTTTCAATCTCTTTTTGGAGAGACCCATATAACACTGGGGGAATACTGTTCCGGGTAACCCATTCCGCATTGTCAGCGTATGCATAATGAAGGATCCTTATGGTAGTTACCGTTTTTCCTGTGGGGAGGTATGAATTTGGAATGTTGCTGAGGGCACCGTGTCAAAAAGTCCTTCAGAACATTCTCCATTGTACATGCGGTAAAGTACACACAGAGATCCAATGTCTCTGCGAAATTGTAATAACTCTAGTCCACATGTTAATTTGGGATCGTCATTATTTTCTCTTATCAATGTCATTATAATCGAAACTTAATAACAACCATCGTCAATCCGTTACTGGTCGATGCTGTCATGTAAACCTTCAAGCCTCTCGGCTGCTGGTTATACCCTGGACAATAAAAAAGTCAGTTTCTTGGCTGCCTGTTTGTCTCTTCATATACCTCTGTTAAACTAAAATGGGTTGAGAATTTTTTACGAAATGATATTTTTAATAATTTTAATAGAATTACCTAATTGAAAAAAACATTTGTAATTGGAAAAACTGATTTTCTATAATATCTTTGTGGTGTTTTATTCTTATCAAAGATTCTTATTCAAATTTAACCCTAACAATACCCGAAAAATGTTAGCCTGTTACACTGTATGTTTGGTTATTAAAATGAAACCGTTTTCTCCATAGTCTGACATTGTTTCGACCATCTATCGCATGTCGCATTACAGCTGGCCGCAGAGTAGGAGTAAAGTGAAAGGCGCTCGGCAGCAGCCAATATTGTATCATCTGAATTAGTGTATTTAATACTAGCTGTGTCCGCGACTCTGTCTGCGTGGAACCTAATGTAAAAAAAGTGTGTAATAAAATCATCTATTATGTATGAATGTATTAGGTCCATTTACTTATCTACTTTTCCGTCGTACTTAGTCGCGTCGTCATTAAATTTACAATAACTTTTGATAGAGTGAACCGATTCGAATGAAAGCCAGACTAAATGTTACTTGAGTTGTTAATGTTACTTTAATAGTGATGCGTGTTCAAACAAACAGACAGACAGACAGACAGATATTTCTAAAAATGATTGAAATGCATTTTATTACTGCTTCCAGGATACCTACAATAATGTTTTTCACAAAAATGTAAAAAGTACAGACACGGTAGATTTAGATTTTTATTATACGTATAGATAGATTCCAATATGTTAATGCACAGATTCAGCTTCAGAAATTAAAACGTATAGTTGGATATCTTGTCTACTATTGATTTCCCATTATCATTCCCATTTACCAATTATTAAGTTGGGATTAAAAACGCGATTTTAATACTCAAAATCGAATAAATGTCTGAAAATTTTCATTCAAATGCCTACGATCCAAAAAAAAAAGATTCACTTGCATTGTGGTTTCATAAAACCACATAATGTTTTTTTATTTATATATATTCCAGGGTCCAATAACTCAGTTGACACAGAGCCATACATCTGTATTTCACGCGGGTATAATCGGTAAAGGCGTAAGGAAACAGAACGAATATTCCGATGGTAATGATGTCCCTCCGATACTAACGACGAACAATGAACTCCTCATGGGCGCTCTCATGTCTTGTATGGTAAGAATTTATATATCTCTTTAATCACTCCAACATTCTTACAGTTAATTTGTATACATTAAACCATTAGTTCCCAAAAAAGATGGACCCCGGAGTTCACGGTTGACTCGACGGGGGGTCTGCGTTGACATGACAAAAATATGGGGGTTCACAATTCGTAACCGGGGATTCACGAAATTTATCTGCTTTCGATAGTGATTAACTAAAATGTTGGCATGACTTTCCCTATCAATATAGGCAGATAATGTTTTAAGAAGCTCAGCGACTGTTATTTGTAAAAACTTGCATATTCCATATTCAGTACAACGTGTCGAGAGACTTGCAAATTTCCAGAGTTAGATCTAATCTTCACATTTTATGTCGAGTTTTGGGAATATGGTAGAAATGTAACTGTAGAGGTTCTACCGGAATTAGCTAAATTTTAAAAGTGTTCTATGAGGAAATATTTTTATATTTGAAGTGAATCTTCTTTCGGGACGGTGTGGATTAGATTTTATAAAACGAAAATGTGTAACGAACGAAAAAGATAGCTATAAATGTATATATAGGTTTTAGGTTGTGAGAGAATGAGATAGAATGCGTTTCTATATACTTTCTCTATCGTCGAAATATATACAAAGCGAGGGAGAGAGTGAGAAAGAGAGCGAAACGTTGAAACCTATACCACATTATTTTCTGTTGGATCGTTGTGACTATCGCGCACTTTTAAAATTTATTCTGTGTTGTTTATTATTAACATTGTTAAAGTAAATTAAAATATTACAAAATAATGCCGAAAACAAACGTTTACCAGCGCCATAGTGTATTCATCTAAATGTAAAAATAATCAGAATAGATTCACTTCTACCGCGTGTTTACGGTTTATGATATACAAAAACTGAATATCAAATACTTTTGATTGCAATGTTCAAAATATAATGCTTTCAATGAAATAAAAAAAAAATCAGTTATTCATTTTTAAAATCACGTGTATTGAAACGTCAGTGGTAGCGCGTGACGTCACAGCTTTCAAAACATTGTACTGACGTGTACACTTTGGCATATTTATATGGCAAATAGCGCTGCTTACAATAGTGTGACGTCAACGCCATAACATATACAAGTTTTTCAGTGGGAATATTGAAGATTGATAATGAAATCATCGGTTTTAAAGAAAGCTCGAGAGATTTGGATTGCAGTTTGTCTTATAGTATCACTTTTTATGCATTTACTGTTATAGGTCAAGTTTGTTTTTTAACTGGGTAACTGGGAATTTTTGGGTTGACTGTTAATCTGTGTCATGTAATGGTTTCCATTTTCATTCGTAAATGTATCTAACTCAATATTTTGTATAATTGATTGCCTTTCTTATAATATAATTTAGTCGTTGTACAGAAGTGATATTAATAAAAAAAAATAGAAACGAATAAGTTGCTGTTAAATCTGCCTGGAAAGTTCTAGCAAGGGTGTCTACCATCATGTCGCTAGAGCGATGGTTTATGTGTGAAGATTAGGAAAATATAGTCGAACGAAGATGTAATATGTGGTTATGTTTTTTTAACGAACATTCTTGAAGCATTTGCCAGTGTCATTTTTTTGAAATAAGAGTTGAATTATTTGTGCGACCAAACTACTCTGACTGCTCTCTAAGTGCACTACTTTTTCTTCGCTAAAACATAATATGATTTTTTTTGTTTAAATATATATTTTTTTTCAGGATGGCAACAGTGGTATCGTAGAGGGAGCTACTTCTGTATCTTTGCTCTTAGTTGAATTGGTTTCACCCGATGTTATGTACAACGGGTTACCATGGCCTGACGAGGATTTTACTAAGGTTAGTTACATTAATTTATTATAGTCAGTATTTTACTTATTACTTCTCTGCAATTTTGTGAGTTGGTGATAATAATGATAGATTAATGAATATTTTTGACACCTCAGTTTATTTTAATAAATAAATACCATTCTTGGAATATGTTTATTAATGTAATTAATTATAAGTGTCAACAGTCTTGAACAGATGGCGCTTTAAATTACGTTTGTTGTCAGAAAATTGTAGGACCGACTGTTATAGATATCTCATAGATGGCGCCGCGTTTTAATTTTGAATTTCTTTTTCGAATCCAGTATATTTTATGGTGCACGTGTCCTGTTAATCTATTTACTACGTAACCTCACTTGTAGGTATGAGTCGCAAGTCCTAGTCTAATGTTCTTGGGACGCCCGTTTGTGGGAATAAAATTGTTTTGAGGTCACAATTAGTTTGTTATTATTGTTACAATGGTTTTGTTGTGCAACCTAACTGAGTGCTTGAACGCGAATGACAATCCAAGTATTTAATAAATATAATTTTAATTCAAGTTTTTCTGTATCAAGTTTTTAGGCCGACTCATTAGGGACCGTTCAAGTATTACGTAAGCAGAGTTTTTGTAATTTCTGACCCCCCCTCCCTCCTGGTCAGCAAAAGTAAGCCATACTCTTACTCTCCCCCCTCCCATGCTTACGTAAATATTCATGTAAGTATTTTTAAATCTGTTCTGGTTAAATAAACTTTGCTGACGTAATCACTACCCAGACCCCCGCATCCCCTATGACATCAAAAATAAGCAAATCCAGTACCCCTCCTATCCCCCATCAGTGCTTACGTAATACTTGAATGGCCCCTTACCCTATAATACGAAATAGTTTATCATAAATTTAAATTATAACATGTGACAACTGAGCCACAGCAACGTGTGGTCGGGTCAGCCAGTATATAAAAGTATATAATAAAAAGTAGGGAGTTTTTGGCGGGATTTTGGTCTGTCATGTAGTGGATTTTATGTTTTGTTCATAATCTTTTGGTATTTGACTCTAAATTTTGTAAAATTGGTGGTGTTTTACGTAATACAGTTCAGTTATTGTGCATAAGTGAATTTAATGGAAAATTATACCACGGACCATGAATTCTGAGATGCCACAAAAACTCCCTGGAAAGTTCTAACAAGAGAGTCATCACCGTCTTGTTGGAACATTGAAATTATTCACATGACACTAATTATTGTGTAAAATATGTTGTAATCTCCATTGACACGAAACATTGACACTGGCAAGCTCTTCTGTGGAGCCAAAGGAAGAAAAATAAAAAAGTGTGTGTGTACTTTACGTACACGCGTTAGAAGTTATACTTCTTTGGCGTAACAAGATAAAAATCTTTTCAAAATTTTTATCTTTCTCCTTATTATACGTTTGTAGAAAAAACGACACTAACAATAGAAAAAAGGTTGTTTTTTTTTTCGAACTGACTACGCTATTGACCTAGCAAGGTCTTAACAGCTTCACCGGGCTACAGAAAAAAGGGATTTAATACATTGAAAGTTTTAATACAAAGAAATACAAACAACAAATACAAGGAAACAAATTGTTGACTATAGCTAACTTCAGAGTGTCGGTATTTCGTGACGGTGTGCGCGGGCATCGTAAAAATTTACTCTCATCATTTTTCCCCTAACGCGCCGAAAGAAGTATAACTTCAAAAAGTATATATGTAAGTGGCGTCGTGTTTGTGTTAGCAAGTGAGTATCGAGCGCGAGCTGTACATGCGCGGCGCGCTGCAGCGCTGTGCGGTCGCGCGTGCGGCGTTGCACCGCGCCGCTGCGTTGCGTCCAGCGCTTTGTCTCGCCTCCGCTTTACTTCGCGCCACCGCCGCTACGCTGCTGCACCGTCTGCGCGCTCTCCTAGGTAACACGAGCGTCATTTTATGTCGCTGCACGACGAGACGTGCGCTCCGTACCGCTAGTTGTTCGATACTGGCGAAACGGTCTTTTTGATATGAAACATCTACAGGCGCGGGTAAACCTGATTATTGGCGACGCGAAACACGAACATTGCACTGTTATTATTTTGTTTGTTATATCGTGGGAGACAAACGAACAGGCGGGTCACCTGATGATAAGTGATCACCGCTGTAGCAACACCAGGGTAGTCGCAAGTACGTTGCCAGTCTGTGTTTGGGGAGGGGGAGGGAAGGTGGGTATCCGGCGCTCTCACTGACCGAACGAAACGCAACAATGCAAGCTCTGTTATTTGACGTCCGTTTTCTGTGGGTCGGGTGGTAGTATCCCGGGCGAGCCGACCGAGTCGTGCTGTAATCAATAATAGCTTCAGCGTGGGTCTACCACCTACCTTTTAACGAAATACTCAAAAACATCTGCAACCCTATCTGTATAAACATAAGATTCAAATTGTTTTTGATGTGAAACATTTATAGGCGTGGGTAAACCTGATTCTTGTCGTGGCGAGTTTGTGAGACGTGGCGACGCCATGCCATGCGCAAGCGATTGTGCGCAATCTCTATTCCCGCACCGAGCTCGCATATCTTTAGTGTAATTTGAGAATTTGAGATTCGTTCGATTCGGACAATTTCGATGTTTCACATCTGCCAGGCGTCCCGTGATGGCTCTATTTTTTTTTTCGAATTGACTAACCGCTATTGGCCCGAAGGGCCTTCACAGCTTCACCGGGCTTTGAGAGCCAGCGTTTAGGGCACTCAGCCGTATGGGCAACAAGTTCAAGGGTGCCAGAGTGTCCGAACGTCGGCTTGGGTTGTTGCCTTAGAAACTACGCGAATTAAACTAAACTTACCATTTGAGCTAAGCTAATATATTTCATATATATATATTTTAATAAGACAAATATGCATACCTTCATATGTTTCACACTAAAGCATACATGGATATAGTATTTGATAATTTTGGCTAAGGCAAACTAACCAGAAGAGGAAAAATAATATCGTCATCGTCATCGTAAAATCATAATCGGATTTATACGGAAAAAGCTCGTGTATTTTTGGTCATAAATCCGCTTTGTAGGTGGCACTGTTATGTAATTTTGTTGGCAAGTTTCATAAAAAAAGACGCGGTCAACAATTAATTTTGACATTTCAAACTGATAACTTTCAAATATTTATTGTCATTCATTTCGTTTACGTCTCTGTTACGTAAAAATTCTCCGTTGAATTTTCTTGCCTCCCACAAACCATTATTTTATCTACCTCCGGATCTACATTTAGATTATAAACATTGACTCCGGCATACACTTGGATTTTGATATGAGATTTACGCAGTACCGCTTTACGCATACAAAATATACATATATAACCAACTGATATTAGTTCGAACGCCGTATTATAGATGCGTTGATTGGAAAGAACGAGTGTCACTTCTGTTTATATAAGGTACTCTGTGGTCTTAGGAGACGTTGCCGTTTAATGCAACGCGGTGTTGCCGCTCTGTACAGTGGCTCGTATATCACAAAATAATCGTAATATCGTGAAGTGGCTGGTACACGCGACATTGTTTAAGTTTACTATCTCAACAACATTTTTTATGTACAGAGGATAAAAGAAATACACAACAAAAATATACTTTGCTGACAAAATTTCTTTGTAAAGTTATCCGTTTTTCCTATAACTAAATATATATAGAGGGTAGGTAGGGTTAGTCATGCGAGAGCAAGCGACATACAGTTACAAAAATATTATTTATATTCAGTTATTTATTTACGTATAGTTATATAAGAGAAGATATCTATAATAATAATTGATATGGATTCATATCGTTAACAATTTGAATTGCCTCCTTCCAATAACTATCGGGATATAACCGAACAACATCAGAACGCTCGCGCAAATAATGTGCGGATGGGACTAACGTTGTTTCGAGAGTAGTCCGGTGAAGCTGTTAAGACCTCGCTAGATCAATAGCGTAGTCAGTTCGAGAAAGAAAAATAAAAAAAATTGTTTCGAGGCAAAAGGCACTTCCCCTCCTGCGCACGCGCATATACCGCATGCCCCACTTCACACGTAGCTGGACGTGTAGAATTTATAAAAATCGTCATTTCTTAAAACTTTCATAACTCTGTGTTATATGAAGATACCGTGACAATGTTTTTGGATAAGAACCGAATGTCTGAGAAAAGATTAAAATTTGGTCGGAGTTTTTGGCGGGATCTGGGAACGTAGTGAATTTTATATTTTATTCATAATTTTGTGTTACTTACCTCTATGTTTTGTAATGTTGGTGGTGTTTTACTTAATATACTTTGGTTATTGTGCACAAGTGAAGTGGATAGGAAATTATATCACGGAGCCTGGTTTTTGACTTGCCACTAAAACTACCTGGAGAGTTCTAACAAGACGGCCACCATCTACAATGGCAACGACAACGGCAATGACTGTAACATTCTACTAGAACATTGGTTGCCAAAAATAAAATAAAATTTAGTCGAAATCTAACAATTAGTTTGCGTGTTGTTCTGACAACGGCAGACCTCTAGTATTTATATAGTTATTTATTCAACAGATCGTCATCCACAGTCTATAGAGATGGCTCGAGAGCGAGTGGCACTCTCGGAGTTGCTGTCCACGATGACCCTGGGCCAGCTGCTGCCGCATCCTCTTAGCCACATGCTGGAGCTGGCTCCTCAACTCACGGCGGCTGAGGTCAGATTTTTTGGTCCTCAAACGTCATTTAATCTATTGATTAATTGCAAATATGACCATAATACACTATTTTTTTTAATCTTTCTGACTATTGAGGTTTGTTTTTTGTCAAAGAATATATAAATATTGTAAAGTATGGGGGATAGATATTTATAAACAAAGACTTTAACTAGTGGTAAGAAAATTAGAGGTTCCCATTTTTCTTAACTGATTACATAAAAGTTTTACAAAAGCTACTAAACCATAATAATATCACCTGGTAGGTAGGTGGTGGAACATATTTCAGTTAATAATACGATTTATAATTCAAATTGTATCGAATATAATTGGATAGAAATAGTATGCTGCTTACACAGAGAAACAACGAAATGTATAATATACGCACATACACATACAAGAGAGTCGAAAAGAGTGGTGTAGAGGGAGCCTGACGGCATAAAAGGGCGTCATGCCGTTTACCGTGACGGCACACAGGTTGATTTTACTACTTTCACATGAAAAATGGGAATCGAAATTTATTCTTAACACATGTTATACATGTATGTCTGTACGTTACAGATAGTGCAAGTGTTACGCGACTGCCTGTGGAACTATACAAGAGACCACGTGCCTTCGCCCGCCTTGTTCACTTGCGATTCTACAGGTCTGATAATGTTTTCTTTATTCTAGCTCTATATAATACCATTTCTATAAAACACAGTACAGGAAGTTGTCTAAGGGTCAAGAGTTTATCGAAAATATCATTGACTAGATTTTGTCCGCGGCTTCGCTTATTATTAGCTTCACCTACATGTATCTATTTATCTATGTAACGGGATATTTGAACGTAATTTTCATCCAGTCGAAAACATCAGAATAAATTAAAAGTACACTTATTGTCGAGTCTTCAAGTTACTATGAAAATTTAAGTTTGATAATTACTAAACAATCAAAACGAAATGATTATTTAAAAAAAAATTGTTACGCTTTCGAACTAAAAAGTAGAAAATATGTTTTATCTTTATATGTACCTGTCTATAGCGTATATACTCCATGTTTAAGCAGATGAAAGTATGTATAAAATTCCGGAATTTCTCTATCAGTCATTTATTATTTTATATAGATATAAAATAAAGAGTCGAAAATAATTACTGCACAGAAAATACGCTCGAAGCCGCGGTAAGTTGCTAGTAGCGATGTCGATCTGAGATCGATTAATTGAATAATCGATTTTTAGACATAGGAAAATCGATTACTTTAATCGATATTAAACATCGAATCGATCTCTAACACTATAAAATCGTGATTCGATTTGTTTCTATGTAGATAAAAATAAAACCATACAATCATTTATAATTAAAAAACACGCTCATCAAAAAAGAAAAAAATTAAGAAATCGATTTATGGATCATAAAGACTTAGATTTTATAATGAATAGATTCCACAGACCACGATTCGGTTCGATTTAAAAAACATGTTGTTTTTTTGTGAAGAGTCGCCATCCTCAGTCGCTAGTAGTTTTGTGTTTTAATATTTTTTTTCCATTCTAGGTTTACATTGGAGGGACCCAGCGACTTGTAAACCTCCTGCTACTTATACCGATACCTTGAGAATAATTATACAGAGAAGGATCTCGAAGCTCGGACATTTGTACCCAATAATGTTTTTAAACTTATCAAAAGAGTCTAGTAATTAAGGAATTTCTAACAATTAAGTGTAAATATTAAGTAATATTGAATAAAATAAAGTGCCTATTTTGAAGATGCAGTTTTATTGAACACACAATAAATATTTTTCAGCAACTTTATTACCTATTATCATACAATTGTTTTTTATAGTAAAACTTCTTTAGGTGCGACTAGGAGGTAACCGGACGACGAGGCAACGGAAGTCCATTACGGCAATACAGTGTCACGTTTCTATACCATCCGGTTTTTAAATATTTTTGATTTTGTCAATAAATAGTTTATAAACAAATCAATCAAACATTTTTGAAAAAAAAGTATTAAATTGAATAGTAATAAAAATCATACAATAGAATTAATTATGTATGTATGTATGTATGGGAGCGCGACGGTGCTGCCATCTGGTTTCAATGTAAGTAACAAATTAAATCAAAGCTTCAATATCTGTAGTGCCATCTATCAGCTAATACGGAACTTAAATAACACAGGAAACTAAATTGAACGATGAATACTTCTCCAGTCGGATCAACAACAAGATGGCACGACTATTGATGCAGTTTTCTCAAAAAATTGCAGAGTAGAATTTATGTTTCTCATTTCAGTTATCATAAACCAATCATATTATTGTTTTAAAATGTATAGTGGCCGACGATAATAAATGTATGATCATGTTGAATATATCTATTCAGATATTACTAGTGTTACATCATCAATAAATGCCTTTTTGAATTATCATATGATGTATTTATTTTTAACTTAATCGCCATCTCTTATAACGCCAAAGAAGTTTTACTTCAATCGCGTGTGACGGTTACACGCACAATTTTTTTATTTATATAGATTAATGTATAGATATAATATCAATTCTGTAGTTTTCAACACCGGTAGCTCCGAAACTATAAGCGAAAAGGTAGAAACAGTCTGATAACTGTGAACCGAGAATCACATGGGAGTCAATCGGCTGTGAACGCCGCTAACTGTTCCCGTAGGAGTGACGGGTTGTTTTCGCATCGCATTGACCACAACCGATGACGACAGTTATTCCGTTTGTGGAACTGTCGATTGTTAACAAGTATACAACTTCACTGGACTACGGCTTTTATTACTTTTTTTTTCTCGAATTGACTATGCTATTGACCTGGCAAGGTCTTTACAGCTTCACCGGACTACTAACTTTTATTACATTTTTTTTTTTTTTTTTTTCGAACTGACTACGCTATTGACCTAGCAAGGTCTTAACAGCTTCACCGGACTACAACTTTTATTACAAATACTATACTCACTTTATTGAAGTTTAACTTATCCAAACAATACTCAGTTCCAAAATGTGACAGCGCCATCTCTGAACGACATACATAACAGCACATAACATTATAAACTCACATTCAACAAATACTAATAAAACATTAAATATTATTGTGATAATTGTTTAACTCAGGTAATTAGATAAAACTTTACATAAATCACTCCATTTGTATTCTAATAACGCAACAATTATGGATTGTCCTCTACACTCTAAGCAGAGCCATCTCTGTATGAAAAAGTGGCGCTACAGGAGCAACAGGGTTCATTATTCAATTATTTCAACAAGTCTTGTAAAAGTGAACACTCGAAATTCACTGAACGTTACTATTTAAAGTTCACAAAAATTCTCCACGTTTTCTTACAGCACTTATTTCAGGTTATATTTACAAGATTATTACGCGCTATCCATGCATGACCTTTGCCTATGCTAGCGCCATTTTGGTGTGTCTTGGAGCTACTATTTAGTACTTAGAGCTGGACTTTTCAACACTTTTCAACGTGCCCTTCATATGAGATAGTTCTCCTTACCTCTACCCTTCATTGCTGATTCCTTGAATACCTATCAAACACTGCTCTCCTCGTCTCGTCCCTTTCTACCATCGGGCCTCGTCTCGCTCTACGTCTGAAGCGTTCACCATTAGTCAATAGAAATATTTTCGTTACATATTTATTGTCCATAATTATATTAGGATTTATCGAATAACTTTAATTCGATTATAGGAAAAAGTCTATACGATAATATCAAAGTATTTGATTTGATTGGATGATTTTATAGATATACTAGCTGATACCCGCGAATTCACCATGTTGTCTTGAGCATGCTCACCTCACAGCTTGCCCCATTTCTCCAGTAGTTTTTGAGTGATACACGCACTTCGACAGACATCTATCATTTGTTTTCGTATAAAATATAATATAAGTTACTGAGAATATGCTTTTTGATTTTATTTGTAGCTTCTTATCATAAACGTATTACTTTTATAGTGACGCGTGTATAAACAAATGAGAAAACAAACATTTCTAAAAATAAAAATGATATGATATACTGATGATGTCATTTACTAGGTGGTAGAGCCACGCTGAAGCTATTACTGGTATCAGCATGAATGGGTCGGCTCGCCCGGTGTACTATCACTCGACCCACATGAAGTAACAGTGCTTGCATTGTTGCGTTTCGTTCGGTCAGTGAGACCGCCGGATACCCACCTTAACTCCCCTTCCTCCCTCTCCCACTCGCCTTCCCCCAAACACAGGCTGGCAACGCACTTGCGACTCCTCTGGTGTTGCAAGTGTCTATGGACGGTGGTGATCACTTAACACCAGGTGACCCACCTGTTCGTTTGCCCTCCTATGATATAAAAAAAAAACAAAAAAGGATTCCAATGTATTTAATTACTTATTATTATATTAATCACATGTAATACTTTTTTTTTACAAAAATCTGATAAATACAGTCACGTTTAATTTACATTCCTATTATACGTATAGATAGAAGATAGTATGGTACTAATCTGCTTTAAAACTTATAAATAGACGCACAATAAAGTTCACACAGGTTTAGTAGTTGTGTGGTACGCACAATAGGTACACTTGAAATACTACACTGGTTATATAGAAAACATATATAATTTTTTTTTATTGGAACACTGCACATCTTGTCCGACAGTAACTGGGTTAATTACAACTGGAGCTTAGTATACACGATTCAATGCGTCACCGACGTCAACGTTACGGATAGCTTATTTTCGTGCATTTCTCAAAGAAGTTAGAAGTAATAATTATTACTAATACATAACTGTTAATTACCTACATAGATCATATTTTTCTATTATTATCTACACATAATAAATACACATTATTCCATTATATATATTTTTTTTCATGGTGTTTTTATGTATGAAGAAATCACTCTTGATCCATAGCCGATTCGCCCGATACTTGAATTTAATCTGAAGTAAGTTTAATATATACATATACCTAATAAAAGGGCAAAGAGACACAAAATCTGTACATTAGATATATTTATGAAAAAAAAAAACTCTGGGAGGACTTAGACTCAATGACAGAACACATATCCATGCTTTTTAAAATTTTTGTCTGTCTCTTGTTTTTATGGGATTCACGCTATAACTACTGGACGGATTTTGGTATAGACCGAAGTAACATATAGTATATATTTTCCACACGTAATGACATTAATATACATGCATATCTTTTACAATTTATAAAGCGCGTGCGATATATACAGTGATGGTCGTATAATTAGAAACACTATCAACGGTCCTAAGATAGTCAAAACTCGGTATACTCGGAGGAGCTTTTTAAAAAGCACAATTTATTTTAATATTTTAATTTTGTCCAATACAAAAGAGAGTTGTTACAAGACTGAACTTAAAAACTAAATTTATTATTTCATCGACTGTTTATGCAGACCGGACGACCACCCAGTTATGCTGACGTAGTAATCTCTTATCTTAGTTTAGACGCGTATGGCTATGGTTTCCTGCCTTATACCGGGCTGCATAACTCCTCCCCCCGTAGTTTCGGAACTATTGGGCGAGTTTTTTCTAGACCAATAGTTTCGACACATTGTATAATTTTTACACATGTAGTTCATACAAATTATTATAATGCTTATAGCTAAAAGTACATAGAGGACCAATGTACCGATACTTATATTCTGAAATGTAATAGCACTTTCACTTTCGACACTAACACTTCTCGTTAACACATGGGATAAACTTTGGAGATTCTTTAAGTCCAATTCATCCAGATTCACGGGTCTTATGTTGGGCGGTGGTGTCATCGGGTTCAGCGGAACTCCAGGGAAGTTTATGATAGGTAGAGCCGGTGGAGATAATGTTCTTATTCGTTTTTGGTGTTTTCTTAATATAACTTCTTTGATTCTAGCTTCGCAGTTATCATCAGCAGTAATTATATAAGTTCCTTGAATATGGTAGTGGGTGATGTCGTCCTTACACTGTTTGGTGAGTAGTAAGGTAGATCTACTATAGAGTATCCATCGGTTGGTTTGTATCTTTTCAATTTTTACTTCATTGAACTCTACCGGTATTTGTTGGCAGTAACTCATATTGGTATCGAAGTTCATTAAGCTGATCACGCAGACATCTTTAATTAATAAAGGTGAGTGGTTTTCTTCACATAAGAATAGCAACTCGTCGATCTCTAGGCATGGGTTAAGGAGCGATACCGTTTTCGACCCTTTCATCAAGAGGTAAGGATACTTAGGTAATATAAGGGTAGTCTGGTTTAAAGGGTTAGTAATAGGTAAGGGGAAAAGCTTATAGTAAGTGTACATATTGGGTTCAAAGAGAGGTATCTCCAAGATAAACGTTATTTGATTTCCCTTTGCGTAAACTTTTAATTCTATACATTTCTCTAATTTCAGAATGTTTTCTGCTTTGGCGGGGAAGGCGAGCCTGTTCTTTATTCCTATAGTTTTTAACAATGATAATAATTCGTCAGTGTCAATAATTGATTGATGTAGTGACCCTAATCTACTGAGAGATATAGCTGTTTCAATCTCATCCAGTGTTATATATAGAGTTTGGAAATTATGCAAAAATAGATTATACATATTAGAGGCTTTAAGGCCATCTTGATAGATCTTTGTATCATTAATTTGTTTTTTGATTTCCCAAATCGCTCTATCGAACTGGAGGAAATTGTTTTTGGTTACATTTAGATTTTTTACAACTGATTCCATCATTTCGGCGACTACTGTCATCTTTTTATTCATTCCATCTTGTTTCGACCTTACATCGTTGATTAACGTGTCAAATTTTATTGCGTCCTCATTATCCAAATTTCCTGTAATTAGTTTAACCAGAGAACCAATGGGATTTAGAATTCCTCGTTTGTGTTTTTGCAGTGGTATTATTTGATTTAATTTTTGTAATGTAATATTTCTGATAAAGTCTGTCTGTATCTTTAAGTCGCTAATATCTGAAGGTAATGATTTAGTTCCAAAATAATGTACCATGTGTGAGTTTAGGCTAGCATACCGGTTTACATTAGCTTCTAAGTCCTCACGAATTAAACTTAAGTCTAAAATCTTAATAATACTCCACTTATCGTTTCTAATAAGAGCTTGCCCTTCCTTGACAGGGAGCATTCCCGGGTTATTATTAACCGGTTGAAGTAGAAGGGCCCGGCTGCTGGCTATCAGCATCAGGGACACGATGGACCTGCGAAGGGCGTTTTATGTCCTTAATAGGAGCCTTAGTGTTACGACCATGGACCCTAACGGGCACTATATTCCTGACTACCTCGCCTGTAACTTCCGCCTTTATGTATCGTGCTTTATCTTTACTTCTTCTTGCATTCACACCTTTCATAAACACCGTATTTCCTTTCTTAACATTAAAATCCCTTTCGCCCCCACGTTTTCCTCTAATGTTTTCCTTTTTACCTATGATTTTATCAGTCAGATACTCGTATAAGTATTTTGTTCGCCTTTTGTGGTCCTGTAATAAATGTTGCGTATAATCTTTGTTAAATTCGACGTCGAAGGTACTTGTTAAGTCGGTATGGCCAAAAGCTACCTCAAAAGGAGTAAGGCCTGTCGTCGAATGTATAGTCTGGTTGTACGACATAACTGCGTATGTCATGACAGAAGCTGCATCAGTAAATTTGTGTTCATATTTTGCTAAACGGTATATCTCTATAAGAGTGGAATGGAACCGTTCCACGAGTCCCATAGAATTATGGTTATGTGGAGTTCCAATATGTAAGTTAATTTTGTAAAAGTTAAGGGTTTCCTTTAGAAGCAAGTTGTTAAACTCTGTACCCGAATCCGCGCTTATTTTTCGTGGTACACCGTATATAGAAAAATATTTAATGAGGGCCTTTATTATCTCTGGTGTGGTTTTACTATTAATTTCCATAGCTTGACCTAGTTTACTAAATGCATCGATTATGGTGAGGTATAAATTTCCCTCTATGGTGAAAACATCAATGAAAATTTCCTGAAATGGTCGGTTTTGTGTCTGTGTTAGTTGTAATTCTGGTTTTATGGGTTTACGATCGTATTTCATAGTCTTGCAAGCTACGCAGGAGTTTATGACAGTTGCTACAATCACATCCATATTATTCCAAAAGTATGTGCGTTTAATATGCATTAACGTTTCCTTTATACCACGGTGGCATGTCTTCCCTACATGGTATTTTAATACTAGTTCTCGTTGCTCCTCTTCGTTATCTACGTAAACTACCCTTCGTTTGCATTCAAAGATGTTAACGGAACCTTTTTTGAATAAAGAAACAGTTGCTTCTGCAAATTGTTTACGATGTGTGTCGTGTTCGTAATAAATGAAATGTTTTATTTTAGGCTTAATGTATTCCTTCAAAAATTGTCTCACCAAGTCAGGTCTATTTAAAGGTAGGTGGACCTCCAGTACCTTTTGTTTTGGTCTCGATATGTCTTTCACCGCTGTCTCATCCCTATGCCAAGTGTGTACAAGTATTTGGAGTGGTTTTGTGTCTACAGCTTCGTCCAGAATGGGTATACCTACGGTATCTGTTTCCAATGCAGAATGTTCAGTAAACGTGTGAGATAACTGTGGTACCTCAGATGTTGAGATTGTGCTGCTAGTTGGAGAGGGTAAAGAAAACGGTGATCGGGGTTGATTTAAAGGGGATGCAGTTAATGTTCTCTCTGAGTCTGACGATATTTCAATAGGACTTTCTGTTCGCTCATTCGTTCCTAATCTATCATCATTACTTTGCAATCGTTCAATTTCCCTTATCAGTTCATCTATATGTTTCTGTAATCTCTCATTATTATCAACGTTAACCTTCATAGAATCTTTGTCGCTATCTCCTAATGCATTCAATTTAATTCGTGATAGAGCATCCGCAACACAATTTTGTTTCCCATTTTTATAAACGATGTCATAATCAAATTCAGCTAACCGCAATTTCCATCGAGTGAGTTTACTATTGGGTTCATTAATAGAGTTTAACCATCTTAATGGTCTATGGTCAGTATATATAATGAATTTTCTGCCATACAGATAAGGTCTAAAGTACTTAACGGCCCATATTATCGCTAATAATTCCTTTTCAATAGTGCTATACCTAGTTTCTGCATCATTTAGTGTTCTACTGGCATATGCTATAGGTTTGTCTACCCCAATTGACCCTTGAGACAGTACAGTGCCTAATGCATAGTTGGATGCATCTGTGGTCAAGATAAATGGTTTAGAAAAATCTGGAAATTGTAATATGGGGGCATTTACCAGAAGTTCTTTACATTGTTCGACTGCTCTTATGAACTGATCGGTAATTTCAACTTTATTTCTTTTCTTTAGACAGTTTGTTAGGGGTTGCGTTATTTTAGCAAAGTCTTTTATAAATTTACGATAGTATCCCACCAGACCTAAAAAGCTTTTAATTTGTGTTGGTGTTTTGGGAATAGGAAAGTTTAAAACTGCTTGTATTTTTTCATCGTTTGGTTTTAGTCCTTCTTTAGTAATCATATGACCTAGATATAACACTTCTTTTCGGAAGAATTCACATTTATCTAATGTCGCTTTGAGGTTCGTTTCTCTGAGACGATCAAAAACCATTCGTAACCTATCTAAATGTTGTTGTAAACTAGTAGAAAACACTATTATGTCATCGAGATAAACGAGACAGTGTATGCCTTGGAGGCCCCTTAATTCTTTCTTCTACTTTTATTGTTTTCCACATCGCATCTTATGATGGTTAATGCTGTAGTCAACTGTAATTAGTAACATAAATAATTTTAAGTTTTTTCCATGTATGTTTTTACCTTATTATTTTTATGTTACTGTTGTTGATTCTTATGATAAATAAATAAATAAATAAATAAACACACTGTCCATCGCCCTTTGGAATGTAGCTGGGGCTGTCTTAAGTCCAAAAGGTAGACGCTTAAATTCAAAGTGACCGGATTGTGTAGTAAACGCTGTTTTATGTCTATCCTGTTCCTCAACTTCGAGTTGATGGTACCCGCTTGCTAGATCTATTGTACTAAAATACATTGATTTACCTAATTTGTCAAATATATCAGAAATATTTGGCAAAGGATATTTGTCGTCAATCGTAACTTCATTTAAACGTCTATAGTCAATTACCATTCTAAATTTTCTGTCACCTGTAGAGTCTCGTTTCTTAGGTACCAAATGTACTGGTGCGCTCCAAGGAGAGTGTGATTCGGTTATGATGTCATTGTCTAGTAGTTTGTCAACTTGTCTTTGGATTTCGTCATTTTGAGAAGGTGGATGTCTATACGGTCTTATATAAATCGGGTCTTCGTTCTTTGTTCTAATCTGGTGTTTAACGCGGTCTGTAAATGTCAGAGGTAATTCGTCGCAATGAAATACATCTCGATATTCATAACACAGTTGCTTTATACACTGACGCTCTTCTTTGTTCATATGTTCGAGACGTAACTTTGTCAAATTTTGTTTCAATATTTCATCAATCTCTAACTCGTTCATTGTTACATTCACGGCACATTCATTACTTTCATACTTTGTCACCTTTATGGGCTCCGAAAACGTCATAGTAACTCTATCATCAGAGGTATTTTGTATGATATTATAGGCAAATGAGTCGACACAACTTATGATAGCGCTCGGCATCCGAACGCCTTGGCCAAAATCTATGTAATTTATAATAGCTTCTCCGTTCCTCATATCGGTTGGGATTTTAACGCGTGTTTCTGTTCTGGGTTCTAGTACTATTTCGTGCGGTGGATTATATATAATTGGTATACATGTATTTCGTGTATATAGTAATTGGTTCTTCATGTCTATTGAGGCGTCGAGTTGTTTTAATAGGTCCGAACCTATCAAACCATCGTATCTACTATCGACGTCATAAACATAAAATTTATGACTTTGTGAACTTTTAAATGTCTTTAGGAGTGGGATGTATATGGCTTCTGTGTGCTGACTGCGAGCGTGTGTGCTAATTACCTCGAAAGGCTCGTACCATTTAAAATTTGAAAAATATTTATTTGCAATGGCAGGGCTCACGAATGATCGTGTACTTCCTGTATCTAACATAAATCGAGCTTGTATTTCTGGTATTTCTATGTGTGGTAGTTTTAGAATGCCATCACAATTAATATGTATTACCTCGGTTGAAGAGGTGAGGCCTGTGTGTGAAAATTTTCTGCATCATAAGAAGCGGTATCCTGATAATAGTTTTCAGAAGGCTCTACATATGATTCTGGTTGAGTTTGAGGCACTTCACAATTATATGTGTGACTATTCTCAAAATATTCTACATTTTGTTGACTATAGCTATCCGGGGATATTTCGACTTCATTATTATAAAATATTTGATCATTATTTTCAGGCGTGGCTTCTAAAGTATTTTGTCTTAAAGGGCGCGCGGTGCGCATAGATACGTCGGTGTCTAAATTTGATTTTTGATTTTGTATATTCTGATGAGGTATACCGAATTTAAAGTTATTTTGCGGCGGAGCGAAAGCTGTTTGTGGTCTCACCGGATTATTTATAGGAGGTCTGAAAGCCTGATTCTGTTGAGGGATACCGAATTTAAACTGTGGTTGTGGATTTGGAATACCATATCTATAATTTTGGGGGCCCAAATTTGGCCTAAATGTATTTTGCTGATTTGGGACACCAAACTTAAAACCATGTTGCGGTTGATGTGGGATTCCAAAGTTAGCATTTTGATGTGGCATTGAAAATTTATTCGGTTGACTTTGTTGCGGAATTCCAAATTTATAGCTAGGATTTGATGGATTAGCGATTGGAACAGCTGGTTGCGTTCTGATATTTTGATTAATCGAATTTTGTTTTATTTTATTTTTCGCATTATATTGATTCATAAAGTTTACTTCCTCTGTTACAATAGCTAACGCTTTTTCTAAACTAGTACACTGTTTAAGTCTCACGATACGAATTAAATCCTCAGGTAAGTTAAAGAGAAACACATTTAATGCCATATTATTATACACAATCATTTTCGCGGCTTTAACCCCCTCGTCTGTTAATAAATTGACCTTAGCAAATAGAGTACAGCGCGTGTGCTGTATTCTGTGACAAAAATCGATGTAAGATTCACCTGATTTTAATTTCATTTGCTCTAGTTCTATAGCGATACATTCTTCGGATCGCGGGTCGCCAAAATGTTGGATCAAAAGTTCTTTTAAGGACTCCCAGGACGTAATATCCTCCCTTTCGCTCAATAAAATTGCAGCTCTACCTGTTAACCGGCTACTAATAGCGTGAAATACATATAATGTTTGCGTTGCACTATTTGCATCGGAAAACGCCCTAAAAATATATTGCGCTTTCCTAATAAATAAATTCAATAAGCCTTCCTCCCCTTCAAATTTAGGTATGAGGCATAATAAATCTTTTGGAATTGCACGTACGTGCTCCATGTTCTTAAAATATAGCTTAAAGTAATTACTTAATAATTATAACGTGTCAGATGCACAAAAGTGAAACAAGGAAAATCAAATAACGATTTCTCTAGCCAATAAAAATAGATGGGAACAAAGATGGACGTGAAAGGGTCTACTCACAGTGCACTCGAACCCATCCTTCCACTGTAGCTAGGCGGCCTTGATTTTTCACTGAGTCTTGTTGGTAGAGTTTTCCCGAAATTGACGAATTTATTTGTTCGTAGTTTTTCCGTGCAAGTGCGAAGCGGCACAGTACTTTTCGATTCGCGTAACTGATTTTTAAGTTCACGATGTACTATACGCACGGAATCCTACCGGCTGCGCCAGTCAAAACTCGGTATACTCGGAGGAGCTTTTTAAAAAGCACAATTTATTTTAATATTTTAATTTTGTCCAATACAAAAGAGAGTTGTTACAAGACTGAACGTAAAAACTAAATTTATTATTTCATCGACTGTTTATGCAGACCGGACGACCACCCAGTTATGCTGACGTAGTAATCTCTTATCTTAGTTTAGACGCGTATGGCTATGGTTTCCTGCCTTATACCGGGCTGCATAACTAGATACATCACCGCAATCGTATTTATTTTGAAATTAAACAATAAATAGGACAACAATATGTTCAACGATTTATCATTTATTAGAAAAACAAAATAAATCCCACTACACAAGTGCAGTTTCAATATTACAATACGGACAAACATTTAAATCACTTTTAAGGTATGAACAATAATGGTCAACTAATTAGAAACAACAACAAAAAAGTATAAAAAACAATATTTTTTAAGTAGATATAAGTAATTAGCATTGTTATTTACGAAATAGCCATCCACAGCCTGCCAATAGTTTTAATTAATATTTAGTGGCGTATCCCTTACTATCAATAACAGCACTGCGACGACGTGACATTGATTCAATCAATTTTATACATTTTTCTAAGGGGATTGAATTCCATGCTTCAACAAATGCTTCATATAGTTCGTTTTGACAGGTGTTACGTTTGTTTGAGATTTTCTTTTGAACAATATACCAGAGATTTTTTATCGGGTATAAATCCGGACTATTTGCTGGCCAGTCTAAACCGGATATACGCTGTTCGCTAAGGTAACATTTGACGCCATTGGCCGTGTGTTTAGGGTCATTGTCATGCTGAAACATTCAGGTTACAGGCAAATAATCATCCGAGTAGGGAATCATTGTGTGCTCTAAGATATTTTGGTATGGTCACTGATCCATTGTACTTTCAATCTTCCAAACGGGTCCAACTCCATATCCAGAGAAACACCCCCAAACTTTAATGTTACCGCCACCGTGCTTGACTATACTCCTGGTGTATTTATAATTAAAAGCATTGTTTACAGAACGTCTAACATAGCGATTTCCATCAGAATTTACCATATTTATTTTTGTTTCATCTGAAAATAACACTTTTATCCATTCTCGTACCGTCCAATTAACATATTTTTTAGCGAATAATAATCCCTTCTCTCGGTGTTGCTTGGTAAGAAGCGGTACCTTTCGAGAGATTCTTCCAAACAATTTAGATTTCGCAAATCTTCGGCGTATCAGTCTTGACGAGATGTTTCTCGGGTCATCAGGCGAAAAAACTTCATTTTTAATCTGGTTGGAGCCTTTAATTGCGTCTTTTTTAGCAATACGAACGATTAGCGTATCTTCTCTGGGAGAGGTTTTTCTTGGCCGAGCCTTTCTAAGAACATTTTCAACAGTTCCGTGTGTTTTATAATGATCAATTGCATTAAAAACTTTCATCACAGAACCATTTTTAATGCTCAGCTATTCTTCTGTACGCCCACTTATGATCTATATGTAAATTAACAATTATTTGCGTAGTTGACGCGTCACAACTTTTATTTTTGCCCATTTTGAACAAAATAAATAATAGAAAAAGCCAAGAAAGAAATGTTATTCTCCAATTTCAAAAAAAGAACGAGCTATGGATGCTTTTTTAAAATGTTTCTAATTAGGCGTCGAAGCGGCCAGTAACAGATAATAAACTCGTACATGTAAGACTCATGTTGTTATGAAAAGTAAGATATGTTTTATATTTTACGCATTTAATGAGTTTTTTATTTGACTATATATTGTTGCATACATAATGTTATTGCATGATTATTAATTATTGAATGTGTTTATTTTTTTTACGAACATTTGTACGTTGAAGTTATACTTTCTTTATTCATAAGAAGTGTCTCTAATTATATGACTACCACTGTATACCATCTATATATCATCTAGTATAATATATATAACTGGAATATGGAGTTGTAACGATAATAAACGATATAACGACGAACGATAATAAAAAAATAAAATGTTTTTTTAATTATTAGTTACTGAAAATGCTGATATATTCTTGACTAGGTGTGCTCGCGATTCCGCCTGCATAGAATCTAATGTAAAAAAACAGTTACTAATAAAATTTTCTGAATATATTAAGTCCATTTACTTATCTACATTTCTTTCGTACTTGAGTCTTGTCGTATTTATAATTACAATAACTTTTGATAGAGTTAGCGGATTTTAATTAAATCAAGGATTAAATGTTACTCAAGGATATGCTTTATGATTTTTTTGGTGAAGTTCTATTGTAAACGCAGTACTGCAGTGGTGAGTGTTCATACAAAGAGACAAACATTTCTCAAAATGATCGAAATGTATTTTATTACTTATACCAAGACACCTGCAATATTATTTTCACAAAAATCTAAAAAGTACAGGCACATTAGATTTAATTTCTTATTATATGTATAGATATAGATAGAAGATAAAAAATGTTATGTGTATTGTATACTAAGAATTCCTGGGCAATAAATACGTATCTCTGAAATTTCTGGGTTGTACTGATTTGTAAGTAACAGAGTTGCGTTGTTTCCTAAAGTTAGTTAATTGTAACTATTACTAGAGCATATTATAATATGCCATTTCGAAGTTAGTTATTACTTAAATTAGAAACGGAAGTGACTGATCATTTTTGGTGGGCCGATCCCGGCGGCACTGCAATGCCGGGCCGACCCGTGACAGGAGTGGAGCGAGCCCCGAACATCCCGTCATTTTACAAAAATCAGTTTAATATACTGGTCCCGCGATGCGGGAACTTTCAGATATTAAGCTGAAAAGAACAGATACTACACTTTGATCTTAGCCAAAAGGCCGAGAAGCGATAAATAACACGTTAACAATACAAGAACGTCTATATTTCGAGGCTAATCTTGACACCGCAATGTAAAAATGTGATATCAATTTACGGCGGCATCTGTTGCTGTATAAACTAAAACGTGCTACATTACGATGCCAGATATTATGTACTACTCTATAATGCATATTACTAGAACTTTTACATACTGTTGCGGTGACGCGACGTTATATAGATTATTACTTGTAATAGAATAATTTAAAATATAACTAAATAAGTCACAAAATTAAGGAAAACCATTGTGAAAGGTTTAAATTACCTACAGAATATTTAAACAGTTATGTTTCAAAGGCTATATCCATAGGAAAACTGTGACACGGTGCATATGATTATAATATAAAAAAAAATAATATATGTAGTAACTATGTGTGAATAATCATAAAAAACAAACAGTTTATAAAGTAAAACATGGTATATTTTGTAAACAGCCGACAACTAATACCATCTATTGACCAGTATAAAAGTTCTTTATTTTAGCGACATCTAGGACACGTAACCACATCGCAAAACAATAAGATTATTATGAAATAGAAACAAAGATGTACATGCCCTGTTATATATGAATAAAACACAAATTAAATAAATAATAATTAAAGTATTGGTATCAGAAAAATAGTAAGTGATACTAAAGAGTATCGATAGGTATAGTCTGCGTCAAACTTTTTAATTTTGACGTTTCTGGTTTCACAGTATTGTTTTGTTATTGTTTTTATTTTGTATCAATAAACTGAATGTGGATGTATCAAATATCGTCGTATAGAATACTGTATAGAATATCTTCGTAATAATAATGTCAGGCTCTACATCTAAAACAGAAGTTATGGAGGATGGTTCAAGAAAGCCAGTGTGCCTGATAATTTTAGGTTAGAATTTGTTCCCGATTTTATATTCAATTATTATAAACATTATACATAATTCATACAATATTAAATTAATTATTCTTATTTTTAAATAAGTAATCTAATGATTTATTAAAAACCCATAACATTGTTTCCTTAGGTATGGCAGGTGCCGGCAAAACATCGTTCACCCGTCGTCTTTCTGGAAAAGTTGTAGACGGTTCACGTCCGTATCTTCTTAATTTAGATCCAGCTTGTAGAGAAGTACCTTATCCTGCTAACATAGGTGGGTATTAAGAGTTGAATACAGGTTTATATTATATAAAAAAGTTCTGATTAAACCAGAGGTTCTTAGACTTTTTTCCCATAGACCACTTTCAAAATTTAGCTGGTTCCGGTGGACCCCCTGTAGCTACATTTCTATCATATTCCAAAAACTCTGCAAAAAATGTAAAGATTAGATCCAACTAAGGAAACTTGCAAGTCTCGACATGTTGTATTGAATATGGAATACGTAAATTTTACAAGTAACAGTTGCTGAGCTTCTTAAAATATTATCTGCCTACATTGATAGGTGAAGTTAAGCCAACATTTTAGTTCCTTGCTATCAAAAGCAGATAAATTTTTGTGGACCCCAGCTTACGGATTGTGTACCCCCATTTTTGTATAACGCCTATGTGTACACCTTCATCGAGTCTCCATGGACCACTTTAGGAATTAAGGGATTATACTATAGAAAAATTAGCTATAAAAAATGATTGGAATATGTTATTAATAAAATGTAATTATTTTTGAGTGAGCTCAGAAATATAACATACATTTTTAGTGAGAATGATTTGTGAAAGTATTTGGAAGCATCTTCATACAAACCAAGATAGGATAAAAGTGTACTATTATAGTCTTATAATAGTGTTTAAATTAATTTCTTCTTTCATATTTCATAGATATCAGAGATACGGTGGACTACAAGGAGGTCATGAAACAGTATGGTCTCGGACCCAATGGTGGAATTGTTACTGCTCTGAATCTGTTCTCGACTAAATTTGGCCAAGTTGTAGACTTGATAGAAAAGGCAGGGAAGAAACATAAATATTGTGTCATTGACACACCAGGTATGATAAGCTTAAATTTGTTAGTTATGCATGTTGACAATTTGAGCATTCTTTTTTAAATAGTGGTATTTTACTCTAAGAAGACTAAAGGCAGAATAAGACTCGTTTTTTAATTACTTAATGGAATAATATTCTGCTTCTTCATTGGATAATAATTTGACATTTTGAAAAGTTACATAGGTATATAAAACTTGTAATGGAACTACTGGTTTGATCGTTTCATATGAGGCCATTTAAGTATTACTCAAGTTACAAAAGTAGTGGACAATCTATGTTTGTTTATTATAGATGACATCAGATATGGAAGGTGTGAATGGTGATTACATGAGAAATAATTACTATTTACTATTATATTATTTTTTGAATATTTTTATTTACCATAGTGGGCAGATTTTGTAAAAAGCATTTCAATTTTCATGTAAGCATAAGAGGGGGTAAAAGCCATTTGTCACTGGTAATGGCAAGAGTGGATAAAAAATGGACCCATTAATATAAAGTTTAATTCCTACTGATGTTTATAGGCTATTTTTTAAATTAAGTTATTGTATGTAATCAATACATCTAAATTTGAAGATGGTTGTTTATATAAAATATATTAAAATAATTATTTTCAAACATCAACAAATTAGTGCAATCAAATCAGATGAGTCAATTATTTAGTGCATAAGTTATTATAATATGTTACCTGTAATTGGTAAGTTACGTTTGTGTTGATCCAAATTTTTCTTTTTCTAAATTGTCACAAACAGACCTTCAGATTGGTGTGACAATTTAAATGTAAAGATCCATACCTACTTTTAAATTTTTTATTTATAGGTCAAATAGAAGTATTTACATGGTCAGCTTCAGGTACAATAATAACCGAAGCCCTTGCATCATCATGCCCAACTGTTGTTGTGTATGTAATGGACACAGTTCGAAGTGTTTCCCCTGTCACATTCATGTCAAATATGTTATACGCCTGTTCTATATTGTATAAAACACGCCTTCCTTTTATAGTTGTTATGAATAAGGTAATTTATTTTTTTAATCTTTAACATTTAACCATAAAACCTATCTATACATATAATAAGAATGTAAATCTAAGGTGTCTTTTTAGATGTTTGTTAAAAGAAAAAAATTGCAGGTGTCTTGGAATAAGTAATAAAATACATTTCAATCATTTTTAGAAATTTCTGTCTGTCTGTATGAACATGCATCACTGCTAAAGTACTGTGTTCATGATACAACCTCACCAAGAAAATCATAAAGTATTTCCTCGAGTAATATTTAGTCTTGCTTTCATTAAAATTGGCTATCTTTATCAAAAGTTATGGTACTTTTAATGACGACGAGACTTAAGTATGAGAGAAAAGTAGATAAGTAAATGGACTTACTACATTCTGATGATTTTATTTATCACTGTTTATTTACATTACATTCCAGAGGATGGAGCCGCTAGTTTCACAATAAAATGTCCTATTATTGTGCATAGCTTTTTCTAATGTACATCTACATCTCTGATACATTTGATTCATTATGTTTCCTTAAGATATTGAAATTAGATATGTTTTAGCTTGATAGTTACTTTTACTTGTTTAGCAGTAAGTTACTATTTTTGTCACTGTTCACAGGTGATAAATGAAACTAAGCTATATTTAAAAAAAAAATGTGCAACAGATGGTAGGAACCATAGGATCAATTTCTAGTTTTTCTGATGGCATTGCATATACAATCAGAACTTCCCAATTATGACCTTGTTTTTAGTTAATTTATCCAAATTGTAATGCAAAATAGACAATCAAATCTTATTGGACTTCTAATCTATCATATAACATGTACTATTTGAGAAATAGAAAATGATACAAATTATTTCATATTATATAAATGATAGCAGAGACATAAACTCGTAATTTTCACATGACAAATTATTTTTCACTTCACATGAATAATAACATTGATGCATGAAATGTTCTATGCCTTGTTATGTCTTAAATATCAGGGCCCTTTTGTAGTTTGTCTCTGAAATATGCAGTGGAATATTCAAGTAAAATTGGTTCATAAAATTGCAGCTGCTTGGTTCAAGTTTCAGAGATTATATTTTACTAGCGGGCCCGGCAGACGCTGTCATGCTCTGACTATAAAAAAAAACCTTGACAAATTAAATATTAAAACCTTCCTCATGAATCACTGTATCCACTGGTGAAAACCGCATGAAAATCCGTTCAGTAGTTTTTGAGTTTATCGCGAACAGACAGACAGACAGACGCGGTGGGGGACTTTGTTTTATACTATGTAATGAAGTTAGAAAGTTTTTAAGTTCATGCGTGTGTCTAAAACTATTGTTCTTAATTTTATAGACCGATGTAGGTCTAATTATATCTTAAATTTCTTGACCCTTCTGTAATTTGTCTCTAAAATATAAAGTGGAATAATCAGGCAAAATTGGTTCATAAATTTGCAGATTTTTGGTTCAATTCTCAGTGATTATATTTAAATGAAGTTTAAATCTATTTAAATTTGTGCATGTGTCTAAAACTAATTTTTAGACCGATGTAGTGGACAACTCGTATGCGGTTGACTGGATGAGGGACTTTGAAGCCTTCCAGGATGCATTAGATGCTGAAGGATCCTCTGAAACTGAAGGTGGCAATACATACATTGGTAACCTGACTCGTTCCATGGCATTAGCTTTAGATACCTTCTATGCAGATTTGAAATGTTGTGGTGTCAGTGCGCACACTGGAGATGTGAGTATTTTTCACATAATTTACATCAAGGGTGCAAACACAAAGGCCCGCGGGTCGCATGCGGCCCTTGGTCGGTATACGTGCGGCCCATCAGAATAACGAAAAAAAAAAAAGTCGAGGCAGTCATAAGGACTGTCTATATAATTGAAAACTCAAGACAATGCAATAACTGTTCTTTTTTGAATTTATCTATCAATGTAGTTTGAATTAATTTAATTTCATGATCTGTAAATTTAAATTATTAACTTTATTCTGATTTTTATATCTATTAGCACAGCGAGCAATAATTATAAACATGTTATATATTTTAATAAATTATCAAGCATTGCACAATCTCAATACAAAATATCAATATAATAATAATAATTATTATTATTGAAACCAGAGCAAATGACAAAGGTAGATACTTAATCTATGACATTGAATTTAATTGAGTAACGTCTGTATGAAGTACACTAGTTTATCATCATACCAGTAATCATTATCGTTGACATCTGTACTTTTTTTCTCGAACTGACTACGCTATTGGCCTAGGAAGGCCTTAACAGCTTCTGTACTAGTGTTCAACTGTATCACAGATGTCAAGATTAGATAAAGAAATATTAGATGTACACAGGCTGCTATACTACGCGTCGCTAGTCGGACGCAAGCCGCGCAATCACAATACGTTCGCTCACGCTTACCAGCATGTCATGACGCGAAATCATAAATTTATCTACTGCCAAAAAAATACCGTTCAACGCGCCCAAAGAAGTTTTCACTTCAGAAAAAATACTCGGAATTATTATAACGATATTTTTAATTGTATTAAATTCTTACTACACATTTATTAAGTTATTTTAATTTATAGCGGCCAGCCTTTACCTCGTAATCGGTCAGAGTGACTCCTAGTTCCAGAAAGTCTGTGCATGCATGCTTTACATATAAATGTAACAACCTCTCTTAATAGTGAAAGAATACCTCATTATTTATGTCCCAATAAATATAGATTTCACTTACATTCAAACACAATAATTGACTTGAAAGACCGGAATATTTTTGTAAAAAGTCGTTACTTGGTTCATAAAATTATTAATAACTAGCTCCCCGCCCTGGCTTCGTACGGTTGTACTAATGAAGAAAATGTGTCAAAATCTGTTTTTCATAGTAGAACAGTACACAGCATGTCAATCTGTGAATTTGGTCAATATTTTTGAAGGTCCCTCTGTATTTTTCTGTCTCACTCACTTTTTGATATGAAGATTTTTTAACTGCATTTTTCACTTTTTCGTAAGATTTTTCAAACATCTTCCTTCATACAAACTTTCTCCTGACAATCAGAAACTCAACGATTTTTTTTGACCAAATAGTTGTAGTCGTTCTGAAGTGATGCAGCCATATAAAGGCGACAGTTTATTTTTACTTATGTATATTATTAGCGGACCCGGCAGACGTTGTCCCGCCCTGATTATAAAAAAATCCGTGACAAATTATATACAAAAACGTTCCTCATGAATCACTTTATCCACTGGCGAAAACCGCTTGAAAATCCGTTCAGTAGTTTTTGAGTTTATCGCGAACAGACAGACAGACAGACGCGGTAGGGGACTTTGTTTTATACTATGTAATGATTATTGGTATTTTAAAATTATATAAATCGTTTCTATATATTTTTTATTGGGTAATAAAAAATCCTCTAACAAAAGAAAGAGACCCTATCTAGGTTCACATTATTAAGAAAACGTAACTAGACTTATTACTATCTTACAATAATGAAAACAATAAAAATGAAATGATTGTTTATGTATGTATGTACATATGTATGTGTATTCTTATTAATCTTCAATATATTTATATATATTTTTTTTATTATTAAAACAAAAACTATACATGGATAAAATAAAACTTAAAATAACTCTTTTACAAATAAACAAAAAGAAAAATAAAACCTCAACTACTTTAATACAGTTTGTAAGTTCTTAATAAAATATATACAAAAGCCTTAATTTATTTGTTACATTTTTTAACTTTTCTACAATTTGTACGCAGAATTTTATAAAACTGTCTCTAGTGTTTTTGTTACTTAGTAAAAGTTATGTTAAACTTACGTTTTTATATTTAACAATATACAGTTAAATAGTTTGTTATAATATTTAAATTTTTGCAGGGAATAGATAATTTTTTCAAATTGGTCGACGAAGCCGCTCAAGAATATGAAAGGTATGTGTATTTTGAAATGATAATACCTAAGATCTAAAAAATATAGTCCATGAGAGTACTATACAAGTTATATATATACAAGGAAATCCCAATTGAATTTCATATGAGACCTTCAATATTCTTAGACAATATTTTCAATAATAATAATAATATTTTAATGTTCCAAGTCAATGTGTACATAATTAATAGTAATATCGGTATCTGCACTGGTTACAAACTGTATCGCAGATATCACAATTTCATATAATGAGAACTAAAACAAACAGTGACTTAAACATATGTAATAAATAAAAACTTAATTTGAATTAACTAAATATGTGAGATTACTGTGTAACACGGTATTCCGAGTGAGACATGAGTGTTTTATGATAGTAATGAGTGAATTGTTTATTAAATAAAAGTGTATGATTTGAACTACCGTTTTTAATTACATAGTATAAAACAAAGTCCCTTAACGCGTCTGTCTGTCTGTCTGTTCGCGATAAACTCAAAAACTATTGAACGGATTTTCATGCAGTTTTCACCAGTGGATAAAGTGATTCATGAGGAAGGTTTTGGTATATAATTTGTCAAGGATTTTTATATAATCAGGGCGAGACAACGTCTGCCGGGCCCTCTAGTATAATTATAATTTAAATTGTGGTAATAATAATTTTTCTGTGTTTGTGTAATTTTGTGAATGTAACCTTTGAAAGTGAGTTTTTTAATAGTATGTCTTTTGTATAGAATATATTGTATTATATTTTGTTCATTAATACCTGACGCATTCATTGGTGTTTTTAAATACTAAATATCCTCAGAATAACAAAAAGCCATATAAAATATATTTAAAACAATACAAGAATAGTGCAGTAATAGTTTAATCGGATGTCTGGCTGAATGACGTACATTTTATTAGTAAAATCGTTTTATACATTCTGTGGCACATTGTTAAATGTGTCATAAAATATGTTTATTACTAACCTAAAATAAATTGACATTCTATCGTGAAATACTTACTATATCAAATCGTGTGTAATTGTAGCGAATACAAAGCAGATTGGATGAAGATGCGCGCTGAGAAGCTAAAAGAACAGAAGCAGAAAGAAGAAGAATTGAAAAACTCCGAGAAAGGTGACACATTTTTTTTATTTATTAAAAAAAGATTTATTATTTAAAAAAACTGTTCATTTTTATTTACAGAATCAAGGTGACTTATTATTTAAAAAGATACTGCCTTAAATCTTGTACGCCTTTTCGTATATCAGGTTTTTAAAATATTCTAAAAATTTTAGGTTAGGTCTTGACAGAATTCTCTAGGGCTTTTAGGGCGATGATAGCATAGCGGTTAGCTTGTTCGGACACCGTGTCGTTCGACGTAGGCTCGAATTCTTGCGATTTAGGCCGAGAGTATGGTTTCTTTTAAGCCTGCTTGACCAATTTCCAGTCTCAAGTTCAAAATCTGTCGCCAAGCACCTGTTGGTGTGTTCCGCGAGCTGCACTCCAGAGCAAGTTCCTTAGGGTTAACCTGTTTACCATCTTAAACTATATCGTCAACATCGAGTGAAGACAAGCTAAAAGCCTAAAAAGTCTTTTTTTAAATCCCAGTGACTCGCCATGAAATGGATCAACTCCAAGAGGAAGTGCAAAATAACGCCCAAACTGATATTTAAGATAGATTCCCGCAAAGTAATGTATTCTTCAATCAGATACCTCTTCCTTGGAAATCGATTATACCTTTTTTCATCGGAACTCCATAAACGATAATAATTATTGACAGATCTATAACAGATGACCGTTGCTGTCATGCCGCCCTGCAAGCTTTCTCGTCCTCAACATTGACTGATCTTAAGCATACTAAAAGGAAGTCATTGTTTTTTAGAGGTGGTAGAGCCACGTTGTAGCTATTACATGAATAGGTCGGCTCGTCCGGGGTAGTACCACCCTCTCATAGAAAACCGACGTGAAGTAACATTCCTTGCATTGATGCGTTTCGTTCGGTCAGCGAGAGCGCCGGAGACCCACTTACCCTCCCCTCCCAGCACCCCTCCTCGTCCTCTCCCCAAAACACAGGCGGCTGGCAATGCATTAGCGACTCCCTAGGTTTTTTTATGTCTATGGACGGCGGTAATCACTTAACATCAGGTGACCCGCCTGTTCGTTTGCCTCCTATGATATAAAAAAAAAGTATGCGCGTGGTGGTAGTAATCTATATCGGCTGGTGCAGTTATAACGGGTGATGTACCCGGTGTATGGGCGGTCGGACATAATGGAGTCGTTACATTTCATATATCATATAACATGTTTACTTTTTTTCACATTTCCAGTTTTTATACACCAAGAACGAAGTTCAAATTTGCCCGTTCATAAGGTTTTTAGTTTTTCTTATGATTTTCATATTTTACATGTATCCAGTCTGCCTCTCTATAGGTAGGAGCCCGGCGGTCACCTTCCGCCGGGCGGACCGTAGGGGCGGCTCTACAAGGTAGAGTAGCGAGTACGATCCCTTGCCGCCCCAACAATTACGGTCTGTCGGTACACCGTGGGGTTTTAATCCGTGCGAGTCGGACATAACCCACCCTCTCCCCCGGGAGGGTGGCGTATCCATAAGGGATTTCCCCACTTCAATAAAAGAGAAAAGAGGAACGGCTAAAGTTGGATTTAGCATATTTTGAAATGTAACGAGTCAATTGTCGTGTCGTACAACTATTAGCGATTGATATTTCCAGGTGCAGACGATGTAGTTATAGACAAAAAGAGCTTGATAGACGAAGTGCCTCTGGGCAGAGAGTTTAGCGATATGTATTTAAAACATCCGGCTAACGAAAGCTCCAGTGACGAAGAAGGGACTGAACGAGAACCTGAAGTCGGTAAGTGATTATAGATTTAATATATAACATGCTAAATGTTAAACGTTCATGCAAAATACGTTTTTTGTTTGGATATTTTTTTTTACTTTTAGGGGGGCGTCCACTAATTATGTAAGGGTATCGGGGAGGGGAAAGGGCTCATACCGAATGTCACTAAATCTCATGTGGGAAAGAGAGGTTTCGGCAAGTATCACGTAATTATTGTCGAGCAAAAAAATAGTGTACAAATGTGAGCAAAATGAAATCAGATTTTTTTTTCTAGACCAAAATATGGCGAAATCTGACACATTTTTTTCTATATATTAAAATGCATGGATAGATGTCAAGCTGTTCAGTATTGCTATATCGAAATGTAATGTAATAATAATTATAATTAAACGTAGTACCTAATAGTAAAAACAATAAAGTAAATTGTGTTTTTTGGAACAAATCTGACGCACAAAACTCAAAACATAAATTTTGAAAGATCTCACTGAAGATTTAGAGTGGGACCAAAGATCCTCGGAAATGACTCACGTAATTAAAGGACGCCCTTTAACCTTCAAAAATGTTTACAACGCGATTGACAATAAACAAATATGCTTCCTCTTTGTATTTGGAACACGATATACTACCGGCAATGTTTTTTTTTTCGAACTGACTACGCTATTGACCTAGCAAGGTCTTAACAGCTTCACCGGACTACTAAGGCGAGCGCTTAAGGCACTCAGTCAATTTTATTTGACAGCTAGCTCAAGGGTGCACGGCACACCTCAGCTTGGGCTGTTGCCTGATACTTGCAATTCGCGACCTAAAACCGGCGATGTGAAAGAGAAAGAGTAATGTATATATATGTGTATGATAGAACGAGATAGAAAATGCGGCCTTTTTCGCACACATGTTGGCCTAACCTCAACCATGGGCCAAAACAAACCTCGATTATTGTGGTAAAATGTAATCTGAAAGTGTAATTCAGAGACGGGAGATATTACGATTAAACGTTTAGTGCATGATTTAACTCGCCTGGGAAAGAGAATCAATAAAATGTATATATAAATAAGAAAGTCCGGCTGTCTATTTTCATTACTTTTGGTACGGCTAAAAAGTTGAACATTAAAATGAGTGTGAACAAATATCGAATTTAATCAGATTCATTCTCCGAATAGTTTTAAAAAATCTGCTATTTTTGACCTTAGTGTAGAAATTGACATGTGTTGATAACATGTTATCGAAATACGGAGTCGGTGTATGTTATATGTTCATAGAATAATTTCAGGTGTTATTTAAGAGATTTTTCAGAACATGAAATAAAGTAAAAAAATAGTAAGTATATATTGTTGACGTAATCATCAAAAATATAAAAGACATAGATCTTCCCCCTTGTTCTTGTGAAATATTTGAACGACCCTAAGAAACAGAAGATAGAAAGTAATGGAGAAAGAGAATATTAATTTGACATGACGTGGTAATTGACTTTAATGCAAAAAATAATTCAAAATGTTTTGTATAGGCCCTAAATCCAGCTTGAAGCCGGTCAGCATAAAGCGCTGAAGCGCTTGAATTGTTAAAAATTCACCTGGAAAGAATAACTGAATCACTTGCAAATTTATAATCCCCGCATTAAAATGGCCTAGCCAAATATTGTTGTAATATTTGAGTCAACGAGTATTGTTATGTTTTCTTTCGATGATCTTATTCTATCTAAAAGCAGCTTTAAAAACTTAAGTTTATAATCGTTATCGCGTCCACAGATGATAAACCAGAAGACGTTGCGATGTTTCAAGAATTCCTGAGGAAACATGTGAAACCCAACCACACTGGTGGTAACCCTACGTAGAAAAATATATGTAAGGTTTTATATTGTAAGAATTTTGTAAATATAACTATGGTTTTCTTTTTAAATAAAAATACATTTCCTGAGGTGTAATGGTTTTATTCGTACATTTTTTTAAAGTATTACAGTATTATATTAATTAGACAAGATATAATAAATATAGGGTATTTAAGTAGTTTAATTAAGTTTTTAAATGAATCCAAATCTACTATATTAAGTGCACATGAACCGGATACTTAAATGTGTTAAATGGATGTGTGGTTCATCAACAATAGAGAAAAAGTAACTGAATATATAGTTACACTAGAAACATTACACCAAAATGTGAATAAGTTGAAAAATCACATCAGATTTTGGTGATTCAGTGCTTTACGGTTATTAGTGTATATAGTGTATCACTATGAAAATCTATTCGTCTATGACGAATACTAAAAATATAGTATAATATTACACAGGATAAGTTACTAATTACTAACTCTTAGTAAAGAGTGGAGACAATGGAAATATATGATTATGAATATATATCGAGAACATCAATAATTGAATTATTGCTTATGAAATAACTAGCGGTCCCGGCAGAAGTTGTTCCGCCCCGATTATAAAAAAACCATGACTAATTATATACTAAAACGTTCCTCATTAATCACTTTATCCACTGGTGAAAACCGCATGAAAATCCGTTCGGTAGTTTTTGAGTTTATCGCGAACAGACAGACAGACAGACGCGGTTGGGGACTTTGTTTTATACTATGTAATGATGAAATAATGATTAAAATGATTGAAAATATTATATAATGTATTTTGGACCTTGAAAAGAAACGAAAACGACGACAATCAGAATTGATGATGACTTGAAATTAACAATATCTAACAAATTTATTTTTTCGCTACGTATTCCGAAAAATATAAAAATTTATAGCTCTCTGTATATAGGTGTAAAATAAAAGAAATCAATTCATACACAAAAAAGATGCCATTTTGAAAAAATGTATAATAAATATACGACCAATGATAAAATTATACGAGACTTCATGATTCACATTATCTTACGAGAATAAGTTTTCCCTGTAAAGTATTATATAATATTAACTAGCGGGCCCGGCAGACGTTGTCCCGCCCTGATTATGAAAAAAATCCTTGACAAATCTTAATATATATATTTCTTGTGTGCGTGTGTATGTGACTGAACTCCTCCTAAACGACTGGACCGATTTTGATGAAATTTTTTGTGTGTGTTCGTGGAGATTCGAGAATGGTTTAGATTCACAATTGGACCCGGCAGGTGGCGCTGCGATCGACTTTTAGGATTTTTTTTGTTTTCAAGGCAGGACAACGTCCGCCCGGTCCGCTAGTTATATACTAAAACGTTCTTCATTAATCACTTTATCCACCGGTGAAAACCGCATGAAAATCCGTTCGGTAGTTTTTGAGTTTATCGCGAACAGAAAGACAGACAGACGCGGTAGGGGACTTTGTTTTATACTATGTAATGATGTAATACTCGTTATAACACGTTTCAGAGCGTGTACTACCCATACGAAATTAATAACATAACATCATAACATAGAGCTATTAACGATAATTGAAAAATTGAAAGCTTTTAAGAAATAAAATCATCTAATAACGGTTACATTAAACAGCATCGGATCTAGGAATTTTCAGAACCAGTGCAAAAAAATTAATTAACAGTACACCTTCCCTCTATCTGAAATTTATTGTTGTGACGGGAATTCCCCTGGCAGAGACATCATATATTTCATCTATAGTACGAAGGGCCCTGGATCTTAGGCGCTTTAGAGAAGCAAATTCTATTTTTATACATATAAATTTGACACTTTCGCCTCCTGGAAACTCCCGTACGGTTTGTCCCATCCTAAAACCGAAGCTAATAATATGTAACCATTTTCTACATTACTTATTTTAAACCTATAATATAGAATACCCATATGCCTTAGTGGTGCAATAAAGAGACGTACATTTAGACGTATTTCCTGGATACATGAGATGTTTTTCTCTGAGAATTCTACAGATTTTTCGGAACATTGAGTCGTTCTCTTAAAGAAAGTGACTCAATAATTTTCAACCATCACATACTAAAACTTTGTCATAATATGAGAATGGTGTTATTCTATATTTTTACTAATAAATTCAAGAGATTACAACAAAGTAAACAGAAACAAAAGATAATCATATCACAGTTTTATATTAACATAAATTGGTTGCGCTGTGCGTACAAATAATTTAAGTAACCTTATCTAACAACTGATTAACATCTAAAATTATAAAACACATGTATTGTTATATCTAGTGGGGGATTATTATAGGTAATTCGAATTATTAAACGATACCAATAATATTATGAACACTGAAAAACGTAATCGTCTCATTTAAGACTGTAAATTTTGTTCTCTTTTGATTCCGTTCTGTGTTTCAATTCTTACAAACGCTTCAATTAATAGTCGACAATTATATTTTCGTTATCCAATTAAAATAAAAAAAATAACCAAATAATGTCGGAGACAATTAGTTGCATGATCAAAATTCCATCTAAGTTTTTCAAATATTTTTAGTAAATAAATAATTTTGAAAATCGATTGAATTACCAACAAATTATATAATCATTCAGCTGCCGAAGGTGAAAGGACGCATCTAAAACACAAGTCTGAATCGAAAAAGTCTGTAGCTTACGCCTTAGCGAAATATGTCTATCTAGTTTTTTGTCTTATAATGTGACTAGCGGGCCCGGCGGACGATGTCCCGCCCTGATAATAAAAAAAACCTTGACAAATTATATACCAAAATGTTCCTCATGAATTACTTTATCCACTGGTGAAAACCGCACAAAGATTCGTTCAGTAGTTTTTGAGTTTATCGCGAACAGACAGACAGACAGACGCGGTAAGGGACTTTGCTTTATACTATGTAATGATAATGATAACGGAAGCTCATAGATGAACGAAAAAATTATATTACCTTTGTTCCTGAATGCGAATATATGAGTCGTTACATTTCAAATTCAGTCCAAATTTATTCGTTCACGTAAGACATTTTTAGTTTTTTTTTAAGATTTTCAGATTTTAAACACCGCGAACCGATTCCAAAAATTTGCCGTCCATAATATTTATAGGTTTTTTTCTTCAAATTTTACATAGTATAAAATTTGAAATTTTATGGACGAATCATATATAAAAATAACACAAAAAACAGCAGATGCACCCTTTTTCTTTGACCGGTGGTATTGCCCACCTGATAGTCGAGTTTTACTCTTAAACCGTCAAACGATGCAACATGGTAAAGAATAAGTATCGATGCAGTATCACAAATAGTTTGAATCATTGAAATTATAAGTAAAAAGCTGCAGATACGCCATAAGCGCTTCGACAGCGCCTTTTAAAACTTGGCTATCTAGTTTATTTTTGACGGCTGCCCCCCGTCAATCCGATAATATTTGTTTTACATCACTGACGTTGACAATATACCATCTTACTTCCATATTTTATCTAAGTCAGTGTGGCGTTACAATATTACTTTACGTATATGTGCGTTATCGTGCCATTTGTTTGGTCAGAATAGCATGTAGGTAACGTATCTACATCTTTTTACTTATAATATCATTGGTTTGAAGGTGCACTAAGTCGATTCTAATGTGCATCGTGGCTCTGTGAATATTCCGACCCATTTGTGAGTGAGGTAGGGGGGGCGGGGGAGGGCTCGAGGGGCGAATACTTGGGAGGGAGGGAGCCGCGACCTGCGCGTTCCAATGTCTCATCGACGAGACGCCACGCGGGTAAATAAGATATCTCCCCGCCCCGTTCTTTATAAATTAACGATGGATTCGGTACCGTATTCGATACGCTACCTATTGATGTGTACCTGAGAACCCAACAATGTACACGTTAATCACACGCCATAGAAAAACACAACGTAATTGAAGACATGAGTGGATGAGGGTGATATGCAATATCGTCCCAAAGAATATTACCGATTTGCCGGACTGTAAATTTAAGCGCAACGTCAAGCGGGTTTTGGTGTCAAAAGGCTATTATAGAGTGGATCAATATGGGAACGATGGTGATGTCTGGAATGACTCCTCTCTGTGCATCTACTACAAACGATTATGACGTGTAATGTATTCTAAATATATATGTTAAAAACATAAACCAGATCGAGTTTTTTGCCGGTCCTTCTCGATGACTGGGTTGTTTTCCGAACCGGTGGTAGTTTTGACGTTCATAAATGCCTTCTTAAGGCCTAAATTGCAATAAAGTATTTTTGATGGATTGATTAAAAAACGTTTTGTAACTTAAATGGTACATCGACAGTATCGTAGACCAGGACGTTAGGAGTAGGATATTATGCTTTTCTCAAATCAAATCATTTCTCGCGAAGCTCATATCGCTTACATTCGCTGCGCCAATCAGAGGGGTTGGTTTTTTAACCAATCCATGCACTATTCTCTCTTGGCGTCCTAACCTAGCTAGCTAGTCGAAATAGATACAGTTAATAGAAATATGTACAGTTACAGCGTCCACAACATGAAACTATATGTGCTGGTAATTTAACTGTCTACTTTGTACCCGCGAATAATTAATAATCGACCTGAGATTGGTAACGGCGAGTGCCTTATGGCGCCCCTATCTACATTGTGCCATACACTTTGGGAATCCTGATCTAGAGAGATATACAATTTTTTTTGTACCTGACATTTGATTATAGATAATGTATAGCTTACCCTTTCGTATAGAGACAGCAATACGGCATTTGCCGTTTCAGTATATAGCTCCATATGTCATGATACGTCCAGTTAAGCAAAGGTGAAACACGCAGGATCTGTGGCCAGTCCGCATCTGTTTTCTGTGATAATATAAACGAAAAGTTACAATATTGAAGAAACTAAAATATCGCATCGTCATAATATGCAGATATCTTTCAAATTAAATTGCATACTAGCTGTGCCGGCGACTAAGTTGGCGTGGAATTAAATGTAAAAAATAACCCGACTTTAATGAAACAAAGACTAAATGTTACTTGATTTAAATGAAATGGGTCCCAGGACCCATATCTCCATTGCACAGGTTCGGCTGACGGGTGTCTTTATTAGGCCGGAGCCCCGCGCTTGAAGCTGTGCTGGGGTGACATGGTGCTTGTAAAACCGACCCGTGTCACCCCAGTAATGCGGTGGATGGGCAAAAACAATGTAATCTAGTTTGTACCTGCATAAATTCCAAATGTTTACTATACGGATCTGTCCGTCTCGTTCCCATAAGTACAGCTTTCAATCTTGTATCCGTCTCTAAGAGCCGTTGTAGCGTCTCTTTCATCTCACCCTCTGCTACTACCAAATTCACTTTATAATGTTCTTTTACTAAGCTTACGAAATTATCTATCTCAACGAACGGTTCTTTAGTTCTAATATACACCACTTTGAGCATTGTCACTATGTCTCTTCTTTTGTATATGTCTCGTAGTACATTTATTGTCAAGTCTAGAAGTACTGTGCAGTCTTTTCCTCCGTTGAACGATAAAAAAACTTCATCTAAACGGTGCTCTGTGAAGCACTGCCTAATTACCTGGAATTAAGGATGAAATGTATCAAAACAGCGTATCTTATGTCATATGGTAGTAGATTGGATTCGAATACCCGCCATGTAAAGTACCATTTTTAATTCCAAATATATCCATATGTATGCCATCAGGCATAGCGCGGTCATTTTGCCGTGCTACAATAAAAAAAAAAGAAAAAAATCTACGAACATTTGTTAGTGTGTTCCTACACCAGCTTTGATATAAATCAAATCAAAACATTCTTTGTACAATGTAGGCCCTGAGAAGGCATTTATGAACGTCAAAACTACCACCGGTTCGAAGAACAACCCAGTCATCGAGAAGAACCGGCAAGAAACCCGATCTAGTTTATCTCTTCATTATATATAACATAGCCAACATAATTTTATAGACATACAGTTACATTCGTACAGTTCGCAGTTATGTTTGATACTTGAGAGTTATTTGTCTCCTTTTTAGGCGTGTTACCATCGTCCCACAACATGTATCCCTGAGAATATTAAAATGGAGAGGCTTTATGTTATGTTATATATCGCTGTTATTTTATAAAATTATTTTTCTCATATACGATAGCATTACATTATGAAATTCAATACAATGTGTAGTCCGGTGGCGCTTGCAATCGCCGGTATCATAGAATTATGAAACCGCTTACTTACTCGCAGGTTTGTTACTCTATGGCCGGTATACTGTAACTTAAATCTAGCAGCTTTTTAGGTTATATCAATAACCTAGAAATGTATTCATGAAGATAGATTTATTCTTATTATATTATCATTAATATATTAATACCATTTTTATTTTAAGAATCATCTTCAATAAATTTTAATCGTCGAATATAATTTTACCCAAAAAAGGTTGTATTAAATTATGAGTGAGAAAATATTAATCGTACTATTTTCTTCACTAATAAAAATACTGGTGGAGTTTTTGGCGGGATCTTGGTCTGTCACGTGGTGGATTTGATTTTTTATTCATAATCTTGAGTTACTTGACTCTATATTGTGTAAAATTGGTGGTGTATTATGTAATATAGTTTGTTTATTGTGCGTAAGTGAAGTGAATGTAAAATAATACCACGGACCATGAATTCTGAGATGCCACAAAAACTCCATGGAAAGTTCTAACAAGATGGCCACCATCTTGTTAGTTCATTGAAATTATATCTAGAAACTTGTAATATTGATACTCACTTGACAATGGCAGTAACAGTCTATTAGAAGACTGGTTGCCAAAGATGGAATGGAGGAAAAACTTGTAATACTATTAACTACTCGACAATGGCAGTAATAATCTAAAAGATTGGCTGGCAAAAATAAAGTTAAAAAAAAATAATACTGGTATCGGAAATCATAGACTCTTTCTAGAATACTTGGAAGATCTAAACCAAGAGATTTTATAAAAAATCATCCAAAAACAAACGTTGTAGACAAATTCATAATGTTCTTTCGGATGAATCATTTTTGAAAACGTTTTTAGTAATTATTCATGCAGTATTCTTATAAAGATTTAGGTTAATTACTCTTTTAATTATCAGAACACCATAAAAATAGATAAGAGCTTCTTTTAACGTTATAAATTAACATATGCGACACACATTTGTGAGACATTTTCAATTTTTATATAACTAAAATAAACTGATAAAACAGTGTATGTGTCATAGTTATTTTTCTATGATATTATCTGTGTTCATTCCACGCACTATTCATCTATATTCTATGTCATGCACTACCATAGAGTATAAATGAATCGCATGACGGAAATATTTCGCATTTCGATTAAATGAATTTACACGGAAAAGTTAAACTTCGTTTTAATTTGTTGCACGCCGCCTTACGAAACTGTAAGGTTTAGAATATTCGCGAATGTTCTGTGACATATTTAATAACTGATTTGTATTATAAATAAATATATATATCATTGAACTTTGAACATTGTACGAGCTATCATAATCTGTGGTCATTAATATGTGTGTATTTTTTCTCGCCATTTGATAATTATTAGTTCAACTGTTTTCAAGGACAAATGTTGTTAATTTTCGTGCATTCATAACTTGTCAAGGTCAATGTAAACTCTATGTGGTACAGTTTTTTTCTTCATAAATCAATGGAATTATCTTTGGCCCTATCAGTTTCAAGGTATATTTTTTACATAAAAAACTAAATAAATACCTGTTCGGCTTCTTGGACAACTTGTGTAACGTCCGGGAAATCCATATCTATATTCTCACGTTTCGGTCGCATTGTGTTATTTGAAACTGAAATAATGAGTTGTTTAAAATTAATATTCTCAAATTAATAACTTTTGTTTTCTGTATGACCAGTTTTAATACAGGTGCGCTTCCGCTAGGAGCCGTATATGAAATAAAAGTCGGCTGAATTGTGACTGCCGTATGCACATGTCGGTAAACACTTTTGTTTTGGAATCAACCAATGTATATCCAATTGCCAAGAGTCTTGTATGTTGGCCGGCCAATGGATTGTGGACCTGTCGTTGTTCGCAAATGTTTTTTGTTTTGCATTACGCTTATTGTTATTTACAGTGCCGTCATTCTGTCTTGTTACAATGGAACAAAATGAGTCAGAGAGAAAGTGGGCTAATTCGTACTTTTCCATATTACTTAGATAAGAGCAGGAAATAATTTAATTACCTATCATTAAATATACTTTGAGTCTTTTGACATTTAAATATACTTTATTTTAGCACCAGATATATATTCCTGTAATTAGCACGACCGAGGCTAGTTGATAGTATGAGAAACAATTACGAATTTCATAAAAAAGGGTACGACACTTTTATATTACATCAGCTATCAAGAGACCTACTGCAAGGTTATCGGCCTCTTCTCATAAGATGGTATGGGCATAAACCACACCAGCTCACGAAGTATTAGCAGCTTTAAACTTCGAGAAATCAAGTTCAATATTTTTCCTCATGCGGTGGTATTACAAAAACATATCTCAAGTTCAGGCTTCCTCGCGATATTTTCCTTGAACGTGAATCGATAATGATGCTAACTTAAATTGATAAATGTACGCAAATTCCGAAAAATGCCGAGGTTCGAACCTCTGGACAGCGAATTGACATTCCAACAATCAAACCACACGCCTCTCACTACGATTTTTGGTGTGAAAACTTCTTTAGGCGCGGTGAGCGGTATTTTTTTGGCATGAGGTAAATTTATGATTTCGCATCATGACATGCTAGTAAGCGTGACCGATCGTATTGCGCTTGCGCGGCTTGCGTTAGACTAGCGACGCGTAGTATAGGGGCCTGCGTACATCTAATATCGATATTTTGTATTGAGATTATGCAGTCCATCTTATGTTTGATTAACTAATAGATATCTTAATATATATATTTCTTGTGTGCGTGTGTATGTGACTGAACTCCTCCTAAACGACTGGACCGATTTTGATGAAATTTTTTGTGTGTGTTCGTGGAGATTCGAGAATGGTTTAGATTCACAATTGGACCCGGCAGGTGGCGCTGCGATCGACTTTTAGGATTTTTTTTGTTTTCAAGGCAGGACAACGTCCGCCCGGTCCGCTAGTATGTATATAATTATTGCTCGGAACGCCTATAGATGTGAAAATTAATATAAAGTTAATAATTTAAATTTACAAATCATGAACTTTAATTAATTTAGACTATATTAGATTTACAAATTCAAAAAAGAACACAGTCATTTCATTGTCTTAAGTTTTCACTTCTATCAAAAGTCCTTTAGACTGCCTTGACTTTTTTCGGTTCCATTTTCAATTTCCAAATTCCATGTCTATAAATAATGGAATAAAAATTACCATTATTCTCACTTACGCATAGTCACGATCACTTGTAAAACTTAGTCGTATGAATAGAGCCAAGAAGAAAAAACGAGTACTTGTGACTAGCGTTTCATAAGCAAGGTTAATAAAGTTAGAAATCTATTTGTTCGATACTTATAAATATGTTTTCAAGGTACACTGTTTAATTGAAGCAGCGGTGTTTGAACAAGTGGTATTATTGTAGTCACGTCATCACATGCACGAGGTGTAATTAATGTTTTGAGTAATACGTGGCGATATATCATAAGTCGTAAGGTGAGAACAGGTAGCGGTACAGTAAATGTTATCAGAAGGTACTACGTTTTATGGTGCAAATTGTAGAAAATACTAAACAAATCTAATGTGTCGTTACATTTCAAAATGAACTAAATACAATTTTAACCGTTCCCAATATTTTACATTTTTTTTCAAGGTCTTCTAATTTTGTGCATGTAAAATATGATCATAAAAAAAAACTAAAAACATTATGGACGGCAAAATTTAAACTTGTAAAGACTCATATACCCATATCTAATTAATTGGGAGAAAGGACCCAAAAGGAAGTGGCTAAATCTATTATTGATATTTGTCCTGATGGAATCTCGCATCAGTATTGACTCCATGTGATACGAGAACAAAATATCTTTGAATCTTTCGTCCAGTTTTGAGACCTAGTTCCATTTGTTTGTCATTTAGTGTGTTGACATCTTCTGTCTTATCTTAATTTCAATTAATCTATTTAATACTAGCCGACCCGTGCAACTTCGTCTGCACCAAATCGGTTATTACAGGTTTCAATTGTATTTTTAAACGCAAATAATCTTAAAAACCTGAAACCCGATGGCGGCGACATCTAGCACTTCCAAGTGTGAATCCAAACTATAAAGGGACTCACTCAAAGATATACCCAGTTGGTATGTGAGAATTTTTTTAAAATAAGCCTAGAACCTGTTCGCAGCATTACCTAAAGTGTCCAATGAAGATCAAAACTAACTTACATGTATTGCCGATAAATGTCTCCCTAGTACCCCTTGTAACTTCATCACTTAACATACTGTAAAAATTAAACTTTATCTACATTAAATTTAGACTGTACTTTCAGAGTGATTCACATGGCCAGACAGACAGACAGACAAAAATTTTAAAAGGGTTATTTTTGGCTTCTTTATCGATAACAAAGTCTACCCCGATTATAATTTTCAAAAAACATTTACTGTACAGATTTGGCCTTGTCACAGTTTTATTATAGTATAGATAGATATCGGTAGATAACGCTCGCTTAATGTAAAGTGTGCAAGTAAGTTGTCACAGGCGATACTTGTTTCTTTAGAAAGTAAGAAATAATGGAATAAAATAAGATATATTTTTATTCAATAGTGTTATTAGTCGCCACATGTGATTTTGTACGCAATAATTAAAATAAAATGTAGCCTATGACGTTCCTGGATAATATAGGTAACTATTAGTGAAAGAATTTTTGGAATCGGGTCATTAGTTCCTATATTTCGTATACAATACAATACAATGTAAAATACATTATTATTTCATGAACATTTGTTTAAAATTGAAATGCCTGTTTCAGTTTATATCATTATTTCTGTATACACCTGTATGATAACCAGTTATTACAAAAAAATAATAGATGAGTCATCGTACATGAGAAGAGGAAGCACACACATTGACAGCATATTGCTCCGGCTATTTTAAGCGAATGAATAATACCGTTAACCTTCCAGAGATTTCCACCCTCCGTTTTGTGAGGTATATAACCACGTCACGGGACGTTATAGGACAGCGCTTTCACCGATCCTCCAGATAAAACAACGACAGCGAATGATCAGTGCCAGCCTGTCTCTCCAAACAGAGCGTGTTTACGCCCACGCCCGCGTAACCACAAATTAGGCCGCCGTGGTCTAGGGGCAAATTTCGCTCCCGCACACCAGACTATGCCCCCCTCGGCAGCGGCTCAAGCCTGGACCTGTCCCCTCGGCGTGGAGCCCTTGAGTACGCTGCTCGCGCGATACCGTGACACAAAACCTTACATCACTGCAACAACATTACACATATCACCTCCACACACGTACACGCATACACGCTTACACGTTTTGTTTTTACCCTTATTTTTCCCTATCCAAACTTATATAGTTTAGAGAAATTTAAAGCTGTAAAGACCTGTCCAGGTCAAAAGCGTAGTCAGTTCGAGAAAAAATAGTTATAGGATAGTTATCTACTAGAAAATGGAAAGAACACGAAGTTAAACAAAAAAAAAAGTTTGTGTGTACTTATGTCAAAATCGTATCGTATCGTAATCGTAAAATCTTTTTAAAAATTTTATCTTTCGCCTTATTCTACGTTTGTAAAAAAAACGACACTAACAATAGAAAAAAGGTATTTAGTACATTGAAAGTTTTAATACAAAGAAACAAAATGTTGACTATAGCTAAATCAGGGTGTCGGTTTTTCGCGACGGTGTGCGCGCGCATCGTAAAAATTTACTCTCATCATTTTTCCCTAACGCGCCAAAAGAAGTATAACTTCAAAAATAATAAATCTCCAAGCGAAATATAGCATTATAAAGCCTTTTATATAAACTTTATAGCTTTCAGCGTTTGACCACAATCAATCTAATGTTAAATGACCATATGGTCTAAGATTAACACGTTAAACCTGGAGGGGGCTGGCTCTCAAATGCAGCTGCCGAGACACACCAACAAGTACTCGGCGACAGATTTTCAATTTGAGGGTGGTAGCTAGCCAGACACGCTTAGAAAACAACCTACACCACCATGTTATGGTTTCATCACGATCTTTTCCTTCATCGAGAGCCCCGACTCAGTTGCTAGGATTCGAACTTACGCTATCCGAAAATGCTATCAACTAAGCGATCATCGCTTCTAAGTTCGACTATAGTGTAATTGAATGATAGTAAGTCTTATTTAAATCTTTATCAGTTTTCCAAATAAATTTCTTTCGGTACAAACGGCATTTGATATATCTGCGGTATTTCAATGTACAATTATTAAATTTTACTATAATATCGTCTGAAATAAACTCGACAAGAAATTAAATCTTATAAAAGGTAATTAACACTAATTTATGATAATGGCTATAATTAAGTTAACCCAAAATATATTGATAATTACAATTGTTTATATTGTTCAGATCACGGAGTTATCTAAATTGGTATTACACAATAAATATTTTGCCAGATCATTATATGATCTTTCACAATATTGTTTACGTCTCAGGGTAATTAAATTGCCATTTAATTTTTATATATAGCACCAAACAGTAAACGCCTATGCAGCTCATTTGATATGAAATGATCGCTACCACCTATAACAATCTATTATCGATCACAAAAATAATCGCAGTACTGAGGTCAGTCAATAATACACTGTTCAAGAAAGTCAAGAGATCAAGTAAATTATTTAAATTAATTTATGAATGTTCAACAAAGTCAAAGGATCAAATATGTATTTAAATTTATCTATGAATAATCTTTAGAAAAAGTGTGAACCACTAAAATTCTTAGCGATCAAAAGTGCCTTAATTAATTGTTTAAAAGTTAAATATAAAAAAAAAATAACCTGGAGGGAAATCTTAACTTGTAGCAGAGTTTTGCAACGTAAAAAAATGGAAAAAGAGTTACAAATTTTTAAAATATTGCTAGAAATCTGTTTAAAAAAATGTCTACTTGTACATTCGATTTATTTTCTTCACATATTTTTTTTTCAGTTTTCACACTGTTTTCACTTTTCACAATATTTTTAAATATTTAACAAACAAGTTTCTATTAATTTAGAACATAAAAATAACTATTAAATTAACTTTGTACTGATCTACAACATCTAGGACAAAATAAAATTAAAAAAAACACTAATACTTTTGTTCCCTAGACTTTATTGGGCAGGCTATTGTTGAAGACTGAACGGCAAAAATAAGGCGTTTTTTGTTTTGCGTTTGCCGTTTGCAGTCAAATACTGCAAATTTTATGACTTAACTTACAGTTTATTGTCACGAGTGACCAATGAAGACTGAATGTCTTTGTCCTTGAATGTCGTTTACAATGCGTCAACCACACTAAGATTATCATTACAAATATAATTCTAGGCATAATCTACATAAATAAAATGATAGAGGTTTGCCGTTGTTTGTGGGTCACGTAAAATGCTCAGACACTTATAATACCCTGTCTTCATCTATACATATAATAAGAAAGTAAATGTAATGTCTGTACTTTTTTGATTTTTGTAAAAAAAAATTGTTGCAGGTGTCTACACACACAGCTAGATTAATATAAAGTTATTAGAATTTTAAGAAACTACAATTTTTTATAAGCACTAAGAACATAACAATGCAAGCACTGTTACTTCATGTCGGCGTTTTTGTGAGAGGGTGGTACTACCCGGGCGAGCTGATCCATTCATGCTAAAGCCAGTAACAGCTTCAGCATGGCTCTACCACCTGCTCTAAGTATCAGGTACTTATAAATGAGATTGTTGACATGGCGAATTTCTTGGTGAGTATAATGTAGCTCTATTGTCATAATTGGGTTTATGTTACCCAATATTTATCAAAAACATGTAAAACAAGTTTCGAAGAATATTCTGTAAAAAAAAGACAGAACATTATATCTTTTTAATGTTTATTAAGTCTATTTAATCACATAATATAATAGTCGAAACATATTCTGTTCTCCTGGCGTCAGGCTTATTTTATTGGAATTCTAGTTTGTTTTGTGGAAAAACAACAGCTAGGCAGTTTTACTTCCAAAATTATAATATCACTAGCCTCTGCCTGCGACTTCGTCCGCGTAGAATAGTTACTTTGGGCTAAAGCTAACATGCAGCGGAAGCCCTCAAGAGGTAAAAAAACCCCGATTTTGAAACATTCTTCATTAGTGCTTCGCTCCTATTCGTATTAACGTGATGATATATAGCCTATAACCTTCCTTGATAAATGAGCTATATAATACTGGAAGTATTTTTAAATTGGACCAGTAGTTTCTGAGATTACTCCCTACAACTTCACAAATTCACAAACTTTACCTCTTTATAATATTAGTATAGAAGTATATATTATTAAGTGTGTACTAGATAACTTGATGGAATCAATTTTTATAAGTCCTTGGTAGAGATAGTATATAGTATTTAATGAAAAATTGTCAGAACCTAAACATTATAATTCATTACATCATTCAATATAATCCTAGTATGTCTATAGATAAGTTTATTAGAGATTATTTTATTACAGATTGATTAAGTGTTGTCAATCAATGATAAAGAATTTTTAAATCTGAACTAATCTTGGGCTGCTGATTCTGTGCATATTCTATTACAATAAAACATGTGAGGGAATTATTTTGGGATGTATTAATGTATTTTTCATATAAATTACTTTTTTCTAGTATAAATGAAATAACTAGTTACTCTTTGTAAATGAACTCGAGGGAAACTATAGAACAATTTATAAACTTCTCTTTGAATATATCAAATTGATAGTACTTTTGGTTTGGTGACTTAATCTGGTCTTTTTCGATATTCCTAGGATAAAAAGTCCCACATCCCTTTCCAGGTCCCAGGTTACTTATGTGTCATATTTAATTATAATCATTTAAGGAAGTCAAAAACAGACACATCTGTAATATGAAATACCTGGTATAAATATGAAATACTTGTTAATAAAACTAACAACAATATTAATAACATTTGTTCTTTATAATAAATATTCTAGTATAAATGTTGTTTATGGAACTGTAAATAAATCAGTATAGGATTTTATCTCAAAACATGATAACATTTAATACCACAAAATGCTTTTTCTTATCAAAATATTTAATGCACTTAAATACATAGTAACTTGTTTTACAAATTTTTATAGCATCTTACAAATAATATTTGCTTCATATCCACACTGATTTATATTAACAATTAATTACTGTTAAAGTTTTTAATAACACATATTTTAACTCTCAACACACAACTTCTTCCTTGAGGGCTCTATACTTTTGAAGTCCTTTTCCGATTGAACTAAAATATCTTTAGGTAATCTAAACTTCACTCTCATCATTTCTTTGTTGGGTGCAACGTTCCTGACATCAAAAATATCTATGATATGTTCTGATATATCTTGGCCAATGTTTTCATTGACCATTTTCTTAGCTACATTCTCTGGATCTTCACCAACAGCAAAGCAATATACATAAATGATAATATCATTTTTTAATTCTCCAATGAGTTCATTCGGTATAAGCCCTTTAAAATATTTTAAAAACTCCACAGCCATTGCAGGCAAGTTCATTGTGACATGTATTTTTGCGTTTTCTTTTATTTTCTCCTCCCCTTTACATATTTCAATGATACAATCTTTAAAGACATTACAGATGAAGTCTTTTCCATCCTTATTGTATGATTTAAATAGATCCGATTTAATTTTGTTCTGTTTCATATTATAGTTTAGCCAATTAAATGATTCAGGGTTCAAATCATTAGCAAATACCTTGCATTTTCGTTTAGCAGCCGGTATTGCAAAAGGACCAACACCACAAAATACATCAAATAGAATATCCTCCTGATTTAAATAGCTTATAATTCTCTCATGTTCTTTACATAATCTTGGGTTCCAGTAGACTTTTGAAAAGTCAAATTTGAATATGCAAGAGTTCTCTTTTACAGTTACTAAGAAGTCTTCTTCACCAGCTATCACATCCATAGAGAAGTTACGATATGTGTTATCAATATTGTTACTCTTATTGACAACTGTACGACAAGTTTTTATTTTATCCAGAAGTACTTGCCCAATCAATGTTCGATAATCTAGTAGATGGTCTCGGAGATTTAGGTGTATTATGTGGCCAATCTGGGAGAACCCACTCACTGCTTCATTCTCGGGCAAGACTGATCTGAGGATCGTTTCATACTTCCAGTTATCATACGTTAGAGTGATCTCCTTCTTACTGAAGTTGGTTTCAGTTATATTCTCCGCTATCAATGCTTCTCGAACACTCTCTTCAATGTCCATCCATGAAGTTATTTTTTCAGGATTTAAATAAATACATTTCTTGTATTGGTTCTCTGTAGTGTCGAGGTTTTGAACGGGTTTGAACTTTTCCGGTTTGAAGAAAAATGGTTTGCATAATTTGGTAATATTCGATAAACTTTCATCACTAACCTTCAAAACTGGGACGATCACGTTACACAAAAATTTCTCTCGGTCTAACACTTTCATGCCGCGGACTCCAACAGGAGTCAATGAGGAGACGATACTCGAAGTCATTTTGGAAAAAAATACGCGCAAGTAAGTCAAAGTCATAACAAAATTTCAAAACATTTTGATCGCGACATCGCAATACTAACCTATTTTTTACGAGGTCAGATCCGATGTGTATTTTCTTCCAAATGTGGTGTAAATGTCTATATTTCACTCAAAAACGAATAAACTATTGATTGCAATGAATTTTTAACTTAACCCTTCGGCATTAAAATTGTTTTACGAAAATCGATTTTTACGTATGACACTTGTCAATTTGACGTAATCATTTTATTGTAACATAAAATTATTCTGTTTTACGCATAATTTGCAATAATACGTGGAGTGGAGAATTTTATAAAATATCTAAAACAAATTATACATTAGTTTTAAAATATTTTCTTAAACATTACAATAATGATATGGAATAATAATATTCCGATTGTCATTTTATCCTTTCACCCATTCTGGATTCATCCATGTTTAAGATTTCTTACCATTGTGTTTACTTACCTCATGTTTTATTTCTTTCTTTACTCTTATTTATACATATTATCAACGTCTGTTTGTTTGCTTATTCGTTTCTGGGCTTATAACTTGAAAACCATATAATAAATTTACAGCATTTATTTAAATCATATGCTTACGGTCAAGTTTTAATATATTTTTATGATATTATGAATTACTAAATATTTAATTCTGTAGAGAAATGCTCGAATAACATCTTTTACAAAATATCACGAATGTCGAAATTTTATAGTAACAACTATATTTATAGCGGAAATCCGAAATAAGGTACTAAAAAAAGAGAAAGTGAAGTGCTAAATATATAGGCAACTGTAGCACAACTTTAATGTGAGCTAAATAAGCAGGCAGTAAGGGAAATCAGCGCAACCTGTTTAGACGCAAGCAGAGTTATATCGCATTTTTCAAAATATTCCTCTTGTCAACCCTGAATGTTACATTAAGTGATAATATAGAATATCTACATACATATGTTATTTATATAAATATGTTAGCTGTAGTTAATTATTCGAATTTTTGTTTTATGTAAAAGTAGATATGTCATTAGTAGACCATTGAATATGCATATTAATGTAGTACTTTGTTAACGTTAAAATTTATTGTGATTCTAGCATGAAAATAATTATTGCAAAGCTTTATTCATCATTTATATGATAATGCTTAGTATGTATTTATTATCATTGTAATACACACGAGCAACGTACGATCTTAATATACCACTGGATAGAAATATTTATTAAAATAAGTTTACAGTATTATTTCTAAAAAAACCTGTACAGATTTTGTTGAATAGTTTTAATAAAGGTAACAACTGGAGGCTAAGGCAACTTCGTGTAATGATTCATTAGCTTTGGATAAATTTTGGTATAAAAATATTTGAAAGTACAGTATGTACATAAGAATAAATTCTATCACAGTTAGGGAACTTCAATTCTCTAAATATTACATAAAACGAAAATGATTTTTTATAGTTGCATTCAATATTAGAAGTATATATATATATATAAATCGTCCATACTCTAACTGAATGTTAACTTGGTGGCGATGCGAAGTTACGAAGATTCCGGCCTATACTGCGTATAAGATATTACAATAAAAAAAAAACAAAAAGATTGTATGTTGCATTTATATATTAAAAAATATTTAGAATTACATAGCTATAGAAACTCGACATCGAAGAACTAAACTACTTAGTTGTCAGCATATCCAAAATTATTTTTATTATTCACCCTCTTTTAAACTACTCGATAATTTCTTTATGTCATTGGAAATCTAACTAAATAAACATATAGATAAATATTATATATTAATCGCTAGTGTTGGTAACGTCAATATACTTTTTCCTGATAGTGTAAATAGGTATATGCGTCCATATTTCTTGGTGGATCACATTTCTGTTTGGAAAAAAATATAAATTTTTAAACATTATAATAGGTAATCATGATGCCCTCCATAACTAATCTGTTGATTTTGAATCCAGTCATCTTCCGTAATTGGAACGAATGTCGCTCGGGAAACCAAATTTCGATTAAAAGTAAGAAGCGTGAAGTATGGCAAATAGAGACATAAACTCTGACTCGTTGCTATGAAAAGGAAACTACTGTCTAAATTTCCAATTAATGACACTAGAGTTCGTAAATAACTTCTAAAGAAATATATAAAGAAAATCGGTTGACAAATAGAAGTGAAAGACATACTATACTGCCTTGTTTTCACCTATCACATCTCAGTCTATTATTTTACAATGATAATAATGCGATTTTCGATTAACCACTTACCTTTTTCGTTTACATATAAGTATCTCTACAAATACGCTATGTATTGAACTTGTAGCTAATTTTAAAATTCAATAAATCTGTAAGCGTTTTGCTTTAGTTAAGCTCTTAATAAAATAGTTTCACAAAGCAAGTCCAACGCCAGTGTTTGCATTTACCAGTTCCCTATTAATATTGTATCATGAACTAGACAGCGAACAGGAAATTGTTTATTGGAAATCGAAATTAAACGAAACTAGCAGCTTAATATTGCCTTCACGTTATCCGACTATTTATATACAAAGCTGAGCCTCCGGTTTCTCACGCGGTTGTAGGTATTATCAGTGATGGGTTTATGCCTATGCGACAGCTCAGTGTACGGCAGCTTGATTTTAGGAGCGGTAATATTTTCGAAATTAAAAATGTTCAAAATTGGTAAAATGTTAGTTAAAAAAAATAAAATTGTGGATTGGTTTTGCTTTAAGCTTCTGAAACATTTGTAGTAAAATTCATAAAATGATGTCAATATTGAATTTTTTTAGAAAAAGACCACACTTTTCTGATTAGTAAAATTAAAATAATTTAATCGAAAACTATATAGTTTTTAATAATACTGCATAATAATACTGCTGTCTAAAGAAAGAGGGGCGCAGCTACGGTTCTATGCAATATTAAGTTTTATATTATGTATTCGTAATCAGGAAAGAAGTGGATCGAATACTATTTTTTCTTCGCCTAGCTAAAGGCGCTACAGACTTACGACTTATATCTGATTTGTGTTTTTGTTACATGTGCCCTTTCCTAGATCTCTATGGTCACCACCACGGTTTTTCACTTTGATATTTATTTTTGAAATAATACGTATTTTTTGTTATGACATATATCACTAGATGGCGCTGTTATGTAATTTAATATAATTTTTCTTCTCGACTAACATTTTAGCAACTAGACATGTACAGTAGTATTATTTTATTAAAATAAATGTATATCGTGTTCGAAATCCTCAATAGTTTGTATTGGTTTATACTTCATTTTATTTTTATGTAAATTTTCATTTTTCAAATCAAATCAAAATATCATTTATTCAATTTAGGCCATGAGAAGGTGCTTATGACGCTTATTATTTTGACGTAAAACTGCCACCGGTTCGGTAAACAATCCAGTCATCGAGAAGAACCGGCAAGAAACTCGATCTGGTTTATCTCTTCATGTTATATAATTTTACAAAACATAAATAGTTACATTCGTTTTTAGTGGATGCACAGAGAGGGGCGTCATTTCCAGACGTCATAATCGTTCACATATTGATCTATCCTATAATAACTTTTAGATATTAAAACCCGCTTGACATGGTCCTTGAACTCACTATCCGGCAAACCGGTAATGTGTTTTGGGACTTTAATTATTATAGTGGACGCTACTTTGGTACTTTACGCTGCTTTACTTTTGGGACTTTGTTATAAGACCTATTACTTTACTATTACATAAAAAAACTGTTTCTGGACTTAGTGAGCCTAAAGCGTGGAATGACAAATTTGTTACTGTTTCTAGTGTTTAAATTATGTTGTTTTTTTACTAAATCCAGCATATCTAAGTGTTTGCGGACATACATTAAATTATCAAGAATATTTTGGGAGGGCACAGTTAAGATACCGAGTTCCTGAAACTTAGTCTTTAATTATTCGCGAGGACCCATATTATAAATTGCTATAATAAATACTGTTAATTTTAAAACTAAATGAACGTATTTACGTTATTAATATAAATAATTAAAAGCTTTTATACAACCTACGCAGTACTGCTCTATACATAGCTACTTATATATATACATCTATTGATCCTAGGTATTAGTTCTAACCCACATCGTTAGAGGCACTGACTAAAAAATTGAGTGATACCTCTATTATATTATAGTGTACCCTGTGTTCACGGCTTGTATTTATATTGTGCTGTGTTGAACATCAACTGCAACACAATCACATTACAGTCATCGTATTGGAAAACAAAACCGCAAATGGAACACGCGACAAATTTACAATACAATTTAATTTGGCCGGTCGACCAGAGCGCCGCGGTAAAAACCAAACAATTTTATAATTCCAGCGAATTGACTTTAATAATTTGTTTGTAGGACTACGTACCTAAATAATTGCTACGTTCCTGAGCTACGGGTAGATATATGATGTACATTTTACGTGTGAAAATTACCAAAATAAATATCAGTGCGGTCGACAACAAACAACGGACTTTTCGTTGGAAAATAAATTGGATAAATCATCGTATGAATTTTGTAGAAATTGCGTAAATACATTTTGAATACAAGAATATTTTTTATCAAATAATTTTCGTTGGTCGAATAATTCATAGTACACTATATGATTTTGCATCTATGTAGATATAATATAGAAGTATTGTGATATATATTATTACTGTATTTTATGATCCAGTCAAACTATTTTATTAACCTTATTTACTCCCTCAGGAACTAGATCAAGGTGCACCTGTTTGTGTGTGAAAAATCCCAATAGTGGTGTTGTCATAATGTGCCGTGAAATTTAGAAATTAATTATTTTTTTAAGTTCTCGCCAATCTTTTTGACTGCTCTGAATATAGATGCACAGATTGACATATAAAAACCCAAGAGACGCAGTGTCGAATAAAAGTAGCGTTAAAAACCGGCCGTACAAAAACCCCAATATACATACGTGGTTATATATATGCGATTAACTTATGATTTTGCAACTTCAACCTTACTTGAATGATTTAAAGTTGTTTTTACAACGACGCAAGCGAAGCGAGACTATTTGAAATAACTGCATAATCCAAAATTATGTACTAATTTTTGTGTACCGGCTGTGAGACGTTAAGTATGCATCTTGTATATCAATGTGCACAGAACACAAATTTGGGTATCATGGGGATGGGGACATCGAGACAAATATAAATAAATGTCCATTTTAGATTCCTATATTATTTTGTCTTTGCTCTGTATTAAACTCTTCAATATATTATGCACAAGCCCGAACTCAAAGCGGCCAAAATAAAATCGCCGAGGACTAACTGTATTTGTTTATTTTTAATATTTTTTAAGTTTTAGCGTTTGGATACAATCTCGTTTCCTGTTAAGTGACGTTGTGTCTTAAGATGATAATAACATGCTTAATCTTTTTTTTACGTGCGGAAATCCATGGGTACCCACCTTCCCGGAGGAGAGAGTGAGTTATGTCCGACTCGCACGGACTAAAACCCTAGTTGGGGCGACACGAGGTCTCTATAGACTTCAATGTGCCGCCCCAGCGGTTGGCGCGACGTCAGAAAAAAGTCGCTGACGGGTCCCGTCCTTGTTAGGAGCCGACCGTGTACACACCGGCCGTCTTCTCCGTCCGCCGGACCTGTGCAATGACAAGATGGCCCTACCGACCCATTGTCCGTAGGTCCGGTTACGGTGGCAGGAGGAAGCGGGCGAATCGGGCGCTCGCAGAAGCAGGCCACAAGATCTCAAATAAACTAGCGAGTTTGTGTCAAGCACGGCTTTCACCACGCTCGGCGGTAAGAGAAACATACTTAACCTAGATGGAGTCTGACTCTGAAGTTCAGCTGTCGAAACACACACAGTATTCGACATTTGATCTGGCACATCGGGAAGAAGAGTGAGACGTCCGACTAAGATCGGTTTGCTTCGGTTTTGTAAAGCACTCTCTCTATCGCACAGCGCAATGATTGTAGAAAACGATAACCCTATAAGAAAACCGAAATTAGACGACCATCCGGTCTTGTCTCCGACATGTCAAATCAAAAATCGGATACAGTAAATGCTTGGCGACATATCTTCAACTTGAGTGTGAAAGCTAACCTGATGAGCAAAGTATAACTAAAAGTAAGAAAAGAGAATTGTTTGAATTATATTTTACCTATTTCTTGTATTATATTATAGATATAAAATGTAAAGAAAGGTTTAATTCAATTCTAAAATAATATGCATCAAGGACAATAAATCTTGATAAATTAATAACGCTTGTTACATCCTACTCTGTTATTTATTTACCGCTACTCGTTACGATATCCCATATAATGTTCCAGTCAACGTTTCCACCGGTCTAATCATAATGTATCGAAGGACTGTGGCTAGGTAATTATTACTTACGGCTTTAGATATATTATTCAAGCTTACCTGAAAATTCAATGCTTTACAAATGTATTTCTCCAAAGTGCAGCCTTGTGTTATAAGTGACGTTTTGGGTGGCGTATTTTCATTTTAGTGCTACACAATTTTAATTTTCTAAGCAATTATATTACAACATAGGTTGTGGGAATTTTTGGCGGGATTTTGGAATGCCATGTCCACTACATTTTTATATTTTATCCATAATCTTGTGTTATTTGGATCTATATCGTGTAATGTTGGTGGTGCTTTGCGTAATATAGCTTGGTTATTGTGTACAAGTGAAGTGGATCGGAAATAACACCACGGAGCATGGATTCTGACTTGACACAAAACTCCCAGGAAAGTTCTAACAAGATGGCCGCCATTTCTTTAGTTCATTGAAATTATATCAAGAAACTTGTAATATTGTTACTCACTTGCCAATGGCAGTAATAGTCTATTAGTAGACTGGTTGCCAAAAATAAAATAGAAGAAGAACATAGGTTGTGATTTAGTTTGACCTCTAGGAACCATATTTATAAATCTACTGGTTGATGCTCGCGACTTAGTCTGTACCATTTATAATCTAAATATGTTTATGTGCTAAGAAAAAAAAACATAAGCTTGTCCCACTTCTCCACGGTAAGAAAACATACATAGCTGAACGCGTAGTCGTTATAAAAACTTACTTTCTCAAATCTTTCATATCATTATATTAAATTAAGCTTTGTGATATTTTTTTAAGTAGGTAGTTTTTTAGGTAATTTACGCATGTAAGATTGATGCGGTGTGGCATTTTATTGAAATAAAAAACCTGTGTATAGAATAAATAATAATAAAAAATCCTAGCTCTAATAATAGCTAAACATGCCTAAAATTTACTAGGGATTTACATTACATAAAGCGGAAGTAGTAGTAACACATAGTTTGTTATATACACCCAGGGCTTTTTTGTGGGGACACGTGGGGCACGCAGTTTAAAGGGAATTTCGAAAATATCGAAAAGTTGCCATAAAAAAAAATTAATTTGAAAAAAACAATGTTGGTAACCTTTACAAAAACTTTGTTTTTTTTTTTAATAGGTCAAGGCTTTCCAAATACAAAATCTAATCTATCTTTCTTGAACAGCTACCGTCACACAGCCACACAGTGGTTTGTCACTGTATTTGTAAAAAAAAAATTGTAGACCTATATAATTTTCGAAAATTAGCGTGCCGTCAAAAAAGAAGTGACAAAACAATACACCACTATTGTTACAATGAAGAATTTCGAAAAAAAATCTTGCTGTATCACACACTTGGACCACAAATGAATTGGTATTGATTTATAAATATATTACTGAATAAAAGAAGTGTAAGGAGAAATACGCTATAAATTTCCACTTAGTGGATGTTGGGTCCCGACACCCGCTCAGAAATTTACGAGTCCACGTGTAGAGTCGGGAGCGTGATATGTGTCGGGTCGTTACGGAGACGCAGGGAGTTTCCTTGTTGCAACCTTGGGATGTTTTCTAGTTCGCGTAATGACGATATATCGAGGGTCTGTTTAAGGTGTAATTATAACTTATCGTTGGACATATAATACAATACTTATTATACATATAATAAGAATGTAAATCTAACATGTCAGTACTTTTTAGATTTTTGTAAAAAAAATTGTTGCCGGTGTCTAAGAATCATTACATAGTATAAAACAAAGTCCCCTGCCGCGTCTGTCTGTCTGTTCGCGATAAACTCAAAAACTACTGTACAGATCTTCATGTGGTTTTCACCAGGGGATAAAGTGATTTATGAGGAACGTTTTGGTATATAATTTGTCAGGGATTTTTTTTTATAATCAGGGCGGGACAACGTCTGCCGGGCCCGCTAGTAAGTAATAAAGTACAATTCAATCATTTTCATAAACGTCTATCCATCTGTCTGTCTGTTTATTTGGACAGGCATCACTGGTAAAGTACTGCATTCATGATAAAACCATGAAACATATCTTCAAGTAACATTTAGTCTTTCTTTCATTAAAATCGGTTAACTCTATCAAAAGTTATTGTAATTTTAATGACGACGCGACTTAAGTACGAGAGAAAAGTAGATAGGAAGACGGATTTATAACATTCAAATGACTTTATAAGTCACTGTATTATATATAAGGTTCCAGGCGGTCGAAGTCATGGGCACAGATAGTTTGTAATAGATTAAAATCTTTGTTATCTCCTAACTGCCACCCCGGCTCCCCACTGCTGTACTAAGGGGCGTCTATTAAATACGTGAGGCTTTTTTGAGGACTTTTTGACAGCCTCTTCCCTCGCTGATGATATGTTGTGAGATTTCTCCCACCTCTCCCTCTTCTTAAAACTTTATATAAAAGAAGAACAAAAAAAATGAACGAAACCTATACATCGGCGGATTAAGAGTCTGCAAAAAAAAGTCGAATTGCTGAATTGCACATGTGGTAGAATAGCGTCATATATGCTAAGAAGCTGAGTGCGCTTTATGCCTATAATAATAAGGGCTATAACGGCGCCTACACTGGCAGCCTTCTATCATTTTATTTATATCAATAAATAAATACATACTGATCTAAACATATAAGTTATTAGGTAAAGAGTGTAAGTTACGAGATTTATGCATATAAAGTTACGCATGGAACTAAATATGTCATTTTCGAATAAGCAAAGGTTAGATGTTTGGAAAATTGGAAAAAAAATCGAAAAAGAAAATCAATGTTCTAATTTAAATTATTCATCTGTATACCATAACTACTGTATAATATAAGAACATGTTCCTTTAGACCTTTTTATTTTAACCTTGTTTACTTCATTCAATATAGGAGCGACGGTAGGTGAAAATAAGCTGTTTTTCACTCGATAAACGCGTCACCCATCGAGATGTACCGTCATCAGTTCCCCTCAGTGTTGGATCTCATCTGGCACAGTTAACTGCCGTGTAATGGTGTTTTTATGATTCCTTCCCCGACATCAACATCTTGGGGACACAGTGAAATGAATTGGTCAGTAGAATAACTGTTTTGAGACGACTGTGAGTATGAATGTGAGTTTGTTAATTTTTTAAAAAAAATAGCCACAATCTTTAAGTTGAAAGTCTGTCGTTAAGCATCCATAGGTATGGTTCGACAACTGCATTAGAGAGCCCGATTTTTTAGGTTTAGCGTGTTTACCATTTTGGACCATATCGTCACTTTTTCACATCTGGTGAGATTGTGAACAAACACTTAGACCTATAAACTATAACAAATACCAAAACCTTACTAAGAGTAGATATTGTTTTTATTTATATCATAGGAGGCAAACGAACAGGTGGGTCACCTGATGTTAAGTGAACACTGCCGTCCATGGACACTAGCAATACCAGGGGAGTCACAAGTGCGTTGCCAACCTGTGTTTGGGGGGAGGTGGAGAAGGGAGGGGAGAGGAGGTGGGCCTCCCGACGCTCTCACTGACCGAACGAAACCCAACAATGCAAGCACTGTTGTTACTTTACGTCGATGCTTCTGTGTGTCGGGCGATACTACCCCGGGCGAGTAGACCCATTCATGCTGAAACCAGTAATAGCTTCATCATGGCTCTACCACCTACAAGACCGTTTCTATAAAGTTATATTAATTACATTTTATTCAATTCAAATTTCTGCAAATGAATGAAATTTTCAAAATTAAGATAAATTACTAAAAAACCTGATTAATAGTTAAAATAAATAACCAACCCAATACACATAATATAACATGTCACAATTTTTTTTCAATGAAACTGAACAATAGGTATCTTTATAGTTGTTCTAAGAGTCACAAGATGAGCTAATAAAATATGTCTACATGTTCAAAAGATCCAACAAAAAGTAATCTATTTTTTTTTATTAACGTGAAAATCCTTCATGGATACCAACCTTCCCGGGGGAGAGAGTGGGTTATGTTCAACTCGCACGGACTAGAACCCCACAGTGTACCGACAGACCGTATTTGTTGGGGCGGCAAAGGATCGTACTCGCTACTCAATCTTGGATAGCCGCCCCAGCGGTCCGTCCAGTGGAAGGTAACCGCTGGGCTAAACTGCTTTTAATGAACTGTTTAATTCTATGGATTTTATTTTCAATTATTATTTACATTCCATGTGTTTTAAATTATTCCCATCGTTTTCGGATATTGCACTACAAACCGTTTTATATACAAAAATAATGTTAGTTCGTCGTTTGTCTATATGTTCTCGCATCGTTTGTTATACCTGCAGGCTTGTTGTTTCTTGCGTGAATGTTTCTGAGATATTATCGTCAATGTCAAACAGTTTACCAGCGGTTCTTACTTCTTTAAAATAATATATGACTAAACTCGAGGGAAAATTTACGCTACAGATTATGAATATACTATGTAGGGTTAAGCAGCAGTAGAATATTGTAGCTAACGAATGCAAAATATAGTTCACTTTTAATGTAAATGCGACATTTTTTTACCAGTAAAACATTAAAATCGCACACGAACACAGTGGCGTATTAGTAACTGAGACTTGCAGATTTGAATTTACGAATATATGCTAAAAATATTTTTTTATTTGGGCTACTTCACTGATAAATACGAAAACGCTTCGATGTGTAGTTTGATTACTAAATGTATTTTTTCTGTGGACTGAAACTCTGTTGTTTCAACGATGTGATTTATTTGCACATTGGCGAACGTATGAGGTGTTTAGAGCCGCGAGGATCTTGTGGCGTTTCAACGGAAAAGGAAAAATAAGTCTTATTTTGATAAAACTCTGTGATAAATATGTAGTAAATTACGTGTGTGGCGTTTCTATTGGTTTATAATATATTTACTGTTATTGTAAAGATATTTATTTTCTTAACTGTACTATTTGATCGTGAAATTAATATAACCTAAAAGATATTATAACTAAACTGGTTTATTTCTTAAATGAAATATTATTGTTATAAATTTATTATTATAATTGTCCGTGGTGGGTTATTGATACAATTTATTAGTTGATTTTCCGGTATTTACTCCACAGATTATATAATCAACACAATACCCATCTAAAAACAGAAACCTCTTCTGAATATATCGGATATCCGGTTACAGACAATAATAAAAATCCCACAGATTAATAAATGAAAGTTGCCTTCAAAAACAGTTATCAGGTAGTATGATATTGACGGTCCTGTCCAAGAAAATTCGTATCATTACATAGTATAAAACAAAGTCCCCTACCGCGTCTGTCATTCTGTTCACGACAAACTCAAAAACAACTGAACGGATTGTCATGCGGTTTTCACCAGTAGATAAAGTGATTCATGAGGAAGGTTTTGGTATATAATTTGTCAATGATTTTTTGTGATCAGGGCGGGACAACGTCTGCCGTGCCCGCTAGTTATTATATATTTAGTAGGAATATATTTTTTTCCTATAATTTAATATCTGTGCAGCTGTGGTACGCCATATTTAACCTATTTATTGAAACCAGTGGTCGGCTAATGGTCGAGATTCGACCATAATTCATTCTGACATTCAATAAGACCAAAGAGAATAATAATAATTTCAGTGTGTTCATAAATTGTCCAAAAGCGGCGCATGAAGAGATGCAATATAGAGCCCTCTAGTTGGGAACGTTTGGCAGGACAACGGCCAGAATGGCGCAGAATGGTAAACAGCCAAGTACGCGAGTTCGAGGCTCAGCGTAAAGCTGACCTTGATACCAAACGCGACCAGTTAAAGGCTCGCCCTCCTGCTGCCATAACATATCATTATAAGAACGGCGTACTCACGTGCCCTTAATGTGGCACGATTAGATAGGCTACATAAGCCATCTTCAAGCGCACCAGCGCCATTTCTAAGTTTAGGGGTCAAAGTGGTCGCCATGGCCGAAACCGGTCGGAACAATCTTCAAAATTATTAAAGATATATTATTTTGCAATTAATTATTTAAGTATTTATTAATGTATATTATAAGTTTACTTATAAGATTAACCTACAGTTTGATCAGTTAATTTCAAAGGGCATGTAAGTTATGGAACGTTAATCATGTTAAGATATTGAATGTGGGATGAAAAAAGGTAATTGGAACGTAAATGTCTTTTTCATGTACATGTGTATATGTTGTGTGTCGTTCAAGCCGTAGTGTGAGTAATGTTTATTTTAATTAATGTACTTTCTAGTGCATTTTACATAGAAAAAATAGCTTTGTGCACTTCTCCATATAAACTTTAACTATGCCAAATTTCACGTTCATCAGTTCGCGCAATTCGCTTAAAAAGGGATACAACATTTTCGCTTTACGTATTAATATATAGATTATATAATGTAAAGGGCAATTTTAATCTACGTTAAATTCTCAACGTAATTAATATATTGAACTGGATAACGAATAATAAAAATGTTGGTCAAAATACATTTTCGGATAAGTTATAATTTTTTAATAATTAGTAAACATTTAAATAATTTTCGCAGGTTATCCTGAGAAAATAGATACGTACTATTATATACTTTTTGGGATGCCTTTTATATTTATATAGATATCTTTATATTTACTTAGTACATTATTTTAATGTTTATAGAATGGTTAGTCAGACTATGCGTAAAAAACCATACAAAATTGACTAGACTTTTGACTATACAAACTACATATAAGATATCGTTTTGTGCTAACGTATTTTATTAGCGTATTGGTTTCGTTCATCGCGCTGCTTGTGCAAATGTTTGTCTGTCAGGATATTGCGCGCCACGTGACTCTTTTTGCATTTACTGTACCGTGGCGCGGCCTCTCTGTTTGAACGCTTTTACATAGGTTCAGTTTGTTTACTTCACTTGGAAAGTTAAACATTTTTGTAACCATGTTTATTATTAATCATAGATTTAAATTAAAAATATGTTTATACCTTGGTGTGGCACTGGAATGTATAACAACAGAAAAAATGATTAAAAATTATGTTATAGTTTTCTATCAAAATTACATATTTCGAAGCAATATATATATACTAGCGGACCTGGCGGACGTTGTCCTGCCTTCAACCGCAGCGCCACCTACCGGGTCCAATTGTGAATCTAAACCATTCTCGGATCCACTGGAACACGCACAAAAAATTTCATCAAAATCGGTCCAGTCGTTTAGGAGGAGTTCAGTCACATACACACGCACACAAGAAATATATATATTAAGATATATATATTCATATTTTGGCTTAGTCGTAGTGGATTTGGAGATCGCGTCGATTGACTATGTTCGAATCCTTGACAATAAGCTGGAGTTTTTAGCTATCACCATCAGGTTAAAAATCTAATCGCAAAGCATTTACATTTGTATTCTGGTGACTTCGCTTCAGAGCAGTCCTTCTCTAGGTTTAGTATCAATCTCATATTAGACAAAATTTTAATTTAACATTACGTGAGATTGTAGTAGTTTAAGAAATAACTGTTCTTTCTAAGATACAATGAATACGGAGCACCCGGAGCTGTAGGTGGTAGAGCCACGCTGAAGCTATTACTGGTTTCAGCATGAATGGGTCGGCTCGCCCGGGGTAGTACCACCCTCTCACAGAAACACCGACTTGAAGTAACAGTGCTTGCATTGTTGCATTCCATTCGGTCAGTGAGAGCGCCGGATACCCAACTCCCTCCCCCTCCCCTCTTCCCCACTCCCCATTTCCCCCAAACACAAGTTGGCAACGCACTTGCAACTCCTCTGGTGTTGCAAATGTCTATGGACGGTGGTGGTCACTTAACATCAGGTGACCCACCTGTTCATTTGCCTCCTATGATATAAAAAAAAAATCCGGCCGTAATAATTAGGGATGCAATGATAATCATTCCACCAGAGACGGATTAAGCAAGCGCGTTCCTTTAGTAAGGGAAGGGCTTTTATTTTAAAATAATAATAAGTAAATTTAGACTTAATAAGACTATTTTTTTTATGCCATAGCATTGTTGTTCGTTTACAAGTGGGTCATCTGATGTTGAGTGATCACCACGGTCCATAGACACTAACAACACCGGAGAGGTCGAAAGTGCGTTGCCAGCCTGCGTTTGGGGGAAAGAGAGGGGAGGGGAGGGCAGGTGGGCCTCCGGCGCTCTCACTGACCGAATGAAACGCAACATTGCAAGCACTGTTACTTCACGTCGGTTTTCTATGAGAGGGTGGTACTACCCCGGGTGAGCCAACCCATTTATGCTGAAACCAGTAGTAGCTTCAACGTGGCTCTACCACCTAAAAGCGGGAAGTTTTCCAGAAAGACAACGTTTGTGCATTTACCTACAAATAACATTTAAAAAAGTTGTTCACATGCTAAGATGAAGTTATTCTCTTCTAGTCGCATAGTCCATAACATATATGATGTCTGCTACGTAGTTGGTTTTGCCCTGGACAAGGATGGTGACTGTAATGCTTAGATCCGTTATGTAATCTAAGGTTTATTATAAAGCCGTGAGCTTTTTCGTGCCCTTTTCTTGTCACTAGTAATTGCCAGCAACTACACACCTGTTAATAACAACATAAGAATAAAACATAGCTTATGTTAATCAAGGAGAATAGAACTTTCACTTAGTGAAAGAATTTTCAAAATCGGATCAGGACCTCTAGAGATGACAAACAAATTACCTCTTCATAATAATTGTACGTAATGTTATTTAGGTTTCTTTATTTTCAGGAATATAAAAACTTCGAAACTATTTATCTGTAATTATTTACTTAATTATTAATATGTTGAATTTTCTTCACAACGTCTATGATAGTTAATCTCTGTGATAAAGTAATGTAATTGTAGTTGACTTATTTAAACTAAGAGGACTTGTTTAACTTTGTGCCACCACTCGGGTGTACCGCGCTGCTTGTATAAACAAATGTTTACCCGTTTTGATATTGCACGCCATAGAGGCCTTTACTACTCGCCGACCGTCGCATCGCTTTGGTTTGAAGTTACTCACGTTTGTTTGTTTGTTGTACTCATAGATCGAACTTTCACGATTTCCTTTTAAGAATGAGTAGGAGAGTCGAAGGTTTCTGACAATATTATAGTGTGTAAAAGTGTGTATAATATTGTATAGTAACAAGGTACGTTGGTTTACCAATTTTATGGTGTATTTCATTGCGGTCTTCTATAGACCCACATTTTTTTAATGCCGGAAGATAGTTTATAGATACTCATCCTCCCGGGAGAGTGAGCTGGTTATGTACAACTTCCACGGACTAAAACCCCACGGTGTACAACTGCCGCTTTAGTTGAGGTGGCACGAGATCTCTGTAGACCTTCATCATGCCACCCCAGCGGCTGCTTCTATGTCATAAAATGCCGCCAGGCCCCATCCTAATCAGGAGACGGTCCCGAAAACATAAACCGTCTCCTCCGTGCGCCGAATCTGTGCAATGGGAAGATAGGGCGCGACCCATCTTCCCTAGATCCGGCTACGTTTGTGGAAGGCGACGGGCATACCGCCGCCTCTTTCCAGTCTCTCTTCATTGGCGAAGAGAGGCGCTCAGAGAATCCTCCTAGCGGGCCCTTTCCGCCGCTTATGCTGTTTATATTCTATAGCAGTGTTTTTCCAACTTTTTCTCGACATGGCCCCTTTAGTATGAAGACATATGTCGCGACCCCCCTACCCGTTGCTTTTCTTTTATGTATTTTATTTTGTGACAAATATTCAATTTAACACATTTATTCATTTTCATAATTAGGGTTCGGATAAATGAACTGAATAAACTGAAGAACTGAAGAATAAACTGAGCCAGCAACGCTTCAAACAGTGGTAATAAGGTTATAATGATTATTATTCGGTAAGTAGTAATAATAAAATTAAAATACAAACAAAATGAAAGACTGCTTCAATGAATCCAGATAAAATTTCCATTGAATATCATAACTATTTTATAAATATAAGTATATCTTGCATAAAATCCGTTAATAAAAATGAACAACAGATGAGTCATCGAAACATGGGAAACAGAACACACACCTTATCGCTTCGGGTATTTTAGTATAAATGAGCGATCCTGTTTCTTTTTCTTTTTATTTTTTTATCGAATTAGTTTCTTTATTGTTTTATTTTATTTCTGCCAACCAATCTTCTAGTAGATTATTACTGCGATTGTCGAATGGAGTAATATTACAAGTTTCTTGCGGTCATTTCAACGTTCTAACAAGATGGTGGCCCTCTTGTTAGAATTTACTAAGGAGTTTTTGTGGAGTCAGAATCCATGTTCCGTGGTATAATTAATCGTGGTACCAGCCTATATTACGCAAAACACCCCCAACATTACAAAATATACTTAAGAGTCAAATAACATAAGATTATGTATAAAATATAAAATCAACTACATGACATTCCAAGATCCCTCTAAAAACTCCACCAATTTGTTACTTATTTGAAGTACAATAATAGATAAAAAGATTATATACGAAGCCTCTTTTTGAAGCAAACATTCTTTCAAAAATTGTCTAATAAAGAAGAGATATAAACAAAATGTATTCTTTAAAAATTGACACGTTCGTTCCATTTCATGGTCGTTTGTAAGCGTTTTAATTTTAAGTTTTGTAAAAACATTTTATAAGTATGTCGTCGATTTCAGTTATAGTAGAAAAAGAACCTGTGCAAATAATATTCGAAAATATTAAATCGGAATCCTCCGAGGAGCCACCTATTGAAGAATGGTCTTCACTCCTTTTATTCGACACTCCGGTAGATACTCCAAAGGTAGCCTTATATAAAGAAGGCCTATATGACCCAGGAAGCGGAGAAATCTGTGCTAAGTACATAGCGCTCTCTGATAGTGAAGTGCTGAGACATCCGTATTATGCCTATCCGAGTATTAAAGATCCGGGGATAGTGAAGGCTTTGTTAAAACCGGGTACGATTAAACAATGTATTTTTATAATTTACTAAATTTATATATCCTTTTTAAATTGTGTAATAATTTCTTTAAATGCGAGATTTCATATAAGCATCATAATATACTGTTTGTGACGAAAAAAACTCATTTGTATTCGTAAAAACAATAACAATCAGTGTCGCTCAGTCACATAAAAATGGTTGGTGCGACGAGGTGTGTGTTCCTATTTCCCACGTTTCGATAACTCACCTGTTGTTCATTTTTATTATCGGATTTTGTGCAAGATGTTCCAATATTTATAAAATTGCGTCTATCACCATACTATATCATGACATACATAACTAATCTATATAAATAAAATGATAGAAGTCTGTAGTTGTGCGCACCGCACCTCACACAGCAATTACTGGATAGATTTTTTTAGTTTTACTTTTAGACATTTGTTCTTATTTAAATCTAAAAATTCATAATATTTTCAGTTAACATCAGATTGTAAATTTTTTAAGAAAGTGACACTTTTATAAGTACTACTACGTGTTTAGCTATGTATGTTATATTGCCGTGGAGAAGTGGGGGCGGTAATTTTTTTAGTTATATTTTTTTCACTGTACATAATGAATAATAATCCACTGATGGTCAAGTTGTGGCTTAGTGGTAGCGTACTCGGAAACGGCGTCAATAGATGCAGGGTCGAATTTTGCAAGCAATCAGATGTTTTGGCGAAGGAAAACATCGTAACAAAGCAACTATAGGTGTGCTCTTGTTGCTGTACTTGAGAGCATTTAAAAATTATCGTTTAATATCCAGGTAGGATTGTGCAATTACTTTGAATCTGGTTTTCTTTCTTCTGATACCTTAGAGAATGTACGTATTTGAATGTTTATTGACGTTTGTTAAGTTACTCTATTTATAGAACCAAGAAAAATATACGATTACAACGGTCAAGACTTATACATGGATTTATGTAAAGAAATGAATGTAATTCCAGTTCGGAGTTTCTATAAAGGCCTCTTGGAAGAAGTCATCGACTTGAGGGTAAATGATTTCACAATAATTATCCGACATAAAATACATATAAGAGTTGTTGAGGCATGTATGCTTGGTAGACATATATGTTTCAACAACTCATATAAGTATGAATATGTAGCTTAGCTAAGGTTAGCTCAAATAGGTCGCGAATTGCATGAGTCAGACAACAGCCCAAGCCGAGGTGTGCCGTGCACCCTTGAACTAGTTGTCAAAAAAAATCGGCTGAGTGCCTTAAGCGTTCAACTTAGTAGTCCGGTGAAGCTGTTAAGACCTTGCTAGGTCAATAACGTAATCAGTTCTAGAAAAAAAAGATTTCATAATATGTAAAAGTAAACTTGGCCGTAATAACCATACGTTTAGTACTAGTTATAAAGGCGCCTTACAGTAATTTCTATGCGAGCCGTCAAAGCCTGAGGCCGTTATTTTGACTGTCAGGCCCTGAAATTTTACGTGGTTAGCGATTTGTGGCTAATTACACATGTATATTGATTAAATTATAATATTTCTCGTCCTTTATTTTCTATTTTATGTTCAATGTTTCTTTCTAAATATTGACTTTATTAATTCTAAGATATGTCTCATTTAATACGAATTTTAAGATACAGCTATTTCATTATGTCTGGAGTGAATACTGGTATAATGGTGAATCCATGTGCCAGGAAATAAGTTCTCTGTTTAAGATATCAGTATTACGTGCATAACATTTTATAACTGTTTTATGGAAGCACCACTATTGCTCTTATTTTGGCCAAAACATTAGTACTTGACCCATTGTGTTCCGGGACTTAGTCCGGTGAAGCTGTGAAGGCCCGTCAGTTTGAAAAAGGCACGAAGGGAATTGGCAACACCAATTGTCCCATGAGGTCTTCCAATTTCGACCCTCAATAGGCGTAACCTCACATATATTTATATGGATTCAGAACTGTGATACCTCTTCAGTTTAACTATTCTCGTTGGCTGATGAAGTGATCCTTTAACAATGACATGTTGCATTCCAGTATTATTGTGTCAATCCAGTCGGAGTAAGAGCCATGTGTATATCTCTGGCTAATAATAAATATGTAAGACGACTCGATCTTACATGTAATTATTTGAACAATGATGCCTGTTACCACCTCGGTCAACTACTTGGAGAGAGTTTTGCTTTGCAAGAATTAATTTTGTGTGGATGCAAGTAAGTATTGAGTTTATTACTTAAATACGTTTAAGTTTATTTATACATTCTTTTACTATTTACCAACATAGGGGACTCTAATAAATTTTGATACATTCAACTTTTTCCAAGGGATTATTATATATATATGTAAATATGGGAAGATAAAATAGTTCAGTACTTTTTCATTACATTTTAGTTAACCGATGTTCAGTTTTTGAAAGGTATGGAAAGTAATAGTGCAGTGCAGTTTCATTTCATGCCACTTCACATGTTTATCGAAACAATAGTTATGTAATTCTATTGTAATCTTAAGTAAATCAAAATACAATCAAATTAAGTAAGCAATATATTCATTTAAACAGCTAACAGTGGTATTTTTATCTGAAATACAGTTATTGTAGGTAGTGCAAATATAAAAGAAGCAAAAGAAGGTATGAATAAAATATACAATTAAATGAACATTGCAATATAAATAAAGATATATAAATAGTGTACTGAGTCAATAAATGTACAACATAAATCTATTCGTACACATAAACACATAGATTTAAAAGTGTCTATTTCTCTTGCAGAATTAAATCGGAAGGGACTCGCCGGCTCGTAGTAAAACTATCGACTCGCACGATGGACATATTAGATTTATCGAGAAATGATATAACAGATGTTGGGTTGCAGTATCTTCTCTATCAAATTGAAAAAGGAGCGGTTATCAAAAAGTATTTTATGTTTTATTCTAACATGTGTTGATGGATTTCTATAATATTGGCTTTTAGGGATTCGTTAGGCACAGGATCCATAATTATGCTGGGATTTCGGAATTTCTCGATATGGAATCAATGATATTATAACTAAAAAACAGTAGATACGTAACCTACATGATATATTGACAAAACAAATGGCACGATAACGCACACATACGTAAACTAATACTGTAACGCCACACTGTCTTTAGCCCTGAAGCCCTGAAATTTATTTATAACAACATACAATATGTTATAACAACTTAAAATATCATTTCTGCGTATAACTTGGTATAATATTGTAGCCTAAGGTCTGACTTGGCTATATACAATAATATTGAACTTGCCTCTCATTTCACATTTATGTTTTTGATGGGATAACATTACTTTTTGTACAAAAATTATTAGTAGTTACTTATTCATAATAAAATTAAAACAAATTGGTTTTTGTTAATCTCCAATACTAAATCCCAGTTAATAACGAAATAAAGACGAAATTCGACCTATAATATTTATATAAGCTTGAACCATACTCTTACCTTGAATTATATTCTTAGTTATAAGTAATTACAAGAATAAAAATTGATGTTTGGATTTAAAAAAATTAAGGGCGATATTCCACTCGTTATTTATTTAAGTGAATACCTTAAAATCCACATAAAGACCGACTGTCATCAATTTTGATTACTATTCTTACATTACAGGCGCTATAAGTTTTCTTAATAGATATTTCTTAAAGGATATTATAGAGTGGATCAGTATGTGAATGATAGTGATGTCTGGAATTGACTCCTCTCTGTGCATCCACTAAAAGCATTGTATGATGTATTGGAAATATATGTTAAAAAAATGTACCTGATCGAGTTTCTTGCCGGTTCTTCTCGATGACTGGGTTGTTTTCCGAACCGGTGGTAGTCTTTCACGTTCATAAGTGCCTAATTAGGGCCTAAACTGAATAAAGTATTTTTGATTTTGATTTTAGAATCAATTAATTGAAAAATGATAAAATATTACTACTTTCAGATTTTTCTTTTGTATTCACCAAACTACCTATCTGGATGAAAAATTTGAAATTTCTAGGTCACCTGGAACTGAGTTAGAATTTTGGTTTATAGGTCAGTTAGTGATAAAAATGACGATTTTTGGACGTTAATATTTAAATAACTGTTTGATGTGTGTTTATAAAATTTGTCTCGAGTCTCAATGCATGAGCCAAATTTGACATGTTTATGTGAAATAAGTTTTGACATTTAGGGAGAAAAATGGCACCAAATGGTTCGTGTAATATTACAGACAGTAGTGCGCGCTCGCTATTCTGTTAGCTTGGACTTGGCTTAACACGCTACCGCGTTTCTACATAGTTATATGTTGCTTAGATATAAACGGATTGACGGTGCAGTCGTATAATATAAGCTAGATAGCCAAGTTTTAACAAGCCGTTGTCAAAGCTCTTATGACGTATCTACACCTTTTTAGTTATAATATTGTTGTATGGAATGGTATTTTATATACAAACTAGCGGACCCGGCAGACGTTGTCCCACCCTGATTATAAAAAAAATCCTTGACAAATTATATACCAAAACGTTCCTCATGAATCACTTTATCCACTGGTGAAAACCGATTAAAAATCCATTCTGTAGTTTTTGAGTTTATCGCGAACAGACAGACAGACAGACGCGGTAGGGGACTTTATTTTATACTATGTAACGATACAAGAGATGCGTTCAAAAGTTAGAAAATAAAATATAAATATATCAAAATAACTGTTTTTCGAGAATACCACTAATATTTATTATTTTTAATGTATTTTGTCTATCTCGCATCACTTAATAGGTCATTTTATTTGAAATACTTACCTTCAAGCTCACAAAACCGACCGAGAGTGTTGTCCAATACTAGAACTGCCTTCAAATGTAAATTATTCTTGATATTCTTGATGATCCTACTTATCTGAGACAAGATGATGAAATATTAGATAAAGTGAATATTCTGTTAGGCTTATGTCTCTTATATGTATAAAATTAGGATAGATTACACACTTTGGTTTTTTAATTTGGTTATGCTCTGTGCTTTTAGGTTGAACCTCAGTTATAATGAACTGGGAAACGAATCCGCTTTAGCGTTAACTGCCGCTTTCGAAATGAATAACACCATAATCAATCTGGACATTTCTTGGAATAAGATGTATGATTCAAAAGGTAAATAAGATAAATTTTCAACACAAGTGTTTGAGTATATATCTATACGAATATTATAAAGCTGAAGAGTTCGTTTGGTTGAACGCGCTAATCTCAGGAACTACTGGTCCGATTTGGAAAATTCTTTCAGTGTTAGATAGCTCATTTATCGAGGAAGTCTATATGTTACGCTAAGACCAATAGGAACAGAGCACCAATGAAGAATATTTCAAAATCAAGGTTTCCTTTTAAGAGCTTTCGTTACGTGTTAGCGTTAGCCCAAAGTAGCTGTTCCACGTGGACGAAGTCGCGAGAATAGATAGTACTGAAGGCAATATATTATACCTGTGCACTAAAAAGATTATACTTATTCTCTTTTTCATACTTTATTTTTATCGTTTTGACCACAATCTTGATGGTAAATGACGATGTAGGCTAAGATGGTAATCCCATTAAACCTAGAAGGCACTGGCTCTCAAGTCCAGCTGTTGGAACACACTAACATGCCCTTAGCAACAGATTTTCAACTTGAGGGTTGTAGCTAACCAACCGGACTTAGAAAAACGCCCTACCATGCAAATACCTTACCAGGATAAAACACGTAACTGTCTTCGAGGATATTTTCAATTCAGTATGTTGATTGGAGCGCAGTATCAACATTCTTCGAAATGTTATGAGGTCGAGCCCATTTGTCTAAACTCACTTTTCATTGTGTAAAATATTAATAGTAAGAGATGCAGATTGTCAAAATCGAGTACATATGTTTATAATAATTCTAATTTCATTGGCATTTATGTCAAACGTATTACAATCTAATACTAACTTAACGTAAATCTTAATAATGTTCAGAAATTCTAAATCAGGCTTGAAAGTTATAACATTTAAATTTTGTTGAAGTTAAGCTTTGCTCTGCATGTTTCAAGTGTTAATTTATGGTCTTACTTATTTACATACTCCTACGTTCATTTAAATGTATTAATTAGTTCACAATGATAATGATACCAGTGTCTGCAATTTCTAAAAAGATACACGAGAAGGCTCATATATAGGATATTTCAATTAATTGATAGTATAAAAGTTCAGTTACATTTTGATTTTGTTCTTTGTAATAGCCGTCTCAGCTAAATTCAAATTATTAGGGTGATGAAGGTTTTATCTACATCTATGATCGTGCCATATAATTTTGTTTATGAAATTAGTTGATACTAGCGGGCCCGGCAGACGTTGTCCCGAACTGATTATCAAAAAAATCCTGGACAAATTATATACCAAAACGTTCCTCGTGAATCACTTTATCCACTGGTGAAAACCGCATAAAGATCCGTTCAGTAGTTTTTGAATTTATCGCAAACAGACAGACGCGGTAGTGGACTTTGTTTTATACTATGTAATGATTCAGCCACCGCGAAGTGCAGACGAGTTCCCTATCTTAAAACTTAGAAAATTAGTATAGAACTATATTGGATTCTATTTGCTTTGAAATAAACAACAGTCACTGTGGATTGTTTTTTTTTTTGATTGACATATTATGTTAAACAAAAGTCTTCAAGAATTTGAGATAAGATTTCCCAAGATATAAACGAATATAACGAATATAAACTTATTGTTACTTGATAAACATTGAAAATGAGAACAGGCTTTTTAAATATCACAAGTACTTATGTTTTACTTATGTATAAGTGACTATAAATTTGCATATAAATACACATTCAAATACACCCGTTAAATTATTCCACTGTTTTAATATTCATTTTCTGAATCTATCTCAAATAAATCCTACAGATATTTCCGACAGCCCAGAGCAATTCATTAAAACGTTTTCAGTTTGTAAAGGACGTTATTGTGTTATAGATAATGCAATGAAAGTTGGTAATAAAATTGTTGAAGCAGACAGGGCGGCACATACAGCCGTTTTAGGAACGTTCACCGGTTGAAACTTTTAGTTGGCTATTTCATTCGGCTCGCGGAGCCTTGCGACCGTCTCTCATAAATATTAAACAGTACACGGGTTCACCTCCGCTACCGTTTTATTTTCAACATGTGCGGTCTGCCTTTTTTCATACCTATAATATGACGTTTGCTTGGTGAAATTGAATATCAAACGTCGAGGTGAGGTCCCTTGACCGTTATAATTTATTTGAAACACAGTTGTTGACATTTGCGGGGATAATCCAAGATTTATGAGAGGTTACTTCTACGGTTTTATTTTGTTTAGAGATTGTTTAAGACAGGAACTATCGCAGTTGATTATTTCATTAATATTTAAGAGTGATTTAAAGCCGTCATAGTTTACCGCTTTAAAGCTCTAGGTGACTGGGTTTATCATTAAATATTATAAAACAAAGTCCGCTACCACGTCCGTCTGTCCGTCCTTTCGTGATAAACTCAAAAACTGTTAATCGGATTTGCATGATTTCACCAGTAGATAAAGTAATTCACGAGGAAGGTTCAGGTATATAATTTGTTAAAATTTTTATTATCAGGGTGGGATAACGTCCACCGAGCCCGCTAGTATGGAATAATTCTAAAATGTCAAACTTAGATGAGAACTAAATTAATATTTACCGTTTAGTACCATTAGATTTAGACAAACATTTTATAAAACGAAAGTGTACAAATCTTTTTCACCCCTTATTCGTTTTCTTTTTTACTTATATTGATTGGGCAATGTTTGAATTTCAGCCGCAAATGATCTTTTGAAACAGCTCGGCGAAAGCAAAGTCCTTAATGAGTTGAACATGTCGTGGAATGGCATGTCTCCGGGTAGAGCCTTGAGAAAGCTGATAAGAACTCCTCCTATACGAGTTTTGGACTTGAGTAGTAACAGGTACTTCCTTTTTTTAATTAACATGGAGAGACCCCTACGGATACCCACCCTCCCGGGGGAGAGAGTGAGCTATATACGACTTGCACGGACCAAAATCCTACGTTATACCGTGCGCTGTAGGGTAGAGGTAGGGGTACCATGGTAGAGGCGGTCAAACATCGGTCCAGCTCTCACCTGCAGCTGCCTAGAGCAAGAGAGGCTTAAGACAGTAATCCTTTTCCCGACGAATGAAATAAAAATAAGTATAAAATTTGTTGCATTAATTTCGTTGGTGTTCCTATGAAATAAACTGTCGTGTTGTCTTCTAATATTATAAATAAGAATAATAAGGCGTGAAGCCTTAACTATTCAACTAATAAATATGAAATTTTGCATACCTACAAGATGTCAGGGGTATATAAAAGGGGTATATAGGGTATCTTTCATCCCAACGGAAAGTTTTGTTCCCGAGCATATCTACATTAATGCGAGATAAGCCGCAGTTAAAGCTAGTAAATCAAAAATATATGGATACTACTACATTGTAGGGTTCCAATAGGTCACTCCATTATTTAATATGCAAACAGTTTAAATTATTCCTTAGGGTTTGTGTGTAGTACAATATTAGATATACTTGTAAATATGCAATTGTGAGTTTATGTCTGTGGGGTAATTATCTAAAGGAACAGAAAGTTCCTACAGTTATGTGCAGAGAAATAACTAAACTAACCAGGAACGGCGAACAAAGTTTATTATGTGGTTTATGTTAGAATAGAAGACGGCAGAGCTTGCAAAGCCGTCATAGTTATATTGAAATCATAATTCAAGTCGTTCGAAATATACGAATAAATGCTTAAACATTGTCTATTTTATGTTGAATTTAATTTAGATTATCGACGGAAGCTGCAAATTCTATAGCCTTAAGACTTCCAGTTGCTAAGAATTTGGAAACACTGGACATATCTTACAACCCTATAAATGCGGTCAGTGCTCTAAATATACTGAATCAGCTGAAGTTGCCGGAAGTTAAACTCGAGAATCTTCTAATGGATAACATTCCTATTAATAAGGAGTTTGTTGAGGTGAAACATAATTATATATGCCTTTGGTCTATTAACCTTTTTTCATCTAACGTTTGATCGTTAGTACAATTTGCTGTAATTAAAGCTGCTATAGAGAGTTTTTGACGTCATCTTGGAATTTCTTGTTATGGATTTTATATTTTATTCATAATCTTGTGTTATTTGCCTCTATATTTTGTAATATTGGTGGTGTCTTACGTAATGCAGTTTGGTTATTGTGCACAAGTGAAGTGGATGGGAAATAATACCGCGGAGCATGGATTTTAACTTGCCACAATAACTCCCTGGAAAGTTCTAACGAGACGGCCATCATCTTGTTAGTTCATTGAAATTATTGCAATAAACTTGTAATAACATTACCTACCTGAAAAAGGCAGTAACATCAATCTACTAGAATATTTTAGAAGCTTGGTTGCAAAAAAAAAAAACGCTGATACATCGGGTTGGGGAGTAGAAAATATAGAAGCAAAATTTGACAGATTAGATGACAAGCAGTTCTTTGGATCTGTTCTGGCAGAACTTGATATACAAAGATCTGCTTCCAAATTTTTAATAACGAGAGAGGTAATGTATGTAGAAAAAAAGATGGTAAAATTTATGTTATTTGAAATCTTCAGGAGCTCAAGGAAATAATGAAACTGGACTATAGAGCGAATTTGAAAGTAACACATGGCCCAGTGATCTGCAATTATACAATACCTTTGGTAGATATGAGAGATATTGTGATGAAAAGAATTGACTTTCTAACTGCAAGAGGTACTAAAAAAAGTACCCTTGATGCTGCGTTAGTCATTTTTTCATAATATTTTATGATTTAGACAATTACATATAGTAATGTAAATTTTAAATTGTTATGAAACTATAATATGATGCTATTTTTATTGTTGGGCATTTTCTAGTAATTCTCGGGTTAGTGAGGATGGCGTCAAGAAAAGAATTTTTTGTCAAAGGATATTGCACTTATTAGCCAGTTTTGGATTTCTAGATTTAGCGTATCAGTATTATCACCCAATATCACGCACTTATTAACCAGTTTCGGATGTCTATGTTTAGCGTATCAGTATTATCACCCAATATCACGCACTTATTAACCAGTTTCGGATGTCTATGTTTAGCGTATCAGTATTATCACCCAATATCACGCACTTATTAACCAGTTTCGGATGTCTGTGTTTAGCGTATCAGTATTATCACCCAGTATCACGCACTTATTAACCAGTTTCGGATGTCTATGTTTAGCGTATCAGTATTATCACCCAATATCTGTGTACCTAAGTCTGTTTAAGGATAGCTGTTAATCTATCAAGTTATAACAAACCCATAAATGTATATTCTGCATTTACTAATTTTAATTTTTGAAGTGTCAAGAAAGAAAGAAAAAAAGTTAAAAGTAATTATTCAGTTTTGACGCACCGTAGTATATTGGTTTAAAGATGTAAGTAGTTTTTAATACCAGCAAAAAATCGAATGTAAGAATGCGTATCTGATTTTATTTTAGTAAAACTAAAAAGAAGAGCAATTATTAAAATATTGTTTCGTCGTGAATTTCAGAATTTGTTGCGTTGGATAATGATTGCGTTATTTACAGGTTATTCTTTTTGGAAAAGCATAAAACTTTGGAGGTTCCTTTCATGCAGCCCCGTGAAATGTTTCGGGCACTTAAATATGCCGGTACTGTGGTTGATCAAGATGTGCTAGAAGAACTTGCTAATGCTTTCCCCGGTCCCAAAACAGATAAGGGAGGAAAAACTATCAATTTAGATGGTAATATTAACTAGGGAATGCCTCTATTATTATATTGTGATGTAGAAGTATGCTAACTTTTGTCGTTTATACATTGTTAATAAAAGGTTATAACTATTATTTAACAGGTGTAGTGGAATATGTGCAAAGGTTGTGGCCTGATAAGAAATTACCACCGACACCTCCTTGCGAAGAGAAACCAATTCGGAAGACTAAGAAGAAGAAAAAAAAGAAAAAATTAATACTTCGCTAAGAGTAACGTAGGTGAAACAGCAGTTAGAGTTTATGCAGTTATTGCATTTAGAAGATAATATGAGTTATGAACGTTATGGCCATGGCAAGATATAGAAAAAGTTGGTTTAAAAAAATTGTCTGGAATTAATTAAATGGCTTGTAAAAGTTTGCGATACAATAAATATGTAACGTTTTAGCATATAATAGTTTCCTTGTGAATTAACCTAAAGAAAATAATCATGGAAAAAACATTTCTTTTGAAGCTCAATCACCTCAAAACTAATGAACTTGTGTATTGTGTGCCCATTCGATGCAGAATTGTTGTAGACTGTTCTAAGCTTAGCTTTTGGACTCGATTGACCTTTTCTCATTTTTTAATTCCTAACAAAGCAAGCGAAAAACGACTAGTGTGTTATAATTGCAAGAGTTGAAAAATAATTGTCCCCGCACGTTTTGAAAATCTGAGTGAATTTTCTTAAACGTAGAACTGGCATCTGAGTAATCTGTTAATTTATTTTTATATCATTTAATATATCCTATCCCGGGGCGAAGGTTATGCTGTTTGTCTAGTCTTCTTAATTCGGGATTTTCTTTAGTTTGAAGTTTTTTGATTTTTACAATTTAGCAGCAGTATTTAGTTTATATCATAACATGTGACATGTGACGCTCTGATACAAGCGGTGATATATTATTATTTTAATCAGTTATTTTATTAAGTTATATATTGCAGTTTTGTTAAGATTATCTTAAAATAATGGATATTATTTGTCTATACTTCTTAATTCGGGATCTTTTATGTTTTGTCTTTTGGTTTTTACAATTTAGCAGAAGTATTTAATTTTTATGATAACATTGTTATTGAAACGCTCTAGAAAAGGTGCTGAAATATTATTATTTATATTACAGTTTTGTTAAGATTATGTTAAAATAATTATATTAACTGCTCATGCTTTACAATAAATTTCATTTTTCAAACATGGACTTGTACTTTTGTTTTATCATATTATTACATTGCATTATGAGTTTTTTTATGGATCCATTCTGAGTATAATAGATTAGATATTCAATTACGCTGGAGTTTCAATATTTTTAAATATATTTTTTACAGAACCGCTATTTAACCAGAATCCTATACATAACTTTTACATTATTTTTTGTTTTGTTTTTTCTAAACAACAAATAATATACACATTGTGAATTTCAAAAATCTCCTTCAAAAACATAGTTTATACTATATTTGATTCATGTTATTTACACAATTACGTGCCAAATTCAATTCCAGTTAGGCACGAAACGTCCAACAGTGTATTTCACAAGGCCGCACAAATAGGGAGACCTAAATCAAACAGTTTGGAAACGCTCTAATGGATGGACAGCGCTGTTGTAACTTTGATATTGAATGCACATGATTTGACACAACTCGTCAACACATATTGCACACCGTAAACAAATAGTTGTTTGTCGTTGGGTTTATAATTTAAATTAATCTAACACTGACAATGTATAGAGGGGTGATAATTATGACGAATTGAACATAAATAACCAATATATGTCCTAACTCTTATACAATAAAACCAAATAATAACTCCAACAAACTCTTTAGTTATTGGAACAAATGAAAACATTTTTACATGTTGACAAAATTAACAATCTTTTCTCTGTATTTAATTTACTCTTCATTGTTTTATTTCTATTTACTTATAGTTCTAAGTGTTTTTTGTATTAGGTATTTGCATTGTAGTTATAAGTATGTTATACTACAGACTAAAATCAAAACATCATATACTGTAAAGCAAATTTCAAAATCCGTTCCTTTTCTTTGTTAAAATTAAATATAGAACTTTTATTGTATTCCAAGTTTGAAGGCAAACTATAAAAGGGTTTGACATCAAAGAGGTTTTAAAGCCAATTATAGGAATGTGCTACATACTCCATAATATAACAATAAGTGTATGAAATGTCAAGTTTCAACCACGAAATATTAATAATGATTTGTTATTCTATTTTTTTTTTCATCGCAATTTGGGTGGTTGTTTTGTTTATTATTTATTGTAGCACGGCAAAATGACTGCACTATGCCTGATGGTAAGCACAGTACAATCCAAAAACGATGGCGACCACCGAGTTACACACTACCATCGCCGGTCGCCGCTGTCATACCGGCTTGCAAAAAGCTGGATATGCACAGTATGATCCCGAAACGCGACCCGCGGAAGCGAATCACTATGAAGGGCTTTGTCGGCATATACATGGTGGTTGCGACCCAGTCAGGCTGTAAAACCCTACCACTCCGCTTTCGCTATTGCCTCGTTCGTTATTCAGCAGGGTGCACCACATGCAGGTGAGGTTGGCTTGGGTGTCTCAAGTCTTATGATGTTATTCGACACCCCTTACACCCCAAAAAAGGTCAAAGCTTTACTAGAATAAAACTTATCTTTGACAGTCAATGAGTAAAGAAGAGTCGTTAAAATTACCACCCTTTTTAAGATTATAAAAATTATATAATAGAAACGTATATATAGATATAAATGTATACATGGAGTGAGGTTATGTCGAGGTAGAATACAGTTTAGGTATGAATATAAGAAAACAAAACTAGATAAATGGCACAAATAAATTTTAAAGATTAGTCAACAATCCCATACTTCATTACTGATAAATTGTTGCAAGATACATCTTACAGTTGTATTTGTATTTTATGTCTTAGATTTGCGAGACATTTAAACAAAGACATAGGCGGAAGACTGAACGTGCTTAATATTTATAAAATATTATTTCAGTTCAATATGTTTTGTTTAATATATATTCATTTTGTGGTTCTGTTTGTACACGCTATACTTTTCCGAAGTTTTTGATAAGTACCTATCTTATCGCATACTAATTATAAATAAAAAATAGGTATGTTTTTATCTTTGTATTCAATTCAAACAGGATTAATTTGGTATAATATGTATACAAGGGAAGTATATTCCATCCACCATATGACATACTAAAATAGTTATCAATCCTACTTTTAGAAATTATAAAATGCGAGCAACGTAACAAAAATATTAACCACTTAATAATAGGTGTAGTTATTACGTGGCAATATTTTGTCATTACTTTCCTAGTCTACAAAATGTATTACAAAATTCATAGTCTCAAGTTTCATGATTTAGAATTCTCTTTATTACACAAATATTTCGTGTAACTGTTTCATTTTCTCTGCTGATTTTAATTTGTTCGAAAACACAAAGTGATAATAGTTTGTTAGATGCCAATTATCTCGATACCGCTGCGAACTCGAATGAATGCTTCCCAAATTTATTTCGAAAGTGTTGGTAGTATTGACCGGCACAAAGGGACGCGGACGGTGGATAGAATGGAATCTGCAATTTACACGGAGAGGTGTATTCGTGTTGTAATGACAAATTATTTGGTCGAGGTTTCCCTCTGCACTTTGCTGTGTGGTTGCTATGGGAATATTGCAGGTCTGTTATTGAACGAAATTTAGTATCTATATATAGGCATAATAGAATAGAATAGAATTAGAAACTGTAACGAACTGGTTGTCCCACGTCTTAGACTTAGTAAAACCAGTAGCAGTTTTTTGGGAAATAGTGTTAGACTATACAACAAAGTCCCAAAAGATATTACCGATTTGCCGGATTGCGAATTTAAGCGCCATATCAAGCGGGTTTTGGTGTCAAAAGGATATTATACAGTGGATCAATATGTGAACGATGGTGATGTCTGGAATTAACTCATCTCTGTGCATCCATTAAAAACGTTTGTGACATTTACCTAATATATTATATATATTTGTTAAAAAGATAAACCAGATCGAGTTTCTTGCCGGTTCTTCTCGATGGCTGGGTTGTTTTCCGAACCGGTGGTAGTTTTGACGTTCATAAGTGCCTTCTTAGGGCCTAAATTGAATAAAGTGTTTTTGATTTTGATTTGATTTTGAATACTATAAACACAATTACTATACCCGTGTAAATTTTGCATTCGCATTTGTAAACGAAAATACAACATTGTATGAGAAATTTATGTTAAAGCCTTGTAATTTAATCGTACGTACGTGGCTGTTTTGTACAAATAAAGAACAATCAAACATTTAACTCAATTTCAAGAATATTAAAAATGATTCCGTTATAATAAATCTATTTTATCGTGTTCGCCGTGCTCTACTAATAGCAATAAGGTACACCACAGGCTTCCATTCAGTAAGAATCTGCTATAACGCACCCTTCGGTGGTCGGCGGAGGTATTCATTGCAAGATCTCTTAACGTAGAAAAAATGGTTAGATTTGAATGACCAGGATGGTTGACCTGTGTTCGATAGTGGAAGATAAGGCGTTCAAAATGATAAGTGATTATGATGATTAGGAGATGTGTATAAACACGAAATGATATAAAAATACGTTTTACGAAATGATCGAATTGGAGCAATGACGGCTTAGTACTCTCGGTAGTATTAATCAATAGACATAGGTTCGAAGCTTAAATAAGTCGAAGGTTTCGATGAAGGCAAACATCGTGATAAAAGCATAGTATGATGGCTTTTAATAAACCTGTCTTGCTAGCTACCGATCTCAGGTTGAAAATCTGTGAGTAAGGTGTGTTCCGGCAGTTGTTATTGAGAGCTAATAGGTTGTCTATTCGTCTCTATCGTCATTTAACATCAGGAGAGATTGTGGTCGACCGCTAAAACCTGTACCGTCTTATTACAAAAAAGTTAAATACGCGTAGGACACTTGTTTAAAATATGTTTGATTACAAAACAGTGTCTTACCTTTTAGAGATAGATACTGTTTATATTTAAACATTGTCCAAAACTTGTCTCAGTAGACAGTTATTATTTTATTATTCTGATTGATTGTTTTTCTATTTGCCGGCAAAAGACGCTTCATGGCAAATTATGGACTTCGTGGGTATAATTAATTTGAAAGATCTAGATGGACTGAAAATTTTTAGAGGTTCACAAGGAGATCATACCTATGTGACATTATGGTTTACATTATAATAGTTCCAAAACGCGTAAAATTTGAAACACTGTTTAGTAAATGCATGTTCATTTTTGTTTTTGTAATAAAACCGATAATGTTTAAAAACAAATGATGAATGTTACAGAATCTACTTATTTATGTATAACGAACATTTAAAGGCATTGTTTAAAAAGTGAGTACTCAATTTAAGGAAGGCTCATCAAATGTGAGAGGTTGATAAACAGCCCGTGATGGTATAAACTACACTTTAAGACCGTATTTTCATAAAAGAAAAAAGCTCGAACTCGTTTAGAAATTTAAATAACGCTATAGAATTTTAACTAGTTATCATAAAACTGCGCCGGGGAACTTCGCCGAGTCTGGCCTCTCCGCGTAATTATGCTACGATGAAGCAAAAACGGGCTTTAATACGTAAATCCGTTTAGAAAACAGAGTTATGTTTTTGTTTTAATTTTATTTTTGGCAACCAATCTCCTAGATTATTACTGCCATTATCGAGTAAGTCGTAATTCCATCAAAAACGTAAATGTGAAATGAGAGCCAAGTTCAGTATTATGATATATGCCCTTGTTGTTGACTTCAACGATAAAACAAGTGAGATCTAACTTTTTTTTTTTTTTTATTGTAGCTCGGCAAAGTGACTGTACTGTGCCTGATGGTAAGCACAGTACAATCCAAAAACAATGGCGACCACCGAGAGACATACTATCCATCGCCGGTCGCCGCTGTCATGCCGGCCTGAAAGCGACCCAGTTAGGGACAGCTCCCCCCCCCCCCCCCCCCTGGTTGCTGGATATACACCGGCTGATCCCGGAACGCGACACGCCCAAACGTGCCACTATGGCGGGTGTTCCACCTGGTGTACGGTGGTCGCGATCCAGTCGGGTACAGACACCCTATCACCCCGCAATGGTCGTGGGTGCCGAGCTCAATGGTCAGTCCTGAAATGTATTTATAACAACATAAAATATGTTATAAAAACTTAAAATATTATTTCGTTGTATAACTTAGGATAATATATTGAAATCCAAGGTCTGACTTGGCTAATTCGAACATACGAATTATTGTACCTACTAAAACATTCATGGAAGAGCCCTATGTTCGATCGATAGTTTCTATCAGCAAGCCAAATTTTCGAAAGAATAAAATAAGAACTTACAGCTCTATACTTACGAAGGCTATAATATAATTCGTATATTCGAACTAGTCAAGTCAGACCTTAGGCTACAATATTATCCCAAGTTATAACTAGAAATGATATTTTAATTTGTTATAACATATTTTATGTTGTTATAAATAAATTTCAGGACCGACCATTGAACTCGGCACCTATTTAGATCTCACTTCTTTTGTCGCTGAAGTCAACAACCAAGGCATCACTACATAGTATAAAACAAAGTCGCTTTCTCTGTCCCTATATCCCTATGTATGCTTAAATCTTTAAAACTACGCAACGGATTTTGATGCGGTTTTTTTAATAGATAGAGTGATTGAAGAGGAAGGTTTATATCTATAATAACGTCCATTAAATAGTGGAGAAATACTGTTATTTTTGAGGTTTCTAATGTGATGTTGTAAATAATTACGTTTTTGATGGGATATCAGTACTTTTTATACAGAATTATTAGTAGTTACTTATTCATAATAAAATTGAAACCAAATGGGTTTTATTAATCTCCAATACTAAATCCCAGTTAATAATGAAATAAAGACGAAAGTCGATCTATAATATTTAAGTATATAAGCTTGAATCATACTCTTACCTTGAACTGATGTTTGGATTAAAAAAAAATATAGGGGCGGTATTCCACTCGTTATATATTCACGTGAACACTTTAAAATCCACATAACGACCATCTGTTATCAATTTTCATTGCTATTCTTACATTACAGGCGCTATAAGTAAGTGTTACTAATAGAATCAATGAAATGAAAATTTTTAATAAAATGATAAAAAATATTAGTTTTTCTTTTTTTCTTTGTATTTATCCAACTACTTATCTAGATGCCATATATGAACGTTCTAGGTCATCTGGAACTGGATTAGAAGTTTGATCTACAGGTCAGTCAGTGATAAAAAGGACGACTTATGGACATTAATATCTGAATAACTGTTTGATGTGTGCTTATAAAATTAAGAGCACATATATATCTCACAAGTCTCGATACATGAGCCAAATTTGACATGTTTATGTGCAATAGTTTTTGAGATATGAAGGGTTCAAAAGTGGCTCTAAATGGTTCGTGTAATATTACACACGGTAGCACGTATTCGCCATTCTGTTAGCTTGAACTTGGCTTGACACCCTACCGCGTGTCTAGATACTGTCTTGTGATAATTTAAATGTTCTAACAAGATGGCGACTCCCTTGTTAGAACTTTCCACGGAGATTTTGTGGCATCTCAGATTATGTATCTATATATTATTTTTATTATTATTTTTGAGATATATTGATTATATATATATATACGCGGTATTATATCTCCTCCACATCACTTGAGCACAATAATCGAAGTATATTACGTAAAACCAATATTACAAAATATAGAGTCAAATAACACAAGATTAAGAATAAAATATAAAATCCACTACATGACAAACTAAGATCCCACTAAATACTTACAGTTTTTTAATGTATACTTAACTTTATAATTTAGACAAACGTTCATTATGTTACTTTTGAAGTGAAAGGAATATAGGAGCGCTTTGAAATTCTAAGATTTGCAACCTTTTTGTGTGACTAAAAGTGGTCGGGGTAAACACTGTATCAGCTAGAGAGTTGAAAACACCGGTTCTCGTCGATTAACGAAGTTAAGCAACGTCGAGCGCGGTCAGTACTTGGATGGGTGACCGCCTGGGAGCACCGCTGGACGTTGACCTTTTTCAGATTTTTTTTTAAATTAAAATGTTTTCCTGTAACGCAAAAGTTTCACTTCTATCATGTTTCTTTACGGCACAGCCTGCTTTTATTTTAATAATAAATAGTACAGCAAAACTATGGCTATGTACCTGATGGTAAGTACAGTACTAATAGAGAACAGCGGCGACCGTTATCAAGGTTAATACATTACCGTACGTCACCACTCTATAAAAAAAATATATTACTAAGATAATAAAAAACGTAGAGGAAGTCACAGGTATTAACTAGTAACTAATATTATTGGTAAACAAAAATGTTTCAAATATCGTTTACTTACATCATAACAAATAAAACCATAATCATTATAAAAACTTTTTTAATTGAATGCTCATAAAAAATATAGTAAAAAATGGCGCGCAATTATAATCAGTCTAGGTACGTTTCTCGTTTGTATTGCAAAACATATTGATAGTGGACAAAAAATTCATATTTTGTTTTGTGAAATAATGCACCATTTAAAAAGAGTTGTTTTATAACCTGCCATGTTATTGTGTTGCGAGCTATGACATAACAATTTACAATTTCTTGAAATCGTTGTGTAATATCTAGCATCACAATAACATGACAGGTTTTTAAACAACTAATAGAATATACCTAATTTAATAAAAATATAATATAATACACACAATAAATAATATTTACAATGATGACTCTATACGTAATATCCAAAATAGCTTTATAAACGACTTAGCAACAATCACGACTACGTTGATTAAATGCGATTAAATCTGTAAAGTATAATATAAGTTATCCATAAATAAAAATACGTTACGTTTAATCACAAACTCATCATGAATGTGGTTATATAAATCCCTACCAACATGCAGGGTTTACATGCTTGCACTATATAAAACTAAGTCGCCACACGTCTCTCTCTGTGTTTGCCCTTAGTTCTACAAAAGTAAACAACGGATATTAATACAGTTTCTGTTAACATTTTAAGAGTCTCTTCCATGAGATTTATACCTGAATATAATGCTTACATAATGCGGAGAAAATACGATATATTGCAATCAAGGCATACAAATAGTATTCAAATATTTGTATTAACAACTTGGCTAACCCTTGTGACACATCAAAATAATGTGTAATCGTATGACTTAAAAAAAGATATAGAACAAATAATCCAAGGTTGAACCGCCTACTTCGAGGTAGGGATGGTCGATATTCATCGATGTTGAAGAAACATCGATGTTTTGATGTCGATAATATAGACACATCGATGTTATGAGAATAAAATAAGATATATTCTTTAGGGCCATCTAACGTTGCATGTACTAGCTAGAGACTAGATGATTATCAAATTGAACTATTTTACAATAGTTATTTCTTTGCATTACCTTCTTTTTTTTCAACGCTGGCTAACTCCTGTACCAGCAACGGAACGGACAATATGGAAAACACCCGATAAAGTTAGTTTTTTTACAGACAGTTTTAATTGCTAGCAAAAACATCGATGTTTTGAGACATCGATGTTTTGCTATCGATGTTTATCGAACATCGATACTTTTAAACCGATGTTAACATTGATGTTTTTCTAATAATCGACCATCATTGCTCAATACCCATATCGATGTTATGAGAATAAAATATCGAAATGTCAATATATTTTTTAGGATCATCTAGCGTCGGATGTACTACTAGCTTGGGAATAGATTACTATCAAGTTTAATTATTTTACACTAGATGATACTGGTCAACGTAAGCCGAACGAATAGTAGTTATTTCTTTTCATTTCCTAAGGAATAAAGGAAAAGGGACAGCTTCAGAAAGGCTCTTTCTAAAGCTGGCGAACTCTTGTACCAGTAATGGAACAGAAAAAATGGAAAACACATTACAAAATTAGTTTCTTTACACAGTGTGCCCAAAAATACTGAGAATGTTAAATTTTTCTTGTATTTTTTTATCTTCAATAACAATAAACACATTTAATAAATAGAATAGACAGTTTTATTTGCTAGAATAGACATCGACATAAATAAAATAGCCAGTTTTATTTGCTAGTAAATACATCGATGTTTTTAGACATTACCCTGGCCTGCACAATCGCCAGATCTCAACCCCATCGAGCACGCATGGTACATGCTCCAGAGACGTGTTTTGAAGGACTTGGACGGAGCGACAACAACCCAACAGCTGAAGGATTTGCTACAATTCCATTGGGAGCGAATACCGCAAGATGACATAAACAGTCTCATTAATTCAATGAATAATCGTTGCCGACAAGTTCTGAATAGCAGAGGAGCCCATACTTTGTATTAAATTGTTCTATTCTTTCACAATAAATACATTTTCTTTAGAAATTTCATTTTGTAAGAAAAAAGTTTAGTTTCTTATGTATCTTAGTTTCTACAGTATATTCTAATATTGTTCATTTCTCTTATTAAAAGAACTTATAAAGACAACAGCTGTTATTTTTACATCATAGAACCCTAAAGATATTATTTTAAAAATAAAATACAACGTTATAATGTGAAGAACCATCCTAAAATTTAAATTAGTACATGTTGCTTAGACTTTTTTGATGAGTGTAATTTAGAACATTATCCGATACGAAATATATCTAAGAGTTGTTGAGGTATGTATGCTTGGTACACATATATGTTTCAACAACTCATATATGTATGAATAGTTAGCTTAGCTTATGTTAGCTCAGATAGGTCGCGAATTGGGGTGCGATGTCAGGAACCTCCGCGTGGTGCACCCCGGGCAACGTCGACCGCTTCTCGGTCGGCGGCTGATACCTGACATAGGTGTGGTATGTGCGCGGCACACCTATTACCGGGCTGGGGCGGATGAGGGCTCAGTTTGAGCCCCAACGGCCCAGTTCCGGATAGCGGCCGGCGGGACTGGTGTTTTAATACCGGTCTCGGCGGGCGCACCGCAAACTTGACGTTAGAAAGGAGCTAAGATGAAAGCACAGATTGAAAAAGTAATACCCCAGGAGGGTACCACCCGCTCCGCGGGTGGAGAATCCCTCCCCGAGTCCCTGGACTCGGGCTGCCCCTCGTTTTCTGGGGGGGGGCAACATTTTGTGTGATCCTCAGATTTTGACCAAGGCAACGAATATGGACACTGATTTAGCAAGCAACACGGACTGTGCTTCGGCGGACGAGAATCGTCTGGACCAGACGGGCATTAATAAGCGCCAGCGTCAGGAGGGATCTTCGGATGAGGCCAACGCTGAAGCCTCGAGGATGAGCTCACCTAGTGTGAGTAGAGGCAGGACGCGCTACTCAAAGCGTCTGGCCACCTCGAAGCGCTCAGTGCTCGGGGAGGCCGATGACTCTTACGACCGAGCTCTCTCCCGCTGTTCCACCCGAACGGCAACAGACGAGAGTGCGCAAGAGGAAGAGGTGGAGACCTCAAACCAGCAGCCCTCTGACCCTCGGCCCTCCAACCCTCGGCTATCCGATCCCAAGCCCTCCGATCCTAAGCCCTCCGTCCCTCGGCCTTCCAAGCCTGTGCCGGTAAACCTCGAGGCTCTCGATGCGGACCGACTTAAAGAAATGGCCAGTGGGCAAGCGGACACCATTGTGGAGGTGGCCACTAAGTCGGGGCATCTGAAGGGGACTCTGATTAAGGCCCTCAAGACAGCAGCCCTGACTCTGCAAGAGGTGGTTGAGGTATTAGCCGGCCGCACAGAGGCTGAGGAGACGAGGCGCTTGCAACGCGAAGCTCGTAACCTCCGGACGCAGGTTGCCCAACTGAGAGAGGAGAATCTCTCCTGGCGACGCGAGGCGAACGAGAGGAAGAAGATGCCGCCTCCTCCGCCGCCTCCTCCGGCACCTCTTCCGCCGCCTCAACAGCGGCCTCCTCCTCCACGGCCCTCCACGGCACGGCCTCAGGATTGGGAGGAGATGCTGGCTTCCACAGTGGGCAGGCTTGAGCACTCTCTACTAAATACATTTGGAGAGATGCTCAATGCCAGACTGGCTGCCCTTGACGACCGCCTCCTACCTCCTAAGGTGCTGAGGCCGGCACTCGCGGCCGATAAGAGGAAGACTGCCCCAGTGCCCGAAAAACCGAGGAGGGTCTCAGAGCGCCGGTCCGCCATGGAGGAAGCGACAGCCACCCCAGGGCCAGCCAACGCAGCGTTGAGGACTGAGCCGCCTCCAGCAGCCTCGGCCCTGTCGGAATCGGAAGCCTGGACTACTGTAGTCCGCCGCAAGAGTAAGAAGAAGGCGAAAGCGACTCCAGCGGCGGCTGCAGTGACCGCAGCTCCGAACCCAACCAGGGCCAGGCGAAAGAGGCGGAAGAGGGCCAAGAATAGGCTCGCACCTCCTCGCACGGCCGCAGTGTTAATAACTCTGCAGCCGGAAGCTGAGGCGAAGGGGGTGTCATACAGCGACGCACTCCTGAAAGCAAGGACGGAGGTGTGCCTAGCTGACTATGGCATCCCCAGCGTCAAGGTGCGGCCTAGCGTGAGCGGAGCGAGGCTGTTGGCTGTCCCTGGGACCTTGACCCCCGCGCAGGTCGACAACTTTGCGGCGGGGGTCAGGACGGCGCTTACTGGGCTGGCCACTGTAGTTCGCCCAGTGAAGAAAACCGATATCCGAGTCGTCGGAATTGACGACTCGGTATCGTGGGACGAAGCCGTCGAGGCGATTACCCGGGTGGCCGGCTGTTCGGTCACCCAGATGAGGGTAGGCGAGCTTCGTCCCCGAGGGAAGGGGAGCAACTCTCTGTTTATCTCCCTCCCTGTCGATGCAGCTCGAAAGCTGCTGGAGGCAGGTCGTATTCTGGTCGGCTGGAGTTCGGCCCGGGTCCAACACTTGGACAGTAGGCCACTCCGATGTTTTAAGTGTATGGGCCTGGGCTACACCCGGCCGAAGTGTCCATCAGACGTAGACCGGAAGGCGACCTGCTTCCGATGCGGGGAGGGAGGGCACTGCGCGAATGCCTGCGCCGCAAAGCCGCGGTGCGCTGTTTGCGCAGGCGCCGGAAAGCCGGCGGACCATATTATGGGGGGGGCTAAATGTCGACCCCCCCATGTGAAAGGGAAATTGCCCCTCCTGAGGGGGGCGGAAATGGAGGTAGTTGCTGAGAAATAGTTAATGGACTACATCCACAGCAACTACCTCCAAACTAATACAAACCACTCCGCTGCTGCCCAGGACCTGCTCCTGCAGGCGGTGGCGGAGTGGTATATCGATGTTGTGGTGGTCGCGGAGCCGTACCGTGTTCCGGACCAGCCCCACTGGGCCGGAGACACGGACGGCTCTGTGGCTGTATTGTCCGGGGGGGGACTGCCCCTCTCCGTCAGGGAGAGAGGCGCCGGGTTTGTGGCGGTCGCCTCACGGGGTTTCGCGATCCTCGGGGTGTACTTCTCCCCGAACCGGCCCCTCATCGAGTTTGAGTCCTTTTTGGACTCGCTGGGGCCGGTCGTGAGGCGGCTCGAACCGCTCCCCATTGTCGTACTGGGCGACTTTAACGCCAAATCCAGGACGTGGGGAGCGGTGGCCACGAACCCGCGCGGCGAGGCGCTTGAGGAGTGGGCAGCCCAACATGGGTTGTCCCTCCTCAACCGGGGGAACGCTTACACGTGCGTGCGACAGGACGGGGGATCTATAGTGGACGTATCGTTCGCTTCCCCGTCGGTCGCACGCCGTGTCCGGGGGTGGAGGGTAATAGAGGAGGTGGAGACCTTATCGGACCACCGATATATCAGGTTCGAGGTCTCCACCTCCCAACATGAGCTGACAACCCGCCCCCGGAGCGGTGCGAAGTTCCCCCGCTGGACGGTGAGCCGCCTCGATCCGGAGCGAGCAAAAGAGGCGGCCATCGTCCAGGCCTGGGTCATGTCCCCCCCCGGACGAAGATATCGACGCGTCCGCAGCCCGCCTCCGTGATGCTCTCACGGAGGTTTGCGACGCGTCGATGCCGCGGAGCGTACACCGCCCGAAGAGGAGGGCGGTGTACTGGTGGTCGCACGAAATCGCAGAGCTTCGTGCGGCCTGCTCCGCGGCCCGGCGGCTGTACGGGCGCAGCCGCCGGCGTCGGACCAACAGGGACCCCGAGGAGGAGGCCCGGCTGTATGGCGACTACAGAACCTGCAGGAAGACGCTGCAGGTCGCCATCAGCCGGGCGAAGGAGCAGGCATGGGAGGAGATGCTCCAGGAGCTGGAGAGGGATCCGTGGGGGCGCCCGTACAAGGTGGCCCGGAAGAAATTCCGCGGCCAGGCGCCCCCGGCAACGGAGACTCTCCAGCTGGAGGTGGTTGAGAGGGTCGTGGGAGCGTTGTTCCCCGACCCTCCGGAGCTCCTCCCTCCTCCCATGCCTCCTCCTCAGGTGTCAGAGGAGACGCCGATTGACCCTCCCCCAATTACGGAGGCGGAGATGGGGAGGGCGATCGAGCGCCTCCGCACTGCCGGACGTAAGGCACCCGGCCCTGACGGGGTCCCGGGTCGGGTGCTGGCCATGGCGTTGGACCATCTAGGGGGGTGGCTTCGGGAGCTGTTTGACCGCTGTCTTGCGGTCGGACAGTTCCCGAAGCCCTGGAAGACGGGGCGGCTTTGCCTAATAGGGAAGCCAGGCCGCCCCCCGGACTGCGCGTCAGGGTACCGGCCCCTGGTGTTGCTGGACGACACCGGGAAGGCGCTCGAGAGGATCGTCGCCTCCCGGGTCGTCCGGCATCTCGAGGAAGTGGGGCCGAACCTGTCGGACGCGCAGTTCGGCTTCCGGTCGGGGCGTTCCACCCTGGACGCCCTGACCCTCCTTAAACAGGTCTCCACGGAGGCGACCTCTCAGGGGGAACGGGTATTGGCGGTGTCCTTAGACATCGCCAACGCCTTCAACAGCCTGCCGCATGCTGTCATACGGGAGGCGCTCCGCTTTTTCGGAGTGCCCCCGTATCTGCGGCGGCTGTTGGAGGCGTACCTCGATGGGAGAGAGGTCGCCTTCGTGGACGCTAGAGGACGGATGGTCCAACGCCATACGGCGCGGGGGGTTCCACAGGGGTCGGCCTTGGGCCCGCTCCTGTGGAACATGGGCTACGACTGGGTGCTCCGCGGCGCGCTCCCTTCTGGAGCGCGCCTCATCTGCTACGCGGACGACACCCTAGTCGTAGCCCAGGGGGGGGAATTCAACGAATTGGTGCGCCTGACCACGGAGCCCGTGACTCTCGTGGTCGGGCGCATAAGAAGGCTGGGCCTCGAGGTGGCCCTCAACAAGACCGAGGCCTTAATGTTTCACGGGCCTCGGCGGGGGCCACCTCCGGGGGCCCACATTTGTGTGGAGGGCGTCCGGGTCAGGGTGGGGACCAACATGAAGTATCTGGGCCTCACCCTGGACGGACGCTGGCGGTTCGAGCCCCATTTTAAGGGGCTCGGACCGCGCATAGTCAAGGCGGCAGCGGCGCTCGGACGACTCCTCCCCAACACGGGGGGGCCGGGCGCCACCTGCCGCCGCCTCTATATGGGGGTCATACAGTCCATGGCCGCCTAAGGGGCACCGTTGTGGGTCGACGCCCTCAGCGCCACAAATATCCGTGCGCTGCGAACCGCGCAGCGTACTGTGGCGCTGAGGGTGATTCGAGGATACCGTACGGTGTCCTCGGGGGCGGCCATGGTACTGGCTGGCTCCCTTCCCTGGGAGTTAGAGGCGGAGGTGTTGGCCGCCGTATACGAGTATACGGCGGCTAAAAAGCGGATGGGGGAGCCTCTGGCTCCCAGGGAAATAGAGGTTAAAAGAAGAGAAGAGAGGGGGAGAAAGATGGAGAGGTGGAGGCAGGACCTGGCGGACGCGGAGTTCGGTAGATATAGTATCGACGCCGTCCGCCCGGTCCTGCCGGATTGGTGCAACCGACGATGGGGCTCCCTGACGTTCCGTCTGGTGCAGGTGCTGACCGGGCACGGGTGCTTCGGTTGGTACCTGCACCGGATAGCGCGCAGGGAGCCGACCGCCGTATGCCATCAGTGCGGCGTTGAACCGGACACCGCGCAGCACACTCTGTCTGAGTGTGCTGCGTGGGAGGAGCAACGTCGCACTCTGGCTGCGGCGGTAGGGCAAGATCTCTCACTGCCGAGCGTGGTTGCGGCCATGCTCGGTAGTGAGGATAACTGGAATGCAATGGCCTCCTTCTGCGAGGAGGTCGTCTCGCAGAAGGAGGCGGCGGAGAGGGTCCGTGAGCAAGACCCTCAAAGTGGCCGTCTCCGCCAACGGAGGACGGGCAGGAGGAGGCGTCAGTTTGACCGCCTCCTCCCACTGTAGCCGGACCGGGGAAGATGGGTCGGGGGGCCCATCTTTCCATTGCACAGGTCCGGCGGACGGAGGAGACGGCCGGTGTGTACCCGGCTGTCTCCTAACAAGACGAGGCCCGGTGGCGGCGATTTCGCTGCTGGGCCAACCGCTGGGGCGGCACGATGAAGTCTATAGAGATCTCGTGCCGCCCCAACTATAGCGGCAGACGTACACCGTGGGGTTTTAGTCCGTGCGAGTCGGACATAACTCACCCTCTCCCCCGAGAGGGTGGTGTATCCATAAGGGATTTCCCCACGTAAAAAAAAAAAAAAAAAAAAAAAAAGATAGGTCGCGAATTGCATGTATCAGGCAACAGCCCAAACCGAGGTGTGCCGTGCACCCTTGAGCTAGTTGTCAAATAAAATCGGCTGAGTGCCTTAAGCGCTCGCCTTAGTAGTCCGGTGAAGCTGTTAAGACCTTGCTAGGTCAATAGCGTAGTCAGTTCGAAAAAAAAAGTTTATCTCCTAAAGATAACTGAGTGTAACGGTTATTTATTACATATTATTTTTCCAATTACGTAATTATAATTTTAGTGTTTTTGGGAATTATATGTAAAGCAAAGTTACCCGTTCAGAGTATAATTTCAATCAATATTCTAGTAAATATCACAAATTTAAAATTACGGGTGACAAAACGAAGTAGTTTGTAAGCTGAGACTTATGAAGCTCCTTTGACGTTGATCAATAAAATAAGTGAAACAAAGAAGCGAAAAAATAAGCGAAAGTACGAATAATTTAGTGCTTTGAATTTGTGCGAAGTCGGAGCGGTTCCCTATATCATCATTTCATAGTATAAAATGAAGTCGCTTCCGCTGTCTGTTCGCTTAGATCTTTAAAACTATTCAACGGATTTTAATACAGTTTTCAGCAATAGACAGAGTGATTCAAGAGGAACATTTATACGTAGAATAAATACATATTACAGTACAGAAAAACCGAAACATTCAAATATTTGTAATGTGTTGTCGTAACAAACATATTTTTGTTCGCTTAATCGCAAACGCTGGCTAAACCTAACAAGATAGATCAAATTAATGTACTACAGTATTGTATATCTTAAATAATATATTTACGTGCAAATTTGTATAATTTTTTAAATGTACATTTTTTGTATGTATACGTTAACCAGAATAAATAAAATACCAGATATTATACAATTGATTTAAATCGGTTCTGAAAGTAATACTTATTAATAACTTATAAATACTTCTACACGTATATGTAATAATACAATAGGTAATTTGTAGTCAATGTTGCTATTAATAAGAGGTAACTAGTGATTGTATGTGTGTAGTATTTATTATATATGCCTTCTAATAATGGAGGAATGGACGCTTTGTGACCAAATACTTAAAAAAAAGAATAAGAAACCTTTCAATTGAAAATCTATCGACAAGGTTCTATAGGTGTGTACCGACAGACAAATGTGAGAGCTAGCCACTCTCTAAGTTTAGCCTTTTGCAATTTTAGTGGTCAAAAATCGACTTATATATCTATCTTATCTTATTCTTATATATATATGTATATATATATATATATATATATATATATATATAAGAGATTCCCACCTATATATTGATTCATCACGATATCTCTGGAACCATAAGGCGTAGCGACTTGAAATATGGTAAGAATATTCCTTTCGCCGAGTAGAGGTCAGCTAAGAACGGATTTTACGAAATTCCACCCACAAGGGGGGTTGCGGGGGCGTTAACAATAGAGTTTATTTTACTTTTCATAATCAGGGCGGAACAACGTCTGCCGGGCCCGCTAGTAGACATATAAATCAATTGCTGTATATATGTAAGCGAATCAGTTCAAAACGGCTAAACTTGTTTGACTATATTTTGTTTTGTTTTTGTTATATTAGGCTATGATTTGAATGGAATGTTAGAAAAATTGTACGGAAAAATGATATATTTGGAATAAAAAATATACAATTAATATGTGAGTGCGGCAGAAGACAGAAGTGAGATTTTCAAATATATTGAAATTAAAAATTAAAAGTATTTATTTAACAAAAATGATTTACATAGCATAAAAATCAACTGTAGATTCCCACACTAGAAACTGAATCCTGTCTCGTGGGTAATCGAACAAAAATTCTTTACAAAATTTATTTCTTGTTAGTGCCGTAAGTGGCTTTCTTATTAGACAATTAAGATTAATACAATTTAGAATATACACATATGTCAAACGTTAATATTACACAAATTTAATACCTAAAGTACACAAACACACACGGTTATTATATTTAAGCAGGAAGTGAAAAGTTTGGGTAGATTTGTAAATTGACTTTATAATTGTATTCATATTCATTGCTTGTGTCTGTTTAAGAAAGGATATGAAGAATGTTTTCGGTCTCCTCGTATGATAAGGATAATAACCAATTTGTGACACTTGCTTTTACTGCTCTTAATTCTCAGTTAATTAATTCACAGTGTTTCTTCACTTGTCTATATATGAAAGGGAGGGCAAACTTACTAAAACGTCGAGCGAAAACAGTGTTAACTTTGGATGTATTTATATAGAAGCGCTGAGTGTGAGTAACGTCAAAGGAACTCGTACCATCGTTGTTTAATGGTAGGTGTTTTCTAATGTATTTGTGAGGAGTAAGGATAATTTTTAATATGTATAACTGTCGCACTGTAAGGGCTTTGGACTCTTCATAGAGATTTCTTGTGGAGTAGCGATAAGGTTTTCTAAAAATAACCTTCAAGAGAGACCTTTGGGCTCTTTCTAGTTTTATTAGAACGGTCTTAGAAGCGTTGCCCTAGGATGAGATGTAGTATTGAAGTAAGGGTTGACATAAGACCTTATAAACTAGAATTTAAGTATCGCGACACGCCGCATCCCGTGATAATATCATAATGTCAAAACATTGACAGATCGACGTTTAGTTGTTAACAAGTGCGAAATATATGAGGGCAGTTAGTAAAGTATAAAAATAGCTCTTGCTGTATCTTTGGTGATTATAATGGTCCTGATTATAACTCAATTAATAATTGTGGTCTATATATGAGTTACTTTGTTATTATTTTTGTGAGACAGTATAAAACAAAATCTATTTCTCTCCAGTTGACAACCCTACGGTATAGCTTTGCGCTGCAAGAGAGATGCTCGAATGGTCTCGCTCGTTTTTCAGTCGGATGCACATAACAGTCCCGGGCTATACAACAAACAACATTAAACTTTTTATCTCAACCTGCTTGCACCCGTATCAACAGAACTCGTTGCAAAGAATCTCATTTTATTGTGTACCATACGAAAGTTGAGTATCGTGGCTGAGGAACTAAGACTTTATGTCGGTTTTTATTCGATGTTTTAACTATGTGGCTATGAGGTATGGTAAATGAAGTGGAAATTTTGCGACTATTTTTTTTATTATGTGTTTTGGTTTCCTTTCAATGTTGTATTAATTTTAAGTGTATTAGAACTGCGTCGTTACATTTTAAAATGAGCTAATATCAATTTTAATCATTCCTTCTGTGTGCTTTTGTGTTTGATTTTGTTTGCATGGTCTGTCCGCATCCCACTCGCCCGGGTCGGGGAAGTGCTTCTGGCACAGGTCGCAACGGAGCAGTGCCATTGTCTCTTCCGTGTCATCGCTCTGGTAGAAAATATAAGCACAGTTACTAAAATGTTTACCTTTATATTTCGATAATTGATTCAAATCGATCCGAGTACTTGGAAGAGAGTAGAATCCTCATGTAGTACTAAGAATCGTTCGCGACTTCGTCCGCGTTAAATTACTAAGAAACATAATAACAGTCAAACATTGTCTAGCACCACCTACTGGTGGGTTATAATAAAATGATTCTTTGATAGAAACCTTGTCTTGACAACTACAAATAATATAACAAATTACTTAAATAGGTACAGCCGTTTTCAAGTGAAGTTCTTGCATATATTCGGCAATTGATTTTTATTTATATGGATGCATATATATGTATATATATGTTAAATTAAAATTATGAAAAACTGTTTGGTATTATGGGGTAAAGGAGTCTGCCTAAAAACTTGATACAGAAAAAGCGACGTTACGTAGTAAATACATTAACAGAACACGTGCACTATAAAATTAATTGTAGTTGAAAAACAAATTAAAAATTAAAACTTAAAAAGCATAAAATAAAAAAAAAATATAAAACATTTAAAAAAAAATACATTATTAAAATTATGGTACGCAATATAGGCGCCCGACCGTGCTGCCATCTGGTTTTGATGTAAGTAAGTGACAAATTAAATCATAGCTTCATTATCTGTAGTGCCATCTGTCAGCTACTTAAATAACACAATAAATATTATTAGCAACTCTTTGTCATAAAGTAAATAAAATTTAGAAAAGTACGAACAGATTGCTATAATAAGTAACGAATTAAATTAATTATGATTTAATATACATTTTAGTTATGTTTAATTATCATCTAACCGGATGGTACAGAAACGTGACGCCATAATGCCGTAACGAACTTCCGTTGCATTGTCATCCAGTTACCTCCTAGTAGCGCCTAAAGAAGTTTTCCTTCAAAACATATTGAGACCATTAATCGAAATATAAATTATCCTATCTCTTACGTTGGAGGTAACTATAGATACATAAATGCCAACTTTCATGAAGATCGGTTAAGTAGTTTCGTAGTTCATCGTGGACAAACATCATGACACTGAATTATTATATATTTGGATTAACAGACATAGGAATTGTAAATTGTGACGAATAGAGCCTTATAAATAAGGGCTTCGACTCGTGCGATGAAAGAAACTTATCTTTTTTAACCGACTTCAAAAAAAGGAGGAGGTTATCAATTCGACTGTATTTTTTTTTTTTATTCTTTTAGTAGTAACATTAAATCTTGTCAAGAGTTATTATAGAGTCATAAGGGCTGACGACAGAAATGAAAATTAAAAAACTTGTGTACTTTTTGAATTTTCAAATCAATTATAGTTTGATTTATTTAATTTCTAAATATGAATTATCAAAATTAGTCTGGTTTTCACGTCTATTGACACGTCTATCCAGCAATAACTATATACACTTGTATACAGTCTATTAATTAATCAAAAATAGGACGGGTTGCAAAACTCAATACAAAATATCATTATTACATGTACACACACTAAGCGTCACCAGTCTGACGTAAGCGCATTACGTCACGAGTATGTCGAGATCATTGGTGATGCGAACTTATAAGTTTTTCCCTTACCAAAAATCACTCGACACGGCTAAAGAAGTATTCACTTTAATAAATAAGGAAAATCGTTTGAGAAATAATATCTATATGTAAATAGATGAAAAAAATTTGTTAAATGCCATTTTTTTCTTTGTTTATTAATGGATATTTGTTTTTTTTTTGGATATCATCGACGAGTCGAAATTTTTTATTTGTAACCCCATATTTGTGATACTTCACGCTCCTTGCATCTATAATCGGTAATATCTGAACAAAATTCAATACAGTTTTACCATGTAGAATAATATATCGAAAAGAATTGCAGATATTATTATATACTAGCGGGCCCGCGGACGTTGTCCTGCCCTGATTATTAAAAAAATGTAGACAAATTATACCTAAATATTCCTCACGAATCACTCTATCTACTGGTGAAAACCGCATGCAAATCCGTTCTGTAGTTTTTAAGTTTATCGCGAACAAGCAGACAGACAGACGCGGCAAAGGTCTTTATTTCGTACTATGTAATGATATATATGAAGAAAATACTTTGTACCCCTTATTATGACCTTATCTCGACCACTTAGAAACTCATAGAAATATACTTAACATTTCAATAGAATTTTCTTTTACTCGAATTGTGTTGTTCACAGTAAGTAGAGATTGAAATAGAGAAGAATGTTTTGGTGATAGTTTCATCTCTTTCTCCCACTTATTATTCGAAAAAGACAATTAAGCTGAATATAACGTTTATTCGTGCTCATTATCCTATTAATTTCATTCAAATATCTAATGTAATGGAGGCAGTATAATAGCGAATATAATTTTACATCGGATCGAATTTTATGTAATGTTGGGGCCATGGTGTAAATTCTGAGAGCGGTGCTGTCTCGCCCCGCGGCCATTGCTAGCACTCGTGTCACCTCTCTTATACGTTAGATTTGTGTAGACATGTCTCCTGCTTTTTTATATTTTACTTGGCCCGTCCGCTTCCCCCTGAATAAAGCCTTTTGAGTTGACAGAATGATTAACATTATACTAATCCTAATTAATACTGTAAATGCGAATGAGAATTTGTTTATTTATTTATTTATAGATAGAGTGATTCATGAGGACGTTTAGATATATAATTTACCCCGGTTTTGTGTAAATTGGCTGAAATATAACGATAGTTGTTGGAAGTGTCGGAAAAAGTAAAGCCGCCTGGAACTTTTATCGAGAACGCTGCCTAATTCCTTTGAGATATAACAAAACAATGTATGTAATCTTTTATAGGTCTACAAAAAAGTCCGTGATGGTATATATCTTTAAGGACAGCTTACTATACCCATTATAACTTCTAAAAAAATGTTCACCTACAATGAGGTAATTGGAAAAGTTTTTAGACGAATACATCAACAAATAAAGTAAATTTTCAAAAAAAAGTATTAACCGACTTCAATATCAATCAAAAACCCATAAGGCACTAAAAAGCGGAAAATAAATAGTTTATCAAATTAACCAAATTAAATAAAACATATGAATATGTGTGCTACCTAGAGATATATTGGAAATCGGTGCTTTCTCTAAAAAAAACTTAAAAACTTTCGCTAAAAAACTTTGTCACGGATCTCATAATCAGAACCTAACCAAACTCTCATCAAACTACCCTTGAAGTACGTCCTTTCCAATAAAAAATGAATCATCGAAATCGGTTAGCGTGATATTGAGTTATTCGTCTATTTGTCGTGTACATACTTAATGCAAATTTAAAACTTATACGGTTTTGCACTGGATGCCGTTGTCGGAACTGGACCAAATTAAAATGGGACCACACGGGAAGTACCAGCTTTCAAATAAAAAAAGAATAATCAAAATCGGTTCACCCAGTCCAAAGTTATGAGGTAACAAACATAAAAAAAAAAAATACAGTCGAATTGATAACCTCCTCCTTTTTTTGAAGTCGGTTAAAAAATACGTTGGTCACCTTAAACATATCACACCCATTATTATCTTTATATATATAATTCTTTTGTCCGTGTGTCACATACACTGAACGGTTTAGATTCAAAATCGGATCGGGTAGGTGGCGCTGCGATTGACTTTTTTATTATTATCAAGGTAGGACAACGTCCGCCGGGCTCGCTATCACTACATATTATAAAACAAAGTCCCCTACCGCGTCTGCCTGTCTGCCTGTTCGCGATAAACTCAAACTACTGAACGGATTTTCATGCGATTTTCAGCAGTAGATAAAGCGATTCAGAAGGAAGGTTTAGGTATATAGTTTGTCAAGGTTTTTTTATTATCATCAGGGTGGGACAATATCCGCCGGGCCCGCTATTTATTCATAAGTTAAAAACAAACACGACGTCGTGATTGGATGTTTCTTATATTCTCTTTCACTTAAATTAAAATGTATTTATTTATTTTTAGTAATTGCATTCTTCGCTTTGTATACTAGGTTTAATATATACTCGAAAAAAATCTGACAACATAATTACACACCACAGGAAGGAATTTAAAAGTCCTTAGATGGAAATAATAGTTAAAATCAGCATTGTAAGCATGATGTGTATTAAATCTTACAATTGTTCCATAGTTATCAATGTCAGCAGGGGATCGAAGAAACAGCATGTCAGCAGAAGAGTTTTCGGTCCCTAATGGCAATTCAGAGGGGTGTAATTCTTTACAATTCTACTTAGTGACGTCATGGAATAATAATGCAGTGTTCTTGTTCTTTTTTAACCGACTTCGAAAAAGGAGGAGGTTACTACGTTCGGTTGTATGTATTTTTTTTTATGTATGTTAATCGATATCTCCGACAATTATGAACCGATTTTAATGATTCTTTTTTTATTTGAATTGGTTATATTCAGAGGTGGTCCCATATAAATTTGAAAATATTCAACCCTTTTTTCTGTGTAGATCCTCTTCCAAATTACTTCAAAAACATTATGTTAATAATATGGAGACTGAATTTAAATAAATATACAGTACCGTAAAATAAAAAGTCCAAATACACTGAGTAATCTGTGGTAGGTACGTTAATACTCAAGTGATATTGTTGTATTGTCTATGGGCTTTTTAAAATACGGAAGACCACTACTTCCATTGGTTGAATTTGAGCTAAATAAGGTGTATGATTTTTTTAATTACGTGTTAATAAATCGATATTATTATATGTACTTCTTTTTTATTTTTCTTCATAATTGATAAAAACTGTATTGATTATTGTCCAAATATTGTATATTGTAGGCGTAAGAGTTGTGAAGGTAACAAATTGAGGCTTCGACTCGTCGATGTTATAAAAAGGATCTTTTTTCAAATAGTTTAGATAACCAATGATATTATAACTAAAAAACTGTAGGTACGTCACCTATATTATATTTCGACAAAACAAATGGCACGAAAACGCTCACATACGTAAAGTAATATTGTAACGCCACAATGTCATAGATAAATGTGGAAGTAAGATGGCATATTCTTAATATCGGTGGTGTAAAAGAAATAGTTACATGTTGCTTAGATACGGGCACATTGATGGGAGCAACCGTCAAAAATAAGCTAGCTAGCCAAGTTTTAAAATGGCGCTGTCGAAGCGCTTATGACGTATCTACAGGTTTTCAGTTATAAAGTCATTGTTGATAACATTAAAGCTTGTCCACAAGTCGAGGCAGTCATAACGATTGCCGACAGAAGTGATAACTCAAAACATTGGAATAACTATGTTCTTTTTTTAATTTTGAAATAACTTATAGTATGAATTATTCCAATTTCATCATTTGTAAATCGAAATTATTAACATTAGTCTGATTTTTACATCTATTGGCACTCCGAGCAATAATTATATACAATAAAAGTTAATTAAACATATGACACGCTGCATAAGCTCAATAGAAAATATCAATATTACATGTAAACAGTCGGTAGTTTGACGTAAGCGCGACACATCAGGAACATGTCGGTGATGCTTCACTAGCATATCGATGACACGATCCCGTAAGTTTTTCTCATACCAAAAATCATTCAACGCGGCTACACAAGTTTTCACTTCAAAAAACTGAAATTGGTGGACAAACCGGAGAGAAAAGGGCACTATATGGATTATCTACCTTTATTTGACTTTACGAGTACCAAAAACCTATACGCGAACTTTTAATTTGGCATTTGGCAATTGCAAAATTATTCGCCGATGTTTAAATTAGAAAGGAAATGAAAAAAAAAAATACAAACTTAATTTAATAATCTTGCGCTTGAAATGTTTCATAATCGTTGAAATGACACGAATTACTTTTTTGTAACGCAAACTTCATGGATCAACAACCTTGATGTAGGTTGTGGTAAGCAGATTAAATGACAAGCGTTGATTCGTGGCAGAATTATATATTTCGTAAAAGCAGAAATGCTTAAATACAGGCTTCCATGTATCAGATGCTTCCAAAGAGTACATTTCAATTATTTCAACCCATAACGCGAAACAAAATATGTATTCTTCTTTATGAACTTAGGAGAGGATAGATTTTGGTAATATGTAATATTAGAGGCAAAGTTAATGGTAAAGTCGTGCTATGTAAGCCCCTTTACAGATCTTATCCCTAATGAGTCGTGTTTGTTCCACCATGTGAAAAGAACACACGAATAGTATTTCTGTTAGCAAGGTTATTTGGTACAAAATGTTATAATGAAAGTTATTGGTTTAATCATGCCAGACTTTCCAGACAAGAACTGATTGCAGCATTCGGGACCCTGTCGGGTCATGTAACCCATAATAAGTGCCATTTTATGATAGTGAGAATACCATCTCTGATTTGTGAAGTCTTTCTTTTCCTTCAAGATAATTGACTACGCTATTGGCCTGACAGGTTTTTACAGCTTCATCTGACTACTAAAGCGAACGCTTAAGTAAAGTCTCTTAGTCTACGGATAATTTTTATCGTATGTTGAGGAAGTATACCCGGTCCAAGAAATTGCGCCAAAAAATCTCTTAGAGTCCTAGAAGATTGTAGAAGAGTTTAATATCATATTGGAAGATCTTGTATCTAATGCAGCTAGGATAATATATAAATTTATTACCTTAATCTCTAAATGTGAGAATCAAGTTTAATGTTACATTAATCGAACTGAATTACCATATGAGGCTGGCATAGTCATCATGGATGTATCTAATCTTCATTAAAACAATGAGAGAACAAATGTGGAAGTAATCGAAATCTCGGAATAGCACAGTCGTTGCTTTGACTAAAACCTGTTTATCAGTAATACGTCATCTGAATTTAGCATTTTAAACGGATATTTGGCCACATCTATTGCCGCTTTACTGTTCCGAAATATGTAATTGCGGGCTAGTGACCTTTAGGTGAAATGAACTGGAACTTCATACAGTTCATTTTAATATATCCAATATAGTTTGTCCATGTTTTTCGATGTAATAAAAAGCTTGATGTTAAAAAATAGCTAAATTGTATGGTGTACAATAAAATGTAAACAGAATTGTTGTCTTATTTGAGTTTAGTATCTCATATATTAATACTCCCCAGGTGTAAAACTCACCCTAGTAGCATGTTATGGTCATTAAAGGCTAAGTTTGAGTAATTCTAAATCATAATTCTGCCCTCCCAATACATTCTTGATAATTTAATGGATGCCCGTAAAAACTTAGAAAAGCTGTATTTAGTAAACGGCCGACATGATTTAAGTACTAGAAACAGTGACAAATTGGTCATTCCATTTGCCAGATTCAATAAGACCAGCAAAAGTTTTTTAGGTAATAGTATCAGGGTGTGTAAGTAGTGAACGATAGTGATGTCTGGAAATAACACTCCTCTCAGTGCATCCGCTAAAAACGATTGTAACTGTAAAGTATTTTTATAGAAATATGTATGATAAAAAAATTAGCAAGATAGAGTTTCATGACGGTTCTTTTCGATGGCTGGGTTGTTTTCTAAAACGTTAGTGGTTTTGACATTTAGAAGTAACTTGTCAGGGTCTAAATTAAGTAAAGTACTTTTGTCTTTGATTTTTTTTTTAATATTATAGGAGGCAAACGAACAGGCGGGTCATCTGAAGTTAAGTGATCATCGCCATCCATAGACACCAGCAACACGAGGGGAGTCGCAAGTGCGTTGCCAGCCTGTGTTTGGATTCAGGGAGAGGGAAGGGGAGAGGGGGAGGGAAGAGAAGGGAGGAAAGGGACGGAGAGATGGGCCTCCGGTGCTCTCACTGACCGAACGAAACGCAACAATGCAAGAGCACTGTTACTTCACGTCGGTGTTTCTGTGAGAGGATGGTAGTACCCCGGGCGAGCCGACACATTCATGCCGAAGCTGGTAATAACTTTAGCGTGGCTCTACCACCTACAGTCGACAGGATCAGCCAATTACTAGAATCAGGCGGGGAAGTGGGAAGCCTGTATTCAGTTGGCTCTTTACTATCATGCATATGATGATAAATGGGATTACTCAGTTTATTTCAAGCTTAAGACACTGTGTTACCTTCAGATACGGTGTTGTCACCTTATTGTGTAACAGAAAAAAAATGTTAGTATGCGCCATTGTTTCTTGAGTTATAATAAGTACATCCTTCAAACAAAGATAGAATGTAATATTCTTTGGTGCAAAAACTCTGCCTTAGTTCTACCACCTTAATCATATGTTTGAGATTTTAAGCTCTATGCATGAAAATACTTGATTACATCCTGATCATTGATTTTTATCGTTTTATTCTGGTATTAAATAAATAATAATTTTATGTAATGTGAATGCAAATTGTTTGTTTAGTCTTTTTATTTGGTATTTTGTTTTTATGAGATTGACTCAGGTTAGATATTGAAATTACCAGCGCAATAAACTAGTCTAAAGTTATTAAAATTGATATATAAAATTTTATAATTCTTAGAAATATATAATTATACTTTATTGCTACTTGTGGATATTTGTCGTTTTTCTTTCTTTACCCAGTTTAATTATATGTAATAGGAACAGCCATTAACCTGTCTTTCTATTCATTAATAGCGGCATCTGTACAAAAGTTGTAGAAATATGGCGAGTTAATTTATATGAATAACTTTTTAACCGCAGATTTTTTAATATAACTTGTGCTAACACATGGAAGAAATAGAAGCTTTTCATATAGTTTATGCTACGTGTATGGTATACTAGGTATAGTTTGAAGGGAATACGGTGTATGTAGCACATAATAAAGCGGCTTCTAAATGCACATATTGAATTATTAAACGTATCTATATTAATTAATGAATCTGTTTTTGTGTTTGTTAGTTTATATTTCTGTAAGTGGTAGAGCCACGCTGAAGCTATTACTGGTTTCAGCATGAATGGGTCGGCTTGCCCGAGGTACCTTCCGACCCACAGAAACACTCACGTGAAGTAAAAGTGCTTGCGTTTCGTTTGGTCAGTGAGAGCGCCGGAGGCCCCCTCCCAGGCTGGCAACGCACTTGCGACTCTCCTGGTGTTGCTAATGTCTATGGACGGTGATGATCACTTAACATCGGGTGACCCATATGATATAAAACCCTATGATATAAAAATATATATATATTTCTGCCTCTGATTATGGATATGACGTGAAAGTTTTCTCTACCTGTTCATCTGTCCTAATAAGGGACCATTCAAGTATTCAATGGGGAGCAGAAAGTTTCCAATTTGTTTATTTTTTATGACATGAGGAATCTGGATGTGTAAGTTCGACATGTGAGGCGCGAGGTCTTATCCATTGTGCTACCATTGCCCTAATGGCGAATAACTGTAGGTTAATTTCTCTATAGACTATAAATATATCTATCTAGACGTGTTAACTGTTGCTCATGAATCAATAAAGAAACTGATTAAAAATATTTACAGAAATGCTTACGTAAGTATTGGAGCGGGGGGTAACGGCATTGCTTACTTTTGCTGACGAGGGGGAAGGCACGGTCAGTGATTATAAAAATTCTGTTTACTTTATAATACTTAAGCGACCCGTAACTCAATAATGATCTCATCGGTTCTTATGAAACATTTTCACGGGAATTCTATCTCATATTTCTATTGATATGGCATAAGATTTATCAAAAAGACTCTTAGAAATCGTAAAAGAAACTTTGCAATTTTGGAAGTGAAACTTCTTAGGGCTTAGAAACTGTGATCGGCAACCTTTTTGTGTGACGAAAAGTGGTGGGGGCAAACACTGTGTCGGGTAGAGTGTTGAAAACACCGGTTCGCGTTCGATCACCGAAGTTAAGCGACATCGGGCGCGGTCAGTACTCGTATAGGTTACCGCCTGGGAACGCCGCGTGACGTTGATTTTTTGTTTGACTTTTAAATTAAAACATTTTCCTGTAATACAGAAGTTTCCCTTCTATCGTGTCTTTTCATAAGATACACTTTTTTATACAATCTGTTTTGATAGAAGTACAAGAAAAGAATACGGTATTCCAAAATAAATAGCGTTTTAAAAAAGACGCACGAAACCGCGGGCAGTTGCTAGTATAATTCTATATATGAAGAAACACAAACACGTGTTTGATATCGAGTCGAAATTCGAAGTTAATTTGTAAATATAATGACTCTGAAAATAAATAATAAAAATACGATATATTTCTCATACATATTAGTATAGTTTTTTTTTCTTATAGCTAACCACACCTAAGTTGTTTAAAGCATTTCAAGTATCCAAGGACTTATGTAAATAACTAACTCTTCGAGATAAATGCATTTAATATTAATATTGCGTAATTTTTTTAATCTAATCCAATAACACAATAATAAAAGATATAAATAACTCGATTAGTATTTATACGATACAACACATTGACATATAAAAACCCAAGACACACAGTCTCGAATAAAAGTAGCGCTCAGAACCGTCTCGCAAAACTCCCCAATGTTCATAACGTGGTTATAGTTATGCGACAAATTTATGATTTTGCAAATTCAACCTTACCTGAATGATTTATAGTTGTTTTTACAAGGACGCGAGACTATTTGAAATGACTGCATAATCCAAAATTATGCACTCATTTTCGTGTGCCGGCTGTGAGACGTTAAGTGTGCACCCTGGGTTTTTGTATATCAATGATGCCACAGTAATTATTTCGCTTAATGTCTGTTTGTAACATCTATTTCGTGATTTTTACATATTTTCTATCTTCCCCTAATGTTGTTTATTAATTCTGCTTTATCTGTTCTACCTTTGTCTTGGTCTAAACTTGCAACAGCGCTACCTACGTCTAACTGTCCACCATTAATCTATAAAAATACTGCCGTTATTATGAGAAATTTGTAGGTGGTAGAGCCACGCTGAAGCTATTAATGGTTTCAGCATGAATAGGTCGGCTCGCCCGGGGTACTACCATCCGACCCACAGAAACACCGACGTGAAGAAACGGTGCTTGCATTGTTGCGTTTGGTTCGGTCAGTGAGAGCGCCGGATACCCAACTCCCCTCCCCTGCCCTCTTCCCCACTCTCCCTTCTCCCAAACACAAGCTGGCAACGCACTTGCAACTCCTCTGGTGTTGCAAGTGTCTATGGATGGTGGTGATTACTTAACATTAGGTGACCCACCTGTTCGTTTGCCTCCTATTTTATAAAAAAATAATGCGAAATCAGACAGTTTGTGTCGTTATAACGTCTTATAAATCGATGAACGCCAGCTGCACGCACAATAAAGCATGACTTATTGTCACGTTATTGTCGCGATAGAGAGGTGCGATCGGCCTAAGCGTTCGGCTTGAATAGCATCTATCTAATACAAAGAATAATTCAATTCAATTCACAAAAGTATGCAATTTTTTATCAATATTTTCTTATGATGTTATCACGTACAATTATCGTCCGTAAACCGACTTTACAGACAACCAATTTTATATTTAGTTGAGTCATTATTTGTGAATATAGTTATATTTTTACGAATCGTCCTAAACTCCTAACTAATATTATAAATGTGAATATGTCAGTCTGTTTGTTACGCTTTCGCGCTTTAGTTAAAGAACCGATTAACATGAAATTTGGCGTACACATTGTCAAAGGTATAGAAAAGGATCTTTTGTTCAGATTTGTCGAGGAATAAGTGAAACGTTAACACGAATATAAATATATAACAATAATAAAAAATAATAGCCGCGAGCAAAAGTTACTAAACAAATAAAATGATTTCATCGTCTGAGGACATGTTCAGAGATTAGTTTTTGAAGTGAGAACTTCTTTATCTGTGTTGCGTGACTAAAAAAAACATTTATTCGGTAGGTAAAAAACTTATGCGTGAAAACCAGACTACTAATTGTTATATGAAATTGAAATAATTTAGGTTATAATTGATTTAAAATATCAAAACATAAGACAGTTACGTTACTTCGATTTTTTTTTATACCACAATGGTAGCAAACGAGTATGCCGATCGCCTGATGTTAAACAGTCACCGCAGCCTGCGGACGGACGTTTGCAACACCCGAGGTGTCATATCGTTGCCGACCCTTCAATAATCTGTTTTTTATTTATGTCATAGCAGGCAAACGAACAGGTGGATCACCTGATGTTAAGTGATCACCATCGTCCATAGACACTAACAACACCAGGGGAGTCGAAAGTGTGTTGCCAGCCTGTGTTTGGGGAGGGAGGGGGAGAGGGAAGGGGAGGAGAAGTGGGCCTCCGGCGCTCTCACTAACCGAACGAAATGCAACAATGCAAGCATTTTTACTTCATGTCGGTTTTCTATTATGTATGGGTGAATCTATGGGTGATAGCACCCCGGACGAGCGAACCCAATCATGGTGAAACCAGTAGTAGCTGCGGCGTGGCTCTATCACCTTTACTTTTTAAATACGTAAATGTTTTTCGAGGCTTATCCATATTAAGATGTCCGGTGCTCGGCATAGATCCACAGCAACACCTCCCTTGGTCTCATCCCAGCTAGCGGCGACCGCTGGACATTATTTATACGCCGCCGGCGACCTAACGTGACATATTTTAAAGCTACCGTTTTAATAAGTCGCCTTTAACCTGCTACTTTAGGAAATAAAGTTCAATTGAAGGGATATAAACCATATTTTTTTTGGTTCGCAGTTGAGTGTTTTTTTAATTTTCATACGAATTAATCGTTTTAGAAATGTGTATTTAGTTTTCAACTATATATTTGTTTTAAAAATATATACGTTTATATATTTTTTTAATTTATTGTAAATATCTAACTAAGTATCTAAGTCATGTAACTAGAAAAGTTTTGAGTATGATGGTGGGCGGATATAAAAGTAAAGTAAGATCGAAAAAGGAATGGATGGTTTGTGTGAAAAATGATATATGTATAAAAGGTGACAGATGTATGACATCTGACAGGGGAGAGTGCAGAAGGAAAACATGTCCTACCCACTCTACTTATGTGAGATAGGGGTAAGAAGAAGAAGAACTATTTAAGTATGTGAAATGTTTTACTGATTTCTTCTCTGTAGTATTGTCGATGTTTTTGATCTACAGCTTTTTTTCTATTAAAAATGAATGTATGATGTATAAATATATTTTTAACCTGTATAATTTATTTTCCAATATTAAACTTGCTAATTAAGTATACTTGACTAACTGTGTTTTGTTGGTTCACTTGTTTTTCACATTTTGTACAGCATCCTGCCCGGTATTACGTATCGCGCCGCACGACCCATCCGCATTATACTTCAATCTCGTTTCGCGTATCTTCTGACTTACGCTTTCTCTACTAATTGCTAATCTTCTAAGTGTCTAGCGTGATGATTGAAAGTATGTAACTTTCATAAAAAAGTACATACAGAAAGAATTTATGAAATCTGTTTGGTCGTGATTCCCACGATTCGCGTGAAACAAAAAATCTTTTTAGTTGTCTGATGCTATTATAAATTTTACAATAAATGAATATGAGATAATAAGAGTTAAAATAAGCACGAATACATTTGAAGATAAATATTTGGACCATGATAAATATGTGTCATTTCTAGTTAGTATCCTATGTCTACGTGTGGTCCCTGAATGGTGCCTATATAACTTGGAAGGATTACCCTCGGCACCTCCTAAAATCTAAAACCAGTGGCATATGTTACTAATTGGCACGTTCTGTCTAGAATAAACATTATCCGATTAGTAAAATAATGCCAATTATAGTTTTTTTAACTAAAAATACTGAAATTGTTTGAATTGTTGCGTTTCGTTCGGTCAGTGAGAGCGCCGGGGGACCACCTCTCGTCCCCACTCCTCCATCCCCCATCTCACTTGCCCTCCCCCTCCCCCAACACAGGCTGGCAACGCACTTACGACTCCCCTAGTGTTGCTAGTGTCAATGGACGGCGGTGATCGCTTAACATCAGGTGATTCGCCTGTTCGTTTGCCTCGTATGACATAAAAAAAATATTATTATTAAATTTGCTGTATGAGCGTTCTTATTGTTATTACTTCCTATTACATTTATAAATATGTAGTAAGAGTATGTACGTTGAAGTTTATCGTATCAAATATGTGTACATATTTTATTATGTAAATTAAATGACAGAGAAGTGAGCGGATTCATCAAAAACTACTGGATAAATTTCAAGTCCATTGTTTTTAGTTTTACCTTCTGAGTTTTAGTTCTTGATGATGGCTTAGTCGGTAGCGTGTTTGGACACAGCGTCGATGGACGTAGGTTCGAAGCCTTGCAACTGAGTCGGAACTTTCGGTGAAGGAAATCATTGTGGTGGAACCATAGATAGCATGGTGGTAGGGTTTTTCTTAAGTCCGCCTGACTAGCTATCACCCTCAACTGGAAAATCTGTCGCCAAACGACACTTGGTGTGTTTCGGCAGATGCACTTGAGAGCCAGTCAACATCAGATATGATTGTTATCAAACGCTAGAACCTATAAAATATTTTAAAAAAGTGGCCCTTTCTGATAAAAAATACTCACATTAGCTACATCATTATTTCATTATATAATATAAAACAAAGTCCTCTACCGCGTCTGTCTGTTTGTTTGCGATAAACTCAAAAACTACCGAACGGATTTTAATGCGGTTTTCACCAGTGGATAAAGTGATTCATGGGGAACGTTTTGGTATATAATTTGACAAGGTGTTTTTATAATCAGGGTGGGACAACGTCTGCCGGGCCCGCTGTTTTAATATAAAGCTACTAAAGTCTTAAGAAACTATTAAATATATTGTTAAAATAATAAATTACGCAGACAAAGTCGCGGGTATCAGTTAGTGTAAAATTAAATAATATATATGTATATATAAAATACGCTTAGCAGAGCAGGTTAGTAAAAGCCAGTTATAACATAAATATTTAACGAATTTAGAAAATAAAAAAAAAGTATGAAACCAAATCAAAATATTTAAATTCGAAATGCATATTTATATGTTTATAAGGTCACAGAGATTTGTTTCGGACCTTGGTCGGTGAATTCATAAATTAAAGATTCTGATTTGATTATCATTACGAAGGTCACACACAGCACTTGTCTAAGTATAAAATAATCAAAATCAAAAATACTTTATGCAGCTTAAACTCTTATCTTTTCATTATACGTAACATATTTTACGAAAATACATGATTATAGATATAGACGGTTACATTCGCTTTTGGTGGATGCATAACGAGGCGCGTCATTTTCAGAGGTCACCATCGTCCACATATTGATGCATCCTATAATAGCCTTTGGATATTAAAACCTGCTTGAACTTACTGTCTGGCAAATCGGTAATGTGCTTTGGGATTTTGTTATAAGACCTATATATAACACTATTACCTAAAAACTGTTACTAGTCTTAGTAAGCCTGAAACATGGAGTAACCAATTTGTCAATGTTTCTATTATTTAAATGATGCCGGTCTTTTGTTAAATCCAGCTTATCTAAGTTTTTGCGGACTTACATTATTGTAATTATGAAGAATGTATCAGGAGGGCATAGCTAGTTGAGAGTTATTAGAATCAGAATTCACTAATTTACATTTTTTGAAATATAGTGTAAATTACCTTTATTAAACATGAGTTCATTGCGCTTTATATAATAAGAAGGCCAAATTTCGAAGCATAGTGTAAAAATAGATTAAGTAAAAAAAAATGTTTGTCTATTTAAATATTTTTGGTTATTGTCGATGGACTGTAAAATGTATGTAGATGTGAAAAATATCTTAATAAGTTAAACAAGAAGTTCGCCGTAATTGCTTACCCAAACAAAAAAGAACGGAATCGTGTTTTTACCGTTACTTTATCGGTTAATATTTTGCAAAACCGGTAAACTGGGGCTTACCGCACATACAAAAAACCGGAATTCGAACCTCCCCCACGGACGTTTCAAATCGCTTTTGTTTGCGACACGGCAACTTTGAACTTGATAATTTAATGCCCACAGGTATTCCCACCTTAAATCTTGTCCGCGCGGAATCAACAGTTCCCGTTTGATTTACAGGGCAATAAAGTTTTTAATTTTCAAGTGGCAACATTCCATTATCGCAGTTTCGTTTTTAATAAGCGGGGCTCGGGTCGGCTGTACCGTCCAATTTCGTTGTTGAAATTGAAAAAGTTAAACGACGATATATACGATCGGTTCGGGTTGAGTAATAGAAATTTTAAATTATAGAAATGTTTGTTCTGTAATTGTTTGGATTCAGGTGGTGGAATACCTAATAGAGGTTATTTTGCTTAACGATATATTGTGTGTTTATACATATATACTTGACTAGCAGACGTCTGCGACTTCGCCTGCATCAAATTGCAGTATAAAACTTGGTATCAGTAAAATTAAAACAGCGTAACATAGCATAAAACACTATATAATAGCATTACATTTCCCACCATGAAAAAAGTGGGTGTGTGCTTACGGCCACGTGATAGAAGTGAAAATATATAAATAAATACATGCGCATTAAAGTCCATACATTTAAATGTATTATATATACATTTAAAGTTATTTAAATACTAAATATAATATATACACTTGAAATACTACAACGGACGAGTTTAGAAAAAAGTCCTAGAACTACGTTGCAAAACTTGATAATTATCTCCAGAATATACCATGATTAAGAATGTGATAGTCATGTCATAAAAATTTTTTTTTACAATGTTTAGTACATTTTTGTAGTAAACCAGTGGATATCCGCGACTTTGTCTGCGTCTTTTATTATCTTAATTTTTTTAACAAAATTCAGCTTAGCAGAGACCGGTCATATTTATATTCCATATATACAGATGTCTAGATAGATACCCTGGTAATTCAAATTATATTAATATACTTTATGATGTTGTTGGTGACGTTTGATCACAAACGTTTTACTTTAGCCGTGAACCGCGCACGAACAAACAGAAAAACATTTACCAAAAATGATTTAAATGTATGTAATTAGATTTTTTAATCACTTGAAATATTTGTTTTTTACAAAATTCTGAAAAGTATAGATGCGTTAATTTTACATTCTTATTATATGTATAATCGTAGCGTCTGAAATACTAAGCCAATATATACCATCTCATCGAACCCGGTTTTCATTTTTGGTGTCTTATGACCGACAAGTTTCATAATATCTCGGTAATGAGACAAATGATTTTCATACTTATGTCCTTTAACGTTAGGTTGAAGATCATTTTACCCCGTTTGAGAGGATATTCGTTAATAATTCCCCAGTGGATAAAGTCACAACTGCGGTAAGCTGGTTATGTTACCTTTAGGGATCCGAAAGTGACTGATTTCTATAGAGCCGTCCTGAATTTTGATAGCCATTGTTGTTGGTTTTCGTATATTAACATTTTTGGATATAATAGGGTATATCGGGGTTCAGATTACATAGGCTGGGATGAGATAAGTCTGTCTATATTTTTTTATTCAAACTTGGCAGTACCCGCAGCTTTACCCAGTGCTATATGTGATCTTAAGTCAACTGAAATCAACACAAAAATATTTTATTAAATTTAGCCCCTGAGATATTTTAACGAATATTTTTTTATGGTATTTAACTATGTTTAGATCTGGTAGATGGCTCTGTTGTTCATATCTAGATTTGTTTAAAATTTGTGTACAAAATATTTATTTGGATTCTTCACATAAAAACAAAAACCTAAAATACCAAATCTTAAGCCTCCTGGAATCTTGACATTTATTTTAAGTCAATAATTAGGTCTGTGACATGTACTAGTAATGTTTATTTGTATAGTACTATTTATTTGTCTCTATGGGACTGTAAAGTAGCAAGACACTAGACATTTGAAACAAAAACTGTCTAAATAAAATTAAAATGTTTATTAATTCGTAAAACAATAATTAATAATTCCTTTAGAAGTGGGAACTCGCCTTTGTACGATATGCATTATGAATAATGGGAATTCAAGACACCGGAGAAGCTTCAACGAAATTCATTGTCTGCCTTGATTATGTAAGGTGCGCATTTCTGCAAATTACAGAAAATACAGCCGTGTTGTATAGAGCGGCTTAATTTATTTCACCTCGCGTACATTTCAACCAAGTAAAACATGAAACAGTATGGTAACCATTACCAGTAAATTAGCATAAAATAAAATCGCTGTTCCAAAATGTTTTGTGAAGAACCACGTTTATTTTGAAAATATTTAGTTGTCAGTTTGCAATATGCAATTTTGCTACTATTGAAATAGAATAGAACTAGATTACAACTATAATGTTAACGCAATGGAACAAACAATTAACCACGAATGCTTAAATGAACATTGTTCTCCATATTAAGTTTATAGCATTATGTCGAATAATTTTCAATTAAGTCAGTGTCCGATCGGTATCACACCTCATTGAAATTACTGACGAAGTACCTTTGATTCGATAAAATCACCCTTTTGATTACAGCCAGAAATGTATTTGATCGAGTAAACTTAATACTTCAACCATGGAAAATTCTGTAATAATACGATGTATGTAAGGGCATGATTCAAGAACGGGTGCACCCGTTAGAGTAAATATTTTTGTTGTGTTTGTGATTGTCAGGATAAGATTTTGAAAAGTGCAAAATTTGGAATAAACAATTTATATATAAAAAAGTGAGTGGGCGAACAAGAAAAAGACAGAAATGAGAAAAACTGTAACATTCGTAGAAAGAAGGTTTTATACTTCGGCAAACACGTTTGGTGTGTTGTGATATCTCATAACAACACCATTTTACACAGCACATTAAGTATACTCCACTTGAAGAAATTTAATACATTGTCACGAGTTTTTTTTCAAATGTACATTATACGTAGTGTTCTCTAGCTGCACTGATGACGCAGTGGTTTAGCTTCGCTGCTGCCACCACGATGAGTCTTGTGGGTTGAAATCCCACACAGGACAATTATTTGTGTGATTCGCAGTTCCGAGATTCGTCCGAATTTGGGTCTACTTTGTGTCTGTTAATTTGTATCTTGTAAAGTCTCTCACATGACACAAAATCTATTATATACATCAAAATCAATTACCTAATGTATGTAAGCGCATAACTTTAGAACGGTTGCACCTATTTGACTATTTAGTTTTATTTGGTGTTTGTAATTATCAAAAATGAGTCATACTGAGTAAAAAATAGTTGAGAGATCTTACAAAAATATTAACAAAATTGATAGACTGTCGTTCAGTTGCCATTCAATTTCATTTCAAAACTGTACGCTAGTAAGATATTGCTATACATTGTTCTGGTCATTGTTGTTCTACTGTTTACTCATTATCTTGTGCCTTCAGAATATATGTTTGAATTTCCACGTAAACATTCACCGGTAACCTGTAAACCATTTAGCTAAGTGTTTCATGCAGCCCGTGGCTTCCATTTAGATATTGAAAACTTCACTCGACCGAACAGCTTACATTGAAATTGGCATATAAGTTACAACGGATTTTTGGTCCACGCTCTCTAAATTGGTATGTTTTTAGATACTTTCTCATCTGTTTGAAACGTTCATATTTTATGTTGGTTGAAGTTCGTACGTAAGAGTATAATATATGAGTATGTTATGGCTACGTTGTTATGTGAATAATTTGAATGGTCTACAGTTGTAACTGGCTTAAATAAATGCTTTTTTCCCAAAGGAAAGTATGGAAATATTTAAGCAACACGCCGAGAAATCGCTAGTCATGTTTTTGTTTGTTTGTTAACCGATTTTTTTTATTTCTTTTTTTAGTAGTCATTGATGAGTCTTGGGGTCATCAAAACCAGTTGGTTTTTATCTAAACTATCGATGCCTCTCTAGTCGTTGTATTTTACGATCCTTATATCTAATAATGTCCAAAATGTATATAATTTATCAAAAAACCGGAAAAATATGGAAACTAAAAAAATATAAAGAATTATGGTTGAATTTCGACCAATGGATGATCATTAGTTAATATAATTCAATTTATAAATGTAGTTAACTAATTTCAATAAAACCTTCATAAAAACGTAAATGAACACCATTATTTAATTCCGTTGTTTATACGGCGCAAAACCTCAATCGCCATCTTTTTTTTATATGTTCTCCATCACGTGTTATATTATTATTATTACATTTCGTTAAAAAAAAATTAGAAAATGATTTTAACAATAACATTCTATGTAAATGTGAACCAATTAAATATATTAGTTACACGGCCTATGTCATTACATACATAGTATAAAACAAAGTCCCCTACAGCGTCTGTCTGTTCGCGATAAACTCAAAAACTACTGACCGAATTTTCATGCGGGTTTCACAAGTGGATAGAGGGATTCATGAGGAAGGTTTTGGTATATAATTTGTGAAGGATTTTTTTATAATCAGGGCGGGACAACGTCTGCCGGGCCGGCTAGTTTTACTATAATTTCCAATGAAGTGACAAGTGGTAAACAAGAACAAACCAAGTTAAACGACAACGCACCAAACGTGTTTTGCTGAAGCACAAAACACTTTAGCCTCGTCTCTACTATTATGACTTCATTAAATAGCATGATTAATTAACATGGACGATTTTTTTAAGCCAAAATATAAAGACGGAACAGTAGATGCAAATACCACAAACAGAACATGAGGAATCTTCGAAGTGATTCCATTAAATTAACAATTATTATACACAGGATCTCACAGATGCTATTGCTGTTTATGAGTATATTATACACCGCTTAGACATGAAAACATAAGATTTATTCGTATTAAAAATTGTAATTGCTTCTCACTTTGCACACTGTGCACTTTCCAGAATACTGGTTGTTGTTTGGCTATAAACTTTTACCTTGCGATAATTTTATCACGATCTTCTCATTCATCGAAAATACAATCTTATTATTCTATTCGAATCAAAAACACGCCGTATGAGCATGTCACTGTTAAGGCATCAAATTAAAAATACTAATTTGTCATCAATCATCATAGGCTTATCATAGGCTTCTTCCCGAAGCAACGTATGGATAGAAATAATCACCACGCCAGCCCACAACCCATTCTTTAAACTTTAAAAGTCTTTAAACTCTGAGAAATCCTCAATTTTATGCTTTCCCACATACAGCAGTACTACAAGAACATTTCTCAGGTTAAATTAGTAAACGTACGCGAATCATAAAAATTCGTTGGTACATTTGGTTGGTATACTTCACTGGTCAAACCGCTAGACCAACGTGACTATACGAAATACAAATTACTATTCTGCAAATTAAACATTTGCAATAAATCCAGTTAGATCTTGTTCGTAATTATTTCCCAGGGATGAAGTTAATCGACGGGGCGAATACTTAAGCACCCAATCAGGCGAGTTGCGGGTAAACGGAGATACGATCATAGTCACTCCATCGAGAGTTCAGGACACGATTTCCGTTTTATCCGGAAAACTAATAACTGGATATAACCCGTGGCTATAAGTTGATTCATTTGTCGGGTCCCTTCCAAACTAAGATGTATAATTACAGAATGCTTTGTGCGCAATTTGTGATTTTCTCTTTATATAACTTCTATATCGTAGCAAAGAATACCGCTTAAGTCGAAAATTGGCAGTTTTTACTTTTAAATTTAATGGGATAAATATTCTCATGACGTGTTAAACTACATATCCCATTTTGAACGTTTCAGACAATAAGAGACCAGTCATTAAACCACTAATTACTGCATTAAAATAAATGCAACATAATGCAATAAAGTCTTTTCACTCTCTTGTAAAATTACACAAATTGACATGCACGGTGTTGTTTGCTAAGCGTCAATATATACTTTTACTAGCTGATTCCTGCATGTTTCATTGCCCATTAAAAATGAAAAGGGTCAATTGAATCCAAAAAATAAATAATCTACATCCATTTATCAAAAATCCGGCATTTTTATTATAGTCTTAATAATTTTAATCATCTTATCTTAATTTTAACAATCTTCATCTTAATAAATTGTACTCGTTTATTAATTAAATTTTGTTTTAGTCACTTATCTACCAAAACGAAATCGCGATCGAACATTTGAACACCCCTGGATTAGATTATAGTTACAGGAAAAAATTTTTTTTACATAATATGGGGCAAACGAATAGTTAGGTCAGCTGATGGTAAGCCATCACCGCCGTCCGTAGATATTAGCAACACCAGGAGAGTTGCAAGAGAGTTGCCGGCCTTTTAGTTTCATAAGTTATTTAATTATGGTAAAGTATATACCTAGTTGTATCATTTGATGCTTGTAGACGGGTGGACGATTATTGACCTTATTTCTGAGTTAGTTGAGTGCAAAGTAGTATTGTTGCTTAGCCAGAATTTTCAATACTGTTGTAAGGAGACGAAGTATATTTGTACAAAAAAAAATTAGGCTTTTTGATTTCACATATTAGGTCTAAAGAAGTGTTTGGATGTTTCTTTGAACGAAAAATAAAGTTTCATGCCGTTCAAAGAAAAACTACCAAAGAAAAACTAATTGGGGAACGGCCTAAACAATTTGCAGGTTCACTCTCAAGCTAGTGAACATGAAAACCGACGCAATTGACGCTGGACCGTAGTTTAACACGCAACGGGCAGTTAGGGCTGCGGTTCACGAGGAAGGAATAACGAAGCCCCAGCAATTTGCGAACACATAAATATGGTTTACGAGCCAAACTGATGAACAACCGACCGGGCTTGTAATGCGTGAGAGATGCCGCAACGATCTGTTCGCCGATATTACACACACGGTTATGTTCCTATAACTTCTTTACGATATACTTGGACACTAAAATATACTGTTACTTTGGTCCAGTGGATGAAAGTAGTTGACTGTTTGACTTAACGTGCGTTTTGGGACATATCTATATATCTGTTCTTATATGCATATATCTAGTACATGATCTGGGACCGTTGATCAATTGTTTTCTGAACCGGTGGCAGCTTTGACATTCATAAGCGCTTTCTCAGGGTTTAAACTAAATAAAGTATATTTTGATTTTGTATATTTCATTCTATGATTGTCCTTGGACCGCATTGCCCTTATGCAGTATCTATAATGATTTGAGTGGATCAATATACATGTAAAGAAGCATAATACAAAATTTGTTAACTTCTACAAAATAAGCGATTCGTCTTTTTAGTGAACGTGTTTCAAATTATTCATGTTACATGATCAGTACATTTTTTAATTTTCCATTATCAGTAGTGACAATAATAAAGTAAATTTTCAAAAAAAAGTATTAACCGACTTCAATATCAATCAAAAACCCATAAGGCACTAAAAAGCGGAAAATAAATAGTTTATCAAATTAATCAAATTAAATAAAACATATGAATATGTGTGCTACCTAGAGATGTATTGGAAGTCGGTGCCAACCGAAATTTCAAATTTGTTTCAGGTAGAAATGTATTACAGAGACGACTTAAACTTTGTACCTATGTAGATGATATGATTTTCGGTTCGCACCAACTTCTAATACATCTCTAGGTAGCACACATATTCATATGTTTTATTTAATTTGGTTAATTTGATAAACTATTTATTTTCCGCTTTTTAGTGCCTTATGGGTTTTTGATTGATATTGAAGTCGGTTAATACTTTTTTTTGAAAATTTACTTTATTTTTCCATTTTTAGTGTACATAAATATATTTTACTAGCAGTGCCCGCGAACTCCGTTCCGCCTTAAGTATATTAAAATATGTGCATTTTTGCGGTATGGTATGCGATATGGTTTCAATTGGTTGTACAATAAGTAACGTTTGGTACGACCGCAACCTTTCAATTTCAATAATCCGCGATAGTTTCTACCACCAACTCGGCTACCATCGCTTCACACATAATACACCTTAAGTAATGTAATTACAATGCTTGCGTCATGTTGCAACACAGCAACGAACATAAGCACAATAGGCTCCTAAGAATTGAAGAGTTTTTTTTATAATATTGGTGGCAAACGAACATACGGGTCACCTGATGGTAAGTGATCACGGCCGCCCATGGACACCTGCGACACGAGAGGAAACACAGATGCGTTGCCGGCCCTTAAGAAAGGAGTAGGCTCGTTTCTTGAAAGTTTTCTTATTTTGTCACGGATCCCATAATCAGAACCTAACCAAACTCTCATCAAACTACCCTTGAAGTACGTTCTTTCCAATAAAAAATGAATCATCGAAATCGGTTAGCGTGATATTGAGTTATTCGTCTATTCATACTTAATGCAAATTTAAAACTTATATGGTTTTGCACCGGATGCCGTTGTGGGAACTGGACCGAATTAAAATGGGACCACACGGGAAGTACCAGCTTTCAAATAAAAAAAGAATAATCAAAATTGGTTCACCCAGTCCAAAGTTATGAGGTAACAAACATAAAAAAAAATAAAAAAATACAGACGAATTGATAACCTCCTCCTTTTTTTGAAGTCGGTTAAAAAACAATAAATATTTCATTAATATTCATACAAAACTAAAGAATGCGATAAAATGCTAACGACTTAAAATTCAAATGCATTTTTTTATCGAATTATTTTCATCGATCGATAGACAATTATAAATGTAGGCAGAAATTGAATTAATGATATTTATAAAAAATGAGACACCTTATTATATTTAGCTCCAAGTGAGAAGAAGAGGACATGGAAATATTTTGCTTCTTTCGGTGTATGCGGTTACTTGTAAGGACGAGTTTGTATTGAAACAATATTAGTAACCGGAAACCGCAGTGATTTAAATTCTATCATTTATTACAGGAATTAATTAGAAGGCTACGTGGATATAGAACCTCGTATAAATATATGAAATGTATCAATTTGTGCTTAATTAAAATCCGTGTATACTAAAGCTTCGTGTATGGAATATTCTGTCATATATCATTACATAGTATAAAATAAAGTCCCCTACCGCGTCTGTCTGTCTGTCTGTTCGCGATAAATTCAAAAACTACTGAACGGATTTTTATGCGGTTTTCACCAGCGCATAAAGTGATTCATGAGGAACGTTTTAGTATATAATTTGTCAAGGATTTTTTCATAATCAGGGCGGGACAACGTCTGCCGGGCCCGCTAGTATTCTAACAAGTCTGTGTAGTGTATTTTTTTTTGTTTTTAATAGACATCGTGTATGAAGGATAATGAAAACGAATATGACATCAAACAATTTTATCTGCCTGTTTGTATGTCTGTATTTTACTCAACATTTTTATTTATAGAAAGTTTACTATTAAGAAATCGATAAGGTAAAAGGATGGTCAATAATAATTCAAGAAATAGTAAAAAAAATCTTAACCGATTTCAATACAATTTTGTATACACGTTTTATGTTTATAAAATTTTTAACAGTACTTCTCGAAATTATAAAATATGAGTTAAAAAAATAAATCCATAATACATCTGTACGAAGCCATGAAGCCAGGCCGTTATAAATACAGTTCATTGTTAATTAAAATTATTATACATATATCTAGTATTCGGTCTACAGTTATTTCAATTGTTTGGGCAGCGATATTTATAGTAAGAAACAATAGAGAATAGAAGCCGTACACTTTGTGAACACTTGTATACTTATGTAAATCTTTAGATACAGCCCGTCAAACCCGATTCAATAAAACAAACCCCTCGGCTCTCAAGTTTCGGACCGCGGCACCCTGGATTATGGCAATAAGTGTGTGTTCGCAAACACGAAACAGGTGAGCGATCCGTTTTGAGCGAATCCCTTGTAATCCTGAAATGTGTTCACCGCGCCTCCCTTCAGCCGGCCATAACCCGTGTTATGTTTCATACGTTGCTTTCGTGTTTACGTATTATTATGATATTATACTCAAAATGTATTTACAACTTTCACAATTTCCTGCATACTATTTGAATTTTGTACACGAATCAAGAATCATATCTTTTGTTTATTTTTGGCTCTTAATTTTAAACACAACCGCTGAAAATTTTGACCTCGTCTCAAAAATTAATACTATACATAAGTGGCATCTATTTCAGACCTATAACGTATCTGTTGATTCTATTAAATCAAAAGCCTTATCTGAGTCTGTTAACAAAAATACAATAGGATACGGACATAGGCATGGACAATACTTTAGCTTGTAAAGTCAGATTTCAATTTTAGACACTCCACAGAATTAAAAGCGAAATTAGTTGGTTAAAAATGGGATTTCTTTCCAAAGTGAGGCAATATTTCTTACTGGACCAATGCTTAGCTTCTACCTTGTACAAGTATGATCATGTCTAGAAATCTGTTATCACTTTTGGGATGGATTAACAAAATAACCGTTTTAACTCAATGGACCACTGTCTCGACGGATCATTTGCAATCAAACACTGACGAAGGTAATGAAGAAATATGCTCTAGGGTAGCTTGGTTCTCTTGTTCTAAGATACTTTGGAGTTACACAATCTTCTTCCTTACATCACAAGATAATAGACGTCAAGAATGCTTTCACCAGTATTTTCAGTATGTGGTGAATATTCTCTCGATTTGTCCAAAATCATTACACTATTTTGTTTATAATACGAATTGGTGTATAGTTCCACTCCTGGTGTTTGTCTTTCTGTCTACTTATAACTTTAGAATTTTAAGTGAAGATTCACCATACATCTGTTGTGTAAGAACTCACCTCATACTCAGTACTATAAAAAAGTTATAATGAACTTTGAATTAAAAATAAAATGAAATTTAAAAAAAAGTGTATTGTAAATCTTGTTGATTTGTTAAGAAAAACATTATAAAAAAAATGGAAGTTAATACTTGTCGAACTCTTTTTGATGATGGGGATGCTCTTCTTACTGGCGTTACCTTTGAACTCATAAATGCTTTCACAGAGCCTAGATAGAATGAAGTTTATTTAGCTGTGACTGAAATCCAGATAAGATTTATACACATATCTCGTTTCAAATTGCTAAATAAAATATGTGAGGAAATTATTTTGGGTTCGTTCTTGAAGAATGAATAATTCTGCGTGATTTCTTTGTGTATTTAAGCATTATATATTTTTATGTATTAAATTGCGCGAGGTATATGATCATAAATATTGTGTAAAATAAGGTTTATGTAAAAACTCCCGTGACGCAAACCTTGGTGGATTAAATACTTATTTATGATTATAGTTGGAGTGTCCAATCAATGTGATGTAACGGGAGGATCACGAAAGTACTACGTTCTGCTAATGACCAGTTATAAGAGGTTTGGAGTTACGCAATGTTAGTTTGTCAGGGTGTATCTTATCAAGAATATTATTATCAACGTGAAGGAGTGATAACCAGTAACCAGATAGGACGTAAGCAAAGTGATATGTTTTTTTTTTTTTTTTTTATATCATAGGAGGCAAACGAACACGTGGGTCACCTGATGTAAATGATCACCACCGTCCATAGACACTTGCAACACCAGGGGAGTCGCAAGTGCGTTGCCAGCCTGTGTAGGGAGGGGAGAGAGGGGGGAGGAAGGAAAGAGGAAAGTGGAAGGAGAGGGGAGGTGGGTGTGCGGCGTTCTCATTGACCGAACGAAACGCAACAATGCAAGCACTGTTACTTCACGTCGGTTTTCTGTGAGAGGATGGTACTACCCCGGGCGAGCCGACCCATTTATGCTGAAACCAGTAATAGTTTCAGCGTGGCTCTACCACCTACTATGTAAAGGCATTGTCCTGATAGATTCTTTATTGCCCGGCATACAGTACAGAAGATTGAATTATGAAATAAGCTTAGAATTTTGACTTTATATTGGAAGCATCGTCTTGAAAGGATTTCTCAAACTAAGGGCATGAAGATGAATAGCAAACTGGTAATTTTAAATAATCCAAGGCATATATGATGTAGTTAGTTTTATATAAAGTTATTGAAGCACGTATTCTAGAATTTATACTATTCTAGTTCAAAGTGTGTGGAAAAAGAAATAGAAAAATTGGAATAGAAAACAATGTTTATATTAAAATTAAATAATGATTAAAAATTTATAATGAACTGAACCAATGTACAACTTCAACTGAAATAAAAAGGGTACAAATCTTATGATCTACGCCACGAAAATTGAGGGTGGAAAACTAGCTAGAAGCTTACGATAACCAATACAAAGGCCGCTCGCTGTGTTTAGTGTTGCAACTGTTCTACTCTAAGAGTACCATAGCATGATGTTATATGGCGTATAACCTTCTTCAATAAATTAACTATGTATTTTAAATATTACTCTTAGCAGCGAGTTCAAATACATCAACTATCTTTTGAGCTAACTTGTCCTCGTTTATTTGGACATCATCTCATATATATTTTTGAGATATTGCAAAAGAAGTGTGGTATTCGTTGAAGCCTAATTAGGTATAGGCATGTAAGGTTAATAAACGAGTGTGCTCACGTACGAGTAATTTGGAAGGAACGGAGTCATACAAAAGTTTCGCCGTGAACTCGGGAACTAACTGAGCCGATTGGCGACGCTTAAAGGAAGCTACGTGCACCGGGCGACTACAAAGTGAGTGACGAAAAACGTCTTACTACCGCGGTTATCAACGATTGTGAAAATTGCTATAGCAGTATAATGTATATTTTTTAGTCTCCGCTACAAATTAATTTCATTAGAGAGGTGGTAGGGTGTCTGTATCCGTTGTTTCACTCGATGGGATTGCTATTAGTGTTATGCCGTCATAGTGGCTCTAGGTTGTCGGGTTTAAATTTTTTTTTATGTGAAAGTAAAAATTCACAATGAGCGACTTCTCTTAAAGAACCAAAAGTAGCAGACCTTTAAAACATGAATATTGCAAAGCCCTCAAAGAATGGAAAAGTCGATGCATTGTATTGAGATGTAAATTTTTAGATATGTTTCCTTTTTTGCATGCAATGTATTAGAAAAGTCGTACATACAATATACATATATATCTTATTTATCTAGCGTCTACGGTCAAAAAATATTTGTGTGCCGTCATCTATCTATACTATAATAAAACTGTAGCAAGGTCAAATCTGTACATTAAATATTTTTTGAAAATTTTGATCGGGGCAGTCTTTGTTATCGATATAGAAGCCAAAAATAATCTTTTTACAATTTTTGTCTGTCTATCTGTCTTTCTGTCCCTGTGAACACGCATCACGCTGAAAGTACTGAACCGATTTTAGCGAAACTTGACACTATAATAACTAATATTCCAAGGTTACATTTAGGATACTTTTTGTCCCATAAAACGCAAGGGGTTCTCCAGGATAACGAAAGACAATACATTGTAGTTAATGTAACTAGACTTTTTTGCGACACCTTAGTACAAGAGCCAGGAATGTTGTAAAAACGAGAATTTTAGAAAAGCTGGTTCTTTAAAATGAAGATATATATAGTATATACTAGCGGACCGGGCGGACGTTGTCCTGCCTTGAAAACAAAAAAAATCCTAAAAGTCGATCGCAGCGCCACCTACCGGTTCCAATTGTGAATCTAAACCATTCTCGGATCCACTCGAACACGCACAAAAAATTTCATCAAAATCGGTCCAGTCGTTTAGGAGGAGTTCAGTCACATACACACGCACACAAGAAATATATATATTAAGATAATAGTAGTTGTAATAGTAGATATAATGCCCTTCCAAACAGAATTCAGGATACCTGGTAGCCGGTTAACGTTATGTTTTTTAATGCGCATCACACCTTTACAGGTTAAACTTTTGGGATATAAATAATTTAAGGAACATTTTTTTCAGTAACTTTTAAACGCTATTAAAACATGAATTTATCACTACCAGACAATTCTGTTATTGATAATAATATGCCCGATGATATTCTTTATAAATAAAATAATTCATTTCAAAGCATTTTATTTTTTCCATTGCAAAGAACATATTTCATTTTATTAACCATTATGATATTGACATTTCACCGTAAACGAAAAACAACGATAAACGTAGACATATGACTTGAGACTGAGGACATCTTGAACACATGCGTCTATAACAGGCGCTTCCACAATTATCGCTATCTTTATCATACATAAAATGAGGTAAACATATCAATGCAGTTGCAGTATCTAGCTCTAAGTTTCTAAACGTTTTCAAAGCATTAGCCGGTTTTAATTGGGGTGTTCATCCATAACATTTAGTTCGTTTATACTTCAATATTACACGCAGTCGAATCGACTATGCCAGCTTTCTTTATGATAGTAGTGCTCAGGTTAACCTCTATAAACTTGAAAAAGTCCAAAACCAGGCCATCGGGGGTTTCATTAAAAGTACTCCAATCCATGTTATGGAAAGCGAATTGAGCATATGTCCGTTACATTTTAGGAGACAATATTAAGCTGGCAAAATTCTATTTAAATTTAAGTCATTCGAAAAGAACGAACTAACTAATGTATCAGAAGAACTGTCCACCTCTTTCCAATCACTCTATTGGCGTAAAAGAAAAAGACCACTATTTTTTCTCAATATAAAAATACTCCAAGTCAAACAAGTATAAAACATGAAATGTTCACTTTACAGACCTGGGTCGATAACATTGATTTGCACAATATAATTAAAATAAATGTAGATGGTATTTGGAAGCCAAAGCGTCAATATGATGTTGTTAAAATAAAAGATATTTGTCTTCAATATATAAAATAAATATTATCAAAATTTTGTTAAAATATACACTGACGGATCTAAAGATGGAAATTATTTAGGAGCCGCATTTTTTTAGTCATATTCCAAAACTTTTATGAAATTTCAAATTGATGAAAATATTTCAATTACGCACACTGAATTAATAGCAATTGCAGAGGCCTTATCATTTGCACAATCAACTGAGTCCATTAAGATTGTTATTTTATCCGATTCAAAAAGTGTTCTTAGACACGTAGCGCGATGTACCTCGACTTTTCGAGAAATACCGATAGCCTACATACACTATTTTGAAGCAATTACTAGATTTCAAAGCAAAGAACAAAGTAATTGTTTTTCATATAGGTATAATAGGAATGAAAGAGCTGATCTTTTAGCTAGAGAAGGATCCTCCGAAGGTGCTCCTATTAATATTTACCAACTCACTTGGATGTATGCTCAGTATTTAAAAATAGCTGTTACTCGCATTGGAAGGAATACTTTGATGAGCGTTCTAAAACAAAACGAATATGGTACAGAACGATTCAGCCACGCCCCTTAAGGTCACCATGGATTGATTTGCCGTCGGGAAGCAATCACAGGAATAAGATTACGCTCAGAACACATCCCATGTAAAAAGTTCACATACCTATTGCGTAAAGTACTATCACCACTCTGCCAGAGTTGTGAGCTCATCGATGATGTGCACCACATCCTGGCAGAATGTGTTCGAAACGAAGATTTTAGATCACGGCTTAATGCTTCTGGTTCGTTCCACACTGGTTTGTACAATTTGTTATTGTCTGACCCCACTTCGAAAGATGCTAAAGAATTGTACAAAATTGATATAAGCTATTGTTAAGTTTATTGTCATTCTTATTGTTATATAGTTGTATGTCACTTAGGCGATATAGCCGAGAAGGCGACTAAGCCTTCATTAAAAATAAATAATAATAATATTAAAATTACAGCTATCTTAACATGGTTTGGACATACTTTATTTTATTTACAAAAAAAAATGGCATCGGGCACATTATTGTTAATAACAAAAATGTCTGGCAATGATAATTTCATGTTTTAGTAGCGTTTCTAAGTTAGTAAAAAACAAAACATTCAAAAATTATATAAAAATCAATATTTTTGCCTGTAAAGGTGCGATATGCACTAATAAACGCAACGTTTACCGGCAGTCAGGTAGCCCGCACTCTGTTCGGAAGAACATAAAGATATATAAAAACTGGCTTATTTTCTTTTTCGAAACGTTACTAGCTCTTAGACAAATATTTACAGGCAAGTGACATTTGACGCGTCGTGCTCATATCTTTTTAATATTTATATTTTTCTTCAATACAATGGAGTGTGAAAAAGTTTTAATACAAGTTGAAAATAGTTATGATAGTATTCAGTGTTTCATTTATCATTATTTTATTTTATGAATACATTTTATCGTTTAATTTACAATTTAAGTCTATCAACTTGATATTTTATAATGTAAACTCTACTGACTGTATAGTAAACGTCTACAAAAAAGGGAAAGGAACTTCGTTAGAAACTGTGGGTCCATAGACCTTTAAAGCTTTTTTTCACATTACCACCAATATATGTTGGTTGCTACGAACGGGTTGTAGGCTTATTTTAAAAGATTTCTCACATACCATCTGGGTATACGTTTGATTGAGTCCCTTGATAGTTTGGATTCACAATTGGAAACCGATGGTGTGGCTGCAATAAGGTTTTAGTAACCTATATTAAAAATTTTCGCGTTTAAAAATACAATTGGCACCAGTGATAACCGATTTGGTGCAGACGAAGTGGCACGGGTCAGCTAGTAATTAATAAGCCCCACTTTCTAATATGAAAAAAGTCTACGAAAGTGCAGCGCAAAAAATGCGGGGATCAAAGTTCGGTGAAGCTGTAAGCAGTATATAGTCAGTTCGACAAAAGGAGCGGGGATCAGTCTTGCGTGCATCGTCAGACCGCTCACATCTTTGAATTTTATTCATCATTCAGCAATGCATTACTGCACCTACTGTTGAAGGAAAACGCTTTTATTATTGACATCTGACTGGTCTTGATTGACTGATCGTTGTAATTATAAAGATGACGTCATTTATGATTATACTTTTATAATGGCCTCCTTTACGTAACTCTGACACATGTAATCCTCATATAAATGAAACTGAAATAAATTACATCTGATACGGAGCCAAGCATCATCGTCGTTTTAGAACAATAAACTGAAACAATTTACATAAAAATAAAAGGACGTAACGTTCTAATCTACGATTTTTACGCTTATTTAATGGCGTTATAAATCAGTGTGATAAAGCTTTTTTATTCGATGTCATTTATATGGGACGGGGGCGTTACGTATTGTACGATGTTTTGATTTTATTACGGGTTCCCGGTGATCCTTAATCAAGATTTTGCGCAATGACAGCGGGATTTGATATTCGAAGTAATCAAATTTGAAAATAATATGCTAATAAAAATTGAAAATTACAATGACTTTAACATACCTTAAATGATAAAGTTCTAAACAGCAAAATAACACAACGAATTAGGGGTCACAAATCACGCAAAAGTAAAAGAACAACTAAAGCATAAAAACGTGACAGATCGTCTGCTCTCTATGTTAGTTCGATACACAATGACCACTGTTTATTTTTACAAGTTTATTTATGCTTTATGTCAATTCGATTCTACCCAACTTTAAAATAAAAATAGCAGGTACATTTTTATTATTTGAGCACGACAAAGTTAAGAAACTATACCTGATGGTGAGAAGAGTGCAATCTAAAAATAACGGTGACCACCGTCAGATCTACAGTCCATTAACTGTTGTAACAGTCATGCCAGTCTGCAAGCTTCTCGGTAGTATACATTGGCTTATCCTGAAACGTTATAAATTATAAAAGAATCGCTTTCAGTAGTTATGATCTTGTCGGGGGCAGATCTCTAGCATCTTGCTTAGTTCAATACTGAATCCGGAATATAACACTCCTAAGCGTGCTAACATGGCGGGTGTTTAATGTAGTACATGGTGATTGTGAAACATAATTGCCATATCCTATCATATAGCAATTGTGTTGTTAACGTATTGTTAAAGTTTTTATGGCTGGTTAATTTTAAGTTGACAATTAATCACCTATCTGATTGCGTTGGGCGTATGATTTTCCGTTTGAGAGTCACTTTTCTGTACTTATCATGTTACCATTCCGGATGTATCGTCATTTTTAACATTAGGTGGGGTTACGTTAAATGTTTTTTTTCATATTTCCAATTTTTTACTATGAGAAGCTTTTGTAGTATCCCGCGGTGATCCTGAGATTAACAGTCTGCTGACAACTATAACTGTAGATAAGTATAGGCTATTCAGGGATGACAGTTGTTCTTTAATTGTAATGTAGTTCCAAGTAAACTTAAGCAATATTATTGAAGTAGTATTAAAGAAAATCAATAGTCCTATTGAGTTATTAGAAAAGCTGCTTTAAAAGTGCAAGCGCAAGCCTGAGACAAAAGTAAAATTATGAATAGTCAAGAAAATAATGGATAGACACTAATATTGTGCCGGATAAAAGCTGTAACTAAATGTCGAATTAATGGCATGTGAAATGATAGGCTCTATGATTCTCAAAATGTTGAGAGCATAAAAATGTTATGGTAAAGAGATATGCGAGATAAGACCCTAATTCGAACTCGACGTTGGGTATCAGACACAAAGCAGATATAACAGCTTGTATATTATGTTTAACATTCTGTTACTGTATCTTTTATTGTAGCAAGCTATATTATAAACGATGCGATGAATATGATAGATTTGATCCGCTTAAAAGAATCGCTTCCTCTTTATAATTCTCTGCATCATAGTAACACCTAGCTCGCATAAAAATATCCAATGTGCTAGATTCGTGTTCAATGGAAGTATACGATGTTTTAGATTTCGTTAAAATATTTATTACTAGCGAGCCCGGCAGACGTTGTCCCGCCCTGATTATAAAAAAATCCTGGACAAATTATATACCAAAACGTTCCTCGTGAATCACTTTATCCATTGGTGAAAACTGCATAAAGATCCGTTGAGTAGTTTTTGAGTTTATCGTGAACAGACAGACAGACAGACGCGGTAGGGGACTTTGTTTTATACTGTAATGATGATTGTAGTTGCGACTTTCTTACTTCAATGGATTGGCAGCCCCGTAGTTTGAAATTATGGTTTGTTGTAGGTGGTAGAGTCACGCCGAAGCTATTATTGGTTTCAGCACGAATGGGTCGGCTCGCTCGGAGTAGTACCGCCCTCTCATAGAAAACCGACGTGAAGTAACAGTGCTTGCATTATTGCGTTTCGTTCGGTCAGTGAGAGCGCCGGAGGCCCGCCTCCCCTTCCCTCACTAACTACGCTATCATACTATGTTCCTTGTATTTGTACTAATTACCTAGTGTTTGTACTAACTACTACTTACACGTGTATTACATTACTATTAATAATAATTACTCAGTTCTACCATGAATTATTAGAGCGTTCACATTTTGGTTAATGTTTATTGCATTTTGTAATATTGGTGGTGTTTTACGTAATATAGTTTGGTTATTGTGTACAAGTGGATGGGAAATAACACCAAAGGGCATGGATTCTGACTTGTCACCAAAACTCTTTGGAAAGTTCTAACAAGGGGGCTACCAGCTTATTAGAACAGTGAAATGATCGCAAGAAACTTTTAATATCATTACATACTCGATAATGGCATTATTAATCTACTAGAAGATTAGTATCCAAAAAAAAGTAAACGTATACTTTTGCAAATTTATTATTTTATTTGTAAACTGGCTGTGCTCGCGACTCCTTCCGCGTGGTACCTAATGTCAAAACAAAACAGTGAGTAATAAAATCGTCTTACTATATTAAGTCCATTTACTTATCTACCTTTCTCTCGTACTTGAGTCGCGTGGTCATAAAAAATCCAATAAATTTAACCGATTTTAATTAAACCAAGACTAAATGTTACCCGAGGATATGCTTCATGATGTTCTTGGTTTTATCGTGAACGTAGTACTTTAGCAGTGATGCGTGTTCAAACAAACAAACCGACAGACAGGCAGACAGACATTTCTAAAAATGATTACAAATACGTTTCGTATTTTTTAAGACACCTGCAACAGTTTTTTTCACAAAAATCTAAAAAATACAGATTTCTAGTGCTATTGTCTACAAATCGAATTTGAAACCTACAAATTCCCTGTTTCGACGTATTCGTCAAGTGCAGGAGCTGATCATTTCGACTTGTGTATATGTGAAAAGTAGTTAGACTATAGTTTTGGCAAGAGCTCCTGCGAGGAAACCATTTGTATTGAGTAATGTTTCCTGGTTGCCCCTTTATTACTTACCGCCATTCTGTTGAACATGCTTCCAACTAAAATAGCTAAGGTTCAATCGCGTAACAAACAGGTTTGCATTATTTCTATTCGCTCAGGTAGTCTTGTTATTTTTTTGTGATATATATATATATATATCCCTTCCTCAACAGGCAGGTCAACTTTATTCGATACAAATTATATTCCGTGACTCCTTGCGTTTTGTATTAAATCTATACTAATATATAAAGCTGAAGAGTTTGTTTGTTTGTTTGGTTGAACGCTATGATCTCAGGAACTACCAGTCCGATTTGAGAAAATTCTTCGGTTTTAGATAGCTCATTTATCGAGGAAGGCTTTAGCTATATATCATCACGCTAAGACTAATAGAAGCAGAGCACCAATGAAAAATGTTTCAAAATCGGGCACTTTTTTCCTTTTGAGAGATTTCGTTAGCGTTAGTATTATATACGTTGCCATGGTAACGTGGTAAGTTTCTATCGCAAACGTTTTCAAAGTTTATTTTGTTGTCCTATTCAAAAAGTTTATACTACTTTTATTTCCAATTTTTTATTTGTTCTCTATTACGTATTATAAAAATAAAGTTTGTGTATGTACAATTAAAATAACAACTTTTTGATGAATGGATATGGGTACGAATGACCAAAAAAATTTTTTTATACTTTGTCTATATTTTTAGATTATTATATTTTGTCTGTTTGTTTGTTTGTTCCGGGTAATCTCCAAAACGGCTGGACCTATTTTAACGGGAATTTTACTTTTTACTGCCAGATAGCCGAAATTATAGCGGTTGACATATTCTATTTTATTTGTCCGCGGCTTCGTCCGCATTGCTATTTCCAAAATGGTTGGACCGATATTCACGGGATATTCACTGGTAGATTGCAGACCTCATAAAAAGTAATTTAGGTTTTTTTCAGCCGCAGTGGAATATCCGAAATGCTTGAATTAATTTTCACGAGACTTTCACTGGCAGACAACTAACTAATGAGCTATTTTATTTTAAGGTAGTGGGCTCGGCAGACGTTGTCTCGCCCTGATAATAAAAAGAAAACCTTGACAAATTATACCTAAACCTTCCCCGTGAACCGTTCTACCTACTGGTGAAAACAGCATGAAAAATCCGTTCTGTAGTTTTTGACTTTATCACGAACAGATAAACAGACAGATCAGAGGGCTTTGTTTTACACTATGTAGTGATGAACTGTTACCTACGCATTCATTCGTGTGAAATTGATCAAAAATAATTTGTTTACTGTAAACAAGCGCTTGAGACGTGCGCTGTACTAGACTCCAAGAATAAATGTATGTAATTTGAATTATATTATCATTTTGGTCAATATGGCGGCCATTTTGTTTTATTTACCGCGTTTGCACCTACATAACTCAGTGATTATAGCAACGTATAAGAATAACACAATTACATTGACAATATGGGCATGTTATATCTATATAATAAACAATTTAACACAAATTGTTCGATAATGTATAGTTTAAAATTTTCATTACTTTCTTATATAGTGTTAGTGGGCATCGAGGGTGGTATATAGTAGTTTAAAGTTCCAGGTATGTTGCTGATGATAAATCCCACCCCATTCGATATACTATTCGTATTCACATATCTAATGTACACGTAACATAATACAGTAGATGGCGTGCGTGTCGTAGTTACAAATGTTTTTGAAAAAGCATTTCTGTAATGTACACACCTACTTACAATTTTACATTTCTTTAATACATTTAAAAAAAACGCGTGCGGAGCCGCAGGGGACAGCTAGTCTATCATATAGCATAAACAAAGTAACATTCGTAAGATATATACAATACAGTGATTTGTTAGAATGACTCGCGCGCCATCTATTACGGAGTGGTTGTGCTAAATTGAAAAATGTCACGGTGACGTGTACTACATCTCTTCCAATGGTATAATCTAAGAACGCAAAGGTATCCCCTATAAAAAAAAATATCTTTTTTTAGAAATAACCCAAATTTGTGACAATGATGACATCTATTAGAATGATCACTTCGAAAAGAATTAGGAAATATTCATTTATTTTCTGTAATCATGACATAACTCATTATATAGAACTAGCGTCACTATTTTACTGGTCGATCCGTTTCTGCCAATCAATTCCAAGCGGAAGTGCAAATAACGGCCTTCCTAATATCATCAACATCCATTGTCACATATATATCTGTCATAGTGGGAGCATCAGTTGAAGCATTTAGCAGTCGAAATTAACACATATTTATTACTTAACATTCATCTTACGTAGATTCGAAAAAGTCATCCCGTTTATCAAAGGTGTTTGGTAACAGCGCCATCTATTATTTTATATATTAATCAATACTGCCATGTATTATTAATGTACTTCTATTTTATTATTATTAATATGGTTTATTCTAAATTATTGAGTAATTTAAATTGGATCAAATTGATCATAACTTCTAAGATTTCTTCCTGTTTTCCACATAAACAATAATAAAAGTTGCTAAATAAACAGGTGTCGCACCGCACGCGACATCTTAACAAAATGTGGCGTCGTGCGTTGGCTCAGACGTTTATCGATAAAGTTTGTATCTTGATTTCATTCTTGAATTAAAGAAAACCTAAATTAGTATCACAATAATTAACATCGAATTTGTGAAATTGTAATAGAATTGGTAGGTGGTAGAGCCACGCTGAAACTATTACTGGTTTCAGCATAAATGGGTCGGCTCGCCCGGGGTAGTACCACCCGCTCACAGAAAACCGACGTGAAGTAACAGTGCTTGCATTGTTGCGTTTCGTTCGGTCAGTGAGAGCGCCGGACACCCACTCCCCTCCCCTTCCACTTTCCCCTTCCCTTCCTCCCCCCCTCCCTACACAGGCTGGCAACGCACTTGCGACTCCTCTGGTGTTGCAAGTTTCTATGGACGGTGGTGATCACTTACATCAGGTGACCCACCTGTTCGTTTGCCTCCTATGATATATAAAAAAAAAAAAATTTATTGTAGATTTAAGTTACACATGGAGACCTTTTCTGTTATTTATTTAATATATTTAAAACTGGAATTACATCAGACGTGCAGCCGAGTTAGAATAATAAAGTTGCTATTTAAAATGAATAACAATGTAATTAGAACAAATTAGCATTGTATAGTGCTATTAGTATTACTTTATAATTATTAGAATAATTAGTCGATTTATGAAATGTGAAAGCAAATAAGGATTTGTAAAGTACTTCAGTTGTTACAACTGTGAATTATTTAAGACTAGCAGGTCCGGCAGACGCTGTCCCATCCTGACTATAAAAAAAACCTTGACAAATTATACACTAAAACCTTCCCCATGAATCACTGTATCCACTGGTGAAAACCGCACGAAAATCCGTTAAGTAGATTTTGAGTTTATCGCGAACAGACAGACAGACAGACGCGGTGGTGGACTTTGTTTTATACTATGTAATGATAATCAATGACAACCTAATTAATTCAGTGTATGATGTTAAAATCGTTAATTATTAGCGAACCTAAAATGTAACTATGTACAAGATCGTAGATTAGAAAATTAAATAGAACTTCGTTTCCTTCACTTGGATTGTAGGCAGGTGAAGAAAGTCGATACCTTTATAAATGCGTGTACGAGGTTGTGTAAATATCATTATTGCTTCTAAGATCGTGACATCATTATTGTTTCTGTAATCATTATTGATTATTGTCGTTAAGAGCATTATTGTGATCGTTATTGTCTTTGAGGTTATTGTAAAATCGTTACCCTATCAAAAATATAAATGGGTAGGTGGTAGAGCCACGCTGAAGCTATTACTGGTTTCAGCATGAATGGGTCGGCTCTCCCGGGGTAGTACCACCCTCTCATAGAAAATCGACGTGAAGTAACAGTGCTTGCATTGTTGCGTTTCGTTCGGTCAGTGAAAGCGCCGGAGACCCACCTCCCCTCCCTTTCCACTTTCCCCTTCGCCTTCCCTTCCTCCCCCCTCCCCCACACAGGCTGGCAACGCACTTGTGACTCCCCTGGTGTTGCAAGTGTCTATGGACGGTGATGATCACTTACATCAGGTGACCCACCTGTTCTTTTGCCTCCTATGATATAAAAAAAAAAAATTAAAAAAAAATAAATGAGATCTAAGTTCAGTATTATGATATATGCCTTGGTTATTGACTAAGGACAAAAAAGTGAGATCTAAAGGGGTACCAAGTTCAATGGTCAGGTCTGAAACATATTTATAATAACATATGCTATAACAACTTAAATAATCATTTCTGCGTATTACTTGGGATAATATTGAAGCCCAAGGTCTGACTTGGCTAGTTCATAAACTTGGTCAGTCAGTGATAAAAATGACGATTTTTGGATGTTAATATTTAAATAACTGTTCGATTTGTGTTTATAAAATTTGGAGCATATATATATCTCGTACGTCTCAATACGTGAACTAAATTTGAAATGTTTATGTGATATAGTTTTTGAGATACGAGGGGGTGAAAAGTAGCACCAAATGGTTCGTGTAATATTACACACAGTAGTGCGCGCTCGCCATTCTGTTAGCTTGTGTAGCTCTGTCACGTTTTGGTACCATCCGGTTTTTAAATATTGTTGTTTTTATTAATAAATAGTTTATAAAGAAAATAATGAAACATTTATGAAAAAAACAATAAAAAAAAAAGACGTGTGGCACTCGGAGACTGCCGCGGTAAAGCTATTGCATAGCATTTTTTATCAACTTATGCAATTATAATTATTTATTTATTTTATTAATGCAGTATTTAAAAAAAAAATAATGAAAAAAATTTATAAATTTTTTTCTTTTTATTTCAAAAAATAATACTGCATTTGTGATAATAATAATAAATGAATGTATATAGAGTACTAACTCATTTTCTTTCACTATTTTTTCGTGACTTTCTTCATTAATAAATGCACTTTGTTTATTCATATTTAAAACACTTTGTACACAAATTATACGAGTACAGATATTCACTGTTGTACATAGATGATAAATACCTATACACCTATATACTTTCTCACAAACAGCTGATTACGGTAGTTTTCCAATACAACCAATGCCACCTAAAGGCGGGTTGCTGAACTAAAGAGACAAGCGTGATATTTCAAAAAGTCATTAAAAGTTCTGGTATTTGTCGATACATGGAAAAACTAAAAAGTATCACCGCTGTGCCGGTCGGAGTGGGGTGTGTTAGGTTTTTTTCGTTACGGAATTGATGGATTCGGTCCCCACGCTCAAGGCCCGCGATAGAAGCTATGCAATAGCTTAAAATTAAACTGAATAATAATAAAAATCATACAATAGAATTAATTATGTTTATAAAGGCGCGCGACCGAGCTGCCATCTAGTTTTATTGTAAGTAAGTAACAAATTAAATGAAAGCTTCATTATCTGTAGTGCTATCTATCAGTTAATTCGGAACTTAAATAACACAGGAAATATTATTCGCAACTCTTTGTTATTAAGTAAACAAAATATAAAATAGTACGAACAGATTACTATAAGTAACGAATTAAATTAAAATGTGAAGTATAATAGTAATTAAATTATTGTTTCAAAATGTATAATGGTCGACGAGAACAAATGTTTATGTTACTAGTATTACATCTATACTATAATAAAACTGTAGCAAGGTCAAAGCTGTACATTAAATATTTTTTGAAAATTTTTATCGGGGTAGACTTTGTTATCGATATAGAAGCCAAAAATAATCTTTTTACAATTTTTGTCTGTCTGTCTGTCTGTCCCTGTGAACACGCATCACTCTGAAAGTACTGAACCGATTTTGACGAAACTTGGTACAGCGATAACTAATATTACGAGATTACATCTAGGATACTTTTTATCTCATAAAACGCAAGGGATTCTCCAGGATCTGCCTGTTTGTCTGTCCCTTTGAACACGTACTACTCTGAAAGTACTGAACCAATTTTGACGAAATTTGGCACAGTGATAACTAATATTACAAGGTTACATCTAGAATACTTTTTATCTCATAAAACGAAAGGGATTCTCCAGGATAACGGACGAAAGTCAAAAATTTGTAGTTAATGAAATTTTTGACGGATTTTGGTAAATTTTCATTGTGCTATATATAGCAGACAGATTAGCTAAAAAGATAAGCTATATTTCCCTAAGCTACTTTAAAAAAAATACCAAAAAAAAATATCACCGGGATTCGGACCGTCGCCTCCGGCGGACCATATAATGTCTCGTACGTTATAACTGAGCTACGGCTATATGACATTTCTATGCGTAATTATCGACCTCATATGAAGAAAATATGTGTAAACGAAACTGTCACTTATATGTTGTTACATTTATTTTATTGTATAAAAAATGTTTGCTAAACAAAGGTGACAAGATTTTTTTCCTAAAACATAAACCTAGATAATAGTTACATTGCATTGTAGAAGATGAATCTCAACTAGAGTTCTAAATGTTGTTGAGTCTTGAAGTAGTTGGGTTCAGGTTTGTGAATCTAAGATTAACATAAATCAGTTGAGGTGTATGCAGTTATTTTTTTTTTTCTCGAACTGACCACGGTATTGACCTAGCAAGGTCTTAACAGCTTCACCGGACTACTGTTTGCAGTTACTATGTTGTATTTATACTAATATTATAATGAGTGGTAAAGTTTTGTTTTCGAGGAATGCTTGGTACCTACTACTGGTCCGATTTCAAAAATTCTTTCACTGTTAGAAAGGTATATTATCCCAAGTTCAGTATCTCAGTAAAAAAGGTGGTTTGTATGTCAAAAGTAAAATAAATGTGACCAAATTAAAATTGAATGCAGATTTCACGTATACTTTACAAATTCTTATAAAACAAACAACTAAAACAAAATGGAAATTTAATGTAGATAAAGTTCAACTTTTACAGTATGTTACGTGATGAAGTTACAAGGGGTACTGGGAAGACATTTATCGGCAATATATGTAAGTTAGTTTTGATCTTCACTTTGATGACACTACTTTAGGTAATGCTGCGAACAGATTCTAGGCTTATTTTAAAAGATTTCTCACATACCAACTGGGTATATGTTTGAGTGAGTCCCTGGATAGTTTGAATTCACGATTGGAAGTGCTGGATAACGCTGCAATAGAGTTTTAGGTTTTTTAAGATTATTTGCGTTTAAAAATACAATTGAAACCGGTAATAACCGATTTGGTGCAGACGAAGTTGCACGGGTCAGCTAGTCATCAATAAATGCTTTTTTAAATTCTCTATGATGTATTTATTTTTAACTTAATCGTCATCTTTACTAAGGCCAAAGAAGTTTTATTTCAATCGCGTGTGACGGTTACTTTCACTCATTTTTTTTACATGTGTATGCAATAACTTTTGATAGAGTGGACCGATTTTAATGAAATAAAAACTAAGTTACTCCCTAGGATATGCTTTATAATTTTCTTATATGAGGTTTTATTATGAACCCTGTACTTTAGCAGTGATGCATGTTCGTACATACAGACATTTCTAGAAATGATTGAAATGTATCCTATTACTTAATCCTAGACACCGGCAACATTTTTTTTCACGAAAATCAAAAATGTACATTTTGACACGTTCGATTTACATTCTTATTATATGTATAGATATGATGGGCTCCACAATCTCAGCATAAAATATCGATACTAAATGTACACAGGCTCTTATACTATGCGTCGCTAGTCTGACACAAGCCGCGCAAGCGCAATACGGTCAGTCACGCTTACTAGCATGTCATGACGCGAAATTATAAATTTATCTCCTGCTAAAAACATACCGTTCAAGGAGTTTTGACTTCAAAAAATATATCGTAGTGCGTTCTTTTTGTTCTGTTGGTAATATATAATTATTTCGATTTAGTATAGAGTTTTTTTACAACCTTGATATATTGTTTTAACCTGTTTAAAGTGATATAAATAATAAAATATAGTCGACACGACTCACTGGTATAATTAATCACAGTAACAACTCGTTTGATCAAACCAGTGCATTACTCGTATCACAAAATAGTGTACTAAAAAACATAACACTGACTATAAATTATGGAAGTAAAAAATAAATTATATCAAATTTTTGTACCTTCATGTTTTTCTATAACCATCTATAGTAAATATTAACAAAAGAGATCGTAATGTAAAAATTATGAAGGTTTTATTTATGAAGAATTTATCTTTTAATTTGATAGTTTGCGGGTTTCGTGGCAATGTTTTCTTTTTCCGCCGAGAGAAAAAGCAATTGCGTTCAAATGCTAATGACTTGACCATAGGTAAATTATACGAAGATAAATATTTTAACAATACCTCATATTTTTTAATTAGGTAGTATATGAGTTTTTTTGGGATGTTTTCTTTTCTCGCCGAAATACCAAATTACGTTCAGATACCGAAGACTTGGAGCGGCACTTTCCTTATTATCTTCGGATTTACTATTTTATTTAAATACTAGCTGTCCCCCGCGTTTTTTTAAATGTATTAAATAACTATGGTGTCATAGTTACAAATGTTTTTGAAAAAGCATTTCTGTAATGTACACACCTACTTACAATCTTACATTACGCCATCTACTGTAACATGTAACGTGTACATTAGATATGTGAATACGAATAGTATATCGAATGGGATGGGATTTATCATCAGCAACATACCTGGAACGTTAACCTACTATGTACCACCCTCAGTGCTCATTAACACTATATAAGAAAGTAATGAAAATTTTAAACTATACATTATCGAACAATATGTGTTAAATTGTTTATTATATAGACAAAACATACCCATATTGTCGATATAATTGTATTATTCTTATACGTTGCTATAATCACTGAGTTATGTAGATGCAAACGCGGTAAATAAAATAAAATGGCCGCCAAATTGACCAAAATGATAATATAATTCAAATTACATACATTTATTCTTGGAGTCCAGTACAGCGCACGTCTCACGCGCTTGTTTACAGTAAACAAACTTTTATTAAATTCACACGAACGAATACACAGGTAACAGTTCATCACTTCATAGTGTAAAACAAAGTCCTCTGGTCTGTCTGTATGTCTGTTCGCGATAAAGTCAAAAACTACAGATCGGATTTTCATGCCGTTTTCACAAGTAGATAGAATGATTCATGGGGAAGGTTTAAGTATAATTTTTCAAGGTTTTCTTTTTATTATCGGGCGGGACAACGTCTTCCGAGCTCGCTAGTTATCTGCCCGTAAAAGTCCCCGTGAAAGTCGGTCCAACCGATTAGGAGATAGTAGAATATTGCAGACGTAGTCTTGAGTAACAAAATAAAATAGTCTAAGTTACTTCTTATAAGGTGAGTTATCTGCCAGTGAAAGCCCCGTGAAAATCAGTTCAAGCATTACGTATATTGCACTGCGGCCTAAGGCGAATAACAAATACCTAAATTACTTTTTATGAGGTCTGCTATGTACCAGTGAACACCCCGTGAGAATCGGTCCAACCATTTTGGAAATAGCAATGCGGACGAAGCCGCGGACAAATAAAGTACAATATGTCAACCGTTATAATTTCGGCTATCTGCCAGTAAAATTCCCGTTAAAATAGGTCCAGCCGTTTTGGAGATTACCCGGAACAAACAAACAAACAGACAAAATTTAATAATATAAAAATATGGACAAAATATAAAAAAAAAATTTTTGGTCATTTGTAGCCATATACATTCATCAAAAAGTTGTTATTTTAATTGTACATACACAAACTTTATTTTTATAATACGTAATAGATAACAAATTTTGAATAGGAAAACAAAATAAACTTTGAAAATGTTTGCGATAGAAACTTACCACGTTACCATGGCAACGTGTATAATATTAACGCTAACGATATCTCTCAAAAGGAAAAAAGTGCCCGATTTTGAAACATTCTTCATTGGTGCTCCGCTCCTATTGATCTTTGCGTGATGATATATAGCCTAAAGCCTTCCTCGATAAATGAGCTATCTAAAACCGAAGGGTTTTCTCAAATCGGACTGGTAGTTCCTGAGATCCTAGCGTTCAACCAAACAAACGAACAAATTCTTCAGCTTTATTTATTAGTATAGATTGCGTAAAAGCATGCTCTATTTTGAAATGATATAAATTCAATAAGGAAGGTTAAATTCCAATTTCCTGCCACTTTAGCGATCACGTTTGAAATTTAAACGGATAAAACATGGTCGTATAAAGCGTACCTTGACCGTGTACTAATCGCAAACAGCGCGTACCCACTGTGGCACAACTCATCGCTCTAATAGAATAAACGGCTGCTTATTACAAGGTTGTGATACACGGATCCAGGCAGTCCTGCGGACTCCGGCCACTCTGCCGCCGTGAGCTGACGCTACGCCCGGCCAATTACCCATAATCATACCATTCGAACGCGTATCCGTCCAACGTACTCTTAACACACGAACCCTTTAGTACGCTCCGCTCGTTGACTTCTCACGTCTGTGAGCTGTTGACAAATATCAAGTCGGTGTTTAAGTGTAACAAATGATTTGACGATTAAAATGAACTTCGAATCGAGGACAGAAACTAGAAAAAATACGGGACAACCTGAAGAGGCAGTGTCAAAGTATTTGTTCGGTGATGTTAAATGATTAAGCATTATCCGTACAGAAATTGTTAAACACCATGAATGGAATAAATACATCGGCAGCGAAGACTGTAGTGGAATCGGTGAAGGACGAGGCTAAAGTTAAGAAATCAAGTGTCAGGGAAAAACTGATGCAGATTAGATCGAACATAACCGTGGAACCGATCATAGCATGTTACATCATGTCAAATGTGTTCTCTGGACTTGCAGTGCAAAACTTAAATTTGGAGAAAGCGTGTCGAGTGAATTTGGGTTACAACGATGAAGTGTGTTCCGCTTTGAATAGGAGGCAAACGGAGAATTACACAACGGAAGAAGCCGAGGTACAGAAATTAACAGCATCCGTTCAAGCGTGGAAAAATATCGTTCAAACGGCATTTCCGTGTATACTAATACTGTTCGTCGGATCGTGGAGTGATAAAACTGGGAAAAGAAAAGCGTGTATTTTACTCCCTATTGTTGGAGAAGTGTTATGCTGCACCAGCTTCATTTTAAATACATATTTCTTCTATGAACTACCACTGGAGGTCACGGCTCTCTCGGATTTATTCCCGTCACTAACCGGAGGATGGATTACAGTGTGCGTCGGTGTGTTTAGCTACATCGGTGATGTAACCACGAAAGAAATGAGGACATTTCGTGTAGGAGTCGCCAATCTGTGTATGTCTCTCGGAATACCAATAGGAATGTCTTTAAGCGGTATCTTACTTCAAAAAATAGGATATTACGGCATATTTTTAATTTCGAACTGTTTGTATTTTACCAGCTTGATATATGGTTACATCAGGCTTAAGGATCCAGCTATTTCCGAGGATAGACAAAGAGTAAGTATACCAATAGTGGCTTCAGTCACAGTAATATAATATCCAGCACATTTCTAGTTTACGTAAGTCCATGTAGCTTGTTTGTTTTATTAGTGCTTTGTTAGATCACACATTATTCCCTTGAAACCAATTGGTATCCATGCATTAATATATTAAGAGAAAACTTTAAACCCCTTTTTAAGTACATAGCATACTGAACAACATAAGATTTTATATAGTTAACGTTTATGTGCGTGTAGAATAAAATAATTTATTGTTTACTGAATGTCAAACACATAAAAGTCAAACATATATTACTTTGTGGTCGGACAGTCGCTCCGAATAGACATTATCAATGAAGTTAGATATAAATAGTAAATCGAAACTCAATGGGCAATTACGTATTTATACACGCTGCCAGATGACGTACTACAACGAAATAAAAATATATGCAATTATTATAGAAGTCCACTATTTAATAAAAGATCCTCATAACGTTCATATTAAAAAAATAATGAATTACGCTCGGATACCGATCTCTGCGGGACTACTAATTTATACAATTCCTTCAAAAGTGGCTTTTAAGGGTTGCATGATCAGGTCTAGAAAAATCTTATGACGATCATCTATATTAATATTTGAAACGTGAATGTGAGTTTCGTTTGTTACCTTTTCACGCCTTTATTACTTAATCGATCATCATAAAATTTTGCATACACGTTGTCATGGATAAGAAAAGGACATAGGATACCTTTCATCCAGAAAAAAGTACTGTTCCCAAGGTCAAATCTATACTAACATAAGCGAAGCCGCGGGTAAAAGGTTCATTCATTACAAACAAAGTACCCAAAAAAACACACCTTTTTCATCAAGCAGACGGTGATACTAATAGAATGGCAAGCTAACAAACAAAATATCTGCCGTTACATCTCAAAATGAGTTAAATCCAATTTTAGCCGTTCCTTATTTTACGTTATTTTTGAACATCTTCAAATTTTGTACACGTAAAATATGAACATATGGTAAAAAAAAACTATAAACTTTATGAACGGCAAAATTTGAACTTCATTCTCGGTGTATAAGAACTGGAAATCTTAAAAAAATTAAACATTTTATATGAGCAATTAAAAGTGGATTTAGCTCATCTTGAAATGTAACGACATATGTATTCATTCTTGGATAAATATTACAATATACTTACTTACTCGTATAGTTGTATTCTAATATGTTTGACCCCACAAACTTGGGTCATTAATTTGTTTCGAAATTTGAGCCTAGGTCTAATAGAGTATCGGTTGGTATCTCGATAAGGCGTGATGCGCGTTAAAACCATACATCATTTGCAGTATACCTCGACAGGCCGGTTAGTCCTATGTCTAAGTGATAAATTGCTCCGCGCCCACTACGCAAATTCGAACCAAGGGGAACATAGTAACGGAATAGACGATTTTACGCGAGGCTCATATAGGTGTCGACCGGTATTTATTTGTATTTATGGAGTGTAGAGGCACACAAGCAGTGATATTATAGCTAAAAAGCTAACCAGCTTATTTTTGACTGCTGCCCCGTCAATCCCCCCCTTATCTAAGCAACATCTATTTCTTTTTCACCACCGATATTGAGAATAAGCCATCTTACTTCCGCATTTTATCTAAGGCACTATGGTGTTACAATATTACTTTACGTATGAGTGCGTTAACATGCCATTTGTTTTGTCAAAATATCATAGGTAGGTAACGTATCTACAGCTTTTTGATTATAATATCATTGCATACAAGTAGGTACACATATGGTGGAAGGGTTTTATTTTTTTCCCTTATTGAACTGAGTTAGTTTAGCTTGACTTACGTCTGGAAGTAGACGTATGAGTTACTGAGGTAAACGTGCTTGTTACATATGTGTATCTCAGTAATTCCTATATGTATAAATAGTTAGCTTAGCTTGGGTTGATTAGCGATGTTACGTAACCAAGGCAATAGCCCAAGCCGATGTTTGTCGTGCACCCTTGAGCTGATTGCTAAATAAAAAGCCGAGTTCCTTAAATAGTCTAGTGAAGCTGTAAAGGCCTGTCAGGCGTATACTGTAGTCGGTTCGAAAAAAAAAGTGTTAGAGGTAAGGCGAATCATTTTTGTGTATAAATACAGTAATAACGAGGTTCATTATTGGTTAATTATTGCGACAAGCTTTATAAAAATAAGCACTCAAAAATCACTAAACGTATTATTTAAGGTTCACATAAATTCTATTACACTCCACGTTTTCTTACATTAGTTATTTTAGGTTATTTTTATAAGATTATTTCGGACCTTTGCCTATGCTAGCGCCATTTTGGAGGGTCTTGAAACTATTATTTAGTGCTTAGAGACCTGGACATTCTCAACATGTCCCCAATATATAGTTTTCCTTACCTCTACCCTTCACAGTTCTCGCTCTGTTTCAATTTGACATTGTTGTTAATTTTTATAAAAGTAATGGCCCTCCGGTGGTTGACATTCGACTAGGACATACTATTCGAATATTAGTTTTACTCGAGTATTTGCCCTTATTTAGTACTAGCTGTGCTCGCGACTTTGCCCACGTGGTACCTGATTTACAAAACAATGACTAATAAAGTCATATAAACGTATTTAGTCCATTTGCTTATCTACTTTTCTCTCATACTTAAGTCGCGGCACCATTAAAATTACAATAACTTTTTATATAGTGGACCGATTTTAATGAAATAAAGACTAAGCTACTCCCGAGGATATGCTTTATGATTTTTTTTGCTGTTCATACATACAGACAGACAGACAGACGTATCTAAAAATGATTGAAATGTATTCTACTACTTATTCAATAATTTTTTTCACGGCAATCAAAAAAGTACAGACACGTTAGATTTACATACAATAGTTAACAAATTCTAACGCAAAATAACTATGCACGTATAGCCATGTGAAAGTTGGTTATTCGATACAACTGGACAAGACAAACACTATTTTTTTTCTTTTAGGGAAGCTTTTCTAAACAGGTAAAAAGATAAAGATCTTGACTGACAAGAGTTAAACGTGTTAATCGTTTTATATATTATATTCAATATTAAAGAAAGTGTTTGAGAAATTCGTAAAATTTGAATAAGTTAAATAAATCGGACGGATATTAAATGCCTTACGTTCGACTAATACTATTTTTTTTTAAGTTTAAAAAGGCTATCGATGCTGTTACATCTTAAACTTTAAAATATCATTTCGGTTATTTGCTGAAGAGTGTATAAATACTTTAGTATGGCGCATAAAGACTTATAAAGGCTCCACTCGACTCTCAATTCATCGATGGAATGTAAAGAGAGGAGAGATTTTAGTTATTGATAATATCAATTTTAAATTGTATGATGTATTGGAAATATATGTTAAAAAAATGTACCCGATCGAGTTTGTTGCCGATTCTTCTCGATGACTGGGTTGTTTTCCGAACCGGTGGTAGTCTTTGACGTTCATAAGTGCCTTATTAGGGCCTAAACTGAATAAAGTATTTTTGATTTGATTTGATTTGAAATTTGAGCTTTACGCCGTCTTTATAGCCTGCACTAAATTGAAAAATATTATAAAGTGAGCCCTTTCAACTAAAACTAAAATGTGTAATGAAAACAAGCTTTTTAATTAATGTATTTGTCTGGTAAACTATTAAAAATATAACAGTTAACGGCGCTCAACATAATGGTACTTTAGGTATATTTTATTATTCCATAAAAGAGATCGAGCGCTTTTAATTGTAACGAGCGAATCTGTTGAATTTATTCATCTCTTTCTCTGAAATATATTTCATACCTTTGATAATTGTTAAATTTACAGTTTTTGTCACGATTCAATATTTACAAAGTGGGCTCGATTCAGATTTATCTTTTCAACGTTAATTACTAAAGTTACTTTGTGTGTATTCATGTAATGAGAATTCTATTGAAATGGTACCACTATCATAGAGTATTTTAGTGATTTTTCTAAATAACTGGGATATTTTCCGAACAGGTTATAGTATTTTAGACAAATTTGGTCTTAAACATTAACGTCTGTTCATCATCATATATAGGCTCCCATCGAAAATCAGCGCTGCAGTACTACTTACAGTATTGCAGATTTTTGCTGAATGGGTTCGCCAATTGTTGGACATCTATTTTTCATTTTTAAAATGTATTTTTTTTTTCTGTCTAATTAGTGTGTAATCTAATTTAATTGTATGGTTGTTCCAACAATAAAGTATTTCTTTCTTTCTTCTTTCTCTTAAATTTGCACCGACAGTACCTATATATAATGAGATCATCAATGATGTGTTATGTATGTCTGTATGTAACTTAAAGATTTGTTCGTTATTTTTTGTTACATTCATATAACCGATTGAACGTCAGTATATCATATGGGCTCCCATCGAAAATCAGCGCTGCAGTACAGCAGTATTGCAGCATATTTTTTAAATGGGTTTGCCACTTGTTGGACATTTTTTTTATTGACATGTATATATATAATGTAATTGTTTTGGTGGTTCCAACAATAAACTATTTCTTTCTTTTTTGAAAATTGTAAATTCCATTTAAGATTTTAACTGTACCAAAATAATGATTATTTCATAAAAACGTCACTGCGTTATAATAAATGTGTGTTGTATATTAAGAAATTTAACCAGCTTTAATCTTTTAAGTTTTTAGTTAAAAGGTTAAAATTTAAAAGGAGAGAGATTTGTTCATTTGTCGACTTATAATTGATACTAATGACCACAGTAAAATTCAATATATGAGATTGTATACAAATGTATGTGAGAACACTAAGTAAATAAGAAACACATACACTATGATACAATATTACAAAAAAGAAGAGTTCACGAATTCACACGCGGTAGAAGTGAAACAGCATTATGATTCATTTTTAAGATAATGAGACGAGTATGTACACTATGGTGGTGTTATACATTATTTTTCGGCATTATTCTGTAATATTTTAATATGGTATTAAAAATAACTATAATACACAACACAAAACAAAATACTTTTTAAAAGTGTGCAATAGTCACTACTATCCAAGAGAAAATGATGTGCTATAGATTTTAAAGTGTCTCTCCTCTCTCTTTGTATTTCGTAGTGTATTTCGAGTATATTAAGAATATTCTATCTTATTCCCTCACAGACTAAAACCTATATATACATTTATAACTATCTATTTTCGTTACACATTTTCGGTTAATAAAATCTAATTCCCACCGTCCTAAAAGAACTTTCACTCGAAAAACACACAAACGCGCTTTTATTGTTGCAGAAATATGTATGACGGTAATTAAAAAAAAAAAATTAATAGATTCTATCACTACAATTTACATTGCTTTCTGCAGGACCAACCCGTCGGCTGTCGAGGCTGGGTATGTTCATTCTTCGACGCAAGGCATATCAGAGAAACATTAACGGTTGCATTCAGGACAGGTCCTCGTCGGCGAAGGCTGAGGGTGTCGTTGCTTATTGTCGTCGTTTGTGTCATTTTTGGTCCTTTACACGGTAAACATTTTTGATGAAGTTAACAAATCTCCATTTATAGCTATGTTAAACTTCAAACTGGTATAGCTGCCGGAATCCTGTCACAAGCGTTTGAAAAGATATTTTCAGCTCGAGGATGGAAGATAGCTATATCAGTCTTAAAAATGCTTTATGATTTTGTTCATTACGGTGTTTTAGGCTAAGAACTAACGAGACGGTTTTTACCCGCGCCCGCCGCGGGCGTCGAACTGCGGTTTTATTTCTAAACTCACGAGACCGCTTATTTGCACGGTTTCACAGCCCTTGCGTTTGCGATCATCGCTCGCAATCATGGCGGGCGGTTGCAAGACGGGTGGTTAATAGATTAGAGAAGGATGGACCGCCAACCGAACGCAGAGCATGCGGGTGCAAACCGCCGAGGCTGCGGGTGACCGCGGCCCGCGCGAATCTACTAGTTACCCGCCGGAGCAGCGGGAACCGCAAACAACCGCGCACACCACGGGCGTAAAACGCGTCGTGAGATGTGCTTTAATGTTTTACATATATATCTGTATACTACAGAAGCTGCGGGCCCGCAACTGTGGCAGACGCGGGTAAAAACCGCTTCGTGAGCGCTTAGCCTTAGCGTCTGACTACAATCTCATATGATGTTAAATGACAGTGTGCTTTAAGATGGAAAATACGCTAAACTTAGAGAGGGCTGGCTCTCAAGTGCAACTGCCGTAATACACCAACGGGTGTTTGGCGACAGATTTTCGCCTTGAGGGAGATAGCTAGTTGGTGGCAGACTTAGAAAAAGCCCTACAACCATGCTATGTTTTCGTCCTTCAACGAAAACTTCAATTCAGTTGCTAGGATTCGAATTTAAGTTCATCGATGAAGTGTCCGAACACGCTATAAACTTAACATTTATCGCTTTAATGTTTTCTTTCATTTAGTATTTAAAATCGTTTTGGGATCCCAAATTACGTCGATCGATCATCTTAACTCTCTAACTAATATTATAAATGCGTATGTGAGTTTCTTTGTCACGCTTTGTCGTTTTAATTATTCAACTGATATTTATAAGATTTTGTATACACGTTGTCAGGGTTCTACAAAAGGGCATACAGTACCTTTTATGTAGAAAAAAATAATATTCCTGAAGGAGGGATTAATACGATCGAAATTGCGAGCAAATGGTTGTTACTACTAAACCAGTAATTAAATGGTACTATTCAACTTATATAGGTATTATAGGTATTTATACATATATGGACTACGTCTGCTAATGATTACCTTACGTGTTTATTACGAACTATTTACATCAGCCTCATTTTATTATGGTAAGGATTTGTCTAAGTCCACCTGCCTAGCTACACCTTCAAGTTGAAAGTTTGTCGTCAAGCACCTGTTGGTTTAGCGTGTTTACTATCTTAGAATACATCGTCATTTAAGGTTAGATGGCATTGTGGGCAAACGCTAAAACATATAAAGTATTAGAAAAGCTTGAAGTTTTCGAAGGCCTACCTATTGTATAAATGCATGCTTTTTATAATCCAATTATAATTTTACATAAGCTTGACTGCTAGACTGATTGCCTTAGAATTGCTATTGAAAATTTATATTAAGAAACTTAATCCTTTCAGGTGAAATGAACGTATTGTACTTGTTCATGAGGTACAGATTCAATTGGGACGAGGTCCAGTTCAGTATGTTTTGTACGTACAGTATCATCACAAATTTAGTTGGTAAGTGAAACAGTTATTTTTATAAATTGTTCTGTTGTAATATCCTCGATAACTTAAGTATTGATACTTATGATTGTTTTGGTTTCTATATCGTAATCCTAAGTAACCCTCGAAACTTCTATTGACTGCATGAATACGGGTACGATAGAAAGTAAATTACAGACTAAAATAACGATGTATATCGATGATAAATCCTATCAGCACTCGTTTCTGTCATGTCTATCTACAGAGAGTTATATGATCTGATATCATAGGAGCAAAGAGGTACGCTAATCAGGCGACAGTTTTGATAGTTCAGCAAACATAAGAATAACCCTGTCACTGCAACCAGTCGAGAGCATCAAGGAAATATAGGGCAGATATCTCAGTGAGATGTGAACAATTTTCTTTGCAAGGCTGAACATGTGCCTAATACAGAGGGTATTCTGGACATAAAAAAATTAGTGCGTGGAGTCCCTCCGCGTGGAAGAAGTGAAACTTCTTAACGTGGAAATGAAAATAGGAAGGGGTAGAAATTGGTTTTTAGTGAAATCATATTGTTTCTTTAAGACAAACTTTATTAACATTGCTTACAATTCACAATTGATCGCATCTTTTAATTATCATTTTTGACTGGAGAAACATCCAAATCTATAATAATAAATCAATTCACAATTGATCGCATCTTTTAATTATCATTTTTGACTGGAGAAACATCCAAATCTATAACATTTACAATGGGGTTATAATAACTAAAGTAAGATACGAAATGTTTGATTATTTTTCTCGGTCTGTCTCTTTCTATTCCCTCTTGCGCTGGCGTTGAACATTTAACGCAACAGTGGATTCATACCCCCTCCATGGTAGCGTTAAACGTTCAACGCAACCTTGTTGGAAGTCGCATTAGAAGTTTCACTTCAAAAAATTATAGCACTCTGTTTAGGATGCCTACTCTCCTAGATTTTGCGGAGATAACACTTCCAATGTGATCTCATAAATTAAGGTCGCAGGATATAGCAGGATATTTATTTCCAAGTTTGCAAGCAAATCATTTTTTAGAATGAAGAGATGGGAAAACGAAGATTTGTACAGGACAAAAGTTCCTGCTATTACTAAGTCGTGAGGTTGCGGTTTTGTTGTCTCTACGGGACGCAGTTCGGCTTGGTGAATACAACTGTTAATGCATACCTGTTGTGTAACCGTCATTCGTATTTCGGTGTTTGGGTCTTTAATATCTACATATGAATATTTATCCGATGTTTCGTTATCACGTTACAAGCTATGCTGTATTTGAAGTGATATAATTTTCAAAACAATTCATGATAGTTCTAAAAAATAACTATATTGTTTAAAAGCATGGCTTTGGATGGATTCACGGAGATGCTTTATTTGTTAAAACTGAATATATATCACACAATGTTTAATTTATTTATATTAATTTAAATTATCACTACTTCTAATTAAATAAGTTCTAGCACCATTTATGTTATTTTTTTCAGTATGAAATATATTACAAAAAGCTCTATTATGTACGATATTGATAATCCGTCTGTAACATTTACTGTAGATGGTTTTTATCTTATGGTAATTATTTTAGGATTTAATTGACGCTTTGCCAATTTTAAATACTTAAGGAAGCAGGCGGGAATCAGTTAATTTTGATTATAAAAATATTTAGTTATTCATTCAATATTTATTTCAACAATAGTCATTTAAAACATGATAGTGACGCAAAGTGCTTAGTAAACAATTTTATTTACATAATTGTTTTTATAAAAATAATTATGGACAATAAATCGGAATTTTGTAATATAGTAATATAATATTTAGAGTTTTAGAAGCTTTAATTTAAAAGTGTTAAGAAGAAGTAAATAGTTGTCAGGGCTCGTTAAGCTGGCTCTAGTTAAAATAATTTATTGTGAAATTAGTTGCATAAATTATGTTTTAAAGATTTCCAAGAAAATGCATTGCGATAATCTTGAGACAACGTGCATGAGGTACTTCACCATATCAAAGTGAAATACAATTTTATTTGAAGATAAAGAATATTCAGTTCTCTAGGATCTGTTTCCATATTCTATTGCAATAACAGTTGGATTGTGAGTTAAGCCACAATACTTTTGTTTTATCGTTCCCGGGAATAAGTCATATGGCAAATTTATTTGCTTTTATAAAACTTTACTGTGTATTGTTTCATTTGTTATGAATCGTTTATTTGTTTTATTGGAGATTTTAAAGAATATTCAACTGCCTTTGTCTTAATCTGCTTATTATCTGTATCATGCTAGGATAAAAAAGACAGATAAATAATTTATTTACTTATTTGTCCACAGGAACTTTGTTTTCTATCAGCATATTCAGCGACTTCATGAAACTCGATGACACTGTCGTCGGAATAATCTCATGCACGAGCAAGATTCTCGCTTCGTTTATTTTCGCATTTGCTTCAACGACAACAGAAATATATATTGGTACGTCATCAAATCATATATTTCCGCGAATATTGCGGAATAAATTACACTGAATTTGCTCTGTAAATTTTAATATAATTTATTTATTTCCCAAAATACTTTACAATTCAATATTTATATTACAAAAAAGTACTGTTATATTATTTATTACACGTGATAAATATAGTAAAGCAACAATAGTGGAGAGGTCAATCATAAATCATAAATTTACAAAATATGTGATTATACAATTTAAACAATTTCGCAAACTAGAAATTTGGACCGCAAACTATTAAAAAGTTGGTTGAAAATTGTTCGATTTTGCAAGATGAACGCTGCTACCTAAACTAGGTATTCTTGAAAGCGTAATGATCGAGTCGTTACATTTAAAAATGAGCTAAATCCAATTTTAACTATTCCTAAAATTTTACGTTATTTTTCAAGATCTTCAATATTGTGAATGTAAAATATGAAGGTTATAAAAAAATAAAAACTTTATGTACTGCAAAATTTGAAATTCGTTCATGGTGTATAAAAACTGGAAATATAAAAAAAATAAACATGTTATATGAACGATTAAAATTAATTTAGCTAATTTTTAAATGTGACGACTCCATTCATTCCAACACACATGTTCAAATGTATCTAAGTATGTCATAACCTATAAGCTAAGTGCAGTAGAAAAAATGATATAAAATGGCATATCTATTATACATCTATTTATCACAGATTCTCGATTTGAAAGTGCTAACTAGCTACAAAAGCACTTGTAGAAGGCTGATTTTCATTTGATTTTTTGTTATTTACTTGTATTTTTAAGATATTATCGTTTCACTAAAAGTTTCCTTGTAGGATTCACTCTTTTAGGGGGCTGTTTTAATGCGGTGTTTCTTCGTGGTTACTAAAAACTAATCGATGCTTTACAATTCCACAAACTATTTGTTGAGTTTTCAATAAAGGTTTTTGTTTTAGCTCCTCTCGTCGAAATTTTCAACGGTACATCTTTCATCGCCATGCGATCTATCGCATCAAAATTAGTAACAAGCGAGGAGCTCGGTAAGTTTTAGAGTATTAAATTGTTATTTTAGTATGAGTTTTGATAGATTTTCAAATACCTTTCCTGTACTATCAACTTCGTTTGGGTATGCATCAGAGGTGCTGTTAATAGATGATTGAACTAAGAATGATTTTAAAAATTGAAACGCATATATTCACGGTCATTTACTGTCATTTTAGCGAATGTACAGAAAAGGGTTCATTTAGAGTCCTTGCTATCGTTCAATGTAATGTAATTCACTCTATATTAATATACTCACAGTAAAACCTGTTTGACTGATTACTTGAACTTACTTCCCGGCAAACTGGTAATATACTTTGGGAAATAAATGTAAAATTTATATCTAAATGACTTTTCACTTGGTAAATCTAAAACATGGGATATCTGTGTTATTTAAATTTTGACGGAAGTTTACTAAAACTAGGTGCTATAAATGTTTGCAAACATATATATAACTATGGAAGATGTATCAAGAAAACAAAGTTAAGGAACTATGTTACTACAAAGACTTGTTTTTTAGTAATTCATGTGGTCCATGTTATGATGTGCTTAAATTGTTTGTCTTTGTGATATAGATATAGTATAGAATACAGTTAGATGGACGAAGGCTGTATTCGTAATATTTGGTAACAAGAATTTCAAATACTATGGCAAAAGTTAATAGGTAACTAATTAAAACAAATATTTTGTCGTTTATTTTAAAAAGAGTGCGCCGCCGTATTGAGCTTTGTTTACAAAGCCTTTTGTACATATTGTATATGAAGGTAAGATGCGATTATATTTTGATCTTTTACTAACTGTATACGTAAAAATATAGTTTAAGGTGATAACAAAACAAAGTGCCTTTATTACAACTGGTGTTATAAACTGCGATACGAGATTATTCCATGAAGAGTTTTCTAACACCCACTTGTTGTTAATTACTAAATTCAAGTTGAAATTCTATCGAAAAGCGCCTTTGTGAGAACTACACTCAAGTTCCGATCTCCATTAGTGAGCTTTGCTTCTGAAAACCCTTGACCACTTCATCGCTTCTTGTTAAACTCTCCCCTACAATATAAGAGCTAAACTTTTGATAATTACTTATATTACAAGAATCGATAAACTCTTTTGCTCAAATGTAAATGTAGGACTTTTTTTATTTCATAGGAGGCAAACGAACAGGCGGGTCACCTGATGTTAAGTGATCACCACCATCTATAGACACTGGCAACATCAGGAGAGTCGCAAGTGCGTTGCCAGCCTATGCTTGGGGGGAGGGAGGAAAAGGGACGGGGAGGGGAAAAGGGAAGTGGGCCTCCGGCGCTCTCACTGACCGAACTAACCGCAACAATGCAAGCACTGTTATTTCACGTCGGTTTTCTACGAGAGGGTGGTACCACCCCGAGCGAGCCGACCCATTCATGCTGAAACTAGTAATAGCTTCAGCGTGGCTCTACCACCTTTTTTTTTTTTTTTTTTAAACGTGGGGAAATCCCTTATGGATACACCACGCTCTCGAGGGAGAGGGTGGGTTATGTCTGACTCGCACGGACTAAAACCCCACGGTGTACGTCTGCCGCTATAGTTGGGGCGGCACGAGATCTCTATAGACTTCATTGTGCCGCCCCAGTGGTTGGCCCAGCAGCGAAAGCGCCGCCGCCGGGCCCCGTCTTTTGTTAGGAGACAGCCGGGTACACACCGGCTGTCTCCTCCGTCCGCCGGACCTGTGCAATGGGAAGATGGGCCCCCCGACCCATCCTCCCTGGTCCGGCTACGGGCTACGGTGGGAGGAGGCGATCAAACTGCCGCCTCCTCCTGCCTGTTCTCCGTTGGCGGAGAGGGTCACTTTGAGGATCTTGCTCACGGACCCTCTCCGCCGCCTCCTTCTGCGGGACGACTTCCTCGCAGAAGGAGGCCATTGCGTTCCACACATCCTCACTGCCGAGCATGGCCGCAACCACGCTCGGCAGTGACAGATCTTGCCCTACCGCCGCAGCCAGAGTGCGACGTTGCTCCTCCCACGCAGCACACTCAGACAGAGTGTGCTGCGCGGTGTCCGGGTCAACGCCGCACTGATGGCATACGGCGGTCGGCTCCCTGCGTGCTATCCGGTGCAGGTACCAACCGAAGCAACCATGCCCGGTCAAGACCTGCACCAGCCGGAACGTCAGGGAGCCCCATCCTCTATTAAACCAATCCGGCAGGACCGGGCGGACGGCGTCGATCGTGTATCGACCATACCGCGCGTCCGCCAGGTCCCGCCTCCACCTTTCGACCACTTCGTCCCTCTTTTCTCTTCTCCTTTCTTCAATTTCTCTGGGAGCTAGAGAAATAGAAGCTGTGTTACTTTGCTGAAAAATAAGCGTTCACTCAATATTTAATACTTGAAGTCACGAAGAGTTGTAAATTATACATAGTTTTGCTCGAACTTTGGTGACTGCTTTATGGACGAAAGTCTACAGTCTTTGCTTCGATCAGTCAGCTACTATAGTTTGAACAAAGGTCGAAATAATTTTCATTTATTTGTACTTTTTCAATTATCATTACATAGTATAAAACAAAGTCCCCTACCGCGTCTGTCTGTTCGCGATAAACTCAAAAACTACTGAACGGATTTTCATGCGGTTTTCCCTAGTGGATAAAGTGATTAATGAGGAAGATTTTAGTATATAGTTTGCCAAAGATTTTTTTATAGTCAGGGCGGGACGACGTCTGCCGTGCCCGCTAGTATTTAATATTTAGAAAATCTGACATTAAATTTTGAGATGATCTCTTACTAAACTAGATTTTTTTTTATTAATTGGTATGTACTGACTTAAATTCCTATTTCTATTTTATTTCTATTCGTTCCATAGGACTAAGTATAAGTTAATAAGGGAGACATGAAAGTTGATTAATTCACAAACGTTGTTCTTGTTGATTTGTCACATGTGTTTCCACAGTAGTTCATAACATTTTTACACTAGATTCGCATATATACATAGGTGTTTTAAGTACATGACATGTGTTAAACACGCTCTGATACGTATTTCATGGAGATTTATAAATAATAAGTGTTTACCAAGTTTATGTTTTGCGGTGAACGTTACTCGGGTTAGAAAAATAAAAGCATTATGTCGAGGAAAATATATACAAATATTTGTCAACAGTTCAAATAACAGTATAAAATAATGATCGTGGTGTCTTAATATTCCTACTTCTTTGAACATTATTAACTCTTTAATGTTTACAAAAAATGCTTTGTCTATTAATTTTTTGTAGATCAGTTATGCGTAGATTGTAAAGTAAGCTTCTTAGACTATAGCTAGGTTTTCTATCCAGTTCTACTGCACATTATAAAATTTGATACTAAAGTGTCCGGTTTGCCTGCTGACTTCCGTTCTAGACCAAATGAAATTTGATTACCGCTGGAAGTCAATAATTAGCACATAAAGAATTTCTTAACAGATCGGATACACTGTAATTAATAGCGAATGTCTTTCATATTTTAAACTATAAGTAATATAAAAACATACAACAAGTTCAGTATATACTAAATATCAATGCAACACTTAAATATTCATGTCCTGGAGTGATATAAAATTATATTCATAAAATATTTAATATTATATTTAATATTTAATAATCTTAAGAATTCAAACTAGTCCTAACCTTTTAACTAATATTACAATGTGAATGTGAGTTTGTTTCTTTATTACGTTTAACGTTTAAATTACTCAACCGATTACTATGAAATTTTTCGAAGTTGTCAGAGGTACAAGAAAGGACATAGGGAACGTTTCATACAGAAGAAATGTACTGCTACTGAGGGATATTTCAAATCTACATTATCAAGAGCGAAGCCGCAAACATAACTAGAGTTTTGTAAAATAAAACTACCATAGTTCATTTATCCAATATACCGCGCGACTGGTTATTCGTTCATAATATTTTTAAAGAGCACTCATTAGTCGTTTCTAGTTCTAAATCAATTAAAAATAGGTGCCTAATATTTGAAATAATTACCTAGAGAAAAACAAAACTGATATACACTCCTAACGCTTAACTTACGTCCTGCGCCAGTGTGCGTGCTACCAAGTGCTACTGACATTGCGCGCCGCCGCTAATCCATGCCTCAGTTAATTGTTCGTTGAAAGGGATAGCTTACGCGTTACGTAATATTAAGGGTATTAAGCCCGGATGTGCCTTCACTTTCGTTCATTGAACGTTCCACTTTTATACCCATACTTATAAAAATCTTAGAACAAACTTTAACTAAGGTTCTCTTTGTTATTTATTAGTATTTGTTTTGATATTATCATATCCTAGAATACCGCGAGAGTTTAACCTTTCACCTGGTATATTTGTTACTTTGAGGCAGGTATCGACAAACGCAGAAACTTTATTTTGCTATATTACAACCTAAGTCAAAAAAAATCTTACTTAATCTCATTGCAGAGTTCTTTGTAATGCGAGTAAAGCCGCGGAAAGTGGTTATTCATCGAGTAAAAGATTCGAGCGCAGTTTACTTAAATTCGAATTAACAATGTCGAAGCAATGAAAATGAGCTTACACCATCTTTAAATGAAATCGATTTTTCTCACGCAGACTCTTCCCAATGATTTCGTCTGGTGGTCGATAGCGAAACTTAGAAGGTATCATTCAGAAAAGTATCGATCTCGATAGGTTTGTCAAATAATATATATACATTATCGAACAAAATCGAGAGTAAAAGTTATAAATAAACTAAAAAAAAATGACCGCATAAATTCTCCAAACTTTTATTAACAGATGAGTTGTTTAGTTGAATATTGGTAAATGTGTTTATTCTTCGTCTCTTCCTAATTCATATACAACATACAGATATACTATACAGCTTTGTCACTTCCACAATGAAGATTAATCTAACGATATCTTTATTATTAAAATCCATGAGGTCACATCATTAACATCCTATTTTGCCCAGTCGGGTATAAAATGAGATAAATTAATATAACTATCTTTAAGAGGAAGGAAGACGGAATCAAAACATTTATTCACTTTTCCTGTAAGCTACAATACGTACTTTATTTTGTACTAGCTGACCCGTGCAACTTCGTCTGCACCAAATCGGTTCTGACTGGTGTGAATTGTATTTTTAAACGCGAAAAATTTTAATAAACCTAAAACCTTATTGGAGCCACACCTACAGTTTCCAATTGTGAATCCAAACTATCAAGGGACTCACTCAAACATATACCCAGATGGTATGTGAGAAATCTTTTAAAATAAGCCTACAACCCGTTCGTAACACCATCTACTGGGTTCAATGTGAAAAAAAGCTTTGAGGTCTATGGACCCCCGGTTTGTAACGAAGTTCCTTTCTTTTTTTTGTAGACGTTTACTATACACTCAGTAGAGTTTATATTATAAAATATCAAGTTGATGAGTTAAATTGTAAATTAAACGATAAAATATATTCATAAAATAAATAATGATAAATGAAACACTGAATGGTATAACTATTTTCAACTTGTATTAAAACTTTTTCAAACTCCATTGTATTGAAGAAAAATATAAATATTAAAAAGATATGAGAACGACGCGTCAAATGTCACTTGCCTGTAACTATTTGTCTAAGAGCTAGGCAACGGTTTCGACAAAGAATTTCTATAAGCCAGTTTTTAATATATCTTTATGTTCTTCCGAACAGCGTGCGGGCTACCTGGCTGCCGGTAAACGTTGCGTTTATTAGTACATATCGCACCTTTACAGGCAAAAATATTGATTTTTATATAATTTTTGAATGTTTTGTTTTTTACTAACTTTGAAACGCTACTAAAATATGAAATTATTATTGCCAGACATTTTTGTTATTAACAATAATGTGCCCGATGCTATTGTTTTTGTAAATAAAATAAGTATGTTCAAACCATATTAAGATAGCTGTAATTTTAATATCATTATTATTTTTTTTTTAATGAAGGCTTAGTCGCCTGCGTGACTATATCGCCTAAATGGCATACAACTATATAACAATAAGAATGACAATATACTTAACAATAGCTTATATTAATTTTGTACAATTCTTTAGCATCTTTCGAAATGGGGTCAGACAATAACGAATTGTACAAACCAGTGTGGAACGAACCAGAAGCATTAAGCCGAGATTTAACGCTTCGAATACATTCTGCCAGGATGTGGTGCACATCATCGTTGAGCTCACAACTCTGGCAGAGTGGTGATGGTACTTTACACATCAGGTAGGCGAACTTTTTACATGGGATGTGTCCTGAGCGTAATTTCATTCCTGTGATTGCTTCCCGACGGCAAATCGTACTGTCATCAATCCATGGTGACCTAAGGGATGTGGCTGAATCGTTCTGTACCATATTCCTTTTGTTTTAGAACGCTCATCAAAGTATTCCAAACAGCTATTTTTAAATACTGAGCATACATCGAAGTAAGTTGGTAAAATATTAATAGTAGCACCTTCGGAGGATCCTTCTCTAGATAAAAGATCAGCTCTTTCATTCCCAGTTATACCTATATGATAAGGGATCCATTGTAAAACAATTAATTACTTTGTTCTTTGCTTTGAAATCTAGTAATTGCTTAAAAATAGTGTAGGCTATCGGTATTCCTCGAAAAGTCGAGATACAGCGAGCTACATGTTGAAGAGCACTTTTAAAATAACAATCTTAATGAACTCAGTTGATTGTGCAAATGATAAGGCCTCTGCAATTGCTATCAATTCAGTGAGTATAATTGAAATATTTTCATCAATTTGAAATTTCATGAAAGTTTTGGAATTTGACTCAAAAAGTGCGGCACCTAAATAATTACCAGCTTTAGATCCATCATTGTATATTTCAACAAAATTTTGATAATATTTATTTATATTTAATAGTATTTATATATTGAAGACAAATATATTTGCTATCTACATTTATTTTTAATATATTGTGCAAATCAATGTTATCGACCCAGGTGTGTAAAGTGAACATTTCATGTTTTATACTTGTTTGAATTGGAGTATTTTTATATTCAGAAAAAATAGTGGTCTTTTTCTTTTACGCCAATAGAGTGATTGGAAAGAAGTGGACAGTTCTTCTGATACATTAGTTAGTTCGTTTTTTTCGAATGACTTAAATTTAAATAGAATTTTGCCAGCTAAATATTGTCTCCTAAGATGTAACGGACATATGCTCAATTCGCTTTCCATAACATGGATTGGAGTACTTTTAATGAAACCCCCGATAATTCTCATAGCCTGGTTTTGGACTTTTTCAAGTTTATAGAGATTAACCTGAGCACTACTATTATAAAGAAATCTCGCATAGTCAATTCGACTGCGTGTAATATTGAGGTATAAACGAACTAAATGTTATGGATGAACACCTCAATTAAAACCGGCTAATGCTTTCAAAACGTTTAGAAACTTAGAGCTAGATTCTGCAACTGCATTGATATGTTTACCCCATTTTATGTATGATAAAGGTAGCGATATTTGTTGAAGCGCCTGTTATAGATGCATGTATTCAAGATGACGTCAGTCTCAAGTCATATGTCTACGTTTATTGTTGTTTTTCAGTGTTCACGGTGAAATCTCAATATCATAATGGTTAATAAAATGAAATATGTTGTTTGCAATGGAAAAAATAAAATGGTTTGAAATGAATTATTTTATTTATAAAGAATATCATCGGGCACATTATTGTCAATAACAAAATTATCTGGCAGTGATAAACTCATGTTTTTAATAGCGTTAAAAAGTAACGAAATTTTTTTTTCCTAAAATTATTTATAAAACCAAATGTTGACCTGTAAAGGGGTGATGCGCATTAAAAAACACAACGTTAACCGGTTACCAGGTATCCTCAATGCTGTTTGGAAGAGCATAATATATCTTCATATTAAAGAACCAGCTTTTCTAAAATTCTCGTTCTTTCAACGTTGCTGGCTCTTGTACTAAGGTGTCGCAAAAAAGTCTAGTTACATTAACTACAATTTTTTGTTTTTCGTTATCCTGGAGAACCCCTTGCATTTTATGGGACAAAAAGTATCCTAAATGTAACCTTGTAATATTAGTTATTACTGTGTCAAGTTTCGTTAAAATCTGTTCAGTACTTTCAGCGTGATGCGTGTTCACAGGGACAGAAAGACAGACAGACAGACAAAAATTGTAAAAAGATTATTTTTGGTTTCTATATCGATAACAAAGTCTACCCCGATAAAAATTTTCAAAAAATATTTAATGTACAGATTTGACCTTGCTACAGTTTTATTATAGTACTAGCTGACGCGTGCAACTTCGTCTGCACCAAATCGGTTATTACCGGTTTCAATTGTATTTTTAAACGCAAATAATCTTAAAAAACCTAAAACCCTATTGCAGCGTTATCCAGCACTTCCAATCATGAATCCAAACTATCCAGGGACTCACTCAAACATATACCCAGTTGGTTGTGAGAAATCTTTTAAAATAAGTCTAGAATCTGTTCGCAGCATTACCTAAAGTAGTGTCATCAAAGTGAAGATCAAAACTAACTTACATATATTGCCGATAAATGTCTTCCCAGTACCCCTTGTAACTTCATCACGTAACATACTGTAAAAGTTGAACTTTATCTACATTAAATTTCCATTTTGTTTTAGTTGTTTGTTTTATAAGAATTTGTAAAGTATACGTGAAATCTCCATTCAATTTTAATTTGGTCACAATTATTTTACTTTTGACATACAAACAATCTTTTTTACTGAGATACTGAACTTGGGATAATATACCTTTCTAACAGTGAAAGAATTTTTGAAATCGAACCAGTAGTAGGTACCAAGCATTCCTTCGTTTACACATATTTTCTTCATATGAGGTCGATAATTACGCATAGAAATGTCATATAGCCGTAGCTCAGTTATAACGTACTGGACATTATACGGTCCGCCGGAGCCGACAGTTCGAACCCCGGCGATCTTTTTTTTTGCTATTTTTTTTAAAGTAGCTTAGGGAAATATAGCTTATATTTTTAGCTAACCTGTCTGCTACATATAGCACAATGAAAATTTACCAAAATCCGTCAAAAATTTCATTAACTACAAATTTTTGACTTTCGTCCGTTATCCTGGAGAATCCCTTGCGTTTTATGAGATAAAAAGTATTCTAGATGTAACCTTGTAATATTAGTTATCACTGTGCCAAATTTCGTCAAAATTGGTTCAGTACTTTCAGAGTGGTACGTGTTCAAAGGGACAGACAAACAGGCAGATCCTGGAGAATCCCTTGCGTTTTATGAGATAAAAAGTATCCTAGATGTAATCTCGTAATATTAGTTATCACTGTGCCAAGTTTCGTCAAAATTGGTTCAGTACTTTCAGAGTGATGCGTGTTCACAGGGACAGACAGACAGACAGACAGACAGACAAAAATTGTAAAAAGATTATTTTTGGCTTCTATATCGATAACAAAGTCTACCCCGATAAAAATTTTTAAAAAATATGTAATGTACAGATTTGACCTTGCTACAGTTTTATTATAGTATATAGATATAGATATAGAAGATAGACTAATATTGGTCTCTGAATACTGTGTAATGTTTAATGTTTTTCAGTGTAATAATAATATACAAACAATTCTTGTTTATTCTTTATATTATAAATGAGAAAATGAGTTTGTTTGTCACGCTTTTACAACTTAACTACTCGACCGATCATCGTGCAAAGTTGTCAGGACTACAGAAAAGGAGAGACAGGTTAAATCTACATTAAAATAAGCAAAGCCGCGGTCAAATACTAGTAATATATAAGACTCTAATTAGTTTCTCGGAAACAGCTTTAACGATTTGGAAGAAATTTCATATGCAAATAATGTTCTATTTCTCAAGTTCATCTAGTCTTTTTTTACAATAGACCGATCTAACCTCAGTCATTCAGATATTTTGGTATTAAATTGCATTAATCAGAAGGTCAAATGAATGTATATTATACTTTTTTTTATATTTGATAGGTTTTAACGACTGACATATAAATGATGTTGTGGTCTAACATGGTAAACTAGCTAAACTTCAAAACAGCAGCTATAGATGCTTGGCGATAAATTTTCAATTTGAGAGTGGTAGTTTTACTCTAATAAGAATAATAGATATTAATTATTAATGATGATAATTGCTAAAACACATATAACCATTTGTAAATCTTCGTCGATAAGTGACAACATATAATTTTTAATCTCACTAGGCATGAAGTGCATAAATACTTACCAATAAATTAAATGTGCCCGTGAATATGGACGCGTTTTTTATAATTTACAATACAGAGTTAGAGTGCGATGGATAACATAAAATTATTTTTTGTTCAACGATTTCATATCACCAATATACATTTGTGATTAATATAATCATATTATTGATCGATGATCAGTACTATTGACCAATACTAATTAATTATTACGTACCTTAATACAATATTTGTTTACTATTGGTTATCTATGTTATCTTAAAAGAAAGAAATTCATATTTAGAACTGTTTACTCTTTATTTTTGGTGTCTTATTTATGATATATTATGTGTTATTGAAGATATTTATTATTGTTATTATATTATAATAAAACTGTAACAAGGCCAAATCAGTACATTAAATATTTTTTGAAAATTATAATCGGGGTAAACTTTGTTATCGATTTAGAAGCCAAATATAATCCTTTTACAATTTTTGTCTGTCTGTCTGTTCCTGCGAACACGTATCACTCTGAAAGTACTAGACCAATTGTGACGAAATTTGACACGGTGATCACTAATATTACAAGGTTACATCTAGGATACTTTTTGTCCCATATAACACAAGGGGTTTTGCAGGATAACTGACCAAAGTTAAAAGTTTGTAGTTAGTGAAATTCTTGACGGATTTTGGTAAATTTTCTTTGTGCTATATATATCAAACGGATAAGCTAAAAATTTAAGATGTACTTCATATCTCTATGTTACTTAAAAAAAATTACAAAAAAATGATCGTTGAGTTCCGAACCGACGCCTTCGTCGGTCCGTATAATGTACAGTACATCATAACTGAGCTACTGATATATGTGTTTGTATCTTTGTCATGGTGATTTTTTTCCTTTGATTTTCAAACCATAACGATTCTAAACAAAGTTCATTTCAATAATACCATGTCGACAAAGTTGAAAAATATGTGTAAACGAAACTGATACTTGTGTTGTTACATTTATTTTATTGTATACAAAAGGTTTGCTAAACAAAGGTGATAAGATTTTTCCCTAAAACATAAACCTACATAATAGTTACATTGCATTGTAGAATCAAGAGTCTCAATTAGAGTTCCGTCAGTACGTGTGTTATTTCGATATTTGAAAAAAAAAATATTTTCTGAATATTCTTGAGTCTTGAATTAAGCTCTACGCGAATAGTGCACGGGCGCGAAGTTGAGCGGCACAGGAGCAACTCAAGGGGTAATGAGAAGATATTTATCGGCAATATATGTAGGTTAGTTTTTGTCATAATTGGTAGGTGACGCTCCAAACGGGTTCTAAGCTCATGTTTTTTTTTTTTTTTATTGTAGCTCGGCAAAGTGACTGTACTGTGCCTGATGGTAAGCACAGCACAATCCAAAAACAATGGCGACCACCGAAAGACATACTATCTATCGCTGGTCGCCGCTGTCATGCCGGCCTGAAAGCGACCCAGTCAGGGACAGCACCCCCCCCGGTTGCTGGATATACACCGGCTGATCCCGGAACGCGACACGCTCAAACGTGTCACTATGGCGGGTGTTCCACCTGGTGTACGGTGGTCGCAATCCAGTCGGGTACAGACACCCTACCACCCCGCAAATTTAAAAGTGTTTTCATGACAACTGGGTATATGTTTGCGTGAGTCCCTGGATAGTTTGAATTCAAACATGAAAGCAGTAGATGTCGCTGGAATAGGGTTTTAAGATTTAAAAGATTTTTTGCTTTTAAAAATATAAGTGAAACCGTTAATAACCGATTTGGTGTAGACGAAGTTGCACGGGTCGGTACGGCACGGCACGGTAGTTACTATGTATATTCGCTCCTATTGTTATTAAACCAATGTATTTGACTATAGCAATGATTTTTTCTATGATATAATTCCAATGGCCAGAGTAAATACTACGATTCTCGTTGGGCATAATATTCTACGTATAATTTTTATATAGTAGTCCAAAATTTGGTTTTACGGTTCCCATTAACGTTTAAGGACTAGAGGCGAGACTTTTTAAACGATGTCTGTGTCTTATGGACTTATTAAATAAATTATCAAATATAACATGATGCCTATACAAGTCACTTAGAAAGCGTGCAGAAAAGATTCTTATGGCACTTAATATACAGTTTTAATCTGACTAATAAACTCAAAAACTATTCTGATCGATTAAAATATTTTAAGATGTTCACCCTTAAGGTTCGTAGAGAACTTTTAGACAGGGTATTGTTATTTAAATTAGTAAATAGCACTACTTTTATCGCAATTGAAGTGTTACCTTCTCGGATACCGCGATCAGGAAATTACAAACTATTTTGTGAAAAATGCTCTCGCACGAATTTGGGTCATTTCTCCCCATTAAATAGACTAATGAAACTATATAAAGTTGCGTTTAAGACTACTAGTACAAGTATCAGTGATATTTTCTTCGAAACCATTACGGACATCAAGAAATCATATGCTCTTAACGATTAAATAATTAAACCGATTATGATTTCCAATATGTTCAGTTCTATCTGTTCAGTTTTCTGAATTATTTTTAACAATGTAATATTATATAATTCTTCAACTCTTTACATTATCATTTATATAATAAAATATATTTTGTAACTTGTTCATTATTTAAATTATATTGTGCACTAATAAATTTTGTATGCATGCCGTTGTTGCCTATATAGGGTCATATCTAGCAAAGAAGTTGAACTGTACAATTTAGGGTAGTTCATTTCCGCAAACATTTTTTTTTTTCGTTGCTCATGCAAAATATTAATCTACATATAGAAAAAAAAATTCTCACCAAGTTTGAGCTCTTAATATTAATTTTAAGTACTTACAATTTAAATTTAAAGTTTTACTATTCAAAATGCATTTATAAAAATCTTTTTTTTTTCAAATTTCTAATGCTTACCCGGCTTTTACAATATTGCAAATCGGTTTGATGGAACTTGTGGGGAATTTCACGCTCTTTAAAATAGTCTTAGTGTTTTTTTGTGTAACTCGCACTGGTGCACCAGTAGGAGTCGTCAAAGTACAGTTTTTGAAAAAAAAATTTTTTTCTTAATTTTCAATATTTATTATTAATGGTTCAACAATTTAGAAAAGAATTTCCAACGTGCGCCAAAAAGCTATATTCAGCTTCAAAATCTTGATGTGTTTTGAATAACATTATAGTAATTATTTGACATTTTTTAACTTGTTTTTTATAACTATTTAGATGTTTATCACGTTTGAAGTATTTTACATAATAACGTAACCTTCTGTATATTTTGATTAAATTTTTGTTGCTTTTTTATGAATTCATGTGTTGTTTTTGAATTCATTATGAGTAAAAAATCATACTAATTTTAAAAAAGTTCTTAGTGTAGGGAAATATAATGGTAATGAATAGAAAAAATGAATCTAAATAATATTATAACTTAGTATTTATCAATTTCTTACATTTTCTGGTATAAACCTGGCTGTAAATTCATTAAACATTGGTCGGATAACTTTTTTTTTATGAGTCAATTCTTTTTTTGTTCCTACTTTTGGCGGTTTGCTCGAAAAATTAAGAGAAAATGTTTTTTTTTTCAAAAACTGTATTTTGACGACTCCTACTGGTGAACCGGTGCGAGTTACACAAAAAAACACAAACACTATTTTGAAGAGCGTGAAATTCCCCACTAGTTCCATAAAACCGATTTGCAATATTGTAAAAGCCGGGTAAGCATTAGAAATTTGAAAAAAAAAAAAAGATTTTTATAAATGCATTTTGAATGGTAAAACTTTAAATTTAAATTGTAAGTACTTAAAATTAATATTAAGAGCTCAAATTTGGTGAGATTTTTTTTTTCTATATGTAGATTAATATTTTGCATGAGCAACGAAAAAAAAATTTTTTTTGCGGAAATGAACCACCCTACTGTACATCTTACTATATTTTAATAACCCGTTATTGGTGTTGACTCTGTTGGTAACCTAAATAAATAAATTAATTAATATTTTTTAGTGCAAAATTTAATGGAAATTTCTGAACAGTGTTGCGATTTTTAATTTGCTTAAATTATACCAAATTTTCATAATTACACATGGCCATGAACATAGGAAAGACATACCTTAAGCCAAAAGTTAGTTTCAAAATCAAAAGAATTTTAATGAACTGCAAATCTGTAGGTCAATTACCAAGGTCAGTTTTGATCATATTTGTAGTGTACTGTAATATTGTTGAAATATTTAGCTAGGGGTTCGTTAGTGATGTCTTTGACTGCTCTGTGAACCTATTGAAATAAATAAATATAGAAAAATATAGTCACCTAAACTTTGTTAATATTTAATTACCTAGCAACAGTCTGCGATATCGTATGTGTGTCAAACATAAAGATATTTATCATCTATCACAGTTTAGTGTCCGACAAGATTCACGTAGTAACCGAGAATCATCTAAAATTCAAATTTTGGAAATAAAACTCGTAAAAATTTACTTAATGTTTTTTTTTTAGTTAACCTTGTTTTTTTCCATACACATTATAAACAGTCCCAAATTCATAATCACCAGTTCGCTTCTACAAAACCCCGCTGAATCCTCTTTGTCTTTGTTCCTCATAAATTCCTTGAAAATGTTGTCCCCTTAAGTTTTCTTTCAGGTCATCAAAATCCCTGGATATTGGATATATTTAAAGTCTTATAACATAACACAAAATGTCGAGTTAATTTAATGTAGTTTTAATAGAATAACAATACAATAGGAGTTTTTGGCGGGATCTTGGAATGTCATGTAATAGATTTTATATTTTATTCATAATCTTGTGTTATTTGGCTCCATATTTTATAATATTGGTGGTGTTTTACGTAATATGGTTTGATTATTGTCCATCAGTGAAGTGGATGGGAACTAATACCACTGAACATGGATTCTGACTTGCCACAAAATCTCCCTGGAAAGTTCTAACAAGAGGGCCACCATTTTGTTAGTTCTTTGAAGTGATTGCAAGAAACTTGTAATATCCTTTTTTTTATGTCATAGGAGGCAAACGAACAGGTCGATCACCTGATGTTAAGTAATCACCGCCGTCCATAGGTACTAACAATACTAAGGCAGTCGCAAGGGCGTTGCCAGCCTGTGTTAGTGGGATGGGGGGGAGGGGAGGGGGAGGAGAAAGGGAGAGGAGAGAGGAGGGAAGGCAGGCCTCCGGCGCTCTTACTGACCGAACGAAACGCAACAATGCAAGCATTTTTTGGTTTTAACGTGTTTATCTTTCTGTTTGTTAGGTAAAGTGAACTCTCTCTTTGGACTGGCTGAAGCGATGATGCCGTTGGTATACGGCCCGCTCTATTCCCGAGTATACATGGCTACGCTCAACATTCTCCCAGGGGCTGTGTTCCTTCTCGGCGCTGCGATGACTGTACCAGCTGTTGCCATTTTTGGGTAAAAACATTTACATTTTATATCTATACTTCTATGATAATATTATAAAGCTAAAATATTTATTTGCTTGAACGCGCTAATCTCAAGAAATATTGTTGCGATATGAAAAATTCTTTCAGTGTTAGATAGCTCATTTGTCGAGGAAGGCTATAGGCTATATATATATATATATACATATATACGCATTACATTGGTGTAACTTTTACACGTTTACTGATACACCACATATCTATATCGCGTTCCAAAGTTTTGATCATTGTAACAGAATCATTATCGTCATAATGATGTTACTCGCGTCCGCAGTAAGTGTACCTCTCATTCCCCTGCACGTGCTCCCCGGGTGATGCTAAAAGAGTAACAAATTTTTGGCCACTGCACTGTTCCATTTAATTGAACCTCGCAGCGACAAATAGGGTAATCAATCAATCGACGATAATAAAAGATGGATACTCTATTTAGTCGTATTAAATTAAATAAATCATATCGGCCTGCAAGCGATATACTACAGGGACGTAAGCCTTTTCCTGAAAGAACGTATGGGCATAATCACCACGCCGGCCCACGATGTATTTGCGATTGCAAACTTCAAGAAATCCGCAGTTCTATATTTTACCATATACGGTGACACTATAAGAATTAGGTTTAGTCCTGAAAAAACTATTGGTACATACCGGGGTTCGAACCTGCGGGCATGGAATCGACATTCCACTGGTCAAATCACTCCACAACAATTTATATACATTATGGTTAGCTTTATAGCAGATGTTATAATTCTTCTTCTGTTTTATTTTTGGCAACCAGTCTTCTAGTAGACTATTACTGCCATTGTCAAGTGAGTAACGATATTACAAGTTTCTTGATATAATTTCAATGAACTAAAGCGATGGTGGCCATCTTGTTAGAACTTTTCTGGGAGTTTTTGTGTCAAGTCAGAATCCATGCTCCGTGGTATTATTTCCGATCCACTTCACTTGTGCACAATAACTAAGCTATATTACGTAAAGCACCACCAACATCCACAGATCACGCCGCCGTGGTCTAGGGATAAATTTCGCTCCCGCACACCAGACTAGGCCCCCCTCGGCAGCTGCTCAAGCCTAGGTCCGTTCCCTCGGCGTGGAGTCCTTGAGTACGCTGGTCGCGCGATACAATGACACAAAATCTTACATCACTGCGACAACATTACACATATCACCTCCACACACGTGCACGCATACACGCTTACACATGCAAGTGGAAGGGTCTTACCTTTTTTTCCCTTATCAAATAGTTTAGAATATTATCCTATACGAAATATATATAAGAGTTATTGTGTTATGTATGCTTGGTACACATATATGTTTCAATAACTCATATATGTATGAATAGTTAGCTTAGCTTAGGTTAGCTCATAGCTCACATAGGTCCCGCCGTATGTCACGAGTGCGGCGTTGAACCGGACACCGCGCAGCACACACTTGCTGAGTGTGCTGCGTGGGAGGAGCAACGTCGCACTCTGACTGCGGCGGTAGGACAGGAGCTCTCGCTGCCGAGCGTGGTTGTGGCCATGCTCGGCAGCGAGGATGCGTGGAACGCAATGGCCTCCTTCTGCGAGGAAGTCGTCTCGCAGAAGGAGGCGGCGGAGAGGGTCCGGGAGGAGAACCCTCAAAGTGACCCTCTCCGCCAACGGAGGACAGGCAGGAGGAGGCGGCAGTATGACCGCCGCCTCCTCCCACCGTAACCGGACCTAGGGAGGATGGGTCGGGGGGCCCATCCTCCCATTGCACAGGTCCGGCGGACGGAGGAGACGACCGGTGTGTACACGGTTGTCTCCTAACAAGACGGGGTCCGGCCGCGGCGCTTCCGCTGCTGGGCCAACCGCTGGGGTGGCACGATGAAATCTGTAGAGATCTCGTGCCGCCCCACCTATAGCGGCAGACGTACACCGTGGGGTTTTAGTCCGTGCGAGTCGGACATAACCCATCCTCTCCCCCGAGAGGGTGGGTATCCATAAGGGATTTCCCCACGTAAAAAAAAAAAAAAAAGCTCACATAGGTCGCGAATTGCATGTACCAGGCAACAGCCAAAGCCGAGGTGTGCCGCGCACCCTTGAGCTAGTTGTCAAAATAAAATCGGCTGAGTGCCTTAAGCGCTCGCCTTAGTAGTCCGGTGAAGCTGTTAAGACCTTGCTTGGTCAATAGCGTAGTCAGTTCGAAGAAAAAACCACCAACATTACACAATATACAGCCAAATAACACAAGATTATGGATAAAATATAAAGACCACAACATGGCATTCCAAGATTCCGCCAAAAACTCGATACAATAATTACATTGATATTTAGTTGATTTTGATTAAATAAAAAAAAAATGTAACTTTATTTTTGGCAGCCAATCTTTCAGATTATTACTGCCATTGTCAAATAGTTAATATTGTTACAAGTTAGTGTCGTGCGATCATTTCAATGTCATTGTTTATGTTCCAATAAGATGGTGGCTTCCTTGTTACAACTTTCCAGGGAATTTTCGTAGCACCTCAGAATTCATACTCCGTGGTATTATTTTCCATTCACTTCACTTATGCGCAATTAACAAAGTATATTACATAAAACACCACCAATTTTACACAATATAGAGTCAAGTAACACAAGATTATGAATAAAATATAAAAACCACTACATGACAGACCAAAATCCCGCCAAAAACTCACGACCATAGAGAGAAAACAATATGATTATATCTACCACAGACAGGCGAATAATTTGAACAAAGATTATATGCAACAATTATAATGATGTTTGGTAATTTTGGAATTTTTTGTACATTTTTAATCCACGTGTTTTTTGTGGTCTGTGTCAATTCCTAGTTGTTATTGAGAATTATGATGCAATCGGTAGATGACGAATAAAATTAGAATCGAATTTTTTTTACGATTTTTATTGGTTTAAACGGGCATTGCAATTAACTTCAAAATTAATATTATAAAATCGTTTTTTTTTTTGCATTTTTGTTTTTTTTTTTTACGCTATAATACGCGGTCTCCAAATATGTTTTTGATTACAAATATTTAAATTATAATATTGATTTCCAATAACAGGCTTGAAATGATGCAAAATAATTTTATGATTTTAGTTTATGTTATTTCGTAATAATGTTAATTTCTCTAATTATATTGTTAAAATCAGCATTATTATTGCATTATTATTGCTATTGCATAACATTATTAGGATATACTTTACAAATAGGACAGGATTGTAAAAAACTTAATAAATCGATTACATAAAAAGCATACATATTCTATCTATACATATAAGAAGAATGTAAATTTAACGAGTCTGTACTTTTTCGATTTTCGAGAAAAAAATTGTTGCAGGTTATTTTTTATTTATTATTTTATATATTACTAGCGGCCCGCTCTGGCTTCGCTCGGGTATAAAATATATAGCCTATGTCATTCACTGAAAAAATGATTAAAATCGATCCAGTAGTTTTGATTTATTCATTACTGCCCCTGACCCGCCTGCGTTTGTTGCAATGTAAGCGGAAAAAATGTAATTATTTACAACATCACATTAGAAATCTCAAAAATAACAGTATTTCTCCACTATTTAATGGATGTTATTATAGATATAAACCTTCCTCTTCAATCACTCTATCTATTAAAAAAAACCGCATCAAAATCCGTTGCGTAGTTTTAAAGATTTAAGCATACATAGGGATATAGGGACAGAGAAAGCGACTTTGTTTTATACTATTTAGTGATTTTTAGAAATGTCTACACCTTGAAGACGCTGGCGGGGTTCAAGGTGACGGCCATACTTGACACCGTCAAGAAGTCAGGGCGACTGCAAGGGCCCTGTATAAAAGTGCTGAAGGGGGCAGCTAGGACCCTCAGGGAAGTGGTGGAGGCGCTCGCCGACCGCACGGAGTCGGCGGAGGTGAAAAAGCTCCAGAGGGACACCAAGAACCTCCGCCGTCAGGTCGAAGACCTCAATGCTGAGGTCTTGGCCTGGAAGCAGGAGGCGAGCGCCAAGAGGCAGATGCCTCCGCCTCCAGCACCCGCAATGCCGGCGGAGACCCCCACGAATCAGTGGGAGGAGGTGCTCGCCAGGGCCGTCTCGCGCCTGGAGCGATCTCTCCAGACGTCGTTCAGCAATATGCTGAACGCACGTCTGGAGAGCCTGGCGAGTCGCCTCCCTTCGGAGGTGCCCATTTGCTCCCCGCTGGCGAGGGACAAGAAGAAGGGTGGAGCAGGGGCTCCACCTGTGAGGCCGGCGGTGCCCCAAGGACCGGCTCCGGTGCCCCAGGCACCGATCGCCCAGCCTCTGGGGCTCAATTGGGCCGAACTTCCGGTCCCTGCGGTGGCGTCATCTGAAGCGGGGTGGGCAACCGTGGTGGGCAGGAAGAAGAAGCTTGCCCCGCCCAAGACTGCAGCGCACGGTGGCACTGAGGGCGATCCGGGCGTACCGGACGGTGTCCTCAGCGGCTGCCTTTGTGCTCGCCGGCTCCCTGCCCTGGGAGCTGGAGGCAGGAGTTCTCGCCGCCGTGAACTCGTACAGGAGGAGACGCCGTCGAAAGGTGGCAGCAGGACCTGGCGGACGAGCGCTTCGGGCGGTTTAACGTCGACACCGTCCGCCCGGTCCTGCGGAAGTGGATCACCAGGGAGTGGGGCTCCTTGACGTTCAGACTGGTGCAAGTACTGACCGGACACGGCTGTTTCGGTCGCATTCTGGCGGCGGCGGTGGGAACGAATTTGTCGCTGCCGAGCGTGGTTTCGGCCATGCTCGGCAGCAAACAGGCTTGGCGAGCGATGGCCTCCTTCTGCGAGGAGGTCATCTCGCAGAAGGAGGCAGCGGAGAGGGCCCGCGAGGTAGACCCTCTAAGTGGCCCTCTCCGCCAAAGGAGGACAGGCGGGAGGAGGAGGCGCTTCGCCCAACTCCTCCCGCCACCGTAGCCGGACCTGAGGGGGTGGGCCGGGAGGCCTATCTCCTCATCGCACAGGTCCGGCGGACGAGGGGGGGCAGCCGGTGTGTGCCCGGTCTGTCCCTCTATAGGTAGGAGCCCGGCGGCCACCTTCCGCCGGGCGGACCGTGGGGGCAGCTCTACAAGGTTGATTAGCTTGAACGATCCCTTACACCGTGTACACCGTGGGGTTTTAGTCCGTGCGAGTCGGACATAACCCACTCTCTCCCCCGAGAGGGTGGGTATCCAAAAAGGATGTGCACACGTTAAAAAAAAAAAAAGGCGGACTGCGAGACGGCTAGTATCTACGTGGCTGTCCAGAGATTAGGCCGGGGTCACGTATAAATAGCTGTGCCGGCTGATAGCTATATAATAATAGGTCGGATTATGAACATTATTAAATCTGAACAAAGTTTCCTTTTTTTTAAGTAAAACTTCTTTAGACGCGACTAGGAGGTAATTGGATGACAATGCAACGGAAGTCCGTTACGGCAGTATGGCGTCACGTTTCTGTACCTTCCGGTTAGATAATAATTAAACATAATCAAAACTTCTATTAAATCATAATTAATTTCATTCGTTACTTGTTATAGTAACGTGTTCGTACTTTCTATATTTTATTTACTTTATAACAAAGAGTTGGTAATAATATTTGATGTTTGTAATGTTAATGTTTGTAATATGTGTTATTTAAGTTTCGAATTAGCTGATAGATAGCACTACAGATAATGAAGCTTTGATTTCATTTTTTTACTTACTTACATTGAATTCAGATGGCAACACGGTCGGGCCCTCATATATGCATAATTAAAATTCTATTGTATGATTTTCAATTTTCGTGATTTTGGAACTTTTTTTTTTCGTTTCACTACGCTATTGAACTAGCAAGTTCTTAACAGCTTCACCGGACTACAATCAACTTCAATCAATGTCAATTTTGAACCTGGTGTACAAAACAATGACTAATATAGTCATCTGAACGTATTTAGTCCATTCGCTTATCTACTTTTTTCTTATACTTAAGTCGCGGCGCCATTAAAATTACAATAACTTTTGATAGAGCAGACCGATTTTAATGAAACAAAGACTAAGTTACTCCCGAGGATATGCTTTATGAATTTCTTAATGAGATTTTATTGTGAACCCAGTACTTTAGCTGTGATGCGTGTTCATACAAACATACAGACAGACATTCCAAAAATTATCGAACTCTATTCTATTACTTAGTCCTAGAAATTTGTAACAATTTTTTTCCTGAAAATTGAAAAAGTACAGACGCGTTAGATTTACATTTTTATTATATATATAGAATATATTAAGTATCAATCATAGCAACTTTTGACATGATCGCATAAAGTGGTTTTGGTGATTAAAATGCCAATTAGAGAGACTAACAAATGAAAAAATTATGGAAATATTCGGCAATTAGTTTCAAACATTACTTGTAATTATAAGTAGTGCTTAAGCAATTATGATAAATTAATTTAACTTAATATGAATTTGCGTGTAGCATTCATAAAAAAATTCTGATAAAATGTTGTAGATGAATATAAATTAAGCAAATAGTCAGTCAACTTGCTAATTTTAATAAAATAAAAAGCGAAATAGTTTTTTTTGTATAAAACATGATCGGCAAAATATTGTCGTATATTATTTTTACTATCTTAACTTATACAATATGCTAATTATATTGTCATAAAATAGAAATATATAGAAGGCGCGGTCTATTCCTTATTATTTTTTTAGTACTTCTTTTCAAGCATTTATGTGTCTTTGACATGAATTTGAATTTGAATTGACATGCTATCATAGCGTTAAAATAGCTATCGTACTTACGACTTTGTTCTCCTGAGAATCGGTTTTTTGTTGCATGTTTTACTTGAATTCATCTTTGATTTTAAATTGTTTCTGTTAAATTTGGTCGTTACTGCTTAGCTTCGTTCAGTAATGGAGTTAGTCCCGTACGATCAAACTGTGTTCCCGTCAATTAGATCACATGGATGGAAAGACGATTTTGCCGACTCCTCTCCGCCATGTTCCATCCTGGAAGCGGTATTGATCCTTTCCTGAACTGTCCGACCATAGTTTGAATATTTTTTCTGCCACTACTAACTTCTTTATATATTTTTCTCTCACGGTAACTCTTTTAGGTGGTTTTCCCTTGGTCAAATTTTAAACGTGGTACTGTCCTACGCGCTCTTCGACAAGCCTTTCATTTATGGTTGTTTTGTTCGTGGTTTTTTCCCACTGTCCCTTTTGTGTGTGGTTTTCAGTTAGAGGCGATGATGCCTTAATTGATAACATGTTCGAACACCAGGTCGATGAACGTAGGTACGAATCCTAGCCAATCGAAGCTTTCGGTGCTGCAGGACATCGTGATGAACATGGTGGTAGGGCTTTTTCTTAAGCTGCCTGGCTAGCTACCATTTTTAAGTTAAAAATCTGTCACTAAGTACTCATTGGTCATTTAACATCAGCTAAGATTGTGCTAAAGTCAGCTAAAGTCTATACGTCAAAAAGACTAATATTTTATATGAAGTTGTTTTCCTTGACGGTCTTTTTACGAAGTTTAGTTCCTCCACCGCTGGTAATTATTTTATGTGACTCACTTTCATTGTAACTTTATTATACACTGGGCTCTCATTTTCGGTTATTTTTTTAGGTTGTCTTTCTTCACCTCTATTAAAAGCGGTCCTAGGTGGGCCCATACTTACGTTGTCTTCTGTTCCCTTTGATAGATCGAAGAACGTTGGGAGATATGCCTGTCGATCATAGTAATAGTAGCCAATTACTGTTGCTCGGGGCTTAGCACATAGGGATTCTTTTTCTTCGCAAACCGAATCGCATTATACTTAATCTAATAGTATCCAAGATTGTCGATAGAATGAGCGTTAATGTATGAGTGATTCTCTTACTCTACTCTAAGCATTGTAAGTATTTAGTGAACCATCTGTACTTAATTAGCTATTGACACTAACGAACATGTGTTTAAATATTCTCATTAGTTCAGACCCGGATATGACTAGCAGTAAACTTTTGTTTTTATTTTTTTTTAGAATCAGAGTAATTGCTGCTAAGTCTGAATATTTAACTATAACATTATGCTATTTATAAAACGTTGTTTTTTATAGCTCAGAAATATTATATTTTTATCGCATTTATCGATGTCTTAATGATAATATAAAAAATTATACATATTTCGTAAGTTCGCTATATTAACCTTTTAATACGTTAATTAAACGACGGTGGGTTAGTAGAAGCGTGTTTGGACACCGTGTCGCGCGACGTAGCTTCAAATATCTATCTGGGGGTAAATTTCGCTCCCACGCACCAGCCTAGGCCCCCTCGGCGCTCAAGCCTAGGTCCGTTCCCTCGGCGTGGAGCCCTTGAGTACGCAGCCCGCGCGATACAGTGACACAAAATCTTACATCATTGCGAGAACATTACACATATCACGCAAACATGCTTACACATGAAAGTGGAAGGGTTTTATTTTTTTCGCTAAGAATACTTAAATAGTTTAGAAAAAAATATCCGACACAAAATACATATAGGAGTTGTTGAGGTATGTATGCTTGGTACACATATGTTTCAATAACTCATATAAGTATGAATATTTTGCTTAGCTCAGGTAGGTCACGAATTGCAACGTCTGAATTGAAAAGTCAGGCAACATCCCAAGCCGAGGTATGCCGTGCACCCTTGAGCTGGTTGTTAAATAAAATCGGCTGAGTATCTTAAGCGCTCACCTTAGTAGTCCGGTGAAGCTGTTAAGACCTTGCTAGGTCAATAGCGTAATCGGTTCGAGAAAAAAAAATTCAAATATCTGGAATAAGTCGTAACTTTCAAATTATAATAACTTAGTAACAATAAAATATAGTTTCGCGCCATCTAGTGATAAGTTTAGTAAAATGAATAGTACGATATCCTTCTATATTTTTATGTTCAGAGAAAAAAACATAAAAAAAATTGATATAATTCCCTCACAAAATCTCTTTGTAAACAATGTTATTCATTTATTTCGACTCTTCTATACATGCATACCACACCGCTTACCCCACTTGTATACGGCGAGAAAATACGTCGCTAAAACGCGTAGTTCCTAAAAAAAATTTGGTTCTTCAAAATATATATTAAATTAAGATATTGATTTTTTTTTAAGACCGTTAAATGTTTTTTTTTTATTATCGAAATCTATCCATTTATTTTTATGTGATGTGCGTACAACAGCAGGCCTATATCGATTTATTTATATATTTCATTTTATTAAGATAAAAATTTAAATGATTCATTTTTTACTTGTATTTAAAAAAGTCGAAACAGTCATAAGGACTGGCGATAGAAGTGAAAACACTAAAATAATCGAATAAACCTATACTTTTTTTACATTTTTAAATCAGTTATAGGCTCAATTATTTAAATTTCATAATTTGCAATTTATTCACATCTAGTAGCACTCTGAGTAATAATTATATACATTTTTGTACAGTTTATAAAGCAATAAAAAATGTGATAGACTGCAAAAGCTCAATAAAAAGTAAACATCCTTTGTTCGTACCGTGACTTTGATTGTGACTTTCACACGTGTTGTTTAATGCATGCTTTCTTATTTACACATACCGATGACTTCAAATGACTAGTATCATCTTAACTATCCTAACTAATATTATAAATGCGAATATGAGTTTGTTTGTTTGTTCACTACTTAACTGGTCATTATGAAAGTTTGCATACGTTGAAATACGAAAGTTGAAATAAGAAATACGGGAAAATACATCTTTCCTCTAGAAATGAAATTACTCCCGTGGGATAAATTAAATCTATATTAAAGTGAACGGAGCCGCGAGCACAACCTAGTGATAAATAATAACGGACAACCAATTATTGCGTTGAATAATGTATCATTTCTTAATGAAAAGAATTGCCAAACTCAAATCGGCATTTATAACATTATATAAATGCTGTTGTTAGTTTGCTACGTTTCATTCCTTAACTACTCAACGAATTTTTATGGAATATTGCATATATTTTGTCAGGGGAACAGAAAAGGACACCTTTCGTCACCAAAAAAATCTATTACTGAAGCATAGGTAAGATCTACATTAGTGCGAGGGAAGCCGGATGCAAAAGCTAGTTATCATAATGGATAACGGATTGTTTTGTATGGATAATAGAATACGTATGTGGGTTACTTCGAAACAAATACTGGTAGCGTTGGGATTACTATTAAAGGATTTTTCTCCCTCTAATATCTATATATCTTAATATATATATTTCTTGTGTGCGTGTGTATGTGACTGAACTCCTCCTAAACGACTGGACCGATTTTGATGAAATTTTGTGTGCGTGTTCGAGTGGATCCGAGAATGGTTTAGATTCACAATTGGACCCGGTAGGTGGCGCTGCGGTTGAATTTTAGATTTTTTTGTTTTCAAGGCAGGACAACGTCCGCCCGGCCCGCTAGTATCTTGTATATATATAACAAGAATGTATTATACATCTAACATGTCTGTAACTTTTAGATTGATCTCTAAGAATAAGGAGTAAAATATATTTCAATTCGTTTTAAAATTGTCTGTCTGTTTGTTTGTGCACACATCAGTGCTAAAATACTAGGTTCACGATAACATATCATCAAGGAAATCATAAAGCATGCCTTCTAGTAGCATTTCGTCTTTGTTTTGTTAAAATCAGTCCACTCTATCGAAAGTTATTGTAATTTGAATAAGTGCGGGTTAAGTACGAGGGAAGAGTAGGTATGTAAATGTATCTCACTGTCATTCAAAGATCAGGTTATTTTTATAATATATCTTATCTATATGAATAAAATTATAGTGATCTGTTTGTAGGCGCTTCACGCAAAAAAATTTGGATAGATATCGATACATTTTTATTGTTATTTTTTAGACATTTATTAGACACTAGCTTAGGTAAAAGTAAAAAAAAAAACAGTGATTAATAAAGTCATCTGAATGTATTAAGTCCATTTACTTATCTATTTTTCTTTCGTACTTAATTCGCGTCGTCATTAAAATTACAATAACTTTTATTAAACCGAACCGATTTTAAGGAAATAAAGACTAAAAGTTACTCGAAGATATGCTTAATAGTTTTTGAAGAGGTTTTATCGTAAAATCAGCATTTTAGCAGTGACGCACGTCCAAACAGACATACATAAAGACAGACAGACATTTCCAAAAATGGTTTAAATGTATTTTATTACTCATTCCTAGACACCTGCAACATTGTTTATACAAACATCTAAATTGTATAGACACATTAAGTTACATTCTTATTATATACTAGCGGGCTCGGCAGACGTCGTCCCGCACTGATTATAAAAAAATCCTTGACAAATTGTATACCAAAACGTTCCTCATGAACCACTTTATCCACTGGTGAAAACCGTTTGAAATCCGTTCAGTAGTTTTTGAGTTTATCGCGAACAGACAGACAGACAGACGCGGTAGGGGACTTTGCTTTATACTATGTAATGATATAGATTTAGATTGTAGACACTTATCTAAAAAAATACGTCGATATATTGATGTAATTGTAGCTTTATTAAAGTTTCATGGCCATTTTCTTGGCATGGAGAAGTGGCGCAAAGGGTGTTGTAACGTGCTTGACGAAGTTCAATATATAATCAGGTAGGCGCGAAATATAATAAATTCGAAACAAAAAGCCTGTTACAGATTAAATAAAGACGAACAATTAATAATGGAATACGGAACGACCGTATTCTTATCGCTTTGAATATTTAATCATGCCAGACATGTTTAAACCTGAATCTTAATAAATAAATTTAAAATATCATGTATAGGAATAAAAATTATATTTATCTTATTATAAATGATTTCTGCAACTTTTTTTTTTATTTTATTTTAGTATATAATAAAATATTATAAGTCATGTTCGAAAAATGTTACATAATTACATAAGTACATATGTTATTAGTTTCGGTGTTTTATTATACAAATTTTGCCCATGGCTTCGCTCGCATTAATGTTGGTTTGACGTATTCCATGGGAGCAATCCTCTTTTCTGGTTGAAAGAAGATTTTTGGAAGATTTATTTTACTGTATGTAAAAATTCATTATGAACGGTTCAGTAGTAAATGTATGAAAGTGTAACAAACCAACTTACTCTCGCAGTGCTTATATTAGTAAGGATAGAGACATCATTGTGTATGACAGTAAGCACGAAACATTCCGATCACATCGGTGACCAATAAAAGATCATATATGCCATACTGACTGCTGCATGATCCTAAGACGCGAAAAAGTAATTTCGCCACCGCGACAGGTAAACACTATATTCAAATGTCAAACAGTTCGCTATTGAACGCTAAATATGTATGAATCGATGATAACTAAATGCAGAATCTTACAATAAAGTTGAAGCTTGAAGGAAAATCTCACGATGTAACTTTTTGTGGTAGCAAAAACTTGAAGTTAAAAATCTGACACCAAGCAATCTTTGTGAGTAGTTCAGTAACTACATTATTATTTTTTACTTACTGCTTTATACGACATTGCCTCGATGGACTTAGGTTCGAATCCTAGCGAATCGGAGTTTCCGGTGAAGGAAAACATTGTTATGGAATTATAGCATGGTGGTAGGGAGTTGTTCTAGGTCGACCTGGCTAGCTACTATCCTTATGTTGAGAATCTACCGTCAAGTATCTGTTGGTGTGTTCCGGCAGCTGCACTCGAGAGCCAGTCCCTTCTAAGTATAGCGTGTTTACCATCTTGGACCTCATCGTCTGTTAACATCAGATGAGATTCTGGCCAAACGCTATAACCTATAAAGAATTTAAAAAGTCAGATTCTAGGCTTCGCTCGTTAAATCATAAGTTACATTATCTATTAACATGAGATGAGAATGTAATTTATCCATCTATATATATTTTATGGATTTAATAATTTATTAGGTCATTATTTACACTGTCTCGGCAATAGAAATAATGACAAGTCGAATAGGGTCACTTAATTTTTAGGTCGTAGAGCCACGTTAAAGCTATTTCTGGTTTCAGCATGAATTGGTCGGCTCGTCCGGGGTAGTACCATCCTCTCGCAGAAAACTGACGTGAAGTAACAGCGCTTTGCATTGTTGCGTTTCGTTCGGTCAGTGAGAGCGCCGGATAACCCTCCTCCCCTCCCCGTCTCTCCTTCTCCACTCGCCCTCCCCCAAACACAGGGTGGCAACGCACTTGCGACTCTTCTGGTGTTGCAAGTGTCTATGGACGGTGGTGATCACTTAACATCAAATGTCTTATCTGTTCGTTTGCCTCCTCTGATATAAAAAAATAAAACCTTGCCAGGTCAATAGCGTAGTCAGTTCGAAAACAAAAACAGCGTTTCATGGGAAAGATTTGTTATCTATTTTGCTATTAATTACCACTAGGTGGCGCTTGGTTATATTTTAACATGATTAGGTTCTATATCGTAGTTTCACCTGGAAGAAGTTGTGAGTAGTATCCGGTAAAGCATATAAATAGAAAGTGTTGAAGAATTCGTCATGTCCGATGTATTTTAATGCGGAAAACTGTAATTTTATCGTTTCACGTAACACTACACTTGTGGGACTTCGGGTTATCATCTCATTAAAGTTAATTTAGAGAATTCTGTTGGTTTAATACAAGGCCTGAAATATTTAATTATCAGTATGTCTGATTAGACTAATTCAAATAAATTACAAAGGAAGTAATTATAAAATGAATTAATGGATACGTTTTAATCCGGCTGAAGATAAACCTTAAAATGTCACGTTCATCGATTGAGTATTATCACGTGAACTATACCAAAGTTTGGGTAAAAAGAAATATTAAGGTATACACATTTCGTATAAACTCATTGCGGTATTCAGAAACACCGATTTTATAAGTATTACGTATTCAGCGGGGTGTGAAGTGGGACAAGCGGTGCGCTGCGCATGTGAACGAGAGGGCAAGTAAAAAGTTTTGTAAAAAAAATATTACGTGTATCAGTGTGTACACGCGGAGGAAGTGAAACCATTTGGCTTATATGTATTACATTATATATACGAGTGCTCGTCGAGTAGTCGAAGTTAGAGGTATGAGACAAAGAAAATAAAACCATTTTTTTATTGATAACACTAAAGCTCGGCAATATCTACATAATAAAAAAAGAATATAGAAAATCGACTGAGGAACAGAGAGAGGAGATGTTCTTAATAACCGTTTCCCACTACCTATCTATAGATACAAGATATGAGAATGCCCATAAGCTATATACTATACGGAGTGCCGTAATATACATTATACATACTTAACTATACATCTATTCATTTTTGTATACTAATAGACCCAGGCTATTACACCCTCTTTTGTATACATACTTTCACATACACACAAACACATACCTTACGTTTAACGCGTTACGAAACATTTTTCCTATCGTATCATAAGAACTTTCACTTCAAAAATAATTCAGGAATAGCGCAGTGTTGCAGATTCAGAATCAAAAAAACACTTTATTCAATTTAGACCCTGAGAAGGCACTTATGAACGTTAAAACTACCACCGGTTTGGAAAACAACTCAGCCATCGAGAAGAACCGGCAAAAAACTGGATCAAATGGATTCAAATTCCATACAGAATAATTAAATGCATGATGCATAATTAATAGTCTAGATCAAGTCAACATTTTGCGCACGTGAAGTTTATTTTTATTGTCTTCCTTTGACGCAGGACTGAGCGATCACTGTCCGAGCTGTCTTTAGAAAAATCAAAATTAACTTTTTTCTTTTTACTATTCGATGGCAATGTGTATTCGTACAAGTTTCTGCCGATGTCACCACTTATATAGAGTATTTTTCCAAGTCGCTGTAGTAAAACAAAATGCATGTTTCTGGTTACAATTTAGAATACTTTTCACTTTCCTTCAATAATAATAACGTTAAATGCCACCAATATTCATATGAGAGGATTGAATAACATGTGGCACACCATGCCACAGATTGGACCAACACCTTATAATCCTAATATATCGCTGGCTTCTATGTTTCTCTATCCACCGGCTATTTTACCGCCCTCTCGCGGTAATCGATCGAACGAACGGCGTCCGCGCACCCTCACCCACCTACTCGCGGAGATACTATACTGGAGGTTACACGTATCGCGGCGCTCTAAATCTTGTGATGTTTATATTACGATATACATACTTGTACACTGTATTTCTGTTTATATTTTTATAATTATTAAAACTTGGATTTTTGGCACGTCATTATTTTAATGTGGGTTATGTACACCACGCGAGCCACAATTGGTGACCCCGACGTGATCTGAACACGCAACCTTCTGATCTGTTCAAGTTTATGAATTCTAATAAAATCCACCTAATTAAGACCCTGTCAGAAAGTTCAATTTGAATAATCCTAATTCCTGGACCGTCCAAAAACATCTAGGATTTTTATTTTATTTTTGGCAACCAATCTTCTAGTAGATTGTTACTGCCATTGCCGAGTAAGTAATGATATCACATGTTTCTTGCGATAATTTCAATGCTCTAAGAAGATGGTGGCCGTCTTGTTAGAATTTTCCAAGGAGTTTTTGTGGCAAGTCAGAATCCACGTTCCGTGATATTATTTCCCATCCACTTCACTTGCACACAATAAACAAGCTATATTATATAAAACACCACCAATATTAAAGAACATAGAGCCAAATAACACAAGATTATGAATAAAGTATAAAAACTACGGCAAGGCATTCGAATATCCTGCCAAAAACTCAACATAAGGGTTTAAGCGCGGTACAAACGAATGTAGAGTTTATGATGCACTGATCAACAGACTATTGGCGGCATAGGCTTAAAAAAACGATATTTATTACAAAATTTTTAATGAATTATGTAATGTAAAATTATAATTTAAAAAAATTGGCTATATATTTAAAAACTTGATACGACATTTTGAGGTCTGGGTCTTATAAAATCAACAAAGGGGTTGATACGTTTTCATGTGTATTTTATATTAGCACAACAAATTGATGGGATATTTGATGGTAAAAACAGTGCAAAACGCCATCCATCGAGAGAACTAAACTCACTAGTTGTAGTTATCCAGTCGGGTAAAGATGTCCTACTTTCGTTTGAATACGCATGTAAGCATGGCAATTACATCTAGTGTATTAATTACTAGCTTCTGCCTGCGACTTCGTCTGCGGGGACTAAATTTAACTCGCGACTTCGTTTACGTAGACGGTGAAAATATTTTTATATAAACATTATTTATTGGTGCTTCGCTCTTTTTGGTTCTAACGTGATGATACATATCTTTATAGCCTTTGTCGTTAAATGAGCTATCTAACACTGAAAGAACTATTCAGATCGAACCAGTAGTTCCTGAAATTATCGTATTCAAACAAACAAACTCTTCAGCTTTATATATTAGTATAGATTAATAATCATATTATAGATATTAAGCCGGACGAAAAGCATCCATTCGGCAAATTATCAAACGTCTATGTACATACATAAATATAAGAAATGTAATTTATACAAGAGCTATTTAAGATTTTTTAATGTCGTTTGTAAATTAACTGATTCCTTATTACCCTATAAAAAGAGCTAAATTTATATCTTTAACTTTTTTTTAATTACTTTTATACGAACCAGGGTCTTGACCTGTGTGAGGAAATGTCATAGTACAGAATTAAAAAAATCTCCAAGGTTCGATCACTTACGTTCTAAATTCAACTAAGTAGGTATGTTTTTAAACTATTCATAAGATCATTAACATAAATACAATTTTTTTTAAATATTTTTTTTTCATTCGATTACTGCGTAATCCTAAAAGCTTTAGAATTATGTTATCTATATCGCTTGTTTCATATTCAAAACATTTTAATACGAAGCCAAAATTATAGATTATGTAATTTTTATTTTTTACTAGCTGACCCGGCAAACGTTGTTTTGCCATATAAATAATTTCCTAGAAAAAAAAAAAAAAATAGGGGTGGACTACCCCTAACATTTAGGGGGATGAAAAATAGATGTTGGCCGATTCTCATAGATACCGGATAAGCACAAAAAATTTCATCAAAATCGGTCAAGCCGTTTCGGAGGAGTATAGCAACGAAAACTGTGACACGAGAATTTTATATATTAGATAATAAACAAAGGAAGTCGTTGTGATGATGGTCGAACGGTTTTACCGGTGGAATACAAAATGTTTGTAGGTTCGAATCCCGGTATATTTTTGGGAATTCACGCACAATTACTAATTTAAATTGGCAATATTATCGGCTAACGGTGTAGAAAACATCATGAAGAAACCTAAACCTGACAAAATATTCTTGTAGTACCACAGTATTTGAAAAATATAGAGCAGTGGATTTTTCGGAGTTTGAAATCGCCAGTAAGACGTGGACTGGCGTTGTGATTACCCCATGCCTTCTTTCGGAAAGAGGTCTGTGGCCCTGCAGTGGGTCTTTTAGAGATCGCTAATGATTATAAAAGGAATTGTATCACATTTTAATAATGCAGGCTTATTAAGCTCCAGTCATGCCTGTATTATTTACAATTGAAAAATAACACATCTACTTATAATATAATTATGATATTTTCAGCTTTCAAATTCCAAGCACATCATACGAGACCTTTGCTTAGTAATAAAAAGTTTACAAGCGTCGGTATAACCTATATATATAATTAAATTTGTCTGTTGTTTCTTCGGGATAATCTTTGAAATGACTTAAGTAATTTTGACAAAACTTTTATTTTTATAACGGCTTAAAGTTAATCCAGATAAAAAATAATTGCTGATTAACTTTTTGAAGACAGTGGTAGGCGGGGGAGCCATGCTGAAGCTATTACTGGTTCCAGTATGAATGGGTCGGCTCGCCCGGGGGTACTACCACCCTCTCACCGGAAACCGACGTGAAGTAACAGTGCTTGCATTGTTGCGTTTCGTTTGGTCAGTGAGAGCGCCGGATAACCCACCTCCCCTTCCCCTCTCCCCTCTCCCCCTCCCCCCAAAACATAGGCTGGCAACGCATTTGCGACACCCCTGGTGTTGCTGGTGTCTATGGAAGGCGGTGATCACTTAACATCAGGTGACCCACCTGTTCGTTTGCCTCCTATGATATAAAAAAGACAGACATTGAGTTTTATTACTTACTAGCTGCTGGCCCCGACTTCGCACGGACTTACTAACTAATACTATTATACTATAATAACTGAACGTCGGTCTGTCAAATGTATTAATAATATATATGAAGATTTCTCTACTAGCTTTGGCTCACTCACTTTTTATATGGAAATTTTCAACCCAAATTTTTCACTTTACTGTACATTTTTTTAAACATTTTCTGTGATACAACCCTAACAATTACAAACTCAATAGAAAAAGAAATAACGAAATGGTTGCAGCCGTTCGTACCTATATATATTCGTATAAATAAATATAAAATAGATAAATATATATAAATAGAGATTATATAGAGATAAATAGATTCATAGAATAATAATAGAACCGAAATATTATATTATTTATAACATTAATAAACGGGAAAATAATATCGCATTGTATAAGTTTTTTTCAATAATATAAATGGCTCATGTTTGTCTATTGCTTCCAGGTGGATGTATTTTGAACAACGGGAAGACAACACACAGACGGACGATGTGGAAAACGTAAACTAGGAAGGTGTCTCCAGGCTTTTATGATTACAAAAGTGTTTATGGACAATTAATTGAAAGAGTGTTATAATAAAGATACGAGTTAATATAGTGCATTTTATTATGAGAAAATTAACACATCTTGTTTTGATACTAGATAACTTTGATTGAATTATTATTTGTATTAGATGTCGGTTTGATTGAATAAATTATCGTCCAGATTCGTCCAAAGCGTATTGGTGAACGTGTTACATTGATATAACAACGTTAGTGTGTTTGCTAACATGAAGTTGAACAATAGAGCTGCAGCATCGTATCGGCGTTGACGGCTCAACCGGCAATTCATTATTAGAACGTATTTATCTTAGTGCTGTATAAATGCGATCTTCCGTCGGACTATGTGATCGTGTTAAGACGTCTAAATTAATAACGGTGTGAATTTATTTAAAAATTTACTCATAGATTCTCGATGATAAAAATTCGTATTTAAGAAATAAGTTAGAGTATAACTGAATAACAATGGATAAATCAGAAATGCTGGAAGCCGGCAAAACCAACATGTTGGCTGAGGAAATTCCACTGACGATGGAACCGAAAATAAATATCCAAGATATGACATTTAAGGAAAAGTGTAAATACGTGAAATCGAATATAACAGTGGAACCGACACTCGCTTTGTTTGTAATGCCAAGTGTTCTTGCATTACTGGCAGCGCAAAATCTTAATTTAGATAAAGCTTGCCGTGTGAATTTGGGCTATGATGATGGGGTTTGCACAGCTTTGAGGCTCAGAAAACGTGATAACTATACATCACAGGAAGATGAAGTCCAGAAACTTATAGGTTCAGTGCGTGTGTGGAAAAGTGTTGTACACACTGCGGTACCAATGATACTTATGCTGTTCATAGGAGCATGGAGTGATAAGACAGGACAAAGGAAAATTTGCATGCTACTGCCGATATTCGGTGAAATTATGACGTGTGTATTCAACCTTATAAACACGTACTTCTTCTATGAAGTTTCCGTTGAGTGGACGGTTTTTATGGAGGTCATAACTCCGTCTTTAACTGGAGGATGGTACACAATGTTCTTGGGAACATTTAGCTACTTGGGCGATATAACTTCAGTACAAACTAGGACGTTCCGTTTAGGGATACTCAATTTGTGCATGACCATCGGATTTCCAATAGGACTAGGTCTGAGTGGCGTCATGTTAAAGTACGTCGGTTATTATGGAGTCTTCACGATATCTGGACTTTTGCTGTCTTTAAACTTCTGCTACGTATTGTTCAGAATCGAGGATCACACCTGGCTTGGAAATAAATCACAGGTTTGTGTATAATTTTAGTTGATATTATTAGTAGATATTTATCAGATATAATTTTGAGTATTTTGAGTTCCACTTCGTCTTTATTATTTTGGTATAAAGTTGGTTTTCAACTACAGTTACATTAGACGGTTGATTTTAAATGACATCGTGGCTAAATACAATTAAACTTACAGCAGAAATTCTTTATTAAAAAGGCTTATGAAATTTTAGTTCGATGTAAAGTATAGTCTTATTTTATCATACATGCCGCTGACCAGAAGTAAAAAAGCAGGTGAACTTTCCGTCTCGTGTGTTAAATTATCAAATATCTGTATGTAACTGTATATATAGTAAAATCGTAGTTTTTCCATATTCCAACGCATATCACTTAATATTACTTAGCCAATTTCAGTGTACTTTTCAGATTAATATAGGGCTAAATGTGAAAAAGGATCTTGATTAAATTCTTTTGCGGTAGCTCAGCAGTCGTGATAAAATTACATTTAAAAAACATCTTATACTACATATAAATATCACACGGAGTTTCTGTCGAATATGAGATTAATTTAATCGTGAACGCAGTCGACAAGCCAACTGATTTGACATAAATATGATTATTTTTATATTTACGAATAAGCTGAGTCTGATATTACAATAATATAACCCTTTATACAACTATATAAGCAATATTATTTAGATGGAGAAGGTTATTATGCTATGTAGGAGTGGAGAAACTCCCAAAAAGGTATGGAAGGATTGTGTGAAAAATGATAAGTGTGTAAAAGATACTGAGATGACATCTGATAGGCGAGAGTGGAAAAGGAATACATGTTGTGCCAACCCTACTTAGGTGGGATAAGGGTAAGATGATGGAGAAAGTTGTTATGCAATCCTTTTTATACTTGCCACTAGATAGCGCTGCGATACAGCAACTTGGGTACCGTTCACCCGATCACATATCGAATTTGGTTTACATAGTAATTTGAACATACATAATACTAGCTTTTGCTCGCAGCTTCGCTCCCGTTAACGTAGATTTTGAAACTATAATACAGCCCATGTTACTCGCTGAAGACGTAGCTTTTTATAGGTGAAAGAATGTCTAATATAGGTTAAGTATTTTTTGAGTTTATCTATTACAAACAAAATTCAAATTTTTTTAAACGACTTTAAAAAGGAGGAAATTCTGTTGTATTTATTTTTAAATGTTTGTTATCTTAGAATTTCGTAATTTATTAAATGATTTGGATAATTCTTTTTTTATTAGGAAGACGATATCAAAAGGGTTCCATTTTAATGTGATTAGCATTGGATCTTGGACTTCGAAGATAGATCAAGGAATTGTCTAAATCGAATAGGAAATTTAATGGAGGTATTGATAGGTTTATAATAATCTAACATTAGGTAGGTACTTGTCTAAGGTCAAGGATGTTCTGGTATATTTCTTTAGGGTATTATTCTTCGTACAGATTTAATTATCTTTATAATAGTAGCTTAGGTTTATATATTATCCGTTTTGCTATAACTTTGTGTTTATTACAACAAATAAAAAAGTGAAACTTCTTAAAGAACGGTAGGGGAAAAATCGACACGCGTTAAAATAACCTATTACCAAATAACCTATTACCAATTACCTATAACCAATTAACATGCACAAACCCAAGACGCACAGTCTCGACTAAAAGTAGCGCTCAAAACCGGCCGCAAAAACTCCCCAATATACAGACGTGGATATAGCTATGCAATAAACTTATGATTTTGCAAATTCAACCTTACCTTAACGATTTAAAGTTGTTTTTATAAGGACGCAAGCGACGCGAGACTATTTGAAATGACTGCATAATCCAAAATTATGCACTCATTTTTGTATACCGGCTGTGAGACGTTAAGTATGCATCTTGGGTTTTTGTATATCAATGCCTTAGGTGATGAATTTTGAAAAAACATTTTTTAATACTCTGTCCAAAATACTAAGCTTAAAATTTTTAGTTTGGGGATGATATAGAAGTGTATAATGTAAGTTTAAAAAGTATTTTCTTGAAATTTATGCCCTTGGGGGATGAAAGGGGTTACTAAAGTTTGTATTGAGAGTAATATTCGTCTGGTTAGTAAGATCCACCGAAACACACTGAATTTATTGTTATTCTTCAACGTAATTAATGAAACATGAACTTCTGCGTTAACCCCTAAATGTGTGGTAAGGTTTGTATAGGAAATTACATTTTATGCGGCTTGTTCTAGAACGAGTTTCAACAACAGTTTAGCAGTTTTAGCGCTAAACCGATATCATACATAAAAATATTTTTTTACTGATTTATTGAATTTTATCTATCGGCAATTTTGCTCATATAAATACATAGTCAATTTGACTATTTATATATAACAAGAGATATGATAACATATAAATATCTAACAAAATAAAATATAAACACGAAAAGTAATCGAGTGAAGCGGCGGATTAAAAGCTAGTTATTTCTAGAAAAATAAACAAAAATAAATAAACCGGCAACTGCCATTTATTTCATTAATGAAGACAAATTTCGAGTTGTATATTAGTTTTGTTTTTAGTGACATTATTATCGTTTTTTTTTAACAAGCAATCGCCCGCGACTTTGCTTACGCTCAATACAATATAAAATTTAATAATACCGAGTACAAATATTACTTATGAAGATTAAATCTCCGCATGTCTGTTTTTTCTTTCCCAAATGTCATAATTATTTTCTATATAACATATGACATTCATCCAATTAACACAAAACCAATATGTTAACCTCGGATGTTCAAATCCGTTAATATGTTTAGACAACATAACGTATCAAAGAAATATTCATACATTCGAAAATCATTACCCTCGTTCGTTTTATCAGGTAATAAAATAGCTTATAGCACTCTGTGATAAAATAGCTTTTTATTATTGAAAGTATATTCAGGATCGATTGAGCAGTTGACCTCCCAAGCTAATGTTTTACGTAAACAACAAAGAGCGGTTGGTGTTGGTCTATCCATTGTTTATTTTTGATGAGATAAAAGACTGGGCAGTGACAATTGAGAGATTCTTTAGAATTTATGCTGATACTTATTTAATCACAGGGATGGGTGGATTGGGCTACGCTTACTTTTGTTGAAATGGAGGGAAGGGCCAAAAATGATTAAAAACTTTGCTCACGTCATATTTTAACGATCCCTTCTACAAACATTAAACAAACAAACGTAATAATAATATAAAATACAATAATAGTGTAGAAAATAAAATAAAACTGGTAATATTTGCGATGCAAATGTTTAACTTTTTATATATTCCGCTAAACATAAAAGTCAAGGGGTTACAAAGATAGCTTTGGAATATGACATTTAATTCTGCATACCAACTAATAAATATGATGTAGATAGACTCTGCAGTGTCAATGAATTAAAACGTACGTTTGTTTATATTCCTTTAGATCGTATGTGAGAAACACAAAGGTCGCAGATCGGTTACGGCCGCCTTGTGTTTTGATACAGTCTGCGAAAAATGACTGTTTTAAGCACCCATACATGCGAGCAGTTCTTGGTTGTGCTGAAAACTAATGAGTCAATTTTATTGATCTACGAAGTGCCAATTAAAGAAGTAACCATTCCAAAAATCCAGGAAACCAAATTTCAAAAATTTTTTTTTTATATCAAAGGAGGCAAACGAACAGGTGTGTCAGCTGATGTTAAGTGATCACCACCGTCCATAGACACCAGAAGAGTCGCAAGTGCGTTGCCACCCTTTGTTTGGGGGATGGGGAGGGGATGTGTGTTATCCGGCCCTGTCAATGACCGAACGAAACGCAACAATGCAAGCACTGCTACTTCACGTCGGTTTTTTGCGAGAGGGTGGTACTACCCCTGGCGAGCCGACCCATTCATGCTAAAACCAGTAATAGCTTCTGTAATAGAGGTACTTCTATGGAAACGTTTCGGGACCTCATTGCAATTATCAGTAGGAGAGGTTTCTCATATATACAGAAGCCAAATAACCAGTTTTCACTGTATTTCTTGTATATTATCTTTGGATTTGTCTCCGATGCACCACGTCACGGTGTTTAAGTGACAATATTATAGTTTGTGCGCGTTCGTAAAGTAAAACTCTATAAGAATAAAAGCAATCATAATTTTGTCATATATTAATTTTAGATCGAATTTGAAATATGTTATTCATAATTTCATTAAGCTCTGGGTCAGTTGCAAAATTTGTACTGAATAGAAAAACAGGAAAGTGAGATAATAAAAACCGGTTAATTATAATAAATTAAAGTTTAATATTAAAAAAAAAGAAATAATAATATTCGATATTAAAGTAGCAAGATATGTTTAAAACTAGTATTTCAATAAACTTTAATTATCATCACCTAAATAACAATAAAAACACGTGAAATTTTTTTCCTTTTTTTTAACTTTATTTTTGGCAACCAATCTTTTAGATTATTACTGCCATTGTCGAGTAGTTAATAGTATTACAAGTTCTTCTTCTATTCCATTTTCGGCAACCAGTCTTCTAGTAGACTATTGCTGCATTGTCAAGTGAGTATCGACATTACAAGTTTCTTGATATAATTTCAATGAATGCCATTGTCGAGTAGTTAATAGTATTACAAGTTCTTCTTCCATTCCATTTTTGGCAACCAGTCTTCTAGTAGACTATTACTACCATTGTCAAGTGAGTATCGACATTACAAGTTTCTTGATATAATTTCAATGAACTAACAAGATGGTGGCCACCTTGTTAGAACTTTCCATGGAGTTTTTGTGGCATCTCAGAATTCATGGTCCGTGATGTTATTTTCCATTCACTGCACTATGCACAATAAACAAACTATATTACATAAAACACCACCAATTTTACACAATATAGAGTCAAGTAACACAAGAGCATGAATAAAAAATAAAATCCACTACATGACAGACCAAGATCCCACCAAAAATAAAAACCACGTGAAATTTAATTGCAGCCAAATTCTTGCACCATAGAGTATACTATCTATAAAAAAACAACAGACTGTAAATAACTCGTTTCTTTTTACATAAGTAAGCTATTGTCTATATAATTTATATATTCTATGTTTTAAGTATGAATATATTATACTATTTAACTCGTTTTATATAAACAAATTAATATATGGGTTGGCCGTGAAAATATTATTAAGTTGACATATAATATTTTTTATTTATTTTTTTGGTGTTCGTGGTATGATGTTTGTATTTTTTAATATCTTTATATAATTTTCAATAAATACTGTGACATTAATATTTAAAAGAATATTTTTATATATTAGGAATATATAAAAAATTCTAAGAGTATGCTGCTTTGGTAGGTATCGTCTTTTTTATGGGTTTCAGCATTTTAAGTAGGGGCTAGAATACACGTGCCTGTAAAAGACGTACCAGGTGCTGGTAAACTGGCATGCCAGGTACTGACATTCCGTGAAGCTTCAATATACATGCCTGTGGGTAGCATACCACTTTCTAGTATTAAGCTTCGTCATGCTAGTGGCGTGCAACAAAATGCTCCCCACTTCCCCGCGAAGGGAAACAATCAAACTAGCTTCGATCTGCTGGTATGCTTTGTACTGGCACCTGAGCTACGGGCTGAATCACGATATACATGCCAGTAGCTTATTCTTACCAGTAACTGGCATGTTTTTTGCGAGTAACAAGCATGTGTATTCTGTACTCGAATTAAATCGAACCGAATAATGGTATACGGTCGAATGTCGACCCGAATACAAGAACTGTTTAAATATTTCGAACTTTTCAAATAGTTCATTTTATTCCACCGTTTGTATAAATCGAACGATTTAAACAATATTTTAATGAATATGTGTCGGAAATTTTTTTTTTTTAAATATTCAGACAATTTCAACAATCTAAACGATCGTTCGATTATTCGACTCGATTTTTGAATAAATTATTTTGTTCGATTTGTCGACAAATATTTCGTATAATCGAATATTTGTGTAACCTTCATCATAAGTTTAAAACAAATAGGTACAATAAAGATATTTAAAACGAAATAAAAAGTTGACTCTGGGATCTTATCTAGTCATGTAATCGTTTTTATTTTTTAACTAGCGGGCACGGCAGACGTTGTCCCGTCCTGGTTATGAAAAAATCCTTAACAAATTATATACTGAAACGTTCCTCCTTAATCACTCTATCCACCGGTGAAAACCGCATGACAATCCATTCAGTAGTTTTCGAGTTTATCGCGAACAGACAGAGAGAAAAACGCGGTAGGGGACTTTGTTTTATACTATGTAACGATAGTCTAGTTTACTATACACGAGTGAACTATATTATAAATAATAACATGGTACATGAATTCTGAATAATCAGAAAGTATTAATGAAACAGTACCACTTCGTTAGAGAACTGATATCACCCAAAATTTACCTTAGTAATACGAAACATTTTCACTTGAACATATATTCTAATATAAATAAAATGATAGAGCTCCGTCTTTGTGTATTTCGAATTGATTACGTTACTGGCCTGACGGGCCTCCACAACTTTATCAGACTACTAAGGCGAGCGCTTAAGGCACTTCGTCGCTTGGCAGGAATCTCAAGGGTGCCAAAGTGGCCGAACGTCGTCTTGGGCTGTTGCCTTGGATGCAACACCGCGAATCTGTTTAAGCTAAACTAAGCTATCTATTCATACATATAAGAATTCGTGAGACACACATATTTACCGGCATGTGAGCTTCACAAATTCAAACGTGTGTTTTGTGTCTAACAACCAGGCTAATCTAAACTAACCAAATTCGAAAATAAGGAAAAAATACCCGTAGGTTGTGCGCGCATTACGCAGAAACGTCTGGATAGATTTCGAACAATTTTTTTTAATTCTACTTCTTGTTCACTTAAGCCTTATCTTAAACATCACGGTATCTCTATTTAATACAAAGTTATTACAGTTGTAATTAACTACGGCGTTTATAAACACTACGCTATTAATGATGTGTGAAGAAAGTTAAGGGGTGTGATACATATGTATAGGAGAGGTAAAGGAATAACATTGTTTACAATGAAATTTTTCGAGCAGAGAATATTTTTGGTTTATGTTTTTTTTTCCTTTGTACATAAAATAAATAGTTATATAAATAAAACAGACAAAGTATTAGCTAGCGAGTAATAATCTTCGATTAGGTAAATTGATGTAAAAAAAAATAAAGAAGATTCGTAGAGGGACGGAAGTAAAAAAATATTTAATTAGCTGAATATTTATAAAATCTATAGATTAATTCTGTTTTTGTTGTGTTTGTAATTGAAAGGACAAGGTTTGTATAAAAAACAAAAATTAAAAAATCCTACGAAAAAGTGTGTTATAAAATGTTTATATAAAAAAGTAAATGAGCAGAAGAGTTATATTCATAAATATTGGGAGAATTGACAGATACGTACAGTTCTCATTTTATTTTATTTCATGGTCATACTGTAAATGACATATCTGATTGTTTAGTTACTACGGGCGCGTGAAATCGGAACGGGCAGTTTGTAATCAAATATAACGGCCTTATTACAAAAACACAGATGAACACGCGCTTAACGCGAGTTTTGCTAAACAGTGTCTAAAATACGTGTCGTTACGTTTTAAAATGAACTAAATACAATTTTATCCACTCATATTATTTTACGTTATTTTTCAAGATTTTTGAATTTTGTACATGTGAAAAATAAATATAAAAAAACTAAAAACCTTTAGGACGAGCAATATTTGAACTTCATTCTCAGTGCATAAAAAAGCTGGAAATCTTAAAAAAATTAAACATTTTGAAATATAACGACACATTTATAATCTTATTCAACTCATGGCTAAAATACTTTATTACAAAAGCGTATCCAAACGAATTTATTATTAAACGTCTTTTGCCGGCAAATAGAGATACAATAAATCACATCTATAAACTAAGAACTATCTACTGCCTATTTGTAATGAATTTTTTTTTAACAAGTGTTCAACGAGTTTTCTTTGTAATAAGACACTAAATGTTTACGGCTCAAAATGGACAAAGATTTATGAAGTAATGAATAACTGGGTCGTAAATTAATAGTCCGAACAAGTTAAGATATAGTTACATGTAAAAATATATATTAATAATATCTTTTTTTATTTTTAATTTAATTTTATAAATCGGAACACGTTTTCCTATTAATTAACATTTTTATTATATTCTTTGGTAATTAAAATGGCCTATTAATATCGATATCTAGTATCGTATATTCAAGTGATTTTTATTAATTACTAGCAGTTAAGCGCGACTTTGTTTACGTCACCTTGTTTAATATCCTCTTCTTTTATTTTATTTTTGGCAACCAGTCTTCTAGTAGACTATTACTGCCATTGTCAAGTGAGTATCGATATTACAAGTTTCTTGATATAATTTCAGTGAACTAACAAGATGGCGGCCATCTTGTTAGAACTTTTCTGGGAGTTTTTGTGGCAAGTCAGAATCCATGCTCCGTGGTATTATTTCCGATCCACTTCACTTCTGCTCAATAACCAAACTATATTACGTAAAGCACCACCAACATTACACAATATAGAGCCAAATAACACAAGATTATGGATAAAATATAAAGACCACTACATGGCATGCCAAGATCCCGTCAAAAACTCCCGCTTAATATCTTATCAATATATTTTTTAAGCTTAGATAACAAAAAAACAATTGTAAGCAAAAATATTTTTTTCTTACAAAATTGTTTAAACTTTTTAAATTTAATTTTTAAGTTTTTTTAAACTTATATATACATAGGCCTTATAAAACATCGTAGTTTTTCAAATCTTTCATAACATTATAATTTGCTTTCATATAAGAATGATACGCGTACAATGGTATTACATTTAAATTATTTTATATATACATATTAAAAAGACATTATTCAGACAACTAAAAAAAAATTGAGTTCATTATACGTTTTAATTTATGAGATAAGACGAAGTTTTCGTATTATAAGACCTTATGAATATAAAAAAAAATATTAGATTAAAAATAACGAGATATTGTGTTGGAGCGTTGAAATCTTGTTTTTTAATATGGGATATTTAAAATAACATAAAATACTTGATAAAAAAAAGGGAAAAAGCTAAATTTTAACAACAACGCCACTTACTTACTTTAAGTTACTCTTAGTCTCTAGTAATGAGCCATTTAGGTGTCCCTATAAATACAGGAAAAATTATTAAAATTAGACAAGAACGAGATGAAGAAAAAGAGAAGAATTAACAAACACATATACACCATCTGTTCGCGATAAACTCAAAAACTACTATACGGATTTTCATGCGGTTTTTACCAGTCGAGAAAGTGATTCACGAGGAAGGTTTTGGTATATAATTTGTCAAGGTTTTTTTATAATAAGGGCGAGACAACGACAGCCGTGCTCACTAGTTTTATATACAAATACTATTGGACCCGGCGGACGTTATCATTCAGTCATTCTTGAATCTACCTGAACACACAAAAATTTCATCAAAATCTGTCCAGCCGTTTAGGAGAACTTTAGTCACATACACACGAACAGAAGAATTATATATACATATAAAGATAAGAATTAATTAATTACTATTTTAAAACAAATGCAGTGTTCTGAATTGCGCGTGATAGTTTTATAACCGCTTACTTCCTATAATTTAGTATCTAACGAATCTTTGATATAACCGATAAACCTTCTAATTGCAATGTTGTCTTCAAAACCAGCTTATACTTTCTCTATGTCATTTATTATCATAACATAATATTTTACTTTATTTACCAAACTAGCTGCAACCCGTGACTTCGTCTGCATCGTATATAATCCTAATTGTTGTGTTATATCTCATATGGATTAGGCCGCGTTTTCGACGAAAGTTCCCACGCGGCTTGACTTTTTCCTACATTTCCAACAATTATCGTTATATTTTCACCGATTTACGAAAAAAACGACAAATTATATACTTAAATCTTCCTCGTATATCACTCTATCTATTAATAACCGCATGACAATCCATTCAATAGTTTACGAGTTTATCGCGAACAAACAAACAGACAGACGGTCGCGGAGGACTTTGTTTTATAATAGATATGTAATGATAATTATGTAGTTGCACATCGGCATGCATTACTTAGTATACCGGCATGTTTTTATTTCATTTATTTATTCTGGTTCAACAACTGAAAATAAATTACACAAAATGCATATTAGTAATAATCCCATCAAAAACATGAATGTGAAATGAGAGCCAAGTTCAATATTATGATATATTACCTTGGTTGTTGACTTCAACGATAAAACAAGTGAGATCTAACTGGGTGCCAAGTGATTGCCAAGGTGGTCAGTCCTGAAATTTATTTACAACATAATATCTGTTATAACAATTTAAAATATCACTTCTATAACTTGGGATAATATTAAAGCCCAAGGTCTGACTTTGGTAGTTCGAACATACGAATTATAGTACCTACTAAAACAGTCACGGAAGAGTCCTATGTTCAGTGACTAGTTTCTACCAGCAAGGCAAATTTTCGGAAGAATAAAATAAGAACTTAAAGCTTTAGAACTTGCAAAAGCTTATAATATAATTCGTGTATTCGAACTAGCTCAATCAGACCTTGGGCTTCAATATTATCCCAATTTTTTCCTTTGTATTCACCCAACTACCTATCTGGATGGCAAATTTGAAATTTCTAGGTCATCTATAACTGGGTTAGAATTATGGTCTATATGGTCAGTCAGTGATAAAAATGACGATTTTTGGACATTAATATTTAAATAACTGTTCGATGCATGTTTATGAAATTTAGAGCACATATATATCTCGCAAGTTTTAATACGTGAGACGAATTTGACATGTTTATGTGAAATAGTTTTTGAGATATGAGGCGGTGAAAAGTGGCTCCAAATGGTTCGTGTAATATTACAAACGGGAGCGCGCGCTCGCCATTCTGTTAGCTCGAACTTGGCTTGACACGTTATCGAGTGGCTAGGTAGCTTCCAGAACTAACTTTGTCTTCCTATTAATGTTGGGCACAACATTTTACAAAATTATAGAAATAATTAAAAAAAAAAACAAAATTAAATGATATAAGTTACTAAATAGAAAACATTTGTGTCAATTGAAATCCTTGCTTGTATTTCCGAAAAATATATCCAGATCCCTTGCCTTATTATTGTAGGCACATTCTGTATAACGTATTATAAGAGACATTTATTTGAGTAATGTGGAACTTGGGAGGTACTTTGATTTCGGTTGACTCTTGTGATTATTGATAGTTGGTTTAATAACTCTGCTGTCATTTGGGATTGATTATTTTGTGTAGAACGGAATAAGAGCTAAAGCTACACCTGGATGACAGTGTTTTACCCCAAAGTGATTTAACCTAGTTTCACATAACAATAGTTTTCATCTCAGTCCAAATTTTGACGCTAAATAACGTACAAAACGTCTTGGGATAGCTTCAATCCTATCAGTATGCACGTGACAGTATGGATTCCGTACCACCGAATAATACTCTAAGATGCTTCTAACTAATATCATGAACAATGTGATCAATGTAGCAGGATTTTTAAACGGTCTTGACATTTTGAATATAAAACCCATAATGTTGTACGAACTTCGACATTTTAATAATATCTTGTATATCTTAATTGTGTGCCAATTTCAAAATATTCTGTGAGTAGCTGGAATAACTGTAGAATTTGATTGTGTACTAATGTTTTTACTACTAGTAGTTAGCAGTCATTAGGGAGCCGATCACGCGTATTTGTTACCTTGATGATATAGGCATTCACAGTTTGGTGCTCGGACATTTTCAATTCTCGTTACTGTATTTCTAAGGGTTGTAGGTGACGTAGATAACCCGTAACTATCTTCGATAAATATTATAAAAACGCGTCTGCTCTCACTCCCCTAATTTTCCCTAAACTAAACCACAAATTTTAATACAGTTTTTGGTATCGATTAGATTATAGGTTGGGACATATGGACCCCTGGGGGTTGATTTGTAACTTCAAGGGGTCCATGCCAGAGAAAACAAAGTATGGGGGTCAACGAGCTGCAAATGGGGTTCAACAATAGTGAATTAAGAATTTAAGCAAGTATTGACGAAAATTTTTATTTTGTATAAATAGCATAATAAAATATGACGACGCGTATGTACTTCAATAATATTTCTTTACAATAAACGTATAAGTAAATAGTTCTAGAAGGTGTGTGTTCATAGAATTTGATGAAGATATGGAGCTAGATTCAGAAAATTTCACGATTACATGCATCCGTCAATCAGAAGAAAATTCCTGATGATGGGATGAACTTATAAAATTATTTTATAACGGTTTGGTTGAAATTTAATTTTAAAAAAATCATTGATTTATTATGAATTCCATAGTAGAAAATTATTTAATTTTCATTACCTAATTACATATTAGATTTCACTTAGCAAGCTTTTCGCTTAGTGGTTGGATTCAAAGCTATTCAAAAGATAGGGGGTCGTCCCAAGGCAATGAAAATTGGTAAGGGATCTCCGCGACAACAAAGTTTGGGAACCACTAGATTAACTCTTCCGGAATGTTTACATATATAATACAGGTATATTATATTTATATAAAGTAGATGAAATTGATATATTTTAATAAAGTCGTTAAAATATTTTTCAAACACATTGCTAACGTACTTTACTTACATTACTAAATTTTACGCAATATTTCAAAATAATGTACTATGAAACTGTATATTTTAAAGTGGCCATAACCTGTATAATATATATTTATGTAAAAATCATAGTAAGCCGTTGTGTTTTATATATTATTAATTTTATATGTACACATTAATTATACATATTATCTGTAAATTAGTTTTGATCGATACCTATATCCGATTAAACAAGTTACATACCTTGGAATTAATAATCAATTATAATTGCCCTGTACAGTATATCATTTTAATGATTATTTTAGAAGATATCATATATTTACACTTACGCGTGACAACAGTATTTTGTACGATGACACAAATGAATCTTCTTTCATTTTAATGATCTATAAAAAAACAGGATGTGTCGTAAAAACACATGATAGAAGGGAAACATTTGTTTTACAAGGAAATGATTTTAATTGATAAAATACAACAAAACGGTAATCCATCCAAGTACTGACAGATTACGCTACAGCTGATTACATCCGCCAAGTCTTTACATAATATAAAATGAAGTCGCTTCCGCTGTATGTTCCCTTAGATCTTTTAAATTATTCAACGGATTTTAATACAGTTTTCAGCAATAGATAGAGTGATTCAAGAGGAAGGTCTATATGTATAATACGTTCATATTATAGTACAGGAAAGCCGAATGATTCAAAGATTTGTAATGTGATGTCGTAACAAAAATACTTCTCTGCGCTTAAATCGCTTAAATCTGGCTAAACTTTATGAAATAGATAAAATTAATATGCTACGGAATTGTATATCTTAAAAACATCGATAAAAAAGTTGAAAAGATTTTATCTTGTTACGCCAAAGAATAAGTACACACACACACTTTTTTTTCTAGTGTTTAGCTCGTGCTGTCAGTTACAATAATTTTTGATATATTCGATGATATGCTTTATCATTTCAGACAATCTGACAAACTGATGCACAGACAGATATTTCTAAAATGATTTAAATGGATTTAATTACTTATTCGTAGACACAATTTTCTTTCCGTTAAATTTATATTCTTATTAAATGTATGGTTATAGATAGTAGAAGTAAACAACTTTATGACAAAATAATCGCAATAGGGATCGACCACACTTTAAACGTTTTTTTAATTATGGCACATAATCATTAAATGCCTAATAAATCTTTAGAGTAAACAGCGACATAATATCTACGATATAATATTGTATTTAATCTATTATTTATCGTTAAACCATTTGTTATTTTAATACAGTTAGCTTTTTACTCTTTAATTATTTTATATGGATTTATATAATAATTAATACAAATTAAAAATATCTTATTAGCTATATATTTTTCTATATTTCAATAAAATTTACATTTAAATATATATAAAATGTATATATGTTTTAACCGCCGATTTGAATGTTAAATAATTCAAATAGGCATAAAAAAGGACGATTTTCAATAAAAAACACATTTATTACGCACAATTTATGTATCAGTATCAAGTATCCTTGAAAATAATTTGTACCTAATGATAGAATAATTTAATTCCAAAATTTTATCAAATTAACGGACGCGGCAGGCCGACGTTGTCCTACTAGATACCTTAATGGGCCATGAATATGTTTAAATTGACTTTAACGAGTTAAAATATATTGAAATATGCTCGCTGGTAGATTTTTTATTTTATGAAAAACAAAAAAATAAAATACGTGCGTGTATCTGTGTACACACGTAAGAAGTGAAACTTTTTTATGACATCATTTTTCGAAAAATGATCTACTATATTTACAACTTTACAGAAATTGATTAAATAAAGCTAAATTAGATAAAGTTTAAGCAAAAGGCTTTTATTATTATAAACATGGATACAAAAAACGTTCAGTTCTCACGCGGTAGAAATGAGACAGTACTCTGAATAATTTTTAAGAGATTAAGATGAATACACTATGGAGGTGGTAAACATTAGTTTTCGGAATTATTTTGTAATATTTTAATATATCAGTCGTTACATTTCAAAATGAACTAAATCTAATTTATCCGTTCCTAACATTTTACGCTATTTTTCAAGATCTTCATCTTTGTGCATGTAAAATATGAAGATCATAAAAAAAAAACGGAATCTGATCATTGTGAGCGCACCTTTAGAAAAAAAAAACAAAACCCAATCTGATCATTGTGAGCGCACCTTTAGAAATAAACATGGCGCGTAACGGAAAAATGTACAGAAATTAAGATGGCGCGTAACCGAAAAACGTTACATACGTTTTAACATGCTCTGAAATTCCTCCCTACGTCGATAAAGAAGTTTCACTTCAAAAAGACTGAGTGGGAAATAAAAAACAAAAACTTGAAAACAGTGTCACCTGCCGTCCAAGTGCCGCCATAGGTGTGAGTCAAAAACCAACAAAACGGTGGAACCATTTAGGACGAGCAGAATTGTGAACACACATAGACCTGAATCTTAATTTATATATAAACTAGCGGGCTGGGCGGACGTTGTCCTGCCCTGATAATTTTTAAAAAATCCTAAAATTCAACCGCAGCGCCACCTACCGGGTCCAATTGTGAATCTAAACCATTTTCGGATCCACTGAAACACTCACACAAAATTTCATTAAAATTGGTCCAGCCGTTTAAGAGTAGTTCAGTGACATACACACGTACAGAAGAAATTTATATATAAAGAAGATAAAATGATTTTTGTCTGCCTTTGTAGGCAGTTTACGCATAAAGTACTGGATAGAACTCGATCGATTTTTTTAAATTGTACATTAGGTAAAAAAATCACTATATCTGTATTTTATTATAATTGTTAGAGCTTGAAGTGAGGCAAGCCCGAAGAAGTCCCGACTATTAGTTAGTTTTAATAAAGAGAATAAAGAACGCTTTAAATTGTAATACGTGTTTATTGTAGTGTCCAATAAATTATCATTACATAGTATAAAACAAATTCCCCTACCGCGTCTGTCTGTCTGTTCGCGATAAACTCAAAAACTACTGAACGGATTTTCTTGCGGTTTTCACCAGTAGGTAGAGTGATTCATGAGGAAGGTTTTAGTATATAATTTGTTAAGGATTTTTTTATAGTCAGTGCGGGACAACATCTGCCGGGCCCGCTAGTTGAAATATAAAAAAAGTATAAAACATTGGACGAAATATACCGTGTTTTTACTGGTCGTGTGTTGTTTGTAATATGATTGTCTGTGATCTGATTGTCTCGCGACCACCACATGCATGTAAAATTTACCGTAGTGCCACGTTGGAGCAAAGCGATGCTAATGGGGTCAGCAGACACTAGTGTTGCCCAAAATCAGTCTTGGTCTTGCAGTTTTGGTCTTATTCTTGAGTTTTTGCGAGACCAATGCAAAGAATGAAAGCGCAATACCAAGAACAGGTGTGTTAACGCAAGACCAAGAGCAACATCAAGCCAAGTCTCGTCTTGGTCTTGCATTTGGGTAATAAGCAGATATATACCCGACAATCAAGCAGGGTGGTAGGATTTGTAGATGACTGGTGCTAGCACTAGGCACTATGACAATTACGTCACAGTGACTTTCTCTTTAATTTATCGCACTCGGTATCAGCCGATGAACCCTTGATGAGTTGTAAATATCACAGTTGACACCATTCATTTTAGATTTTAATGTGTTGAACACCAGACACAGTCAATAACAGAAATAATTTATTCATTTTAAGCACTGAGAAGGCACTTATTAACGTCAAAGTTACCACCGATTCGGAAACCAAACCAGTCATCCAGAAGAACCGGCAAGAAACTCGATCTGGTTTATCTTTTTATCGTGCATATATTAGTAAAAATACATTGTAATTACAATTGTTCACACATTGATCATGCCTATAATAGCCTTTTGACATTAAAACCCGCTCGACGTGGTGCTTGAATTTACTATCCGGCTTTTCGGTAATATGCCTTAGTACTTTGATATAAAAAATTAACATTACTAAAAACTGTTACTGGTCTTACTGAGTTTGTAACACGCGACAACCAATTTGTACTTGATTTTAGTATTTAAATAATTTCGGTCTTTTACTAAATTCAGCTTTTCTAAGTTTTCAATAATCGAGAATGTATTAAGAAGGCAGAATCAAGATACTGAAATAACTTTAATGATTCGCGAGGTTCTATATTGTCAGTTGCTCGAACTGTCTTTGTAATAGGAATACGGTATCTATCTCAGCTGCTGCCTCCCACAGAAATATACCGTAAAACCAAATAACAATATAGTAACATGCCATAGTGAAAACAGTCGTATTACAAAAAAAGAAGGCAAGTCGATAAACTTATTTTTATCTCTGAATCCTTAAATATTACATATTAAAACTTTTTTTTTTACAAATTGCTACAAAACTGCGATAAAGTCGATGATCATATTTTATGGTATATAAATAAACTCTTGAACTGGAAAAACCGCTTGTATCTCGGGAGCATTGTGATTAATTGCCTGTTTTATTCAAGTAATAATTTACGTTAATTTATAACGCTGAATAGTTTTATTAAGTAGCCATAATTGAAATACATCTATTTTTTTATGACTTGTTTTTAGTCTCTATGGTAAGGTTTGCATACTAAAATTTTCATCATGCTTATTATTATGAAAACACATTTAAATTTGTTTATTCGTTTTGAAGCGATGTTGGTGTGGCGTTCCAGTTTTCTTATGTACTTTTGTAATTACTACCTATTTGCAACAGGCCTTATACTTTAGACATGCAATGTAAGGCTGCTAACATTTTCCGTTAATAAAGAGAGGTGCTTAAACTACTTGTATTCAGTTGTCTTGTAAATGTAATCCCACACTCTTTAGGCTGTCACTCTCTGGCCGAGCGTGTAAAGCTAAGAACTGACGGAGCGAGTTTGTCCCGTGCCCGCTGCGGTGATGGAACTGCGGTTTTATCTTTAAACTCACGAGACCGGTTATTTACGCGGTTACTCAGTCCTCGTGATTGAGATCATCGCTCGCAAACGGGGCGGGCGGTTGCAAGACGGGCGGTTGCAAGACGGGCGGTTGCAAGACGGGTGGTTGTAAGACGAGCGGTTGTAAGACGGGTGGGTAATGAATTAAAGAAGGACGACCCGCCAACCGAACACAGAGCGTGCGGGCGCACCCCGCCGAGGCGGAGGGTGACCGCAGCCCGCGCGATTCGACTAGTTCCCCGCCGGTGAAGCGGGAGTCGCAAACAACCGCGCACACCGCACCCGTAAAACGCGTCATGAGATGTGCTTTAATTTTTCACATATATGTCTGCATTTTACAGAAGCTGCGGGCCCGCAACCGCGGCGGACATGGGTAAAAACCGCTTAGTGAGTCCTTAGCCTAAGGATGCTAAAACAAAAACTTAGTTACTGTAACATTTTAACCTTACAGTGTAACACATTAAACCACAGTCAGTGAAACACCTTTGTTGTTTTTATTCCACTACTCAGTCGTCAAAAGACGCGAAACTTCCGTACTATAAATCACCACAGTGGCTCAGTGATGGCGAGTTTAGTTTGAGTTTACCTTACAATGAACCTTAGTTTTCGGTAAACGGAAACATCATGGTACCCTACACTACTCACAATATCTCCAGGAACGATTTATATTTGTAGCGGCGCGCGATCGTAATCTTGGTTCTTGTCTTTAAATATTTGCATGTATACTAATTTACACAAAATATACATTGAGTGATCTCGGTATAGGAGGCGATGGTCAACATTGAATCCGTTTATATTCACTAAATAATTTATGTAAAACAATGGATTTCTTAATAGAAAAATTATACGTCAAAAACATTGGCTAATTCCAAAGTATGTTTATCTAAGAAACTTTTTGTTTTCTAGGCAAAACGAACTGGCTGTACGGGATTCTTGTTGGATTTTTTTGATATCCATAGTTTGAAGGAGACTGTCGCGATCGTGTTCAGAAAAGGTGAAAATAATCGGAGACTACGTATTTGCCTGGTTCTTGTTGTGGTATGCTTGACGTTTGGACCACTATGGGGTGAGTTTCTTTTTTTTGGAAATCAAACCTATGTTCATAAATGACCATTGCCCGAAATCATGGTTAATTTAGGGTAATACACGACATGAATAATCAACTATTGGACATTCCTTAAAAGAAAACTACGCCTGGAATATTTCATGCATCACTGTTATTTCTCATATAAAAGGAAATACGATATAATTAAAATGATATGGAAAGATTGTCACATGGCAATGATAATAATATAGAATCTCTTTGACATAAATATGATAGGAGCATGATTATAATTCGTAGAATACAAACACCGGGTATATAATTTTATATCAATAGATTGTTTTTCGCAGAATTTATACGCCCGTTATTCCATCGCGATTCCATATATTCCATCCATATACTTTCATAGAAAGAGGCATATGCGTGAGAATTATACAAATATTAAGTAGAATTTTCGTATTTTCGACGCAATACTTTAGAGAGAGCATTTTAAGTACAGATTATCAATTAAATACGTTATAATACAGATCGATATAAACACAATCACGGTGACAATAATAGTCCAATGTAAAATATAGCAGGTTTCATTTATCGTCAAATAGCAGTGATAAAAATATTATATAATACTGCGATATAACTCTATTAGAATAGCATGTGTCACGATATAAACATAGTCACGATGAGAATAATAGTCACATGTAAAATATAGCAGGTTTCATGTATCGTGAAATAGCAGTGATAAAAATATTATATAGCACTGTGATATTATTATATTAGAATAGCATGTGTCACGATATAAACATAGTCACGACGATAATAATAGTCACATGTAAAGTATAGCAGGTTTCATTTATCGTGAAATAGCAGTGATAAAAATATTATATAATATTGCGATGTAACTATATTAGAATAGAATGTGTCACGATATAAACATAGTCACGATGAGAATAATAGTCACATGTAGAATATAGCAGGTTTCATTTATCGTGAAATAGCAGTGATAAAAATCTCATATAATACTGCGATATAATTATATTAGAATAGCATGTGTCACGATATAAACATAGTCACGATGATAATAATAGTCATATGTAAAATATAGCAAGTTTCATGTATCGTGAAATAGCAGTGATAAAAATATTATATAATACTGCGATATAATTATACTAGAGTAGCATGTCTCATGATATAAACATAGCTACGAGGAGAATAATAGTCACATGTAAAATATAGCCGGTTTCATTTATCGTGAAATAGCAGTGATAAAAATATTGTATAATACTGCGATATAATTATATCAGAATAGCATGTGTCACGATATAAACATAGTCACGATGAGAATAATAGTCACATGTAAAATATAGCAAGTTTCATTTATCGTGAAATAGCAGTGATAAAAATATTATATAATACTGTGACATAATTATATCAGAATAGCATGTGTCACGATATAAACATAGTCACGATGAGAATAATAGTCACATGTAAAATATAGCAAGTTTCATTTATCGTGAAATAGCAGTGATAAAAATATTATATAATACTGTGACATAATTATATTAGAATAGCATGTGTCACGATATAAACATAGTCACTATGATAATAATAGTCACATGTAAAATATAGCAGGTTTCATTTATCGTGAAATAGCAGTGATAAAAATATTATATAATACTGCGATATAATTATATTAGAATAGCATGTGTCACGATATAAACATAGTCACGATGATAATAATAGTCACATGTAAAATATAGCAGGTTTAATATATCGTGAAATAACAGTGATAAAAAAGAAATTATATTTAAAAATAAGTCTCGTTTCCGTGCCAAATTTTAACTAGTTAATTTTTGTTCGATCGTAACTTATTAAAACTTCGGTTACTAAACCATAGGTAAATGAATTGTTCACTCTATAGACTTAGGTTAGGTGTATTTATAATTCAATGAAGACAACAGCGTACAGTAATTGCTTCGTAAACATGGACAGTTGCAAATAAAGCATGTTCATCGTAAACATTGTTTATGGTTCGTGAATTGCCAAAGTTATAAACCGGCGTTTACAACATGACTTATTATATTCTTTTTACACGTGTACCATCGTTTTAACCTAGTTTCTGATTTATATTGTATTTAATTTTTCGTTGATTAATTTATGATTGGGGTTTTGGAATTGTTTGTAAAATATTATTAACGAACAATCTATTATCATGTGATCGGTCCTCAAATAACACGTATCGTTTTATATAATATTTGGGTTAAAATACTACTATAAAAATATTAATTCGTGGGGCCTTGATAGAGGACTGAAGATATGAGTGGATTAATTATTTTTTTAATTCTCCTTTGTATGACCTAAATGAAAGTGTTATGTCCATAAAAGTGGTTAGCACAAATAGACTTTTAAAAATACCATCCACTTATCCACTCATGTCTTCAATTGTTTTTGTTTAGCAGAAACTATTCAGACGAAAAACGGATTGCCCGATTCATTGCACTGAACATTGATCTCTTTCTTTCTTAACTACGTACTACACTGACAGCTGCAGACATATTATATTCTATCCATATAATATACATCACTAATTTATCTATTTATAATTATTAGTTTGATGAGAGTCGAGATTTACAATACGTATATCTCTGTTAATCTGAGCATTCATTTTTTTTAAATAGGATCAATCGACAGTCGTTTATCTTGACGGCCTACACTATTGTCAAAGTCACCAATATATACGTCACGTAGGGAAGTAATCCACTATGAACATGTCGATATAATCTCGTATAAGCAGTTTAAGAAATTGTGTTAAATATTTACCGTTGTATAGTCCGCGTCAAATGTTATGGCCGCTCTGAATGTAGCTTTGAATTCAGCTTTGCGCATAGTACAGTCAAGAAGTTAATACAAAACAAATTCACAATATTACCATAAGGATTTAACATAGACATTTATTCATCTTTATCACGATATTATACGTACAGTATAGTACGTTTTTAATCAATTATGATTCAAGGAGATATTTGCCTGTTACATTGAGTAATAAGAATGTGGCAGTACAACGACCACATTACAACTTTCAAAAGATTTTGTAGAATAAAGATACGACTTCGATTGTGTCACCTTGTAAACGCTTTGACAGCTAATTAACGTAAACCTCTTTATTTTACATATATATAGGATATTTGCAAAATATTAGAGATAAAAATAAACAGATAATAAAAATTGAATAATTACTGCGATAATAAAGCAACAGTAAAAACAAGAAATGGACAATAGTAGCTGAACAATAGACAAAGCTAGAAAATTAACAGTTCGCCACATTATGTATTTGTCAGTTGTAATTAAATCCAAATAACATTTAATCACCTGGTTGGGGAGTTTTGGGTGATCGCGTACTTTAATTGTATGATCCGCCTTATGCAGTATTTATTTTTATCTATGGGATATATCTTGTAGCATATATTTTGCAGGTATTATGCGTGTTGACTCGGAATTGGCTTTTTGGGTTCTGCGTTGTATATGGGTGTTTCTACTTGGTGGTTCTTGTTTCTTTTCTTGACTTTGGCTTACTTACGGATTTCGGACTAGTTTACTCATCTGACTTGGCTTGTTTTTTGGTTTTACGTGGATTTCTTGCATTTTCGACTTGGATTGTTTTTCTTGGACTGTGTTCTTGCTTTTTGATTTACCTGGCGTGTTGAAAGGACTTGTTGCTTTTGCCTCTTGGCGTGCTGGTGACCCTGGAAAGGTCTCCAGTGGGCCATGAGTGCCAAAGCAAAAAAAATTACTTCCAAACGGGCGAGCGTGTCGGTCGATTCCGACACGGAGGCAGAGGAGCGTGTCGCCCCCAAAGGAAGTAAATTCCAGCGGGGGACTGCGAGGCGCATCAGCCGTAACGTCGGTGGGGGTCGTGGTATCCTGGGCGAGGCCGACGGGTCGTTTGACCGGGCCTTGGCCGGGAGTTTGAGCGGGGCGGAGTCGGAGACTTCGGCCACGGGCTCGGTCGTTGCCTCGGCTGCCGCATCGAAGGCCGGCTCCAAGGCCGGCTCCAAGGCGGGATCAGCGGTGAGTTCCGAGGCAGAGCCTATCGACGTGGAAGATCTGGACGTCTTCACGTTGAAGGCTCTGGCCGGGGTGAAGGTGACGGAAATATTGGAGACCGTCAAAAAGTCAAAAAACCTGTCGGGGCCTTGCATTAAGGTCCTGAAGGGAGCGGCGAAGTCCCTACGAGAGGTGGTGGAGGCCCTTGCAGACCGCACGGAGTCTCAGGAGACGCGGAAGCTCCAGAGGGATATCAAGAACCTCCGCCGACAGGTCGAAGACCTTAAGGCGGAGACACTGGCGTGGAAGCAGGAGGCCAACGCCAAGAGGCAGATGCCCCCGCCTCCTGCTCCCGCAATGGCGCTGACGGAGCTTCCCACATTCCAGTGGGAAGAGGCCCTCGCCGGGGCTGTAGCTCGCCTCGAGCGCTCCCTCCAGACGTCGTTCAGCAACATGCTGAACGCACGTCTGGAGAGTCTGGCGAGTCGCCTTCCCCCAGAGGCTCCAGTTCGCCCCCCTCTGGCGGCGGACAGAAAGAAGGGAGGAGCGGGGGCCCCACCCACGAGGCCGGCACCGGTGGCCCAGGCCCCAATCGCCCAACCACTGGGCATGAGCTGGGCTGAGCTTCCTGCCCCTACTACCACGATGGAGTGGACCCAAGTAGTGGGCAGGAAGAAGAAGGCGGTCCCGGCTTCGCAGCCCAAGGCCTCCGCGGCCGCCGCGGCGCCCCCGAAGGCGCCCCCAAAGCCGCAGGCGAAGCCCCCAGGGCCGCAACTGCCATCCGTCCCCCAATCGGCTGCGGTTGTTGTGACGCTGCAGGATACCGCAGCCGACAGGGGGATAGGATACAGGGAGGTCCTGGTGAAGGCGCGGGAAGCCGTGGCCCTGCCGGACATGGGCGTCGGGGAGGTCCGGGTCCGGCAAACGGCCACGGGAGCCCGGAAAATTGAGCTCCCGGGGCAGACGAAGGAGAAGGCCGCCGAACTGGCCCAGGAGCTCAAGGTGGCGCTGGCCGACATCGCCACGGTCGTCGTACCTACAAAGAGGGCGGACATCCGGATCGTCGGGTTGGACGATTCGGTGTCCACCCTCGAGATTGAGACGGTCGTGGTGGCGAAGACCGGCTGCAGGGTCGCCGCCCGGAAGGGCGGCGCAATAAAGCGGGACTGGGGGGGCCGCGGCGCAGTCCATGTGACGCTCCCCGCGGCGGCGGCCAAGGAGCTTGTCCAGGCCGGCAAGCTCCTGGTCGGGTGGAGCGTCGTGCGCGTCCACCTGCTGGACGAGAAGCCCCTACGCTGTTTTAAGTGTATGGGCTTGGGGCACACCCGCCCCATGTGCCTCTCCTCGTCCAGCAGGGGGGACGGCTGCTACCGCTGCGGCACGGCGGGCCACAAAACGGCCGAATGTAAAGCGGAGGTGGCCCGCTGCGCCGTATGTGCCGACGCCGGGAGGCCCTCAGGGCACGTGATGGGGAGCCGAAATTGCAGGCCCCCCACCACCAAGGGTAGGGACCTCCCGGTTGTGGGCACAGGTCCGAGGGTGGTGGCCGCCAGGCAGGAGGAAGTTGCAATGGACCAGTAATGGATCACACCATTTGCAACTTCCTCCAGGCGAACCTCAACCACTGCGCCGCTGCACAGGATCTCCTCGTGCAGTCAGTGGCGGAGTGGGGTATCGGGCTCGCGGTCGCCACGGAGCCCTACTTCGTTCCCTCCCAGCCGCAGTGGGCTGGGGATCGGAACGGCTCCGTGGCGATCGTGGCGGGTCGAGGTTCGTCCCTGGCGGCAAGAGAAAGAGGGGCCGGGTTCGTGACGGCCGTCTGGGGAGAGTACGCCATTGTGGGGGCGTACTTCTCCCCTAACAAACCCCTGCGGGAGTTCGAGGCGTACCTCGGCTCCCTGCAGGGAGCTGTCAGACGGCTGTCGCCGCTCCCCGTGGTCCTCATGGGGGATTTAAATGCCAAATCGAGGACCTGGGGAGCGGCAGTCACGGACCTGAGGGGCATGGCCGTTGAGGAGTGGGCAGCCGTGTTGGGGCTGTCCCTCCTCAACCAGGGGAGCGTTCCCACGTGCGTGCGATGGAACGGGGCGTCGGTGGTGGACGTCTCGTTCGCCACACCGTCCGTCGCACGCCGTGTCCGGGGGTGGAGAGTGCTGGAGGAGGTGGAGACCTTATCGGACCACCGATATATCAGGTTCGAGGTCTCCACCTCCCAAGCCGGAATTGGCACTCGCCCCCGGAGGGGCGCGAAGTTCCCCTGTTGGGCGATGAGCCGCCTCAACCGTGAATTAGCGGAAGAGGCGGCCATCGTCCAGGCCTGGGCCATGCCCCCCCCCACAGGGGCTGATGTCGACGCGTCCGCAGCCCGCCTCCGTGCAGCCCTCACGGAGGTTTGCGACGCGTCGATGCCGCGGAGCGTACACCGCCCAGACAAACGGGCGGTGTACTGGTGGACGCCGGAGATCGCCGATCTCCGAGCGGCCTGCTCCGCGGCCCGGCGGCTGTTCGGGCGCAGCCGCCGGCGCCGGCATAGGGACCCAGAGGCGGAGGCCCGGCTGTATGGCAGCTATAGGGAGTGCAGGAAGACCCTGCAGGCTGCCATCAGCCGGGCGAAACAAGCAGCATGGGAGGAGCTGCTCCAGACGCTGGAGGGGGATCCTTGGGGGCGCCCGTACAGGATCGTACGAATGAAGTTACGATCCTGGGCGCCCCCGGCGACGGAGACCCTCCGGCCGGAGGTGGTAGCGAGGGTCGTGGGAGAACTGTTCCCCGACCCTCCGATGCTACCAGCTCCTCCCATGCCTCCGCCTCGGGAGGTAGTCGAGGAGGTGCTCGACGGTCCTCCCCCTCCGATAACGGAGGAGGAGATGGGGAGGGCTGTGGAGCGCCTCCTCAACCGGCGAAGAGCACCCGGCCCTGATGGGGTCCCGGGTCGGGTGCTCGGCCTCGCCTTGGGCCAATTAGGGGGGTGGCTTCGGGAGCTGTTCGACCGGTGTTTTTCGGTCGGGCAGTTCCCGAAGCCCTGGAAGCTTGGGCGGCTCTGCCTTATGGCAAAGGCAGGCCGCCCTCCGGACTGCGCGTCCGCGTATCGGCCCCTCGTCCTGCTGGACGACGCCGGGAAGGTGCTGGAGAGGATTATCTCCTCCCGGGTCGTCCAGCACCTAGAGGGCGTGGGGCCGAATCTGGCGGATGCGCAGTATGGCTTCCGGACAGGGCGTTCGACAGTGGACGCCCTGTGCCTCCTGAAGTCGCTGTCGACAGAGGCGACCTCCCAGGGGGACAGGGTTTTGGCGGTGTCACTCGACATCGCCAACGCCTTCAACACTCTGCCGCATGGGGTCATACGGGAGGCGCTCCGATATTTCGGAGTGCCCCCGTACCTGCGGCGGGTGTTGGAGGCGTACCTCGAGGGTAGGGAGGTCGCCTACGTCGACGGCGACGGCCGTATGGTCAAGCGGGCCACAAGGCGGGGGGTTCCACAGGGGTCGGCCTTGGGGCCGCTCCTGTGGAACATGGGCTACGACTGGGTGCTCCGCGGCGTGCTCCCATATGGGGCACGCCTCATATGTTACGCGGATGACACCCTAGTCGTAGCCCGGGGGGGGGGAGTGGAGGGAGGTGGAGCGCCTGGCCACGATGGCCACAACCCTCGTGGTCAGGCGCATCAGGAGGTTGGGCCTCAGGGTGGCCCTCGAAAAGACCGAGGCCCTACTTTTTCATGGGCCTCGGCGGGGGCCACCACCTGGGGCCCACATTGTGGTGGAGGGCGCCCGGATCAGGGTGGGGACCCAGATGAAATATCTGGGCCTCACCCTGGACGGGCGCTGGCGGTTCGAGCCCCACTTTGCGGGGCTCGGACCGCGAATTGCTGGGGCGGCGGCGGCACTCGGCCGGTTACTCCCCAACATAGGGGGGCCGGGCGCCGGGTGTCGCCAACTCTACATGGGAGTCGTGCGGGCGATGGCCGCCTACGGGGCACCGGTCTGGGCCGACGCCCTCGGTGCCGCCAACGTGCGTACGCTCCGCAATGCGCAGCGCACGGTGGCACTGAGGGCGATCCGGGCGTACCGGACGGTGTCCTCAGCGGCGGCCTTCACGCTCGCCGGCTCCCTACCCTGGGAGCTGGAGGCAGGAGTTCTCGCCGCCGTGTACCAATTCACGGCGGCGAGGAAACGAAGGGGGGAGCCTCCGGCTCCCAGGGATGTAGAGGCGGAGAGACGGCGTCTCAGAGGAGACGCCGTCGAAAGGTGGCAGCAGGACCTGGCGGACGAGCGGTATGGACGGTTTACCGTAGACGCCGTCCGCCCGGTCCTGCGGGAATGGATAGAGAGGGAGTGGGGCTCCCTGACGTTCCGACTGGTGCAGGTACTCACCGGACACGGTTGTTTCGGGTGGTACCTGCACCGGATCGCACGCAGGGAGCCGACCGCCGCCTGTCACGAGTGCGGCGCTGTCGAAGATACCGCGCAGCACACTCTGTCTGAGTGTGCTGCGTGGGGGGAGCAGCGCCGCATTCTGGCGGCGGCAGTAGGACCGGACTTATCGCTGCCGAGCGTGGTCTCGGCCATGCTCGGCAGCGAACAGGCGTGGCGAGCGATGTCCTCCTTCTGCGAGGACGTCGTCTCGCAGAAGGAGGCGGCGGAGAGGGCCCGCGAGGCGGACCCGCTTAGTGGCCGTCTCCGCCAACGGAGGATTGGCGGGAGGAGGCGGCGCTTCGCCCAACTCCTCCTGCCACCGTAGCCGGACCTGAGGGGATGGGTCGGGGGGCCCATCTCTTCATTGCACAGGTCCGGCGGACGAGGGGGGGCAGCCGGCGTGTACCCGGTCTGTCCCTCTATAGGTAGGAGCCCGGCGGTCACCTTCCGCCGGGCGGACCGTGGGGGCGGCTCTACAAGGTTGATTAGCTTGAACGATCCCTTGCCGCCCCCACACAACGGTCTGTCGGTACACCGTGGGGTTTTAGTCCGTGCGAGTCGGACATATCCCACTCTCTCCCCCGGGAGGGTGGGTATCCATAAGGGATTTCCCCACGTTAAAAAAAAAAAAAAAAAAAAAAAAAAAAGGTATTATGCGTGTTACAATACCGTTATTGTAAATAAAATATATTGATAATAAATAAATAATTTGTAATAAACAAAATTTTCCATAGAAACGTCATTTTTCTAAAAATGACAAATATACAAGAAAAAGGAAACAACGAAAATAGCAATAAAATGTAATTAAGAACAACAAAACTAAATTGACTTCTGAATGCAACTGTACTGCAACTAATAATGACAAGACACATGTGTCAATATTGGTGAAATAGAGGGAGAGGTACGCGCACGGGCGAGAACTTCAGAACGGTTAAAAAGTTTGACGCGGACTATTCTATACTTACTATACGTTATAGGGCAATAATAAGCTGTAGGTGGTAGAGCCATGCTGCAGCTATTACTGGTTTCGGTATGAATGGGCCGGCTCGCCTTGGGTACTACCACCCTCTCAAAGAAAACCGACGTGAAGTAACAGTGCTTGCATTGTTGCGTTTCGTTCGGTCAGTGAGAGCACCGGAGGCCCAAAAACTACTGAACGGATTTTCATGCGGTTTTCACCAGTAGCTAAAATGATTCATGAGGCAGGTTTAGGTATATAATTTGTCAAGGTTTTTTTTATTACCAGAGCGGAATAACGTCCGCGGGCCCGCTAGTATTATATATGTAAAAGTGATAAATAGATTACATGAATATTAATGGTGACAATTTTTGCAGGTGAAATGGACATCCAGTACATATTTACTAGATACCGGTTCAATTGGGATGAAATAAAATATAGTATTTTTTCATCATACAGTCTATTAACACACGTTTTTGGTGAGTAACACCCTGCATCTCTATTATAAATTTATAATAAACTTTATAATAAATCAGCTGATACTCGCGGCTTCGTCTGTGTTATTTATTATTTTTAACAATATATTTGGCGTACATAGGAAATAGATAAAATTTGTTGAGGCTGAAATGCCTTTGCTTGCCTACTTTTTCTAGTATATAACTCGCGCTGTTATTCAATTATAATACCTTTTGGTAGAGTGAACAGATTTTAACGAAACAAAGACTAAATGTTACTGAAGCATATGTTTTATGATTTATCATTAACGTTGTAGTTTAACGATGATGCATGCACAAACAAAGTGACAGACTTTTCTAAAAACAATTTAAATGTATTTATTTACTTTTCTTAGTGACAATATTTTCTTTTCATAAAAATATGTAAAATACAAATACGATAAATTTACATTGTTATTATATGTATTATTGGGGTGTAATGGACGCGTTTCATTAATCTCAAAACTTTTACAGTTATCTGGAAATGAAACTGTTTCTTTGTTATCTTTGAAGTTCTATATGGTATAAGGACCAATAATGATTAGTCAAGAAAATTATGTAGGTTATAACAATCTCTGCTTCCCTGCTTGTTGCTATCTATATAGAGAATTATATTTGCAATAAGAAAAGTAGTTACATGTCATTGGTTTATTATTTATTGGATTGCTGTTATCAACAGTATACGTTTGTACAGGTTGATGAGAGCAACATTTAAAATAAAGCGCGTGCAAATTTCTTTAAACAGTGGCTTATCCAGGGCTTATATTGGAAGACGGGGTAAACGAAAGAAATCACGATTTCAATTAAGTTATAAAAATTTAAATTATAATTTTTATTGGTGTAAAATAGACTTCATATATCCATTCTCCACTGGTTAGGTACTTTGTGTTGCAGACTGGTCAAGTCTCCGTCTTTCTACGTTTGTAGTTAGATTCGGGTGGATTTTACCGAATAATATTATAAAGAGGTAAAGTTTGTGAGGTTGTAGAGGGTAATATCTAGATCTACTGAACCGATTTGGAAAAATCTTTTACCAATAGAAAGCCACGTTATTTGTGAGTGTCATATATTAACCCGAAAAATGAAAACACTTTTTTGTGGTAGTCGGATTTGCAAAGTAAGGCGGAGAAAAAACAGTCGAACGAAAACGTTTCTTACGAACGCTGCCTTAACGATGAGAGACATATGATTGAGTTCTAGAGAAAAGTTTTAGAGCTTGATAGTGCCAACAAAAAAGTCATCGACAGCATCGGTGTTATTACAAAAAAGTTAAATATGTATTGAACCCTGACTTTAAAAAGGTCTCATATTAAATGCACCGCGGCCGCTGAATGTTCGCCATGTTGCTCTTTTGTCTCGCTTTGGTTACGTTAGGTTAGACTTGCGAAAAAGGATAACGCGAACTTGCCTCGGGCGAGCGCGGTGCATTTATTAGGAAACTTTTTTAAATCAAGTATTTAATACGTATTTAACTTTTTTGTAATAGCACGGCATATGTCTAATTTTATATTTAAGTCACGAAAAGTAGTTTTTTATATTTTTACCGTCCAACGAAGTGAGTACGGGTCAGCGAGTAGACTTTATATATCCATTCTCCACAGGTTAGGTACTTTCTGATGCAGACTAGTCAAGTCTTCGTCTTTCTACGTTTGTAGTTAGATTCGGGTGAATTTTACCATGAAATAAAACAAGACATTTTCTTCTCAGGAACTCTGTTTGCTATAAGCGTGTTCAGTAAAAAAATGAAAGGTGATGATGCGATTCTGGGTATTATGGCGACTTCTTGTAAAATATGCGGCTCTATCGTGTTCGCATTTGCGAGATATGACTATGAAATTTATCTAGGTAAATATGTCTTTACTAAAATTAATAGTTATTAAGGAATTATGAATGCAAAAATTTAAACGAGAGACTATAGAGGGTTTGTAAATAATACTTTAATATTGGAAATTATTGGCTATTGATTATTGGAAAACTATGACGTGCTGAAAATATTTTTCTTTACTTCATAACTAATATTATAAATGCTTGTGTGAGTTTGATTGTTTGGTACGCTTTAAGGAATTAACTCCTCAACCGATTATTATGAAATCTTTCATGTAAGTTGTCAGGAGAATATTTATTTATTCATTCATTCTGGCTCAACAACAGAACAGAAATCACACTTGTCTCCCTATTAATGCTGGGTACAATATTCTACAAAATTATTTAAAAAAAATGTTAGATACAAAATAAAAAAAATAAATTGTGAAAGTTGCTACAAAAAACCATTAAGTGTGTTATAAAAGTTACACGGAAATATCATTTTTATGTCATCTAATTATTATTAAGGCTACTGTAAGCCTTGTTTGTATTTCCATGAAATACATCCAATTCCCTTGCGTTATTACTGTATTCTCTGCAAATTCTGTATAGTGGATTATAGTAAGATACATTATTTGACCAATATGGAACTTCGAAGATATTTGGGTTTCTGTTGTTTCTTGTGATTATTACATAATAAGACATATACATAATTATATATAGGGTACCTTTTATTTAGAAAAAAAGCCAAGACAGTCATAATGACTGCCGATAGAAGTGAAAACTGGGAACAATGGAATAACTGTGTTCTCTTTTGAATTTTTAAATTAAGTATAGTTATTTAAATTTTATTTTCACATTTGTCTGCACTCGAAGCAATAATTATACACAATCTTATACAGTTTAGTAAATAATCAAACATTATGAGCTGCACAGTGTCAATACGAATTATCAATGTTACATGTACACAGACCGCTATACTATGCTTTGTTAGTTTAACACAAGCCGCACAAGCGCAATACTATCGGTTACGCTTACTAGCATGTCATTACGCGAAATTATAAATTTATCTCTTGCCAAAAAATACCGTTCAACGCGCTTAAAGAAGATGTCACTTCAAAAAATCAAATAATCCACTTATGCCAGAGAAAAGAGATTAAATTAATTATATGTATACATTTTTAAATTACATAGATGTATTTATATTTTAAATTGTCTAAATTGTACGAAGTTCTTTATGCAAGGTAGATTAATTTCTTTTTATATATTTCAGCTCCTATTTTAGAAATATTAAGTGGGACTTCAATCATCGCGCTAAGATCGATAGCATCAAAATTGGTTACTTATCAGGAACAAGGTGAGATAAATTTTGTCAAGTATTAATTGTATAAATCTAAAAGGGTTTATTTAAATAGTTTTTTTTATTTCACAATTTTGTCGGTGATTTCATTTTCAGTTTGGTAAAGTACCTAAAGAGAGACACGATATTTTTCTAGTAAAGGTTTTTTTTTTTTTTTTTATTGTAGCTCGGCAAAGTGACTGTACTGTGCCTGATGGTAAGCACAGTACAATCCAAAAACAATGGCGACCGCCGAAAGACATACTATCCATCGCCGGTCGCCGCTGTCATGCCGGCCTGAAAGCGTCCCAGTTAGGGACAGCCCCCCCCCCCCCCCCCCCCCCCTGGTTGCTGGATATACACCGGCTGATCCCGGAATGCGACACGCCCAAACGTGCCACTATGGCGGGTGTTCCACCTGGTGTACGGTGGTCGCGATCCAGTCGGGTACAGACACCCTACCACCCCGCGGTTATTCCAGTAAAATAGTTTTATTTTGTAGCGTAATTATCGATAACAATTATCGAGAGATACATAATTATTTGATTGAAGAAGGCGTTACTTTGCGGAAATCCATCAATATATATTATAGTGGACGCTACTTTGCACTTCCGCCTGGAATTGATTGAACACTACTACGTCTAACTGCAACAAAAAGGGAATCAATTAATCAATATATATATATATATATATATATATATATATATATATATATATAGTATATATATAGTAGGAAGTGCAAAGTAGCGTCCACTAGATACACAATTCACTCATGCGTGCCGGTTGGAAGCCTTTTTCATAGATTTAAACGCGTGACTACTATCTCACCTGATGGTAAATGACGATGCGCTTTAAGATAATAAACACCCTAAACCCTGAAGGGGACTGCCCCTCAAGTGAAGTTGCGAGAACACAACTATACGTGCTTGGGGACAGCTTTTAACTTGACGGTGGTAGCTGGTAGGTAGCTTAGAGAAGGCCCTACCAATATGGTTGCCATTGAGCTGACGTCGTTTTAATCATGGATATTCACTGGCTGATCATGACAGATAACGAACCTAAAAGAGTCACTTTGAGTACTGTGATATAATATACTTCTCTTATAACATGGACTGCGTCTTTAGGGTATCACATAACTGATTGATAAATAACTGACTGTCCGCTCTGTCTTCTGTATATAATTCTACCTAATAGTGTTATGTTTTATAACAAAACCCCAAAGCGTATTACCGATTTGCCGGAGTATAGGTTTAAGCGTCACGTCAAGCGGGTTTTGGTGTCAGAATGCTATTATAGAGTGGATCAATATGTCGATGGTGATGTCTGGAATCTGGAATTAACTCCACTGTGCATCCATTAAAAATGACTGTAACGTGTAATCTATTGTAAATATATTTTCGTTAAAAATATAAACCCGATCGAGTTTTATGGCAGTTGCTCTGGTCGAATGGGTTGTTGGTCTTAACTGGTGGTAGTTTTGACTTTCGTAAGCGTCTCATTAGCGCCAAGATTGAATAAAGTATTATTGATTTGGTTTATAACAACGAAGAATACGACTCAACCTTTCCTTTAAAGTAGGACCATATAACGAAGTAGAATTGCCACTGAACAACTGAATACCTATAGTATTGCTTCATCTCTCTGTTATATTCTGCCTCACTCTCTCACTTTTTTATATTTCGAAGCTATTTTTTTCATTTTTCAAACAAATTCGTTCCTACAAACTTTGTTCTAACAATTACAAACAGAATAAAAATATGATTAACCTAATAGATGCAGTTGTTCTGAAGTGATATATTTACATACATTCGATAATTGATTTATATATATATATATATATATATATATATATATATAGATAGATATTTGTATGAGACTTTTCATCCAAGTTTGTTTGTCGTTGTATTCAAGAGGTTGTTATCGAGACTGTTCTTAAGTTAAATTACTAAATCAACACCGATTAGATAACAATATCTATTGTTAACAAAACAATAACGTTATTCCACGAACTATTTATTACCTATGTTTTATAAATGTTGTATATAATTTTATGACTCTTGTATAAAAAACAAGGTGAAAAAGTGTGCTAAATATATGTATAAATTTATATAATAAGTATGCATATTTCATTGGTACATGACTAAAATTAGAAACTAGTTACGATGAGGTCAAATGCAAATTTATCGATGGAGATATGTTATTTTTTGATACTTGACGGAATTGTACGGCTGGTTATAAATTTGCAGTTTTTTTTTAATGAAAAATATTTGTCAAATTTAAAACGTAAGAAAAGTACCTATATTTATTATTCGGGACAGCTGAAGGGATTATACACGTTAACGTTTGCATCTCGTAATTCTCGTACATATATAGTAACTAGATATACACTCTTGCTACCGTAACGTTGTTGATAGCTACGAATTTGATATATTTACTTCCTAACCTAACCTAACGCTGACACGCAGCGGAAGCTCTAAAAAGGAAAAAGAACCCCGATTTTGAAACATTCTTCATTGGTGCTCCTCTCCTACTGGTCTTAGCGTGATGATATATGACCAGTAATTTCTGAGATTAGTGCGTTCAGCCAAACAAACAAACCTTCTAACTTTATAATATTAGTATACGTAGTGTAGTTTTGTGTATTTAAATCGTATTTATCAAGCTTAAAACATATTTATCAAGTTTAAAACGTACTTATCAATTGTAAACCTTATTTATCAAGTTTAAAACGTATTTATTACAGGAAAAGTATACTCCTTGTTCGGGATAGCTGAGACGACGATGCCGCTAATATTTGCACCGATTTATTCACGAACATACATAGCAACTTTACATATTCTACCGGGAGCAGCATTTTTGCTAACCGTTCTAGCCACTATACCGGCCATCATTATATTTGGGTAAGTTTTTCCTGTTTTCTTCTTTATAATTTGACGGTAAATAATGTTTCCGGAATCATTACATGAAATTTGTAAAAATATAAAAAAGTGTCTGCTATATGGCTAGCTTAATCCCCGAAATAACTAAACAGACTTTGATAAGACTTTTACAAGCAGTTAGAAGCCTTTAATAATATTAATTTTACCACATTAATTATCATTCCGATGTCCACAGTTTCGAATCCCGGCATGTGCCATTTTTTCGGTATTTGCATATATTTACTAATTTCAATTGACGGTGAAAGAAAACATTGTGAGGGAATCTGAACCTGAGAAATGTTCTTGTAGTATACGGTGGGTATGTGGGAAAACAGAACTGTGGAATTCTCAGAGTTTGAAATTGCCAATACGTCCTGGGCTGACGTGGTGATTATGCCCGTACCTTCCTTAGTGAAGAGGCCTTATGGATCTCTTCCGGGCTTATGATTATAATTAATTATAAAATTTATAATCGGTGAAAAGGTCACAAGCATTAAGCACTAATGACAAAACAACAATGAGAAAAGTAAAACAGCGTAATGAGATAATGAAACATTATCTTCGACAATATTTGAAGATTGTTATATTATATATGGGATAATAAGTTTGTTATGATAATAATTTTACTGTAATGAAAACGATGTAAAAACGTCGCTCGATTCAATAGAGATGTGTCGATGTACATATTTAATAAAACCAATGTTTAATATGTGAATGCTATTGTTATTCATATCGGTATATGCAAAACTTAGTTATATATGAATACTAGCTGTACCCGCGGCACCCCACGCGTTTAGCCGCTAAAATGTATTTCGTTCGGTAATTTTATTTTTTTTCATAATTTACAAAATTGTTGCTAATAATAATAGGTCTTTACCTATGAAATTGCCGTTCTGCAGTACTGGCCATTTCAAATCAAAATAATTTTTGTTTGGCTAAGAATTCTAATGTCAAATTAATTTTATTTTAAAAACATGGAATTCTTTTTCCAAAGGTAGTCATTTATTTATTGATTAGTGTTACATTTTCATCGCATTACAATCTTTTATGTCATAATGGATACGTTAAAACTTCGAGTAATTATGGAATATGAGTACCGTCGTGGCAGCAACGCGGCACAAGCGGCACGCAACATCTACGACGTTTACGGAGCTAACACTACAAACCAACGCACCACCTGTTATTGGTGTGCTCGCTTCCGTTCTGGGAATTTCGACCTGAAAAATGAATCTCACGGTCGTCCGAAGACTTTGGTCGACAATGACGAATTAAAGGCGATTGTGGAAGCTGATGATACAGAATATACGGCTCTAATGAGCAGCAGCTTTCGACGTTAGCGTCAAAACAATATTGGTCCATTTGCGTCAAATTGGCAAGGTAAAAAAGCTTGACAAATGGGTGCCCCAGGAACTCAATGATCGTCAGCGCGAAGTACGCGTCGAGACGAACCTTGCACTGCTCAACAGACACACAAATGAAGGAATTTTGAACCGCATTGTTACCTGCGATGAAAAATGGATTCTGTTTGATAGCCGTAAGTGCTCAGCAAGTTGGTTGGATCCTGGTTCAGCACCTAAACAATGCCCTAAACGAAAACTTACCCCTAGAAAAGTGATGGTCACTGTTTGGTGGTCTAGCGCCGGTGTGACAGCTTCTTACCAAACGGGGTGAGCATTACTGCAGATGTGTACTGTGAAGAACTGAACACAATGATGGAGAAGCTGGCACATCTCCAACCAGCATTGGTCAATCGCTCGTCTCCGCTGCTCCTGCACGACAACGCGCGACCTCATACTGCACAGCAGACGCTCTCCAAGTTGCAAGAACTGGGATTGGAAGTTCTCCGTCATCCGCCCTACTTACCAGACCTTGCGCCTACAGACTACTACTTTTTTCAGAATTTGGATAACTCCTTGGCGGAAAAAACATTCAATACCCGAGAGGCAGTACAAAATGCCTTTGAAGAATTTGTTGCCTCCCGTCCAGTTGATTTCTTTAAAAAGGCCATCAATAAACTGCCACTGCGTTGGCAAAGATGCATTGATTGCATGGGTGATTACTTCGATTAATACAAATAAAAAATACATGACAAAAATTCGTTTAAATTTTTTCATACAAAACGGCAATTTCATAGGTAAAGACCTAATAATATAAGTCATCGATTTCGAAATAATATATAGGTACTCCTGGTATACTTTTAAAAAAATCGACGGGGCATAAATAATAACATGTATTGTTAACTAGCTAGCCATGTAAAAAGCAACTGGCGCTGCTTGCAACGAGTAGCATTCGGAAATCAATTATACAAAAACTATATTTTGATCTTTTATGGACTTAAGTTAACATTTGTATTGATTCTGTGAGTCGATTTTTATGTCCATATGCTGCCCAAGCTAAGTTCAAATTATCTATGAAAATTCCACTAATAATTTTGGAGATTAGCGTTTTCAAGCAAACAAGCAATTAGACAGCCGAAGTTTTTCAAAATATTCTTGTTATTACACTTCTTGTATAATTTGAAGTCAGTATTTGGCCAATATTTTCTATACACAGACACGATAATTCTACAGTTTCATTATTGTATATGCCATTCGGCACACTATTAGTGATTTTACATAGGTATCTAATGTTACACAATTTAATAAAACGCGTGCACATCCGCGGATAACAGCTAGTTTATAATATTAATAGAAATACAATATAAATATATACAATAAAAATATAATTATTTTCCTGTCATTTTCACTTGCCTGTCCATTCCAACTAAACATCTTGACCATTGTAATCTAAATATATAAAATATATAAAAATCCAGATGTTTGTCCACGATGAATTCCGAAACTACTCAACCGATCCTCGTGAATCATTAAATACTAAGTTTCAGGAATTTGTATGTCCGCAAAAACTTAGATATGCTGGATCTAGTAAAATACCAACACAATTTAAATACTAGAAACAGCAACAAATTGGTCATTCCATGCTGCTGGTTCACTAATAAATTAAAAAAAAAAAATTAATAATTAATTAATTTTAATTCTCCAAAAACAGATTTTTAGGTAATAGTGTTAAGTTTTATAACAAAGTCTCAAAACACATTACCTATTTGCCGGATAGTGAGTTCAAGAACCATGTCAAGCGGGTTTTGATATCTAAAGACTATTGTAGGGTGGACCAATATGTGAACGATTGTGACGTCTGGAAATGACGCCTCTCGGTGTGCATCTACTAAAAACGATTGTAACTATTTATGTTTTGTAAAAATATATAACATGAAGAGATAAACCGGTTTCTTGGCAGTTCTTCTCGATGACTGGATTGTTTTGCGAATCGGTCTTAGCTTTGACGTTCATAAGTGCCTCCTCAGGGCCTAAATTGAATAAAGGATATTTTGATTTAGATCTTCTTGGAACGTTGGCATTTATATATCATTTGGTCCAAATTGAGAGATACGATAATTTACATTTCGATTAATGGTTCAATATTTTTTAATTACAAATTAAATGATTGTCATTGTTGATTATCGTTATTAATTGTAAGTTTCGTAATTTTCCAACAGATGGCGCTTCAAATTAGTTTGTTGATAGAAAACTGTAGGATCGACTGTTACAGAAATACCATAGATGGTGCCACGTTTTCATTTTGAAAATAGTTTATCATAATTTTAATTTAACATGTAATAATTGAGCCACAGCAACGCGTGGCGTTGTCAGCTAGTATAATATAAAATAAATTACAATAATAATTCCAGTTTCGTTATTCGTTCACATAAAATTCATTAATTTTTCCTTTCCAGGTGGTTCTATATACAGCACAGAAGAGACAAGAGACAGAAAATTTTAAACATGACCTCTTCCTCTACACCACACGAAGAAATGTCAGATTGTCAGAAAATGGATTCTAATGCGGACGTGAAAACATGCGAATAAGTCGAACATTTAATTATTCCTATTTTATGTATAAACTAGCGGGCCCGGCAGACGTAGTCCCGCCTTGATTATAAAAAAAACATTGACAAATTATATACTAAAACATTCCTCATGAATTACTCTATTCACTGGCGAAAACCGCATGAAAATCCGTTTAGTAGTTTTTGAGTTTATCGCGAACAGACAGATAGACAGACGCGGTAGGGGACTTTGTTTTATACTATGTAATGATTACACCGTATAATGAAATCCTATTAATGTATTTTAGACAAATAAAAATGAATATAAAATAATAAATTAAAAACACAAATATTACAATGTATTTTGCGTTTACGCCTCTTTCCTGTATATTTCCTTGTTATTTAAAATACAAGAGACACTAGTTTTCTACTATTTGATTGTATTTTTATTTATATTCTTAGAAGTTTGCTCGTTAAGTCAAGAATTTTTAAGTTACACGTGGGTCACCTGATGTTAAGTGATCACCACCGTCCATAAACATTAGCAACACCAAGGGAGTCGCAAGTGCGTTGCCACCCTGTTTTTGGGGAAAGAGAGGGGGAAGGGGAGGGGTAAGAAAAGGGAGGTGGATTTCCGGTGCTCTCACTGACCGAATGAAATGCAACAATGTGAGCTGACGTGAATTATTTAAATTTCATGATTTCTAAATTGAAATTATTAACATTAGACAGATTTTCACATTTATTGGTACTCTCCGCAATAATTATATACATTTTTGTATAGGTTATCAATTAATTATATATACGATGCAGTCCGCACAGGGTCAAGACAAGATATCAGTATTATGTGAATATAGGCCGCTATACTACGCTTTGCTAGTTTAACACAAGTGCAATACGTCACCGATAAACAACATGTCGCTGACGTTTCACTAGCATGTCGGAGACGCGAACCCGTAAGTTTTTCTCCTACGAAAAATCGCTCAAGGCGGTTATAGGAGTATTTATTTCAAAATAAAATTCGCTTTCTCTTACGCGAATACAAAGAAACGTTTGGATTATTAAAAAAATAGTGAAGTCTACCACAAATAATGTATATAGGATCGACATGCGTCCAAAGCGATAGAACAGCGAGCGAGCGTCGGACCGTGCGCGGCGTGATGCGTTGTCATTCGCGGTGAGTTATAGCGCTACACAGCGGAAGCGTTAATTTATTTCGAAACGCATGCTTATACATGACGCCGGTACGTGGTTGAAATAATCACAAATTATCACAAACATTTGTTGTTGAATTATCAATCTACTTATTAAATTTGAAATCAAAGAGAGCTCAAGGTCACTCAAAAGGCAATGGAGAGTGCCATGGTTGTAGTTTATCAGCCTAGTATATCCAAATATGACTGGATTAATTGTTTCTATTAATTGACTGGATCAATTGTAATCTTATTAAATGATTTCGTTGTGCTTTTATCATTCTGTAGGTGGTAGAGCCATGCTGAAGCTGTTACTGGCTTCAGTATGAATGGGTCGGCTAACCCGGAGTAGTACCACCCTCTCACAAAAAACCGACCTGCAGCAACAGTGCTTGCATTGTTGCGTTTCGTTCGGTCAGTGAGAGCGCCGGAGACCCATCTCCCCTCCTCGCTACCTACCCCCAAATCCCTCCTCCCAAACACAGGCTAGCAACGTACTTGTGACTCACCTGGTGTTGCTAATGTCTATGGACAGTGGCGGCCACTTAACATTAGGTGACCCACCTGTTCGTTTGCCTCCTATGATATGTATACATATATATATATACAAAAAAGATAACGAGTGCTCGTCCAGTGGTTGAACTTCGATTATAGACGGAAAACAACTTTTTCCAATTTTTAGTTAAAGGAGGCGGGCGCCGCATATAAAAGGAGATGGAAGAAGAAGACTCTACCACGACATGGACTACATGGAGTACCCCTTGTATCCAACACCTATTATCGCTTTAATTCACAATCACGATGTCGCTTGAATTTGGAAAGTAACCACCCTAACATCGTTTCTTTCGTCGCATTCTCTCAGCTTCAAATATTTCGTATACAGTCCGCTACTCTTCGCCAACACTATAGATAATATAAGTTGGAAAACTATTGAAATATTTATCATTTTCTAGGAGTATCTGTAACGTATAAACTGTGGTAATATCATTATTTTAATTACTATTTAAATAGACTACAATTATAAAGTTTTTGATAACATGTTACAAACATAATAGCAGACAATAACGCCGTGATAGGTTCAATTGTCGTTCTCAGTGAATTATATCGGAGCGCAGTGAAAACGATAATATATTACGAAACGCATGTAAATACTCGATAGCACGTGTATACCATTCATAAATTACACATGAATTATTATGGACAATATATTATGTCTAAATATGATAAACAATGATTAATTTCATTCTATATATGACTGTTTGAGTATATAAAAAATGTCGAGGCAATCATAAGAACTGCCGACAGGTGTAAAAGCTCAATTCAATGAAATTAAATGTGTTCTATTTTGAATTTTCATGTTAATTATAGTGTGAATGACGATATTTAAATTTCAGAATTTGTTTATTGAAATTATTAATATTACTGTGGTTTTTATTACTATTGGCACTCGGAACAATAATGATATACATTTTTCTAAAGTCTATTAATCAATCAAAAGTATGATGGCTGCAAAATATTAATGTTACATGTACATAGACCCCTATACTACGCATCGCTAGTCTGACGCAAGCCGCGCAAGCGTAATACAGCCGGTCATGCTGACGCAGCATGCCATGACGCGAATTACAAATTTCTTTCCTGCCAAAAATACTGCTCAACGCGCCTAAAGAAGTTTTCACTTGAAAAATTAAGTTTTTAAATTTACTTATTTTTAAATTCATATAAATAGCCACAGGTTTAGTTCATAATGTCTACATAATAAATTTTAATTTCAACAAAAGACTCGAGAAATATTCCTGTGTTCCTAAAGTCCTTATTATTATTTTATTTTTTATTGTGGCACGACAAAGTGACTGTACTATGCTTGATGGTAAGCATAGTACAATCTTAAAACAATGGCAACCACCGAGAGACAAACTATCCATCGTCAGTCGCCACTGTCATGCCGGCCTGCGTAAGTGTCTCTTCACGTTACGCTTGAAGGACCCCATGTCATAGGAAGGAGGGAACACACTGGCCGGGAGATTGTTCCACAGCTTCACGGTACGAAAAAGATATGACGTTGCTAACTTTTTAGTTCGTGCCCAGATACAATTTACCGTAAAACTGTGGCTCAAAAGCCCAGTACGTTTGGTTCGGTTGTGGAGAGGGGAGGAATGGACCACACTAAATAACTCTTCGGAACACTCGCCGTAATATAGACGGTAGAACACACTCAGTGAAGCTATGCCCCTGCGCAACTTAAGCGGCTCTATATACACCGTTACGTCTGCATCATGCAGCAGCTATCTGCAGCCCGTCTCTGCAACCTGTCCAGGGTGTCCAAGAGGTAATTTGCAAATTATAAAATACCTACAGTTTTTAAATGTTTTTAGAGGTTTAATTTTAAACGCTATAGTGGTGGGTATAAGTCATGGTAGTTGCGTGGTTTAACCGATGCAATGTCAATTCGATGTCCGCAGGTTCGGACCCGAGCATGTACCAACGAATTTTTCGGAATTCACGTACATAATTTAAATTGATAACACTATAGCCTGACGGTAAAAGAAAATAACGCAAGGAAACCTCAACTTGAGAAATGTCCTTGTAATACCACCAATAAAAATTAAGAACTATGGATTTCTCGAAGTTTGAATTCGGGGATACGTCGTGGGTTGCCATGGAAGTAGATTGTTATGACCACGAAATTTGCTGCAACGTATATTTGTAAGTAAAATACGAGAAAACTACACAACGAATTCTTTAACTATTCTTAACTTTTAATATTCTTTAACTTTCATTCTAACGAATAGCAATTAATTACGTATATATGATGCTCCTACTAAAATTGATAAATAAAAATAACTTACTTTTCAGTAGCAAAAATAAAAACGAATTTATATACATACTAGCGGGTCGGGCGGACGTTGTGCTGCGTTGATAATAAAAAAATCTAATATTCAATCGCAGCGCCACCTACCGGGTCCAATGGTGAATCTAAACCATTCTCGAATCCACTGGGAAACACATACAAAATTTCATCAAAATCAGTCCAGCCGTTTAGGAGGAGTTCAGTGACATACACAACAGAACAGAACATACCGAAGAAATTTATATATAAAGATGAAAGTCTTTTAATAATGTATTATTCAAATTTCTTGTACTAGTCCTGGAAGAAACCTGCTCTTTGAATGGTGTCTTTTAGTTGCGATTTAGCTGTTATATCACATTATGCACTTATCTTGTTCCAGTTCAAAAAATATAGTGCGATTGTGTTGTAAGAATCCAGTGACATCTCTCAGTGAATCTCACAGACCGAACGAAACGCAACAATGCAAGCGGTTCTGTGGTCTTCGGTGTTTCTGTGAGAGGGTAGTATCCCGGGCGAGCCGACCCATTCATGCTGAACCTAGTAATAGCTTCAGCGTTGCTCTACCACCTACTAGACTGATTCCTCAATCAAATTTATATATATGAATATTTCATTACCACAAAGTTGACTTTCAGGCAACTCCAAACATGTTATATACGTTGCTAAAATTCTTACAATTAATAACACAAAAGGTCTCCACATAAAAACATTTGAATACACTCATATAAGCGTTTATTTAACCTCCTCCGAAATTTAAATAGCTTTATTCGTTCACGAGCTTTCGTAATTGGTCCTTTGACAGAATTTAACAGTCCAGCGATGGTGGACGTTTGAAATGGAAACTGTAAATCAAATACGTGAAAAAACCGTTTTTTTTCACGTCAATTGATAAATGTTACCAGTTTTGTTTTCTGGTACCAATTCAATACTCCGCTCAGTGTGCTGTTACAATAAAAACTGTTTGGATGGATTTTTCATTCTAACGTTCGATATTTTTTGTACGTACATTTTTTACTTTATTTTTGGTACGTATCTATTATTCAATAGATTCCGTGATCTAATATTAATTTTCGTAGTCAGAATTTAAATTTTATTAATGTGATATCGGAGTTGGATATATTTTTGTTCGTTTGAAGATGCTAGTCTCTGCTACTATTTGTTAGGTTAATAAAATATGTTTATATTTTATAACCTACTTATTGAAGAAATATTATAGGCTTTACAGTATCATGTTAAGTCCTTTAGAAGTAGAACTATTTATGTAGAAAATATAGGTCAGAAACTAACCTAATCGAGAACGAACACTAATGCAGACGAGTTGTGTGGTATCAGTGATTGTAAGAGACACCATACTGGCCGGGTCGAACTATGAATGCCTATATCAGCGTGGTATCGTACACCGAACTCAGTCGCGTGAATTGTTAGTTATGTAAAACAGTTTTGCCTTATACAGGATTAGTTTAAACTTTCCGTAGTGTGTCGTAAATCATTCTGAATTTTTAAAAACTTTATGCTCTTAAACTATTGCTTACACTTCATTACATAGTATAAAACAAAGTCCCCCTCCGCGTCTGTCTATCTGTTTGTTTGCGATAAACTCAAAAACTACTGAATGGATTTTCATGCGGTTTTCACCTGTGGATACAGTGATTCATGGGAAAGGTTTTAGTATATAATTTGTCAAGATTTTTTTTATAGTCAGTGCGGGACAGCGTCTGCCGGGCCCGCTAGTAATGTTATGTAAGAATATATGTTTAGTTACGATAGTCTTAAATAATTTAAATCGTATCTTTTTCGGAAATTAGTAAACAGACATACAGGTCGTGTAAGGATAAGTGGTTTCTAAACTAGTGCTTTATGTAACTGATTTGAATCATGATTAGTCATAAGAACAATCATTTATAGGTTGCTGTTTCCCCTTTAGATCGGAAAAAGAGAACTTCGGAAGTATTTTACTTTTGAAAACAAATAGATGTCGCTGTGTTACTACAACAGTTGAATATTATACAAGTTTTTTTTTATAGAACATATGAGAACGTTGACGTTGCAAGTGTTTACTAGCGTCAGTAGATTATCTTACAAAAAAAATCTCGTAAAATAATGTAATGTATTTATGTTCTTTAATATCTAAACCATTGTCTAAGTATCTTTAAGGGATATGTTACTAAAATTTTATAAAATGACTAGCTTCTGCCCGCGACTTTGTCTACGTGGAATAGTTACCGTTTACGCAGCGCACGCAGCGGAAGCCCTCAAACGGAAAAAGAAACCTCGATTTTGAAACATTCTTCATTGGTGCTCAGCTCCTATTGCATTTAGCGCGATGATATATAACCTATAGCCTTCCTCAATAAATGAGCTATCTAAAGAATTTTTCAAATCGAACCTGAAATTCTTGAGATTAGCGCGTTCAAGCAAACAAGCTCTTCGGCTTTATGATATTGGTATAGACGTTTCTCGATTTGGGAATAATAATCAGATTATATATGATCAATGCCAGCAAAGGTTACAATTCGTTATTAGAAAAAAAAAAAGTTTTTATTTATAGTGTACTCGATATTTGCTTGATATAATATGGACGAACTATCTTCAAAATAGGTAACTCATCCACGAACTTTTAAATAGTCCATAAGGGTTGTACTTTCTATCGTTAATAAGTTGAACGGGGGTCTGCGATACAGATAAAGGTTCCAGATGGATGGTATATAAAGTCAAAATTAGGTACATAAGTTTTCTAATTGAGTTTTAAATACTAAACACTCTACATGAAAAATTCATTATGCTACCATGTTTAACTTATACAAAACAAAAACTCGCCTCTACAACCGTAATTAATGTTACAAAAGTAATACATAAATTTATATTCTAGAAAGGTATCAAGTAACGACGAAATTAATATTAAAACGTTTGAGATTAACTTTTAACGTTAAAATTAAGCAAAAATATAAAATCAAAAGTAATTCTTGACTTTTCGTATAAAATCAGAATAATTATAGAAGTTCTAATATATTCGTAATTTATACCGAGTCACGTTTAAGACGGGAGTTAATCAGTAAAGATATGGAATGCGAGTTAATTAACTCTCACATCGAGAATGGAAATAATTGCCCGACGAATTAAAACCGGTACTACACGAAATGCGAAGATTTGTTTGCAATTATATTTTATGTATCTCACTTCTTTACTCAACATATGTTGAGTAAATTGCGCTATCCCTAAAATATAGATATATACCCTCAGACTTCTTTGTAGATCTATAAAAGGGGAATATCCTAATATACATTATTTCGTTATATCTCAAAAGGTTTAGGCAGCGGTTTCAATGAAAACTCCCAGGCGGCTTGACTTTTTCCAATATTTCCAACAACTATCATTGTATTTCAACCAATATACACTAAACCTTGACTAATTATATACCTAAACCTTCTTCATGAATCACTTTATCGACTGGTGGAAACAACAAGATAATCCGTTCTATTGGGTTCAGGTTCGATTTCTATGTCACTAGCCGATTTTACAAGTAAAATAATATATTTGCTATATTGAAGACATTTATTCTTACACTGTTTTTTCCAAGAATGATATAGAATGTTCTTTACTTGTTTTTTTATATAAATTTTAATTAGACAAATCAAAGAGGTTTTTACATCCTCCAGCCCAAACAAAATAACCAACAATTACAAGAAAAAAATACAACTTAAAATATATACTAAAACTAATTTTAAGAATATAAATAACAAAGAAATTAATAAAAAGCTTAGGTATAATTTCTAATTGATTGACCCCTCTCTGTAAACTTAAATTGAGAGACTGGCCGTAATAGTTTTTAGCGGAGACATCAAAAACAGGTCTAATAGGCGTAGTCGCACTTGATTGCTTAATAACTGCATGATGTGGTAGGTATAAACCATTTTCAGATCCTTCAACTTCTTCAATTACACCCTCTTTATACCAATTCCGAAAAACCTCATCATATTTTTCTATCATACTTGTTGCATCCAGTTTTTTTGACACAGTGATTAACCGCTTACATGCCAAATCTTTATTATTACAAGTAAGTTGTTTCGGATAACCTTCTTTCCAAGGCAAGCGCACTTCATAACGACCCTCATTATTCTTCTTAATAGTGGATTTAAAAAATTTTAGTGTTTCGCATTGACTTTGATCAATAACTTTTGAGTCCGCGGGTTCTTTAATACCTAAAGTTTCCAAATCCCATAATTCTGATAAAGAAAAATGGTTATTGAAATAGCTAATTTCATTGTAAGTCTGCAGACTGGGCACTGAACCTTGCAACGCCCAACCAAGTTTGGTTTCAATTGCTACTAAGTTGCCTTCAATTTGTATTAGATTACCAGTTAATAAAAATCCTAACACATCTGCTCCTAGCAATAATCCTACATCAACTATGTTTCCGGCTCCTTTATCACTAATATGTATGTTCATATTTTGTATTTTCGTGATCAATCCCTTATCAGTTAATTTAAGCAGTGGGCCACATATTTTGTTTTTATCTAAAGCAGACATTTGTAACTGATACGTACCTTCCAAATTTTCAATAGAAAAATTGTAAACTTGATAAATACCCTTATTAGTTTGAATGCCACCAAACAAGAAATGAGTGACAACCTCATTATTAATTGGTTTCATACCCAATGTTTTAACTAAATCTTGTCTAATATAAGACCTCTGAGCTCCGCTATCTAAAAGAGCCCTAGTTATAACATTATTATTATTATATACAATTCTAATTAAAACTGTTTGCAAAAGAGTAGTTTGCAAGTTACGTTGACAAATCATAACTCCTGTAGAATCCTTCTTATTTTTAACATCACTGTTACTTAGATAAGCTTCTGGACACATTACAATCAAATGACGTTTATTACATAGAGGACATTTTGGATAATTTCGACAACGTTTGCAACTATGATCTGTCTTTAAGCAAACAAAACATGTATTTTTCTTCTTTAAAATATCTCTCTTCTGTTCTAGTGAAAACTTACTAATTTTGTAACATTCTAGGCTATGATGCGAGTTCTTGTCATAAAACAAACACGATACACGAACCGTGTTTTGTGTATTTATATTCTTTTTCTCGTTAGTTAAACACGCTGCGGTTGGTTCCTTGTAAGAGTTACTCGTGCTTTGATCGAAACCGTCTTTCGCTGTCAAAATTCGTTCTTCACTCTCAACCTCTAGTTTTATAAAGTTTAGTAATTCTGATAATTGAGGCCCTTTACTTTTATCGCGAATCCTTTCCCAAGCCTTTAAAACGTCTGAAGGAACTGCAGACTCAACCATAGGTAGAAGCATTGCTGCATACTTGTCAGACGTCACTCCAAGGGAATCCAATGCATGCAACTGTGTTGATAATTTATCATATAAAATTTCTAATTTCAAACTCTCTGATTTTATGGCTAAAACTAACTGCAGAAGACTCCTGATATAATGTTCGATCAAGAGATCATCGCGAGCAAATCTTTCCTTTCCTAAAGCTACTTGATAGTTCTTACTGGAAGGCGGATAGCTTTCAATCAGTTGACGTGCTTTAGAGTGTGGCTCTGTTGCTTGTATAAGGTATCTAAATTTGTCAAACTCGTCTATTCTAGGATCCTCGTGAATTTTTTGAAATTGACCCCAGAATGAAAGCCAATTGACGGGTTGGCCGTCAAACTTTTTTAATTCTAATTCAGGTAACCTAAACATACGTACTGCGTTACCATTGTCATTTGATACTACCGTAGCTCCGCTATGGGTCCCCACCTCATATTGTTCCTGTAAAGGTCGAGAGACGTTGTCATATTCGGAACTTAAATCGGCCCATCGACGTTTATAATCCTCTGCGGTTTCCAAGTCCAAAAAAATTATATCTTCCGATTCATCTGACTGGAACCATAACTCCTGTATTTGACTGTCGACTAGGAATAACTGCTCAGCCTTTTCCGTACAGTATTTAAACAAAGACCTAATATTAGGCGTATGGTCTTGCAATGCCTTCAGCAAATTTTTCTCTGCACTAGTAAAAAATCGTCTTGCTACTGACCTTTGTTTTTTTAAATTTTCCATTACGGTCGCCATAATTATTGGGTTCAGGTTCGATTTCTATGTCACTAGCCGATTTTACAAGTAAAATAATATATTTGCTATATTGAATACATTTATGCTTACACTTTTTTTTCCAAGAATGACATAGAATGTTCGTTACTTGTTTTTTATATAAATTTTAATTAGACAAATCAAAGAGGTTTTTACACGTTCCATAGTTTTTGCGTTTATCGCGAACAGACAGATGGAGCAGAAGACTTTGTTTTATACTATGTAATGATAATGATAAGTATAGATGATTCGATTCAAATGAGCTGATTCGCACATAATAGGTAGGGTTGAAGTACAAATTAAATTTACGAAATGTACGTAACCGTACAAGTCCAAATTATTCTTGATTACAACTGCATTAATTAGAAGTGACAAATCATTTTGTTTTGCAGTCATATCTCGTTAAACACTAAGTATTATATTCTATCAACGGTGGACGAAACTGTTACCACCTTTTATTTAAGTAGACAAAGAGGTTTGCTATTAATATAGGAAATAAGTACACTATTAAAATAAAGTTCTCTTATTTTGTATGGTTTCACCGTTGACGAAGGACTAGGTAGGTCGTGTCTTTTTTGGATTGAATCATTACTCGTCATAATGAAATTTAACCTGATATAATTTCTGAAATTGTCTCTTTATTTAGTTACACTTTTATGGGCACTTAATGACAGTAAAATTATTAGCGCCCTGAAATATGAATTCCATTATTCAGGCTGGTCATTCGGCCGATTTCTTAAGCGTAAATAAAATTACAATGCAGCGTTTTGATTTTTTAATAATTTACGTAAGATTAATCTTAGAAAAATCAAATTATGAGGCATGAAGAAAATTTTGTTGTTATAATAAAGTTTCAAGTATGTTATTATAAAGAGTGGCAACCACGAAAGTGTTATTGAATCAACTGTCGTTTTATATTAACTAGTGGTCGCCTAGTGGTCGAGATTCAACCATAATCCATTTTGACATTCAATAAGACCAAAGAACATAATAATTATTTCAGTGGTTTAATTTATTTACTAAAGATAAATTATTTATCAATTAATTATTAATGTATATTATGAATTTACATATTATATTATTATAAACTTATCCTACAGTTTGACCATTTAATTTCAAAGGGCATGTAAGGTACGGAACGTAAGTAAGTAAGATGAAAAAAGGTAATTGGAACGTAAGAGTAAATTGACAGATGTCATTTTCGTCATTTTCACGTCATTTTCATTTACATGTGTGTATATGTTGTGTGCTATTCAAGACGTAGTGTGAGAATGTATATTTTAATTAATTTAATGTATTTGTAATGCATTTTATATCCAAAAAATTACTTTCTGCACTTCTCCTCCATATAAACTTTAACTATGCCAAATTTCACGTCCATCCGTTCGAGCAATTCGCTTAAAAAGGGATACAAAGCTTTGGCTTCACGTATTAATATATAAGATTCCTAATTTTTATTTATGACTAGGGAATAAGGATTAATGAAGGATGTCAGAGCACCAAATTGTTGGAGATCTTAAACTAGTTTGTAGATAGATATCTTTCGAGGAGACTTTTTTAATGCAACTCGATAATTTTTTGTAATACTTTGTTATAGGTTATAGATTTATAGATTGTTTGTTATGGATAAGTTATTAGATGCACATAATTATATCTTTGCCATAACGTAAATGAATTTTTAGAACCTTAAAATTAAAAGGTTAAATTTAATGGTATAAGTTAAAGCTCATGATGATAAAGTTTTCACGATAGGAGTGAAAACTACTAATTTTCAAAAAAATATTATTGATATGTTGATTATAAAAGGTCGCTAAAGAGTAAATTTATTTGGTAATGACTGGAGTTAAGTGGACACGATGCGGTACGTCATTGATTCGAGCGCCCTATGTATCGAGTGGAGCCGGGTAAACTCGAGTCAGCGGCACCTACTCGAGCGTGAATATTCACTTTGGTTCACTGTTTGTAATTGAACACAAAATGCGTCTAAAGAAATTTTCACTTCAAAAAAGAAGACTGGCCGTCGAATACGATTGTTCTGTTAGTGTCGTGGTATAGAGATGTTTTTGTGTAGCCAAAACGGAAACTCATTATTTGACTTGAATAAACGCACAATGACTAAAATAAAATTGCTTCGAAAAATAGTTAAAATTTGGACACCAACACTAAGAATGAAAATATAAAAGTATATTTTCTAATCGCACCGCTTGTGCTATGCAACGCTATCCTATACTATTCCTAACTTTACAGAACAGGCCCAAAAACTCTTGACAAACGACACCAGTGTAAGTGAGAAGCGATGTTTTGCGAGGAATGATTTCCCTAAATCTAAATAATGGTTGGTATAACGTACAATTATTAATTCGGATGGTTGTTTTGTCGACTTTGAAATTTTGCAAACGATTATATAATTCATGTTTAATAAGAGCGTACTAATATGTATTCGCAATAATTGTTATGTGTAACTCACCTCTGATAGTAGTAATATTTAATTATATTATTTCTATATATGTACTTCTAAAGAAAGTTCCACGCCCATTGGTAAGGATTATTTGTATACTATTAGCTATTTTAAGAAATTAAAAATATGAATTATTCTTCAAAAAATCATTTTTTAAATATCCAAATACACATTCAAAAAGTCCATGAAATGAACTATAAATTTAAATGCTTAGTTATTATATTGTTACGTTTTAATATGAGTCAGTGGTATTTGGAGAAACGCACACGTGTGAGAAACGCACACGTGTGAGAAACGCACACGTGTGAGAAATGCACACGTGTGAGGAATGCACACGTGTGAGGAACGCACACGTGTGAGAAATGCACACGTGTGAAATGTGTATGTTATATGTTATACGTAGTATGTTAGCCCAAACTAACTATTCCACGCGAACGAAGTCGCGGGTAGAAGCTAGTTATAAATATTTTCTTTAGACCCAACTTAAGTTCAAGTGCATACTAACATTCCAAATTTCAATTTACAATCCCACTTAAAAACAATTATTTTAATAAATAAACAACAAGAAAATTAAAGTTAATTTACATTTCTAACGATTTGAAAACAATCTATTATATATTAAATTCAGATACTTCATAAATATTCAGATTCATTAAGAAATTGTCAATCGAATTATTTACCAGGGCGTTTTTCATTGAATTTCAAACACAAAGAACACCTATTAACGTTGAATCGACTTAGCGCGATGTAGAATCATCACGGTGGCGACATAAAGCCGACGTTATTCAAACTAGATCGTTAATTATTTTCAAAACAGTATTTAAAATTTGAAAACCTCATTAAGATACGCACGAACCGGCTCGCATAAAAGGTTTGAGAATAATATAGAAGGTAATTTTCGCTTATTCATTAAATGTAATTAAAAGGGGAGCTATAATGATGGCGGCTCGGTGAAATTAATAACATGCAAAATAACAAGCAAGTCAGTGGTTATACGTAATACTTGTTTAATACTCGAAGCGAGAGCTTTGTACAGCTCGTTAACGCATGTAACAAGGGTTTCTAAAACTTCATGTATTGTCACCTTTATTTATACACACATATATTTTCTGATAGGCTATCTGTTTTACAATAAATCTCCACTAGGTGGTGCTAGGTTGTAAGTTATTATTATTAGTGTTTATGTTACTAGCTTATTCGTTGAATATAAAAAGTACGAAATGGTCATTGAAATCCAAAAAAATAAGGAGCTTAGAACATTGAAGAATGAGGTATCAAATGGTTATAGTTCTATCCTGAGACGTTTAAGAGTTATGATGCAATTAAGCCTCAAAAGGAACGATATTTTCATCATATATTGTGTATATTATGGTACATATATATTAGGGTAGTTTTTTTAAACAACTATTTTTTCGGTCATCAAGCAAAATGTTGTTGTAAATATGTAAAAAATATACCTGATAATTTGAGCTCTTAATATTATTAACTCCAAGTAGTCTTCCAGACCGTGAGAATATTTCCCATATAAAATACATGTAAACATTTATTTGAATTTTTGTATCTCGACGTCACATTATAAAAAAAGCGTAAGAAACAAATACCCAAACTAATTTTCACATTTATAATATTAGTAAAGATTATCATCTAAATAATAAAGTGGTTATCACGTTAAATTTTTCGTAACGAAATTTATTTTCAATACGCTGATATAAACATAAAAAATCCCGATTGTCGTTCATTTTGAGAACCAGTGACTATTCAATCCCATAGGATTTTACCAAATTCCTCTTTATAAGCGATTGTAGGTAATTTGATTTACGATCAGTAGTGACTAGGTTCGAACGCTCGAGCTGTCTAGATTGAATTGATGTTTAGATTGATCGATGTTTGCGCCCGAGTTTAGAGAGTGGAGGGATCTGAAGAGGCATTCAATTTGATTACGATCGTATTATAATATTTTTATTCAAATAAGTGTACAACGTTTGAAGTGTTATATTTAGGGATAATTATAGCATTAAATGTTACAGATTTTAGCGTTTGGGTACAAACTCATCTGATATTAAATGACCACATAATCTAAGATGGTAAACACGCTAAACTTAAAGAAGAACTGGCTTTCAAGTATAACTACCAGAACACATTTACAGATGCTTGGTGATAGATTTTTATTTTGAGGGTCGTAGATAGCCAGGTAGGTTTAGGAAAAGGCCTACCATAATATAATAGTGTCATCACAATGCTTACTTCATCGAAAGCTCTGATTCAGTCGTAAGGATTTGAACCTACGTTTTAAACTGAACATGCTATCAACTGAGCCATCATGACCTTCAATTTATTAGCTTCTTGTTAGTGCCACAGATATGGGAGAGAGCTACGTAGAGTTGGCCATGTAAAAGCATGTGATAGTAAGGTCCATGGAGTAACCCGCAGCGACCGGAAATTAGCTAATGAAGCGGGGTTTCTTTACTTTACTACGGGCTATATTAAACTGGGCTGGATTCGAAAACTCTATATTGTGACTAACTTTTGCTCGTGAATTTACTGGTATTAACACTGTTTTCATTAATTTTTCGGGAACAGTACTTTTTTTTTAAATATGTATTTTCTGTACCCCTAACAAAGTTTAACCAGAATATCACAAAAATCGTTTAAGTAGTTATGGCGTGAAAGCGTAAAAAACAGAGAAATTATTTCACAATCGCATTGATAATATAAGTTAGAATATTATTTTTGTAAACCAATTTAGATGAGATAAAACTTATATGTTATTCCAAGTTATACTCAAGTTACTTGTTAATGCATATTCGTTAAATGACTTTGAAGATTAGTAATGTCAAACAAACAAATAAATAAAGTAAAAAATAATCTTATTAGATTGTCTTACACTCATTAAATAGTTCGGAAATTCTTGGTAACTCTTTTCAATGTACACACACGACGGCTCTGCAGATTTACTATAGGATATAGATGATAGAAGCAAGAGACAGGAATGAATACAGTTGTTATGCATAATTTTAATTTCTAAACAATAATTATAATGTAACTAAATTCATAACTGTACATTATTGCTTCTCTACGTCATTCGGCTTCTCTGATGGATTTCTCAAAATATCTTTTTTATGTTCAAAATACAGCCATCTGTAAAGGAGACGCAAGAAATTTAATACCTCCGCAGTCTATTATCTATTAAAATGAAGAGGTCTGTTTTTAAATTTGAAAGGTTTTTAGCATTGTTTAGTCTATGTCTGGAAAACGAGAACTAAGAATTGTAAAACGAGCAAAATTATATGATTCTTTAGAATATTTTTGTTCAATTTTTTTTATCATAGGACGCAAACGAACAGGTTGGTCACCTAATGTTAAGTGATCACCACCGTCCACAGACACTAGCAACACCAGAATAGTCGCAAGTGCATTGCCAGCCTGTGCGCCAAGCGCTCTCACTGACCGAACGAAACGCAAGCACTATTACTTCACGTCGGTGTTTCTGTGGGTCGGATGGTGGTACCTCGGGCGAGCCGACCCATTCATGCTGAAACCAGTAATAGCTTCAGCGTGGCTCTACCACCTACAGTTGCTTTATTAATTGTTAGCTATATCATAGTCTGCTACTTATGATATGTTTCATTCGAGAGTTATAATGAAATATAATTTAAATAATAATATTAAGTATTAAGGCGATGGTAGCTCTGTGGTTAACATGTTCGGACACTGAGTAGATTGACGTAGGCTCGAATCCTTGCGAATAGGCAGAGCTTTCAGTGATGGAAAACACCGTGGTGAAACTGTTAACTAAAGCATGGGGGTAGGGCTTTTTCTACGCTTACGTGGCTAGCTAGCACTCTCAAGTTGAAAGTTCATCGCGTCAAGGCGTGTGCCGGCAGTTGCACTTGAGAGCCAGTCTCTCCATGTTTAGCGTGCTTAGAATTTTGGACCACATCAACACTTAGCATCAGGTAAGGTTGTGATCAAAATAAAACTTGTAAAGTACAAAAAAGCGAGATATATAAATTACTGAAGTCCGGTGAAGCTGTTAAGACCTTGCTAGGCCAATAGCGTAGTCAGTTCGAAAAAAAAAATTACAATAGTGTTACCCGAATATCAAAATTGCTGGCAAGGTGAGCCCGGCTCCGAGAAGAAACACTGCTCCCGGTAGTATATTCAGGGTGGATATATAAACTCTGGAGTATAGAGGTCCGTATACTAGAGGCATAGTCGCTTCAGCCAATCCGAAAAGAGAGTTAACTTTACCTGTAATAAGGTTATAACTTTTAGTATACACAACAGGAGAATGTTTCTATTTTATTTACTTAAAGATTTTCCAGGCGAATTAAAAGAAAACTGAGCAATTTAAAAGTATGCTTTGTAAGAATTGGTTCCACCATGTTAGTAAAATGCAAGGCAATCGGATTCCTGGAAAATTCACATTATAGGTATACTATGATCTTAGTTGCGTTATCTAGTGTATCCGTTTCTCCTTTACCTTTTTAAGATTGTAAAACTGATTCCACTGTAATAGTCGATATATACAAAAAATAATAACTGGGTGACTGACATATTAAAGCCCAAAATACTTGGGCTAGGACTGCGAAAAATTGCATACATTTTTACGCTATAGGTGGGCACTAAGGAAGGCTTTTTGGAAATGTAATCCTTAGGGTGATAAATAAAGAGATGAAAGTTTGTACGAAAATCTGTTATTTTAATTATTTTCAATCTCTAATTCTTAAAGAATCGAAAAAGCCGCAGGAAATTACTTCTTCTTATCTAATATTAATTGACTTTTATTTTTTAGAAATTTGTAATTTTTAAAAATACCACAATTCTTACAGCCATCAAAGAGATCAATTCAGTCTTACAAATCACGATACAACAAATAATAACTGTCTGTCTGTGAATTTGTTTAAAATAGTGATAGATTCCATACATCAGAAATATTTAAAGGGAAACAAAAAGTTGTTGATGTTTTCGGAGCTATTATTAAAATTAAAGTCAGTGTTAATTTTTTGGACTTACCAAATTCTTCACCGCTTACTAACTTAGTTGCTATTGAGCGCATCGCTATGAACGAGGTCCCATTTAAAATTTCAAGTAACGGTGCTGAAATAAAGATGAATTTCATTGGTTTTGAGTATTTATTAACTTTAAGATCGGTTGAGAATATTTTTTCTTAGAAAGTCTAAACGTATTTTAGTGATAATTATGGTATTGTTAATAGCGGAACTAGGTATTGTTAAGTAATCTCAGAACAACGTGATGTACAAAAAAACTGTTTTTGTTAATTTATATGTATAAAGAAAACTTAAGCGAAAACTTCTTTAGCTACGTTAAGCGATTTTTGGCAGGGAAAAAACATCGATTAAGGGTCATGCTCGTGATGTATTGCGCTTGCACCACTCCAGTGATGCGTAGTATAGCGTGTACATGTAATATTGATATACATTTGCAGCTCATAATATGTTATGTTTCTTTGATTAATAAACTTTATAAAGATGTATATAATTATTGCTTCGTGTGCCTCTAGATGTTAATGTCAATATACAAATTATGTAATTTAAATATTTCGCACTATAATTAATTCAAAAATTCGAAAGTGACCACAGTTAACCCCGTTGGTTCAATATTCACTTCTGTCAGGAGTCCTTATGACCGCCTCGACATTTTTTTCTTAGAAATAGCTATCCAATACTAGTGGTCGCCTAGTGGTCAAAATCGACCATAATTAATTTTGACATTCGATAAAACCAAAAAGATTAATAATTATTTCAGAGGAAGATAAATTATTTATCAATTAATTGTTAATGTATATTATGAATGTAACAATATAATTAACTTAAAATTTTACTAGTTAATTTCAAAGGGCATGTAAGGTATGGAACGTAAATTATGTTAAAAATATTAAATCTTGGTTGCAAAAAGGTAATTGGAATGTAAGAGTAAAATTACGGATGACGGAACGTCATTTTCATTCGCATGTGTGTTTGTCATTCAATCAGTAGTGTGAGTAATGTATATTTTAATTAATTTAATGTGTTTTTAGTGCATTTTATGTAAAAAAAAACTTTGTGCACTTCTCCTCCATATAAATTTTAGCTATGCCAAATTTCACGTTCATCCGTTTGCGCAATTCGCTTAAAAAGGGGTACAAAGTTTTCGCTTCACGTATAAATATATAGATAAAGAATGTACTGCGCTTAATACTTTCTAAGTACCCTTTATAACAAGAGCGTGAAGATAAATTTTATAATTGATCTTCGCAAACAATTTTGTAGACTGTTTTATATCATGACAGTTTTATCAGATGTATTTTTTAATATCGAATTGAATGACACCGATAAAGTGCTGTTTATCGGGAGAGAGATAACAGACAATTTGATTCTTGAAAGTATACTTTATTAGTGTAATTGATAAGTAAAATTACTTATATTAATTACTTGATCAATGTATTTTAAACATTTATAAAATGACATGTCTTAATGGAATATAGGAAGGCCATAGAATAAATAGACATAAGATAAAGTAGAAATATATATGCCGGCGTGTAGATACAGCTGATGTATTTGTAATTTGAACGATAACACAAACAATAAACAGATAACATTGTCTGTGTTTTCCACTGGCATTGAGAGTTATATAAATATATATTTTATTTATATATATCCTTGTAATCTTAATATTGTATGTGATTGATGCGACGACAAACTACAGAATAGTAATTGCTGCAGTAAAATAATTTCTTTTGTTTAAATATTATTAAACTTTGTAAGATTTCACATTATGCAGTAAGCAATATGAGTTATATAACCAGTATATTATTATATATATCGCAATAAGAATTATTGAGGTACACATGCTTGGTACACATTTATATCTCACTAACTTACATACGTATGAATATGTACCTTAGCTTAGGTGAGCTCAGTTAGGTCGCGAATTGCATGAACTAGGTAACAGCCCAAGCCGAGGTGTGCCGTGCACCATTGAGCTAGTTGTCAAAATAAAATCGGCTGAGTGCCTTAAGCCTTAGTAGTCCGGTGAAGCTGTTAAGGCCTTGGTAGGCCAATAGAGTAGTCAGTTCGAAAAAAAAAGGAGGTGGGTATCCGGCGCTCTCACTGACCAAACGAAACGAAACAGTGCACTCTTACTTCACGTCGGTTTTCTGTGAGAGTGTGGTAGTACCCCGGGCGAGCCGACCCATTCATGCTGAAACCAATAATAGCTTCAGCATGACTCTACCACCTACGTTAAGAAACGAGAAGGATTGTAAAGATATATAGACATCTGATGCTTTTACAAGGAAAAACTACTCAACGAATTTTAGTTAAACTTCGTCGGATTCGGAATAACACCAAAGTATTGTTTAAATTGGTAAAACAATATGATATTAATATCGAGTAAGATAGCAAAAGTCCTGCCAATTGAAAGTAATTTCATAGACCTGACAGCATCTATAAAATAATAATATATACAAACGAAGATGAAGATGTATATTATATATAGCTGTGCCCGCGAGTCCGTTCGCGTGGAACCCAACGTAAAAAACAATGACTAAAGAAATCATCTAAATGTAATTAGACCATTTACTTATCTACCTTTCTCTCGTACTTAAGTCGCGTCGTCATTAAAATTACAATAACTTCTGATAGAGTCAACCAATTTTAATGAAATTAAGACCAAATTGTTATTCGAGGATATGCTTTATGACTTTCTGTTTTGTTAGGTTTTATCGTGAACACAGTGCTTTAGCAGGGATGCGTGTTCAAACAAACAGACAGATATACAGACATTTCTAAAAATGATTGAAATATATCTTATTACTTATACACCTGCAATAATGTTTTTCACAAAGACCTAAAAAGTAAATACACTTTACATTTACATTACCATTACATCTATATCAAAAAAATTATTTATTACTAGACTACATATAGATATTTACATCTTCACCGGACTACTAAGGCGAGCGCTTAAGACACTCAGCCAATTTTATTCAGCAACATGGGTTAAATATACCGCCCAACGCGCCTAAATAAGTTTTCACTTCAAAAATAATACGTGAGTGTGTGCACGTATGTGCGAGTGTCTGTATGCTGTTGTTTATATAAATACGTGGATATATAAAATATAGATATATATGCTAAAGGATTAGTGTTTAAATCCGCGCCCGGGTTTGGTCGTAAACACAGAATCCCGGTCGAAACTTTCATCCGGTCGCGTGAGTTACGCGCGTACTTTATACACTTGCACGCTTGTATTCCGGCGGCGTTGGTTTAATTAATTGAAACTTGTGAATTTACCGAGAGTTTAACGATCAATGGCTTTATTGTACGGAATCTACGTGTTCGATGTGAATGATTGGTATATTAAAGTTATTGAAGATCGTTTACGCAAGTTCTTTATTTTGAAGTTCTTCTTTTGGCACGCTTGGGATAGATAATGAGAGTGGATTTTTACGATGCCCGCGCACTCTTAAAAGCGCCACCATGAAGTTGGTTGGTAATTGTCTGTCAAGTTTTCGTGAGAGCTGATAACTATATTCAAGGTAGTTATTTAAATATATATGGATTTACAGCACTTGTTCTATATTAGTGGAGATAAAAAATAATATATTCATATTAACTATAGATGTGTATTTGTTTTTGAAGTTATACATCTTTTGGCGCGTCACGAAAAACCGACACCCTGAAGTTAGCTATAGTCATCATTTTGTTTCTTTGTATTTGTTGTTTGTATTTCTTTGTATTAAAACTTTCAATATATTAAATACCTTTTTTCTATTGTTATTGTCGTTTTTTCTACAAACGTAGAATAAGGTGAAAGTTAAAATTTTTGAAAAGATTTTTATCTTGTTACACCAAAGAAGTATAACTTCTAACGCGTGTACATAAGTACATACACATTTTTTTTAAATTATATGGAGTGGTAAATGATAATTTATTGTGAATATTCGTGATAAAAGTGTTTTTTATATTATAATCTTTCGGTATGAATTATTTTTAGTTGTTTACATTATTAATTGATTAATGATTTATTCTACTTCTTTTTGTTATCTTACTTGATTCTGTATAGAATGATGATATATATAAAATTAATTTTAAAGTAATATTTTTTTAAATGAAACATTATCGATTGCATTTAATTCTTTTTTAAGCTAAAGTAGTATGACTTCATACATGCGTACATAAGTACACACATACGTCTTTTTCGCTTTTCCTTTTTTATTATCAGTATTTTATTAAATCTTGTAGTTTAAGGCTTGGACTTCAATTCTATCTAATATTGGTTTTTACCCGCAGTTTCACTCGCGTTAATGTAGAGCTGATCTACTCCTCGGGAATAGTACTTTTTCTTGATTAAAGGATATGTCCTTTTCTGTACTCCTAGCAACGCGTATGCAATATTTCATGATCGATCGAGTAATTAAGACGTGAAAGCGTAACAGAGAAACTCATATTCGCATTTGTAATTAGTTCATCAACATTAATAATTCATTTTTAAAACAGATCGGAAAAGTACTATCAAATTCTTTGTTTTTTTTTTTTAATTATTTATAGGTGGTAGAGCCACGCTGAAGCTGTTACTGGTTTCAACATTAAGGGTACTACCACCCGACCCACAGAAAACCGACGTGAAGTAATAGTGCTTGCATGGTTGTGTTTCGTTCGGTCAGCGAGAGCGCCACGCGCTTGGAGTGAAAGGCCTTTTAAATTTTATATTAGATAATGATAATATAATTTACTCCAAAGGCATATTCATAATAGAAGCAATATAGTTTTGAATTAAATATATATAATTATTATTTTTGGTCTAAGCGTATTAACAAAAAAAATCCGTAGAAACGCTTTTAACTGTCCAAAATCGCATGTCGCATATGCACACCGATATCTGCTCAATTCTCTATTCACGACGATTATGAAAGTATATCTGTTTTTTAATTAGAAATTTATCAAACAATATCTGTTATTACATCCAAGTAATAGATCTATATATTAAATTAAATTATAAAGTATGTTACGAAATACGTAAAGTCGATGCGGTCAGGGATGCCAATTAATACTCTAACTTCCACATAGAAGTGCGTGCAGATCAACGACATCTTACCCTTTTATGTGACAAACTGTGGAAGTCAAAACAATTACTATTTACTCAAATTTCTCTAAAATAATTTAGTAACACAAAAATAATAATAACGATCAAATTATTGTTGTTTATACTTAATTACTATAAGTCAATTTTATATAATCGTTTTTATTTATATAAAGAATTGATGTATGGTATTGTATGGTGGCGCTAGTGTTAATGTTCCGGTGGCGTTGTAGTCTCGCCTCTCGCGTATCGAAGCGGTACCGGACGTAGTCAATAACAAGTATTTAAATTGCAATATGTACAATTTAATTTATGTTGATCAAATGATTATAACTGCCAAAGCAGTTACATTTTTTAGTATGTAACGTTTCTTAGAAAATTATATTCGTGCAATAGGTATTATAATTATAGATTGTCGCCAATCTTAAGTTTATTTAAGATTTGTGAACGTAGCTTACGTTCGGATTGGAACGTAAACACAAACTGTTCGTAACTTTAAAGCGCACAGAGAGTTATGCTCCAAGTTATACTGTTGTGTCCTTAATACTGTAAGGCTCACTTAATGAGTCCTGTATAAGCTATGAGCATTGGCGATGACTATCTTGAATATTATATAGGTATTGTATCAATTCTGCTGTTATCTTTTATGAGTGGTATAATTATTGGCTTAATTTACAATGGTGAAAAAGTCGAATTTTTAGAGCAATATTTTCGAATTTTTTACTTTGAGTATAAAATTAAGTGTAATACATTTACAAATACTGGTATGTAATTGATGTATATTCAAAGTGTATAGACTATGTAATAATTAAGCTATGGGTCGAGTTCACAATTAATCCTCGAAACACCATTAAATCATTAGTGTGAGCGCGGTTTGCCATAAATATGCAGACAAAATGGCATCGACATAACTTGATACCACAGTACAAGTCAAAACCGACAGTAGTTTTAAACTGCGCGGTATTACGGGCTTAAACTTTTTAGAAAGAGTCAACGATTGCGAGCTGACCATTGAATTAGGATTATCTCTTGAATCCTAAAATAAAATAAATTATTTTACGGGTGGCAGGTTATTCAATTATTTCATGCACAAAAATTATTATATTACCGTCTACCTTTTGTTAACGTAAGTGTCAAAAATTAGAGAATAACTATAATACAGGATTTACTTAGGCTTATAATACTGCAAAACGACTATGTTAATTCAAGATAGAAAGTGTACATAAACTATTATTGAAACTAATAAATATTTTGAGGCTTTTATAATGAAATTTCGACTAAAAGTATTAATTGTTAAAATTTAGATTAATCTCGGAAAAATAGTACACTTTTTTTTTTTTTCGAACTGACTACGCTATTGACCAAGCAAGGTCTTAACAGCTTCACTGGACTACAAAATAGTACACTGTGTATTTATTATGTATAATTAACGGTCATCGAAAATGAATATCACGAGGTACGTCACTAAATCTAATTAAGCAAAATTGAAACTTTGTTGTTGAGACACTGAATCAGTTTTGTACTGTGACTTTATGTCCTAAATCGTAGTTAACATACCCATATAAATCTCGAAGTTGTTCCGGGCGAATGCGTAAGCGAACGAGGCAATGATTTTGCTCGAGCAGGAAATAATGCCAAGCATTGTGTCATCCAGCTTCAGGTAGTTGCTGAACAGGCTTATTGAGAAGAATGTACCTGAAACGTCACTGGCTGTTTATTTATTCATTAGGACTGTAAGTTTAACCACGTCAAGCAAGTTTTGGTGTCAAAGTGCCATTATAGAGTGGATCAATATGTGAACGATGGTGATGTTTGGAATTGACTCCTCTCTGTGCATCCACTAAAAACGATTGTATGATGTATTGGAAATATATATGTTAAAAAGATGTACCCGATCGAGTATCTTGCCGTTCCTTCTTGACGACTGGCTTGTTTTCTGAACCGATGGTAGTTTTGACATTCATAAGTGCTTTATTAGGGCCTAAACTGAATAAAGTATTTTTGATTTGATTTGATTAACCACGTATTAAGATTTAATATGAATTTTGAGGGATGAATTATTGATTGCGTACCATCGCGATGGTCGAGGTTATTTAAGAAGAAAATCTTTTAGACATTTTGGGCCGAATTAGAAGATAGCCTATATTTATATATATATAGGTATATAATATACTAGCGGGCCGGGCGGACGTTGTCCTGCCTTGATATTAAAAAAAAAATCTAAAAGTCAACCGCAACGCCACCTACCGGTTCCAATTGTGAATCTAAATCATTTTCGGATCCACTGGAACACGCACACAACATTTTATTAAAATTGGTTTCTGCCGTTCAGGAGGAGTTCAGTGACATACACACGTACAGAAGAAATTTATATGTAAAGATAAGATATATTTTCGTTTTTTACTTCTTCAGCCATCAGTTGACCTTTCAAGAATGGAAGAATTATACCTCCACAGTACTCTGGGTATATAGAATATTCTCTAGCTCAGATAGAAAGTTTTTTTAAGTCTTATTGTTGGAACTTCCCAAGGAGTTTCTGAGACGTATAAAAATTATGTAGCACATTATTGTTTCTAATCTACATACTTCAATTGTACGTAATAAGGAAACCACATTACGTAAAACGTCATCAAAACTCAAACAAAGCAAGCTTATAAATACAAAGTTTAAGCTATTTCACGGCAGACCAATGCTCGTTCTGTGGTAGCAAACCCTTAAATAAGGGCCTTTTGTTAGTTCTCCATTAGTTTTCCCCATTGAGACAATTCCCTAATTAAAACTACCTTAAATAGAGAGTTACAAACACCTGGGCTCTTTAGATAAATCACAAATGTCATTTTTATTAATGTGCTTCAATAGAAATTATTAAAAATAAAAATTCTTTTACATTTTTTCTCAAATTTCATATCAAATATTAATATAAAAAAAAAGCTCGTGTTTTATGAAAAAAATACAAATTATTAGCTGTTTGAACAAGAACGTATGGAATGAGTAATTTTTAAAAGGGTAAATTAACATATTTTTATTCAATATACAGTTTTTTGCACGTCTAGACATTTTATTTTATTCAAATACAAGTATTAATATATATCAAGTTTTTGGTCGTAAATATAATATAGTGTAACGAATAAATAAATGTAATTGACGCGCAAATATTTCGGCCCATCAGAGAAACCCTAGCAATTCAGGGACACCTAAATGTTGGTAAAAAGTAAAAACGTATAACTTGTCTCAACAATTGGGCTAAGGCATAGTAATTAAAAATAGAGATTATTGTAAAAACGGGTGTAAACATTCCCCTATGTTTTTAAACCGATTATGATTGAGTGGTAACATGTTCAGACACTGCGTCGATCGGTCCATGCTGGCCTGGTTCGTATCTTGCAAAGAGTTGAATTTTTTGATGAACGAAAATGTCATGATGATATCAAAGCATGGCGGTTAGGCATTTTCTAACGCCCGCCTGGCTAGCTATCAGTATTAATTTCAAAGTCTGTTAACAATTACCTATACATAAGTTTGAGTAGTAACACTTAAGAGCCAAACCTCCTATAGGTATAAACAATATCGTCATTAGCATCTGACGAGATTGAGATTAAATTTTAAAATCTACAAAGTATAAAATAGCTTAGAACTGACAGCGATTATAATTCCAATGAAACTTATGTAGAATGCATATATTCCTGTAAAAAAGTTTCGTTGCTAGTTATAAACGTGACAGACAGGAAATTCAAAATCTGCAGTCCTATGTGATTTTATTTGTGACGAAGTGTGACGGTTTTATATGATAAAGTGGATTTAACATTACTATTATCACCTTTAAAAGAGATATCATAAAATAAAAACTGTCTTGAGATGCCAACTGATAATTTTACATTAAACTAGGGATTACCAAACTCTACCATTTTAGCTGTGATTAAGAGTAGAGTTTTACCATGTTGCTCTATTTAAAATGTTTGTACAGTATCAATAATAAGCTAAAAAAATTAAAGAGCTATTTAGTCATACCTCACAATCAGAAGATCGCTTTAGAAGACATTTGAAAGAATATAAAGTACAAGTGTGTTACGGCTACTTGTTTATTTTCCACGCCTTTCTAAGGAGCTAACGTATACGTCTTGGATATTCTTGCATTAGGTTAATAGGACCTTGCGATGTTTCGATTAGTCACGTGCAAGTGTATTATTAAAGGCCGTGCTTTTTACAAATGGATATTATTATGTTTTTTTTTCGACTAACATTTTAACTTAAACTTACCAATTAAATTCGTAATGATACTGTAAGTAGACCACATACTAAATTGTACTTCGTCCCAATTGAATCTGAACCTTGTAAATAAGTACATAATGGTGAATTCACCTGAAAGTTAAAGCGTTATTATTTTATCTAATAAAATGTTCCTTTTTCTTTTTCAGGTTAACGGGCATCGAGGGATTTCAACGAATTTCTCTTTATTGTGAGAAGTTATTCAAAGTAGGCAAAGAAAAAAGAAAATGACAGTGACACTTGATTATGAATAGCGAAGTATTTTTACCTGAATTTTATTAAAAAAATTCTTTAATTTCCCTACATTTTTGTATTTCTCTCCTTATATTTAAAAGGACAACGACCTTGAGACGGCTAATATATAATATCGACGGTGGAAAGACTAAATTGTTAATATCTAATTGATAAAAATCACCCTTTCCAGCGTCAGTATAATAGAGTGATTATAATTCGTGGTATTCTTTGTGCTGAAAGCTAATAGGAATTGTTGGTTAAGATTGTATACCAGTACGATAGAGGCTACCGATAATAGATTATTTGATCGCTCGGTGGTTATAGCTATTATTAGATTGTTCTGTGTTATTTTTATACATCTACTTTATAGGTGTTACTGTTTGCCTACAATGTCATCTGATGTTAAGTGACGATATATTTCAAGATAGTTAATACGCTAACCCTAAGGGAACTGGCTCTTAAGCACAGCTGCCGGAAAACACATATAGGTGCATGGCGACAGATATTCAACTTGAGGGTAGCTAGCCAGGCAGACTTAGCATAAGCCCTACTATCATGCTAACTATTAGACAAAATGCTGCTACGTTGCCGATTCATAATAAAATATAAATTAAAATTATTATCGTTAAGTTATTCCTTTACACGTTTCGTACCATACGGTCTGGAGATCAAGCCTAACGCGGTATACGTGGTACGAAACGTTTTAAATACGTCTTTTGCTAGATGAAATCAATATCAGAAATAACCAAATATTGGCCTGAGATTCAGATTATCATAACTAAATTTCAACACAGTGACGATAGTACTTCCTCTGCATATAATGAAATCTTCTTGGGCATAAATAGTTCGAGAAAAGCGTATATTTCATTTACTTAATCTGAATAAAAGAAAGAGACGGAATATAACATTCATAAACATAGGATAGTGATAAAAACCATGGAGAGGTCCAAAGACAACGCAGACTACAATAAGCAGAAGCGCCACTCGTAATCTTCTATTTCCCGCGCCCTTTTTAAAAGCCACTTTAAAAGTTTCCATCACAAGTGCGACATCAAAGAACTCTATGAAGAAATTGCAGCATCCCCACCGTTTTCCCTGTAACAAAAAAGTTATAAGATTTCTTTAGACAATCATTGATATATAAAAACCCAAGATGCACAGTCAACGTCTCAAAACCGTCCGCATAAAATAAGCGCATAATTGAGAATTGTGCGCTCATTTCAAATAATCTCTCGTCATCCGCGTCTTTCAACTTTTTGTACACTGCTTTGTAAAAATAACTTTAATCAATTCGCGTAAGGTTGAATTTGCAAAACTATAATTTTATAGTATAACTATAACTACTTAGGTATTGAAGTAAACAGCAAGATGGCGATGTTCAACTAACTCTTTATTTACATATACCCACTAACATACAAGTAATATATAATATACATATAACTACCACATCTTCCCCTTTTTATAAACATAAGAAAATAATTATTTACAGTAGACCAAAGGACTACAACGAACTATTACAATATATCACAAAAATTGTAAATCAACAAAAGCAATATGTTTTTAGAAGTAGCTAGGATACATATAATATACATATAACTACCACAGGTATATCGGTGAGTTTTTGGGGACGGTTTCGAGCGTTACCTTTTTCCAGACTGTACATCTTCGGTTTTTATATATCAATGTAGACAGCTTTAAAATCTCCTATCGAATATCCCAAACAAGCAATCTTCACGAGGAAAAGCATGGCGTTCATTCCCATGTTAGTACTAATAAAGACTGTGTATGTAACTTTTTGTTTCCAATTTTATTAAATTTAATTTACTATAAATAGGGGTTATATCTTCACAAGACAGAATAAAAAAAGACCTTAGTGAGTTCTCACTTTCTGGATGAGACCAACTATTTATTTCTAATTATATCGAATTCGAAGATGTCTTAATTGATAGTGTGTAGTAATCGGATACCACGGCGATTGATGTAGTTTCGAATTCTTGCAGCTGACTCGGTGAAGGAAAACGTTGTGGTCAAATCATAGTATGCCTATAAGTCCATCTAGCTAGCATTTGCGAGTTGAAAATCCGTCGCCAAACATTTGTCGGTGTGTTTCGGCAGCTACACTTGGGAGTTATTTTCCCTCTACGTATAATATGTTTATCATCTTTAACATCAGATGAGGTTGTAATCAAACGTTAAAATGTCTAAAGTATAAAAAAAGAAACTTAAAAAAAAATAACTATAATTTTATGACTATTTGGAGAGTAATCAAGCTTCTTTGTTCTGGAATTGTTCAAATGTTAAATAACTCTGGTCGTAATTATGATCCAGTGTAATCCTTTTATTTCTTATGACTATATTATTCTGTAAATATTATGCAATCATATGATAAATTTTATTACGCTTTATTTCTCTTATCATATTATTTAGATGCTTCGTACTTATATTAATGACGTAATCTCATAATACCTATTGCATGTGTGCAAATCTTGCGATATAGGACTGCAGCAAATATGTTCGAACATTGCAATTAAAACATATTCTATAGTAACTGTTACCCGCCGCTTCGCGTAGAATTTTACAAAACAGGGATCTACCGCTTTAGTTTTTTCTAACCTAAAAGTAGTCTAAGTTACTTCTTTTGTCATCAGCTATCGGTCTGTGGAAATCCCATCAAAATCGATCCAACCGCTTGTTTTTTGTTATAAGTACCGTACATGCTTTTATATCTATCTAGTAAAAAATATATATATTTTGAATTTATAAATAGACATTTCAATTGTATTTATTTGTCTAAACAATTAATGTATGTATGTCTATAAAATTAATTTGTCTATGTCGAATTAATAATAACTAATATACTCGTGTATCCAGATATACGTATTTATTAACTTTATAATTTATTTGATTAAATATAAAAAATTGATGCGATGAAGCAATAATCGTGAAATTGCTATAATTAAGGCACTGTAATTAATTTAAGAATTATCACGAATTATTATTTTTTTTCTAAAGAATCGGTTCAAGTCGACCAAAAGAGACAAATTAATAAAGACATACAAATATTTGTAGAAGTTATTTATGAAAAATTTCGCTTGATCTATTTTTTTGCAAACTGAACTAGACTTATAGCTTTATATTAATTACGTCGTTTATTATCTTAAAACATATTGTATCTGCAGAGGAAAAAACAAAGGCACTACATCAATCGTCCCACTTCGCCGCGGCAACAAACACATCGCTGATTCCGTATCGATTAAAATCATAGTTACCTAAAAATCTGATAACTTTATATAAAATTCATTTTTTTTAGCTAAGGACCAAAGATTTAAGAAGGAAAACAAAAAATAAATAAAAATAAAATATATCTAGCAGTTTATGAGCGACGCGCGCACAATGACAAACTTTTATCATTTTGTTTATATAGATTTCCACTGAGTCAGAATCACAAAATACTTGAATCATCTGTATGTTTTTAATGTATTACACATTTAACGTGTTTATTTTTTTAATGTGTAATATTAGCTATTCAGTTTTCATGAAATAATTGAAGAAACTCATAAGGTAGATAATACAATAGTAAAGTATTTGCTAGATACTTACTTTTTTTTCAAGGTCATTTCTTTTCGGATCCTTTAAGAAATAGTAACCGTAGATCAAACTAAATAAATAAAGCATAGACGATACTGTGAAAACTCCATAGTATCCAATCCAGTTTAAAAGAACTCCGCTTAACGCACTGCCGATGGGATATCCAAGAGACATAAACATATTTACTAAACCGACTCTATACGTTCTGTTTTCGGTGGTAGTAATATCACCAATGTAACTGAACACACCAATGAAGTTAGTAAACCAACCTCCTGTAATAGCCGGGAATATCGATTCAGTTAGTGCTGTCACTTCAACTGGTAATTCATAGAAATAATAGGTGTTAATTATAAATCCAACGCAAGATAAAAATTCACCAACGATTGGTATAAGAATACAAGCTTTTCTCCTCCCTGTTTTATCACTCCACGCTCCTACGAATAATATAAGAAGAACTGGTATAGCTGTCTGTACAATGTTCTTCCACACTTGTATACTCGCTATAAGCTTCTGTACTTCCTCTTCGTATTCAGTATAATTTTCAGTCTCTCTTAAATTTAGAGCATTGCAGATTTCATCAGTATAGTTAAGGTTAACACGACATGCTTTTTCCAAGTTCAAATTTTGTATCGCCAATGAAGCCAGAACACTTGGCATTATATAGCAAGCCATTATAGGCTCAACAGTTGTATTGTCTTTAATAAGTTTGATTTTGTCTCTAATTAAAAGTTTTTTTACTTCAGGTTCTTTCTTTTTATTGACATTTTCAACGTTTGGTTTAAGTGGAGAAGTTTCATCGCTATCGTCTTGAGTTGGCGTCTTAGTTTCTTGTTTTTCTTCAACATTTTTGGTGGTATTTACTTTAGCCATTGTCTCTATTGCTTTATTACATATCGTGTGTTAAGTCGCAAGGTGTCGATGAAATGATATGAGTGTCAACCAGTGAAGCTAACTAGGCTTTGTGTAGCTTTGTATATCTGTCTTCAAAATATTTGTTTAAGACTTGTAATATATAACACTTAAGCAATTTAAATATTTACCGTATTATAATTGAATTGATAACGCACGGTAGTGCAATAAACTACCAATTGCATGCATGTAAGTTCATATTTACAACTATATATGTCTTTAGTGTCTCAACACGGAAAATAAATCCTGGTAATAAAAATATAAATACATTTCCATGCGGTTGTACAAAATTTTCATGAATTTACATATCAGTTTTGACAGTTTCCTGCATATTTGAATAAATTAACCGTTAATCATTTAGTGTAATTGACAGTTTATTTAACTTTTTTTTATATCGTAGGAGGCAGACGAACATGCGGGTCATCTGATGTTAAGTGACCACTGCCGTCCATAGACACTAGCAACACCAGGGGAGTTGCAAGTGCGTTACCAGCCTGTGTTTGGGGGGAAGGGGAAGGGGGAGAAGAGAGGGAAGGGGAGGTAGGCGTCCAGCGCTCTGATCGAAAGAAACGCAACAATGCAAGCACTGTTATTTCACGTCAGTTTTCTGTGAGAGGGTGGTACTACCCCGGACAAGCCGACCCATTCACGCGTAAATCAAGCGTGGCTCTACCAGTGGCTCACTTAAATCATTAGTTTAAAGTGTAAAGTAAAGAAATATACCAACAGATCAAAATATATCTTCAGATAAATGTTTTTAGGCTGTTATTTGTCTTATTCTTCCGTTCATATTACAGGTTCAATTATTACTTAAATTATTAAAGTTTAAGATACGTTTAAGGTAATTCGAATAAGTTATGAGGCTTTTTGAGAGCGGTATGATATAATACCGCAGTATCTTCCTGGTTGAAACTATACAATATGCTATCAATATTAATTTTAGCATCTTTTCTATTCTTTATAGATTTAGAGTTTAACCCCGAATCCGCATTCTGTTACGAGACTGTCGTCCGAGATGGTAATATACTAAGCCTATAGAAACTTGCTCTCAAGTGCTGTTGCAAGAACACACATACCGGTGCTTGGCAAGAAATCTTCAAGTCGAGTGTGGTTGCTTACCAGTCGGGCCAATATGAGTTTCTTTGTTTGTTACACGTTCTGTTGTAACTTTTCCTCAATTGATTATTTTGATATTTCGTATACACTTTATCAGAGATATAGAAAAATACATCGGTTACTGTTCATTTAGAAAACAGTACCAGCGATAGGTCTAATTTACATTAACATGAGCAAAGTTGCGACAAAAAGATGAGCCTTGGAAGCGTAAAAAACAAACGCATTTGCATTTATACTTTTTTAGTATTAGTAAATAAGGAATTGGTTTGTTTTTTAATAAAGTATCTAGAAATATTACTCACTGCCTTGGTCTCTTGGCTAGAATTATGTTTCGTACTGGTAGTTTCTATTTTAAACAGCAACCATTGATTTTAGTTCCGGTCGTCACCATTAACAAAGGCAAGATTCTTACCTAATATGTAATTACAGAAGTTACAATGCAACGTAAATATCATCAGCGCTCGCATTTGTATTGGTTTGTGTGGTTGTATGTAAATTTGCTTTATCATTATTCATTTCTTCATTCCTTACTACAGTTGTATTTGTTTACAAGTATTTTGCAGATATTTTAATGACTGTAATAATTGATATAACGTAAAGAACTGACGCGGAATTATTTAAAATCATAGAAGATTCCTGGAAACGAGGTCTTTGTTCACTATTGCCTTGTCTTTTCAATTCTTTAATATTGAACTCATCTGAAATTACTGTAATTTGGTTATTACTTTGCAATATAGTAAATATGACATCATTATAATGTAAACCATACCGAGATATTATGTGCAATATACATACATAACTTAAAATATATAGCCTTAATGGTACCCGTAGCTCCATATGTGTTTGTAATTATATATATGTTATCATGAGTAGTTCAGCTATGACATAAGGGATATTGTATGTGTGACTATTCCTTGTCATATGTTTACACAGCGATTTTCATGACAATCAGTTGACCAGTACAGAAGTTGTTGTAGCAAGATAGGTAGATATTGAAAAAAAAATTAATAAAAAGAAAACATAAAAAAGATTATTAATCTCAGATATTAGTATGATAATTTGAAATTAACAAAGAAAAAAAAATGAATTTTCATTGATAATCGTGGTAGGTAAATATTTTTCCATAATCGTTTGGTGAATTTGAAACAATTAAATACAATAAAATAAATAGGTAAATTATGTGTTATGTATTTATTCCATCTTTACCATCAGCCTACTATGTTGCTTCTGATTTTATGAAACTCATATATATGCATGTCCATTGTCAATATAATAAATAAAATCAATTGCCGAATGTATGTAAGCGCATTTCAAGACGGCTGCACCTATGTGGCTAATAGTCTATTTGTTTTATAATTGCCAGGACAAAATTTATATTGAAGAAAATGTTTACAAATTCCCACGGAGAAGAGAAAATGTTGAGTTAAAAGTCTTAAGAAAAGTGAATCAGTAAGTGAGACAGAAGGCGGAATGGAGATTTCCAAAAATATTGACCAAATTGGCAGATTGACACGTTTAGTTGTTCAGTGCTGTTCACCCGTACAAAATCGAGGCGGGCCACTAGTCTATACTAATATTATAAAGAGGTAAAGTTTGTGAATTTATGTGGTTGTAGGGGCTAATATCTGGTTTTACTAAACTGATTTAAAAAAATCTTTTACCAATAGAAAGCTACGTTATTTGTGAGTGTCATAGGTTATATATTAACCCGAAAAATGAGAAGATTTTTTTGTCGTAGTCGGATTTGTAAAGTAAGTCGGAGAAAAACGGTCGAATGAAAACGTTTCTTATGAACGCTGCCTTAACGACGAGAGATATATGATTGAGTTCTGTAGAAAAGTTGTAGAGTTTAATAATGCCTACAAAAAGTCAGCGACAGCATATATCTAAATTTTATATTTAAGTCACAAAAAGTAGTTTTTTATATTAAAATAATAATTGAAATTATTAAGTGATGTTTATTGGTCATATTATCAACAACAGTTATGAATTCTTATCTATATGTAATGATATATTAACTGAACCACAGCAACGCGTGACCGGGTCAACTAGTTATATTATATATCGATTGGTTGATCAAACTGGTTAGCGAAAATATATGTTAAAATATTTCAGTCTATAGATTGACAATTTAATATCTATAGATATAATAAGAATCTAAACCTAAAGTAGGGGAGACCGGGTACAAAAGTAACGGCGGGTCGAAAGTAACAAATGCTCTCTAGGTTTATCCAATGAACGAACACCGCTTTCCGCGCCGTCATGTGATAGCCGGGACTGATCCTCACACTCGTATTAAGTCACCACGTGCGCCGCGTGCTGGTAGGTTGTGTGACAGGACTTAACGTGTTCTTACAAATTAAAAGTAAATTTTTCGACGTTTTCTTATTTAATGTTTACGTAGTCGTAAAGGGATAATAGCAATCTGAATGTTTGCATATCCATTCTTGATTAGATTGATTGTACATTGTTTAAATTCATTTTTGTCTAGCACGTTCCGTTTTAAGGTAATATTACTCGTTTAAACAAAAATGAGGAAGGGTACAAAAGTAACATAGCCCTATAGGTACAAAAGTAACATGTTACTTTTGTTCCGGTAATGATTTAATTACCTACATATATTTTTATGTGTATCTTTACTTCAACTGAATGCCACGACAACGCATAAGAACTACTGCACGAGGAACTACCGACACGGAAATGTATCGAAAAGTGGCTGAAGAGCATTACAAAGATGGTGAAAAACCAGAGCACTGGCAAAAAAATATGTTTGCCATGTAACATTATACAGATTTTTAAACAAATTTAAAAGCAGGAAATACGAGCGCAGTTGTGGGCTACCGTTGCGGCAACCGAGTTTTTACTATTAACGAGGAAATTAATCTACACGACTATTTAATCGAGTGCTCTGGAGTTTATTTTGAGTTGTCTCCATCTGATGTACGTAAACTGGCATACGAGTTAGCGATTAAAAATGGGAAAAACATTTCCTGAAAAGTGGCACGATAGTTAAATGGCGGGTAAGGAATGGTTGACGGGTTTTTTGAAACGACACCCGAGCCTCACTTTGAAATGTCCTCAAGCAACAAGTCTTAAGAGTGTCGTAAAATATTATTTTTTTCAGCATACAAATTGCTGAAGTTTGTTTATATTATTAATACAAAGTTATTAAATAAATAATTTGTTGATTTAACCTGTAATATTGTTTTCATTAGCAATCCCGATGTCTTGTTACTTTTGACCCACAACGTGTTACTTTCGACCTGCTTACGTGGTCGAAAGTAACAACCGACGATTTTTTTTAAACTCTCTGTTACTCATATAAAACACACCGTAATAAAATAATTCGAGTTACCAGTGTAATGAACATAAACTGAATTTATATGTGGTTATATTAATTTAATGACAATAATAAAACCCAGCTAGAAATCAAGGTAAAAGTACAAAGTGTTACTTTTGTACCCGGTCTCCCCTACTTTTTAGATCTTTTGTGAAAAAAAATGTTGCAGGTGTCTTGGAATAAGTAATAATGTGTGTGTGTCTGTCAAGCATCACTGCTGAAGTACTGCGTTTTTCATAAAATCTCACTAAGAAAGTCAAAAAAGCATATCCTCGTGTAATATTTAGTCTTCATTTCATTAAAATCGGTTTACTCTATCAAAAGTTATTGTAATTTTAATGACGACGCGACCTGAGTGCGAGATAAAAGTAGATAAGTAAATGGACTTAATACAATCAGATTATTTTATTAGTCACTGTTTTTTACATTAGGTTCCACGCGGACGGAGTGGCGGGCACAACTAGTATTCTAATAAAAATATGAAAAGGTAGCGTCATTTTTTGTTACAATTAATTATTTAGTTTTGTTTTGTTAATATACTTTGTAAAAGTAAGGCTAGGATGATACGTAATTTAATGACGGAACTCATTATTCACAGGAATTCCAGTCGTTCTGTTTCAGACATGTTAATGCAAGATGACGACATTCAACGAGTACTCGGGGCACGTTAGAGTTGCTTACGAATTTTGAGTTAACGCTGGCGCCGTAATAAGAAATTCAGTAAGGTTATTGGCAGCTAAAACTTATTTGTCGGTTTTTGAAATACTCAGCTATACTGTTTATTTACAAAATATACATATATTATATACCAAAAGTAATGGTGTTGTGAAAACGAATTTGCGAAAATAAATTGGATTTAATGACAAGTTTCACAACAAAGCGTCGTATTTCCATTTTGATAACTTTTATAAATTTATATTGTCTATTATAGGAGAAAGAGTAAGATTCTAAAATTGCATCATATAGAAATCATGTCTTCCTCTTTGGGAAAAAAGTTTTTCAGAGCATCGCTCTGTCTATAGAATTCTTTTTGATATTTTGATTTCACTATGAAAACAATTGCATAGAAAATTTACATAAGCGATCTAGTATATAAAAATGTTTGAAATTCCCAATTTTCCTCTTGTTCATTACATTGATTGCGATATGTCGAAGGTATAATTACTGCATACATATAATGCACTTAAACATAGATTAGTTCTAAGCCTAGATAACTTGAAGCAATAACTATTAAATATAAACGTGGTAATGCTGCTTTTCCCGAACTTTCGATGAAAAAAATATTGTTGTGGAACCGTTGCGTGATGGTAGAGTTATTTCTAATGTCTTTTGGCTAGTTACCACCCTCAAGTTTAAAATTGTCGCCAAGCACATGTAGGTGTTTTTCGGCAACTACGATTAAGAGCCAACTTTCTCTATAATGCTTCTTAGCTCCATACCATTTTAGGCGAAGAATTCAATTAACACATAACAAGTGGAATTGTGATCAAAGGTCTATAAGAAATAAAAAAATAAAACCAAGATATCAGCAATTAATAAAGAATTTGCTATAAGTAATATTGATGTAAGAAGTATAACACTAATCTATCTATCTTTTATCTATCATTACTATCGAATTCTAGTTATTTCACAGTTGTAATACTGGCGCATTAATTGTTTGTGGAGTTTGAATTGAAGTGAGCTAGACACAGCGTAAATAAGAGTGTTGCTTGTTACGTGATAAATATGATTTGTTTAGGTTGTTATGTAATTTTTTTTTGCCTATGTTCATATATATTATATGTACGTACTTTTTCCGATATGCGTTTTCATAATTTTAGTGACAAGTAGAAATATTTTTATAAATTTGTACATAACTTATATCGGAATTCTATTACAGTTCCATATTTATACGTTATTATATTGATGTACATCAAGTTTGTTCCCTGATATAGAGTAACGTTCTTTCTAGTGATGTACACTAATTTTATTAATCTAATCTTTAATATTTGATAAGAAAATAAATGTTTCAGTTATCACAGTTTGTACATACATGTTGTATTTAGCTTATGCTCAGATCACCATCGAAGTAACTAATTCGTTCAAAATATTTAAATGAAAAAGTTTGATTTGGGTTTTGAGTATAGTAGTAAATTCTTCAAGAAACAGTACATTTTTGTAGAAAAAGAGGTGATGTATTTTTAAAAAAACGCCATCTATTCGTGAAGCCTGTAATCTTCCCGATACTCGATATACTATATCCACGTTATAATAATAAATTAACACTAATATTCTTCAGAAGGTACAATCAATTTTCGCAGAAAGTGAGGTATTGAATTAAAAACAACGCCATCTTTTTTTTCGTACTGACTACGTTATTGACCTGCGGGCTTTTACAACTGCTCCGGACTAAGCCCATCTATTGAGAGAGTCAGAAATCCTTACAATACTCGATATTTGAGTTGACAGAGACCATATTCATATTATAATAGTAAATTAGCACTGATATCTATACTTCTATACTCAAATGTATATCTATACTTGTATTGACGTTTTCATTAATATTGACATAATCTATGCTGTCAGGTGAGATACAGAATTACCTAGTTTAGGTGGCAGCGGTCACCATATGTAAAGCAACAACTTTCAATCTAGTTAAAAATAAATAATAGTTTTAAAAAATTAAAAAAACACGCTTTAATAAAAAATCCAACTAAAAAACAGAAAATAAAATATAATAAATTTGGATTAAGAATAGTGTAAATTAGAAATAAATAGAAAAGAGAATAAATAAAAGCCAATTTTAAATTCCCATAATAATATTTTATCATTATTTTGTATTTAAACCACTTACCAAGTCCAAACTTAGAGCTATATACAGAGCGCCAAAAACACTTACAAGGATTCAACAAAGAAATTATGTATTTATTTGCCAGGTGACAACAACAATGATATATATGCACTACTCAATTCATTGTTTTTTACAGCGACAATATGATTGGTTAAAAAAATTTCAAAAACGATATTTAACTTTGATTTTTATATTGATTTGATTATTATATTCACGAAAGTAAAGTATAAATTAATAAACTTTATAGACTACATACTTATCAAAATATACTGTATACTTCTGTATATAGTTATAATTAAAATATAATTTCAAAATGACAAATAAATGTGTCAAATACTTTTAAAATCTTACATTAGTGGAGTTATGGTATTCAGTGGGCTGTATAGTGTATCCCGTAGAATGTTTTATACAACCACATCTCAATTTGTCGATACATCATTTCGAATATCTCGTCTCATACGTTATTTATCTTTAAAAATACAATAATATGTTATAAACGCTTATTCTATTGATATACATAATACATTTCTATTTCTCTTGTCTAGACAATATAAAATAGTTGAAATGTTAAATTTTTATTTATGTTGTTGTAAGCGCTGTATTTACTTTTTCTTTTTGTACATCACTGTTGTGCTTGTATAATAACCAACTGTAAATAAAATAGAAAAAAACATATTAATAACATTCCTTATTACTAGTTTTAATAGTTAAGGAGTGAAAGCGTAATAAACAAATGAACGCACACACACAATTATAATACTAGTTTGGAAATGAATTTTGTCTTGCCGTGGTCTTACAATTTTAATTCTGTTTTTTTTTTGATTATATTATAGGAGGCAATCGAACAGGTGGGTCACCTGATGTTAAGTGATCACCACCGATCATAGACACTTGCAACATCAGGGAGTCGCAAGTGGGTTGCCAGCCTGTGTTTGGGGGTTCGGGAGGTGGGTATCCGGAGCTTTTACTGAACGAACGAAACGCAACAATGCAAGCACTGTTACTTCAAGTGGGTGTTTCTGTGTATCGGGTGGTACTACCCCGGGCGAGCCGACCTATTTATGCTGAAACCAGTAATAGCTTCAGCGTGGCTCTACCACCTACAAAACTGACTAAACTACAAAACCTGATTGTATTTCATCATCAACCTGTAAGAGACACACTGCAGGCCTCTTCCCGAAGGAAGATATGGGCGTAGTCACTAGGTCAGCCCACGACGTATTGAAGATTTCAAACTCTGAGGAATCCACAGTTCCCACATAAAGTAGTACTACAAGAACATTTCTCACGTTCAGATTACCTCACGATGTTTTCCTTCACCGTCAGCCGACAGTGTTATCAATTTAAATTAGTAAATGTACGCGAATTCCGAAATATTTGTTCCTATATGCCGGGATTCGATCCTGCGGACATCGGAGTGATATTCCACCGATTAAACAACTATACCACCACGATTTGGATTTTATTTCATTTTTTAAATTGTAATATTGTCGTTCCTATTTACTATAATATCCTTTTACCGAATTGCTGTTTTAAAACAACATAATCATTATGTAACTTGCTGGCAAATAGTTTTCTATCTGGCAACAAATATCTTCTCAAAATAGGTTCAGTCGTTTCGAAAATTACACCGAACAAAGAACAAACATTTCAAAATTGTATTTATATACTAGGTAGCCCGGCGGATGTTGTCCTGCCTTGATAACAAGAAAAAAACTAAAATTCAACCGCAGCGTCACCTACCGGATCCAATTGTAAATCTAAACCATTCTTGAATCCACCTGAACACTCCGTCCAGCTGTTTAGGCAGAGTTTAGTCGACGGACGGACAGAAGAATTATATATATAAAGATTATACAAGTAAAAAATATTTACACAAATACAAAGATGACCGTTGCCATCGTTGTTCCTATGAGATACACAGCACCGGGAAATGAATCCATTGTTAAAGTGTAAACTTTGGTGTACATTGGTATATACAACAGTGGAGTTAAATTTTCCATTATGCTCACTAGCGAATTGAATTTCCCTGGAATTAAAAGAAACAAATTATAATCGGTACGTTATGAATTATTTCATATATGAATCGTTACATTTCAAAATAAACTAGATCGAATTTTAGCCGTTCCTAAAATTTTATGTTATTTTTCAAGATCTTTAAATTTTGTACATGCAAAATATGAAGATATGTCCGATCAAAATTGGATTTAGTTTATTTAGAAATGTAACTACACATATATTATATGCAAATTCAGTTACATTAGATAACGGGAAAGAATATTATCAGCTATGAATATTTAGTTTTACAATTAACTAGCTACATATCCCGCCGTCGCACTATTGTACTGTCGAAGAAAATGAGACCAAATCATACTTTTACAGTACGAATATACAATGAAATTTAATGGCACCAGAACAAGTGACCACTAATCTGTCAATTCTTCTGTCTCACTCAGTTTTTATACGGAGATTTTGTAACAAAAACTTCGGAGCTATCATTGAAGCTAAACATCGTGACGAAATCATAGCATGCTGGTAGGGTTTTTTCTAAGTCCGCCTGGCTAGCTACAACCCTCACGTAGAAAATCTGTCGCTAAGCACCTTGTTCGCGATAAATCTTAATCTGCGTTACATTTAATCACACAAGATTGGGTTTGTTGTTGAGAGACGGCGCCACATTACAGTTAGCTCGCGCTTTCATATCGTCGCTCTGTTTTAATGACATGCGGCTGTCGATCCGATATAATCCATTAAGCCAGGTGCCCAAATAATCAATTATCCTCTATTCTGATCCTTGTCTTGCTGTCGTTTCGTCACTTGGTCCAAAACAAGTGTCGGCTCGACCGTCCACAAAATTTCCGTAAACACACCTGCTGGTTTATTCCGGCAGCTGCACTTGAGAGCTAGCACCGTTTAGGTTTAGCGTGTTTACCATCTTAAACGGTAAACCACACCGTCATTTAACAATCAGATAAGCTTGTGGTCAAATCTAATTTATATCCAAAGGTATTTAAAAAAAGAACAATTTTCCGTACGATTTACTAAACATTTTTTTCATTCCGACCTTCTCCTAACACAGAAGCACGACAAAAAATAATTACCTAAACAAGTTCAGCCGTTCTGAAATGATGACATCACAATTAATAGCTACTAGCTAATATTAACTAATAGACTAATCTAATATATATAACAACCTCGTGTCACGGTGTTAGTATTTAAACTCCTCCGAAACGGCTCGACCGAGTTTTATGAAATTTTATATATATATTTGGTAGTTATAAGAATAGATCGTAAAGTATATTTTAAGCCTCTAGGCGATTAGGGTGTTCGTATCCAGATTTTTTTTTGACTATTTTTTTTATTTGCCGTTAAAAAATATCTACAACCCCAAATTTTCACCTTCCTAACCCCACCCTCACATTTATGTGTGATTTTAGTATTTTTGTATGAACAATATCCAAATTATTCAACGGTAGTTTGTATTTCAAGCAAAACGATATTATTGATGTTGATGAATGACAGATGGCGCTACGTTCGCATCATTGACATTTCTTCCACACATGCGTAAGTGTGCGTACTAAACTAGGCATGTGTTTGAGCGAATCCCTGAATTGTACGGGTTCACAGTTGGAAACTGTGGGAGTCGCTTTAATCGGGTTCTAGGTTTTTAAGGTTTTTCGAGTTTGGAAATACAACTGGACCCGGTATGTAACTGATTTTACGCAGACAAAGTTGCATGGATCAACTAGTAATTAATATAGGATAGTTTTGTGTAAATGCTTTTTAGATAAATAAATATAGTATTACCTATTTCAGTCGACTTCAAAAACTTGGAGGCCATGGATTTGATGGCCAGCAATGCTGCGGCGTTAAATGAATCTATTGCGGGACCTGTGGATTTTAAACATACAAGGGTGAGTTTATAGGAGTTCCTTATTTACTTTACTATAGTAATTTACCGACACTGTTGCGTATACGCCTTTAAAATCTGCACTGCAATGGTTGCTGTCACTCCTAATTACCAAATGGCCTCCGAAATTATGATCACGGTGCAAATAATCATTTTTAAAAATCAATCTCTATTTAAGCATTCATATTAAATTCTAGTTTGTTATAGAACACATATGTATCCGTGGTTACTAGGCATGGAGCGTTCCGTGCATGACTGCTATTTTTCACATGGAACATAAAATAATGTCTAATACAGCTATTCATTAATGTGATAAGAAAAATCTTTGGCCGTATGAAAAATATGACTTTATGAGTACGCACGATTGTTATTTTTCATTTCATATACAATACATCCACAAAATGTGTAAATTATAATTCAGTTAATGTATATACCCTGTTATATCTAGGAGCTATTTGGATAGGAGTCTTATTTATATATTACTTGAAAAATCCTTTGTGGAAATGGTTTATACTCACAACAGTTGAAAGTTATTACATTTACCACCTGTGAAACACTAGTGATGAAAAGAACTAATTTTATTATTATGCATAAAAGGATTTGCGAGTTAGAACAAACGTAATTTATTAATATGACTTACTAGGACTTGATAAATTTGTACGCGTTAACTATTATATAAAACTTAATGACAAAACATAAACATAATCTCTAAACATCAGTCAGAATACAGCTTCCTATGAGTAAAATAGCGGGTGAGCAGTTCCACAGTTAACGTACTATTCATCAAATTTATTTTGAAATTAGCAGTGTAAATAAATTTTAGAAAAGTCTTAAGAGTTGGACAATTTATTTATACTCACCAATAAAGAATATTCTTTCATTCGGAGCGAAACAAAACACAAAGTTGGCGATAACTCTGGTAACACACGATGTTATACCCATTATTGAATCGTGAAGTTTGAGATATTTACTGAATACGGTTATGGAGAATGTTGTTCCTGTAAACAGTTAAAATTCATTTTAATATGTGTAAAACTATCTCAAGTGAAGCTGCTGGAACACAACCATAATTCAAGGTTAACTAGCCAGGCAGGGATTGGAATAAGAATTTGAACTCAGGTGTTCCGTACACGCTACCACTGCATCATGACTTAAAGGTACGTGAGAAAAGTTAGCAAACCTATGAGTATGTACATAAATATTATGATGAAATTTGGATGGGAAGGCGTTCATTATATCCACCCTACACCCACACCAGCCGGGTATCCTACTTCGGTAGTGGAGTGTATTTTTACATTGGTTGGATGTAGATATGCACCACTAAATAAAGAATGAAGGCCTTTAGTCTTTGATAATGTCTCCATCGCTAGCGTTCACTAACTTTCAAATGACTCCATATAACAGACTTCTAGGAGAACCGATGACCGTGTCGTGCACGTATACGAACAGCGAGAAACTGAGCGACCATCTCTGATTTTAAAACTATTGCAAAAAATATTTTTTCTCACCCTTCAACCAATTTGTGTTAAAACACTGGATGCTTGAGTAATCATCTCGCACTAGATGGAAACTTTCTTTGACGATTGGTATTCACTATTGGTATGTCAGTTTATTAAAGTTATTTATGCCTATACCTTTTCTCGGAAAGAGGTTTTTATTTTGCGTTGTCAGTTGCAAATATCGTGGTGAAATCATAGCGTAGTGGCTTTCTCTAATACAGCCTGGTTAGCTATCACCCTGATTGTTGCCAAGCAACTGTAGGTGAGTTCTGGCACCTGCCCGTTAGAGGCAATTCCTCCCTAGATTTAGCAAGCTTACTATTTTAGACCACACTGTTATTTAACATCATGTAAGATTTTCGTCAAAAGCTATAACCTTTATAAGTACTAGAAAAAATGTTTTAATCATTATACAAAAACCCAAGATGCACACTTAACGTCTCACCGGCGGCACACAAAAGTGAGTGCATAATTTTGGATTATGCACTTATTTCATATAGTCTTGCGTCGCCTGCGTCCTTGTAAAAACAACTTTAAATCATTCAGGTAAGGTTGAATTTGCAAAATCATAAGTTTATCGCATAATTGTAACCACGTACGTATATTGGGGAGTTTTTGCGGCCAGTTTTGAGCGCTACTTTTATTTAAGACGTACGTCTTGGGTTTTTATATGTTGTTGTTGTTTTTCGTTGTTCATGTAATGATTTTAATCTTAAATTTTACACTCACCCAAAAATGCTGAAATATACTTGTATGTTTGAAATATACTATATTTGACTTCATCCCATTTAAAACGATACCTGGTCCCCATGTATAATATAGCTGCCTCACCTAAAACACATAGTTTTATATTTACGATGCTTTTTCAATTCGTTTTATTATTTCTTAATACTTACAGTATTTTTTTGAAATGGAAAGATATAAATTGAAGGGCGGGTATTGTTTTATTATAAACAATTGTGAATTTTTTTGTAAATAAATTATCCGGCGCCTTTTATTTCATTATCGTTTCGTTTTTACGTCTATTTTTTTTTATTTTTACAATTATTTTTTACGAATTTTTAAATTTTGTTAATTTTTATGACGAGTATTTCAGTGATTCTATTGTAAATAAAATGGTCATTGGTATGAATGAGATAACTTCCTCTGACTATTTATAATGACGGTTGATATATTTTAAGTGTTTCCATGGAGATTTTATGTTATAAATTTTAATAACTAGATAGCGGTGCGGTACACCAACCTCTGTATCGTAATTTTTATTATATAGTTGCTAATTTGAATTACTTTGAACCTTAAATTAATAGTACTGTTTTTTTTTACTCTATTTTTGGCAACTAATCTTTTATATTATTACAGCCATTGTCGACTAGGTAATAATATGACAAGAGTATTGTGATAATTTTATTGTTCTGAAAAAAACTGTTGTTAGAACTTTTCCAGGAGATTTTGTGGCATTTCAGAAATAATGCTCCGTGGTATTATTTCCATCCTCTTCGCTTGTGCACAATAACCGAACTATATTGCGTAAAATGCCACCAACATTACAAAATATAGAGGCAAATAACATAGGACAATGAATAAAATATACAAGTCACTACATGACAAACTAAGATCCCGACAAAGGCTCCTAACATAGTTTTATATAACAATATCTGTCTCTTTAATTTTTTATTTATTTTACACAAATCGGAGTTTAACTCGAATTAATAAAGGCACAGACATTTCGGTTCTAAAACCGTGCAAATCATTACGCGGGTTGAATAAACACGTTTTAATTTAGAATAGACGGACACGATGATTGATTTCATTTGTACAGATATGTAATAAATATGAGTTACCATTTAGGGGTCCATAGACGATAATAACTGAAGCCAGTAGCAGACATAAACGGATTCTTCTATTATTTCGAGTTTTTTTACAAACTAATTTGATGGTATCCCTTATTGACGCTAGACTGAAGAATGTTGTGAAGAATTTGGTTAAGCCTTGACCGTCGTACTGAAAAAGAAACTTGTTAAAAATCTTTCACACTCTATCGATTCACTTTCGCATTTATAATAACAGTAAGTATAAATTGGAACCGTATTTTACAATTTTTACTGCGAAGGTTACATTTTTGCAACCAGAAAAATATTTAGAATGAACAATGATTTTAGTGTCAGTATAATTGATGACTTTAATAATAACAATATATCCTAAATTTGTGTTTGATCAAATTTAACGATGATTACTACATACACCGATTAGGAAATAGTACTACTGTAACTCCCTTAGTAGCGTTTAGGTCTAAGCAAGTATGTGCTTGCACCTTCTAGTCATTTGAATATTCTTGACATTATACTTTCTGCACTACATAATTCTTCCACTTTGAACTGAATTTAAAATAATTTCTAATAATATATGTTAATCTATTATATAATTTAGAAACCAAAACGCATTTATGGCATGGGAAGTAAGCTATCCTTTCATAGCTGGAATATATTATATAAAGCTAGGCATTTAGAAATAGTTCGATGCGCTTGAAGAAGAGCCTAGAGTTGCAAAGAAAGAAGTATTTGAAGCTACATTATTTTTGTCGTCTAATATAAAATCAGAGCAGGATTTCAAATTGATAAATACATAGATCTTATCAGAAATTTAAAGTTTATTAAAATTTTACAAATTCATTAGTCTTTAGTAATATATTAAATTGAAAACATAGTGCTTATTGATTTTAAATTTTAATGTACAATCATTAATTTAATACAAATAATGTTTTTGTTTACTCACCTTCATTTGTTCCTCCGATCTAGGTGGATTTGACAATCTGAACGTTATATAAAATATAGTCACCATATCTATGATCATTACTAATCCATATATGGCATAATAACCGTAAAGTTTAAATAGAATTCCTGATAAACTCATACCTAGCGGTGTGCCAACGAAAGTGCACAGACTGATGATACCGATACGATGAGTCCTATTTTCGACCGTTGTTATATCACAGATGTAGTTCAACGTGCCGAGGAGTGTGACAGTGAATCCGCCAGTACCGTAAACAAAAAAGACTTCGAAGAATATCTGCACTTGCAAGGGCAGTTGGTAGAAAAAGAACACGTTAATTATGTGGCTAAATGCGTTTAAAGTTCCTCCAAGTATAGGCAATAGTATGACAGCTTTTCTTCGACCGGTTCTGTCGCTCCATCCACCGATAAACAGCAGTAAGAAGCATGTTAAAGTTGTCTCTAAAGTTGATTTCCACAAAACTTGCGAAGAATAGTATTCCTGCACTATTTTTTCATACGAAGAATAATTATTCGACTGATTTTGCTTTAGGAGTGATTCGCATATCTCATCTCCTAGATTCAAATTGACCCGACATGCTTTTTGTAAAGCGAGTGTTTGCGATGTAACCGATGCTAAATTAGTTGAAAATAAAGCTAAAAACGCAACAGGCTCTACTGTTATAAGTTTTCTGAAATTATTCAAACGTTCACAGAGTGTCTTCTTATCTTTTGTCTCAAAATCATTTTGATCTGTGTTTATGCGTGTATTCTCTTTAAAACCATCTGGCTCGACTAAATCCATATCGTATAAATTTAGCACAAAATATGCAACTACTTGTGACTGCTACTAGCGGGGAATGAATACAGATGAAATTTATACCTACGTATTGAATTTTGTATGCTTTTGTCATAAGATAAGCTAACCTCTCCAGATAAATATATCTTAGTATGCTGATATCTGTTTGGTGATAAGATCTGACCTTAGGACATTGAGTCATATTTTGAGTCATATTAGTCTATTAATGTTCCATTTATAAGCGAAAATCTCTTATGGAGTAAGGTGTGAAAAAGTTTATCTCTAAGCAAAGCATAAATTAGCCAACTCTAATACTAATGTAATAATATAGTACATGAATAAAACGTGAGACATTTCATATTTAAAGAAACTAAATTAGATTTTGAACTGAAACTGAAATTGGATGATTATTTACAGGAAATAGAGGACATTTGTTTTGTAACTAAACTAGTTAAGGATTATTATTGTATGTCAATGGTATACCTATATATTTGTATCGCGCTCTAGAAAATTAAATGAAAGCAAAAACACACTTTGCATATTATTACAACATTTCAAAATTTAATCTATTTACATTTTAGTAAAAAGGCTTTGTTAATATTCATAACCATGTATAACTAATTTTTAGTACATTTGTGATAGATACGGACACTATATGGTGCTTTTCCGGCTCTGTGAAATAAGAGTTACTCCACCGCAGCCGCACTGAAACCAGTAATCGGACGCACATCTATGCCAAGTAAGTGGGTATGTTTTCTTTCCTAGCTCAATCGATTGCATATCTTTTATATCCGTGATTGACCGTGTATCTGTTATATCCTTGCCCTCGCAGCCCGCTAATAATACAGTCCACTAATAATAAACTAAACTTATATGAAACATCGCAGTAATGGAGGAGAATAGACACGAGTGATTTGACCACACTTGACAACCTGTTCCCTCCATTTTATGGTCCATCTCGCCGGATTTTGGTCCATTCGAACCGGATATGTCTCCTTCAGCTCATTATCCCAATATAGTTTGATCTCTCACGAGCTGGATGAGAATTTACAGTATTTCAGGTTCCAACCGGCAATACGAAATTTGTTCCATCACCATTTCTTTAAAAATATGGTATTTAACGCATTTATAAAGTAAATTTTTCGTTCTGTTACCGCACCCGAATACTTATGTGCTTTACGTGCATACGTAATTTTGTTCTGAATCATAAGAATACTTTGTCAATTCTTTATAACATTTATCCCGCATTGGCAGCTTATTCATTTTATTATTACACCGCGTGATCAGTATCTAATTAGTATTGTTACATCTTATAAGCTAATTACTAACTTTATGTATATTTACCCCACACTGTATGTGTTACTTACTACTTACTCGCGGCACGGCACAGTGCGTCGCCGCGCTGGCCGACTCAAACGCTAAGTAGATAATTATTATTTTAGAATAAAAATAGGAAATAGGAAGGTTTTTTTGTTGGTTTTAGTATATATACTGTTATATTTGAAGTTTATTGCCGCGTTTAATAATAGATTACAATGAGTAAAAAAGGCCTGACGAGAAGTATGAACAGGCATACGATGACGAAAGTAATAAGTTGTTATTGCTACAGTCAAAGCGTGATACGTTTTTTAATCGAATGCAAAACATTTATGATCAGTCAATATACATTACGGATGAGATTAAACGTAGATTATTCATTCATACCTCTTAAAATATTGACAATTTACGTAAAAACTTTGAAACAGTTGTGGATTCGTATAATCTATTATATTTAAAGATAAATCCAAAGTCTCAAATGAATCATCAGTGTTTTATAACATTTGACGCATGTTTTGTTACGTAAAGCAAGTTTTATCCGAATTAATTCAGCCAAATAACCCTAATACTCACAATACTTCACCGTAATGCAATAAAAACAGCTTCCCCCGATTGATTTGATTTCTTTCACAGGCGATTTGCGTACATGGCCTATTTTTTACAAGCAATTTAAAAGTATGACTCATGATGACCCTGACTTGACTGATAGTGATAAGGTACATTACTTAAAGTACATTATTTAGAAAATTATCCGGTCAGGCGTTATCTGTCTGTGCAGGGCTCTCGCCAATCGAGGATAATTATTTAATAATTTGGAACACTTTAATTGAGAAATATGATGATACCCGCTCCCTCGGTAACAAAAATCGGTAAATCGGTCTCGGTAAAATGTAACAACTGATCAAGATAAGAACTATCTTATCTTGATCAGTTGTTACATTTTAAGCATTTAACTCTTAGCAGTGCATCTAATCTCGAGTCATTTGTAACACACTTTGACTCGACGGTTCAGCCGCTTAAACAATTACAAATTAGCGACTTGACTGATTTTATTTTATTACATCTCGCTTTGCAACGATGAGATTCTGATACTGTTAAATTGTTTGAAATTACGCATCGCAAAAATCAAATTCCTCCTTATAATATTTGTAAAGGAGCAAGCTAAGGTGTTATCGCGATCAATCTATACTATAATAAAACTGTAGCAAGGTCAAATCTGTACATTAAATATTTTTTGAAAATTTTGATCGGGATAGACTTTGTTATCGATATAGAAGCCAAAAATAATCTTTTTACAATTTTTGTCTGTCTGTCTGTCCCTGTGAACACGCATCACTCTGAAAGTACTGAACCGATTTTGACGAAACTTGGCACAGTGATAACTAATATTACGAGATTACATCTAGGATACTTTTTATTACATAAAACGCAAGGGATTCTCCAGGATCTGCCTGTTTGTCTGTCCCTTTGAACACGTATCACTCTGAAAGTACTGAACCAATTTTTACGAAATTTGGCACAGTGATAACTAATATTACAAGGTTACATCTAGAATACTTTTTAACTCATAAAACGCAAGGGATTCTCCAGGATAACGGACGAAAGTCAAAAATTTGTAGTTAATGAAATTTTTGACGGGTATGGTAAATTTTCATTGTGCTATATATAGCAGACAGATTAGCTAAAAAGATAAGCTATATTTCCCTAAGCTACTTTAAAAAAAAATACCAAAAAAAAGATCACCGGGATTCGAACCGTCGGCTCCGGCGGACCATATAATGTCCTGTAAGTTATAACTGAGCTACGGCTATATGACATTTTGTATGCGTAATTATCAACCGCATATGAAAAAAATATTTGTAAACGAAACTGTCACTTATATGTTGTTACATTTATTTTATTGTATAAAAAATGTTTGCTAAACAAAGGTGACAAGATTTTTTCCTAAAACATAAACCTAGATAATAGTTACATTGCATTGTAGAAGATGAATCGCAAGTAGAGTTCTATCAGTACGTGTGTTGTTTCGATATTTGATAAAATTAGTTTTCTAAATGTTGTTGAGTCTTGAAGTAGTTGGGTTCAGGTTTGTGAATCTAAGATCAAAATAAATCAGTTGAGGTGTATGCAGTTTTTTTTTTTTTTTCTCGCACTGACCACGCTATTGACCTAGCAAGGTCTTAACAGCTTCACCGGACTACTGTTCGCAGTTACTATGTTGCATTTATACTAATATTATAATGAGTGGTAAAGTTTTGTTTTCGAGTAATGCTTGGTACCTACTACTGGTCCGATTTCAAAAATTCTTTCACTGTTAGAAAGGTATATTATCCCAAGTTTAGTATCTCAGTAAAAAAGGTAGTTTGTATGTCAAAAGTAAAATAAATGTGACCAAATTAAAATTGAATGCAGATTTCACGTATACTTTACTAATTCTTATAAAACAAACAACTAAAACAAAATGGAAATTTAATGTAGATAAAGTTCAACTTTTACAGTATGTTACGTGATGAAGTGACAAGGGGTACTGGGAAGACATTTATCGGCAATATATGTAAGTTAGTTTTGATCTTCACTTTGATGACACTACTTTAGGTAATGCTGCGAACAGATTCTAGGCTTATTTTAAAAGATTTCTCACATACCAACTGGGTATATGTTTGAGTGAGTCCCTGGATAGTTTGGATTCACGATTGGAAGTGCTGGATAACGCTGCAATAGGCTTTTAGGTTTTTTAAGATTATTTGCGTTTAAAAATACAATTGAAACCGGTAATAACCGATTTGGTGCAGACGAAGTTGCACGGGTCAGCTAGTTAATAATAATTCTACGGTAACTTCACGTCATTACAAATCCGCCACAGAAACTATCACGACGAAGTCATTTGTAAGCACAGAGATGGTGAGCGATGCAGTCACCGACAATAACAAATTAATGAAATATAGTTTGTGCAAAACCGGTAGACATCAACATCTTTATAACTGTCCTTCCTTTATGAAATTGATTGAGAATTGATTAAGTAACGCGGAAGATTTTAGGTATTACTGATGTAACAATGTCTCGATTTGATAGCGGGAACGAGTATAGTATTCAACCGATGGTAGTAGATAACATAATATCTACTCAACATATTATCAACTTCCTGACTCACGCATCAGTCTCAATTGTCTAGAGTATTTACGTGACATACCATTGGCGGATGACTCATTTCATGAGCCACGTTGGATCGACTTGTTATTAGGCGCAAACTTTTATTTACAAATTTTTTTGTTTCAAAATCTTGTCGGAATATATAATATACCCTACGCCATTGAGACTACTTAAGATATTTAATCATCAATTTAATCATGGTAACACACCTATTGTGTTAACTCCCGCAACTCGCACTCTATGTGTAAGGTAAGGGTAAGAACCTCTAGGGTAAGAACCTCTTAATGAATTAGTGGAGAAGTTCTGGTCAACCGAGGAACTACCTTCACGAAGTTTTGTGAGTCCTGAAGAGCAGACTTGTGAGGATATACATGTCTACCACTGTGCGCTTACAGTATGGTAGTTTTTGAAGTTATACTTCTTTTGGTGCGTTAGGGAAAAGTGATGAGGGTAAATTTTTACGATGCGCGCGCACACCGTCACGAAAAACCGACACCCTGAAGTTAGCTATAGTCAGTATTTTGTTTCTTTGTATTTATTGTTTGTATTTCTTTGTATTAAAACTTTCAATGTATTAAATACCTTTTTTGTACTGTTAGTGTCGTTTTTCTACAAACGTAGAATAAGGCGAAAGATAAAATTTTTGAAAAGATTTTTATCTTGTTACGCCAAAGAAGTATAACTTCTAACGCGTGTACATAAGTATACACACACTTTTTTCTGTTAGCCTTCCGTTTAAAGACGACCCGCAAAAGTTAGGGAATTCTTATATTACCGCTAAAAGGAGGTTTTTACTTCTAGAACGAAAATTTTCAAGGTCACCTGATTTAGGTGAACAATATAACGAAATTATTCGTGATTATTTCGAAAAGGGCATTTGGTCGCGCGTTTCTCGCGATGATTATTATTTGCCTGATCCGTAACAATAAATGCACGGACACAGGTCCGCGTCGCTTTGAATGCCAGTGTCGAAACCGATACAGGGCTGTCACTTAATAACATTATTTATACACGCTGATATTTATAACATTCTTTTCTTTTAATGTTTCGTAACGTATCTCTAATCTTTATATATAAAAATCAATGTTTGTATGTTTGTCCGCTATGTATGCCGAAACTACTGAACAGATTGTGATAATAATTTAGGGGTGTATTCTAGAGACGATCGAGATTGTTCCTGGCTCAAAAAATCTATAAGTATAAATGTTTTTTTTTAATATATTAATAAAATTGCTTGCCTTCAAGAAAGAAAGAGCTTTTCCTTCTTATTGCAACTTTTTGATATTGTTTTGACATGCTTGATATATATCAATGAAACATCAGTTATTACGTTTCACCTGTGTAGATGGAGGATAAAGAAGGGTGTTTATTACGTTCAACAATATTACTGTAGATAAAAATGATATACCGTGATTTATATCACATTGTCATATAAATAAATGTATTATTGCAAGCATACCGGCACATAAATGTCATTGCCGAATGTCGCGAAATTTAAAAATGTAATTAAAAACTTAGCGTATACCATTTTGACCTATTGTGGCTAATTCGGAAGCCGATGGGTTAATCAATTCCATTTGTATTAATGTCATTGTTTAGGAATTTATGTAGTTCTGGCATGGATACGAGGACATAGTGGGATCCAGGGTCATGAAGCTGTTGATCTTATCGCTAAAGAAGCTATCCCGACTGGATATTTTGATCACTCTAAAATCTATGTTCAGGATTTATCGTCCCCAAACAAGATGGATTGGTTTGCATGATGGAACTCAAACTGGAATGTATCCAACCAAATTAAAGGCAAATCATATGCTTCCGGATATATTCAGGATAAAATTCGGGGTAAGCCGTGGCTTTATAAGTTTCGTGACTGTTACAAGCTTGCTGCGTCTATTATCTGTAGCGGTGTGCTCTCCATCAGTCCATCTTGCAGAGCTCAAAATCAGGGACAACTCGATATGTGAATGTGGGTTGGATGAAGGTACTCGAGAACACATTTTTATTATTTTTCCCGATTTAGTATTGTATTGTATGATATTATACCTAACAATATACACCGTCCGGCTGATTTTAACAACGGCACAAAGGACTGTATTTTCTCCTTATGTCAATACTCTGGCTAATCTAATATATATTTTAAAAATTAAAAATTAAACCTTAACATAACACAATCACTAACAATAATTATTATCTATACTAATATATAAAGCTGAAGAGTTTGTTTGTTTGTTAGGTTGAACGCGCTAATCTCAGGACCTACAGGTCCTATTTGAAAAATTCTTTCGATGTTAGATAGCTCATTTATCGAGGAAGCCTATAGGCTATATATCATCACGCTAAGACCAATAGGAGCGGAGCGCCAGTGAATAATGTTTCAAAATCGGTCTGTTTTTTCCTTTTAGCTGAATGTTAGCGTTAATATTATATATGTTGCCATGGTAACGTGGTGGTAACTTTCTATCAAAAACATTTTTTTAGTTTATATTGTGTTTCTATTCAAAATGTTTATTCTACGTTTGTTTTGTTTCCAATTTTTTATTCGTAATATATTACGTATTATAAAAATAAAGTGTGTGTATGTAAATTTAAAATAAAAACTTTTTGGTGAATGGATATAGCTACAAATAACAAACAAATATCATTTAAAAATCTTGTCGGTATTTTATATTACTATATTTTGTCTGTCTGTTTGTGTTTTTGTTCCGGGTTATGTCCGAAACGGCTGGACCTATTTTAACGGGAATTTTATTGGCAGATATCCGAAATTATAGCACGTGACATAATCTATTTTATTTGTTGAACTGTTACCCGTCCATTCGTCCCTGTAAAATTTATCAAAAATATGTTGTTTATTGTAAGGAATATTGTGAGACGTGCGCTTTACTAGACTTCAAGAATAAATATACATGATTGAAATTCATATGTTTGTATGTAATTTAAATTATATTATAGTTTTGGTCAATTTGACGGCCATTTTGTTTTATTTACCGCGCTTGCGTCTACATAACTCGGATTATAGAAGGGTATAAGAATAACTTAATTATATTGACAATATGGACATATTATGTCCAGATAACAAAAGATTTAACACATTTTGTTCGATAATGTATAGCCTAAAATTTTTATTACTTTCTTATATAGTATAAGTGAGCACTGAAAGTGATATATTGTAGGCTAAAGTACCAGGTATGTTGCTAATGATAAGTCTCATACCATTCGATACACTGTTATTATTCACATATCTAATGAACACTTTACATGTTACAGTAGATGGCGTGCGTGTCGTACTTACAAATGTTTTTGAAAAAGTATTTCTATGATGTACACACCTACTCATAATTTTACATTTCTTTGATACATTTAAAAAAAGGGCGGAGCCGCGGGTAATAGCTAGTGTAGTAGTAGTGTAGTTATTTTATAGGTAGTAGTATTATTATAATCTGTCAGGGCAAGTCCTATTCCTCCCATGCCTAAGTATCCTTTCCCAACATATCGCTTGAGGGCGAGTGCGTCCGCACCACCATGATAGAGTGCGCCGCGCCGACATATAGAACGTTTTGCGCCGTGGAAAAGTACGCAAGCTACGCCGCCACTGTATACGGACGCTATACTGTGCCTTTGCGGCTCTGTGAAATAAGAGTTTCACCACCACAGCAGCGCTGAAACCAGTAATCGGACGCACATCTATGCCAAGTAAGTGGGTATGTTTGATTTCCTAGCTTAATCGATTGCATATCTTTTATTCCCGTGATTCAGCGTGTATCCGTTATACTCTTGCCCGCACAACCAGCTTATAAAACAATTGACTATTTTTTTTATATCATAGGAGGCAAACGAACAGATCGGTCACCTGATGTTTAGTGATCACCACCGTCCATAGACACTAGCAACACCACCAGGAGAGTCGCAAGTGCGTTGCCATTCTGTGTTTGGGAGAGGTAGGAGTGAAGAATGGGGAGGGGATGGGAGGTAGGTATCCGGCGCTCTCACTGAACAAACGAAACACAATGTAAGCACTGTTACTTCACGTCGATTTTCTGTGAGAGGGTGGTACTACTCCGGGCGAGCCAACCCATTCATGCTGAAACCAGTAATAGCTTCCGCGTGGCTCTACCACCACCAACATATAATAACCAACTAACAATATAGTCCACTATCTCTTCTTATATTAGGTCTTTACCTATGAAATTGCCGTTTTGTATGAAAAAATTTAAACGATTTTTTTTTCATGTATTTTTTATTTGTATTAATCGAAGTAATCACCCATGCAATCAATGCGTCTTTGCCAACGCAGTGGCAGTTTATTGATGCCCTTCTTAAAGAAATCAGCTGGACGGGAGGCAACAAATTCTTCAAAGGCATTTTGTACTGCCTCTCGGGTATTGACTTTTTTTCCCGCCAAGGAGTTATCCAAATTCTGGAAAAAGTAGTAGTCTGTAGACGCAAGGTCTGGTGAGTAGGGCGGATGACGGAGAACTTCTAACCCCAGTTCTTGCAACTTGGAGACCGTCTGCTGTGCAGTATGAGGTCGCGCGTTGTCGTGCAGGAGCAGCGGACACGAGCGATTGACCAATGCTGGTTGGAGATGTGCCAGCTTCTCCATCATTGTGTTCAGTTCTTCACAGTACACATCTGCAGTAATGCTCACCCCGTTTGGTAAGAAGCTGTGATGAATCACACCGGCGCTAGACCACCAAACAGTGACCATCACTTTTCTAGGGGTAAGTTTTCGTTTAGTTGAAATGCGACGAAAATGTAATACTAATCAATAAACAAATGACTACTTTTGGAAAAAGAATTCCATGTTTTTAAAATAAAATTAATTTGAAATTAGAATTCTTAGCCAAACAAAAATTATTTTGATTTGAAATGGCCAGTACTGCAGAACGGCAATTTCATAGGTAAAGACCTATTATTAAACACCGCACTAATAAACGAGAAAAGAAACAAGTGATTTGACCACATTTGACAGTCTGTTCCCTCCACATCGAAAAAGCATAAGAAATGTCTTGTCATATACGACAAACGTGATTTAAAGAATACAACGATATTTTATACACATTTATTCTATAGAAATATAAAATATATTTCACATGTCTACACGATATAACCTAATTGAAATGTTAAATTATTATGGCTTGTGATTTTGCTTGCCTTAACATACATTTCATATATCCTTGAGAAATAATACATTTTTCTGGCTGAAATGCTCCATATCCTTTTCCATACCTCTAATAATTTGTAGGCAAAATTTCATGATGGTCGTATCATATCATTAGTTAAGGTGTGACAGCGCAACAAACATACAAACTCACATTCGCATTTACATTAGTACGGATGCTGCTTCAAGTGCCAGCTTTATATTCTTCTAATTTTGCATCACTTTTGTAGTCATGTAATAACCAACTGTAATTAAAATAAAAACAATTTAATATTTATAAATGTTTTCACAATTATAGAATCTCTACTTTTGCTACTATATATTTAGTAGGCGAATATATTAGAAAAATGTGTGACTGTTTTACTGGAGCAAAGTTATTTGACACGGCTCGCGGTAGAATTTGATTGGACTAAGTATTTATATATCTCTCTGATATGTGAGGGGGGACATCATTCTGATATCCGAGGGTTCGAACCTCGGCATATGCCAACGATTTTTTTGGAATTTGCGTACATTTACTAATTTAAATTGGTAACAATATTGACTGACGGTGAAGGAAAACACCGTGAGGAAACTTAAACCTGAAAAATGTCTTGTAGTACTTCTGTATGTGCGAAAACGTAGAACTGTGGATTTCTCAGATTTGATATCGGCAATACGTCGCGGACTGGCACGGTGATTATGCCCATACCTTCCATCGCGAAGAAGTCTATGTCCCTGCTGTGGGCCTTTTAAATGCTGATAATGATCCTATTCGAGGTAACTCTGTCTTGCAGAACACTACGGATATAGGCTGAAGAGAATTCTTGATAGAAAATAATGGGAAGTATTTTTTTATTTTAATTCTGTCACTATGACTTAGCTACTGTTATGTTAACGCCTTTAACGATTGTAAGTCACTTCTGTTAAATATTATTATCACTGCTTAACTTAGAGGAAAAGCGTAGAGTAGTATAGATAATAGTATGAAAAGTTTTTTAATTTACCAGTATAAGTTTAATTAAGGTAAGTGCAATCGTTTCGTTGATTATCCCGGAAAAACCACAGATACATCAAGTTATATTCATATGTATAGATAAAAAAATATATTTACACAAACACAAAGATGACTATTGCCGTCGTTGTTCCTATGAGATACGAAGCTCCAGGCAGTGAATCCATCGTTAAAGTGTAAACTTTGGTGTACATTGGTATATACAGCAATGGCGTTAAATTCTCCATTAAACTCAATAGCGAATTGAATGAACCTGTAATTTAATAAAATCAATTACTATTATAGTTAATAATAGTCGGTGATATTACGAATGATTTTATACATATGTAAAAACTTTATACACTGGTTAATTGGAAATTATTTTCTGTAAATATGTACTTTAATAGTTATCCAATTTTTAAAGTTTGACACAATCTCATCTGATGGAAAAAAACTATGTGGTTTAAAATGGTAAACACGCCAAAACTAGAGAAGACTGACTCTCAAGTGCAGCTGCTGGAACATACCGACAGGTGCTTGGCGATAGACTTTATACTTGAAGCTGGTAGCTAGCTAGGCCTTTTAGAAAAAATCCTACCACCATATTATGCCACATCGTGATGTTTTCCTTTATTGGAAGCTCGGACTCAGTTGCAAGGATTCGAACCTACGTGTGTCCGAACACACTAAGCCACTATACAAGAAAATGGAACTCAATGAGTCGTTACATTTCAGAATCAGCCAAATACAATTTTAACCGTTCCTTATATTTTACGTTATTTTTCAAGATCTTCATATGCTGTATATATAAAATATGAAGATCATTAAAATAAACTAAAAACCTTATGAAAAACAAAATTTGACCTTCGTGCTCAGTGTATAAAAATTGGAAATCTGAAAAAAACTAAATATGTTGTGTGAATATGAGATGAACCATTGAAAATGGATTTAGCTCATTTTGAAATGTAAAGACACAAATATTATAATATAATATTCCCTTTACATTATATAATATATAATATTATATATAATATTCCCTTTACATTATAACGTGTAAAATAAAATTGAGCAATTGAACGTGAATTTCTCAGATTAGTTAAAGTTTTTAAATATCACCACGCTTTTTTGTCATTCATTCATTTTTATTCGACTATTTTCTAAGGCGTTTTCTTCACTTTTTCGTACCATTTTGCTAAGATTTTCTTTCATATAGACCTTCTCCTAATGATAAATAATACAACAACAAAAATAATTAGTCAAATAGGTGTGTTTTTACTGATACACTCGACAATTGATTTTAATTTATATAGACTGTTTTCATTATTATTCGTTCGTATATATTATCTATAAACTGGCTTATTCCATGTGAAGCAGAGAATGAAAAAAACGTGAGGTCCTTGATTTCGATGTTTGTTTGTCAAGTTGACTTCGAAAGAATAATCATACTTGATTTTTCGGAAGTAGAATTTTGAATTGAAATCCTTAGTAATATTAGAAATGCGAAAGTGAGTTTTTTTATTGCTTGTTACGCTTTCACGCCTAAAGTATTCAACTGATCGTCGCGAAATTTTGCATACATTATGTTTTCTATTCAGAAAAATAGTACTATTTCCGGGGCATAATTTAAATCTATGATGACGTGAGCGAAGCCGGGAGCAAAAGCTATTTTATAAGAAGATATTAAAAGCAGCAATTTATATTGAGAATTTATTGTTTAATGAAATGTGACTTGAAATAAAAAAAAAATATGTACTAAATCAGAAGCAAAATTCCTAAACAAAATTTTAGTATCTTGTAGGATGGTCTTTTAATACGTTTATATTTCAAAATATATCTTAAATTGCTTTAACATTTGGAATAGGATAATATATATATATATATATATATATATATATATAAGTTATATATAATATTTTGTACCTTATTAATTACTATATGCAAATTAAATAGTGTACGTGGATTAAATAGTAACGTATGGTTAGATAATATTTTGTATGTATATTCTTTTTTTTTATTGTAGCTCGGCAAAGTGACTGTACTGTGCCTGATGGTAAGCACAGTACAATCCAAAAACAATGGCGACCACCGAAAGACATACTATCCATCGCCGGTCGCCGCTGTCATGCCGGCCTGAAAGCCTGAAAGCTTATAAGCTGATAAATAAATAAATACTAAGAATTAATAATAAATTAATAATAAATAAATAATTAATAATAAATAAAATAAATAATAAAAATAAATACCTATTTCAGTAGAGTTCACAAATTTCGTGGCCATGGATTTGATGGCTATCATTGATGTGGCATTGAATATATCTATTACAGGACCTGTAAATTAGTAAAATAAAATTGTGGTTTTATATGTAGGCCTGTATTTGCCTTGTTATAGTAATTATATACATTAATACTCCAGTGTCTATTAAACAATAATTAATTCTTTCAGTATTCCCTACCACGCCGCTCACCAGGAGGCCTTCAAATTGTAATCACACTTTCTCAATTATTTATAAAAATTAATCGCTATTTATGGCTACGCATGGCTACTAGACATGGGACATTCCATGCATCAGTGCTATTTTTCGCATGAATTAAAAAAATATTGTTATATGAAAAAAAATATAGCAAAAATATTTCATGCATCACTGCTATTTTTCTTGTGAAATGAATAATAATTTGTTATGTTACAAAGATTCAATTTGTTACACTATTATTTTTCATGTGATAAAGAATTAATCTACCATAATTGTATTAAAATAACCTTACTTTCCATACTTTATGGCAACTGACAAAATAATGCGTAAGCTCGTATTATGATAATTTATAATTTACGTTTTTACGTAATAGCTGATTAATATAAAATTAAAATGAATATAATTTTATATACGTTTAATACCACTGGACGATTTCTTGTTCTTTTTTTTTATTTGCGAAAACAAAGTTGCTTGCTGTTTCTTCGTTCAATGTGGCTTTTAACCAATCACCATCTTTAATCATTATTTTAATCCATTGGTTTAAATATAAAGCGCTACAATCATGGACGTTGATTGGTCGAAAGCGAACCATCAAAAAACGACGCGGGGTAGAAGACAATGACAGTAATGTTATTTTATGGTATATACTTTGAAACAAAATGCATACAGAAAATCTAATATTGTTATGAATGGTCTTCTATAATTGAAAATTAAAATAAGAGAAAAAAAGGATAATTTATATATTTCTTTTAGATATTCGTATACTAACCAATAAAGAATATTCTTTCATTCAGAGCGAAACAAAACACAAAGTTGGCGGCAACTCTGGTGATACACGATGTTATACCCATTACTGAATCATGCAATCTAAGATATTTGCTGAATACAATTATGGAGAATGTTGTTCCTGTAAACAATTAAACTGAATTTTAATACGTGTAATACCCGCACGTCAAAACTTTAGTCACCGGAATACACATATAAATTTAAGAATTCAGCTAGCTAGCTGGGCGTTAGAAAAAGTCCTAATGTAATCATCACCGCGATGTTCTCCTTCACCGAGAACACTGGTTCACTGCAGTGTTCAATCCCAATCCCAAGAAACCATCATCATTATCAACCTTGTTAGAGGCCCACTGCAGGGCTATAGGCCTCTTCCTAGAGGTAGGTATAGGCATAATCACCACGGCAGTCACGCTACATCCACAGTTCTATATTAACTCATATACAGTGGTACTACAAGAACATTCCTGAGGTTCAGGTTTCCTCGAGATCTTTTCCTTCACTGTAAGTCTGTTTCCTGTGTTTCCTATTTAAATTAATAAACGTATTCCGAGAATATCGTTGGTACATTCCGGGGTTCGTACCTGGGGACATCAAATTCATATACGACCAGCCAAGTCACTCGAGCACCACAAGTCAAGAACCTATGAAACCAAGAACCCAATGCTTTAAGTCATTTGAAAAATGTAAAGTGGACGTTATTTTGCACTTCCGCCTGGAATTAATTGGTCGCTGTCACGTCTCACTACAAAAAATAAACGTTACATTTTATTTGCGCGACGTGTACCTAAAGTGAAACTGGTAATAGAAAGAGCGAAATATTAGAACAAAAAACAATTAATAATCGATTGTATTCCTTACACATTAATCTGCAATATATTTTAATTAATCTATATATAAAAAGGCAGTGGGAAAACAGTTAAAAACACTCCATCCTTGGTTTCTCAGCCATTTTTCTTCATTCTTTTTAAAATTGCAAAATGTTTTTTTTTCTCTATGGTCGTAGCTCGACTACTAGACGAGTACTCGTTTTAATTAATTCTTACTTTTACAGTAACATAACAACAGTGTTAATCGACCACAGGCTTAACCTTAACAAACGACGAACAAATAAAATCAAACGTTTTCTGTTGCAGTGAGACTTGGCAGCGGCCAATCAATTCCAGGCGGAAGTGCAAAGTAACGTCCTATATAATATTTAATGATGGAGTACTGCAAAGTAAATCCTTCAATCAAATGACGCGTTATTTGTTTTTTGTTGTTACAGTTACTACTATATCGCTCTTTCTATCACTAGAGTCAGACTTAACTTTTTCAGGCCACGTCGTGCAAATACAATCAAATATTTTTTTGTTGCATTGACACGTAGCAGCGGCCGATCAATTCCAGACGGAAGTGCAAAGTAACGCCAACGCTTTTCTGTGTTGCTGAGTGTTTATACTAATGATTAATATGTGTGGATGTCGCGTCGATTGACGTGGATTAGGATTCGTTTTGCGAGTTTTTGATGAAGGAAAACGTCGTAATGAATCCATAGTAAAGTGGTAGGGCCTCTTCTAAGCCAGGATAGCTGACTAATAATGTCAAGTGCAAAGTCTGTCATCTAAGACTTGTATCTATGTTCCGGCAGCTGCGCTTGAAAGTGAGTCTTCCCCATTAGTTTTAGCGTGTGCACCATCCTACACCATATTGTCATTTAAGTTCAGGTGAGATCGTGGTCGAACGCTATTGCCTCTTAATTATAGAATTATGTTTTAATTTTTAAATTTTACACTCACCCGTACATGCTGTAATATATTTGTATGTTTGAAATATACTATATTTGACTTCATCCCAGTTAAAACGATACCTCGTCACCATATATAATATAGATGCTTCACCTAAAACATATATATACGATATTCTTTTAATTTGTTTTATTAACGGACTTAAAAAGAGGTTGTTCTCAAATTCGATTGCATTTTTTGAAGTATTTGTTAACATGGAATTTTGTAATTTATAAACCTACATATATATACATTAAAATCGCTTCACTCTATCAAAATTTATTGTAATTTTAATGACGTGACTTAAGTACGAGAGAAAAGTATATGTATAAGTAAATGGACTTAATACAATCAGGTGATTTTATTAGTCACTGTTTTTTGCATTAAGTTCCACGCGGACGAAGTCGCGGGAACAGCTATAAGTAATATAATAATATTCGGTCACTTTTGGTACTGCATGAACCTCAAATTGATATACAATTTGACAATAGTATAGTTTTATAAGAGTAAATAATATTATTTTAGTTATCTCTTTTTATCACTAGGGTCGAGGCGGCAACAGTGGCTATAGCGGTCACGGTGGTGCAGCGGCTGTTGTGTAGAAAGTATTGGAAACTTGGATTGGAATGGAAACTTTATATATCTCTGACTCTTCAGAAGGTCTCGGGGAAGGTTCAGGTAAAAACCAGTCCACTCGTGTCGACGGTATTAGTAGTTAGTAGTGGTGCAGTGAGCAGAATTTTGTTTTGTTCTTAAAAAAAAAGTGAAAAAGTAATTTTTAAGGTATGATATTATACTTTGTATTTGTTCACTAACGTTTCATTACATTAATGAATTTATGTTTCGGGTATAAAATAAATTTAATTGAGGTAATTTTCGCATATATTACTCTTTTATATATGTAAAACTGTTGGGCATGGTATAGATTAATTACAAAATGGCGGTTTTGTACACAGTGACTCAAAACTTTTGAGTACACAGTGGCTCATGATACACTGTGTACTAACTGATAATAATAAGTACCACACTTTAATTTAATCCTAGAAAATAATATATTACCATTTCGGTATATTTCTTTTACAGTATGGGTCGTCCAGCAAAGCCCCGTAAAATCCGGAAACGTATAGCTGATGACATTTATATTTTTGAGACTGAAATACTCATTTAAGTTAAATTTATGCATCGGTTTATTAGTTTTAAGACTAAAATTTGTTTTGTTAAATTAATAAATAAAGACTGATTGAAACTAAAAAAGTGTGTTATTATTCGGGTCATATTATTATACTGAAGGCCTATTCACTGTATCAGACCCCCAGTACACAGTGGCTCAAATGAGTTTTTTTAATACTTTTATCTCCTTTTTTTCTTTTTTTTTCCTCCATGGAGAAATCCCTAGCGGATATCCATCTCGCCGGGCAGCAGAGGATGGATATGCCCGAGTTGCATGGACTAAAATCCCATGGTACCTTCTTACACCTTTTGGCCGGGGGAGCAGGGACTCTCTAATCGACACTACGTCTGCTCCTCCGACAGGTGTTGTCCCCTGCTAAAGGGCCCCAACTGCGGTCTGAGGGATCAAGAAGAGGTCACCTTTTATCTCCTAGTATATATCTTTGTTTATCTAAACCGATTTGAAATATATAAATACGTTAATTACACTAAGTTTTAATAATCTTTTTACATCTTCACAACACTCCTCCGAGGCTCGTGAAGTCACTGAAAAAAAATGTCGTATGACATGGGGTCCTTCAAACGAGGCGTGAAGAAGCACTTTTGCAGGTCGGCATGATAGCGATGACTGCCATTGCTATTTAACATTGACAGTCGCCGTTGTTTATGGACTGTACTGTACTTTCCATCAGGTACAGTGCAGTAATTTTGCTGAACCAGCGTAAAAAAAAAAAAAAAAAAGTGACCAACTGTTGCCGCCTTGACCCTACTGCTTATCTGCTAATGTAGATATTACGTAGATTTTGTTTTGTTGCTGATTTATATTGATACAATTCGAAATTACAGACAGACAAACAAGTTTAATTTATTTATACTAATGTGTAATAAATATAAATTACCATTTATCGGGCCGTAGACAATAATGACTGATACCAGTAGCATACATAAACGGATCCTTCTGTTGTTTTGAGTTGTTTTACAAACCATTTTGATGGTATCCCTTATTGTCGTTAGGTTAAAGAATGTAATAAAGAATTTGATCAAACCTTGACCGTCGTACTGAAAAAAAGGAAAAATTATATTATTGAGAATATTTATATGCATCACACTTGTTAATTCCCACCCTTTTTAGTACCCTTAAATAAATAAAAAAAACTATAAAAACCAAAAACTAAGCCTAGAATCATCTTCGAAAAATTACACATGGAATTACCATAATTTTATAACAATACGTTCAGTACTTCTAACGTGAGTTAGGTAAGCCTTAAAAAAACTGCATTTTCATTTCATAATATATATATCTAATATATAAAAATCTCGTGTGACGGTGTTTGTGGCTGAACTCCTTCGAAACGGCCTTTATTTTTAAAACGTTTAAAAACCGATTTTTATGAATTTTTTTATGTACAATTGGTAGGTATGAGAATAGCTCGTATAGTATAATTCATACAGCTAGTATATATATGTATATATTCCTGTAGGCATGTTACTAATTCTGGGCGGTTTGATCGATTATTATGTTTTTTTTTTTTACTTTTGGTGTTACCCGGTAACGTAACTGTACTTAGATCGGGTAGGTGACGGTTTTATCGAAGTGTTGTTTTTTAATTTTCCATATTTTTTTTAGAATTCTCAGAAAAAAATTATAATCGTTAATTTTCAACCTCTCAGCATTTTGCAATATATATGAATATAAATCAAATGCCGAATCTATATAAGCGTATATCAGAACGGTTACACCTATTTAGCTTGAAGCGTCTAGTCTTAGTTGATGGTCGTAGGTTCGGATTTTTGCAACTGCGCTGGAGCTTCCGGTGAGGGAAACATCGTAATGATGGTTTCATAGCCTGGTTGTAGGGTTTTTCTAAGCTCGCCTATCGTCAGGCACCTGTTGGTGTGTTCCACTTGCAGCTGCACTTGAACTCTGAGAAATCCACAGTTCTATGTTTTCCCACATATGGTTTACTACGAGAACATTTCTCAGGTTCAGGTTTCCTTGGGATGTTTACCCTCACCGTCAGCCGATAGTGTTACCAAATCAAACTGGTAAATGTACGTGAATACCAATGAAGTCATTAGTTCATGCCGGTGTTCGTACTTGCGGATATCGGATTGATATAGGTACCAGCGGTCAAACCAACAATTCACCACGACTTTTAAACTAGTATGATTTTTACTAATTATTTTAATAATTTAGTGATTATTTATACCAATGAATATTATGCTGGTATAATTTCAAGCACCCGTTAGTGTTTCTCAGCAGCAGCACTTGGGAGCCAGTCCCCGTCTTGGTTTCGCGTGTTTCCCGTCTCAGGCCACGTCGACATTTAACATCACGTATGATTCTGATCAAACGTTAAAAACTTATAAAGTATTCTACGGTATGAATACTGTGTCTGTAATTGTTAGGACAAAGTTTGTATTCAAGAAAATGTGTGAAGAATCGTATGCAAAAGTGAGTAATGGATATAGAAGACAGTAGATCTTCAGACGTTTAGTTGCTACTTTCTTTCATTACATAGTCGTACACAATAAAAGGAAATAATGGTCTCATTTCCTTATTCGGCAGCTAGTATCTTACAAGATTTTTTTTAACTTATAACTTTTAAGGCTCATACGAGACAACGTCTGCCTACGTGACAGGACAACGTGTGCCTACTTGGTCCACTAGTAGACTGTATTCTTTTTTTAACTGACTACGCTATTGGCCTGACGGGCCTTAACAGGTTCACCGGACTACGAAAACAAAATCAATTTTATCTACCGGCGTAACTGGGCCATTAAGGCTCATAGTAAATTCATCGATCTGCTCTCAATATAAAATTGTGATGCAATATTACCGACTCTACTAATTTCGAGAACTCTATTAATATGTATCGGATGCGTTTTAAAAGAATAAAAAAATATATTTTCCTTATGCATTTAAAGAATATCAATGGTTTCCTTTGTGCATTATTGTAAGAAGCAATTTAAAATAACCAAACGTATAACTGTTATATTTTGTAACAATAAATATTAGGATCCTTCAGTGCTCCTAGCTCCTTGAAGTCATGGACTCTCTCAGGTCTGGTTCCTTTGTCAATATCATCAAAATCACTCAATTCAATCTTATCGCATGTAGGTAAATATGAATGTTTATATCAATCGATAGCTATCAACGCTTTACGTAGATCGGTTTTTTTTGTAGATAGCACATTTTGAACCTGAATTAAAAAACTTGATAAGCAGGTAAACAATTTATGATTACCAGTAGTATTATAAAACTATCGGACCCGGCGTACGTTATCCTGGCTTGATAATAAAAAATATCCTAAAATTCAACAGCAGCGCCACCTACCGAGACCAATTGTGAATCTAAAAGATTCTTGAATCCACCTGGACACTCAAAAACAATCTCATCAAAATCTGTCTAGTCATTTAGGGTGAGTTCAGTCACATACACACGGACAAAAGAATTATATATATAAAGATATGACATTCTAACTAATATTGCAAATATGGGTTACATTTTACGCGTTGACCATTCGATCTATTACTTGGTAATTTTGTATACTGGTAAATCAACTTTTTAGGCACTCCTTTAAGATTGGTAACGAAAATTTCATAGAATATTTAAATCGTTACATATATAACGATATTATTCTAATTATCCTATCAATACTTTTAATTTTAATACCAATCCCCTTTTATGTAACGTAGTTGATGAAATTTACCCTCCATACAAATACATCGTGTCCCTAAATACAGCTATTGGTACCTCCTTTGCAATAAGTTTCATAAATTATATTGGAATCTTGTGCTCACACATTTTATCTATATAATATACCCGATGACCCGACCCGGCCACGCGTTGCTGTGGCATAAACTAGAGTTGAAAAAGAAATTCAAAATTAAAACGTGGAGATATCTATAACAGTCGGTTCTAGAGTTTTCTGTTAACAAACTAATTTAAAGCGCCATCTGTTCGAGACTGATGAAACTTACAATTAATAACAATACTCAACATTGACAATAATGTAATTTGGAATTAAAAAATATTGAGGCCATTAATCGAAATATAAATTGGACTAAACTATATAAATGCCAACTTTCATGAAGATCCGTTGAGTAGTTTCGGAGTTCACCGTAGATAAATATCATAACATTGGATTTTTATATATTTAAGAATATCGATTGTTGTTGTTGTTGTCGGAGATATAAAATGAACACAGGATACCTTTCATTTAGAAGACAAGTACTTTTCCTTACGGATAAGCCAAGTCTCAATTAACGCTAGCGAATCTGCGGACAAAATATGGTACTTCATAGTTTCTACAGTGTTACATTCTGTTCTTCTAATAACAACGATGTATTTTCTATTAACTTTTTCCAACGGCTTTATGCTTTAGGCTTTATGGGATCAAAATTACTCTGTTTCGTTTTACATACCTCTGACAACGTGTATGCAAAATTTCATAATGATTGAGTAGTTAAGACGTGAAAGCGTAACAAATAAACTTACTTTCGCATTTAAAATACTAGTTAGGATTTGCGTTAAATTAATTTATCTATGACTAGCTGACCCGTGCCGACTTCGTTGGGCTGTATAAATTTTTACTTTATCAAGCTCTACAGCTTTTCTCTAGAACTCAATCATATATCGCAGCATTCGTAAGAAACGTTTTCGTTCCACCGTTTTTTCTCCGACTTACTTCGCAAATCCGATTACCACAAAAAGTCTTTTCATTTTTCGGGTTAATATATAGCTTATGACACTCACAAATAACGTGGCTTTCTATTGGCAATGGAATTTTCAAAATCAGTTTACTAGATCCAGATATTACCCCTACAACCTCACAAACTTTACCTCTTTATGTATTATATAGTATAGATTACCTACTTGCTACTACGTATGCAGAGTAAGCGTTAATAACGTCGTAGCTATCTGAAAGACGTTTAATTATAAGGAATAATCTGTTAGCACTTTCTTTTAGTCACATGAAAATTCTTAGCATTTCTCTTTCTAACTTTCGACTGAATTTAAAACACTTTGCGGGGTGGTAGGGTGTCTGCGGGGTGGTAGGGTGTCTGCGGGGTGGTAGGGTGTCTCGCGGGGTGGTAGGGTGTCTGCGGGGTGGTAGGGTGTCACGCGGGGTGGTATGGTGTCTGCGGGGTGGTAGGGTGTCTTCGCGGGGTGGTAGGGTGTCTGTACCCGACTGGATCGCGACCACCGTACACCAGGTGAAACACCCGCCATAGTGGCACGTTTGGGCGTGTCGCGTTCCGAGATCAGCCGGTGTATATCCAGCAACCGGGGGGGGGGGGGGGGGGCTGTCCCTGACTGGGTCGCTTTCAGGCCGGCATGACAGCGGCGACCGGCGATGGATAGTATGTCTTTCAGTGGTCACCATTGTTTTTGGATTGTACTGTGCTTACCATCAGGCACAGTACAGTCACTTTGCCGAGCTACAATAAAAAAAAAAAAAAAAAACTTCCAAAGAATATGTGTTAAATCTTTATAAAATGTAACAATCTAAAGATATATGTGGGATTAAAGGTATAGCAGCAGCTTTCCTAGTCGGTATATGTTTGTTAAAATTGTGTTATAAATTTTATGTACTTGGAAAAAAACCTTATAATTGCAACGAAACAATAATATTTTTAGCAAAAAACTTTCTAGCTTCTGTTTTAATATACAGTATTACTTTTGTAAAATTTAAAAATTGACTTCTGAAAAATTTGAAGTGGCGTAACAATTAATTTTTCTGTAGTAATTCAATAAAAAGAAAACCATCGTCTAATATTTTTAAAATACAGTCATTAAATTGTTATAAATAAAGTCTACTCACCTTCATTTGTTCCTCGGATCTTGGTGGATTTGACATGCTGTACGTTATATAAAGTATATTCACCACATCTATGATTAAAACCAATCCATATATAACATAATATCCATAAAGTTTGAATATAATCCCAGACATACTTGATCCCAGCGGTATTCCTACAGAAGTGCACAGACTTATGATGCCGATACGATGAGTTCTATTTTCGATCGTTGTTATGTCACAGATGTAGTTTGATAAACCGAGCATCGTTACGGCAAACCCGCCAGTACCGCAAACAAACAACGCTTCGAAGAATATCTGCACTTGCAAGGGTAGTTGGTGGAAAAAGAACACGTTAATTATGTTACTTAATGCGTTTAAAGTTCCTCCAAGTATAGGCAATAGTATGACTGCTTTCTTCCGACCAGTTTTATCACTCCATCCACCGATAAATAACAGTAAAAAGCATGTTAAAAATGTCTCTAAACTTGATTTCCAAAAAACTTGCGAGGCATAATATTCCTGCACTAATTTCTCGTACGAGGAATAATTATTTGACTGATTTTGCTTTAGAAGAGATTCGCATATTTCATCTCCTAGATTTAGATTGACCCGACATGCTTTTTGCAAAGCGAGTGTTTGTGATGTTACCGATGAAAAATTACTCGAAAATAAAGCTAAAAACGCAACAGGCTCAACTGTTATAAGTTTTCTAAAATTATTCAAATGTTCACAGAGTGTCTTATCTTTTATCTGTAAATTATTTTCATCTGTGTTTATAGCTGTACTTTCTTTAATACTACCGAGATCAACAAAAACCATGTTGTGTGTTTTATAACCTCAATATAAAATCAAAATGCGTAACTACTTGTGGCTGTCTTAAGCGGAGAATAAATACAGATGAGATCGCATTGACTTTTGTAGACATTTGATAAGCTAGCACTTTTAGATAAACATATCTGAGTTTGATGATAAAGTTTGACCTTATAGGACACATGTTTATATTATGATTCAATAGTGATAGTAGATACTATGATCCTATAAATATTCCATATAGACTAGTCACAAAACTAAGGGTTATAAAAGAATCCAAATTTTTTGGGTGATTTTCAACAGGCTGTAATTTGGCAGCAAATAGTAAAAAAAGTAAAGTAAAAACAAAACCAAATTGTAATTTCGAGTTTTTTAATTTTTGAGTTCAACAATGAAAATAAATTCAGAAGAATACTTTTTCCAATTTTTTTTAAATAGTCTAAACATAGTGCTCTTTTAAGAAATTTAATCGCCCTTACTTTGAGCTGTTTGTCAGGTTTGTTCGATGGCTTAGCGCAGAGTTATTATCGATCACAAAGAAAAAGTCCTTTCTGACTGTGACAGTCAATAACTCGGAAAATAATGATCGTATAGGAAATTGATGTAGAATTTTACAAACTCCAAAACATTCCATATAAGAAGCAATCAGTGCTTTTAAAAAATAATAACTCTGCGGTAGTTAATAATTGACTTATGAATAAAATGCTATCCAGATCAGTGAAATTTGTGACTCTCTGAAACGTTCTGATATGGAGACAACTGTATTGTTAGAACAACGAAGTTATCATAAGATTATCACTGAATAATGTTAGTAATAGTCTGCAACTGTCAGGATTCGTTGCTGATGTAGAAGAATAATTCTGATAACGTGACACCATTATATATGTTTTATATATAACTAGTGGGCCCGGCAGACTCACCGTACTCACCGTATGGTCATCTCAACCTACCCCTTGAGGGGGCGGGTGAGGAAACTGGTTAAGGCGCTCTGCCTTCTTCAGTGGCCATTCCACGATACCTGTGAATACAGGTCTGTCCTTGGGTAGCACTATAAGTGCTTTTTTAGGTATCAAATGTGGTGATTTGGGTCGGGCTTCCACATGGGTTGAGCCAGGGCGTCTGCCGTACCATGATGGCCATCAATCTTGCTGGTAATCCCTCATGATGGTCCGGCATAATTCTTCATTTAAGACATCCAGGAATCTTGTATTCGTTCCAGACGGGGTAGACGGCTGGGTCGCCTTCCTTCCGGTTCGTAGTTCACTCGTATTCAAGGGGCGCTGTCTTGGAGCCTCTGTCGGTTTGCTCGTCTTGTACTCGGTATCACCGGACCGAGCGACGGTCCCCGCACGGCGGTTTCGCATCTCTCTACGATACACCGGGCATCGCAGAGCGTCGTTCGCTGGGTGTGCGCCTTTGCAGTTCACACAGGTTGCTGGTTCGTCGCGTGGGCGTTCACAGAGGTGCCCCGGGTGCTCTCCACCGCACCTAACGCAGGCAATCTTACGATGGCAGTGATGTGACGAGTGCCGAAATAATTGGCACCGATGGCACTGTGCCGGGCCTCGTTTGCCACGCCATCCTTCTATCCTGACGTCCATCAGGAGTATCTTAGTGGTGTTGTAAATGGCCGGAATCAGGCCAGGCATCCTCTTGAGTGCGCAGTGATAGATGCACCCTTGTCTTCCACGGCGCGCTAAAATCGCTCGGACATACTCCGGGTGAAATCCCATCTCTCGGAGGGCCGCGGAGATGTCTTCAGGGCGGGTATCTGCAGGTAGGCCGCGTATCGCGACCTTCAAGAAGCGTTCTGTAGGGGGTGAGTAGGCGAACCAACTCACCCCTTGCTCTTCTAGCGAGGAGAGGTATTCGCGTGTTATGCGGTCTTCTTGTTGGTCCTTTGGAATAAAACGCACGCCATTTCCAAACGGACGTGCGTTCGGCACGTGCCCCAGCATGTCCACCAATCGTCGGAAATGCTCTACCCAGTTGGGAAGGCGTTCGACGACGATCGGCGGATAGCGCTGCCGAGGTGCTGGATTGGTCGTAGCGGCGGGTTCCGTAGGTGGCTGCTTTTCGGTATAGCTTGACGCTGGTTGGCCGATTTTCTTGGGCAGTGGTGTAGTAGATGGCGCCACTGGGCGTTCGATGGCGCGCTGCGGCGCTGACTTCATGATTGACGCGTACGTGGGCTGCTCGCGGGCAGCCCCTCGCGACGAAGCTAGTGCTGACGCGGGTGCGAGCGTCTGCACTGCTGAGCGATCGATACTGGACGCGCGCGATGTATCGTGTCGCGCGGGATCTTCAACTCGAAGCTTCTTCGGTTGCGCCGTCTTGATGGTGCCCGGAGGGGTCGGCTGCGGCGATGTTGACGTCGCGGCGGGTGTCGCGGGAGCCTCCGCCTCGAGCTCGCAGCGCTTCCGGCGAAGCGCGCGACCGAGTGGGCTGTATTGATCGTCCGGGATCATCGGGGGCGCGAGTGAACCGCGGGCGGCGCATTCGAGCGCCTTCGCGTCCTCGGTGAAGATCTTCTTGCCTTCCGTCGCAGCCTCTTGGACGCGCAAGTACAGCGCCATCCACCGGGTCATCCCCACCGACAGAGCCCCATCTGAAATCAGCTGGGCGAGAGTGAGGATATCACCCTCGTACGCTTCTGTCGTTGTTGACGGCCCGGCGGACGGCCTCTGTCGCGGGTCTCTGGGCACGGCGTTAGGCGTAGGCACACGTGTGCGGGGGTCAGTGGGCGAAGCGGTGGTTTTCATTCGGGATGCGGCAGAGTCCGTGGATGAGCTTGAGGTTGTTCGTCTTAATGACGTAGCAGCGTCTGATTGGCCCTGAAAAGGGCCTTTTTTAATTCTGCTCGGTGCCGTCGCCGGTCGAGAAGAGGAGGCGCTAGTGCGGCGCATCGTCGTGCAAGACAAGCGAAGTCGTAGGACTCGCGGAACTCCGAAACGTCTTCGCGCGCGTACGACGATGGAGCGAGTCCCCCTGCAGACGTTGTCCCGTCTGGATTATGAAAAAATCCTTGACAAATTATATACTAAAACGTTCCTCATTAATCACTCTATCCACCGGTGAAAACCGCATGAAAATCCGTTCGGTAGTTTTTGAGTTTATCGCGAACAGACAGACAGACAGACGCGGTAGGGGACTTTGTTTTATACTATGTAATGATGGTGTCACATCATTCATTATACAGTTGTATTTATTGTGTTTGTTTGTTTTCGGTTTCTTTGGTGTTTAGTTATATGGGCTTTACATAATTCTATATATTCGTAGGCTTGGGCAGTGGTCGGCAAACTAGTCAAAAGTCAAACATGAATAATAGAAAACTGAAATTTATTCAAAGAGCCCTTTCTTTACCTAAGTTTTGCTTTACTAAATTAGATTCTTTCGTGGTCACACAAACAACAGCATCAAAGAAAAAGTGAATGGCGGTAAAACAAATGAATACATTTTTTTAAAGAAGTAGCACAAGTATATTTTAACATTAATTTGAATTTGGGATTGAAATTGGGTACAATGAAAGATATCAGTATTTATAGTAGCGATTATTAAAAAAATGCAATTTCATAGGCAATATACTTATAAATTAGTTGTGCTGTAAAACTACAAACATACCTCCTTCTAAAACAAAACTATATAGAAAGAAAGAAGAAGAAAGAAAGAAATGTATTTATTGCTGGATTACAACAAGATGAACGTATACATAGCTTATATTATATCCAACAAAGGCACCCCCATTCAGCTAAGTGCTGCAGCACAACTGGGTGTTACTGCAGCGCTGATTTTCAATGGGGGCCCTAAGTAATGTACGGACGTGTAGTCGGTGTTTTGACAATAAATATAACAGAGCTTATAACATGTAAACAGCTAACAACAACAAAAAAGTTAACATCGAAAAAAAGATACAGATATTACAAATATTATAAATGTGCCTGTCGCAAAGCTATTCACTACCTTGGTTGCACAATGGCCACCATAAGCCTGAGAATAAAAAATAAATACTAATACAAACATAATAAATAACAATACAAGCAAATACGAACATAGGTAAGTTTAAATTGTACATCTAATAAATCGGAACCACTCATAAAATTAAAATTAACACTATTATTATTATTGATTTTGAACTTGTAACAAACACTGCTGCAATATATGTTTAAAACTTTTCTTATTTTTCCTATATCTACATGGAGGTGGGATATTATTCCAGCAACGAGTAGCTGCATATTTAAAAGAACCCCTGAACGCTGTGGTTCTGTGTATAGGTATCGTTAGGGGATATGACGCAGAACGCGTGTAGGTAGATGTAAGACGTGTTTGCCTCCATGTTAACTTTTCATATAGGTACTTAGGTTTTTTTGTTTTGGTCAAGTCAAAAAGTAGAGTGGCCATGTGTAGCTCCCTACGGGCTGCCATTTTAAGAACATTCGCTTCATTTAAGAACGGCGTGACGTGATGACGAGGGGGAATGTGGAAACAAAACCGAGCGCAAGCGTTCTGTACCCTCTGAATCAATCGATCAGTCCTTGACAATAAACATGGGCCATACACAACATCACAGTAATTTAATCTAGAAAGAACTAAACTTTCAACAAGACTCTTCCTTAATGTAACACTCACATACTGTCTAAAACGATACAAAACTTTTAGCCTATAAAAACAATTTTTAATTATACTATTGATATGCGCTTCGAAGCGCAGTTCTGAGTCAAAGAGTACTCCCAAATTGCGGGTTATATGAAGTATGGCTTAAGAAAAAGTACAGTATTAATTATGATTGTGTGGGTATATAGCGCTTGTTACATAATTTTCCAATATGCATTTAAAATAACCGTAAATATGTTTAGTAAACACAGCGGACAGAGTACAGATAAATACTGATCGTTAAAATTCAAGGGATAAGAATTTGACACTTTAAATGGTAATATCTCTTATCTGTAGGTACTTATTGACACTTATAAAATTGCCTTATCTGATATTTGCGTATTGCAGAAGTTATTATCAAGTCCTTACGTAGACCGATATTATGATCTATTAGAAATACGATCGTTAAAATGTAAATGAATACTAATAGATTTTTTATTTGTGGTATACTTTATAAGTTTAACTAGTTGACCATAATCTCATCTGAGGGTAAATGACGTAAGTGGTAAGCACGGTAAACCAAGCTTGTAAGTGTTAGCTGCGGGAATACGTCTATAGGTGCTTGGTAATAGATTTTCACTCTCAGGGTGGTAGCTAGATAGACGGACTTAGAAAATGTTTTACCACCACGCTATGATTGCATCACGATGTTCTTTACCGGAGTTTCTGGCTCATTCACAAGGATTAGATCCTATCTTGATCGACGCGGTGTCCGGAGGGCTTTAGTTATTTATGCTGTAGATAGATTATCATAAACAGATGTTAATAAAGTAATACCTCTAAGTAAAGAGTGATAAAGCTTGGTTCGGCACAAAACATTATTAGAGTAAGTGATTAACTGGGCCTTAGTGGCACCTGGGAAATTTTCAGTTATTAAGATCCCATGCTAGCAAGGGATGCGAAATTTTAAGTGCCACTTGGCGCAGCGAATTATGCGCACTTCTTTTTCACTTACGATTAGGTTAAACACTCAGTCACAGTCAATGTCGTGTCTTTCGTGGTTGATATATAATGCACATAGACACTTAACACCGCTCCGTAAATTATGAAAACCCACCTCACTACCGCAACAGGAATAGTTAGTGCTTTATAGTGCCGCTAATTATTTTACTTTATTAAGTGTTTATGTGCCTCAGCCTCCCGAACCATCGCACTTATAAAGCCAATAATTTCTATCCGTACCTGGGCTAATTACACGTCTCAGATTTCCATCATGTGTAAGTTTTGAATGTGGAAACACCAGCGCCTTACCTTTTTCTGTCGCAAATTAGCAGTGTTCATGTTTTTGTGTTCTGGTTCCAAGGATTTGGTTACCAATATGTGCTAGTATACGTTGTGTTTCAACTTAGTTCCCAAAAGTACTAATAGGACTGTTTTCTTTTATATTTCTTGTACGTAGTTACAAACTAAAATAACCATTTACCACTATGTAACGTTAAAAGACGTATTTTTTGAGACAATTTTGACTTTTATATTTAGATATTATACAGTTACGGGTAAATATTCGCGATCAGATAATTATATACCCTACGTATGGGTTACCATAAATATCAACAAACCTTCATTACCCGGTGGGCAATTTTTTCAGTTATCTACTTTAAAATTTTTGGTTAATAATTTGAAGGATATATCAAAAGAAATACCCTCAAAGGAAACAATTTTGAAACATTCTTAAATGGTGCTTCGCTGCCACTGGACTTAGCGTGGTGATATATATACAGCTTTCCTCAATAAATGAGCTATCTAACACTGAAAGATTTTTTCAAATCGGACCAGTAGTTCCTGAGATTGCGTGTGAGCGTGTTCAACCAAATTAGTGAAAGATTATTACTCTTCTCTCGTACTTAACTCCAGCCTTCATTCAAATTACAATAACTTATGATAGAGTGGACCGCTTTTTATGAAACAAAGACTACGTTACTCTCGAGAATATAATTTAGGATTTTCTTGATAACGTTTTATTATGAACCTAGTACTTTAGCAGTGATGCGTGTTCATACAAACAGCCAGACAGACAGACATTTATAAAAATTATTGAAATATATTTTATTACTTATTTCTAGACACGTACAACAACTTTTTCACGAAAATCAAAAGTGTACAGACATGTTAAATTTACATTCTTATTATATGCATAGATAGAAGAAGATAGATATAGATTAGTAGGTGTCTTTTACATTGTTTATATCGTATCTAACTATACAAACGTGACAGGAATCATACATAGAAATGGGGGTAGGTAGATTTTTAGGATCATGACGCATAGGTAGCATGTTGTGATAGTGATGCGATATTGTTTATTTCAATATCGTATAATTGTGTAGTAAAATTTGTAATGTTATAACCATGTCAAGGAAAATTACATAATTAATACAACGTTTTGTTATTTCTTAAATACTTATTTTAAAGTCCAAAATTTTAATTACGAACTTATTGCAGTAAAATAATACTAGGGTTTATTTGTATGTTAATAACTGTACCTGATTCTTACACTTTGAAGAATATTAATAATAATGTAGATTCAGTGACCATATCTTATATAATTTCGACGGTGGAAAGGCTTAACATAACTAACTATATCTTTTTATTCGATTTCAGTATTACCATAAAAGTCGACGTAAGTGTCTAGAAGAAATTATTTTAAGATCATGTTAATGGCATTCCATTGGCTTTGTCCATCCTGTGTCTCCGTACGTCCCTCTTGTGCTGCCATAACAGCCAACTGAAAGTAAATAATAAATTTGATACTGGTTACTGGTATTTATTATTTTCTAGATATTAAGGCAAGATTATTACATCAGGCTGGACGGCGAACACCGTATCCTTGAGTGTATTTAGGGCTGTCGCATTTTGAGAGCAGCAAGTGCATACATAATACTTACTCGGATACTCGTATACATGTATACATCCAGGACGAGACTACTATGCCAAAGGGGATAAACCAGTAACTCTTAAATTTGTCAGGATTCAGGATCAATTAGAGTAAGTATATCTAGCGACTAAAAGACTCTCAGACCGACATTATATCGACGACTGGCAATGGATTGCCAATATCTCTCTGATGCTTGTTGTTTTTGGATTATACTATGCTTACTATTAGACATAGTGCTGTTACTACGCCAAGATATTTAAATAAACATTTATGCAATTCATACGCTGTAGAAGTGAAACCTTCAAAAGTGATAAAATATGATACATGATACACGTGAACATCTACGTTATACATCACGCTGATTAAAACAGTTTCTCCTAAGGCTTCGTAATACGCAGACACACACACGCACGCACACGTACGCACACACACACACACACACACACACACACACACACGCGAGTATAAACATACACGTATCCAACAGATCGGACCCAAACAAATACTAGATAATCCAATATACAATGAGGAGAAAGCGAATAGAAGAAACACTGTGCAATGTATTTTATCTCTTTCTCTCGCACGTTAAATCCCACAGATGTGTTTATTTGTCTTTTTTTGATGTCACTTTTTTCGTTTCATCGAGTTCCAAATCAGAACGGGCTTAAAAATTATTCACTTAAACGAAACTAAGTGTATCACAAATGTTTGTATCGTCATGTTATAATTATTGTTAGTGTAAAAAATAGTAATTACATAAACACGCAAACACTTGGTACCGTCATCACTGTTCCCAATAAAAATATCGCACCAGGTAATATATCCATTGTGGCGGTATAAATCTGAGTATACATCGACACATACACTAAGGGCGTTAGGTTTTCGATTAATCCCATAAGCGAGCTAAATTTCCCTGCAAATTACACAAACGCATTCTCGTTAATATATCTCACTATCAATACCTTATTTATATCAGCTTTGGAAAACATTGTCAAATGTTAAGTAATAATGTGACCTAATATGGTAACACATTTAATCTTTTCAAGTGGCAGATACCCTTGAAAATAACCCTGACATCATCCTAAGATTTTATTATAATGTTTTCCTTAGCATTCGACCTACCACTGAGTCATCGTTGCTTTAGATGTCAAAGAATATTTTATTACGAAATATCGATTAATTATTTATGAATGAAATATAAAGTATTTGATTGAATATGATTTGTTTTGTAATTTAATTATTTAGTACCCATAATTCATATTATGTGGATATAGAAGATTACATGTGCTAGAGATGCGTTCTGTAGTATGACTAGAATGATTAAGAATGAGTATATCAGAGGAAGTTTGAAAATAGCATCAATGACAGAGAAGTTGAGGAGTGATGGGTTAGCATGGTACGGGCATGTTATGAGGAGAGATGAAAGCCATGTAACTAGAAAAGTTTTGAGCATGAAGGTGGATGGGTATGGGAGAAGAGGAACAGTAGAAAAGGCATCGATAGATTGTGTGAAAAATGACATGTTTATAAAAGGTGTGAATACTGTGATGACATCTAGCAGAGGAAAGCCGAAAAGGAAAACATGTTGTGCCAACCCTACTTACGTGAGATAAGGATAAGACGATAGTAATGTAAGCACTACTTAAGCTTCGTGGTACCACTATCTTATCGTGGTACAGACCAGGTATGTTAGTATTAATATAAATTTTGAAATCCATATGTCCTTACCAATTTCGTCAGGGTCCAACATTTTTGAATATATTGATCGGATAGCCAGTAGTGCCGTACCATTGAACATGTCGATAATAGGTCCTGTACATGAAAAAAATAAACTTTAAAAGATAAAGTTATAATTACATAACCGATGTGTCTGCAAGTTTGCAATTTAATTAGTAGCCACTGAGCGATACCCTAGTAAAGAATACATTAAATGTATCTTTCAAACTCCACTTCAAATGGGCTATCCTTCTCAGAATGTTGCAGAAATGAAAAAAAAAATTATATATTAAATAATTAATATATCATAATCGGTCCTTAGCCTACACAACTATTAACATGTTTTTGTTTTTCGCTAGCTTAGTTTCTGTTTTATTTTCTTCCAGCTAGTAAGCGTTCTTTTTTGAAATGAAGTTTCTTAATACGGTTTGCGGTAGATGTTGACTGCTAGAAATCGTCACGTAAGACATAAGTGTTATAAACTTTCATAGGACTTCATTTCTCTCTCCGTCTCCCTATTGTATAGTATTGTAAGTGTGTGTGTATAACTTCAGCACTGAAGTCATGAAAATTTTATTACAACACTTTGTTATTTGTTTTGATTTTATTTATGTTGCATTTTCTGATCTCATTTATAACTCAACAATGCATACCTATTTTCAAACAAATAAATGTTTTTCCTACAATATTCAATTAAACTTTTTCACAGTATCTGCATTTAAAAACATATGCATTGAAAATCTACAGATTGTATAGAGAACTGCATGTAGGGGGCATAACGTTTTTTCATTACGTGATGAAAATATACAAATATAAATTGTCTAAACCTCTACATCGAATTACTTTCAGAGTTGAAGAAAACACGTAAAGTATTTCGTTTCTGCCGTGTCTTTTTTATTATCTTTAATCAATTTCACACTTATCACTGACGATGTGGTCATAGATGTAGCCATAGTTAAGAGACGACTGACTTAAAAGTGGAGTGACGAGACGAAAATGAAAGTGCTTTCATTTGCCTGCATAGGCAGAGGCCGTACCGAAGAAAAAAATGCTTTGGCAATACTTTTTGAACTTGGGAGTGGTAGCTAGTCCGGTAGCAAGTTATAACATCATCGTGATGTGTCCCTTCACTAATTGGCACTGTTCAAACAAAATATCACTGACTCATCTTTATCATTGAGGAAAAAAGATGAGGAAAAAGATAGGTGTTGTAATGTTAATCTTTTAATCTTTTGCTTATAATATTATTTTAACGATTGTAATAGAAGATTAAGACACATAATCACATGAATACGAACCGATAAAGAATATTTTTTGATTAGGAGCAAAGCAAAACACGAAGGAGGATGCTATTCGACTCACTGTAGATATGATTCCCATGACAGAGTCGTGCCATTTGAGGTATTTGCTGAATAGTGTTATCGCAATAACTGTGCCTGTAAAATTCAGTAAGAATAAATGTAAACGTACAACATAAATATTATGATATATATAAAATTTGGTAGGTGGTAGAGCCACGCCGAAGCTATTACTGGTTTCAGTATGAATGGGTCGGCTCGCCCGGCGTAGTACCACCCGACCCACAGAAACGCCGACGTCAAGTAAAAGTGTTTGTTGCATTTCGTTCGGTCAGTGAGAGCGCTGGAGGCACCCCTCCCATCCTCTTCCTCCTCCCCTCTCCCTGTCTCCTTCACTCCGAACACATGCTAGCAACGCACCTGCGACTCCCCTGGTGTTGTTAGTGTGTACGGAGGGCGGTGATTACTTAACATCGGGTGACACGACTGTTCGTTCGTTCTTTATATCATAAAAAAAAATTAGGGACGTAACGTAGCAAAATAGAAAATACCTCGAATGAAAAGCAATTGTAGAAATATATATAGGTAATATATATATACCTTAATGGAATGTAATATGGATTCTGTTCAAAAGATAACATCCTGAGAAGACGTTTTTAATTTTGTGATCAAATAATTGATTTAAAACTATTTATACTCCGCTACGTGTTACCGTGATATAAACCGGCTTTTCAAAAAGTATACGTCATGAGTGTATTCCCATCCAAGGTTTTGTCAAAATTTGAACACCAAAGATGAAGAGCTTTTGTAGATTTAAGACTTTGAATAAAAAATAACATTTATATCTTTATTTGTACAGATACAATAAATATTTAGTTTTTGCCAAATAGCTTATGAAAATATAATAATAATTTATTACTAAAATAACAAACAAATATTTTCGAACTAAAAAAAAAATCATATACTAGCAAAACTTCTTTAGTTTTTATTTTATATCTACATTAAGTTTGTCATTATTTGGATAAAATTAAAAGTGTAATTATCTTCTATACATATAATAAGCATGTAAATCTAACGTGTCTGTACTTTTTAGATTTTTGTGAATGTAATAAAATCCATTTCAATCATTTTTAGAAATATCAGTCTGTTGGTATGAACACGCATCACTGTTAAGGTACTGCGTTCACGATAAAGCCTCACCAACAAAATCCTGAAGCATATCCTCGACTTACATTAGTCTTGATTTCATTAGAATCGGTTTACTCTATCAAAAGTTACTGTAATTTTAATGACGTCGCGACTTAAGTACAAGAGAAAAGTAGGTAAGTAAATGGACTTAATACATTCAGATGATTTCATTAGTCAGTGTTTTTTTACATTAAGTTCCACGTAGGCGTAGTCGCGGGCACAGTTAGTATAAGATAAAACTCTTTAAGATCGAAAATAGAAAGCAACTGATGTGAACTATATGTGGACGACATTCGTAGAGTGATTAGTTCCTGAGTAAAGTTCAAATAACATGTAAGTTTACAATCATATATTAAATTTTAAGGGATATTTAAATAAATAAAATTAAATAATTTACCTATTGCAGTGGCAATGAAGTTGTACGTCTGGAAAATACTAAACATGACTTCATCCCAGTTGAAACGGTATCTTACCGACATATATAGAACAGCTACTTCACCTGTAAACAACAATTAACTTTGTGTAGTTATTCATATACTTATCATCATCAAGCTTGATGCATATAGATCTTCCCTCGTCTGCGTGAAGATATTTGTGAATAAACATTAGTAAATCAATGAAGTCTATTGCTAGTTAAAAAAAAGTTAAACATATTTTTTTGCTTCACTGATCCTCTTGTGTAACGAAAGTGCAAATGGAATGTCAATAAGATGCTAAAAAAGGGTATGTCGTAAAGACACACGATTGAAGTGAAACTTTTGTATTGCTGAAAAATATTTTAATTAAAAAAAATAGGACGGAAAGCCAAGGTCACGCGGTGGTCCAAGGTGGTCGATTCAAGTACTGACCGCGCTCGATGTTACTTAACTTCGGTGATCGGACGAGGACCGGTATTTTCAATATTCTACCCCACACAGTATTTAACCACATCACTTCTCGTGATACGAAAAGGTTGCTGATCAAAATTACAAAGCCCATAAGAAGATTCACTTAAAAGTAGTCAGTGTTGGCTTTCGAGTTTAAGACGTGACTTACCAAATATGGGCCCATAAAGAAAGATGACTACCGTCATTAGTACACATAAACGGAGTCTTCTATTATCCCTTGTCTTCTTGCACACTACTTTAATAGTATCTTTTATACTAGTTAGGTCAAAGAATGTTCGTAGAAAATGGAGTGTTCCTCTCCCGTCGTACTGTAAAGTATAAAAACTTAATCGATTGGTGCAAAGAGAACTTTTTTTTAATACTTTCTGGATTTTGCGATTAGCCACATCTCATCTAATTTTAAATGAGGACGTAGTCCAAAATGGTGAATACCCTAATCCTAGAGGGAACTGTCTCTCAAGTGCAGCTGCCGGAACACCAACAGTTGCTTGGCAACAACTTTCAACATAAGGGTGGTAGCTAACCAGGTGAACTTAGAAAAAAATTGTAACACCATGCTAAGGTTTTATCACAATGTTCAACAGAAGGATTTGCAAGGAATCAATTCTACGTCCGTCGACGCTGTGTTCGAAAATGGTATCAACGAGCCCTCATCGCTTAAAAAAAGTGATAGAACTAATACAAGATTCGACTACCGCAGCACCTTTGCCCTATTTCTGTCGTAAACAGCAGTAAGTGTATTTCTATCTAGAAGCAACAGGCACTGTTGCACAAAGAGTCTTAAACTGGTTTTAAAATGGAGTACAGTTTAAAATTGGTTGAAGATAGCTATGCACTGTGATGATCTTTTAAATCAAGTATAAATAGTAAAGTAAGAACAAAATGACTGCACTTTAAACGGTGGTAATTAATTAATATTAATTATTGCTCAAAGCCAGTGGTGATTGCCAATAAATGAGAATCCACCGTAGGTTGCTGTAGCTATACCTAAAAATACCATGGCAAAAACTTTCAGGTAGCAGGACGCAGACAGACTTGCTAATACTGAATCAGTGCGTGTTGGAACAATTCCCTAGGTAGTCCTAAACTGTAATGATTTTATTAAAATTATAATATATTCATTCTCTCCTGTAAAGTGTTTTAGCCTGTTATTAGCGTTTTGAAAAATGTGCGAATAAAAAACCCAGTGTGAGACCTTAAAATACAGTTTTAATGAGATACGAGAAAGATTAAAATATGAACTTTGTACCTACATATTCTTATTGATTATAAGGAAAACAACATTTTCCTTGTACATGTCTTCCATAATCTAATCATTACGTTATCACGGGTTATCATTTCGATCTTCATTTACGTAAACTTTTGTATCAATTACCTATGACTCATTTTGTATAGGACTACGTTTAACGCAATCTTTACTTTTTCTACGTGAAAAACTCATCTGAATGGTTTTGAAGTAAAGCTTCTTTAGGTGCGACTAGGAGGTAACTGGACGACAATGCAACGGAAGTTCGTTACGGAAATATGGTGTCACGTTTACCATCCGGTTTCTTAATATTATTGATTTTGTCAATAAATAGTTTATAAACAAATCAATCAAAATTTATTGAAAAAAATAGTTAAAAATATTACATTGAATAATAATAAAAATCATACAATACAATTAATAATGTATTATGGGTGCGCGAACGTGTTGCCATCTGGTTTCAATGTAAGTAAGTAACAAATTAATCAAAACTTTATTATCTGTTAGCTAATTCGGAACTTAAATAACACAGGAAATATTATTAGCAACTCTTTGTTATAAAGTAAATAAAATATAGAAAAGTACGAACAGTCTACTACGATAAGTAACGTATTAAATTAAAATAGAAGTTTTGGTTATGTTTACGCCAAAGAAGTTTTACTTCAATCGCGTGTAACCACACGCACTAATTTTTTTTTCCATTGTACATTTATTAACACGCTAATAAAAAATCGGTTAATCAAATTTAAATTAACTTCTAATGAATTATCGTGTTTTGTATCATTTGTTTTTACTCTCCAATGTTATTATAACATTAATATTTATCACAACCTTAAAAGGATGTTTCCACATAACGAAAAAAAAGCGAATTTCTCAAGTAATTAAGTTGATTTTCATTTCGATGATTCAATTTGAATTATGACTTTAACACACGATTCTAACAAAGGAAGTTAGATGTTATAATGTTAATCTATTTTAGTTTCCAGTTTTTCAAAAGCAACCGAAGCTATCGGTAGCATAACATAATTTGTGTTAAATAAATATTCATATCGTTACCAAAAAGGTAGCACTACTGTAACGATATATTTAATTAATACTTATGGTTATACTTAAGGTACAACTTGGTAATTGTTACTTTTTTCATTCCTATGTATTTTAATTTTTTTAAAGTTTGTTTCAGTTTCAAATATATCACTTATAGTGTTAATCAAGTTAAAGTAAAGAAAATATGAAGTCTATCATTTCTTTACGCATATTAACAATTATAGATTTTCAAGTACAACAACAAATTAACATTTAATATTAACATTGAGATTATTTTGTTACGCTGTCTCATAAACAGTGCGATTAGATTAAATTGCCATTGTTTAGAACACTACTTAAAGTTAATAAAAAAAGTATTTTTACTATTATACCAGCGGGCCTGGCGGACGTTATCTCGCCCTGATAATAAGAAAAAACCTTGACAAATTATATACCTAAACCTTCTTTATGAATAACTTTATCTACTGGTGAAAACCGCATGAAAATCCGTTCAGTAGTTTTTGGGTTTATCGCGAATAGACAAGCAGACAGACAAACGTGGTTGAGGACATTGTTTTATAATATGTATAGATAAATATAATTTGTTTTCATTAATGTAAGGACTATAAAAATATCACCTATGACAATATATTTTTCTAATTGTAATGTTTTATATATTGCGTTATTTGACAATAAAACAAGTTACTTACCATTTTTTGCTCCTTAGTCCTGGCAACGTCTGATATTCTTATTATTATGTATATTATGTTGATAACATCTACAGTTAAAGCTGATCCGTATATGGCATAATAACCGAATCTTTTCAGTATAACACCAGATAGTGTTAAACCAATAGGCAGACCGGCGAAAGTGCATAAATTTATCAAACCAAGGCGATGAGTCCTAGTTTCAGCAGTAGTTATATCACAGATATAATTAAATAATGCAAGAAACATTACGCTAGTACCGCCCGCGATACTTACAAAGAAAACGTCAAAGAAAATAAGAACTTCTAATGGCAACTGGAAGAATATCACATTAATGATGTTACTGAGAGATTGCAAAGTGCCTCCGATTACCGCAGTTAACATGATCACTTTTCTACGACCTGTTTTATCGCTCCAACCACCGATGAATATAAGCAAAATGCACGGTAACATAGACTGCAATGCGCTTTTCCACATCAGATGCGATGAATATTCCGCTTGCACCATTCTTTCATAGACGGAATAATTGTTCGATTGATTTTGTATTCGCAGCGAATCGCATATTTCGTCTCCTAAATTTAAACTCACTCGGCATGCTTTCTCTAAAGCGAGGGTCTGTGTAGCGACTGCTGCAAAAACACTAGAGAATAAGGTCATAAATGCTATTGGTTCAACTGTTATATATTTTCCTGCATTTTTCAATCGTTCACAAAATGTTTTATCCTTTGTACTATTAGCCGTATTATTTTGTGGTAGATTCAATGGTTCAGTCTCCAGTACGTCTTCGGTTTGTGTTGTTGCCATTTTAATAATTAAAAATATTCAATAACTAGAACCACAGTCTTGCAGACACATTTGTGGAACATATATAAGCGGTAATTGTGTGAAACTACTTTTTAGTGTAAATAAACTTATCACGTAATCTAATAGATCCAGATAAAAGCGCGATAATAACGAGTTTGGTTATCTTTTTTTTAAGGACCAACTGTTGTATGATTCATTTGGACATGACCTAATTATTTCGTGGAAATATAGTTTGATAACAAGGTTATTGTATCGGTGACGTAATTTCAAGAAATAGGATATGTTATGAGGAAAGATAAATGTCATGGAACTGGAAACGTTTTTGTTATGAAGGTGAGTAGAGTTAAATTGCAGAAGTTTTTACTGGATTTTATGAGACATGATATGTATACACAAGGTGTGAATATTGGAATGACAGCTGAAAAAAGATAGTGGAAAAAAACATGTTATGACAACAGTATTGAGTGGGTTATTGTGAAGAAGATGATGGTAATGAAGACAATTTATGGATTGCTCATTCTTCATTAAAATATTATTACCTGCTATATTTTTAACTATATATGTAACGAGGTTGACTATTAGTTATATGGTTTTGACGCATACATTATTATTTTCATTGATCTAAATGCGTAAGAGATGTAAATTAAAAATTAAATTAGTACGAAAACATTCATGTTCACTTAAAATCTTCAAGTTTTTTTAATATGTAACTTGGACAATATTCTCCTTGAGTCATGCTCAATATTACTGGGAATTCTGAATGTATGAGATTAACAGATTGTAGACCAATTCATGCATTTGCGGATTTGGATTAATTGTCTCTAGGTATGTACATTTCACAAACAATAACGTTTCCGCTATAGTTCTTATCTATGTGTTCTATATAATCGAAAAATCTAAAGACTCTTGTATTTGAAATACAAGTTATAAAGAAGAAATCGTTTGTGTAGTTTCAAATGTTTATGACTTCCCTTACATGAACTTATAGAAAAGCAAGTAAACCTAAGTTTATCACAAGAAGAGGAAACCATTTCTTATGTTATGATATGGAAATTCCTATTCAGTGTAATGAAACAAAAAATTCAAATTTAAACCTGAGACGATGAAACTCAAATAATGAAAATATATACGCCGTATTCAATAAAAAAAATACTAAAGGGAAAAGTATTTTACAGAATGAGGAAAAATAATTTAGGTAGATCATGGATTAACAGTACGGGTACTAGGTTATTAGTACAAACACTAATCTATTTGTACTATCACCTAACTCTCAATAATCACACTGCATACTTATTGGAATGTAATGTAAAAAACAGCGACTAATAAAATCATCTGAATGTATTGAGACTATTTACTTACCTACTTTTCTCTCGTACTTAAGTCGCGTCGTCATTAAAATTACAATAACTTTTGATAGAGTGAACCGTTTTTAATGAAACTAAGACTAAATGCTACTCGAGGATATGCCTTAGGATTTTCTTGGTGAGGTTTTATTGTGAACGTAGTACTTTAGCAGTAATGCTTGTTCATAGAAGCAGACAGACAGACATTTTTAAAAATGATTGAAATGTGTTTTATTAGGTACTTTTTTATTAGGACATTACAACAAATAATTTAGTCTATTTTATTTAAGACTAACTATTAACCGTGGCTTCGCGTGCAGTGCTGTCTCCGAAACGGTTCGACCGATTTTTACAGACCTTTCACCGGCAAGTAGCGGATTTTAAAATAAGTAATTTAATCTATTTTAATTTGGACTAGCTGTTAATCGTGGCTTCGCCTGTAGTGCTCTCTCCAAAACGGTTCGACCTATTTTCACGGGACTTTCACCGGCAAATAGCGGACATTATAAAAAGTAATTCAGTGTATTTTAGTTTAGACTAGCTGTTAACCGTGGCTTTGCACGCAGTGCTATCTCCAAAACAGTTGGATCGATTTTCACGGGACCTTCACTGACAGATAGCTGATAATATAGGAAGTAAGTTAGGTTATTCCATTTTAGACAAGCTGTTACCCGCAACTTCGTCCGCATGAAATTTATCAAAAATATGTTGTTCACTGTAAACATGTGCATAATTTTGGCGGCCATTTTTTTTAATTTACCGCGCTTTCGCCTACGTAACTTAGTAACCATAGTAACATATAAGAATATTGTATCGAGTTCAATGAACCCTATTTAAATTGTCAAATATTAAAAACTGCTTACACAGACAGATATAAAGCTTCATATCATGATTATATTTATGCAAGATTAAAAGATGTCATCTCATTCATTGTCCACAATTCAACATTATAATTATTAATAGTAATTTTGAAGATAGAAGGGGTCTTTCTAATAAGACATTAAACCATAACCGTATTACTTATTGCCTTTTTTTCTTTCCTCGAAATGACTAGACTATTGGCCTAGCAAGGCCTTAACAGCTTCACCGGACTACGTTACTTATTGACAGTATGGGCATATTATATCATTATAATAACATCTTTAAGTTATTGTTTCATTAGTTCCTTATACAGTGTAAGTGAGCACTGAGGTAGTTATATGGTGGGTTAATGTTCGAAATATGTTGCTGCTGACAAACCTCATTTGGCACGCTGTTAGTTTCTATATATCTAATGTACACGTTAAATGTTACTGTAAGTGGCGTGTGTGTCGTACTTACAATTGTTTTATAGAGCATTTCTATAATTGTAAATGGTCTCACATATTTTATATTTCGTTAATACAATTTTAAGAAAAGCGTGCGGATACAGCTAGTCATAAATATAATACTAGTGGATCCGGCGGACGTTGTCCTACCTTGATAATAGAAAAAACCCTAAAATTTTACTGCAGCGCTATCTCCCAGCTCTAATTGTGAATCTAAACCATTCTTGAATCCACCTGAACACTCACAATTATTTTTATCAACATCTGTCAAGACATTTAGAAGGAGTTCGGTTCGATATACACGGACAGAAGAATTATATGTATAAAGATAGTACATATTTATACCTTAATTTCTTTTCATAACAGTTTCTCTGTTCATAACAGTGTCTTTTAAAACGAAATTACATATGTTGAACTACATTTTATTATGGGTATAATTTTTCGGTAGCTATAATTATCATCACTTACATTTATTACGTATATTTCGTTATGCTACTACAAATACGCGTGTTTAAAATTATTTCATATCGGTTAGTTTTAACAATTTACATAATAACAAAATTTAAGGAAAGTAATTATATGATTTCTAACTTATTACTTAAACCAAAATTAATTTATTCACTCAGCTGGACTTTAATTAAGTTAAAACAATTAGTAATTGCCTAAAGTTGCATAGAAAATAAACAATAAATAATTTTCAGTCGGCTTGATACAGTTTAAAGAAATTTTGTGGTAAACTATAATAGTAAGATCATTCTTTAGATTGATCTTATATTGTGTTAGAACCTCACAAATTTGTTTTAATTGTTTGAATTCGAATGATTATTTATTCTAATTACAAACTTGTATATTATAAAAGAAATTAACGAAGATAAAAAATATGATAAATAATCTTATTAACATCTTCGGGCGAATGAAATTAAAGCTGACAAAGTTAACAAAAAAGTTCATGTCTCCATATATCTATACCTTTAAACGAGCAATTCTTGTATATTTTTATATTGTTATATATTCAGGATCTCGGAAACGGCGGCAGCGATTTCCGTGAAACTCAGTATGTAGGTGGTTTCGGGGACGATAAATCGATCTACCTAGATTTCAATCATAGAAAACTTTTATTATCTGAGTTTTCAGGCAATTAAAAATATAGCTAGAATACAAAGGTAAATTTTGCCGTTGCTGTCAAAACAAAAATAGCTCAAATGGAAATTGGCTGCTACGAATGTTCGTCTAACCCCAGTTCGAATCCAAGTGAGACCAAAAGAGAGATATCTTTTTAATATATTTTTTTTATATAACATGCTAATTTTGTGATGCAAACCTAATAGTTTATCTTAATTTAAAAATGTGTATGGTACTTTATCTTAATTTTACCACCTCTCTATTTCGCCACTATTAATTTTATGCCAGTTATTTTCGTTTTGTAATCATCTCTTTACAAAAGAATTATGGATAATACTTAATCTATATTTCACTAATAACAACAAAATACATATTTGTATGCTTTGACTATTTTTTCACGACTTTTAAAATTTTGGTAATCTTCATAACCTACTAATTACATATACTTAAAGTGTAAATACTTTAATCTAAATAGGTTTATTATCAACGAGCGTTCTTCTATTTTATTTTTGGCAACCAGTCTTCAAGTTCTAATTTCAGTGAACTAACAAGTAGGTGGCTATCTTGTTTGAACTTTCCTGGGAGTTTTTGTGGCAAGTCAACATCCATGCTCCGTGGTATTATTTCCGATCCCCTTCACTTGTGTACAGTAACCAAACTGTATTACGTAAAACATCACCAACATTACATAATATAGAGCCGAATAATACAAGATTGTGGATAAAATATAAAGACCACTACGTCGCATTCCAAGATCCCGCTAAAAACTTCTAAACAATCGTTGCTCCATTAGTCGAACTTCGACCATAGAGGAAATAAAAACTTTACCCTTTTTTTGATAACACTATCTCCTCTACATACATCAACTCGTCAATGGGTACAAAACAAGAAAATAATGAAGAAAATCGGCTGAGAAACATAGGAGGGACATTCTTAACCGATTCTCCACTGCCTATTTATATTTATATATAGATGATGAAAAGGGTTATTGTATTTCTCGTGTACACAAAATTTTACAAATCTAAGCATACAAACAGACGGTTACACATTGTTTTAGTTCTTATACTCGTGATCACTATCTTTCATAATATATATTTATTACAAAATTAAAAAAAAATTGTATATGTACTTAGAGACATAAATCTATAAAGTCATACAGATACGTGACTAATACATTATCTTTAATGACATCTATTTGTAAAATATATCATCTATTTATTTATCTTTATTGACTATTCTAATCGGGTATTTGAATACCTTCTTCTAATTTTGTTTTCCTTGTAATTTTTCTGTGTTCCACTAACAGCCAACTGTAACAAAAAATAAACATATAACAATTCATTTTCTATATTTTTCTAACACATTTTATGAATCAGAAGAAGAGCCCGACATAATAATTGAGAATGCGATTATTTAAGTTACCACTATTAAATTTAATTATGACTGCTTAATCCCTATGGAAAAGCGCAACGATATTCAGCACATATAAAACTCCAAATAGTTCTATATTTGCTAGAAAAGTCTCATCCAAATCAGTTCAACCGTTTTGAAGATTGGCCTGATAAAAGCAGACACTTCAATCTTATTTGTATGAAGTAGTTGCATTTATCGCTTTACGATGTTCAGCAAAAAAGATAAAATTTATTTAGCATGTGTATATTGTCGTTGTGTCTTGAATTATTGAATGAATAATTAATTTCTTCATTGGAATTTTTATCTTGTACACTGGTGAGATTGACACTACAATACAATTTTTCCAAATAACCAGTCGTATTGTGGAAAAAGATATTGTAGATAGTGCAAATATAAAAATAATTAAAAAGACGAATAAACTAACATAAATATTATAGTATGTTACCTACTGTCTTACCTACCTAACGTACTCTACTACCTAGAACCAGATAACGCGGACTCAGATTACAGTGCAAGTGACCATGTGAGTCATCGAAAAGCGATGTGAAATGGACACATCGTGGGACAATGGGACGTGATAAGTGACAAAATATCGAACATAATTATATATTTACATATATTAACTATGTCCTATCCGTAATCGTAAAGTACTTAAAAGTATATCTATACAAATAGGCGAATACAGTTGAGTATCGTTTCCTCCATTGTTTTTCAAACGATTTTATAATTTCTCATTCGTTATACTTCACGATCCTACGATACGATATTTATACATCATCAGCCGGTAAGACTCACTGCAGGGCCATAAGTCTCTTCCCGAAGGTCTTGGCGATTTCAAACTCTGAGAAGTACTCAATTCTATGTTTTTGCACTTTCAGTAGTACTACAAGAACATTTCTCACGTTCAGATTTCCTAACGGTGTTTTCCTTCACCGTCAGTCGACAGTGTTACCAATTTAAATTAGTAAATGTCGGCGAATTCGAAAAATTCCGAAAAAATTCTGGATGAAACACACACATGTCCTTATGTGTATCTCTACAAACGTGTATGCAAAATTACACAGTTGTTGATAACTGGGCGGAAATCGTGTATATTTTTTAAATATTGTGATTCGACGGTGTGACAAACTCCACATCCGTCATAAATGATCGTAAAATTATTTCCAGGAAAGAATTTAATTTTCAAAACTGATGACGTGTTACGGAAATTAAATTAAGACATTACAGAATATCGAACAATGAATAAATACGTGATCTATTGATAACGTTATCTATAGTACTGTTAATTAGATGATTTATCACTTATTTTTTAATTGTAATTTTCTCAAACGTGCATGGAAATATTGTCATTATTTTCGAAAAAAGAACAAGCGAAGTATCAAATTTACGGAAAAAGAAAATCAGATCCATTGAAGGAGCGTTTTTTGAATTTGGAACATTACAACGTTCCAGTAATGTTGTATGAGACGGCGTGTTGGGGTTATTAAATACTCTTTAATTGGGTCTCTTTTATCAATCTTGTCATACCAAAGTAAGTCTTTTGGCTTAGTACAAATTCGTTCACGGTGCTGTATAGCCCATGGTATAACCATAAATGCGCTTGCGTTTCGATACAGATGATAAATAGAAAATTGTCGGCAAAGCTGAAAATTCGTCTTGATTTGTTAGTTACATACTTAATAAATATAAATGTAATAAATGAAATTAGTTCATACGGTTCAGAGAGTAAAATGGTGATTGATTGTACTCCACCAGATATAAGATCAGAAGTTAAATTGGCAACGGAAATTCTGCTTACAGTCTAAAGAAAAATACATAAAAGTATATGAAAATTTTATGAGTTGGAATATCGAGAAAAAAGTGAACATTTTCTCCGAAACAGTATTTTTGGCCTATTATAATAAGTGTCTCAGTATGACTAATGTAACTTTAAATATTAATTAAACTAAATGTATTATATAAAAAGTATGTTTTATTTCCCTGCATTCTTTTGAGAAAAGCACTATATATGCCTCGGCGGAAATGTCAATTGTCTGTCTCGTATTAGTGAAGTCCTCGCCTACGGCTCGGCCTTCATACTTGTACTCGACCTGCAATTGTCTATTTCCCGGCAATAATGTACTATTTATCAATTCTGCTTAGATCTTATATAAAAGCTTAATGATATGTAGTTGAGATTATTTCACAAGTTCGAATTAGTGTAGTGTCTATATGTAGATTTAAAAAATCTAAGTTTACATATATTTTATTGCAGGGGATACATTCCTACGCTCTCGGAAAGTACCTAAATAAGGCTAACATTAAGTAGTCAAATTTCCAGGGATTTGCCATTTTCACCAAAAAATCACGAGGGAGCGGAGAATTAAGTAATCCTAACACCTCATTATCTGATACAATATAAATAAAATATAGCGTATAATTAGTGCTTATTATTTTAGTCTTTATGTCCTACGATGTGATACTGTTATACCATGAGCATGTTAGGGTTAGTGCTTCTACAGCCCTACTCAAAATATGCTTAATAAACGAAGCTACGTCAAGCCCATTTAGTCAGTCAATCTCCAAGTGAGACGGTATCCAGAGTTTGGAAAGAGCGGTTGTCTTAACTATCTTTTAAATTTGTAGTGTGTATTAATAAAAGTTTTTTTAAAAACCCTTTTTTTATTTACGGGTTAACATTTTGGTGGCAGCGGTGGGATCCGGAAAGTCCTAGTACCAAAGTGCCGTTCCGCATAATCGCCCCGGATCCTAAAAATAAGTAAATTAGTATCCTAAAACTTATATTGTGTCAGTGGAAGAAAATATAAAAGTGTACATATATAAAGATATCCTGTGAGACCTGTGAAGTGTCGTGAATCCTAGTAAATCCTGGAAAAGATTTACCTATCCTATAAGAGTAAAGTCTGTGTGCAAAAGTAAGTACTACTCATTTACTTTTAAACCTGTGAAAAGTGTCCAGAGTTCTATCCTAATTGAAGAAATATACTACCTGCAAACACCTGTCGTGTTTCCATCTTACATCGTGAACAATCATCGCAGGATCCTGTACTCGGAATCGAACCGAGGGCCGGTTCAACTAAACCAAACTACCCGAGACTCCAGTACGACGAATCGTAACCTGAGCCGTCTCTTATCTCACCGGAATGTCCCCGGTCGCCGCCGTGTTGTTATCGAGCGCCCACGCGTTTCTCATACTGTAAGTCTCTGGTCATTGTTTCGATTGCGCTGTTTAATTTAGATTCGTTTAGTGTGTATTGCAATTTCGTTTGTATAACAAATTTAGATTAATTCGCAACTGGTTCTCAACATATTTTTATTCACAACTTATTCTCAATCTATTTTTAAATCGTGAAATTATTACGCCGGAAACAACCAAAGTTGATGATAGTAAAATAATCATTGACGTGTCTAACCCAGAACCAACTCCAACTGACCCGTCATTAAAAGCACCTTTACTTTCTTCTCAAACCGTTAAAAAACCTACTACAACTTAAACTATGGCCGAACTCGATTTAAACACCTTATTTAAATTTATAAAATCATAGGATGGTAGTAGAGAAACATTAAACTCATTCCTGGTGAACTGTGATAACGCTTTTGAATTGGCAATGGAGATACAAAACCTATATTATTCAAATATATTTTAAGTCAGTTGCAAGGAAAGGCGGAGCTTGCTTGTTCCATCAAAGAATTCAAATTATGAAAGCAACTCAAAGAGTTCCTTAAAACCCAATTTTCCGAGAGGAAGCATTATGCTCACTTACTCACTCACCTACAAGAAAGCAAACAAGGCCCGCAGGAAAATGTAAACCAATACTCCTTACGCATCGAGACCTGTCTGTCCCAATTACTTACCGAGATCTCCCTCGGAAATACAAAGAAAAGTGATCTCGCCGGACGTACTGCCTCTATGGAGGATTTAGCCCTCCACCACTTCTTGATGGGGCTTCATCCCCGCATTTCCAACATAGTGAGGTGCCGTGACCCCAAAAATCTGAACGAAGCCACAAATCTTGCAATTTCGGAAGAAAGAATCCAGCAATCACTGTATAAGAAGAATATACCGCAACCCGACTCAAGACCAACCAACATCTCAAACTTCCACAGACGCTTCCAATCAAGGCCAGGGCCCTCAAATACTCAACCGACCCAAAACTTCCAACAACCAAGGAATCCACACCAATTCCAACAGCCTAGAACATTCTCGCAGCCATCCGGACTATTCTGTCGTTATTGTAAAACTACAGGTCACGACATAAAAAATTGTAAGAAACGGGAATTTTACAATAACCCGTATCAAAATCAACAACAAGGCAGGGCATCGGGGTTCTATAGAAATAGCCCCATGCACAAAACAATTAACCATGTCCAAGAGATCCCCAATGAAAGTGAAGATGAAGGTTACGACGAAGTCGATCACAATGAAAACTCTTTAAACGAATAGGCGCCTCGAATCAGTGTCGCACGAGACGCGCCTTTAAAGTCGATACTGTAATCCAAAAATCATCCTCGTTTAATCCAAAATTGCAACGTGCTATACAACAGGGTAACTAGCCTCAAAATGGAAGCGCGTTTAATCCAAAATTGCAACGTGCTATACGACAGGGTAACCAGCCCCAAAATGGAAGCGCGTTTAATCCGAAATCGCAACGTGCTATACGACAGGATAAACAGCCCCAAAATGGAAGCGCGTTTAAATCCTACACTCAAAATGGTTCGATAAGACCAAAAGAAGTCTACGAAATTAATATCGATACTAACAAAAAGTTACTACCTCATATCCTAGTACAAACACAAGTTGCAGATATTCCGCTAACGTTGTTAGTTGATTCCGGCTCAGCCATATGCTTACTTAAACAATCCTCTATTTCCAAAAATCCAAATATAATCAAGGAACTCATTCAGCTCAAGGGCATTGACCCAAGCGAAGAAACAACACCGACGCTTGGTCATTTCCTATTAAACTTACAGTTATCCGAAAATAAACAGGTCCAATATAAATTCCATGTTATCAAGGAGATAAATCTGCCCTACGACGGCATTGTTGTATCTGATTTCCTAACTAATTTTGGTTGCAACATTGACTATGTCAATGACCTTTTACACATCAGAAACCTAAATATGAAACTTCAGTTTTTCGATCCGATCTATATAATTCCAGCAAGAACAGAAACCATCATAGAATGCTCCGTAGCTAATCCGTAAATAAAGGAGGGAATGGTTATAGATCAAAAGTTATCAGAAAGTCTACTAATCGTCAACTGCCTAGTACGAGTCAAGACAAATAATAGAATCAATATATCTATCCTTAATACGTCGGAACAATCTATTACCTTGAAATCAAGTCTTAATTTAAAACTCGAACCTATAAATTCATCAGAATTAAAGGAATACTCTTCCGTTCCGATAAACCATATAAAAACTACAATAAATTGTGTTGAACGTACAGAAAAAGTATTAAAACAATTACGTATCTCACATCTAAACAGTGAAGAAAGAAACGCTCTCTTAAAGCTGTGTTCCGATTTCTCCGACATATTTTATCTGCCTGGAGAAAACCTTAGTCACACAAACGCCCTAAAACACGAAATTAAAACCTCAACAAATGTTCCAATATATACAAAATCATACAGATTTCCTGAAGTACATAAAGCAGAAGTCAGGAACCAAATAGATAAAATGCTTCAGCAAAATATTATAGAACCATTTGATTCTCCTTGGTCATCATCTATTTGGGTAGTACTCAAAAAACTCGACGCATCGAATACACAAAAATGGCGTGTTGTGATTGATTATAGAAAACTGATCGACATTACAATCGGCGATACCTATCCAATCCCTCAGATTACAGAAATCCTAGACCAACTTGGAAATAGTAAATACTTCTCAACCTTGGATCTAGCATCAGATCCATCAGATCCAGCTAAATGACGCCGACAAACCTAAAACCGCTTTCACTATACCAGAAGGACACTTTCAATTCGCGAGAATGCCTTTCGGCCTGAAAAACGCCCCTGCAACCTTCCAAACACTCGTGAACTCGGCGTTATCAGGACTCCAGGGAATACGGTATTTCGTGTATCTAGATTACGTGGTTTGCTATAGCCATAATCTAGAATCTAGCATCTCCAACTTATCAGAAATCTTTCGAAGAATGTGTGACTTCAACCTCAAATTGCAACTGGATAAGAGCGAATTTCTTCGTCGTGAAGTCGGTTACCTTGGTCAAATAATTACGGAACAAGGAGTCAAACCAAATCCCGATAAAATCAAGGCCGTGACCGAATTCCCGGTTCCAAAAACACCAAAAGACATAAAGTCATTCCTCGGTCTCGTATCATACTATCGACGATTTATTCCTGAGTTCGCCAAAATAGCAAAGACGCTTACAAATCTACTGAAAAGATACACCATTCAAATGGGAGAATCAATAGCAACTCGCTTTCGATACCTTAAAAAATAAATTAACAAACAATCCGATTCTTATTTATCCTGATTTTTCGCAACCATTTAACCTTACTTGCGATGCTTCTAACTACGCCGTTGGAGCAATACTATCACAGGGACCCATAGGACGAGACCGTCCTATCGCATTCGCATCGCGTACTCTCAACCGCGTGGAGTACAATTATAGCGTCACAGAGAAAGAATGCCTCGGCTTCATATTTGGCACCAAGGTATTTAGGCCCTACCTTTATGGGCACACATTTACTGTCCTAACAGATCACAAACCACTAGAGTGGTTGTTCAAGTGTAAAGATCCAGGCTCACGTTTAATTCGGTGGCGTTTAAAGTTAGAAGAATTCGAGTACGACATCAAATACAAAAAAGGGAAAATTAATACAAACGCTGAAGCTTTATCCCGGTTCCCAGTGAACCCAGTCCATTCGAAAGACATTTCGGGAACTGAAAGGAACATAGACGAGACGCTAACTACGAGAGGAACTAGATAGAGACTTAATGGATTTACTCGTATCACCTCCCGTCTTTCAATCCTGACGAACTAAATGCTGACACTCCGGATCCTCTCCAAACTATCGAAGAAACCGCCCCTTTGCCTGAAATCAACTTAGCTGATCTAAATCTTAACTTAGACGAGGACTCCGTAACGCTGAATGACGCTAACTTACCATCAAATATCCCTGATGCGTTACGAGAAGGAATCGAAAATGAAACAACCAACTTACCTGAAATAATACAACCCTCTGATGAACAGGTCGTACTTAATCCGACTCCGTCAACAACCGTTTCTCCAGATTTGAATCTGGTCGACGACGACTACTCCACGTTTTTGAAAACAATGTCAAATAATAACAAAACTATTAACATAAAAATTATAGAACACAATGAAAACAAAACACTAACATAGCTTTAAGTACTATGATACTAACCTTACTGTAAATATAATACTTCATTTAAGTCATAAGTCATTGTTTACAATGAATCTGTATATTAAATAGAATAAGAATAGATTTAAATAATTAATTATGGAAACTGTTATTTACAGCTCATCTCGTGGAAAATCTCATAGAGATTTCGTCCGGGCGATAAATTCAAGCTCAGGCCTATACTACGATTACCTAGGCAAACTTAGAATAAATAATGTTCAGTTACAAATTCTAATTCCGATAAATATTGCACATTTCAAACCACATATACAAAATATTGAAAGTAACTTACAAATCACGAAAAGTCTGTGTAATGAAACCAAAATTGTGGAAATTAAGTTAGAATGTCACAATTTATTACAACCACTTACAGCGCGATTCCAGGATATGAACAAAGAGTTTTCTGCTATATCTCACCTGATCGATAATAGGACCAAGCGTAGTGCTTGGATAGGAGGTATAGGTACAATCTTGAAAAATGTATTTGGCACCCTCGACGAGAATGATGGAATAAGGTACAACGAAGCGATAACATCCTTGGAATCTAATGAAAAGCAGTTAGCTTCTCTTATAAAAGAAAATATTTTGATCACCACCTCCATGTTAAAACATTACAACAATACTTTAGTTAAGATAAAAGAAAACGAATACAATCTCAATATGGCTATTGACAGTCTCTCTACAAATATAAAAAATATTAATAAAAGGACGAACAGACTACAGATACTTGTAAACATAAATGAAATATTTAACGCAATGGAAACGTCCATACTTGCATTATCATTTCAATTAAAGGATGTAACTAGTGCAATCCTATTTAGCACTAAAAATATTCTCCATCCATCTATAATAACACCTCAACAATTATATTAAGATCTTATCGATAACCACAAATACTTACCAAGTGAACTGGAGTTGCCAGTAGCTTTAGATATTAATGCAATCCATTTAATCTTAAGTATATCTAAACTAGTTTGTTATTATGTTAATGATAAGATTGTGTTTGTCTTGCAAGTACCTCTGGTTAGTACTAGAGAATATGTAATATTCCATAATATAGCTCCTCCATCACCACATAGTATTGAGGAACCTAATTCATTTACACTGGTTATTCCAAATAATAAGTATATCGCAATGACCATAGACAAATCTCACTACTGTATCTTTAAAGATTTTACAATTTGTAAATCTATAAGACCGGGAGACTTTATCTGCGACATAGAAAACGTTTATTCGACTGAAGCGAAACCCATCTGTGAGAGTGAACTGTTAGTGAAAGTGATAAATGAAAAATCACCACAGTGCGAAACAATAATTATACGTGGAAAGTTAGACATTTGGAAACCTCTAACAAATAACAATTGGTTGTATATAAAGTCAGAACCCCAGAAAGTATCCATAGACTGTCTTAATTCTAGATTGTATGAAACTAACATATTAGTTACCGGGGTACTATATATACCCAGAGAATGTATTGGATATTGTAAAAGCACCACACTTGTACCTAAATATAATGTATTAAATATTACTTCACCCATTAATCATGTTCCCGAATTCAACTTAATCGATGATAAATGTTGTAATCTAATTACGTTAAACAATACAATTGATAATATGTCCTCCGTTTATCTCCATAATGTGGACTTAGATGATTCTTAGATAATTTACAAAAAGTGAAATTTCAAGAATTACCACGTATTGTAGAATACGGGGCACACTACTCAATTATTGTTATTATATCTTTTGTCTCAATTCTTTTATTCATATTATATATAGCTATTAAGAAAATATGTAAAACGTATTATAATGGCCGCCCTTTCCAATTCAAAATCAGCATTAATAAAACTTCACCATTAACGACTCCTGAAAGTACAAGCGAAACAAATAGTCGAACCCCTGAGCCTGAAACTCTTATACCAGTTACTCCAATTAGGAACCGGGTATAATCGAGACTTAGCCATGAGCATGTTAGGGTTAGTGCTTCTCCAGCCCTACTCAAAATATGCTTAATAAACGAAGCTACATCAAGCCCATTTAGTCAGTCAATCTCCAAGTGAGTCGGTATCCAGAGTTTGGAAAGAGCGGTTGCCTTAACTATCTTTTAAATTTGTAGTGTGTATTAATAAAAGTTTTTTTAAAAACCCTTTTTTAATTCACGGGTTAACAATACGAATACGGCATTCGATAACTATCCACACCTGTTTAGATAAGAAGTTGAGGCATACAAGTAAGCTTTATCAGGTCCAGAGAAGACTGGGTATGGAATTATAACAATATAGACACAATTTTGTGTACAGTGAAATTATTTTTTATCACAGTTATTTCACAGGTGACCAACGAAAATTTGCTATATTATACAGATTTATATTATACAGACAATCCCGCGGTGACATTTATGCCGCTTGCTAATCTTTCCGGTAGGTGACCTTTTTTAAGTGTTAACTCTTTAGGGTTTTAACCCTAAAATACAATAATCCACAAATTAAAGTGCGAATTATAATGTATTGAAGTTATCATATGTAGCAAGTATTATAGTTTCATGATATCTTAGGTCTTTACCTATGAAATTGCTGTTTTGTATGAAAAAATTTAAACGAATTTTTTTCATGTATTTTTTATTTGTATTAATCGAAGTAATCACCCATGCAATCAATGCATCTTTGCCAACCCAGTGGCAGTTTAATGATGTCCTTCTTAAAGAAATCAGCTGGACGGGAGGCAACAAATTCTTCAAAGGCATTTTGTACTGCCTCTCGGGTATTGACTTTTTTTCCCGCCAAGGAGTTATCCAAATTCTGGAAAAAGTAGTAGTCTGTAGGCGCAAGGTCTGGTGAGTAGGGCGGATGACGGAGAACTTCCAACCCCAGTTCTTGCAACTTGGAGACCGTCTGCTGTGCAGTATGAGGTCCCGCGTTGTCGTGCAGGAGCAGCGGAGACGAGCGATTGACCAATGCTGGTTGGAGATGTGCCAGCTTCTCCATCATTGTGTTCAGTTCTTCACATACACATCTGCAGTAATGCTCACCCCGTTTGGTAAGAAGCTGTGATGAATCACACCGGCGCTAGACCACCAAACAGTGACCATCACTTTTCTAGGGGTAAGTTTTCGTTTAGGGCATTGTTTAGGTGCTGAACCAGGATCCAACTAACTTGCTGAGCGCTTGCGGTTATCAAACAGAATCCATTTTTCATCGCAGGTAACAATGCGGTTCAAAATTCCTTCATTTGTGTGTCTGTTGAGCAGTGCAAGGCACGTCTCGACGCGTACTTCGCGCTGGCGATCATTGAGTTCGTGGGGCACCCATTTGTCAAGCTTTTTTACCTTGCCAATTTGACGCAAATGGACCAATATTGTTTTGACGCTAACGTCGAAAGCTGCTGGTAATTCAGCCGTAGATTGTGTATCATCAGCTTCCACAATCGCCTTTAATGCGTCATTGTCGACCAAAGTCTTCGGACGACCGCGAGGTTTTTTTTCAGGTCGAAATTCCTAGAACGGAAGCGAGCAAACCAATAACAGGTGGTGCGTTGGTTTGTAGTGTTAGCTCCGTAAACGTCGTTGATGTTGCGTGCCGCTTGTGCCGCGTTGCTGCCACGACGGTACTCATATTCCATAATTACTCGAATTTTTAACGTATCCATGATGACAAAAAAGATTGAAATGTGATGAAAATGTAACACTAATCAATAAACAAATGACTACTTTTGAAAAAGAATTCCATGTTTTTAAAATAAAATTAATTTGAAATTAGAATTCTTAGCCAAACAAAAATTATTTTGATTTGAAATGGCCAGTACTGCAGAACGGCAATTTCATAGGTAAATACCTATTATTATCACGTCACAAATATTTTTTAATTAATTTGGCAATTTCCTTTACCACGACGGTATTGATATAGAAGTGTTATCGGTGACTGGAGAATGAGAGGTTTTATTAAACAACCACAAGTAAACAGACTGCCAAGCCAATTGCCAGGCTAAATAGTACAGATTATTTACCTATACATTTTTAGAATACTATATAGATACTTTGCTAAAAATATAACAGGGCAATATAACCAAAAAAAAAAAAATTTTGGAGACGTTATACAAAACATACGGGTAAAATTTTGCCTTGCGAGGTTGAGCTTTCTCATGTGCGATCAATTAATTTTGATGATATTAATTGTTTTCATTCTACGAAAAATATTTTCCGCGTATATATGCGCAATAGAATGCGCAATGAACATTAGGTAATATAAACCAATGAGATACTAAAATACAAAATATCATACATGAATACGATCATCGCGGGCATGGTTATTGCTGCCCCCATGAGGTACACAGCACCTGGTAACACTTCCATCGTTGCGGTGTATACCTTTGTGTAGACAGGTATATATAGTAAGGGCATTAAATTTTCCACTAGTCCCACAATCGAATTCACTTTACCTGAAAAAAAAAGGAACTTTACTAAGAAACGTTACAGTACATTTTACTGAAATAGTTACTGAAAATAATTTTACATTTAATTAGAATGTGTTTATTAACTTATAGAAACTGCAAAATATACTTAAACTGCGGTTATTGTGGATGATGTATTATATTTTATTTCTAACAGATGATAATTATTTTGCCCGATTTTCAGTCAATAGAAGAACTGTATTAAAGAGCCGCAATGTCATCTGTTATCTCTAGTTATTGTTTACCAGAGCAGTGGTTATTAAGCATGGAAATTATGATTATTATCATATATATTAATACGTGAAGCCAAAACTTTGTATCCCTTTTTAGAAGAATTGCGTGAATGGATAAACGTGAAATTTGGCATAGTTAAAGTTTATATGGAGGAGAAGTGCAGAAAGATATAAAAGGCATTAGAAGTACATTAAATTAATTAAAATATACATTACTCACACTACTGCTTCAATTTTACACAACATATACATACATGTAAATAAAAAAGACATTTTGACATCCGTCAATAACGGCCTTCACAAAAGGTTGCGAAGGAGGTTGCTATGCTCGACTGTATGTATTTTTTAACTGACTTCGAAAAAGGAGGAGGTTACTACGGTCAGTTGTATGTATTTTTTTTTATTTATGTTAATCGATATCTCCGCAAATTATGAACCGATTTTAATGATTCTTTTTTTATTTGAATTAGTTATATTCAGCGGTGGTCCCATATAAATTTGAAGAAAATATTCAACCCCTAAGGGGGTGAAATATCGTTTATTTGATTTTCACCCACTTCGTCTCTACGTATTTTCGTGAAATTGGAACCGATTTATTATACCCATTACAAACCAGATATATTTATGAACACTAAAAATGGGGAAATAAATTTTATTACAAAAAAAATAAACCGCCTTCGATGTGAAAAACTAATAAGGCACTAAAAAGCGAAAAATAACTTAATTATTAAGTTAACCGAATTAAATAAAAAATATTGATATTTGAACTACCTAATTATATATTTGAAGTCGATGCCATTGATAAAAGAACCCTAATAAAGTTCAAACTTTAAAAATTCAATGAACTATGGTCGAATGTCGACCACTGGGCGCCCACTAGTAATTATAAAGCTGTGATTTTTTTTTGCGTCAATCCTATTTCACAGAGCAAAATGAAAATCTATTATATTTTTAGATAACAAGTAAACTGTGACTTCGTTGCATTCTGGCTGTTCTAAAAGTATCAAACATATTTATCTTCTGTCAATATCCTAGCCAATATTATAGAGGCATATTAAAACCATCCCGAGATGACTTTATTTCTAATATTCTTATGTCATATGATATACGTATGAATATAATATAAAAACTAGTAGCCACAAAATCTCGCAATTTCTCATATAAAACTGTTTTGCATAACACACAAAAATTATAGCGATATAAATGAATGTTTATCATATGACAAAGTATTTGTCGTAACCATATGTAAAATAACAGTGATACGTGAAATGTTCCAAGCCTAGTGGTTATATAATTAATATTCATTGGGAATGGTAATATATGTAATTTTAATCAATAATAATTGATTGGATTCAAAATCGATATGAATAGATTTATGGAAGACAATTTAGTAAAAAAAAAATTTGTGGCATGCATGATAAATTTATGGTTTAGAAAATATATTTTTATTTCAAAATTCAAGTTGGCAGTTAAATCCAAGTAATGTATTACACTATTATATTATTAGGTATATTTCAATAATTTAAATGTTTTTAGAGTAAAATATTTCAAAATATGAAACTAAGGCAAGGAGTAGATGAAGTAAAGCAATGCAACGATACTGAGTGTTAAGGCTTCGCCATACAGCACGCGTTTTTAGCACACGGCAAGGTGTACTAGTGCCGCGCTATAACGCCGCGTTGTATTGTACTATTCAAGTTGAAACCCGTTATATAGATCGTGCGCGTGTCACGAGCGTTGCGTACTTCTAGCCAATAATATAACACAACGCGGTTAGTACGCAAGGCTAGTACGCCTTGACGTGCGCTAAATACATGCTCTGTTTGGTGAAGCCTTTATGGGTTCAAATTACACACAGAACTATTATTTGCATGACCTGAATAATATAAATGATTGTTCAGAGTCTAGATGTACTTCGTGTCCGTTAATTGTATATAAAGATCCGTGCGACACAGGGCTTAATCCCCAGCATGCTTGTCCCAATATTTAAACAAAATAATTACATGAAATAAGTTGCGGTATGACAATGTGAAAAAAGTTGGTATGTAAATAAATACTTTGGACTCTCCTTACCCAATTCACTGGGCTCAACGACTTTTGTGAATATTGATCTTATGGCCAATAGTCCAGTACCGTTTAATATTTCTACCAAAGGTCCTGTAAAACACAATTTGAACGACAATAGTTTTATTCATGTTTTAATAGTAAACGTTTGATTTTATATGAGGTGTCAGGATGCATTTCGTTATTAGCACAAATTTACATGCCAACAAAATCTGCGTTCGTCCTCGATGTTTACATCCTTAATAATGGATAGTAAAAAGCTAGTACGTTAATATTATGTAAATATGTTTATGATTTTCTAATAACCTGAAATACTAAAACGTAAGAAACAAACTTGTGGAAATAGAATTACTGTTGTTAAATTAATATTAATGTAAATTTATAATGAATCTAAAAAGTTTATGTATTTTAATTTCAGAATATGAATTATTCTTGGCGGGAATTTGAGTAAATAAGATTATTTTTTAAGTAAACAAATTTGAAAACATTATATTGAAATGTATGTAAGGTTTTCCATTAAGTTTACTTTGAAATAAAAAGTAATTGACAGGGGCTGATGGTTGTTTTATAAACATACTTGGTAATTCTTTCAAAACTTCTTTAGAGTAATAAAAAGGGAGGGCCGTTTTAAGATTTATCCAGCCTAAATACTATAGTCGACGTTACTTTAACGTGTTCTGTTGCAGTGAGACGTGATAGCGGCCAATCAATTCCAAGCGGAAGTGCAAAGTAACGACTACTATAATACTTAATGATAGATTTCCGCAAAGTAACGCAGTCTTCAATTAAATATTTATCCAGCCTTTCTAGGAGATTACTTATAGCATTGTTAGCTGAATTAAATTATTTCAGTGAAAGAATTAAATTTGAAGCGATGATAATGATTTGATAGAAAGAATCAACCCATAACATATTGGAGGGACATTTTATATAGTCTAACTTCGATCAATAATGATGTCTCAGTTGCGATTATGGTTTCATTCATGGTTGATAGCGAGATTATGTGAAAATTCTCGTTCTGGTAACAGCAGCGGGAGAGAATGAGAGTAAATGGAGAACATAGAATAACGTGCGCGGCTATCGAACCAGGCACTGGAGACCACATCATTATCTTCAATTGCTTTAAATGTTTCTGTTGATAGAGTCGAACTAGTAGACGTATTTTCCGATGTTCGTGGATTGTCTTAGACTTTATTGTAGGTGGGGATATAACAAGTAACGATTTATCCATAAGCAATTCCCAAGACATCGCTACGGCTAAGAGAAGAAATTATTGGGTGCTTAGTGAAATTTATCTATTTTGAAAGAGTTTCTCCGAGTGTAACAGCTTCTTTGACAATAGTCGCATCTGATGATAAATGACGATGTGGTCTCAGATGGCAAACATGCTAAACATAGAAGTAACTGGCTCTCAAGTGCAGCTGCCAGAATATACCAACAGGTTCTTGGCGACAGATTTTCGACTTGACGGTTGTAGCTAGCCAGGAGGACTTAGAAAAAGCCCCATCATCATACAATGGTTTCATCATAATGTTTTACTTCACCGAAAGTTCGGACTCAGTTGTTAGGATTCTAACCTAAGTCCATTGACGCGGTTTCCGAACACTCTACCAACTAAGCCATCATCGCTTAGTAATTTACATAAATATAACTAAAAACGTCAAGTGTACCATAGTAAAGAATGTAGGGTGTAGTTGTGTTTGACGAAACTCGTTAGTAATACAATAAATTTATTTCCTTCAATTATTTTAGTTAGCCTACGTTTATTAATTATTTTATATTTAAAACATGTTTTACTTTTTTTAATCATTTCATCAATTACCGTATAATATGCCATATCTGTTTTCGAATTGAGGAAGTTTCTATGCACAAGATGACTTTGCAATTGATCACCTTTTATACCGTTCAAGCGATGGTTATGAAATCGTCATAATAAGGCGTGAATACAGTCAGTAAAGTATATAATTTACATTAGGTAATAGGATACTAACCTAAAAAGAACACTTTTTCGTTTGGAGCGAAGCAGAAGACAAACGAAGCGACAACCTTGCTTACTGTCGATATTATACCGAGTATCGAGTCATGCCATTGTAGGTATTTACTAAATACGAGTATCGAGAAAACACTGCCTGAAAATCAATATAAAACGACGTTTCAAAATAATAATAATGTATAAATTTATATTATATGTTAGAGCAATCTATAACTTGGGGTATTGCCAATCATTAAAGACTAAGTTTCAGGAATTCGGTATTTTAATTCTGCCCTCCTAATATATTATTGAGAATTTGATGTACGTCCGCAAAAACTTAGATAATCTGGATTTAGTAAAAGACCGACATAATGTAAATACTGGAAACAATAACAAACTGGTCACTCCATGTTTCTGGCTTACTAAGACCAGTAACAGTCTTTAGGTAATAGTGTTAGATTTTATAACAAGGTCCCAAAACACATTACCGATTTGCCACATTCTAATATCAAATGTTATGTCAAGCGGGTCTTAATACATAAAGGCTATTACAGGGTGGATCAACATGTGAACGATGGTGACGTCTGCAAGCTAGACCTCTCTCTGTGGATCCACCAAAAACAAATATAACTTTATATGCATATTATGTTGTAATAATCAAATAATATGTGTATGAAAGGATAAACCAGATCGAGTTTCTTGCCAGTTCTTCTCAATGATTGGGTTGTTTTCCAAACCGGTGGTAGTTTTAACGTTCATAAGTGTCTTCTCAAGGCCTAAATTGAATAAAGAGTATTTTGATTTTGTTAATGCAGCAAATATTGTAAAATGCGGCAAATATTAGGTGCATCAACCTATGAAATTGCCGTTTTGTATGAAATTATTTAATCGAAGTAATCACCCATGCAATCAATGCATCTTTGTCAACGCAGTGGCAGTTTATTGATGCCCTTCTTAAAGAAATCAGCTGGACAGGAGGCAACAAATTCTTCAAAGGCATTTTGTACTGCCTCTCGGGTATTTAATTTTTTTCCCGCCAAGGAGTTATCCAAATTCTGAAAAAAGTAGTAGTCTGTAGGCGCAAGGTCTGGTAAGTAGGGCGGATGACGGAGAACTTCCAATCCCAGTTCTTGCAACTTGGAGACCGTCTGCTGTGCAGTATGAGGTCGCGCGTTGTCGTGCAGGAGCAGCGGAGACGAGCGATTGACCAATGCTGGTTGGAGATGTGCCAGCTTCTCAATCATTGTGTTCAGTTCTTCACAGTACACATCTGCAGTAATGCTCACCCCGTTTGGTAAGAAGCTGTGATGAATCACACCGGCGCTAGACCACCAAACAGTGACCATCACTTTTCTAGGGGTAAGTTTTCGTTTAGGGCATTGTTTAGGTGCTGAACCAGGATCCAACCAACTTGCTGAGCGATTGCGGTTATCAAACAGAATCCATTTTTCATCGCAAGTAACAATGAGGTTCAAAATTCCTTCATTTGTGTGTCTGTTGAGCAGTGCAAGGCACGTCTCGACGCGTACTTCGCGCTGGCGATCATTGAGTTCATGGGGCACCCATTTGTCAAGCTTTTTTACCTTGCCAATTTGACGCAATTTGACCAATATTGTTTTGACGCTAACGTCGAAAGCTGCTGCTAATTCAGCCGTAGATTGTATATCATCAGCTTCCACAATCGCCTTGCATTCGTCATTGTCGACCAAAGTCTTCGGACGACCGCGAGGTTCATTTTCAGGTCGAAATTCCCAGAACGGAAGCGAGCAAACCAATAACAGGTGGTGCGTTAGTTTGTAGTGTTAGCTCCATAAACGTCGTTGATGTTGCGTGCCGCTTGTGCCGCGTTGCTGCCACGACGGTACTCATATTACATAATTGCTAGAATTTTTAACGTATCCATGATGACAAAAAAGATTGAAATGCGATGAAAATGTAACACTAATCAATAAACAAATGACTACTTTTGGAAAAGAATTCCATGTTTTTAAAATAAAATTAATTTGAAATTAGAATTATTAGCCAAACAAAAATTATTTTGATTTGAAATGGCCAGTACTGCAGAACGGCAATTTCATAGGTAAAGACCTATTATGTCGAAGTTTAACTCTTTGCGATCAAATTGCTGTCAAATGTTTAGACATCATTTATCAGAAAATAAATTTGAGTCACATTTGGAATAGCCTATCAAATTTAATTGATGAAAAAAACACAATATGTACTTAACATAGCAGATTAATTAGTTATTAGAATGGTAATATATAAAAATAATGTTGTTAAGATTACTTGCAACTGTTTAAAGTACTCACCTATGGTGTGTGTGATGAAATTATATGATTGAAATATACTGAATTTGACTTCATCCCAATTGAAACGATACCTCGTGGACATGTACAGAATGGCCACTTCACCTGTAATTAAAAATCTAAAATTGAAAGCGCTGTGGGGCTGATTGACGTAAGACCGTTACTACAAACAGCTGGAAATCTTTAGGTAAGTAAGATTATTTAATGAGTCGTGGAATTCAGCATGCATAGCATAAAATGAAGTCGCTTCCGCTGTCTGTTCTTTTAGATCTATTAAACTATTTAACGGATTTTAATACAGTTTCCAGCAATAGATAGAGATACGTTCATATTATAATAGTACAGAAAAGCCGAAAAATTCAAAGATTTGTAATGTGATATCGTAACAAACATATTTTTATGCGCTTAAGTAGCTTAATGTACTGTGGAATTGTATATCTTAAAAAGATTGATAAAAAATTACGTGATGGTATTTATCGCTAAAGGTAATTTTTATCTTTTTACAAAAATAATTATATAAAAATAAATATGTAATATTTACCAAGCTATTTTATACAGTACATTATTATTCCTTATCAAATTAAATACATTACATACATTGTAATGTCATGTAGATCAAAACTACCCTCAACAGTATTTCATTAAGGCTAAAAACTGACGGAGCGAATTTGGTGAAACTGCGGTTTTATTTCTAAACTCACGAGACCGCTTATTTGTGTGGTTACAAGACGGGTAGTTAATAAAATAAAGAAAGACGACCCGCCAACCGAAAGTAGAACGCGCGGGCGCAACCTGCCAAGGCTGCGGGTGACCGCGACCCGCGCGATTCTACTAGTTACCCGCCGGTGCAGCGGGAGCCGCAAACAACCGCGTACATTGCGGGCGTAAAACGCGTCGTGAGATGTGCTTTAATTTTTTATATATATATCTGCATTGTATAGAAGCTGCGGGCCCGCAACCGTGGCGGGCACGGGTAAAAACCGCTTCGTGAGTTCTTAGCCTAAAATTCATATCTACATTGCACCCATGTGAAGCTGGGGCTGGTAGCTAGTTAATATTATAAACTAACTTTTTGCAGTTTGGCTCGTTTTAATGCGTGTTTGACCTGTCTCTCAAGAACACGTATTTTGTTCTGTGTGAAAGTTTCTATATGTCCTTTTCTGTACTCGTGTCAAATTTCATAATGTTTGGTTTATCATCAACAAACAAACTCGCTTTCACTTACTGATATCTATAAATATGTTTGTGAGTTTGTCTTTTACGCTCGTACGCCTTAACTACTCAACCGATTAGTTCATAAACGTTGTATAAAATTAGGATAAATTTCATCTCAAAAAAAAAAAAATGTGGTATTCACAAGGGATAGAAATTTTCAAATTCATGTTCAAATTTATTTGATGTAAACGAAGCTGCGAGAAAATGCTAGTATTATATACTAGTAAAATATTAGTATTATATATTTATATAAATATAAATTTTGACTTTTAGTATGGAAAAAAATGCAAATTATGTCTAATTTGTAGTATAGCCAATGACTAGCATATATTTTTATGGATAAAATTTAATTGATATGCATAATCAATGAACAATAAGTATGCTATAATCTTATCTTTTATACATAATTGTGTTAGCTCAAATAAACATTTCCTTGTAAATCTTTGGATTAACTGTCATAAGTAGGTAAATATAGGATTTGATATGAAATAAGACGATTTTTCTTGTTTGTAGTATTTAGCGATATGTTGGTTTTAGAAATAAGATATTGCTACCTTAGGTAAACAACAGCGACGAATAAAATCATTTGAATATATTAATCCCATTTACTTATCGCTCGTACTCAAGTGGCGTCGTCATTAACAGACTTTTGGCAGAGTGAACCGATTTGAATGCAACAAAGATAACATTTTACTCGAGGAATTGCTTTATAATTTTCTTGGTGAGATTTTTGTGAACGCAGTGGCATTTTTCACAAAAATCTAAAAAAGACAGACACGTAAGATTTACATTCTTATTATATATATAGATAGGTCTTTATAATACACTTTTGAACGCTAAACATTACCACAAATTCGAAAAATATTTAAGTCACTGCGTAAAATCAACCAGGAACTTGATTGGGTTTATATTTTTATTAAAATTAATGCTTTTGGCCTCTATTTTAGATCCTAACAATATAACCTATATCGAGGGTCGGCAACGCGCATGTGACACCTCCGGTGTTGCAAGCGTCCATAGACTGCAGTGACTGCTTAACATCAGGCGACCCGCATGCTTGTTTGCTACCCTCGTGGTATAAAAAAAATATCCACAACGCTATATCATGGGATAGTCACTTAGTATTCTTTCTAGAAATAAAATTATTCGGTACGTTTTTAATATCCAGCCTATCAATGTTTTTTGTTTCAGAATGTTGATAGTAAAAGCTTTAAAAATTCATCTTGGTAAATTCTAATAATTAAAAGGAAATCTTAAGATTAGTGAATATTCGTATATTTACAATATCATACTGTATTCTATTATAGCATACTGTATTATATTATAGCACATACAAGTTATCTATGAAGTACAAACAAAGAACCTTATCTTTGTTACGAGCAAAACATATTGCGTACTAATAGAGTCATAGGTAAAATTAGCTGTCGCTCGCGACTTCCTCTGAGATTTCATTAGATTATTTGAATGGTGTCTCTAAATAGTACTTACCGTACATCGGTCCGAATAATGTGCAGACAACAAAAATGAGGATACATAAACGTAATCTTCGATTATTTGCAGTCTTCTTAAAGATGACACCCAATGTTGTTCGAACGTTTGATAAATCGAAGAATGTCCGAAAGAAATGAGATATTCCTTGACCATCGTGCTGTAATTTAATGCAGTCTTTGATATTTTAGGCACATAGATTACATCTAAATAAACAAAGGAGTCATTTGTCAAACGTATTGATCATACGAAAAAATATTATCAGCATCGCAACACAAAAGAGAATATAAATACGTTGCTATCACATAACTTGATATACGATTAAACGTCTAGACACTTTAGAATGGAAACATCGTGTGCCCTAATTATTACACACTTCAACACTAATACCAGATCAGACGGTTTCTCTCTAAGTTTTAAGTACCTATGCGGAAATTTAAGGCAATATGTACAGAGGTTTTTACATGGTAAAAGAGTAATGATGCAAGGGTATTCAGGAGATGTGTTTATATATATGTGGGTGTCATTAATTTTGAGGTAAAATATCGCATTTTCCTTAATAAAAAAGATGGTTACTCATGTAGGATTCGCACCATACAAATTAATTTTACTATCCGTAGCATTTTCTTTTTTGGTAATATTGTTGCGTTAGCGGGGAGAGTGACAATATTCCATATAAGGTATACTGAAATGCAACTATAGATTCCTCTTAATTTACGCAAGTGATTTTATAACAAACAGGCTAGATTTTCAGTTCGTAAAAAATAATAATAATGGTGTATAAAATTATTCCTTACCTTTTTCTGATCCTTACTCCTTTTCGGGTCCTTTAATATAAATATGTTGTATACTACGTTCAAAATATGCAAACTAACTGATAATCCATAACATCCGTAGTAACCATATTTTTTTAAAAACACTCCACTTATCCCCATACCTATAGGAAACCCTACAGTTAAAGTAAAATTTACCAAGCCCATTCTGAAAGTTCTATTTACATCATTTGTAATAGCACTGACGAAGGAGAACATAGACAAGAAGCAAATACACCATCCTCCTGATAAACCTTCTAATAAGGCTTCTGAAAATACAAGGACTTCTAAGGGGAGCTGATAAAAGAAATAAACATTGACCATATTATTGAAACATATTAACATTTGACCAATAATAGGCATAATCATGAACACTTTCCTATGTCCTGTTTTATCTGACCATGCGCCAACAAACAAAGCCATTACACACGGTATTGTCGCTGATATATAAGTTCTTTTAGCCATCGCTGATGCAAGTAATTTCTGCGCTTCCTTTTCATATTCATTTTGATTTCCAGCCTCTTGCATTTTTAGTGAGCTACATATCTCGTCGGTATAATTAAGATTCACTCGGCAAGCTTTCTCTAAATTAAGGTTCTGGGTTGTTATCATCGATAGTACGCACGCCATGACAAATAATAACATGCAAGGTTCGACAGTTACATTTGCGAAGATATGCACAATTGTTTGACTAAAGTTTCTTTTCTCTTCTACCTTTTCACAATCATCGTTTTGTTTAAGAGGATCTTCTTCATTAAACTCATCTATATGACTAGTTTTATGATTTATTTCGTTATCTGGATTCATTTTTTTTATTGTTGATAAAACTTCTTACTCATTAATAATAGATTAACCTCACCACTGCTCACCACAACCACTAAATATTATCTAACAAACTGTTTCAAAAGACAAATATGAATATTATTTATCTGCACCCGTAAAGATTATTTTAATCATTTGATACCTATTATTTACAAGTATCAAATGGAATGATTATAAGACATTAAATACTTAATTGTTTTTTTAATAACAGTTTCAGGCTGCATTTATGAAAATATTCCGTTGATCCTATTAAAATATAAACTAAAAAAAGTATAATAAGCTACTGAACTTATTTTCTATAATCTTTGTTATATCTTAATCTGATATAAGATATCAAAAGTATAGTATCATTATACTATAGTTGTATCTAAATACTATTTTTTGTAATCCAATGATAAAAGTTTTTTTAATACAGCAATACAATTCAATGTAGATTCAAACTATAGGAGTATCGAAGAATATGGAAAATCTTACTAAATATGGGAGCTGTTTTATTCGCTGCTAATCCTAGTGTAGATAAGGATACTCTGATATTATTTTTTATACATGTATCAATATAACACGACTTCTAGATATTTGTCAATATTTGCTATTTATGCTTCACTTATAGATTTCTTCCACAAGCGATACAGTTATGGCTAATATTCCCAGTGTGTTAATCTCACCTTAGTTATCAGTGAAAAAAGTATGTACATGAAAGAATTACATACGTAAAACTACCTTAGCTATACTGGGACATGGCTTCATTGAACGTGTTGTATCATCTATGACATGGCGAGCATTCTAAAGAGTTATGCAACTTTACCCTGTCATCTCCTTTTACAATATAATAATGTTTATGCAGGCTGATTGGATGACGATTACACACAGTTACCTTCGTTTCTAGGTTTTACTGTACTTTCCAATAAGTACTGTGTAGTCATTTTGTCAAGATAGTATATAAAAAAACAACTGATTTCATAACAATTATCTTAGTGACTTTTATATTCTAAACACAATCCTGTGCTGTTTCTGTTATTTTCTTTTATAAGGATGACGTAAGTTCCATGATTTTGCATTATATACGTAGGCTAATTTTACATGCGGTCGTCTCCTAAAAAACACTGACACCAACACTTTATACAAAAAATACTTTTGTGATTTATCTAAGTAGCTCTAAAACGTGCTCTGGACGCGTATCCTAGTGTCGTGATCAATATTTACTAATTTACGATAAACAGTTCTACTGAATTTTTATTTGTAATAATCTCACTCTATCATTTATTAAATAATTGTGTACAATTTATATGTAATTTAGTCTTACAAAACCGTAAATATGACTTGTCTTTAACTGCTGATGATTTTGTTAATATTGCTCATTACATTTGTTTATCTTTTGATAAATGCTTGCTTGTCGACTAATATAATGATATGGTTATGATAATGCAGTGCGTTGATCGCTGTGATATAAAAACAATAAAATTAGAAGCAATAAAGGAAACGTTAAATATTTAAGCTGTCATGACCAACCCAATAGACAACGTCATATTTTAATGCTGATAATTAAAAATTATTTTATGGGAGAAGAACAAACAATGTGTTGAGATGTGTGGATGGTATGGATATCTATACATATAATAAAAGGCTAACGGGACGAAATCTGTACATTAAATATTTTAAAGAAAAAATACTCTGGGAGGGCTTACAATCAATGACAGAACACATTGCTATAGTTTTTAAAAATTTTGTCTGTCGTTTCACGTACAGGATTCACGCAAAAACTACTGGATTTGGATGGATGGATTTTGACGAAATTTGGTATGGTAGTAGCTTATATACCGGTATAACATTTAGGCCATGTTTTACATATATATCACATTTGTATGTCTGTTTATTTTACTTTTAAGAAACCATAAAAGAGAAGAAATTTACGCAAAAACTAATAGACAGATTTTCACGAAACTTTGTAAGGTTGTTTGTTGTTGTTTTATTTATACACCGATATAGCATACTAGCTTCTGCCCTCGACTTCGTCCGCGTGTAATAGTCACTTTTGGCCCCCGAACCCGAGAAAAACCTCTGTTTTGGAACATTCTTCATTGATCCTCCACCCCATTGGTCTTAGCTTGAGGCTATATAGTATATAGCCTACCTCGATTTATGAGCTATCTAACACTTTTCAAATCGGAACTGTAATTCCTGAGATAAGAGCGTTCAAGCAAACAAACTCTTCAGCTTACTGTAACAAGACCAAATCTGTACATTAAATATTTTTTGGAAATTATAATCGGGGTAGACTTTGTTATCGATATAGAAGCCAAAGATTATCCTTTTACAATTTTTGTTTGTCTGTCGGTCTGTCTCTGTGAACACGCATCACTCTGAAAATACTGGACCGAATTTGATGAAACTTGACACAGAGATAGCTAATATTACAAGGTTACATTTAAAAATTTGTCCTATAAAACGCAAGGGGTTCTCCATAATAACGGACGAAAGTCAAAAATTTGTAGTTTGATAAATTAACTTTTATTAACTTAATTATCCCAGATCATTCAGTGTTTAATTTATCATTATTTATTTTATAAATATATTTTATCGTTTCATTTACAATTTAACTGTATCAACTTGATATTTTATAATGTAAACTATACTGACTGTGTAGTAAACGTCTACAAAAAAGGGAAAGGAACTTCGTTCGAACCGGGGGTCTATAGACCCCTCAAGCCTTTTTTTTTTTTTTTTATTGTAGCTCGGCAAAGTGACTATACTGTGCCTGATGGTAAGCACAGTACAATCCAAAAACAACGGCGACCGCCGAAAGACATACTATCCATCGCCGGTCGCCGCTGTCATGCCGGCCTGAAAGCGACCCAGTTAGGGACAGCTCCCCCCCCCCTGGTTGCTGGATATACACCGGCTGATCCTGGAACGCGACACGCCCAAACGTGCCACTATGGCGGGTGTTCCACCTGGTGTACGGTGGTCGCGATCCAGTCAGGTACAGACACCCTACCACCCCGCAATTTTTACAAAGCAAATTTTTACATTACCGCCAATATATGTGGGTTAGTTTTTATCTTAATTGAACCCGGTAGATAATGTTACGAACGGGTTCTAGGCTTATTTTAAAAGATTTCTAGCATACCATCTGGGTATATGTTTGAGTGAGTCCCTTGATAGTTTGAATTCACAATTGGAAACCGTAGGTGTGACTGTAATCGGGTATTGGGTTTATTAAAATTTTTCGCGTTTTCAAATATAATTGAAATTGGTGATAACCGATTTGGTGCAGAGGAAGTTGCACAGGTCAGGTAGTATATAAATAAAATAATAAAACTCTATTGTGTAAAAACTACTGGACAAATTTCGATCAATTTCTTTGTGGTTTTATTCATAGAAACTTAGTGTTTATGTAAAAAGAGTTATCAAGATAACTTCATTTCTTATAAACTACTTACTACAACTACTTTAAGTTACTAATATTTCGTTTTTTCTATTACTAGTTTTTGATTTAACCTTTTCAGGAACACGTTTCACAAATAAAATCAAACGTTTTTTGTTGTAGTAGGAAGTGGTAGCGGCTAATTAATTTCGTGTGGAAGTGCAAAGTAACGTCCATTATAATATTTTATTTAGCTTTTTGAACTTATACTTCTTTTAGCGCGTTAGGGAAAATGATGAGAGTAAATTTTTACGAAGCGCGCGCACACCGTCACGAAAAACCTACACCCTGAAGTTAGCTATAGTCAACATTTTGTTTCTTTGTATTTGTTGTTTGTATTTCTTTGTATTAAAACTTTCAATGTATTAAATACCTTTTTTCTATTGTTAGTGTCGTTTTAAACGTAGAATAAGGCGAAAGATAAACTTTTTGAAAAGATTTTTATCTTGTTACGCCAAAGAAGTATAACTTCTAACGCGTGTACATAAGTACACACACACTTTTTTTTTCCTCAGTAAATATAATATATTCTAAAAATAAGAAACAATGCAGGTGAAATTGAGGGTAGTAGCTAGTTACAAAATATTATCGGTGTTATTAATTCAAGAGGACGTTTTACCAATGATAATTGTAGCTAAAGCAATAATTGTACCTAAAGCATTATAAAAAAAAGTAATGAAGGCTTGATCAATTTTGATTCTAAATAACTTTGGCTTTGCCTATTACCTATAACAGAGTAAAAAAACAAAGAAAACAAAAAACATGCAAAACAGAAAAAGAAAAGTAAAACTAAATAGCAGTGTACATCTTCAAAGTACAATGATATATAATATTATTTACTTAGGGTATTTTCCTTTGAATGTACCTAGTCCGGCCATAAGTTCTGTTACAAATGAAAATGCATTTTTTTTAAATGAAGTAATTTAATATTATTACAATTTATACCTACATATTTATTAGTCTCAGCAAAAATTAAAAAAGATATTCTATTCGAAATGGCCACCTTTGGCTTTTATACAGGCCTTTAATCTGTTTGGCCACGAATCTATGGATTTACGCGCTGTTTCCAAGGGAAATTTCGCCACTGCTTGCTCCAAAGATTCAATGTCGCCGTGTCGTTTAAAGCAGGCCATGTCCTCTAAAACTAATCATAATTTGAAGTCTAAAGGGTTAAGGTCTGGGCTAGATGATGGCCAGTCTTCAGCTCTTATAAAGTCCGAAACGTTGGTTTCAAGCCAGGCTTGGGTAGTTCGTGCCTTGTGACCAGGTGCAGAGGCCTGCTGGAAAAACCACGCTATATTTAAAAAAAGTGTATTGCTGAGAGGCTTCACAACATGATCTAATACTGTATCTTGATACACTTTGGCTGAAGTATTCACTCCTTTTTCACAAAAATATAGTTTTGTGACTCCTTGATTAAGACACGCCCCACCAAACCATCACTGACGCAGGATGATAACCACGTTGTACCTTTCTGACCACTTGAGCAGCTTCTTTACAACTGTGAGCGTACATTTTATTATTTTGCTTATTGTGGTGTTCTTCAATCGTGAAAATTGTTTCATCCGTAAAGAGGATATTTCTGTGCCTTTCACCTGCGTATCGCGACAGAAGGCGTTTTGATCGATTCACTCTCTTTAATTATAAAGATTGGTTTAGGGCATGTCCTGTATATCGACGATAAGCACCGAGTTACAGGTCTTGTTTTATAATACAGACAAAGTCCTAGCAGGAATCTTCATTTCTCACGATAAGATATTTTGCTTCCTAATGGGGTTTCGACGAATTCTGGCTTTAAAAGCATTAACAGCCTTTGTAGTTCTAATAGCACGTGGCCGCTCCGATCTTTTCTGGTCTTCGACAGATGAAGTGTTGTTGCATCTATTGATAGTACGATATACGAACATACGGCTGATACCAAGCTTTCGAAGTGTCTGGAATATGACCGACGGCTCCATATTCACTTTGTGCAAGGCGATCACTGCAATCCTATTTTCTGTAACACCCCATTCCATATTGTAATTTGATAATGAACACGAAAAAATTTGTGGAATGGCGCAAAATCGATAGAAGTTTTTAAAATAATATACGTATTCCAAATTCAAAATAATAAAAAGTTGAAAAAAAGAAAAGTTTTTATGTAACAGTACTTATGGCCAGACTAGTTACATTTACGCTTAAATCTAGATTGACAAGAAACAAAGTTTTCTTCTGAAACCAAGGCTGCATCCGGAATGTCATTGTTAGAAACGGTAGATTGTTAAATTTCATTGAAATTTTCCATGTGTTCGACAGAGTCCGTAGAAGGTATATCATTTTTACCTGAACTAACTAAATCAGATCCCGCAGTTTCTTTATTCGATAAAGAGTACCTTGTCCCCGAATAAGTTGTTTTAATAGGCAACAACTGATTAATATGACGTTTCCATTCATTCCCATTAGAAGTTCTGACTCTGTAAATAAATGCAGTGTCTCTGGCGACATCATCAGATGTTGCCCACTTTTCGGCGCGCGCACTATAGCCACGAGCTAGTACTTGATCACGAACCACAACAAAATGCTCTGATCCAGGCCGGATGCGCCCAGCCATCTGTGTAGATGATTCAACATTTCTTTCGGAATTTGGTCTAAGTGCATCTAACCTACCTCGCTACCTAACCTTGCTACGGTTGGAGGAACTCCTGTCGTAGCATGTTCGCAATGCCTATACTGAAACAAAAATGCCGTAATTGCGGTATCTACATCCACCTCTTCATGAATTGCTTTTTAATAGCTTGTATTACTGATTTCACTGCATTTTCAGCGGCACCATTAGCGGCTGGTTTATAGGGACTAGTGATTATGAGCGTTATTCGATTTTTGTTCATATAATCTGCAAATTCGTGAGATCTAAATGGAGGACCATCATTACTGACTATCTGCACAGGTAAACTGAAACGAGCAAATAATTCACGAAGCTTACCAATAGTGGAGTCAGACATCTATCTACGTTACTGTTATCATTCAACTTTATAAATTCTATATCAAAGTTATATGATGCTAATATTAACGGACTAGCAGCTGTTTGAGGCAACCCTAATTTTGAACCAAAGATAAAAGTCAACGGTTTGTGGTTAGTTTTAATAATAAAATGCCGGCCGTTAAGATACTGGTGGTGTTTTGTAACTCCACTAATAATAACGAGTGCCTCTTTATCTAATTTACTATATGAGCGCGTAGCTGCATTTAAAGTCTGAGACGCAAAACATATTGGCTGCTCCTCATCATTAGGAAATCTATGCGATAGGCTTACTGCCTATGCCATACGAACTATTATGCACTTATAATGCACTAAAGGCTTATTAGTAGGTACTGTATTTTTAGCATTATGAAAAGCCCTGTCGCATTCTTTTGACCAGCACTAGGTGCTGTTTTTACGAAGCAATACATGTAAAGGGTAAAGTATAGTAAATAATTTAAGTATAAATTTAAAGTAATCTATTCTATACTCTATACATATAATAAAAATGAAGTGTCTGTATGTAATATCAAAATAACACTTTTTTCTGATTGGGTGTGAAAGTATACACGCTACTGATAAATTGATTTAAAATTTTTGTCGGTCTGTCTGTCTGTCTGTCTGTCCGGGTAATCTCCGAAACGGCTGGACCGATCTTAACGGGAATTTCACTGGATATATAGAAAAAATTACAGCGAGTTACTTAGGCTACTTTAAATTAGACTATCTGTTAACCGCGGCTTCGTCTGCCTTGCTATCTTCAAAACGGTTGGACCGATTTCCACGGGACTTTCATTGACAGATAGCTGACCTTATAAAAAGTAATTTAAGTAATTTTAATTTAGACTAGATGTTAACCGTGGCTTCGCCTGCAGTGCTATCTACGAAGCGGTTCGACCGTTTTTACCGGACTTTCACCAGCAGATAGCGGATATTATAAAAAGTAATTGAAGCAATTTTAGTTTATACTAGCTGTTAACCGTGGCTTCGCCCGCAGTGCTATCTTCAAAACAATTCCATCGATCTTCACATAACTTTCACTGGCAGGTAGCTGATCTTATAAAAATTAATTCCAGCAATTTTAGTTTATACTAGCTGTTAACCGTGGTTTCGCCCACAATGCTATCTCCAAAACAGTTAGACCAGTTTTCACGAGACTTTCACTGACAGATAGCTGACTTTACAAAAAGTAATTTAGGTAATTTTAGTTTATACTAGCTGTTAACCGTGGCTTCGTCCGCTGTGCTATCACCAAAACGTTTACATCGATTTTCACGGGACTTTCACTGGTCGATAGCGAATCTAATAAAAAGTAATTGTGGTTATTCTATTTTAGACTAGCTGTTACCCGCCACTTTGTCTGCATGAAATTTAGCAAGATTTCAACTCATTCTTTATTTTTAATAAGAGAAATAATTATCAGTTTATTGTTTACTATTCGACATTATAATTATTAATAACATTAATGATATAGAGGTCTTCCTAATAAGATCTTAGATTATAAACGTATTACGTAAAGAGTTCCATAATACAATTTGTAGCGGAATAGACAAGCGCTTATTTTTTGTATAGTCACAAAATCTTAATTATAATAATGGCAATGTATATTAAATGTAATTTAAATGTAAATCTTTATAATAATATTTTAAGTTATTGTTTCAGTAGTTCCTTATACAGTGTAAGTGATAGTTATATGGTTGGTTAAGGTTCCAAATGTGTTGCTGATGACAAACCTCATTTGGCACGCTGTTTGTATTTATATATCTAATGTACACGTTACATGTTACTGTAAGTGGCGTGCATGTTATACTTACAGTTGCTTTTAAAGAGCATTTATATAATTATAGATAGTCTCACAATTTTATAATTCTTTAATACGATTTAAAAAAAGCGCTATAAAAGAATCCAAATTTTTTGGGTGATTTTCAACAGGCTGTAATTCGGCAGCAAATAATAGGTCTTTACCTATGAAATTGCCGTTTTGTATGAAAAAATTGAAACGACTTTTTTTCATGTATTTTTTATTTGTATTAATCGAAGTAATCACCCATGCAATCAATGCATCTTTGCCAACGCAGTGGCAGTTTATTGATGCCCTTCTTAAAGAAATCAGCTGGACGGGAGACAACAAATTCTTCAAAAGCATTTTGTACTGCCTCTCGGGTATTGAATTTTTTTCCCGCCAAGGAGTTATCCAAATTCTGGAAAAAGTAGTAGTCTGTAGGCGCAAGGTCTGGTGAGTAGGGCGGATGAGGGAGAACTTCCAACCCCAGTTCTTGCAACTTGAAGACCGTCTGCTGTGCGGTATGAGATCGCGCGTTGTCGAGCAGGAGCAGCGGAGACGAGCGTTTCACCAATGCTGATTGGAGATGTGCCAGCTTCTCCATCATTGTGTTCAGTTCTTCACAGTACACATCTGCAGTAATGCTCACCCCGTTTGGTAAGAAGCTGTAATGAATCACACCGGCGCTAGACCACCAAACAATGAAAAAAGTAAAGTAAAAACAAAAGCAAATTGTAATTTGAGTATCTAGTTTTTGAGTTCAATTATGAAAAAAAATCAGAAATATGCTTTTCTTTACTTAAGTTTTGCTTTACTAGATACATTTTTATAGGAATAATTAAGATTAAAAGTACACTCTCGGGCTTCCCTTTGCTGAATATGTCTTTCTTGCCGGCAACTAACCGTGCTATTGTTTCTTTCCAAATAAGTGTGCCTCTTTTCTATAGGCTTACTTTTCAAAATGATTACTCGTCTTCTATAAGGCAAGTTAATAGATAATATTCTGAGCCTGCACTAAACATTTTATGAAATAGCCGCAACTAAGGAGTGAAGGAGCCGCATGCAGCTCACGAACCGCGGCTTACCGACAACTGGGCTAGGACAATTAGCAATTACCGATGATTTGACAGTATGCACAGTATATCTTTATTTACAATCCTTCACAGTACACCACTGCAGTAATTGTTGTGACAGGTCTCAAGAAGGTCCATCATACATTTACAAGCACTTTGCTTTGTAAGAATTAATTGAACGTTTAGACATTTTCGATTATCGTGCAGAATTTACTAGTCATCATAAGTGCCTAAGCGATTCAGAATTTTCTAATTTCTGTGCTTATTCATGCCCAAAGCGAAGTGCAATTTAGATTCTTTCGTGGTCACAAAAACAACAGCATGAAAGAAAAAGTGAAAGGCAATAAAACAAATGAAAATTGTTTTTTTTTAAAGAAATAGCACAAGTATATCTTAACATTAATCTGAAGTTGGAATTGAAATTGGGTACAATGAAAGATATCAGTATTTATAATAGCAAATATATATATATATCATTACATAGTGTTGGCGACGTACACGATAAGTAGTACATAGATTTATACGTAAATTTATTGATATTTTATAGAGAACATATATATAGATTGGTTAGATAATTCATGCGAATATAATAGAATAGAGATATAAATTGGATATAGAATTGTAGGTATGTTATGTGTGTATTGAGCTATTGAATATGGAATTATAGATGTGATATATATAGTAATAGGGATTGAATTATGGATATGTAAGAATCATGTGTAGAATTGTTGAAAATAGAATGATGTGTGTATTGAATTATCGCGTTATGGATTTACAGAATATGTGAATTATAGATAGAATCATGTATATTAATAGAGAAATAGGGACTAATGCATGCATAGAATTATTGAATTGCGGATTGTATAGAATTATTTGTGTTAGTATAGGGTGACTTATAGATTACATTCGCATTAAGTAGGGAATTACATGATAGATGAGATTAAATTATGCCGTAAAGAATATATAGCGTGTGTGCATGGAAACATTCGTAAAGAGAATATGATAGAATCACACACGTTATATACTATTGAATTATACGTTACATAGCAAGAATTATGCGATCATACAGAACGGCAAATATGGAAGATTGTATAATGTGGACAGTAAAAATTTCGAATTTTCGAAGAAAGCTATAATTATAATCACTTACATTTATTACATATATTTCGTTATGCTACTACAAATACGCGTGTTTAAAATTATTTCATATCGGTTAGTTTTAACAATTTACATAATAACAAAATTGAAGGAAAGTAATTATATGATTTCTAACTTATTACTTAAACCAAAATTAATTTATTCACTCAGCTGGACTTTAATTAAGTTAAAACAATTAGTAATTGCCTAAAGTTGCATAGAAAATAAACAATAAATAATTTTCAGTCGGCTTGATACAGTTTAAAGAAATTTTGTGGTAAACTATAATAGTAAGATCATTCTTTAGATTGATCTTATATTGTGTTAGAACCTCACAGATTTGTTTTAATTGTTTAAATTCGAATGATTATTTATTCTAATTACAAACTTGTATATTATAAAAGAAATTAACGAAGATAAAAAATATGATAAATAATAGTTTAATTATTACCATTTTGATTTATATGAGGACTATTGACATTATTTGACGCATATACTGTCAGAACCAAGTTGAATGAAAAAAACGATAAAAAAAATCTTATTAACATCTTCGGGCGAATGAAATTAAAGCCGACAAAGTTAACAAAAAAGTTCATGTCTCCATATATCTATACTTTTAAACGAGCAATTCTTGTATATTTTTATATCGTTATATATTCAGGATCTCGAAAACCGTGGCAGCGATTTCCGTGAAACTTAGTATGTAGGTGGTTTCGGGGACGATAAATCGATCTTACTAGATTTCGATCATAGAAAACTTTTTTATCTGAGTTTTCAGGCAATGAAAAAATTTAGCTAGAATATAAAGGTAAATTTTGCCGATGCTGTCAAAACAAAAATAGCTCAAATGGAAATTGGCTGCTACGAATGTCCGTCTAACCCCAGTTCGAATCCAAGTGAGACCAAAAGAGAGATATCTTTTTTAATATTTTTTTTTTGATATAACATGCTAATTTTGTGATGCAAACCTAATAGTTTATCTTAATTTAAAAATGTGTATGGTACTCTATCTTAATTTTAACACCTCTCTATTTCGCCACTATTAATTTTATGCGAGTTATTTTCGTTTTGTAATCATCGCTTTACAAAAGAATTATGGATAATAATTAATCTATACTTCATTAATAACAAGAGAATACATATTTGTATACTTGGCCCATTTTTTCACGACTTTTAAAATTTTGTTAATCTTCATAACCTTTAGTAGGTTTTGAGGAATTACATATACTTAAAGTGTAAATAATTTAATCCAAATAGGTTTATTATCAACGAGCGTTCCTCTATTTTATTTTTGACAACCAGTCCTCTAGTAGACTATTACCGCCATTGTCAAGTGAGTAACGATATTACAAGTTTCTTGATATAATTTCAGTGCCGATGGCGCCAAGATGGCGGCCATCTTGTTAGAATTTTCCTGGGAGTTTTTGTGTTAAGTCAGAATCCATGCTCCGTGGTATTATTTCCGATCCGCTTCACTTGTGCACAATAACTAAGCTATATTACGCAAAGCACCACCAACATTACATAGTATAGAGCCGAATAATACAAGATTATGGATAAAATATAAAGACCACTACGTCGCATTTCAAGATCCCGCCAAAAACTCCTAAACAATCGTTGCTCCATTAGTCGAACTTCGACCATAGAGAAAATAAAAACTTTTCCCTTTTTTTTATAACACTATCTCCTCTACACACATCAACTCGTTAATGGGTACAAAACAAGAAAATAATGAAGAAAATCGGCTGAGAAACACAGCAGGGACATTCTTAACCGATTCTCTACTGCCTATTTATAATATATTTATATATAGATGATGAAAAGGGTTATTATACTTTTCGTGTACACAAAATTTAACAAACCTAGGCATACAAACAGACGGTTACACATTATTTTAGTTCTTATATTCGTGATCACTATATTTCATAATATATATTTATTACAAAATTAAAAAAAAATTCTATGGGTACTTAGAGACATAAATCTATAAAGTCATACAGATACGTGTTTAATACATTATCTTTAATGACATCTACTTTTAAAATATATCATCTATTTATTTATCTCTATTGACTATTCTAATCGGGTATTTGAATACCTTCTTCTAATTTTGTTTTCCTTGTAATTTTTCTGTGTTCCACTAACAGCCAACTGTAACAAAAAATAAACATATAACAATTCATTTTCTATATTTTTCTAACACATTTTATGAATCAGAAGACATATCCGACATAATAATTAAGAATGCGATTATTTAAGTTCTACGGAAAAGCGCAACGATATTCAGCACATATAAAACTCCAAATAGTTCTATATTTGCTAGAAAAGTCTCATCCAAATCAGTTCAACCGTTTTGAAGATTGGCCTGATAAAAACAGACACTTCAATCTTATATGTATGAAGTAGTTGCATTTATGGCTTTACGATGTTCAGCAAAAAAGATGAAATTTATTTAGCATGTGTATATTGTCGTTGTCCTTTGAATCATTGAACGAATAATTAATTTCTTCATTGGAATTTTTATCTCGTACACTGGTGAGATTGACACTATAATACAATTTCTCCAGATAACCAGTGGTATTGTGGAAAAAGATATTGTACATACTGCAAGTATAAAAATGTTTAAAAAGACGAATAAACTATTATAAATATTGTAGTATGTTACCTACTGTCCTACCTACCTAACGTACTCTACTACCTAGAACCAGATAACGTGGACTCAGATTACAGTGCAAGTAACCATTTGAGTCATCGAAAAGCGCTGACCATGTGAAATGGACACTTCGTGGGACAATGAAGCGATGACAAAAGAACAATCTCGCTCTATCGCTTGAGCTTGGAGGTTCACACCTTAGTTTAAGTATATTGTAATCAATTAATTATATAATGAGTTTTTGTAAGGACTAAAAATTGCCTTTCTTTTAAAAACCTCCTAGGGTCGGCCAACTAAGTAGTTAGTAAGTAAATAAATTTAATAATATATGTAAGTGACAAAATATCGAACATAATTATATATTTACATATATTAATCGTGTCCTATCCGTAATCGTAAAGTACTTAAAAGTATATCTATACAAATAGGCGAATACAGTTGAGTATCGTTTCCTTCTTTGTTTTTCAAACGATTTTATAATTTCTTATTCGTTATACTTCACGACCCTACGATACGATATTTATACATCATCAGCCTGCAAGAGACTCACTGCAGGGCCATAAGTCTCTTCCCGAAGGTATTGGCATAATCACCATGCCAGCCCAGAGGTATTGGCGATTTCAAATTTTGAGAAATCCTCAATTCTATGGTTTCCACTTTCAGTAGTACTACAGGAACATTTCTCAGGTTCAGGTTTCCTCACGATGTTTTCTTTCACCGTCAGACTATAGTGTTACCAATTTAAATTAGTAAATGTCGGCGAATTCGAAAAATTTCTGGATGATACACACACATGTCCTTATGTGTATCTCTACAAACGTGTATGCAAAATTACACAGTTGTTGATAACTGGGCGGAAACCGTGTATATTTTTTCGACGGTGTGACAAACTCCACATCTGCCATAAATGATCATAAAATTATTTCCAGGAAAGAATTTAATTTGTAAAACTGATGACGTGGTACGGAAATTAAATCACCACATTACAGAATATCGAACAATGAATAAATACGTGATTCTATTGATAACGTTATTTATACGTACTGTTAACTAGATGATTTATTACTTATTTTTTAATTGTAATTTTCTCAAACGTGCATGGAAATATTGTCATTATTTTCGAAAAAAGAACACGCGAAGTATCAAATTTAAGATTTAAATGAAATTTAAGGGTTTTTTGAATTTCGAACATTACAACATTCCAGCAATGTTGTATGAGACGGCGTGCCGGGGTTATTAAATACTTTTTGATTGGATCTCTTTTATCAATCTTGTCATACAAAAGTGTCTTTTGGCTTAGTACAAATTCGTTCACGTTGCTGTATAACCCATGGTATAGCCATAAATGCGCTTGCGTTTCGATACAGATGATAAATAGAAAATTGTCGGCAAAGCTGAAAATTCGTCTTGATTTGCTATTTACATACTTAATTAATGAAATGAGTTCATACGTGGTTGTGCCGCTTTATATATATTTGAAATTCCCGCATTATTGTGATCAGATCGCGCCACTTTTCCAGCCCCGCTCAATTACCCCTTCCTATGGCACATGCTTATACGGAGCGCGTCGGACGCGCCACCACTACTATCATTATTGTTGTTTCCGCGCCGCATCATTAGTGTTGTTACCGCGCCGCGCCTAGCCGCATGCAAATAGTTTGAGTTTTCGCATGGTCGAGTGAGAAATAAACGCATCGCTCCGCATATTGCGTGCCGACATACATTATAAACAATAAGTGTTGTGTGGGAGAAAACCCAGTGGAGAGCAACGAGAATCACCTAGCCGGCTAGCCACGTGGAAACTGCAGCGTCGCGAGGTATGTGCCAAGTTTCCTTCCTACCCTTGTCTCCCTCTTCGTAGCTGATCGCAATAGTTGAATATCAAATATAGCACCCCCCGCATATACAGTCCACTTAAATTAGCAAAGAAACCCCCGCCCTTCGGTGGCATCGACAACGCAACGGCGCCACCAATACGGTTCAGAGAGTAAAATGGAGGTTGATTGTACTCCACCAGATTTAAGATCAGAAGCTAAATTGGCAACGGAAATTCTGCTTCCAGTAGAGTCTAAAGAAAAATACATGAAAGTGTATGAAAATTTTATAAGTTGGAAAAACGAGAAAAAGTGAACATTTTCTCCGAAACAGTATTTTTGGCCTGTTATAATAAGTGTCTCAGTATGACTAATGTAACTTTAAATATTAATTAAACTAAATGTATAATATAAAAAGTATGTTTTATTTCCCTGAATTCTTTTGAGGAAAGCACTATATATGCCTCGTCGGAAATGTCAATTGCCTGTCTCGTATTAGTGAAGTCCTCGCCTACGACTCGGCCTTCAAACTTGTAATCGACCTGCAATTGCCTACTTCCCGGCAATAATGTACTATTTATCAGTTCTGCTTAGGCCTTATATAATAGCTTAATGATATGTAGTTGAGATTATTTCACGAGTTCAAATTAGTGTAGTGTCTATATGTAGATTAAAAAAATCTAAGCTTACATATATTTTATTGCAGGGGATACATTCTTACGCTCTCGGAAAGTACCTAATTAACGCTAACATTAAGTAGTCAAATTTCAGGAATGTATTTTTGCCATTTCCACCAAAAAATCGCGAGGGAGCGGAGAATTAAGTAATCCTAAAACACCTCATTATCTGATACAATATAAATAAAAAATAGTGGTTATTATGTTAGTCTTTATGTCCTACAATATGATACGAATACGGCATTCGATAACTATCCACACCTGTTTATATAAGAAGTTGAGGCATACAAGTAAGCTTTGTGTGGTTCATAGAAGACTGGGTATGGAACTATAACAATATTAACACAATTTTGTGTACAGTGAAATTATTTTTTATCACAGTTATTTCACAGGTGATCAACGAAAATTTGCTATATTATACAGACGATCCCGTGGTGACACTTATGCCGCTTGCTAACCTTTCCGGTAGGTGACCTTTTTAATGTGTTAACTCTTTACGATTTTAAGCCGAAAATACAATAATCAATCAATTAAAAAACGAATTATAATTTATTGAAGTTATAGTTTCATGATATATTATCACGTCACAAATATTTTTAACTAATTTGGCAATTTCCTTTACCACGACGGCATTGATATAGAAGTATTATTGGTGACTGGAGAATGAGAGGTTTTATTAATCAACCACAAGTAAACAGACTGCCAAGCCAATTGCCAGGCTAAATAGTACAGATTATTTACCTATACATTTTTAGAATACTATATAGATACTTTGCTAAAAATATAACAGGCCAAGAGAATCCAGAAAAATAATTATTTTGGAGACGTTATACAAAACATACGGTTAAAATTTTGCCTTGCGAGGTTGAGCTTTCTCATGTGCGATCAATTTATTTTGATGATATTAATTGTTTTAATTCGACGAAGAACATTATCCGCGTAGATATGCGCAATAGAATGCGTAATGAACATTAGGTAATATAAACCAATGAGATATTAAAATACAAAAATCATACATAAATACGATCATCGCGGGCATGGTTATTGCTGCCCCCATGAGGAACACAGCACCTGGTAACACTTCTATCGTTGCGGTGTATACCTTTGTGTAGACAGGTACATATAGTAAGGGCATTATATTTTCCATTAGTCCTACAATCGAATTCATTTTACCTGAAAAAAAAAGGAACTTTACTAAGAATCGTTACAGTACATTTTACTGAAATAGTTACTGAAAATAATTTTACATTTAATTAGAATATGTTTATTAACTTATAGAAACTGCAAAATATACTTAAACTGCGGTTATTGTGGACGATGTATTATATTTTATTTCTAACAGATGATAATTATTTTGCCCGATTTTCAGTCAATAGAAGAACTGTATTAAAGAGCCGCAATGTCATCTGTTATCTCTATTTATTGTTTACCAGAGCAGTGGTTATTAGGCATGGAAATTATGATTATTATAATTATAAAGCTGTGATTTTTTTTGCGCCAATCCTATTTCACAGAGCAAAAATGAAAATCTGTTATATTTTTAGATAACAAGTAAACTGTGACTTCGTTGCATTCTGGCTGTGCTAAAAGTATCAAACATATTTATCTACTGTCAATATCCTGGCCAATATTATAGAGGCATATTAAAAACCATCCCGAGATGACTTTATTTCTAATATTCTTATGTCATATGATATACGTATGAATATAATATAAAAACTAGTAGCCACAAAATCTCGCAATTTCTCATACAAAACTGTTTTGCATAACACACAAAAATTGTAGTGATATAAATGAATGATTATCATATGACAAAGTATTTGTCGTAACCATATGTAAAATAACAGTGATACGTGAAATGTTCCAAGCCTAGTGGTTATATAATTAATATTCATTGGGAATGATAATATATGTAATTTTAATCAGAAATAATTGATTGGATTCAAAATCGATATGTATAGAATTATGGAAGACAATTTAGTAAAAAAAATAACGTAATAATATTTCTAGCATGCATGATAAATTTATGGTTTAGAAAATATATTTTTATTTCAAAATTCAAGTTGGCAGTTAAATCCAAGTAATGTATTACACCATAATATTATTATGTATATTTCAATAATTTAAATGTTTTTAGAGTAAAATATTTCAAAATATGAAACTAAGGCAAGGAGTAGATGAAGTAAACCAATGCAACGGTACTGAGTGTTAAGGCTTCGCCATACAGAACGCGTTTTTAGCACACGGCAAGGTGTACTAGTGCCGCGCTATAACGCCGCGTTGTATTGTACTATTCAAGTTGAAACCCGTTATATAGATCGTGCGCGTGTCACGAGCGTTGCGTACTTCTAGCCAATAATAAAACACAACGCGGTTAGTACGCAATGCTAGTACGCCTTGACGTGCGCTTAATACATGCTCTGTTTGGTGAAGCCTTTATGGGTCAAATTACACACAGAACTATTATGTGCATGACCTGAATAATATAAATGATTGTTCAGAGGTTAGATGTACTTTGTGTTCGTTAGTTGTATATAAAGATCCGTGCGACACAGGGCTTAATCCCCAGCATGCTTGTCCCAATATTTAAACAAAATAATTACATGAAATAAATTGCGGTATGACAATGTGAAAAAAGTTGGTATGTAAATAAATACTTTGGACTCTCCTTACCCAATTCACTAGGCTCAACGACTTTTGTCAATATTGATCTTATGGCCAATAGTCCAGTACCGCTTAATATTTCCACTAAAGGCCCTGTAAAACACAATTTGAACGACAATAGTTTTATTCGTGTTTTATTAGTACGCTACGTTTGATTTTATATGAGGTGTCACGATGCATTTTGTTAGTAGCACAAATTTACATGCTAACAGAATCTACTTTCGTCTTCGATGTTTACATCCTTAGTAATGGATACTAAAAATGCGAATGTGAGTCTGTTTGTGTCTTACGCTTTCATGCCTTAAGTACTGTTGTGACAAAATGTTGAGAAATTTAGCATACACGTTGCTAGGGATCACATAGGATACTTTTTATTTTACTATGGTTCCAGAGAAATAGCTCAAATCTATTTTACGCGTGCGTCGCTGCGAGTACAAGCTAGTACGTTAATAATATGTACTTAGATATGTTTATTTTGATTTTCTAATAACCTGAAACACTAAAACGTAAGAAACAAACTTGTGGAAATATAATTACTGTTGTTAAGTTAATATTAATGTAAATTTATAATGAATCTAAAAAGTTTATGTATTTTAATTTCAGAATATGAATTATTCTTGGCGGGAATCTGAGTAAATAAGACTATTTTTTAAGTAAACAAATCTGAGAACATTATAATGAAATGTATCTAAGGTTTTTCATTAAGTTTACTTTGAAATAAAAAGTAATTGACAGAGACTGAAGGTTGTTTTATAAACATACTTGGTGATTTTTTCAAAACTTCTTTAGAGTAAAAAAAAGGGAGGGCCGTTTTAAGATTTATCCAGCCTAAATACTATAGTCGACGTTACTTTAACGTGTTCTGTTGCAGTGAGACGTGATAGCGGCCAATCAATTCCAAGCGGAAGTGCAAAGTAACGACTACTATTATACTTAATGATGGATTTCCGCAAAGTAACGCAGTCTTCAATTAAACATTTATCCAGCCTTTCTGAGAGATTACTTATAGCATTGTTAGCCGAATCAAAATCTGAACTAAATTTTTTCACTGAAAGAATTAAATTTGAAGCGATGATAATGATTTGGTAGAGAGAATCAATCCATATCATATTGGAGGGACATTTTATATAGTCTAACTTCAATCAATAATGATGTCTCAGTTGCGATTATGGTTTCATTCATGGTTGATAGCGAGATTATGTGAAAATTCTCGTTCTGGTAACAGGAGCGGGAGAGAATGAGAGTAAATGGAGAACATAGAATAACGTGCGCGGTTATCGAACCAGGTACTGGAGACCACATCATTATCTTCAATTGCTTTAAATGTTTCTGTAAATTAAAATTAAAAATTAAAATTTCTGTAAATGATAGAGTCGAGCTAGTAGACGTATTTTCCAATGTTCGTGGATTGTCTTAGACTTTATCGTAGGTGGGGATATAACAAGTAACAATTTATCCATAGACGATTCCCAAGACATCGCTACGGCTACGAGAAGAAAATAGTGGGTGCTTAGTGAAGTTTATCTATTTTGAAAGAGTTTCTCCGAATGTAACAGCTTCTTTGACAATAGTCGCATCTGATGATAAATGACGATGTGGTCTCAGATGGCAAACATGCTAAACATAGAAGTAACTGGCTCTCAAGTGCAGCTGCCGGAATACACCAACAGGTTCTTGGCGACAGACTTTCAACTTGAGGGTTGTAGCTAGCCAGGAGGACTTAGAAAAAAGCCCCGACATGTTGCAATGGTTTCATCATAATGTTTTACCTCTCCGAAAGTTCGGAGTCAATTGTTAGGATTCTAAGCTACGTGCATTGATGCGGTTTCCGAACACGCTACCAACTAAGCCATCATCGCTTAATCATTGATTAATAATTTACATAAAGATTACTAAAAACGTCAAGTGTACTATAGTAAAGAATGTAGGGTGTAGTTGTGTTTGACGAAACTCGTTAGTAATACAATACATTTATTTCCTTCAATTATTTTAGTTAGCCTACGTTTTTTAATTATTTTATATTTAAATCATGTTTTACTTTTTTTTAATCATTTCATCAATTACCGTATAATATGACATATCTGTTTTCGAATTGAGGAAGTTTCTATGCACAAGATGACTTTGCAATTTATCACCTTTTATACCGTTCAAGCGATGGTTATGAAATCGTCATAATAAGGCGTGAATACAGTCAGTAAAGTATATAATTTACATTAGGTAATAGGATACTAACCTAAAAAGAACACTTTTTCGTTTGGAGCGAAGCAGAAGACAAACGAGGAGGCAACCTTGCTTACTGTCGATATTATACCGAGTATCGAGTCATGCCATTGTAGGTATTTACTAAATACGAGTATCGAGAAAATACTGCCTGAAAATCAATATAAAACAACGTTTCAAAGTAATAATAATGTATAAATTTATATTATCTGTTAGAGCAATCTATAACTTGGGGTATTGGCAATCATTAAAGACTAAGTTTCAGGAATTCGGTATTTTAATTCTGTCCTCCTAATATATTATTGAGAATTTGATGTACGTCCGCAAAAACTTAGATAATCTGGATTTAGTAAAAGAGCGACATAATGTAAATACTGGAATTAATAACAAACTGGTCACTCCATGTTTCAGGCTCACTAAGACCAGTAACAGTTTTTAGGTAATAATGTTAGATTTTATAACGAAATCCCAAAACACATTACCGATTTGCCAGATACTAAGTTCAAGTGTTATGTCAAGCGGGTCTTAATACATAAAGGCTATTACAGGGTGGATCAACATGTGAACGATGGTGACGTCTGGAAGCTAGACCTCTCTCTGTGCATCCACCAAAAACAAATATAACTTTATTAAGCCAGTGGTCCTGATGGCATCCCACCTGTTGTCCTTAAGAAGTGTGCAGCCGAGTTGTCCCCAACACTAACACGTTTATACCGCTTATCCTATCGCTCTGGTGTTGTGCCCCACGTTTGGAAGGAGACCAATGTGCAACCAGTTCCCAAAAAAGGGGACCGTTCAGACCCCAACAACTATCGCCCAATCGCTATCACCTCAGTGTTATGCAAGGTCATGGAACGGATCATAAATACACAACTTATCCGGTACCTAGAAGAGCATTCCTTAGTTAATGATCGGCAATATGGCTTTCGTCCGAAACGATCAACGGGTGATCTTTTAGCGTACATGCTGCATCGCTGGGGGGAGACGATTGATAAACGTGGCGAAGCCGTAGCAATTAGCCTCGACATAGCAAAGGCGTTTGATAGGGTTTGGCACCGAGGTCTTCTATCCAAACTTGAGGCATACGGTCTCCACGACAACTTGTGTAGATGGATCTCCAGCTTTCTACATGAACGCAGAATACGTGTCCTCGTTGATGGACACAGCTCGCAGTTCATGTTAGTTAATGCAGGAGTTCCTCAGGGCTCTGTACTTTCCCCAACCCTGTTTCTAATGCATATTAATGATATGTTAGCCTCTGGTTGCATTCATTGTTATGGAGACGACAGCACGGTTCATGGTGGATTTTGCAGTAGACCCACGGCTAGTCGTGGTGAAACTGACAGAATGCGGGCTGATCTTGTCACTGAGCTCAACCAGTCCTTGGAACTCGTATCTCTATGGGGAACAAGTAACTTGGTTGAGTTTAATGCCAAGAAAACACAGGTTTGCGTGTTTTCCTGTAAAAAATCCCCTTTTTCTCCTATTCTCACTCTTCAGAACGACTTTCTTGCAAAACGTGACAACGTAAGCATCCTAGGTATCAATATCCGCTGCGATCTTAACCTCAGGGACCACATAGGGAGTGTTATCTCTAATACATCTAAGAGATTGGGCATCCTTAATAAAGTGCGACGGTTTTTCACGCCCGGCCAGCTATACCTCCTCTATAAGGCACAGGTTAGGCCGTGCATGGAATACTGTTCGCATCTCTGGGATGGTTCTGCTCAATACCTCCTTGATGCACTAGACAGGTTGCAGCGACGGGCTGTCCGTATTGTGAATGATACAGACGTTACTAACAACCTTGAACCGCTTCAGTTGCGAAGAGACATAGCCTCACTGAGCGTCTTTTATCGTCTGTATCATGGTGAATGTTCTGAAGAGCTGTTTGACCTCATTCCATCTTCTCCTTTCCACTATAGAACTACACGGGCGGGTACGCGTCTCCACAGTTTCACAGTAGCAACCATCCCGGCAAGAACGAAGAAGTTCGAAAGCTCCTATTTTTGTCGTACTGTGAAGATGTGGAATCGTCTCCCAGCCAGTGTGTTCCCTTCCTCTTATGACATGGGGTCCTTCAAACGAGGCGTGAAGAAGCACTTTTGCAGGTCGGCATGATAGCGATGACTGCCATTGCTATTTAACATTGACAGTCGCCGCTGTTTATAGACTGTACTGTACTTTCCATCAGGTACAGTGCAGTCATTTTGCTGAACCAGTTTAAAAAAAAAAAAAAAAAAAAAAATATGCATATTATGTTGTAATAATCACATAATATGTGTATGAAAGGATAAACCAGATCGAGTTTCTTGCCAGTTCTTCTCAATGACTGGGTTGTTTTCCGAACTGGTGGTAGTTTTGACGTTCATAAGTGTCTTCTCAGGGCCTAAATTGAATAAAGAGTATTTTGATTTTGTTAATGCAGCAAATATTAGGCCTTTACCTATGAAATTGCCGTTTTGTATGAAAAAATTTAAACGATTTCATGTATTTTTTATTTGTATTAATCGAAGTAATCACCCATGCAATCAATGCATCTTTGCCAACGCAGTGGCAGTTTATTGATGCCCTTCTTAAAGAAATCAGCTGGACGGGAGGCAACAAATTCTTCAAAGGAATTTTGTACTGCCTCTCGGGTATTGATTTTTTTTTCCGCCAAGGAGTTATCCAAATTCTGAAAAAAGTAGTAGTCTGTAGGCGCAAGGTCTGGTAAGTAGGGCGGATGACGGAGAACTTCCAACCCCAGTTCTTGCAACTTGGAGACCGTCTGCTGTGCAGTATGAGGTCGCGCGTTGTCGTGCAGGAGCAGCGGAGACGAGCGATTGACCAATGCTGGTTGGAGATGTGCCAGCTTCTCCATCATTGTGTTCAGTTCTTCACAGTACACATCTGCAGTAATGCTCACCCCGTTTGGTAAGAAGCTGTGATGAATCACACCGGCGCTAGACCACCAAACAGTGACCATCACTTTTCTAGGGGTGAGTTTTCGTTTAGGGCATTGTTTAGGTGCTGAACCAGGATCCAACCAACTTGCTGAGCGCTTGCGGTTATCAAACAGAATCCATTTTTCATCGCAAGTAACAATGAGGTTCAAAATTCCTTCATTTGTGTGTCTGTTGAGCAGTGCAAGGCACGTCTCGACGCGTACTTCGCGCTGACGATCATTGAGTTCATGGGGCACCCATTTGTCAAGCTTTTTTACCTTGCCAATTTGACGCAATTGGACCAATATTGTTTTGACGCTAACGTCGAAAGCTGCTGCTAATTCAGCCGTAGATTGTATATCATCAGCTTCCACAATCGCCTTTAATTCGTCATTGTCGACCAAAGTCTTCGGACGACCGCGAGGTTCATTTTTCAGGTCGATATTCCCAGAACGGAAGCGAGCAAACTAATAACAGGTGGTGCGTTAGTTTGTAGTGTTAGCTCCGTAAACGTCGTTGATGTTGCGTGCCGCTTGTGCCGCGTTGCTGCCACGACGGTACTCATATTCCATAATTACTAGAATTTTTAACGTATCCATGATGACAAAAAAGATTGAAATGCGATGAAAATGTAACACTAATCAATAAACAAATGACTACCTTTGGAAAATAATTCCATGTTTTTAAAATAAAATTAATTTGAAATTAGAATTCTTAGCCAAACAAAAATTATTTTGATTTGAAATGGCCAGTACTGCAGAACGGCAATTTCATAGGTAAAGACCTATTATGTCGAAGTTTAACTCTTTGCGATCAAATTGCTGTCAAATGTTTAGACATAATTTATCAGAAAATAAATTGGAGTCACATTTGGAATATCCTATCAAATTTAATTGTTGACAAAAACACAATATGTACTTAACATAGCAGATTACTTATTTATTAGAATGGTAATATATAAAAATAATGTTGTTAAGATTACTGGCAACTGTGTAAAGTACTCACCTATGGTGTGTGTGATGAAATTATATGATTGAAATATACTGAATTTGACTTCATCCCAATTGAAACGATACCTCGTGGATATGTACAGAATGGCCACTTCACCTGTAATTAAAAATCTAAAATTGAAAGCGCTGTGGGGCTGATTGACGTAAGACCGTTACTACAAACAGCTGGAAATCTTTAGGTAATTAAAATTATTTAACTAGTCGTGGAATTCAGCATACATAGCATAAAATGAAGTCGCTTCCGCTGTCTGTTCCTTTAGATCTTTTAAACTATTTAAAGGATTTTAATACAGTTTCCAGCAATAGATAGAGTGATTCAAGAGGAAGGTCTATATGTATAATACGTACATATTATAGTACAGAAAAGCCGAGAAATTCAAAGATTTGTAATGTGATATCGTTACAAACATATTTTTATGCGCTTAAATAGCTTAATGTACTGTGGAATTGTATATCTTAAAAATATTGATAAAAAATTACGTGATGGTATTTATCGCTAAAGGTAATTTTTATCTTTTTACAAAAATAATTATGTAATATTTACAAAGCTATTTTATACAGTACATTATTATTCCTTATCAAATTAAATACATTACATACATTGTAATGTCATGTAGATCAAAACTACCCTCAACAGTATTTCATTAAGGCTAAAAACTGACGGAGCGATTTTGGTGGAACTGCGGTTTTATTTCTAAACTCACGAGACCGCTTATTTGCGCGGTTACGCAACCGTCGCGGTTGAGATCATCACCCGCAAATGTGGCAAGACGAGCGGTTACAAGACGGGTGGTTAATAAAATAAAGAAAGACGACCCGCCAACCGAAAGCAGAGCGCGCGGGCGCAACCTGCCAAGGCTGCGGGTGACCGCGACCCGCGCGATTCTACTAGTTGCCCGCCGGTGCAGCGGGAGCCGCAAACAACCACATACACTGCGGGCGTAAAACGCGTCGTGAGATGTGCTTTAATTTTTTATATATATATCTGCATTGTACAGAAGCTGCGGGCCCGCAACCGTGGCGGGCACGGGTAAAAACCGCTTCGTGAGTTCTTAGCCTAAAATTCATATCTACATTGCACCCATGTGAAGCTAGGGCTGGTAGCTAGTTAATATTATAAACTAACTTTTTGCAGTTTGGCTCGTTTCAATGTATGTTTGACCTGTCTCTCAAGAACACGTATTTTTTTCTGTGTGAAAGTTTCTATATGTCCTTTTCTGTACTCCTGTCAAATTTCATAATGTTTGGTTTATCATCAACAAACAAACTCGCTTTCACTTACTGATATCTATAAATATGTATGTGAGTTTGTCTTTTACGCTTATACGCCTTAACTACTCAACCGATTAGTTCATAAACGTTGTATAAAATGAGGATAAATTTCATCTCAAAAAAAAAATGTAGTATTCACAAGGGATAGAAATTTTCAAATTCATGTTCAAATTTATTTGATGTAAACGAAGCCGCGAGAAAATGCTAGTATTCTAGAAAATATAAATTTTGACTTTTAGTATGGAAAAAAATGCAAATTATGTCTAATTTGTAGTATAGCCAATGACTAGCCTATATTTTTATGGATAAAATGTAATTGATATCCATAATCAATGAACAATAAGTATGCTATAATCTTATCTTTTATACATAATTGTGTCAGCTCAAATACACCTTTCCTTGTGTGTATCTTTGGATTAACTGTCATAAGTAGGTAAATATAAGATTTGATATGAAATAAGACGATTTTTCTTGCTTGTAGTATTTAGCGATATGTTGGTTTTAGAAATAAGATATTGCTACCTTAGGTAAAAAACAGTGACGAATAAAATCATTTGAATATATCAATCCCATTTACTTATCGCTCGTACTCAAGTGGCGTCGTCATTTACAGACTTTTGGCAGAGTGAACCGATTTGAATGCAACAAAGACAACATTTTACTCGAGGAATTGCTTTATAATTTTCTTGGTGAGATTTTTGTGAACGCAGTGTTATTATTCACAAAAATCTAAAAAATACAGACACGTAAGATTTACATTGTTATTATATATATAGATAGGTCTTTATAAGACACTTTTGAACGCTAAACATTACCACAAATTCGAAAAATATTTAAGTCACTGCGTAAAATCAACCAGGAACTTGATTGGGTTTATATTTTTATTAAAATTAATGCTTTTGGCCTCTATTTTAGATCCTAACAATATAACCTATATCGAGGGTCGGCAACGCGCATGTGACACCTCCGGTGTTGCAAGCGTCCATAGACTGCAGTGACTGCTTAACATCAGGCGACCCGCATGCCTGTTTGCTACCCTCGTGGTATAAAAAAAACCTTTTTTTTATCCACAACGCTATATCATGGGATAGTCACGTAGTATTTTTTCTAGAAATAAAATTATCCGGTTCGTTTTTAATATCCAGCCTATCAATGTTTTTTGTTTCAGAATGTTGATAGTAAAAGCTTTAAAAATTCATCTTGGTAAATTCTAATAATTATAAGGAAATCTTAAGATTAGTGAATATTCGTATATTTACAATAGCATACTATATTATGTTATAGCAAATACAAGTTATCTATGAAGTATAAAGAAAGGACCTTATCTTTGTTACGAGCAAAACATATTGCGTACTAATAGAGTCATAGGTAAAATTAGCTGTCGCTCGCGACTTCCTTTGAGATTTCATTAGATTATTCGAAATGTGTCTCTAAATAGTACTTACCGTACACCGGTCCGCATAATGTGCAGGCAACAAAAATGAGGATACATAAACGTAATCTTCGATTATTTGCAGTCTTCTTAAAGATGACACCCAATGTTGTTCGAACGTTTGATAAATCGAAGAATGTCCGAAAGAAATGAGATATTCCTTGACCATCGTGCTGTAATTTAATGCAGTCTTTGATATTTTAGGCACATAGATGACATCTAAATAAACAAAGGAGTATCATTGATCATACCAAAAAATATTATCAGCATCGCAACACAAAAGAGAATATAAATACGTTCCTATCACATAACTTGATATACGATTAAACGTCTAGACACTTTAGAATGGAAACTGCGTTTGCTCTAATTATTACACACTTCAACACTAATACCAGATCAGACGGTTTCTCTCTAAGTTTTAAGTACCTGTGCGGAAATTTAAGGCAATATGTACAGAAGTTTTTACAGGGTAAAGGAGTAATGATGCAAGGGTATTCAGGAGATGTTTTTATATATGTGGGTGTCAATAATTTTGAGGCAAAATATCGCATTTTCCTTAATAAAAAAGATGGTTACTCATGTGGGATTCGCACCATACAAATTGATTTTACTATCCGTAGCATTTTCTTTTTTGGTAATATTGTTACGTTAGCGGGGAGAGTGACAATATTCCATATAAGGTATACTGAAATGCAACTATAGATTCCTCTTAATTTACGCAAGTGATTTTATAACAAACAGGCTAGATTTTCAGTTCGTAAAAATAATATTAATGGTGTATAAAATTATTCCTTACCTTTTTCTGATCCTTACTCCTTTTCGGGTCCTTTAATTTAAATATGTTGTATACTACGTTCAAAATATGCAAACTAACTGATAATCCATAACATCCGTAGTAACCATATTTTTTTAAAAACACTCCACTTATCCCCATTCCTATAGGAAACCCTACAGTCAAAGTAAAATTTAAAAAGCCCATTCTGAAAGTTCTATTTACATCATTTGTAATAGCACTGACGAAGGAGAACATAGACAAGAAGCAAATACACCATCCTCCTGATAAACCTTCTAATAAGGCTTCTGAAAATACAAGGACTTCTAAGGGGAGCTGATAAAAGAAATAAACATTGACCATATTATTGAAACATATTAACATTTGACCAATAATAGGCATAATCATGAACACTTTCCTATTTCCTGTTTTATCTGACCATGCGCCAACAAACAAAGCCATTACACACGGTATTGTCGTTGATATATAAGTTCTTTTAGCCATCGCTGATCCAAATAGTTTCTGCGCTTCCTTTTCATATTCATTTTGATTTTCAGCCTCTTGCATTTTTAGTGAGCTACATATCTCGTCGGTATAATTAAGATTCACTCGGCAAGCTTTCTCTAAATAAAGGTTGTGGGTTGTTATCGTCGATAGTATGCACGCTATGACAAATATTAACATGCAAGGTTCGACAGTTACATTTGCGAAGATATGCACAATTGTTTGACTAAAGTTTCTTTTCTCTTCTACCTTTTCACAATCATCGTTTTGTTTAAGAGGATCTTCTTCATTAAACTCATCTATATGACTAGTTTTATGATTTATTTCGTTATCTGGATTCATTTTTTTTATTGTTGATAAAACTTCTTACTCATTAGTAATAGATTAATCTCACCACTGCTCACCACAAACACTAAATATTAACTAACAAACTCTTTCAAAAGACAAATATGAATATTATTTATCTGCACCTGTAAAAATTATTTTAATCATTGAATCTATACTATAATAAAACTATAGCAAGGTCAAATCTGTACATTAAATATTTTTTGAAAATTTTGATCAGGGTAGACTTTGTTATCGATATAGAAGCCAAAAATAATCTTTTTACAATTTTTGTCTGTCTATCTGTCTGTCTTTCTGTCCCTGTGAACACGCATCACGCTGAAAGTACTGAACCGATTTTAACGAAACTTGACACAGTAATAACTAATATTCCAAGGTTACATTTAGGATACTTTTTGTCCCATAAAACGCAAGGGGTTCTCCAGAATAACGAAAGACAAAAAAATGTAGTTAATGTAACTAGACTTTTTTGCGACACCTTAGTACAAGAGCCAGCAATGTTGGAAGAACAAGAATTTTAGAAAAACTGGTTCTTTAAAATGAAGATATATTATGCCATTCCAAACAGAATTCAGAATACCTGGTAGCCGGTTAACGTTGTGTTTTTTAATGCGCATCACACATTTACAGGTTAAAATTTTGGGTTATAAATAATTTAAGGAACATTTTTTTTCAGTAACTTTTAAACGCTATTAAAAACATGAATTTATCACTGCCAGACAATTTTGTTATTGACAATAATGTGCCCGATGATATTCTTTATAAATAAAATAATTCATTTCAAACCATTTTATTTTTTCCATTGCAAAGAACATATTTCATTTTATTAACCATTATGATATTGAGATTTCACCGTAAATGAAAAACAACGATAAACGTAGACATATGACTCGAGACTGACGTCATCTTGAACGAACTAACTAATGTATCAGAAGAACTGTCCACCTCTTTCCAATGACTCTATTGGCGTAAAAGAAAAAGACCACTATTTTTTATCAATATAAAAATACTCCAAGTCAAACAAGTATAAAATATGAAATGTTCACTTTACACACCTGGGTCGATTACATTGATTTGCACAATATAATTAAAATAAATGTAGATGGTATTTGGAAGCCGAAGCGTCAATATGATGCTGTTAAAATAAAAGATATTTGTCTTCAATATATAAATAAACATTATCAAAATTCTGTTAAAATATACACTGACGGACCTAAAGCTGGTAATTATTTAGGAGCCGCATTTTTTGAGTCAAATTCCAAAACTTTTATGAAATTTCAAATTGATGAAAATATTTCAATTATGCACACTGAATTAAAAGCAATTGCAGAGGCCTTATCATTTGCACAATCAACTGAGTCCATTAAGATTGTTATTTTATCCGATTCAAAAAGTGTTCTTCAACACGTAGCGCGATGTACCTCGACTTTTCGAGGAATACCGATAGCCTACAAACACTATTTTGAAGCAATTATTAGATTTCAAAGCAAAGAACAAAGTAATTGTTTTACAATGGATCTCTTCTCATATAGGTATAACTGGGAATGAAAGAGCTGATCTTTTAGCTAGAGAAGGATCCTCCGAAGGTGCTCCTATTAATATTTTACCAACTTACTTGGATGTATGCTCAGTATTTAAAAATAGCTGTTACTCGCATTGGAAGGAATACTTTGATGAGCGTTCTAAAACAAAACGAATATGGTACAGAACGATTCAGCCACGCCCCTTAAGGTCACCATGGATTGATGACAGTACGATTTGCCATCAGGAAGCAATCACAGGAATAAGATTACGCTCAGAACACATCCCATGTAAAAACTTCGCCTACCTGATGCGTAAAGTACTATCACCACTCTGCCAGAGTTGTGAACTCATCGATGATGTGCACCACATCCTGGCAGAATGTGTTCGAAACGAAAATATTAGATCTCGGCTTAATGCTTCTGGTTCGTTCCACACTGGTTTGTACAATTCGTTATTGTCTGACCCAACTTCGAAAGATGCTAAAGAATTGTACAAAATTAATATAAGCTATTGTTAAGTTTATTGTCATTCTTATTGTTATATAGTTGTATGTCACTTAGGCGATATAACCGAGAAGGCGACTAAGCCTTCATTAAAAAATAAATAATAATAATATTAAAATTACAGCTATCTTACCATGGTTTGGACATACTTTATTTTATTTACAAAAAAAATAGCATCGGCACATTATTGTTAGTAACAAAAATGTCTGGCAATGATAATTTCATGTTTTAGTAGCGTTTCAAAGTTAGTAAAAAACAAAACATTCAAAAATTATATAAAAATCAATATTTTTACCTGTAAAGGTGCGATATGCACTAATAAACGCAACGTTTACTGGCAGCCAGGCGCACTCTGTTCGGAAGAACATAAAGATATATAAAAACTGGCTTATTTTCTTTTTCGAAACCGTTGCTAGCTCTTAGACAAATAGTTACAGGCAAGTGACATTTGACGCGTCGTGCTCATATCTTTTTAATATTTATATTTTTCTTCAATACAATGGAGTGTGAAAAAGTTTTAATACAAGTTGAAAATAGTTATGATATTATTCAGTGTTTCATTCATCATTATTTTATTTTATGAATACATTTTATCGTTTAATTTATAATTTAACTCTATCAACTTGATATTTTATAATGTAAACTCTACTGACTGTATAGTAAACGTCTACAAAAAAGGGAAAGGAACTTCGATAGAAACTGGGGGGTCCATAGACCTTTAAAGCTTTTTTTCACATTACCACCAATATATGTTGGTTGCTACGAACGGGTTGTAGGCTTATTTTAAAAGATTTCTCACATACCATCTGGGTATATGTTTGATTGAGTCCCTTGATAGTTTGGATTCACAATTGGAAACCGGTGGTGTGACTGCAATAAGGTTTTAGTTATATTAAATTTTTTCGCGTTTAAAAATACAATTGGCACCAGTGATCACCGATTTGGTGCAGACGAAGTTGCACGGGTCAGCTAGTACCTATTATTTACAAGTATCAAATGGAATGATTACAAGTCATTAAATACTTAATTGTTTTTTTTAATAACAGTTTCAGGCTGCATTAATGAAAATATTCCGTTGATCCTATTAAAATATAAACTAAAAAAAGGATAATAAGCTACTGAACTTATTTTCTATAATCTTTGTTATAATAGGTCTTTACCTATGAAATTGCCGTTCTGCAGTACTGGCCATTTCAAATGAAAATAATTTTTGTTTGGCTAAGAATTCTGATTTCGAATTAATTTTATTTTAAAAACATGAAATTCTTTTTCCAAAAGTAGTCATTTGTTTATTGATTAGTGTTACATTTTCATCGCATTTCAATATTTTTTGTCATCATAAATACGTTAAAAATTCGAGTAATTATGGAATATGAGTACCGTCGTGGCAGCAACGCGGCACAAGCGGCACGCAACATCAACGACGTTTACGGAGCTAACACTACAAACCTACGCACCACCTGTTATTGGTGTGCTCGCTTCCGTTCTGGGAATTTCGACCTGAAAAATGAAATTTCGTCCGAAGACTTTGGTCGACAATGACGAGTTAAAGGCGATTATAGAAGCTGATGATACACAATCTAATGCTGAATTAGCAGCAGCTTTCGACGTTAGCGTCAAAACAATATTGGTCCATTTGCGTCAAATTGGCAAGGTAAAAAAGCTTGACACATGGGTGCCCCACGAACTCAATGATCGCCAGTGCGAAGTACGCGTCGAGCGTGCCTTGCACTACTCAACAGACACACAAATGAAGGAATTTTGAACCGCATTGTTACCTGTGATGAAAAATGGATCCTGTTTGATAACCGCAAGTGCTCAGCAAGTTAGTTGGATCCTGGTTCAGCACTTAAACAATGCCCTAAACGAAAACTTACCCCTAAAAAAGTGATGGTCACTGTTTGGTGGTCTAGCGCCGGTGTGATTCATCACAGCTTCTTACCAAACGGGGTGATCATTACTGCAGATGTGTACTGTGAAGAACTGAACTAAATGATGGAGAAGCTGGCACATCTCCAACCAGCATTGGTCAATCGCTCGTCTCCGCTGCTCCTGCACGACAATGCGCAATGCGCTACCTCATACTGCACAGCAGACAGTCTCCAAGTTGCAAGAACTGGGGTTGGAAGTTCTCCGTCATCCGCCCTACTCACCAGACCTTGCGCCTACAGACTACTACTTTTTCCAGAATTTGAATAACTCCTTGGCGGGAAAAAAATTCAATACCCGATAGGCAGTACAAAATGCCGTTGAAGAATTTGTTGCCTCCCGTCCAGCTGATTTCTTTAAGAAGGGCATCAATAAACTGCCACTGCGTTGGCAAAGATGCATTGATTGCATGGGTGATTACTTCGATTAATACAAATAAAAAATACATGAAAAAAATTCGTTTAATTTTTTTCATACAAAACGGCAATTTCATAAGTAAAGACCTAATATCTTAATCTGATGTAAGATATCAAAAGTATAGTATCATTATACTATAGTTGTATCTAAATACTATTTTTTGTAATCCAATGATAAAAGTTTTTTTAATACAGCAATACAATTCAATGTAGATTCAAACTATAGGAGTATCGAAGAATATGGAAAATCTTACTAAATATGGGAGCTGTTTTATTTGCTGCTAATCCTAGTGTAGATAAGGATACTCTCATATTATTTTTTATACATATATCAATATAACACGACTTCTAGATATTTGTCAATATTTGCTACTTATGCTTCACTTATAGATTTCTTCCACAAGCGATACAGTTATGGCTAATATTCCCAGTGTGTTAATCTCACCTTAGTTATCAGTGAAAAAAGTATGTACATGAAAGAATTACATACGTAAAACTACCTTAGCTATACTGGGACATGGCTTCATTGAGCGTGTTGTATCATCTATGACATGGCGAGCATTCTAAAGAGTTATGCAACTTTACCCTGTCATCTCCTTTTACAATATAATAATGTTTATGCAGGCTGATTGGATGACGATTACACACAGTTGCCTTCGTTTCTAGATTTTAGTGTACTTTCCAATAAGTACTGTGTAGTAATTTTGTCAAGATAGTATATAAAAAAAACAACTGATTTCATAACAATTATCTTAGTGACTCTTATATTCTAAACACAATCCTGTGCTGTTCCTGTTATTTTCTTTTATAAGGATGACGTAAGTTCCATGATTTTGCATTATATACGTTGGTTAATTTTACATGCGGTCGTCTCCTAAAAAACACTGACACCAACACTTTATACAAAAAATACTTTTGTGCTTTTTTTTTTTATATTATAGGAGGCAAACGAACAGACGGGTCACCCGATGGTAAGTGATCACCGCCGTCCATAGACACTAGCAACACCAGGGGAGTCACAAGTGCGTTGCCGGCCTTTTATAGAAGTATACGCTCGTTTCTTGAAGGTTTGCATTTCATAATTGTTTGGAAATACCGCCGCTGGGAGTCGATTCCACAAGGTTGAAGTACGAGGTAGAAACGACCTTGAAAACCTCACCGTGGAAGACCTCCACTCATCCAGGTGGTGTGGATGAAATTTTAGTTTTTGGCGGGTAGTACGATGGTGGAATTTAGCGGCAGGTATAAGTCCAAACAACTCCTCTGAACACTCCCCGTGGTAAATGCGATAAAGAACGCAAAGAGACGCGATGTCCTGACGCAGTGCCAATGAGTCGAGCCGATCGGATATTACCTCGTCGCCGACGATTCGAGCCGCTCTACGCTGGATGCGGTCAAACGGAAGCAGCTGATATTGAGGCGCTCAAGCCCAAAGGTGAGAACAGTATTCCATGTGTGGGCGGACTTGCGCTTTATAAAGTAGTGAACGATGTTCTGGTGTGAAATACTGTCTTGCCCTATTAAGGACACCTAGTTTTTTGGAGGCCAACAATGCTTTGCTTTCCAAATGACCGCCAAACTGAACGTCGCTCGATATGTCAACGCCGAGGATACCAATACTGGGCTTGGCGACTAAGGGGACTCCGTGAAAGCTAGGCACTACGTCAAACTTTGCCTTTTTCGCGGTAAAGGCGCAAACTTGTGTCTTTGTGGGGTTAAAAAGGACCAAGTTTTGTCTACCCCAATGCGAGACGTGTTCAAGTGACGTCTCCATTTGAGACACAAGTTGATTCCGGCACTCAACAACGCGTTCCCGGGAAATATTAGCATGGCCAGTGTATAGAGCATCCCCTGTGCTATCGTCTGCATAGCAATGAATGTTGCTTACTTGCAACATATCGTTGATATACAGAAGAAAGAGAGTAGGAGATAGTACACAGCCTTGTGGGACACCAGCATTCACAGGCTTCAAATCGGAGTATGCACCGTCGACTACGACTTTTATGCTTCGGCCCGTGAGGAAGCTAGATACCCAATTGCATAAATTCCCGGGAAGTCCAAAGGAAGTAAGCATTATTTTGGAAAGCAAGGAAGTGATGGCGATTGGCCGATAGTTCGACGGCTCTGAGCGGTCACCTTTTTTTGGGATCGGGTGCACAGTAGCAGACTTCCAAGATACTGGCACTACGCCTGTACAATAGGAGTACCGAAAAAGACGCGTAAGAACTGGAGCCAGTTCCGGAGCACATGTCCTTAGCACAATTGCGGGAATTCCGTCGGGTCCACTTGACTTCCTGATGTCTAAGGAGAAGAGCTTTTTGCGTATATGTTTCTGCAAAAACTGCACATTGGGCATGCAGCTTTTGCAACGCGCTATGTTCGGTGGAGACTTCCCCTTGTCATCTAGAGTCGAGTTCGACGCAAAAAGGCAACCAAGAAGTTCGGCTTTGTCTTTTGCGTCGTAGGCCAACGAGATGCCTTCCTTCCGCAATGGTGGGAAAGATGGCAGACTGAAGTTCCCTAGGGCGGCTTTGGCGAGAGACCAGAATGCCCGAGTTCCAGAGGGAAGACGAACCAGTCTCTCACCAATTCTGCCAATGAAGGTGGACTTTGCTAAGGCAATCGCTCTTTTGAAAGACCTGCAGGCAACGTTATACTCCTTTTTGAGAGAACTGGTATTTACATCCTTTGAGACCAACGCGTCAACCCAAGCCTGGTAACATTTTTCCTTCCGGCGTTTAGCCATTCTGCAGGAATGACCAAACCAAGGTTGAGTTTTGCCACCGACGGGCACTACGGAATTAGGGATAAATAAGTCCATCCCTTGTAGAATGGCGTCGGTTACGGCTTTGGCGACAGCGTCAGGATCATCCAATGAGAAGCAAACTTGCCCCCAGGGGAAAGATGCCAAGAAAGCTCGCATGCTATCCCAATCAGCCGACCTATAATGCCAAACTCGGCGGCTGCCCGCTGATTGCGGGCGCAATGGGCGCGAGAGAGACACGTTACTCCGGATCAAACAATGGTCCGAAGAGCCTAAAGGGACATCAACGGTAACCCGATAACTGTCCGGATGAGAGGTCAGCAGAAGGTCTAACAGGGAAGGTGTATGTTCCTCCACATCTGGGATCCGCGTAGGTGAGGTAACCAGTTGCGTTAGGGAGGACGCCAGAGCAAAGTCGAAAACAGATCTCCCCGCGTGATCTGTGGTACGTGAGCCTAGCCATTCAGCATGGCGTTATCTAAGTAACTCTAAAACGTGCTCTGGACGCGTATTCTAGTGTCGTGATCAGTATTTACTAATTTACGATAAACAGTTCTACTGAATTTTTATTTTTAATAATCTCACTCTATCATTTATTAAATAACTAGCCGACCCGTGCCCACTTCGTTGGTTAATAATAGGCATTATTTATAATTCATTTTAATAACTTACTTTTTTTTATTTTATGACAGAAATCGTTCCATCGAGCCCTGTATGACGCCTTTACGTTTTTTTGTGAATTTATGAAGATAATGGAGAAGCTGAGTAATGAAAAGGTGCAAAGAATGGTCAAGCAGCAACAGTTAAAAGCCGCATGGAATAATAAAAATATTGTAAAAAATTAATTAGTCATATTATTTTTATGTCAAAATTATAATTTTCCTTTTTATTAAAAAAAAAAATAACGTATAAATTTCGAAGTATTTGTTCTTGGTTGTTTAACTGGACGAAATAAATATCGTTTCAAGTTTTGAATCTATTGCAGCTATTAATTAAATATTTTGACTTTTTTTTATTTTTATTTTACACCCTGTATTTTTTCTAAGGGCATTATTCTCGAACTCTATTCCAGCCTAGTTTCAGAGTTCTAAAAGCTATAGATTGGAATACACATTTTTTTTTTAACGCCCTCGCACAGCCTTCTGTGGGTAATAATATATCATAAAATTAGTTTTTAGTAAATTCAAACATACCAAAAAAAATATTCTGGTCAAGTTTCTAAGCTTTAAATCTACAGATTAAAAGATACATTTTTTTTTTAATTTTAACGCCCCCGCACAACCCTCTTGGAGTTGCATATCATAAAATTAGTTCTTGATAAACTCAAACATACCAAAAAAAAACATTTTGGCGAAGTTTCAAAGTTCTAATAGCAATAGAGTGGAAGATACAAATTTTTAATATCTTTAACGCCCCCGCACAACTCTCTTAGGGTTGAATATCATAAAATTAGTTCTTAGTAAATTCAAACATACCAAAAGAAATATTCTGGCCAAGTTTCAGAGTTTCAAAAGCTATAGATTGGAAAAAATTTTTTTTTTTTATTTTTAACGCCCCAGTATAGCCCTCTGGGGGTGAAACATCATGAAATTAGTTCTTAGTAAACTCAAAACTCGTCGCGGAAGTGCAAAGTAACGTCCATTATAATATTTTATTTAGCTTTTTGAACTTATACTTCTTTTAGCGCGTTAGGGAAAATGATGAGAGTAAATTCTTACGAAGCGCGCGCACACCGTCACGAAAAAAACGACACCCTGAAGTTAGCTATAGTCAACATTTTGTTTCTTTGTATTTGTTGCTTGTATTTCTTTGCACTAAAACTTTCATTGTATTAAATACTACGTTCTATTGTTAGTGTCATTTTTCTACAAACATTGAATAAGGTGAAAGATAAAATTTTTGACAAGATTTTTATCTTGTTACGCCAAAGAAGTATAACTTCTATCGTATGTATATAAGTAAACACACACACACATTTTTTTCCTCAGTAAATGTAATATATTCTAAAAATAAGAAACAATGCATGCGAAATTGGGGGTAGCAGCTAGTTACAAAATATTTTCGCTGATATTAATTCAAGATGACCTTCTACGAAGGATAATTGTAGCTAAAGCAATAATTGTACCTAAAGCATTATAAAAAAAAGTAATGAAGGCTTGATCACTTTTAATTCTAAATAACGTTGGCTTTGCCTATTACCTATAACAGAGTAAAAAAACAAAGAAAACAAAAAACATGCAAAAGAGAAAAAGAAAAGTAAAACTAAATATTAGTGTACATCTTCAAAGTACAATGATTTATAATATTATTTACTTAGGGTATTTTCCTTTGAATGTACCTAGTCCGGCCATAAGTTCTGTTACAAATGAAAATGCATTTTTTTTTAAATGAAGTAATGTAATATTATTACAATTTATACCTACATATTTATTAGTCTCAGCAAAAACTAAAAAAGATATGCTATTCGAAATGGCCACCTTTGGCTTTTATATAGACCTTTAATCTGTTTGGCCACGAATATTTACGCGCTGTTTCTAAGGGATTTCGCCACTGCTTGCTCCAAAGATTTTTTAAAAGACTCAATGTCGCCTTGTCGTTTAGAGCAGGCCATGTCCTCTAAAACTAACCATAATTTGAAGTCTAAAGGGTTGAGGTCTGTGCTAGATGATGGCCAGTCTTCAGCTCTTATAAAGTCCGGAACGTTGGTTTCAAGCCAGGCTTGGGTAGTTCGTGCCTTGTGACCGGGTGCAGAGGCCTGCTGGAAAAACCACGGTATATTTTAAAAAGTGTATTGCTGAGAGGTTTCACAACATGATCTAATAATCTATCATCATGATATGCCAAGCATGGCCGAAACTATACTCGGCAGCGACAAATCTCCACTATCCCATACCGCCGCAGCCAGAATGCGACGTTGTTCCTTCCACGCAACACACTCAGACAGAGTATGCTGCGCGGTGTCCTCGTTAGCGCCGCACTCGGGGCATGTGGCGGTCGGCTCCCTGCGAGCGATTTGATGCAGGTACCACCCGAAACAACCATGTCCGGTTAGTACCTGCACCAATGTGAACGTCAGGGATTTCCATTCCCTCCCCATCCACTCCCGCAGGATCGGGCGGACGGCATCCACAGTATACCGCCCGTACCGCGCGTTCGCCAGATCCTGCATCCAACGCTCTACGGTCTCTTTCCTCAGCTGCCGCCTCTTATTTTCTATCTCCCGGGGAACCGAAGGCTCCCCTCTACGTTTCCTCGCCACCGTGAATTCATACACTGCGGCGAGAACTTTCGCCTCCAGCTCCCAGGGCAAGGAGCCGGTGAGCGCGAAGGCTGCCACCGAGGACACCGTGCGATGTGCTCGGATCGCCCTCAGTGCCACAATGCGTTGCGCACTGCGCAGCGCACGCACATTGGCGGCACCGAGGGCGTCGGCCCACACCGGTGCCCCGTAGGCAGCCATCGCTCGCACGACTCCCATATAGAGTTGGCGGCACCCAGCACTCGGCCCCCTTATATTAGGGAGCAGCCGGCCTCGCGCCGCCGCCGCAAAGTGGGGTTCGAAACGCCAGAGCCCATCCAGGGTGAGGCCCAGATACTTCGTCTGGGTCCTCACACTGACACGGCCACCATCCACAATTATATGGGCCTCAGGTCGTGGCCCTCACCGAGGCCCATGAAATAGTATGGCCTCAGTTTTCTCGAGTGCCACCATGAGGCCTATCCGTTGGATGCGCCCGACCACGAGGGTTGTGGCCATCGTGGCCAGGTGCACCAGTTCTCCCCAATCACCCCCCCCCCCCCGGGCTACGACTAGGGAGCACGCCCCGAAGCAACCAATCGTAGCTCAGGTTCCAGAGGAGTAGCTCCAAGGCCGGCCCCTGTGGAACCCCACACCTAGTTTGCCTCCGGACCATCCTCCCGTCGCTGTTTACATATACGATCTTACGATCTCTTTATCCTCCAGGTACGCCTCCAACAAACGATGCCTCGTAGTGCCTCCCGTATGACACTGTGTGGCAGGCTGTTGAAGGCGTTGGCGATGTCTAACGACACCGCCAGAAACCATCCCCCTGGGAGATCGCATCTGCAGACAGCGACTTGAGAAAAGTCAGGGCGTCCACAGTTGAACGCCCTGCATGGAAGCCGAATTGCGCGTCCGCGACATTCGGCCCCACTTCCTCTAGATGCTGGACGACCCGAGAAACTATAGTCCTTTCCAGTATCTTCCCAGCGTCGTCCAGCAGGACGAGGAGCCGATACGTGGACGCGCAGTCTAGGAGGCGGCCCTCCTTTGCCAACAGACAAAGCCGCCCCCGCTTCCAGGGTTTCGGGAACCGTCCGACCGCCAGACAGCGGTCGAGCAGCTCCCGAAACCACCCAAATGGTCCAGGGAGACCACGAGAACCCGGCCCGGGATCCCATCCGGGCCAGGCGCTCGTCGTCGGTTGCGGAGGCGCTTCACAGCTCTCCCCATCTCCTCTTCTGTTATAGAGGAAGAGTCATCGAGAACCTCCACAACTACCGCCCGACGTGGAGGCATGGAAGGAGGAGACTGGTCTGGAGGGTCAGGGAACAATTCTCCCACAACCCTCGCCACCACCTCTGACTGAAGGATTTCCGTAGCCGGGGGCGCCCAGGATCCCAACTTCTTCCGCATCATCCGATATGGACGCCCCCATGGGTCCTCCTGCAGCGTCTGGAGCAACTCCTCCCATGCCTTCTGTTTCGCCCGTCTCTGGCCTCAGGGCGCGGGAGTGCCTTCTCAGACGCAAGCTGCGTCCAAGGCGCCCAAGAAAGGCGTGAAGCCTCTTAGTGCTCCAGTGGTTGCGAGTTCTAGTACTGCTCCTCCTCTTGGGATGGCCTGTGCACCACTACCCATCACCACAACTTCACCGGTGGAGGAGAGCTGGGCTACTGTAGCACGCCAGCTGCTGCAGACGTGCGTTCAGCATATTGCCGAACGACGTCTGGAGTGTGCACTCCAAATGCGAGACTGCGCCCGCCAGAGCCTCTTCCCATTTTTAGGCAGGAGACTGCCTGTGCTGGAGGAGGTGGAGGTGGAAGAGGCATTTTCCTCCTTTCCTCAGCCTCTTTCTTCCAGGCTTGAACCTCAGTCTGGAGGTCTGCAATTTGTCGACGGAGGTTTTTAAATTCCCGCTGAAGATTGAGGGTCTCCTCACCTTCCGCCCACTCAACTAGCGTCTCCACCACCTCCTTGAGGGCCCTCGCCGCCACCTTAAGATCCGTCACGAGGTCACCTTTTATATACCAGGGCGCTTGCAATTTTTAAAGCAATTCTGGCTTTAAAAGCATTAACAGCCTTTGTAGTTCTAATAGCACGCGGCCTCCCCGATCTTTTCTGGTCTTCGACAGATGAAGTGTTGTTGCATCTATTGATAGTACGATATACGAACATACGGCTGATACCAAGCTTTCAAAGTGTCTGGAATATGACCTACGGCTCCATACTCACTGCAATCCTATTTTCTTTAACACCCCATTCCATATTGTAATTTGATAATGAACACGAAAAAATTTGTGGAATGGCGCAAAATCGAAAGAAGTTTTTAAAATAATATACGTATTCCAAATTCAAAATAATTAAAAAGTTGAAGAAAAGAAAAGTTTTTATGTAACAGTACTTATGGCCAGCCTAGTTACATTTACGCTTAAATCTAGATTGACAAGAAACACAGTTTTCTTCTGAAACCAAGGCTGCATCCGGAACATCATTGTTAAAAATGAGAGGTTGTTTAATTTCACTGAAATTTTTCATGTGTTCGACAGAGTCCGTAGAAGGTATATCATTTTTACCTGAACTAACTAAATCAGATCCCGCATTTTCTTTATTATTTATGATCCAGGCCGGATGCGCCCAGCAATCTGTGTAGATGATTCAACATTTCTTTCAGAATTTGGTCTAAGTGCATCTAACCTACCTCGCTACCTAACATTGCTACGGTTGGAAGAACTCCTGTCGTAGCATGTTCACAATTCCAAACTGAAATAAAAATGCCGTAATTGCGGTATCTACATCCACCCCTTCATGAATCGCTTTTTAATAGCCTGTATTACTGATTTCACTGCATTTTCAGCGGCACCATTACCAGCTGGTCTATAGGGACTAGTGATTATGAGCTTTATTCGATTTTTGTTCATATAATCTGCAAATTCGCGAGATCTAAATGGAGGACCACCATTACTGACTATCTGCACAAGTAAACTGAAACGAGCAAATAATTCGGGAAGCTTACCAATAGTGGAGTCAGGCATCTATCTACGATACTGTTATCATTCAACTTTATAAATTCTATATCAAAGTTATATGATGCTAATATTAACGCGTATCTTTCAAGGCGACTAACAGCTGCTTCAGGCAACCCTAATTTTGAACCAAAGATAAAAGTCAACGGTTTGTGGTTAGTTTTAATAATAAAATGCCGGCCGTTAAGATACTGGTGGTGTTTTGTAACTCCGCTAATAATAACTACTGCCTTTTTATCTAATTTACTATATGAGCGCGCAGCTACATTTAAAGTCTGAGACGCAAAGATATTGGTTGCTCCTCACCATTAGGAAATCTATGCGATAGGCTTACTGCCTATGCTATAGGAACCACTATCTACCGCTAAAATAAGAGGTAAGTGTGGATTATAATGCACTAAAACCTTATTACTCGGTACTGCATTTTTAGCATTATGAAAAGCCCTGTCGCATTCTTTTGACCAGCACCTGTACACATGTAAAGGGTAAATTTAGTATAGTACTTAATTTAAGTATAAATTTAAAGTAATAACTTATAAAAGTTGCGTAACATTAATTGGTGCTGGCGTTTCCACAATAGGCTTAATTTTATTTGAATCCGGATGTAAACCATGGTTATCTATATCTTCTATATCTATGTCTATTCTATTCTATACATATAATAAAAATGGAGTGTCTGTATGTAATATCAAAATATTTTTTTACCGATTGGGTATGAAAGTATACACGCTTCTGATAACAAAAATGCAATTTTTAAAATTTTTGTCCGTCTGTCTGTCTGTTTGTTCCGGGTAATCTCCGAAACGGCTGGACCGATTTTAACGTTAATTTCACTGGCAGATAGAAAAAAATACAGCGGATTACTTAGGTTACTTTAAATTAGACTAGCTGTTAACCGCGGTTTTGTCTGCGATGCTATCTTCAAAACGATTAGACCGATTTCCACGAGACTTTCACTGGCAGATAGCTGATCTTATGAAAAGTATTTTAAGAAATTTTAATTTATACTGGCTGTTAACCGTGGCTTCGCCCGCAACGTTATCTCCAAAATGATTGGACTGATATTTGCAAAACTTTCACTGGCAGATAGCTAACCCTATAAAAAGTAATTCCAGCAATTTTAGTTTATACTATCTATTAACCGTGGCTTTGCCCGCAGTGCTATCTCCAAAACGGTTTGACCGATTTTCACGAGACTTTCACTATTAGATAGCTGATCTTATAAAAACTAATTTAGAATTTTTTTATTTATACTAGCTGTTAACAGTGACTTCGCCCGCAACGTTATCTCCAAAATGGTTCGACCGTTTTTTACGGAACTTTCACCGGCAGGTAGCGGTCATTAGAAAAAGTCATTTAGTCTATTTTAATTTAGACTAACTGTTAACCATGGCTTCGTCAAACGGTTTGACCAATTTTCACGGGACTTTCACTGGCAGATAGCTGACCTTATAGGAAGTAATTTAAGTTATTCTATTTTAAACTAGCTATTACCCGCGATTTCGTGCGCATAAAATTTAGCAAAAATATGTTGTTCACTGTAAACATGTGCATAAGATGTGCGTTGTACTGGACTCCAAGAATAAATATAATTGAAATTCATATATCTGTTTCTATGTATGTAATTTGAATTATATTGTCTTTTCGGTCATTTTACTTTATTTACCACCCTTTCGTCTACATAACTCAGCAACCATAGTAAAATATAAGAATATTGTATCCAAGTGAATGAGCACTATTTAAATTGTCGAATATTAAAAACTGCTTAAACAGATATAACGTTTTATATTTTGGTTTATATTTATGCAAGATATCAAGACGTCAGCTCATTCATTGTATACAATTGAACATTATAATTATTAATAGGAAATTTGAAGATAGAAGGGGACTTTCTAAAAAGATAAGATAAAAAGACCATAAACGTATTCCTTATTGACAATATGGGAATATGATATCATCATAATAACATCTTAAGTCATTGTTTCATTAGTTCCTTATACAGTGTAAGTGAGCACTGAGGTAGTTACATGGTGGTTTAAGGTTCCAAATATGTTGCTAATGATAAACCATTTGACACACTGTCATTATTTTTATATCTAATGTATACGTTACATGTCAATGTAGGTGGCGTGCGTGTCGTACTTACAACTGTTTTCAAAGAGCATTTCTATAATTGTACATGGTCTCACAATTTTATATTTCTTTAACACAATTTAAAAAAACGCGTGCGGAGCTGCGAATACAGCTAGTCTATAATAAAACCTACATAAGATATACTATCTTGCATGAAAAGACAGTTCTTAATTTTTATTCTTAAACTGACTTCACGTAATCGACACAAAACTGCCCTGAAATTAGTTACATTTTTGGATTTTTTTGGGAATGCAAGTAAATCCAAAAGGCGTACGCAAATACACACAAATTCTTAAGTGTGTGGTGATGGCGGTACATGCCAGAGAGTCTTTATCTAATAGCAACTTCTGGAAAGTGTTAGTTAGATCGATTTTAGAATACTGTTCACCACCACTTAATACCGCAAACAATTATTTAACACGAGGCAGTGGGTAGTTCTCGCATAGTAATTTCGATTTAATCGTAGTTTTATAATTGCCACAAATGCGAATTTCACCAGATTTTTTTAAATTCAGGATTTTAATGGTAACTGTCTAGCTTTAACATACATTGGATTTGTGTCAACACATTTGCGGGTTTTGGTGTCAAAAGGCTATTATAGAGTGGATCAATATGTGAACGATGATGATGTCTGGAATTGACTCATCTCTGTGCATTCATTAAAAACGTTTGTGACATTTGCCTAATAATTATTCTAAATTTACCTATATATATAATAAAAATGAAGTGTATGTATGTAATATCAAAATAACATTTTTTTACTGATTGGGTATGAAAGTATACACGCTTCTGATAACAAAAATGCAATTATTAAAATTTCTGTCTGTCTGTCTGTTTGTTTCGGGTAATCTCCGAAACGGCTAGACCGATTTTGACGAAAATTTCACTGTGAGGTAGTTAAAATTACACCGAGTTACTTAGGCTAGTCTAATTTAGACTAGCTGTTAACCGCGGCTTTGTGTGCAGTGCTATGTCTAAAACGGTCCAACCGATTTCCACGGGACTTTTACTGGTATATTGGTGACTTTATAAAAAGTAATTTAAGCAATTTTAATTTATACTAGCTGTTAACCGTGGCTTCGCCCGCAGTACTATCTCCAAAATAGTTTGATCTTCACAAAACTTTCACTGTCAGATAGCTGACCTTATAAAAAGTAATTTAGGTATTTTTAATTTATACTAGCTGTTAACCGTGGCTTCGCCCGTAACGTTATCTCCAAAACGGTTGGACTGATCTTCACGAAACTTTTACTACCACTACTAGCTGACCTTATAAAAAGTAATTCAAACAATTTTAGTTCATACTAGCTGTTAATCGTGGCTTTGCCCGCAGTGCTAGCTCTAAAGCGCTTTGACCGATCTTCACTAAACTTTCACTGTCAGATAGCTAACATTATAAAAAGTAATTTAGGCAATTTTAATTTATACTAACTGTTAACCGTGGCTGGGCCCGCAGTGCTATCTCCAAAACGGTTCGACTGATCTTCACGAAACTTTTACTACCACTACTAGCTGACCTTATAAAAAGTAATTCAAACAATTTTAGTTCATACTAGCTGTTAATCGTGGCTTTGCCCGCAGTGCTAGCTCTAAAGCGCTTTGACCGATCTTCACTAAACTTTCACTGTCAGATAGCTAACATTATAAAAAGTAATTTAGGCAATTTTAATTTATACTAACTGTTAACCGTGGCTGGGCCCGCAGTGCTATCTCCAAAACGGTTCGACTGATTTTTACGGGACTTTCACTGGCTGATAGCTGACCGTACAAGAAGTAATTTAGGTTATTTTATTTTATATTAGCTGTTATTCGCGACTTCATCCGTATGAAATTTAGCAAAAATATATTGTTCCTTGTAAACATGTTCGTAAGATGCGGGTTGTACTGGATTACAAGAATAAATTTAATTGAAATTCATATATCTGTGTATGTATTCTGAATTGTCTTTTTGG